>JAVUPR010000514.1:6610000-8068958 GCA_036785695.1 Gentiana straminea | reverse complement strand
CAATAAATCTTACGTTGTCATTAGCGTTATTATAACAGAGATGTGTGTGTGTCTTGCTACACAAGAAAGAACAAACTCGAAAGCAATTCTAACGAAAAAGATAATAACGACGACAAAATACCATAAACAAGAAGAACATAGAGAATTAACATGGTTTCCGTCGTTGTGCCGACTAATGCTGAGACAAAAACGGATATATTTTATTATGCACGGAATTATAAGAAGATGCTCACAGCACTACATTGATCGCATCAGTTGGTATTTATAGGCGCGAAATCATGCATGCCTAACCGCGTTTGGTTCTGTCGAAATTGCCATAAATGCTCAATATGTGGACCCGAACTTCAGTGACTCCACGGTGTAACTTAGCTGCGGTGAGTTACCGAGATGTGTAACCAAGCGACTCGGATTGTAGAACCCAACGGTATTCGGCGGACTCTTGTGCTACAACGGACGGACCTGTTGCACTTCCACTCGAGTCGACCTCCCAGGACTTGAATACTCTAGATCGAGCGGACCATCATTCTCGAGCCGATCCTAGATTTGGTTCCACCGGATGCGAGAGATCAAGTCACCTTTGACAAAAACAATGTACACGTGGTTTACTAATCATTAACTTATTGAGTCATTGTATGACCACACGTCGATATCTAATGTATATGATATAACGCCCCGATACTCGAGCCAAAAATGCACTACTTAAATCATAATGGATATAATGACTACTTAGACATATCGTTTTTGTTAACTAGTCAAAAATGGTTAACACGATTTATTAAGTTCGTTTATGCCGACCTTATATCGTTATAATGTTTATTCTCGCGTTTTGAATTTGGGATATTGTATTCTTCGTGTCTTAAGGGATTGACGTCGGGACAACACTAGAGGATTCTATTTGTGGCTCTCAATATATCTCGCGGTGCGACGAACGAGTCCAGGTCTGCGATGCGAGCCGGACGTGGTAGCATAAACCGCAACTACAATATATGTGCTTGTAGCCGGTAGACTAGTTTACGAGCTTTATGTCGGTTTCATGTTATTCGCCTTTTTCACAACAATTTTAGTCAATTTCGTCACGTTAGCTAATGTGGTCTATAATTAAAGAACTTAATGATCGCATGTCGGACATTCGTTTCCCGCTAAGAGTCAGAACGCTTACGAAGCGGGGCGTCGCGTATCTTAGATTACAACTACCTTCCTTTATACCAAATGCATTGATAATTCATTTTCAAACCTCCGTCATGAAATGTTTATAAACATAATATCATTAATTAATACACAACACACTCAATTGATATACTCCCTTACATAAAAGTCTCAAACTTTGACGAGAATTCTTCATCATGTACTTATTCATACACATTACACACTTCAATTCTGCATACGACTTAGCTCCATAAAGTTGCAGAGAGCCAAAATATAGCCATTTTGGGAGGCAGATTTGGAGGATCTTATTATCTAGATTAAGGCATATTAAATATATGCTGTTGGAAAAAAAGAAACAAAAAAATCTGAGACCAATGTGGCTCTTGGCTCCATTCAAACAAGAATAGGGGCCCAAATAAAATCCCTTTCTTGTACTGGATTTTGATATTCTTGTCATTTTCTTCTTCAATATCTCCAATCCAACTGGTCTTTTGTCTGCCACAAAAAAACACCTTTTTTTTAATTATTATTTATAAGTTATATAGTTTACTCTCTGTATTCTCACTAAACCTGATAGGAACCGATATAGTAGTAGTAGTATAGTCTTCTTAGCCGACAATTTCGTCTGATAATTATTAAGTTCTTCAATTTCAGTGTGTGTGTGTGTATGTAAGTGTGTTTTTTGATGCACGGGTGGGTTGGGTATGAACCTGTGGCAGCCATTTTCATGGACAAGTCTTAAAAGTTTGCAGCAAAGTGGTTTTAATTACTATAAAACGCGTTTGCGCACCCATTTTATGAATTTATGTTCTCATCTTTCTTTGCATTCATGCATGACTCAAGGAATTGACTGAAGTTCTACTTTGTGTGGGTCTGAAGTTCACGATCTTACAGTCCAAACTATCATTAGTGTCATGGAAAACTTGGGTGTGACGTATGCTTTTATCTGGAGTCGTAGATGTTTAACGTCGTAGTGATGTGACTTATATGTGATATGAATGATCACATAGGATCGATTACATATGATAATCTCGTAGTAGTTTCATGATAACATAATCGGATTGGATCGGCTGGAGTAGTGACTATTTATGGATTTAATCGCTAATTAGGTGTTATTATAGAGCCGTGCGTTTTCGGGGTGGTGTTTGATGTGACGGTAAAATTAGCTTTGAGAAACTTTCTCGGTCCCGTCCACGTTGAATCATTCGGTGATCGGTAGCTTGGAATGTAATCGCGAAAGATAGAGTTCGGCTCCTAACCCGCGGGGAATTAGAGACGGTTCTCTGAGTTGTAAATTCCCGGGCGAAATCGGCCGAATATCAATCAATAACGAATTAATGGTCGTCGAAAATAAGACGTTATGAAGAGGTAGTACGGGCAATGCATTTCTTCACATACGAGTCGTTTATAGATAGTTATTCATAGGTAATGAATGGTCATATCGGTGGATACTCGATAGCTATCTACGTAGTAGAGTAAGATGTTCTATATTCCGGAAGAGTGCGATCTCGGGTTTATGGTGATGTTACATCGGGAACTGGGGTGATTTGGTAAAGAGTTTGGTTAGTCGTTTGATTAAATTGGAGAACATGGTTATAGACTCATTGTCCCTGGTAAACCTCTTCTTGATAAAACTAATAAGATGGGAAAAAAGTTTTTTTCCGAAATAAGGATGATTAAAACAATGGTTATTTATATGGGGGTTTTTATTTGCGTAAAGCGATAGCTATAACTTTGGTTCACCGCATTATATGTGAGCCGCCGGTATAATAAACGTTGTGAAAGTCGATTATAGAGCGAAGAATCGGCTTATAACGATTCGATTCTCAATCGCCGTTAGGAAAGTCGGATTAACGGCTACAGAATCGATATTCCCTTTGAATTGATTACATGTAAAAACGGTGTGATACGCGGTGGGTGGAGTGCGGCGGTTAGAGCGGTTGTGGTGCGAATAATAGCACATATTTCTATTGATCAATAAAATAAGAGGTAAAAGATCGATCTTTCCATAGAAACTAAGTGTTAATATATATTAATTGGAATAATAGGTTTTTATATATGTCATGGGTTATTTATATGATAAATAATAGATAAACAAAGCAAAATTAGTTTGCTAGTTTTATGTGGGAAAAAGTGACATAATAAAGAAATATGAAAGAGTTTACTAGCTAATGGGCAAATTAGCTAATTAGATTAAGTAATGATTAATGGATTGAAAAGGTGCATATAAGATAAGAGTTATATAAAGATTTAGATCCTTCTAAGAATGCTGTAATCCTAACCTATTTAAGGGTTGCTTGTACGACATAAAACCATAATCCCTAATTTCTCCCTCTGAGGCGCAACCATTACTAAACAAACCATTACTAAACAAAGAGAAAATGATTATCTTAAAGTACTTAGCCAAAAACATTGAAGATTGGATCTTTGGAGGCTAAATTAGGAAAAGGTCTATCCTGTCATTTCCTGATAGGGAAGCTGTCGACGTGGCGACGTATCCCCGGGCCGCATGATTGCGCACAGGCGCTGTGTATTCTACCTACGTAGAAGCCCCATGTGGTCGAATCTCTACCGCGTAGGCGGTCCCTATTGACAAAGTGCTGACAGAACGACCCGCTACATTAATAAGTGTGAATTCATGGAATTATGGTTTAAGAGATCACTACCTTGCGTGAGAGGTGGATCAGAGAAAATAGTTGCTTATGAACTAATGTAGCCAACTGTCATTATTAAGTCCACAAAACATCAAACACCTAATGTAGCCTCATTGAAACCTTTTTAGCGGAAAATATATGAACTTGTTTTTAAATGTGTTTGACATCACGTGTTGTGCATCGGTAGAAGTTAATAGATATGCTCCTTCTCAACACTTTCTCATCATACCCTTAGTTAATACTAAGTGAGTGGTTAAAAGAAGATTGCATTCATTACATCCAAGGAGTTTGTAGTCATTGTACATAAATAACAAATTACAACAATGCTGAGCAAATAGCACATATAAGATGAGAGCGAAGATTTAAGCAAAACCATACTGCTCTACATCACTGTAATCTGTAATAACTGAAAGAAAAAAAAAGAGCTTTACAACAACAAATGAATAAATTAGGTTGTCCAGGGAGAGAGCCTCAGATGGAGTCTTGTGCGTTTTCCGAGCTTGGCGGCAAAGACACGCGCATTCGGGGGGTTCAGATTAGCATTATTAAGGTTTGGGGTTTAGGGCTTGATGGCAGAGAGACAGAGGGTCACGGATTTAGGGTTCAGATTAACATTATTAAGAGGTTTAGGGGTTTAGAGTTTAAGATTTTAGGGTTTAGGGCTTGATGGCGAAGAGACGTATGCTCTGGCTTAGAGGATTCAAGTTCAATATCGACTATATTAGCATTGACATTATTCGGGTTTAGGGCTTAATGGCGAAGAGACGGAGGGCACTATCTTTATCTGCTCTGGCTTGGCGGAGGATTCAGGTTCAAGATTGGCATTGGCATTATTAGGGTTTAGGGTTTGAGGTTTAGGGCTTGAGGGCGAAGAGACGGAGGGTACTACTTTTATCTCCCCTGGCTTAGAAGATTCCGGTTCAAGATTGACAGCAGGACAGTCAGAAGAAAAGCTACAGAATTTACATTTCCATCGTTCCTCGTCTGGTGCGTAGCTCGGTTCCACGTTTCCCTAGCCAAAACTCGAGACTCCGCTTAAGTTGAATGTCTAGCCAATCACCATGATAAGGAAACTGATCTTCACCAATTAAGGATTGATCTTCTTGCAATTCATACCTACACACTCATCTACAGTCATAAGTTCTATCAAAAGCTTAAGTTGTTCAGGAGATAAGTAATTTACGTATTTAAACACAACACACTTAGACTCACCTTAATAATAACTGGTCATCAGATGGAGGCAACATGCTACATGTATTCCGGAAATATCCCACCAAGTCATTTAGAGTCTGCTTAAGCAAAAAAAGAAAACCATCAAATGAACTTCCAAAAACTAAATAAAAATGTTTAAAATGCAAATATGATCTTGGCTCCTGTGTCAAGCTACAAGAATTGCGTGTAAAGCGTTCAGACATAGGCACTTTAAGGTCACTAACTTGTAAATGTACACTCGAATTGAAAATTTGATGAGCAAGTACAGAAAAGTCACCTACCTCAGCAGGGTATCCTGATTTAGCTGTACTATCCCGGATTTCGGTAGACAAAAGATTGTTGGGATTCAACGAAAAAGAAATCGTAAAACTTTCCTACAGGAAATTTTCCAGCTACTAAATTGTCCCATATGCGCTTGTAGCACATCAACTGTAACCTGTCAAATAACTGATTTTTCTGAAAAAATGCTTATTTTCTGCTGTGATATATATATATATATATATATATATATATATATATATATATATATATATATATATATATATATATATATATATATATATATATATGTAGCTAAACAAATCAAGAGTCTCATAAACACAGGCACACAGGATACATAAACTAGGAAAAAAGACATCGGGTGCAACCCTTTAACTATTATGATAGTAAACATTTGACCCCTTACTTTTCTTTTCTTTCAAAATGGCACCTAATCATTTTTTTTTTCCAGTAACAGATACGTATTGGCTATTACGGTATTAACAAACCCATTTTTTTATCACACCAATGCTAGCTCTTATTTCAGGAGTTCAACACAACAAACAGTATGAAAACGGACTTCAAAATTTTAGCTAAGGATCAACTTTGACCGCAAAAGAGCCAAGGGTTTTAAAAGTTGGTTTTAACGTCGTTTGTTGATTTGAACTCCTGAAAACAAGAGCTATGTAGTTATGTGATCAAAAAATGTTTCTTTGCATACCATAGGCACCAACAAAAGCAATTTTTAACTTGTTAGGGACCAATATGTTACAGAAATTTGATTATGGGCTAGTTTCGTTATACAAACATTGATCAGCAGCCAATTAGTCAAAAGATATATCCATCAAGATAGCTAGAAATATCCACATTTACTGTACCTTCCATTCCTTTGTTGTGGTCCAGAAGGAAGCATTGCTCGTACGCGGGTTTTTGTATCGTCTACAGGATATCTGTCACCTCCAAGCGCAGGCATCCTAATTTCATCAATCACTCCCACTAACCATACACCTTCTTCAAAACTTAATCTGGAGGTGGAAAATGATCATCAGATTGTTGAACACAAGCAAAAAGGTCAATATAAGTTGATCTGTATATACATACATACATACATACACATATATGCATATAAATCATGTAAAGGTTCAGGCTTTGCGCCTTGCATTCAAGAACTTGATCATGCTACCACAACTCACCTATCCTTCAATCAATAGCCTAAGAGCCCTTATATATTCTTTCACTGAGGAATGCTATATATGCGTAAAACTTTAAGGTGGGAAAATAACGAGAAATTCAAACTTACAATGGTAATTCGCGTGTCATTCCATCAAATAATAATTGGTTTGCACCTTGTATAAAGTTCATGATTTTCACAGCCCATCTATCTTCTCGTGATGCAACATGAACTTTAGTCCCCTTTTAATGACCTGCCAGTAAATTGAATATTGGACACCAAAAGGCCACCAGAATCAAAGCTAGTTAGATTTCATGGATTGCAGAAAAGGATGTGTTAACATAATCAGTCCTTGATAAACCGTATTTTGTCTACACATCTAGATTCAAAAACTAGATATTGATGAAGAGAATATGCCATAAACATCTACAATTCGATCTATACGTAGTATATACGAAGTCCTTCCAAATGATAATCAAGAAGAGAATATACCATAAACATCTACAATTTCGATCTATACATAGCATATACAAAGTCCTTCCAAATGATAATCAAGAACAGGATTCGCAGCGGTATGTAGAAAGGAAATGTTACCAAGAGAAAGTGCTATATCCTAGAATCTAACTTGCATTCGTATAAAAGCGTAATCTACAGAGCTTAGAATCTAGAAGCTTAACTAATAGTTGAACAACTATATATTTCTTTAACATATGTACCTCTTCTTCAAGTGCAATATGACGAGCAGTTCCTTTTTTCATAGCTTCAGTTTTTTTGGGTTTGTGAATTAGAGTGAGCTCGTTCTGTTTTTCACACCATTCCTGATAAACAAAAATCAAATTATCAACATACAAATTGAACAGAATAATTAACCAACAATAGACATCAGCAACGGAACACAAAACTCAAAGCAATCGATTTTGTGTTCCCTTATTCTGTGTTCATATGATCAAATCCAAAACAGTAAAAGATAACAAATTTCAACCAGAAAATCGTAATCCCAGTTCAGTAATCACAAATAAATCCCCCAATATAATCGTGAAAAAATGAAGAACATGTGATGTGAAATTACCGCGGCAGTTAAATCAGTAATAAACAACCCTGTATGCCTTCTGTATTTATCGTACAAAGATTCAACCCCTTTTCTCCTATTCTTCAGAGCTAAGTCTTCAATATCACCGGAAAGCCTCCTTTTGGAGAGCAATGTTATCGAATTTATAGACCTAACATTTCTGGACGGCAGTGTCAAAGGGATGAAGAAGAACGTGTCGGAGACTCGGCCATGTCGTGGGGGTGAGTTGAGGCCGACCGAGTTCTCCGGAGATGGGTTAGTAAATATGCTTAAGATTGGTAAAGCTACAGCGTCGGAATTAATTCTTCGTGAAGACGAAATTGAGCTTATTTTAAAATCACTGCGGTATATATAGAAAGAGAGTGTAAAACATGTTTACTTAACAGTTTTTCGTATGCTTTGATTAATTCAATCTTTTATCTCAAACGAAAGTGCATTCTTCATTATAAAATTTCTTTGAAGGCTGAAGGTATATACAACATCAGTTATTTCTCATTTTATTTTTTAGCATACTAAGTGAAAATCAATGGATTCTTCTATACTTTAAAATGGTTGAATGTAAAGATGATCTTACTGCAATATTCTTTTATCATTCTTGGTTAGGGTTTTGTAAGACATCGAGGTTGTCCATTGATCTAATGTCCGCAGGTTTTTTGTGTTTAACTTTTCTTTATGAGCTTGTGCACAGATCGCTGTGGAATAGTGCGGTGTTAATTCGTAGTTTCAGTGGATTTGAGTTTCCTTTAAAAGAGCATGCTTTTATTAGAGTGTATGTATTTGAGAGAGAGTGGCCCTGGAAAACTGCATCAACGTTAAATTTCACGCTTCCATGTTCAAGAGAGGACCATACAAAATTAAGAGAAGGGCTAAGTATTTGGAAATTGGAAAGTGTGTCGGTGTAAATGGCATGTTTGTTAATAAACATGTACTGGAACAAAATAATATGAATTGAGTAGGGAATAAATTCAGTTTAATTACCTGCGTGTCAAATGCGAAATAATCTTAATAAAATATAGAGGATATGGTGGAAATGGTAGGGTGGGGGATGGGGTAGCCCTACCCTACTCGCTACTTACGCCCTGCGCTCTGCCCACGCGTGCCTACCCCACCCAATTTACCTTAACCATGCACCACGCCTACCTTAACGCGTGCGCCCCGCCCGCGCGCGCGATTTGGAGATTGGAAAGTGTGTCAATTATGGCATGTACTATTATGCGGGGAATGGAACTTAATGTTAATAGTGAATGCAACGGAACGTAACAAAACAACCATTCGTAATATCGTTCATTGCGCATTGAATGTGAATCCTAATGGCATAAAAGGTAGGATACTGGTGTAAGTTGGTAAAGTGGAGTAAGGGGGTGGGGTAGTGCTTCTCTCTACCCCAATCGCACTGCCTACTCCTTACTCACCTTACATATCCTACCCACGCACCGGGGTGCGCTACCATGCTACGCCTACCCACCTCAACCACCCCGCCTTACCCACTATCCACGTCATCACCCTATTCTACTGCGCTTACGATCCTAGGCTGCGCTTCACCGCACGCACCAACTACTACTCGCACCATCCACCCACGCGTGCCTTACCCGTCCCCTGCGCTACCCGGCAATTCGCCACATATACCTTACGCACCGCGCCACACGCGCATGTCCTGCGCCTAATGCGTCTGTAACGACGCTACGCACGCGCCTACTTTACTCCACCATCACCAACCCATACCTTACCCATCGTAACGCGCACTGCGCGCGCGCCTCGCGCATCTACGCACCGCGCTATCATATCGCGTGCGCCTGCGCTATTTCGCTTTCTTATCCCTGCGCTTACGCGTCTTACCTACCTTTACCGCGCCACCTGCCTCTGCCCTACGCTACGCTATCGTGCGCTACGCGCGCTTCGTCTCCTGCGCTAACGCTGCCATGCCACATGCCTTTCTTCACCATGTACGTCGCGTGTTTTGTCGATTTTCGTTTTATTCCATCGCGTTTCGTCTATTTTCGGAAGGATTGAAAATAGGCGTTTTCCCGTCTATCGGAATAAAATTTACGACCCTAAAAATCGCTTTACGTTTTCAATACATTAAAGTCTGTAATAAACGTCATCTTCATTACGGTCATAATAAATCCTGGGGGGGGGGGGGAAACCGCATATTGCTTGCTGGTTGATCCGGCCATCGCCTTAACAATTTTCTTTCTCTTTCTAATAAAAAAGAATTGACATCTTTTATCGTAAATAAGGTCTCCTTCTCTTTTGGAATATAAGCAAATATTTATCCAAAGACACTTATTTCATGAATAAAACACCTATGCCAAAATCCCGTATTTCGTCCATCACTAAATATAAGTTATTCTAACAATTTTGTGTTGTCGTTTACATTATAAATCGTTTACGTACCATAAAAGATCATTTATCAACATTTTATAACTAACTTGTTGCATTTATACGTTAATCAAGAAGTGTATTATGTATCTTAGTCATAATAAATCTATAACATTTAAGCAATTTATTAAACTATGTAAAGACTGTAAAATTACTTATCGGAAATTTGAAAGATAATGAATGATCTAGCCCCTCAATATTTTTAAGAATAACGTAGCCATTCTGCCTACATATTTTTTATAGTGGAAAAGGGCAAATGCGACAATTTTATACAGTTAAAGCATAAACAAAGATGAACTTCACAAATCAAATGAATCTCCCTTTTAGTGAATCCCAGAAATCAGTTGAATTTAAATAGTTGAATCACGAAAATCAGTGACTTTAAACGATGAATTTTGAAAATTGGTGAATTTCGACTGGGTCACGTCGCTTATACGCAAAGCTTTGAAAAAGACTAATAGCCATTACTGCACTAATTGACGTAAATATTTATGCTCTTCTCCATAAATTCACTCCAAATTACTTATATTTATACGGCCAATAAACAACTTAAACATAACTAGTGAACATGACGTACTGACCATGATGCTGGTATCAATCATAATCGCCGATTAAAAAAACATATTACTAAATCACAAAAGTGTGAGTCAAACTCCAAGAATCGGTCCCCCAAAACTATAAGATATCATATCTTCTTTTCTCTTTTATATACAGAGTCTCCAATTTCCTGCCATATGAACAGGTATTTTCCCAACGTAAGCTCATCTTGTCACCACCACAAAACACCACCGCACTCTTACACACATGCATGCTCTCCACCTGTCACTACTCTCCCTCTCCCCACCTCCCTCCATAAATACTCCCTAACTCCACCTCCCACATCTCAACAACTCACAGACACAAAATCAAAGCGTAAGGGAAAAAAAAAATGGGGTGGTTTCACTTGTTTCTTGTTTCTCTTTTTGCTATGCTATACACTTGCAGGTGGATATGAATATGAACATCATGAAGGTGAAGGAGGAGAGATAGTATGGGGACAAGATGGGTTTTTGTTAAGGGATTCAGTGCCTGTAGTGGAAACTGATGCAGGGTTTATGAGGGTTGTTGTTGGGCTATGGAACTGGTTTTAAGCCTAGTCCCATGCACATTGGTTTCACGATTATGGAACCCAATAGTCTTTTTTATCCCTCAGTATCTTGATTCCAGTCTCATCCTCTTCGTTCGTTCTGGTAATTTAATTTCCTTTTGAAATCATGGGGTTTTTTTTTTCAATTTAAAAAAAGAAAAAGAAAAAGAACAGAGATTTAAGAATTGTAGGAATGTAACTAATTAATTGCAGGAAATGTAAGAGTTGGGCATATTCATAAAGATGAATTAGCAGAAAAACAAACTGAAATCAGAGAGATATATACAGAATAGAAGCAGGCTCTGCTTTCTACATTGCAAATGATGTTGAAGATCAACAGCTTCAGATTATCTGTAGCATTGACGTACATCTGAGAGCTTTCAAGTTGGGCTGGCAAGGATTCTTGGTGCGTATATATATATATACCTGCTGATTAAGTTTATCAATTTTATTAAAATCGTCCGTTTTTTAACATTTAGTTCTTATTAATAGTTGAAGGGAATTTGATACATTGTTGTTTTTAATGTCTTTTTGCAGTCGTTCTTTGTTGGCGGTGGAGCTTATCCCACATCTGTGCTTTCTGGGTTCGACCCGGAAACTCTATCCGTGGCGTTTAATGTGAGTGTTTTCTGTAGAATTTCGACCCGTCTAGCTAATTTTTGTTCTCTTGTAGTTTCTTTTTTATGATGCACAGACATATCTGGAGCAAATTTATAATTTCTTAAAATGATATCTAATAGCTATAACCAAGTATATGAGTACACAGATAGACATATAGGGCAAATTTGCTAATTTTTCAAAAACTGGATATACAAAAATAAAGAAACAATTTGAAATTTTAGTATAAATCATTGGATAATGACGGGAAATTTGTTCATAATGATGAAAAGCTACCAAAAACAGTTGCCGAAAATGAAGAAACCACTATATATATTGTTTTAGTCTCTGTGTTTTAATCTTCATTATTTAGTCCTTATAGTTTCACTGTGTATAATTTGGTCTTTATACTTCTAATATTTCCCAAAATATGCCATTTGCACTTGCATTCTATGTTTTTCAAAAACCCTCTATCCGGTATATAGTACTCAAGAATACTCGTGTTCCTGTATTTAGTACCCCGTGTATATGTGTACCCGTGGCATCTAGTACTCAATAATACTCATGTCCCTGTTGTATCCGTACTCATGTAATCTATCTGCACCGTACTCAAGAATACTCATGTTCATGTATCCATACTCATGTATATGTACCCGTGGTATCTAGTACTCAAGAATACTCATGTTCCAGTACCCGTGGTATCTAGTATTCAAGAATACGTCAGAAGCGTTAGTGCTAGTGGTAAAGGGTTTGGGTGTTATAGTGACGAAAGGGCCGGGAATGGCATGAAGTTGGAGGTCCGATTCACCTATGGGACGACTTCTTTCCGAAGTATCATGGTATAATGGCAAATTTCGACTAGGTTGCCCACTGATGCTTGTCTCTCCACTCGTTAGTGGGATAGGGGAGCGGGATCCTTTTTTTAGGGTTTAACCGTTTTTTAGTATTCAAGAATACTCGAATTCTTGTATCCACACTCATGTATCTAAACCTTTTTCTTTTTTTTTTTTTTGGCCACAAGTCATGTATCTATACCCGTGCAACTAGGTTGAGAGTTTATTAACCTGTAATTCATTTCAGGTTTCAATGGAGGAATTGAAGAAAATCATGACTACACAAAGATCAGGACCAATAGTGTTTTTATCCAATTCTACAGAAACAGAAACACCTGAACCAAGTGTTTGGTCAAGATTCTTGCACTTGGAGAAAAACCAAAGGCTAGCTCATTTGAAGAGAGTTTTTCCTCAACAAGAAGATAAGGTTGAAGACGAAGAGGACGAGGAAGAAGACCGGCCCACTTGGTATTTAAGGAAGCTAATGATATCCGTCTTTGGAAATGAAGAAAACGTGGGAATGCTAGGCAGAAAGAAAGGGAAGGGATCAGAACCGAGCTCGTATAACATCTTCGATAGAAAAGCAGATTTCAATAACGACTATGGTTGGAGCAAGGCTGTGGATGAAGCTGATTATAAGCCGCTTCGTCATTCTGGGCTCGGTGTCTATTTAGTCAACCTTACCGCGGTATGCATTTCTTTGCGACCATGAACTTTAACACGAACTCGGGCGGCTACCCGAGTTCAAATCTCATGACATAAAGCCGTTTTCAACTAAATCACCTCTAATAACATTCAATTTGGCATCTATTTGTAAAATGCAGGGATCAATGATGGCACCTCATGTGAATCCAAGAGCAACCGAATACGGAGTAGTACTAAAAGGAACTGGAACTATTCAGATCGTATATCCAAACGGGACCTTAGCAATGAATGCTAAAGTAACTGAAGGAGATGTATTTTGGATCCCAAGATACTTCCCATTCTGTCAAATAGCATCAAGAACAGGCCCGTTCGAGTTCTTCGGTTACACGACCTCGTCGCGTAAGAACAGGCCACAGTTTCTAGTGGGTGCAAACTCATTGTTGCATACATTAGAAGGACCTGAAATTGCAGCTGCATTTGGAGTGGATGAAGATAGGTATAAGAAAATCATTGATGCTCAAAAAGAAGGTGTTATTTTGCCATCAGCAGCTGTTGCGCCCCATGAAAAGGTGGCGGAGAAGAAGATGATGAAGAAGATGCCTGAATTGATCAGGAGCTTTGGCAGTGATTTGTTCATGTGATTTTGTTGAAGTCTTTGCTTTGTTTTTTGGTTTTTTAAGCCCAGTTTCCGAGCATTTCGTTATGTTCTTGTTGTTTAAGGGGAGTGATGAATAAATAAAAATCCTTTTTTTTTCCGAAACGAACACTTTTATTACAAAAACTGCACAAAAGGCAGGAACAGAAAGAACTAAAGCAAATGAAGATTGACAAAGTTATTAAGCATTGCTTCAATAAGCAAAATCTTAGCATACCTGGTAATGAACGATATCCGAGGTTTATATAGGCTTTTGAACCAGCATCATGGTAAAGCAGTAATGGTCATGATATAACAAATGATGTCAACATGGTAATGTGTGAAGAAACAAACCCTTTGATTCCACCAGCCATGGCAGGAAAGGAAAGGTGTAAGAAACAAACCCTGTGATTCCACCAGCCATGGCAGGAAAGGAAAGCTGTAGATATGCACCATAACTACTACGCATGTAAGTCAACGTGGTAATGTATGAGACATGTCCTGTGATTCCAGCCATGGTGGGAATGGTGTAGATTTGCACCATATAACTGATATGCATGCAAATCCAATGTATGAGACATGTCCTGTGATTCCAGCCATGGTGGGAATGGTGTAGATTTGCACCATAACTACTATGCATGCAAATCCAACGAGCAAAAGTCGATCCAATGTATGGGAGTAATCGTCTGCCCTAACCAAGGCTTGCTGTGTAAAGAGAGCTTGTGACCTGCTTGAGGTCTCAAAGAAGCCTCTAGATTGATAATCAAGTGCATACCGAGTCTTGAAACTTACCCCAATGTATGGGGGAGTAATTGTCTGTCCTAACCAAGGCTTACTATGTGTAAAGAGAGCTTGTGGCCTGCTTGAGGTCTCAAAGAAGCCTCTAGATTGATAATCAAGTGCATACCGAGTCTGAGACGTACCCAAAGGCTAGGATGGCTGGCTTGTGCAATCATAGAGCCTTTTGTCAGTAGTACACCATATATCTATCGTGATATAGTCATATTATATGACCCCCTCAAGAGTTATGAGAGAGAATGCCCGTAGTTAAACATTCAAAGTATAAATAAACAATGTTCTCAAAAGCTTTCTTACTAAGAAGCAAGAGACTTCCAAATATAACTAAGCTAACTACCACAGATTGCAATATTCAGCCAAAATGATTTTAGTTGAACCTGTTTATCAGCCCATGTTAACTTAACGAAAGGTCAACGGTAATAGTGGATTTAGTGCAATCTTTAGCATGTCATAGTCGGATTTAACTTTTATACTTCGTTTTAGTATGTAAAAGGAGCGTCTCCATTGAAATATAATGCTGATTTCATGGCCATACCAGGAGCAAGGAATATGGAGTCACTTATAACATTTGCTTTGGAAGAGTAAGAAAATGCAGCTAAAAAAAGCACAACTTGAAGATGATAAGGAATTGTAATTCGGCTGGTAAATAATTTCACACAGAGTTTACCCCAACAGCTATGACTTCACAAACAGAGCATTCTTACCTCCACAACTAGAAGACTCCAGTTATACCTAAACACGTCGGATACTGCTACTCATTTGATGATCTCTTCATTGTTTTCTTTGACTGTGATTGAGCTATTGGGGATTAGACATTTAAGGACATTTTATTAAGTGACTTGTAATCATTTATTCTCTTGTGTTCATTAAAACACATCTGCTGGTTTTCCCCTACTACCCCCTCTGCAAAGTGCAAATAACTAAGAAAATTTGAAGAAAAGAGTATTATTATATTCAAATCAAGATGGGATAATGCTCATGCTATCCCATTATTACACATCAAAAGAAAGCTGAAAATTCTCGACTACATTCATTACATGGCTATCATCCTTAATTTTCAAACCTATTAAGTGGATGTCTAAGGTTCAAACTAAGCAAACATCCACAAGTAAAGATGCATGCTTTTTCAAGAAAGTAGAAGGGTACCTTCTATATCCACGAGCAAACAATTCCATCATTCCACATCAAACCCTTTTTCTTGAAGCTCAGTAACAACTTCATTCCTCATCCTAGTCCACAGCTTCATGGCCTCCTGCTGAAATTTCTCATCCTGCAATTCCTTCTGATAATCGCCAGAAGAATCTTTATCAGTCTCCAACATGCCTTTTGGCCCGATAGTAGTCCCGAACATCCCACCTTTTAGTATGAACTCTTTCATTGCATCCTCGTCTCCTGGGTATGGAAGCTTCTTGCGCTCGTAGTGCTTTTTCATCGTCTCTACTTCCTCTTTAGGTTTTGGCTTAAGGTTCCACCACCCAAATGGCGATGTCTCGTTATACAGCCAAGCGGCACCAAACAGTGCGTATGTGCATAACAGTCCCTTGCCTACTTGCTTCCAAAAGTGATGATCTTCTTTTCCTAATCCAATCTTCGACAGAAATTTGTCAACATCCGTTGATTTCCATGAAAGTATTCCTGAAAACATGATAGCAACTTAGAAAAATCAAAATGAAAATAAAAAAACTTGTAGAGGAGTTTTGTCGAAGAACTTCTGGGCATTACGATGACATTGATGTCAAAAAGAAAAGAAACAAAATTGCTATCAAAGCAGTCTCTCCTGGACTTTCTGTCAAACACATTTTAGGCAGAAATATCAAGGAAATAAAGCACATCAACGATTAGGAGGAAGAAGAAACAAGCCAAGTATTTAAGAGAATTTGGCAATGGATAAAGCATGACTATATGAAATTTTACCGGTCTTGACATCTTGAAATCGTTTGCGCACCATACGAACTGAGAAGCCGAATGGACGATCTTGTTTGCAGAAGAAACCAAGGAAACTACGGAGTAACTGTTAAGGAGATTGTAGTACATATATAAGTTAACACTCAAGACTACAAAATGACCAAATTAACACACAAAAACAAATGGATATGATGCTTGTTTAGGTGTTTTCATAAGTAAAATATCAACATCTTCACCTATACAAAAGCCAAAACATCTCGTATTAAGATTAAACACCATATCTAGTATGATGATTATTATTGAGAATATATAGTGAAGAAAACGAAAGAAAGAAAAAAACACCAGCGGGAAATCAGACAAATTCATGTGTATCTTAAACATAGAAACAGATTAAGTATCAGGAAGCATGAACACAAAAATTTACCTAAAACTGGAAAATATGGAAGACGGCTCTTGCTCTGAAATGCTTGCAGGGATCCCCCGAGCGAACGAATTGAAATGGCGAACGGAAAGAGGCGACTCTCTTTTACTGCACCGCACCCGTATTAGATAGATAGATCTACTAACCGGATTTTTATTTTTTCATTTAAATATTTTTTTTTTTTTTTTAGTGGAAATTTTTTTTTTTTTTTAGAGCATATGCACACATGAGTGGAATTTGATTTTGATGGTTAGATATATTATAATATAGATCTAAATCTTTATCCGATGCGTGTTTAAAGCCCCTATCATATCGGTTTCCGTTCATTTTAATATATGTATCGATCAAATCTTTTTTTTTTAAAGCCCCTCATATCCGGGTCAATTGTCTTGAGTGATTCGGAGTTTCGTTCGGATCGTATACGTAAAGTTGACTATTACTTTGCGGGATTTGATCGAGAGTTTTTTTAATATCACGCCTCAAAGAGAATCGAATATGTAAAATCTCTAAACGTTCTCAAATCATTTAAGATTGTTTCTCGTCGAACACATTTTTGGTCCTAGGACTAGCCTCGGACCAAAAGATCACACGTAGGCCCGGACCAAAAGATCAAAGGTTCAAATCAAAGATGTTTTCTCGATATTGTCGAAATGTCGGAGTTTGCGGTATGTGGATTTTGAGGTGGATATCTAGGCGATAGTGGGTGATTTCTCCGGTGAGGAGCGGTGGAGCTCAAGAAAGAAGATGGAGCTTTTGTGGAATAAGAAGAGGAGGATGGTGCTTCCGATTATGAGCCGTGTCCGAAAGGTGCCTACGTATCCTTCATGGGGATCAAGCCAATGCGTAGTTCTTAGAAGAATAAATCAGAGAGAGTTGTAATGGAGATGAAGGTGATATTTATAGAGGCATGGAGTTGGCCAGCTGGCGAGAGCAGGACAGCTAGCAGACTGCGAGCTTGGAGGGCTGAAAGCCCTTGGCGGGCAGAAAGTCTTGACGGGCAGAGAGCCCTGGCGGATTCGGAGAGCCTACGGCGGGCAAAGAGTCTTGACGGGCAGAGAGCCTTGGAGGACTCGTTGGAGGCTTTGCGGTGCCGAGAAAGACCGTTGAACGAGTGGGCAAGCAAGAAAACCGGGAAGGTGCCGAGCCGAGGTCGGACTTAGCATGCCGAGCCGAGGTCGGACTTCGAGGTGCCGAGCGGAGGTCGGACTTAGAGGCGCAGTAAAGTTGTTTGCTTTGCTTTACTCCCTTGCCTTGGCTAATGATAAGGATCGTGATATCGTGAGGCGGAGGCCGAGCCATGACCCTATCCGCTACGCTACCGAGCTTATGTCTCGTTTGTAGGGTGTGGCAGGGTTGCGTTGATTTTGGCATGTCATTTTCCTACTTATTTTCCTTTTAAGAAATACATTATGTGGTGTATTCAACTTAGAAAATTTGAAGCTTTTTGCTGCCCTATGATGCGTGACACCTATGTTTAATAGTGTGTCTGATATAAATACGGGAGATTATTGTGTGGTGTCTCCACACGGTGCGGAGACACCGTGCGTGTATGTACACCACACACATATTTATTCTCGTATTAAAAGCGTAGTTGATCGTTTCACGATCGTTTTATCCGTCACTTCACCACAAATTCCCCGACCACACAATAACTTTCCTATAAATACGTGTTAGATACTTAAGATGCATGTTTGAAAGCGAATTAGTGTTTTTTTAAATAAAAAGTTAGATACAATACATGAATTCATATATGAATATCCATTAGACGAAAGAACCATGTTGAAAATCGAGTCAATACACACCATCAAAACAGACACATAAAATGTTAGTATCAAATAAAAAGATAAATAGCAATGAGGATTGAAGTCTAACTTGGATTATAATTTTAACATCTTATCAACATAATCTGTGTGAACCGACCAAAATCTCCCCAGAATCATTGAGAAATACAAATTAAAAGCAAATTGTTGCATTTTAGAAATAAAGCATAAAACATTTCCTTCCAATTCCAAGTATGCAAAATGCACACACTCACACACACACTACCAAGACCCTTCTGCGCCCACAGTTGGATTCTGGAAAGCTGAGAAATTCCAGAAAGTCTTCAATGCATATGGCGGATATACTTTCTCACCTTCCTCTGTAATTTTCGCAATCTGCATGTAAATATTTACTCGTGTCAAATGTCACATACACGAGTGATTATAGTGTAAGAGTGTTGTTTGTATAAAAAGACAATGTCTGTAATCGGTATGGCTTCGGGTTGAGTAGCATAAATACCTGAATCTTGTTAATTGCTGATCTATCGCGGTATATAAGCACACGCATGCACTTCTCCAACAGCTTGACACCTTCCTCAAAAGACAGATTTTCGTTCCATTCAGCACGAAGGATAGGGCGAGCAAGGTGATTCCCAAATCCAGTGGCAACATGATCATCCTCGTAATGGACGCCAATCATACTAACCTAAAAGATTTCAAAGAAGGCAACAAACTTAGGAGAGCCACAGACATGACATTGACTACTGCCAAGTGAAAATGTTATAAAGCATATACCGTTCCAAGATATTTCTGTCCGTTTTTTATTCCACCGAGCACGAGAGAATTCCAAAATGGATCGAACTTGTTGCGGCGATTGTACATCACCCTGGTTAGATAATTGTGAACCTCTTTCGGTCCCAATGAGTTCCCGTCATCCCACATAGCATCATATAGACTGTACACATGAAGTAGTAGGGGCAGAATAAGAATAGAGATTTCAACATAATAAAGGTGGAAACAATGACAAATAACTGAAGCATTTCAAACACTACAGCCCATGAAACTCACATGAGGTCATCGAGGTTACGCATAATCTCCTGAAAATCACTTATTTCTCCACTTGCACCAATCAGGGAGTGCTTTCCGACTGGCTTAATACGTTCCACACTCTTATAGCGAAGGGTAGACCCGTACGATCCTGAGCATGGATAATCACAAACTCATATTTCTTTCAATAGTACAGGAGAGCTTGTGCAAAATATTAATTTACTAAATGTTCCAATGTAAAGGATACAACAGACAGTCTACCACCATAAACTTTACAATAAAAGTTATCGAACAATATATGAATAAGGTAATGTTTTACTTACGCAAGCACTACCTTTATGAACTTAAAAGCACATAAAATACTAAAGACAAATTACGAACCTTTCCTAAAAGATGAGTGGTTCTATAATGAATACATAAAACTCAGATACACCAAATATTTCATTATTAGTGTAATGCTTTAGCAGATGATATAAGAGACATGTTCAATTTATCGTCCCTAGTTTTCTACAGACATGGGGATCATAGACCTGGGCCTACATTAGATATACCACATGAAAGCTC
Source organism: Gentiana straminea (assembly GCA_036785695.1). Lineage (NCBI taxonomy): Eukaryota > Viridiplantae > Streptophyta > Magnoliopsida > Gentianales > Gentianaceae > Gentiana > Gentiana straminea. The sequence continues at coordinate 8,048,739 of JAVUPR010000514.1, read as the reverse complement.
CCCTTTTGAGATGGTGAAGGTCCCAAATAAACTTTTGGTAAAGAATGATTAACCTGACATCTTATAAGGTTTTGCCCTTCGGATCTTCTACTACCTGACCTAGGACACAAGCGGCATTCGATCATGGATTATGTGATGTCAAACCCCCATGGTCCAATGGTGGTTGTGTGTGCGCACGCACGTGTGTATATATATTGTGTTGTATGGTGGGTTATAGAGTGTATAGTAGATGATATAAGTTAAAGTTTTCGTAATGATTTGAAGTTCGTTATGATTTGAAGGCTGAAACTAATGCAAGAAAACTTCCAGGAATTCCAGCGCATGAATAAATTTAAAATACAATAAAAAAAGAAATTAAACAAATAAGACATCAAGAGAAAAGAAAAAAAGGCAGAGGATGACCAAACCTCCTGTATCACTAGCAATAAGAATTCCATCTTTGTATTTTATTCCAATCACAGACGTCCCAGTAACATATGGAGTCCTGCAGTAAAACCAATATTACATGTAAAAACCTAACACTTTAACAGAACTCGTATCCAGCATTTCTTCCCCTTCACACACACACACACACACCTTCGCCCCCAACCTACACAGCACACAAATTCCCACACAGACAAAAACAAAGGATTATACTGAATTTGCACTCCTTAAGGTCAATTCGGGCAATAGAAATTCTAGGCTTTCTAGCTTGGCAGCTTTTTCTTAAAGTCACGTGATCCTAATCGAGGCGCTGCTCCAGCTCCCTCACTTGAATCACGCACCAGCTCCTACACACGCTCAGTATGACTTGGCTTCCCCGCCACCCCAAGAAAAACAAAACAAGTGGAGATCAATACTTGCCAACAAAAAAATGGAGATCAATACTACATTTGTATTTTGATTTCTATCGAGTCGGTTTCCCCAGTAAAGGAATTTAGCTTGGTTCACACACACACAAAAATAAAAACACTAACTTGACAGCTTTCTAACATCCTATGAGCGAAACCCTAATTTGACTAGCTACAATTCAGTGATTCCGCACAAAAATGAGCTGGACATACTAAACATACTGAAAAGGGAGTGCTTACTGAGTTCTTTGCAAATCGGAGTCGGAGCCCATTAAGCTGATCTTATGTGAAGATTCTGCCATCTGCTAACATTACAAATGAAAGAAACAATATTCAAAGTCGATTGCAGCAAAACACGTATACAAGAATGTAAATAATTCACCGAAAAACACAACAAATCGCCATGATTCACGTTGATGTTCAAGTAATTACACAAAGCAGCCCGAAATTGAAGGTGTTAAGATACAACGATGCAGGCTTCAGTTCAAAGAAAAAAATACAAATTACAGGTCAACTCCAACAAAGTTAAATATACAGACTTTAGCAACAATTCCAAGTACCTAAACCAGTAGTCAACAAAATACACCTCAACGCATAACATAATGCAGCAGTGAACCAGAAAAAAAAAACATTTTGTGCTTCACATAATAAATCTCAGTTACTGTTTTAACAAGCAGCATAATTCTACTTTTTTTTTTTTTTTTTTGAGGCTAAGCATAATTCTACTTGAATACCAGAAAAATTAGTCTATCCAATTTACATCGCCCCACTGCCCTGGTATGAAAAAATCACTGAAAATCGCCTGTGGTACGGGTCAGTACAGCAACAAATGTGATGAAATAGAGGGATGGGATAAATACTGAATTTTTTACCCTAATTCTTGGACAAAATCCAAAGGATAACACCTCTGAATAACTACTCCGAAAATAAACGAGTCAGTAGCATAAATACTAACATCAGCTGCGAAAATCGCAAATTAATCAGAATCTATAGGAAATCGAACGAAAAGTTGCCCCTTTTTTATTTCTAGGTTTTAGTCTACAGCTCCGCCGCTGCCAACCACCACCATTATTGAGGCAATATATGCATATTTTATCAATCAATTTTCTAGAAAGAATCAAATGAAGCCCCCTGGAACAAACTGTCACTCCCCGATCCTCCCAATCCTAGAATGAAAGTTCCAACTTCCATGATATAACCGCGAAAGAGAAGAAGATAAAAGGATCTAGAAGAGAAGAGAAAGCAAAATTACCTGATAAAATCTTGAATTCCCAGAGCAGGAATGTCACAAATGCTCAATCAAAATCCAGAAATAAAGCCAACAAAATAACCGGAAGAAAGATAAACAAAGAAAAATCGATTTCTCTCCAGCTATTTGCAGACTGCGGTGCTTTTCCGTGCTGCTCAAGATGGGTACATTCAGCAAACAAGACTATTTTGGATTTTCTTTTAATTATTTCTTATATTTCGTATGTGATGTAATAGATAAATTATGTGGATTATTTATTATTTAAATTCTTTTTTTCTTTTTTTTTTTTGAAAAAAAACAAACAATTTTATTAAGGTAAATCTACCAACAAAGCAGATATTACATCGTTCGGCGGGGAAGTATCCCAAACCACTCGACCAAGCAAAGCCACACCATACCTAGCTAGAAGGTGCGCAGGCACATTAACTGCGCGCTTGACAAAAGAGAACTGACAGGAGTGAAAAGAGGACAATAAAGCCTAAATAATCCGTCGCCATTGACAACCTAAAAAAACGAAAAGTCCTCCGAAGGGCGGGAAAGAGCTCGAACACAAGAAAGACAATTGCTCTCAAAGATAACCGAGGTGAGACCCATTTGCGCAGCTTCCTCCATAGACAATAAGATCGCCCGCATTTCCAGAAGTTCCGGCCCGTCTCCCGGGTCAAAATGAAAGGAAAAGGCGGCCACAATAGTTCCCACACTATCTCGAAAGATCAGGCCGACCCCCGAACCTTCACATGCAACCGAAGCATCCGCATTACACTTCCAAAAGGCTTCAGGAGGGGGGGGGCTCCAAGTCTCGGGATAAGAAGACCCAACTTCTGTTGATGCTAAGACAGCCAACGCCTGGCGATACTCCAATGCCCCTGCTACCGATGAAGAGACGCACGCGAGACGTAGATAGGGGCATCGTCATACACAAAGACTATACCTAGCCTTCCACATGTTCCAAAGGAGTCGCGAAATAAGGAAACCTCATCGCGGTATATCGTTCCAAAAGCACGGCAAAGTACTCCATGAAGCATGATGCCGGTGGGGCCGACAATCGCTAAATAGTGATGCTCTCCATATCGCCCGAGCATAATCACAACCGAATAGAACATGATACATCGTCTCTCTTTCCTTTCCACATGCCAAACACCGACCATCACCAAGATGACGCTTGTGAAGATTCTCACCGATCGGCAAACACCCCTGTAAACAACGCCAGATAAAATGCTGAACTCGCGGAGCTACTGCCACCCTCCAAACCTCCCGCCAAATACTATCAGCCCCTATGGAAGATGACGCGGAGTGCATCCCCTTTCTGAAGCTCAACGCAAGAAAATAACCTGACTTCACCATATACCGACCCTTGCGGTCATAGTGCCAGATCTGGCGATCAGTATGAGAGCTACCCGCTATCGGAGTCTGAACAATCGCATCTACCTCCCAAGACTAAAAAAATTGCATAAGCAGAGGCATATTCCACTGTCGCTGACCAGGTAGCATCAGATCACTTACCTTACAATCCGTCGGCAATGGGTGTGAGGTATGGGCAATTCGAAAGGAAGGCGGCAGTGAGACCCGCGCATCATGGAAAACATACACTGAGCTCCCATCACCAATCCGCCATCGCATCCCTGACATAAGTAAGTCCCGTCCCTCCAAGAGACTTCTCCAAAGGATGGATGGACGCCTCCCGAGACCTGCTGCCACAATAGTCGCCCCCGGATGATATTTCGCATTAAGATCCCGACTTACTAGTCCCGTCAAATTCATTTATTAGATATTGGATTAACTCAAACTATTGTATCTATACTATAATTTTTACTATAAATACCCCATGTCAGTGAATAATACACAACATTTTCCTTCTTCTCTACGTTATATTCCATCTTTCTTTTCTCTGTTATTTATTAGTTCTATAACACGTTATCAGCACGAGACTCTACCGAAGGAGTATTCGATATTGAATTCCAACTACAGACGGATTATTCAATGCAAACCAGAGTGTTGGTAATAATCCGGATCCATAGCTCATATGGCGATTGACGGGTACTCAACAGAGAGGGTGACCACATCAATTACCGATTTACAAAATCAGGAAAGTATTTTCTAATAGACATCCTTTTATTTAATCGTTTTATTTAATTTAATGGATTTTCATTTTTACTAATATATGAAATGATAATAATGTTTATATTTACTCTTGTAAATCTATTTTAGGCCAACACTAATTTTAGACGGGCTCTGCATATTTTTTTTCTTAAACCAAGGAAAGCTTTCGGCCTTCAGAATATGAGTATATATTGGCCGGAAAATTCTTAATTTGGTAGGAAGTCTATATTAGACTCGATCGTCATATGTGCGCCGTGTGTATATAAAAAAAAACAGTTTTGTTTTATTGTCCACGTGGCGCAAATATGACGATCGAGTGCAATAGAGACTCCCTACGACTGAATTACCTTATATTGGCCTAAATGATCTAGGTGATGGATGTCATCTATTTATCTATTCTTTTTCTTTCTGAGGAGTTTATCACATGATACTGCTAGTACAATATGATTGCCTAATTTCGGATCAGAATTCCCCATGCTACATCTGAGATAAATATTTAGGTAAAATTTTGCTTTGTTAAAATTTATTTTATAATGATCATTACTACCATACAATTTCATTATTCTATATGAGATGGATACAATTTTATTTTACCAAACAATGTTATGCTAGTAATATTGACCACATCAATACGATGCTGGATCAAGCCAAGATCACAATGATATTACAATATATATCCATCAATTTGATATGAAGCCTCGAAGGCTAAGTATCTAACGCAATAGCGTTTTGTCCTTTTGACAATTTTGAAAAAAAAAATTGTTTATTTGGAGATGATCAATATATTGAACGAGCATATTTTAGACACGAAGTCCATTCGAAAATGTAAAGCTCGCAAAAGTGAATAGACATGTCAAAAATTGACAAAAGTGAATAATATGAAATTCACATAAATACTTGTAGAAGTGAATATGAAATTCACCTAAACTAATGGCAGTTATGTCTCTCTGCATATAGCATGATACATACGTGCCTGCGAAATATATATAGTTTAATCATCCAATCAAATTCTTGTTTTAGTTGTGGATTTTGGTTCTGCTAATTAACTATTCCACAACCTAGTGGTATATAAAACGCAAGAGATAATATTTTCAAAAATCTCATAGAATGAGATATTTAATGAAACCACTATGTTTTAAATGTGTAAATCGCTTTAAGCGAATAAAAGAGCATCAAGGTATAGCTCGGTACAACATGTTTGATGAAGATCGATTCTCGGCATTAGGGGGAGATAAGAAAATCCCATGTTAGAATAAAAGAATGCCGTGATCGTTTAACAACATAAACGATCTTCCACGCATCAATTGACCTCAACTGGACAATAATTTTACTTGCAATTTAGCAAGTAATTTGCCAGACGTCTTAAATGAATAAAAAGAGTGACCATTTATATATGCACCAAAAGTATATTTGATAATATTTCTCTACGACAGAAGCGTAGAAGACCGATCGGTGTAAACGATAAAAATCCGCGGAAAATTAATTCATATTCAGTCACTCATGAAATCTCTTAAAGAGATTCGTCTTGAAGACGAAAACTCCAAAAAAATTGCACGTGCATCAAATGATTAAATGTTGGGATTGCAGAACAACCAATCCATACATTGATAAGGAATTGGTTTATGCTAATATTGAATTATCAATGAATTTTATGGGAGAAATTTATAATAAAATATCATAGTCGTCGACGACATATTTGCCTCTTTAATTGCTATAATTATATCTGGATCCAGAACATAAGTCATTAGCAGAGTGTCAGAAACACTCAGACTAGGTAAAAATGAAATAATTAATTGAGGTTGAGTTTGAATTGGAAATATTTGTTTGTTAATGATCAAATATATTCTCCCATTATAGACAATGTCATGTTCCGCTAACTAATATATCTGGCAATAACTTTAAGTTTACATATGTCAAGACCGCGTATTTATGGGTCGTTAGACATTAATATTGATATGAAAATCCATGATGGATTTCAGAAACGAATTAATATGACAATCGCAACATGCATACTGTTAAGTTAAAAATGCCGTTAACATTCATGTTGAATGTAATATGACTATAGTATAGTCCTATCGAGGAAGAAATATATATTAGTAACTCAAACTTAATGCCATGAATTTATAGCACTACGACGTGTGAATATATGCATGCAAATTGTGATTGTATTACTTTCCCCATTGTTTTTATAATTATAGCGATGATCGGGTTCCATGTGTTGCACGAATGAATAGTGGGTATGACAGTATTTAGCCCCTATATTCAATTATCTACATGAAGTCTAGAAGAGACGAACATACAAAGTACGCTCTAGTAACAATCTAGAAGAATTGTTCACTAAGATAATTCCTACATGTGTTCTGGAGAAAAAATGTGTTTACAGTATTGGAATGCGCACATACGGAAGATTGTTGTCGTCAGGGGGAGCGACAACTTCAAAACTATTTTAAGCATTTGGTCTTACAACCAATGACTGTAGTCTTTTTCTCTTAAACCAAGTTTTTCCCACATGGTTTTCTTAGTTAAAGGTTTTTTTAACGAGGCAGTCAGTGCAACACATAAAAACGCATATGGCATGAACTATTTTCCTTGTCTAGTTTTTTTTCCTACTAGGTTTTTCTAGCAAGGTCAATAGTACATGACATATACGCTATGCAACTCGGATCGATAAATTAATTTAGCCATATAATAGACTTTCAAAGAATTGGGAAATTGATGTGAAACAGATCCGATCAACCGACAACCCGACGTGATTTATTTACATGACATTGCCGATTTGCAACATTTGAGAGACCGATGAAGAGCATTGTGATGCGACGTTTGAAAGACCTTAATTGATGCTTGGTTCGGGGGAGTAAATCAACACAAATAGATATTTACTCATTTTCCTTAACTAAGATTTTTTTCCCACTGGGTTTTTTCTTAGTAAGGTTTTAATGAGGCATATCATATCTGGTGTTAGGGTGTTAGTTGAATTATAGACATCCAATGGGGAGTGTTATGCAAAAGATAAATTATGTGGATTATCTATTATTTAAATTCATTTATTAGATATTGGATTAACTCAAATTATTGTATCTACACTATAATTTCTACTATAAATACCCCATGCCAGTGAAATAATACACAACATTTTCCTTCTCTCTACTTTATATTCCATCTTTCTTTTCTCTGTTATTTATTAGTTCTATAACATCGACCAAATTTTTTTTTGAGTGAAAAGAACTTTTATTAAGCCACATCCGTCAAACAGGCGGCCAAAACGTCACCCGGAGGCAAGGTTCCCCAAGATGTCCGAGTCAAAACTGACAAAGCATGTCGAGCTAAAAGGTGCGCAGGGACATTCCCCATACGCCGAATAAAAGTAAAGGAAACAGATGTGAAACTAGGTAACATGGCCAAACAGTCTTGTACTAGACGACCATGGGCCGTATGATCTTCGACAGGTCTACAAAGCCTCGAAATACACGCTAGGAAATCGTTCTCTACCTGTAGTTGATGAATCCCCAATTGACGTGCTTCCTCCAAGGCTAGGGAAATAGCCTTTAGCTCTACATATTTCACCGAGTCCCCTGGATCGAAGTGATATGCAAAAGAATGAAGAACTACCCCATGCGAATCTCGGAAAATGACTCCAACCCCTGCTCCCACCTCAGTAACTAACGCATCAACGTTGCCCTTTATAACCCCCTCTGCTGGCCGCACCACTTATCCACAAAGTGTGGAATAGAGACCTGCGTCTTATAAACCTCTATAACCTCTGCATACTCTGCCGATGCTGCTAGAGAGCGCGTGCACACCGCGGAGACGTAAACAAACACGATCATCAAACACCGTAGAGCAACACGCCTTCCAAATCCCCCACACGAGGTACACAAACCTCGCGGCGCCCCGAATGCCCCGGTCCTCTATCAACAACATAAAGAAATCCGCAAAGGAGGCGTAACGAAGGCGACCTAAGATCCCATAAAATGGCGACACTTGCCAAATCCTATCTCGCCATCTTACACTCGAAGATCACATGCCGTAAAGTTTCCGGACTCTCCCCGCATGCCGTACAATGACCATCCCCCATTTGCCTCCTCTCGTAATCCCCGGCCAATAGCGAGACAATCGTGCATGCACTTCCACAAGAAATGTTGAATACGTGGTTGCACGGGAAGCTGCCAGCAACTCTTCCAACTCTTACTCTCCCGCCTGAAGAAGATGGCCCTGCCACAAAAGATGGCCGATAGAGAGATAAGGCCAGGTAGTACCCAGACCGAACTGTATAAACTTCCTTACGATCATAATGTCGAATCCTCCTATGTGGATGCCCACCAGGGGCTATGGTGGTCGCCAGAATAGCATCCGACTCCCATGGTCTGAATACCTGCTGAATCGGCTGCACATCCCACGCTCTGGAATTAGGAAAAAATAAACCTGATACCTTGGAATCTGTTGAAAGCTCATGCCCTGAAAAAGGTATGCAGAACGAAGGTTGCCGACTTGTCCAAGCATCATGAAACACGTACACCAAGTCCCCATCCCCAACTCGCCATCTCATCCCATTGAACAACAGGCCCCGCCCTCCAGAATACTACACCAAAGAAAGGACGGCCGAGGGCCCAACCTAGCTGCAAAGATGGTACTATCCTCAAAGTACTTCGCGTGTAAAACTTGAGCCGCCAGTGAACCTGGGCTGGTCAGAATCCTCCAAGACTGTTTCGCCAACAAAGCCAGGTTGAAAACATTCCAAATCACGGAATCCCAAGCCCCCTAGATTTTTCGGTAAACAACAGGCCTCCCAATTCTTCCGATGTATCTTGCGCTTATTGTCTGTATCTCCCCAAAAGAAACTCCGAATCGCTTTCTTAAGTTCTCATATGAGGGTGATTGGAACCTTGAAACACTGTATGATAAATGTAGGGATAGCCTGAAGTGCCGATTTGATAAACACCTCTTTCCCAGCAGGCGAGAGCAACTTATCTTTCCAGCCAGCCACTTTTTTTACGAATTTTGTCCCTCAAGAAAGCGAACACCTGGTTTTTATTCCTCCCCACCACAAAGGGCATCCCCAAATACTTGCCTGAACCGTCCCCCAAGGGAATCTGTAGCTGATCAGACACCGCCACCCGCACCTGTTAGGAAATCACTAGTTTAACGTAGCGGAATTAAAAATTTGATTTCCTTTTTCTAGATCGTTCTTCGTTTAATGCAATAAACACGTTAAGTAGTTTGAAGGTTATACCTTGATGATCTACTAGATCGTCGCTTTGACCGTCAACGGAGAGAAGTTCAGTGCGCAAGCCGTCCACGCGTCCGGCCTCTATCGCTAATCCACACGAACCCCTTGCCGGAATCCTCCTTGGATTGCTATCGGAAAAACTCCGGTTGCTAGACCGACCCTTTTCTTCCCTCACAAACTCACTATGGATTGCTCTCTATTTTACACAAGAACTATGAGCTCTTGCAATTGTGATGTACAAAAGAGCTTGACACCCACTTCCTTTATATAGAGGAAGTGGCGCCCCAAAGTTGTGTGGAGGTGAAGAAAAACTTTTCCCAATAAAATAAGGAAAATCAGCTAGATTGCTTTATCTCTTTAATTATAATTTATTTTGCCAATATCATATATTGATTATAATTATCTTATTACCATAAATCTATTTTTCCAAAATCAATTAATATCTTATATTAATATTATGGCAATCTTATTAATTAAAGTGCATAATCCAAGTGTATCCTTATACCCTAGATGTGGCGCCCCATATGCCAATTAATTGGCTTCCGGAATATTCTTTAATTAATATAATTAATATCTTGTATTTTATTTATTCATAATAAATAAATACCACCATATTAATTTACCACTATAACCTTTATAGTCTAGAGATAAACTTTCCTTATTTGGTTATCAACTATAACCGCATTTTAATCCGACTCGATGTTCATATGTGTGTGACCCGATAGGCTTCCGAATATGTTGGCCGTAGACACAAAGTGCAATTTACTAAAATGCCTTCATACCTAACGATCACGGGATAGCGTCTAGCAACACACCGTGACCCCCAATTATCGGAAGAGTCAAAAGCAATGACTACTACCTTTCATATGAAGCAGTTACCGTGTAACTTACAATCCTATCGCTGTAATAATATCCCCACGATCGTATCTTGAGTGTCAATACATTAACGATCGTATCTTATAATCTGGATATCATGCTCTCTCAGAATAACACATTTACTCCCACTTTGCAAAGATTCTCGAGAGCTAGACATTCCTTATAAGAAGGCCATTTCGGATATTCGATCCCAATCATAGGATACGCGATTCCCGGACGACCAATCATGTATACTCCGCATGCTTCAATATCATACCCAATCACTACCGCATGATCGCTCCGTGGTTAGGAGAAATCTCAATGGTGTCAAAGCATGACAATCCACACCGTGATGCCATGAAGACTCCGGTCAAAAGGATAATTATACAACCGCCACATAGTGTGACACTTAATGTAAGTGGGTCATTCTAACGTACGCATTCTCTAATACACGTCCACGTACAGTCCAAGTGTCTCTACACTTCGATAGATGAGATCTATCCCTACCTTCTAAAAAATAGAAGACATCCAATATGTGCTAGTCTGATTATGCTATCAATGTCCCATTTGATAATACATAAGACTAGAGACATTTAAGTACCAATCTTGTTATAGTGATTAGAGATCTCATCAACCATAATCACTATCATGGTTTCTCTATCACAGATTGACACTAGGGACGTTACTATACATATACAACAAATAAAATGAAGATAAACAATATATAATAACATAAGTGCTTTTATTAATCATAATAAAGTTATTACATGAACTAAATAGACTGTAAATGACCCGATCCGGTCGGATCCGATCCAACCCGATTGGGTTTAGGACACCTTTCCAACAATCTCCCACTTGGCCTAAAGCCAATCACCCATATGCCTAAGCCCGTGCAAGTGAACATGTTTCTCATGCTTAGCTTGAGACAATGCCTTGGTTAACGGATTAGCTATGTTATCATCCGTGTGGACTTTCTCTATCTTTACATCTCATCTATCTACTATCTCTCTAATCAAGTGATAGCGCCGTAGCACATGTTTGGACTTCTGATGAGACCTTGGTTCCCTATACTGAGAAATCGCTCCATTATTATCACGGTACAGAGGCACTGGACCTTCAATGGAGGGAACCACACCATGTTCAGTAATGAACTTCTTTATCCAAACTGCTTCCTTTGCCGCCTCCGAGGCTGCTATGTATTCGGCTTCCTTTGTAGAGTCTGAAATAGTCTTCTGCTTGGAACTCTTTCAGCTCACTGCTCCGCCATTAAGCGTGAAAACAAATCCAGATTGTGACTTAAAGTCGTCCTTGTCAGTTTGGAAACTGGCATCTGTGTAACCTCGTAATACTAAATCATCGTTCCCGAAAACCAGGAACATATCCCTAGTACGTCTCATGTACTTAAGGATATTCTTGACAAAGAATCCGGTGACCCTCACCTGGATTGGACTGGTACCTGCTAGTCATACTAAGAGGGTACGAGACGTCCGGTCTTGTGCATAACATGGCATACATGATAGACCCGATTGCCGAAGCATAAGGGACTTTACTCATTTGTGCCCTTTCCTCCTCTGTCTTAGGACTCATTCCCTTTGACAGGTAGACCCCATATGACATAGGCAGCAATCCTTTCTTTGACTGCTCCATGCTGAATCTCTTCAGCATCTTGTATGTAGGTGGATTACGACAGACCAAGCAACCTTTTAGATCTATCTCTATAGATCTTTATTCCTAGAATATAGGCTGCATCACCCAAGTCCTTCATTGAGAATTTCTTGGATAACCAAGCTTTGACTGATTGTAACATAGGCACATCATTCCCTATGAGCAATATGTCATCTACATAAAGCACTAAGAACACAATGACACTCCCACTAACCTTCTTGTAAACACAGGCTCATCTTCGTTCTTGATGAAATCAAATTGTTTATTATCTCATCAAAGCGAAGATTCCAACTCCGAGAAGCTTGCTTTAGTCCATAAATGGATCTTTGCAGTTTACACACCATCCTGGCGTCATTGGTTGTGAAACCCCCAGGCTGTGTCATATACACTTCCTCGGACGGGTTCCCGTTAAGGAAAGCTTTGTTTTCACATCCATCTCGCCGCATTTCGTAATCATGGTATGCTTGCAATAGCGAGCAAAATTCTAAGGGATTTTAACATGGCAACAAATAAAAGGTTTCGTCATAGTCAACTCCTTGTCTTTGCTTATAACCTTTTGCCACTAACCTAGCTTTGTAGGTAGTCACGTTACCGTCCATGTCGGTCTTTCTCTTAAAGACCCATTTACACCCTATGGGAACTATTCCCTCAGGTGGATCAACTAAGTTCCAAACTTGGTTGTCTTTCATGGATTCCATTTCAGAATTCATGGCTTTCAGCCATTTCTCTTTGTCATGCCTTAATAGAACTTCCTCATAAGTTCTAGGGTCCTCATCTTCCATGAGATACACGCCAGTGTACCTTTCGGGTTCACGGCGTTCCCTGGTGGATCTTCGAGGTGCTAGTGTGTCCACGGTAGAGGATGGTGTCACATTTGTATGTGGCAAGTCCTCTACTTCCATCAACTGACTGTTATCCGTAAGTGGTTCTTGAATTTCTTCAAGATCAATTTTACTCCCACTGACCCTATCCAGGATAAACTCTTTCTCCAGAAAGTGGCCAGTCCTGGCAACAAACACCTTTTGTTCCTCAGGATGGTAAAATTGGTACCCTTTGGTTTCCATAGAATATCCCACAAATAGACATTTGTCAGACCTAGGCTCTAATTTGTCAGGCATCATCCGCTTTACATAAGTCGGACAACCCCAAGGTTTTAGATGACCTAGGCTCGGTTTTCTCTTAGTCCATACCTCGTATGACGTAGAGTCAACCGTCTTTGATGGAACTCGGTTCAGTGTATAAGATGTGGTTTCTAGAGCATACCCCCAAAACGATTTTAGGAGAACTGCATAGCTCATCATGGATCGCACCATGTCTAACAAGGTGCGGTTCCTCCTCTCAGACACGCCATTCATTTGTGGCGTCTCGGGAGGGGTCCATTCAGGTAGAATCCCATTCTCCTTCAAATAATCTTGAAACTCTCCATCTAGGTATTCTCCACCTCGATCGGATAGAAGTGTTTTTATTTCTTTACCTAGTTGTTTCTCCACTTCACTTCTGTATTCCTTGAACTTTTCAAAGGCTTCAGACTTATACTTCATTAAGTATATATAACCATAGCGAGAATGGTCATCAGTGAAGGTGATAAAATAAGAGTATCCTCCTTTGGCTTGAATTGACATTGAGCCACACACATCAGTATGTCTGAGCTCAAGCAATTCATTGGATCTTATCCCTTTGCCACTAAAAGGTGACTTTGTCATCTTGCCAAGTAAACAAACCTCGCATGTTTCAAACGATTCGTAACCGAATTGATCCAACATTCCATCTTTATGGAGTTTGGAAATGTGATTCTTATTTATATGGCCAAGTCTACAATGCCATAAGTAGGATTCATTCAAATCATTTGTTTTGGCTTTCTTGTTATTTATATTAAGTACGTCAACATTCATATATAATATGTAGAGACCATTGCTAAGTATGCCAGTACCATAAAAGATTCCTTCACGTGAAAAAGAACAACATTTATTCTCAAACGTAAAAGAAAATCCATCAACATCTAATGCAGAAATAGAAATAATGCTCTTCGTAAGAGCGTGAACAAAATAACAGCTTATTGAGTTCTAGTACTAGCCCACTGGGCAATGAAAGAAAATAAACTCCTACGGCCAGCGCAGCAACACTTGCTCCATTTCCAACGCGTAGGTCCACCTCTCATTTCCTCAAATCTCTAGTTCTTCTTAGTCCCTGCATATTCGTAAAAATATGAGAACCACAACCAATATCTAATACCCAATGGTTAGACTTAGAAGAAGTAATGTTGATCTCAATCATAAATATACCTGAAGTCGAAGCATCAGAATGCTTCTTCTTGGTGCTCAAGAAGCCTTGCAGTTTCTCCTCCAATGTCCGGTCTCACCGCAATGGAAGCAAGCATCCTTGGATTTGTCTTTTGTTATCTTAGGCGTTGGCTTAGGTGCAGCCTTCGCCTTCTTGGACTTCTTTTGGGCTTTTGCTTTGCCCTTGCTTGAAGTGACCATCAACACTTTCTTTCCCTTCCCCACAGTGCCCTCAGCAGTTTTCAACATGTTCAATAACTCCGCTAGGGAGCAATCTATCTTGTTCATGTGATAGTTCATCACAAACTGCGAGAATGAATCAGGTAGAGATTGCAGAATCAAGTCAATACTCAACTCTCGTTCCAACTTGTGGCCCAGCTTCCCAAGCCTCTCTATGTACCCGATCATTTTAAGCACGTGTGACCCCACAAACGGTCCCGTATGCCATCTTACAACCAAACGGGGCCTTCGAGACCTCGTACCTCTCGGTGCGAGACCGAGAAGCATAGAGTTCCTTCGGGTGGACCATGATTGAGTAGGCGTCCATAGACTCATGTTGTTTCGCGGCTTCGGTGTCATAGAAGCAAGCATGATACATGTAGCATCGCATCTTGTCGAACGGTGCTTGTTATACTTCTCGACAAAGATCTCGCGGCCGAACCCTCAGCGGGCTTTTCCGGCAGGGCCTCGTCCAAGACATAGCCAATCTTCTCGTGCCTCAAAACGATTTTGAGGTTTCTTTCCCAATTGAGAAAATTAGTTTCGTCAAGCTTGTTTTCGATGATAAAACGAAGGTTCAATTTGTTGGACATTTTCTACAACAATAAATAAAGATAGAATAAGTAAAAGCTCATGTATAAAAAAACCTAAATTTGCACTTAAAACTTTATAAGGTTTTTTTTACTCCCACTAGCCAACTACTCCCAATTGGCTTTAAAGAAAATAATTTCTTTAGTGGGCAAGATCCCATCGAACTACCTCGACCCCCAACTTTGGCTGATGGGCCGAAAATAATTAAACAGGTGGACGACGATTTGTCGATCATATCTTATACGACTTTTGTTGTTTGACTAGTCAACTCTTTGACAATATTTCATCTTATGAAAATAGTCAAACCCTTGCCTCTAAAATCCAAACGACCCCGCTTTGGCTGGTGGCCGAGAGAATTCTTAGTCGAGTCATAACCCCAATATTCGTGAGATCTCTTTCGATCATATCTCGATAACGACGATATACCCGTGGTAGGTCAACCCCCGCTTTGGCTGGTGAGTTGGGTCCGAACAAAGACTCTTCACCGTCGTTATAATATGGGGAGGCAATTCCGACTTGATTTTTTTTTATGTGGGAATAGTTTTTAAATTAATTCACTTAATTAATTTTAGTTTAATTATGGTCTCACCTACTATGTGCATATTACTACTATATCATATAAAGTAAAACATACACAACATTCCGCGCACAAAGTAACCGGTATGATCATGGACTTTTCCTAGGTGCAGTTTCGAATACAAACTGACGAAACCGCGGGTCACAAACTAAGGGTATCTGCAAAACCGTCAAATAAGATCTTTATTGCTGTACGCCAATGTGTTCTTTATCTCTCCTTGGTCTTCAACTTCTTGCTCCATTATTGTTACATAATAAATAATTACACCCGCCGCACACGGGGGGAGCTAACGGGAATGAGATAAATGCAAAAAGTAAACTAGGTCACGTTCTTCATAACGGCCTAGGATAATTTTTCAAAACCCAACATAAAGAAAACATTCATATCTATCATATTGGTCGAGTCCATGATCAATCGGGGTCCATATAATCACATTATATCTACATCTAATCCATACAATTTTATCTTATGAAAAAGATTAAATTCTAATTTTAACTACTCATGCGTCTTTATTTTATCACATCAAATAATTAAATAACATTTAATTAATTATATGACATCATCGAAATTTAAAATTAACATTTAATTTTTAATCGATTTTAATTTCAATTAAATTTGAACTTTTCAAAATTAATTAAAATTATAAAGTCTCCTATTTGTTTCCTTTCCAAAACCAAATTTGGCTTAGGCCTGGCCACTTTTCAAAATCAAAATTTTGGAAGTGGCGCAGCTAAGCCTTTTACAAATCAAATATTTGAAAAGGGCTGGGCTATTCCAAATTAAATATTTGGAAATGCCAAATAATTTTGGTTTAGGCAGCCTCGCCACTTTCCAAAATCAAAATTTTGAAAGTGCCATAGGCCTGGCCTTTTTACAAATCAAATATTTGAAAAGGGCCTAGGCCTATTCCAAATCAAAATTTGGAAAGGACAACATGCTATATGGTTTCCCAATGGCCCAAACTATTTGAACCATTGGTTGGCCATATGACATAACTAAACAAACGAGATATCTATGCACAATAAATATCACAAAACGAAAAAGTATCGATCTCCCCATTGGAAGAAGACAGCCGATGGACGGCAGCCATAGGGCCACCGCCGCCGTAGAGGAGGGGGGCCGCCGCCAGTCGGCCGAGCCCCCATAAACCCTAATTTTTATTTTTATTTTGTTTCAACGTCTCGTGATTTAAATCTTGCATCTATTGATTAAATAATACGCATTTAAATTATGCTTATTGCTTAAGCTCGAAGTCTGGCTCTGCTACCACTGTTAGGAAATCACTAGTTTAACGCAGCGGAATTTAAAATTTGATTTCCTTTTTCTAGATCGTTCTTCGTTTAATGCAATAAACACGTTAAGTAGTTTGACGGTTATACCTTGATGATCTACTAGATCGTCGCTTTGACCGTCAACGGAGAGTAGTTCAGTGCGCAAGCCGTCCACGCGTCCGGCCTCTATCGCTAATCCACACGAACCCCTTGCCGGAATCCTCCTTGGATTGCTATCGGAAAAACTCCGGTTGCTAGACCGGCCCTTTTCTTCCCTCACAAACTCATTATGGATTGCTCTCTATTTTACACAAGAACTATAAGATCTTGCAATTATGATGTACAAAAGAGCTTGACACCCACTTCCTTTATATAGAGGAAGTGGCGCCCCAAAGTTGTGTGGAGGTGAAGTAAAACTTTTCCCAATAAAATAAGGAATATCAACAACATTGCTTTATCTCTTTAATTATAATTTATTTTGTCAATATCATATATTGATTATAATTATCTTATTACCATAAATCTATTTTTCCAAAATCAATTAATATCTTATATTAATATTATGACAATCTTATTAAATAAAGTGCACAATCCAAGTGTATCCTTATACCCTAGATGTAGCGCCCCATATGCCAATTAATTGGCTTCCGGAATATTCTTTAATTAATATAATTAATATAATTAATATCTTGTATTTTATTTATTCATAATAAATAAATATCACCATATTAATTTACCACTATAACATTTATAGTCTAGAGATAAACTTTCCTTATTTGGTTATCAACTATAACCGTATTTTAATCCGACTCGATGTTCGTATGTGTGTGACCCGATAGGCTTCCGAATATGTTGGCCGTAGACACAAAGTGCAATTTACTAAAATGCCCTTCATACCTAACGATCACGGGATAGCGTCTAGCAACACACCGTGACCCCCAATTATCGGAAGAGTCAAAAGCAATGACTACTACCTTTCATATGAAGTTGTTACCGTGTAACTTACAATCCTATCGCTGTAATAATATCCCCACGATCGTATCTCGAGTGTCAATACATTAACGATCGTATCTTATAATCTGGATATCATGCTCTCTCGGAATAACACATTTACTCCCACTTTGCAAAGATTCTCGAGAGCTAGACATTCCTTATAAGAAGGCCATTTCGGATATTCGATCCCAATCATAGGATACGCGATTCCCGGACGACCAATCATGTATACACCGCATGCTTCAATATCATACTCAATCACTACCGCATGATCGCTCCGTGGTTAGGAGAAATCTCAATAGTGTCAAAGCATGACAATCCACACCGTGATGCCATGAAGACTCCGGTCAAAAGGATAATTATACAACCGCCACATAGTGTGACACTTAATGTAAGTGGGTCAGTCTAACGTACGCATTCTCTAATACACGTCCACGTACAGTCCAAGTGTCTCTACACTTCGATAGACGAGATCTATCCCTACCTTCTAAAAGATTGAAGACATCCAATACGTGCTAGTCTGATTATGCTATCAATGTCCCATTTGATAATACATAAGACTAGAGATATTTAAGTACCAATCTTGTTATAGTGATTAGAGATCTCATCAATCATAATCACTATCATGGTTTCTCTATCATAGATTGACACTAGGGACGTTACTATACATATACAACAAATAAAATGAAGATAAACAATATATAATAACATAAGTGCTTTTATTAATCATAATAAAGTTATTACATGAACTAAATAGACTGTAAATGACCCGACCCGGTCGGATCCGGTCCAACCCGATTGGGTTTAGGACACCTTTCCAACAGCACCTCCACGGAGATTTTATCCGAAAAGTATAAGCTAGATTTATGGAAATTAATCACCTGACTAGAAAGAGCATCATACATATCAAACAATTCTACCAGTGTCTCCACCGCCCCATCCAAAAGCTCAAAGATACAGTCATCAGCAAACAACATATGAGAGATAGAGACCTCTGCCTCTCGGCCAAATCGGATGCCCCGCAACGCTCCTCTATGCACGTAATCATTAAGCAACGCCGTGAAACCCTCAGTACAGATAATGAAAAGAAATGACGACAGTGGGTCCCCATGCCGAATGCCTCGGGTCGGCACTATTCTACTACTAGGCTTCCCATTAATAGGAATATATGGGAATTTTCAGCTAACGAATGACAGGAATAAAAATAAATTATTGCATAAATATAATGTATTTAACTCATTCATTTTGTCTCATATCATATTATACTATTTAATGTTCTTTTTTGTATATGTCTCTTCCACGTGTACTAGAGTACGTATTATGTCTCTTCCACGTAATTTGGACAGACCTTCAATGAAATCCATGCTTATCTCCTATGGTACACGGATGCTTTCGTCTGGTAGCGTATCATGTATTCAATACATATCCAATACGATACGCACGTATCATGTATCCTATAGTACACGCGTGTTGTATTAATTGTTGCGACCAAATCATTTCTCTAAAACAAACATGCACAAAACCAAAAATCATGACCATACCATGAAACAACAAACTGAGTTCACAATATAATAAAACAAATTTAAATCCAATCCAAAGTGCCCCATGTTGACAAGATTAAAAGGGCGTTATTACCACAAACCACACCCAAAAAAAAAAACCATCCATAGTTCAAACCAAACAATAAAAATAACCAAATCACAGCATCTTAAGTTCAAGATACAAAAACCAAAATGATAATTAAGAAACCAAAGGTTTAGCCTTTAGGCAGTAAATATAGTAGTGAAGCAGCAAAAGCAGGAATCTTGAGGTGTTTTGATGCAACCCTCAAGTTTCAAATCCTGAGCAATGTTGGTGAAGAATCGGGTTGGCTAACAGATGAAGATTTTGATGCATCTGTTACAGGGGGCTGTGCTTCTTCCAAGCAACTATGATTGTCGTCACCAAATATGCCGATGCTCATTTTCTCAACCTCTTCTTTTGTGTATATGTGTATCTTCGACACCACGTCGCAAAACTCGCTGCAAAAAGAGAAGCAACAGATCAGAAAAACAATTGAGTACTTGTTTTTTTATGATGAATATGTTGGAGATTTTTCAGAAATTGCATCTTTTGTTTTCGTTTTGCAATAAAGTTGACGTAACAAAACGAGTTGATCCTTTGCTCATATGGTGTTTGTTGGAATGCACCAACCACAACGAAACAAGATTAACTTGTTGAATAGATACAATCTTTGCTTTCAATTGGTGTTTTGTTGGATTGCACCAGATTAACTTATCCTGGTAACTTCCTTTCACCCTTATATATTAATTCATTTGCAGATTATGAATTTATTCGAACTTCTTTTTCCATAAACACTGTCAGTATCAATTTGAGTGTCTGTGGTTTGATCAAACAGTTACTGTTTGAATCAAGCGTCTCTATTGTATACTGGGAGAGCCTTTCATTAATTTCCATCTGGGACATTGAAGAAGGGAAGAAAACGATTGTTTGGTGCATTAAAGTCTTCAAGGAGTAAAGTGGTACATTATCCAATTTCAAGTCAAGTTTTTTAACAGGTCTAAGTATAAGCAGAAAAAGGGAAGGAAAAATAAACTCTTATTCTTATTTGGGAAAGAGGGGTTTTGGGGGGGGGGGGGGGGGGGGGGGGGTGGTGGTGGTGATTCCAAATATAAATAGACTTACTTCCATGGATCATCACCAACAACCATCATGTCATTCTCACTGTCAGTGTACAAGATTCTCCATCCTTTGTTGGGATCCTTCAAAAGTCCTTCCATGTTAAAGAGCCTCTCTAGCTCAATCATCAACTCACCATAACTATTAATGCGAGACAAATCAATGGCTCTTCCTACCAAACTTCCTTGTTTATGAACCTTAATGTATAATGACAAGAAAATAATCAGTTAGGATGCTTATTTACGAAGAATCGTGCATCACACAAATCGAAAATGATGCAAGTACAACTTCAGAGACACGACTTTTACACAAATATCATCTACAGTCAATGGCTGTTTGAGCTCACAAATCGATCAACGGTTGTAGATGATAAATGCGTAAAAGTGGTATCATTTTCGGAAACTGAAACTAACCTTTGTACAGCTCCTCTTGTTTGAACTCTGGGAATTAGAGGCAGCTGTTTCTTCAGTAAGGGCGAAACCGAACAACTTACAAACAGTTTTTTCATCCTTTGTTTTCTCATCTTTTGAATTATTAGTAAGCAGAGGTGTTGTTACTGGGATAGGAACCATAGGTGTCCTTTCTGTTTCTCTCTTCTGATTTGAAAGATACAACATCATTCCATCCTCCCTAGTCAACCCACCTTGACTCGAAGGCGTTGTGTTCGTGTTCAAGACGTGGTTTTCCCTTTTCGTATCAGTCATGAAGGAGAACATGACCGGATTTTCACTGGCTTTGCAGGCACCGTTGCCCGGCAAAACCATGTTTCGTATACCTTCTGATGCTAACGGATAGAAACCGGGGGTAAATCGGTGACTAGAAACCGAAACCTCTGGTTTTCTCCAAGTAGCAGGAGTTGTTGTCAGTTCATTGTTTCTCGTTAGAGATTTCAGTGAACAAATTTCTTGACCTTGCAAGACCCTCGGAAAACTATTCGATTCCAGAGATCCTAGGTTGTTGTTGTAGTTGGTGGTGGACGGGTGGGCTCTCTTGAGTTCGTTGTAACTCGTGGGAGTCTTTTCCACCCGAGGTAACATAGGAGGATTTTGAAATGCAATCGGATGCATCTCGAAATCCAACTGGCGGTTTAATTTGTCACGCGCGTAAAGAGGTGGCAAATAACCAATTTCTTGACCTTGCAAGACCTTACCGGATCTTACAGACTCCGCAAAGTCCCATACGGAACTCTGTCCTGCATTGTGAAAATCAAATCAAACAGTCACAACCACATTGACACAACAGGTGTCACAATATGACATGGCAGCTGATGTGTGAGACCATATCTTATCATCAAATGCAATCCCACTGCCACATCAGCTCTCATGTCATTTTAGAACTTAATATAAAGTGGGGAAATTTGTACCAGGAGTATAAGTGTTCCATGGGGATGGCAACAACAAATCTTTGTTCGAATTAGAGATTTTGTTGTTGAAAGGCCCCGGCAGCAACATATCTGCACACTGCGTAGAGCTGTTACGTAGCTCTTCGTGCAGACCAGTGCGCATTTTCTTCATTCTGTTGGGAGATGTCTGAATGTTGAGTGTAGGAAAAGAAGCTGAAAACTCAACCTCCCATGGAGATACTCGCTTATGGTGATTACTTACAGAATCTCCATCCCACCTGACCTGTTAGATGTGTTGACATGGCAGTCATTAGTATGATATATGGAAACCCTCTTAGTGTTTGAAACCTGATATGCTTTTGAATAATGATATTGTCACAACCAGTTTTACAAAAATGTGCCACATCAAAGCTGTCACGTCATGTGACACGTGTAATGTCAATCTGGTGGTCACAATGTCATTACGACTCTTTTTAGTACTAATCATGCGACTACGTACCAATAAACACCTCCATCTTGAATTAGGCCATCGGCGAGGATCAGCAGCACCAAGTCCAGTCACAACACCACTGAACCTGAAAGAGAATGTCAATTTTTCAATTTTTTTTACCACGTAGTAAACATTTTTTGCCGTCTTTTTCAAAAAGTTGAAGCAATAAACGAGCATTAATGTACCTTCTTTCAGGAGAGTCGTCCAAATCGGCTTGGAGTTTGACCCTTGTCCCAACAGGTATCTGATTCGTGATGCTTTTCACGTACTTTTGGTACGGTATTATGAAATCAGAGTGACTTGTCCTAGAAGTAACAGACCAGAATGGAGTCAAAGAAAGTATGGAAACTTTAATCTAGCTATTCCAACAAGCGGCATTTGTAACATCCATTTGAGGCGGAAAGAGGGAAAGGGGAAATTACAACAAAATTGTAAGAACGTATGTAAGTACGCCTTGATTACGTGTCCAGTTCTGAACATACAAAGTTCCTTTTTTTTTTAATATTCCTGCGTGTTTCAACAAGAACACTGGAAACAAAACTAATTCAGCTCTACATAGATAGCCAAAGTACGATTCTCACTTAGATGATATTTTGTACTTTGACACGAAACGTGGTTGCATGTTGCCACCACAAGAAAAGATCAAGTACAAAGCTTTCAAAGAAAATACGATAAGAAGTTTCTTTACTACCTTGGGTTGTAGAATATTTGAAAGGAGCCATTGGTCGCCCCAGCATTTGCAACCGGAGCAAGAACATTTGGATAAGAATTCTGAGCTTTAATTATTGAATCAGATAGACCGTTTCTCGGCGCAGCTGCTTTTCTTATCCCCAATCTCAGATCCCCGCCTTCTCCCCTGAAATATCCATTATTAACATTAGGTATATCTTTGTATATGTAGGCATATTCTTTCGCGTATTAACATTAAGTAGGTGGTGTGTGTTTCTAGAGACTAAAACTGGATTCTGTTTTCACAAAGTTATTATCCTTTTTTTGCAGAACCATTAACGACCATTCCCTGTTGGCTTTTAGTCATCGTTTCATGCTCTCTTTCCACATAAATACACCAAAAACTAGAAGCATTAGGTTGTAGCTCGGCCTGAGGTCTCGAACATGTGAGGAAAAACGTACCTCATAAAGAGAACCGCATCCCCAGTGGCGAGATTTTTTTGGCTGACAAAAATACTCCATCCAGTTGTGAGCAAATGCCTCCTTGGTTGTCCTGTAACAGCACTTTCATCAGTTTTTCTTGAACAGATTCTCTATTTAACAGACTCAAACATCGTCTTTCTCTATTTTACAGAATTACTTTTCAGTGTGAAATGCATCATAATCTCGACAACACACAGTTGAAATAGAGGTTCTGATATTTGTGCACTACAAGTAGCGTAGAATTCAGAGATTCTGGGTTTTACATATGTCAGTTGTAAAAGGCACCACGTCAAATCTTTGGAAATTCGAATCTTGGCCTTAGATTCGACTTTCCAGAGGTCGAATGTACACATTCAACCAGTGAAAAGTCGAACCTGAGGTCCCGGTGTGGTGCCGGGGTAAATTTTCTGTGGTGCCTTTACATATACGTGTATTATAGATTCTGCTGCACATGGTTTGGATCTTTATTTTACCAATATACATTCTTAAGCAAGCATCTTACCTCGGTAGATATGTCGAAATTTCCACTCAACTCCATGAAGATCCTTTGCCATAAGCTCTTGGGAGGGCCTTTGCTCCTTATAATCCTACATTAAAATCATCAAACTAAAGTTAGCCCACTAAAAGATATACCTGATCCACTTCAAACCATGAAAATGCTGAACATATTTTCGAAAACAAGCTATACCAAAGGAGGGAAACAGTCTTCAGCAGCTCTTCGCGGAACGGAAAAACCGCCATGTGTGCTAGTATCTGATGCAGTAAGAGTTTTGCAGAACATATGAGAAGTTGCCCTTAAGGCTACCCCTCCAGTTCCCTCCTCTGTAGCCTCAGTGTCCTTTTGGTCTTTTCCCGCGAATCGCATAGCTTCCGTCTAAAATCAAATTCGTAACAACTTCATCAGGACAAGAATATCACAATCAAAAGAAGGAGAAGAAAACCAAAAAAGGACTTGAAGCTACTGAAATTTCTTTTAGAAAAATCCATTTAAAGGAACAACAAGGAGAGTAAAATTGTAGTACTTCACAGTTTCCCCCAAAATTAGAGTCAGAATGACCGAAAACATTGAAGGGGCCGAAAACAGAACGGCGCCTTTAGTGGCACCAGACCGAATTTACTGTTGTGGGTTGATTCCATAGCAGAGAACGGATTTTCAAGTCGAATCTAGACTGAAAGTTGATTCTTGAGCTAAGAATCGACTTTGTGAGGGTCAATTGTCACAATCTAGAGTTGAGAATCGACATTTTGCCGGTTGATTGTTTCCGGTGTAGCACTAAAAACACTCTGGTGCCATTAAAGGTGCCTAAACAAAAGAGCAACCACATAATTTGCTAAATTGTACCTCAGAAATTGGTAACAGAGTAAGCTGTGTGTAGACATCATCATTCTCCTTGTTAGCCTGCACAATAAAAGATACAAACAAAAGGGATTAAAATTAACACATACATGTATACAAAGTTCATCATTTAAAAATTAAAATCAGTTACCAGAAAGAAATAAAAATTTAAATACTTACAAGTAGCTCAACATCAAGAACCTTGCAGAAGATCTGAGGCTGGAGATCAAAAGTAGGGACATCAATGGCAGGAAATGAAGAAACAGAAGCAGCTTGTTCCAAATGGCCTTGTGGAAAATAGACTACAACATTTCCTTTTTTGGGAAAATTGTTAACAGGGCCAGCACAAGCATACCAAAGCTCCATAAAAACTTTAGATTGAGGTGGTTGAACTTGAGTTGCAGTAACAGGAGAAACAGAGGAATCATTTGATGAACAAGAAGAGGTTGAAGAAGACAAAGAACAGTAAACACAGCCACATCCACAACCTCCTCCTTTCTTACATTCTCCATTACAGCTGCATGCAACTGCATCTTTCTCCATTTGATTCTTACCTACTGCATGGTTTAGATCAAATTCCATGGAAATCCCAATATTCAAGTCCTTCTTAACAAAGCATTACACCTTTAACAGGAACCCAAGAAAAAGGGTAGGGCTAGAAGTTGAAAATAACAAAGTTAAGGGACTTAAAAGAACAAGAAATTGGTTTAATGAGGTGGGTTCTTGAAGACTAGCAAAAAAGCTCAAAACTTTGGGTACAAAAATTGGTGAGTAAAGATGGGATTTTTTTTAGAGCTGAAAATCAAAGACAAGATGATGAGAAACACATGGTTGAGATTGAAGAAAGAGGGTAAAATATGAAAGAAAAGGAAAGGCAAGTAGCATCAAATAATAACAAGAAGTGTGATTCCTCCCCCATTTGCAGTACTGAGAGAAAGAGGAAGCAAAAATTTCAGACATAGACAATTGCTAAGGAAAGCACAGAAACAAAAGCACAGAAAGGTCACTGCAGACAATACCCCTTTTTTTCAACTATGAATAAGGAGAGAGAGAGAGAATTAAATCCCGCAAAAGATGGGGGGCGCACAGAATTAAGACAATACAGATTACAGAAGAACCCACATAATACACACACAAATCTCTTCTCTTCACTTCACCCCATATCTTTCTTCTTCTTCTTCTTACTTAACCTTTCACTATGCATTTTGTAAAGAAAGCTTTTTTTTCTTTTTTTCTTTGCACTTTTTTTCTAAGCTTTTCTTTTTTTGTTCTTCAAGTTTTGAGAGAGAGTTTTGAGATATGATTGAATTGAGTTATTTTTACTATGTCTCAAAGAATGCAAGGTCCTCATCCATTCACTAAGACAAAAAGGAGCATTTCACCATATACAAACAAATTTAGCTTTTCACTACTTCATAATAAACAATCTAATATTTTATAAAAGTATTTACGTCATATGTCCTTACAAATTTCAACTCTTTTCATATAAAATTTTCATTTTTACATCAAAAACCATTTCTATTTCTTGTCTTTTTTTTTTTTTTTTTTTTTTTTTTGGGGGGGGGGGGGGGGGGGGGGGGTTCTTGAATAAGTTTTGTATTGCAGGCTTGCAGCTTAAATTTTCTTGCTTTAAAGCTGAAAAACACAATTCTTTACCATTATTAACCATCCATTAAATGAGGGAAAATGCAATTTACTATTGGGAGGGGAAGGGGGGAAGGGGGAGGGGGAGGATGGGGGGTGAAGTGAAATTACTTTACTGCAAAGTGGAAACAATAAAAGGGCTGGATTTAATTAATACACTTTAAAGTCGATGTTGGAAGGAGCCATGATTAAAAACTAAAATAAATAATAATAAAAAAGTAGTTTGTGAGATCATATCAAAATCAGGGAGAACAGGCAGAGTGCAGAGGGCAGCAGCAAAGAATCATTAAAGCTGTTGAATAAAAAAGGAAAATGGTAACAAATTTTTTGTTGTTTAAATGATGAAAGAGTTGTGTCCATCAACTATGGACCCCTTCCCTTCATTTAGCTACAAAATTTATCTTGGTGTGTATTACATTTTTCAACTTCAAGATCAACCAAAAAAAACTAAGATTTAATACTTTTCAAAACCATCAAACAATTTAAGATTATGATTTGATTTCTCTTCAACACCACCACAACAACAACAACCAAAAAAAAACACAGATATTTAAGTTTAATTTGGACATTTTAGTAGGTAATTTTGTTTTTTTTCTGGTAATTTTTGTACTCTTTTTATCTTTGATTCCTTTTTTTATTTCTTTTTTCCTTTTTTAACATCTCTCTGGACTCATCACAGTGTCTGCTGTGGGTGCACTTTGTCAGAAATGAGTAAAATCTCCCACTTTTTACGCGCGTGTAAACTCTCTTTTTCCTTTTTCCTTCCGACAGTATCACCAAAGTTTACCATTTAGCTTTAGGTAAAAAAATGAAAAAAACTTGTCTTCCAATATTTTTATTTACTAAAAACAGCTTGTTTACCAATAATGATTATTGTTCGGGCCATGTATTCCTTTTATTAAAGATACATGTGATACCTTTTATTTTGCATTTTAAAAAAAATCTGTTGAACTCCAACATTAAGAGTCATCACTCTCTATGTCTCACGAGATGAGTAAAGATGATAATTAGTGACTCAAAATCATGAGTTTGTCTTTTATACCAAAAAAACTGAGAGAAGTCATTACTTATGGGGTTCGAATCTCCACCCTCCATCTTAAGGTCCAGTTGCCTTAACACTCAAGTTCCTTACCAACTAGGCATTGTAATTGGGACCTTTGTTTTGCATTTTTATCATAATGTGTGTATTTGTCGACCTTTTCATACTATTTATCACGTATTTTTTAATCGGTTGAAGCATTTTGAAAATAAAGTGAAAAGATGTCAAATTATTGGACGGAAATGTCCACGTTTTTCGCCGATTTTATCTATTTAACGACGATCATGTCGTATTAAATAATGAGAGTTCCATGATTTTTTTGACGGTTTCATCAAACTTTTTGACGATGGGTATAAAATTTTATTCATACCCCATCTTTGATTGACATAGGATTGAGAGATTCGTGTGTTTCTAATGTTTATTGTGTGAATGAACGTAGAGATTAGTAAAAGAATCGATATAAGTTTGTGTGTTTGAATGCTTGTACGTGTTCCACATGACTAGTTTCAAATGAGATAAGGTTGATCCACAATCAATCTTTAGATTACTGTTTATTCTTGGTGTAACGACATGACCCAAAAACCCGAATAAATTTTCGGATACGGACAGTTCAGCTATGACCCGAGAATGCTAATAAGTTTTTTTCTCGAATTACAAAGCCTCATGAGGCGCGGTTAAGCATTTAGTGCAAAAGGTGAAACGTGAAAAGACTCTGATTGTTGACATCACAACACATATTTAAAGCATCATCATTGTGCTACGACGTTACAACATTCTTACTACATGATAAGTTTCACACCAACATAAATATTACAACTTCTACTAACATGCTTTGTGGTTATAAAGAGCATCATCATACATCATACATACCAGTACTTATGAATATTTATAACTTCGCCATTACGAATGATAAAGACCACCCTAAACTATGAAAGAAAAGATAACCATTGAAGATACCCCGTGTAACGCCCCCAGACCCCGGCCTGGCAGCGCTAAAGGAGTCATAAATGTCCGGTCAACTCGAATAGATGAAAGTCTTATATGGAATTTTTCACATAGTCACTTCCATCATTACCCTCATCGTCTCGCCGACGAAGTTGAAGATGCTACCGGAGGTATGCTACCAAAGGTAATCATATGTATCAACTGATGGTAAAGTAACCCGGATGAGCTATGACACTCGTGGGACATTACACCCCGGCTCTCGGAATAGAAACATAACATCAAAGGAAAAGGTAATCTATACCACTTCGGTAAGCGAGGTCGGAGGTCGGGATAAAGTTCCAAGCTCTCTTTCACAAATATGAAAATGCATAAGTAGCAACATCAAATACAAAGTATGAAACCAAGGTACTTAAATACCATTACATGTTCACATTGCAGATGAAGTATACCACGTATATAGAATGGAAGTATTGAACTAACATACTTGAATCATATAAAAAAACAAGGTATATGACATACTTGATAAAAATACCGAAATGGATTTACTTCTTTTTGTTAACATATCATACATGTTTCATTACTTATGTTGTTTTCAAGGATATTATCTTTGCTTAATGATATGCACCTTTACGTATTGTCGTCATGCATAACTCATAATGTATCGTTACTTATCTCGATCACACACAATTCATCATACAAAATTTTACTTTGTGACACGTATCGCCGTCGTGCATAACATACTGTGTACCATTACGCAGCGTCGTCATTCACAGTTCATCATACTTCTCTTTACTTAGTAATATGCGCTGTTATGTATCGTCATCATGCATAACTTTAAATTCTTCTTTATTTCTTATATTTCATGTTGCCACGTATTTCATATTTCATAGCACAATGCACATATTTCATGTCAAACATTGAATACACATCTTCATACCTTACTGAATAACGTGCAATTCACATATACATAACTCTTATGCTAAGATATCTACAACATATTAACATCATAAGCATGACATAGTGTTATGTACATGATGTTTACTAACATAATACATCATTAGATCCATACTTTCAGCTTTCATTTCATTATTACATACATTGACAACATAAACAACTTTTGATCATATAAAGCTTGTTTTACTTTTTACACATGGAGTCATTAATTGAGCCTTTAAAAACATTATATCTACCATATTTGGTCATTGATATCATCAAATCAACTATTAAACAAGTACAAGGTATCAATTCATCAACATGATCATCTTTTAACTTTATTAAAACTTCTGAGTTGTTACAAACATGCATATTACATCCTTATTCATTTAACACATAGAATAAGCATATATTCACGATCTCTAACATATTAAATACAATCATATAACATCACATTTTCCATGATTTCCACATTATACAATTCTTCATGATTTAATTTCATAACTCAACCAATTAGGCATATTTGAACATTTATCATGAAGTTAACATCAAAAGGTCCAAAAGGAATGATATCTAACCGGTAAAATCAACAGTACAACATTTCAATCACAACATAATAACTTGTTGACAAACATTATTCACACACTACCTTAATAGCATGATTTTTATGAATATGTAATGTGGATATTTGCACCAAAAAAAGCATTTGAATTCAGAATTGGGCCATTTCAGTAAAAGTGTAAACGACTAAAAGTTTGTGAACATAATACATATCTCTTGTTATTATAATCATAGTATAATGGATGTGCGATAAAATTTCTCATAGACACTAGTGATAAGTGATTGTGTATTGGTTTTACTATTTAAATTTTCATTATACAGAATTCTACTCCTATTTCTTTTTTTTATTTTTTTTTTGAGGGAATTTTTTCTTTTTTTTTTTTCTGCGGGAAAATCCTACTCTTATTTCAAGAAGCAAGAAAAAGCAATTATGTTATACACACAACTTACAAAGATATGACACAAATTTTATATTGGACCTGGTGCAAATACTAGTTAGTGCACCAAAACCAATAGGAATCCAACATTCTAAAATGAGCCCCTACCTGTAAAAATTTTCCACCAATGTATCTCTTTGAAAATGCTGACTTGGTGGTCCAAAACTTGCACCTTGACCACCCTAAAATTTCACAAGATATGATAGTGTACTTAAAAAAAAAAAGTTAAACCACAGTCCAAAAAAAGTTCTCCCACCACTCCGTCGTTACGATAAATGAAAATGTTAAATCGAAGAATATACCTTAATGATTGATTGTGCTTAGGTGAAAGGGGTCCTTCTATATAGGATTCAAACTCTACATTTCAGCTAGACTTTGTCATTATAACACTCACTCTTTAAACACTGAACTATCTATATACAAGATAGTGTAAAGGCGTGATGCCAATTTTAATATATTATATTAGGTGAAAAAAAGAAAAAGAAAAATAAAATAGTGTTACGGGCATAATCGTTGCATCACAATAACGACATAAAGATTATTTGTATCCTTGATAATAATAAGTCTAAATTGGTTATGATGTAAATTCATCATAAACAACGATATAATAATTGTACACGTACCATTAATTAGAACGGAAAAAAAAAAAAAAAAATGAGAAAGGAGAAAGACAATGCATGAAGATGTGCCGTGTGCTCGGACAAAATCTCTGTCCTGCAAAAATAAAATAAAAACCTCAAAAAAAAAATATTTGGGTCCCACCTTTCTCCTTCTCATCATTCTTCTCCTCCATCCTATTTATCCGGCTGTCCTTAAATTATAATTTTTTTTTGGTAATATCGACATTTTCTGTGATAAATTTTATTTTGTAATATACATATACTGCAACCTGTAGTGTATGAATATTAAAATCCATTGGCCATTATCTGGTCTGATATTATTTTAGGTTTTTTTTTTCAAATTGATTATATTTTATTATATTAATACAAATACAAAATATGGCATTATGTATACGAGATAGGTTGTATGGTTCAGTCGATACAAAATGCACTCATTTAAGTCATTTTTTTCTAAAGGGTAGTCCGGATGCGCGATAAAATAGTGACAGAAAATGTAAAAAAAAAATTAAATTATTGTCTTTTTATGGTATTTATAATAATTCCACTGATAAAAGGAGTACAAAACAATGGAAGCAATAGTGAAAACGTAAAATAAAAAGATAGTAAAACGACTTCAGCAGAATTTTAAATTGTCTTTAATGATGTAATAAATATTCAACTATTACCTGTATTTTTTTCATCATTCACATTTTTTTATACAAAATATAAGTTTGTTATGTAGAGTAATTCTTGTTATGTAAAATATGTTGTGAATCATTATTTATTTAATCACATAAAGAAATCCACCCTCAGAATAAGTACAACAATTTCTGTAGCCTTGAGAATACAGCTACAAAAAAAAAAAAAAAAAAAAAAAAAGAGATACAGCTACAAATTGATCCATGTTTGACTGAAAAATTACAGATACTGCCATTGGTCTCCCTACTTTTTACGTTGCATTTGCCGCCTTTGACGGGCCGGGCCGTATCCTTGTCTATTGTCATAGTTGTATTTGTGTGCATATTTTATTTGATTGTTTTTATTTCTTTCTTTTTTTATTTTCTATAAAATACACATTTTTCTTTTGCTGTGTGTATAAGGATAATGTAGCCGTCGATTTGAAAATCTGAGTAATTTCTAAATTTGGATTGTTTGATCATGACTTGAAATAATGATTTCAAATCACAAAGTCTTCATCTTGTTGGATGTATGGAATGGGGCACTTCCCCCCCTTCTCATGTATTACTTGCTTGTATCGCGGATGTTGATTAATAATATTGCTTTTGCCCCTCAAAAAAAAAAAAAAAATCACAAAGTCTTACGTGCATACCGGTAGTAAAATAAATGCACAAGTTAAAAGAGTTGCTGATATTAAATCATTATTAACTCAATGTCTCGATAGTCGCTCTTGATTAACGAGAGATTTACGATGCAACGGTTGTACAATGATTTTGTCAATTGACATATATTAAAATTTTTTATTTTTATTCTCTTTCACATAATACATTTTAATCATGTGTGTGAGATGTTAAAAATGAATGGTTGTAATTAATGTATGTAATTTGATATAACTTCATACAACGGTTGTATTATGATTTTTTTCATCAAATCAATAGATACAAATGAAATGTTGTCAAAATACGAAAGTTCTTGGATGTATCCGTCATATGTGGAATGAAGCCGTTTGACATGATATATATGCACCATATAATTCTAAAATGGTGGTTCAGGTTTGTGTAATTGTCATATCACCAAAAGTGCAGACACCACCCAAGAACTTTCCGTCTAAAAAGAATAAAAATACAAATGAATTTTGAACCAAAAACAAAGTTTCTCTTAATTATAATTAAAAGCCTACCAAATCCTACAACACTTTATTTCCTTTTCAATGATTTCTTAAAATAATACAAAAGAAGAATGTTTTTACAGCACACTAATAATACCTTTCAAAATATAATTTAAGTTTTGGAAGTATAATTAATTTGTCCATTTTTGCATGTACCTTTGCTTTAAAAGCACCTATATAGTGCAAGTTGTACAATGAAATATTAAATAATTGCACACCTCATCCATTCACTTGTCGTCATGTATTTTGAAAATATACAGAAAATCCTTCCAAATGTACTTGTTATTTCATGCTTTATGAATTTTGGAATAAATAATTAGGGTTTGAAGAGGTTTAACATACTTAATAATAATAATAGACGGATATAAACAACAAATTAGGTGGCTGATTTCTGCGTTTCTTGTGTTGTAATGTTCTGGAAAAAATTAATTAAATTAAGAAAAGGAGATCCAAATCTTAATTAGATTGTGGAAGATCTGTTTGTTTAGGTGTCAAGAGGCTTTTGTGCTAAGCACCTAGTTAATCCAATTGCTAAACTTTAATTATATCCTACCAGAAAGTCTAAGATCTTTTCAAATTAGGTTTGACGAATTTAATCATCATTTATATTGTTGTTTTGTGATTTTGCTTTCATGTTTTATGTTACATGTCATATTCAACAATAATAAGCTTATAAAGTCTATTATAATAATTATGTTATAACAATTGAAAGCACATGAATCACATACATACTATTAACAAACTCTCTATTTTAAAGTTTCAAATATTATATTATCGAGTTTACATAAATTTTATTTATAATGAAACACATTAGATTTTATATTTTACATAATCTGGATGCATGCGGTATATTTAAAGTAAAATTTAGAGAATCTGAATAAATCGATATATATATATATATATATATATATATATATATATATATATATATATATATATATATATATATATATACACACACACGATTTTATCTTTGTGCTTATGGAAGGCCAGGAAGGACAAATTTTATAATACAACCGTGGTAAGAAAGTTGTACCATGTCAATGTGACGTATATTACAACCATTCATTTGACTAAAATTTCACAAACGATAAAAGTGTATTATGTGAAAATGATTAAGAATAAGAGACTCTAATGTATGTGATTTGATACAACTTTTCTACGATCGTTGCACCATAAAATTTTAAAAGACATAAAATGATAAATCTCTCGCAAGGAAATAATTAAAATAAAAATAAACATAAAAATAAAGAGGTGGGAAATCACAAGACACCTGCAAAAGACAAAGATAATTGAGCTACTTTAATATAATAAATTAATAAATCCACCCGATTATATTAAAGTCACACAATGTTTTGCAATGTCTTTTATGTTGACATGGACGTAAACCCAAGCTTTGTCATATTTTGATGGAAAATGACTGAGGAGTGGTGGAATAGAAGACCAAAGATTGAATAAATACACTACCCTCAAAAAAAAAAAAAATTTATTTTACACGTCATTTATTTTATATATATATATTGATTTATATATTTATTTAATTTATTGTTTGTCACGCCGGCAGCTTTCTTCTGATGTATTCACTGTTCGATAATAACAACACATTCCAATGGTCACCAATAATTATTGTTTGGAGACAAAGCTAGAAAAGAATAATTAATTTATTAATACAAATTATACCATGGTGTAACATCAGAAGGCCTAGCACGTTAAATAATCTGAATTTTAATGATCAAACGTATATTTGCAATTCTAGATAGTCGTCATAAACGGGTTAAATTGTGTAAAGCTTGTATGAAAGAGTGTCACGAGTATATATATATATATATATATATATATATATATATATATATATATATATATATATATGCGTGATGATACACTCACTACCTTTTGTTTACTATATGTGCACAACATATCATCATCACTTTTGTTGATTGTGGAACTAATTTCAAAAAAAAAGGAAACGGATAAAAAGTCTGTAGTGAAACACGTAGTGAAAGAAATGTAATGAATATATCATTTCCTATATATATACATGTGTTTTTTTTTAATAGTGAGGCTTCCAAGTTAGGTTTGAAATGAGGGATGGAACCACGAATTGGCGATCGGGTGGGCTACTTGACGATATTTGTATGATCGGGTGGGCTGGATTAAGACAACTAACGGTTTTGAACTGAATTATATAAGATTTTTGGTGTACCGAAAATAAAAATCGGGTGGGCTGCGCCCACCCAAGCCACCCTCTGCCTCCGTCCAAATGTGTACCAATGTATGACGGAAACAACATGTGTATAATTACTTGGCCAACTCTTTACTTGAAGTTGGTGTGGAGATATTATATATGTGTGGGGTGACATGTGAAATCTTTAATTTCAAGGGACTCAGGAAGCTGGAGTGGGAAGAATGGAAGTCAAATCCATTATCGGCAGAAGCATAATTTCAAAGATTGGCTTCTGCTGCTTTTTGTTAAAAGAAATGGTAGTGAAATTTGTTGATATTAGGAGGTAACATGCACACTTCGGGAGGGAGTCTCTTGCAGTAGCTATGTTTTGGGTCACATTTTATTTTGGTAATTGGGAGATTGTATATTTGCAACTTAGACAATTTTTGTAAACCTTTTAGCATTTTGCTGATTAATGAAAAAAATTTGACTGGTAAAAAAAAAAAAAAGTGAAATCTTTAATTACAATCATGTTTGGCCTTGGCTTGAGAGCTCAACTTTATTCATCTCATAAGTTCTATACTTGGCATCACTCTCAACACATGCACTTGGCTTGACTTAAGTTCGGCTCAACCTTTGAGCTTGACATTTATCTTAGGAGGTCTATAATTATCCTCGCTTTCAACATGCATGCTCGATCGGTCTTAGCTTTGCTCAACCTTAGAGCTTGGCGTATTTATCCGAGAAGCATTGTACTTGGCCCCGCTATCTACATGTTTGGCCTCAAAGCTATTCACATGCATATTTTCATCAAAGACTACACTTTATGTGGCATTGCTATCTACAAGCTTAACTGTCAATTAACATGATGTGTACAAATGGCATCGCCACCTTTGAGTCCCGGAAATAGCCTATCTGAGCCACCAAACCAGATAAAGGCCCGTGACCACGGGGTCGGCGATGCCAAACAGCCAAGTCGAGGTCGCTGTTGTCGAACCCCGCCCAGAGCGCCGCTGGACCAGGGGGCCGAACCGCGACCTTGGACAAAATATCCTTAAGAGGCCGCACAAGACTCGATGAGGTAGCAGGGAGCGAGAGCAAGGCAGGACAATAAAGTTGGTGATCCATGCGATCCTAAGAGGGCGCCGTCGAGATATTCAACCCACTTGCAATCCAGATATTTAGTTTGCTTAGTTACTAAGTTTACTTAATCGCTAAGCCTTCATGTAACACATGTCTTTTACTTAGCTCCTAAGCTTACTCTTCCTATAAAAGGAAGACTTGTGTAACCAGATGGAGAGACATGATATATAAAAAAAGCAAGCCAAAGCTCTGCATCTACACTCTCTCAAATGCTCCTCCTCCCGCCGCCGTGCATTACGGGCCATCCTCCATATAATCATCCCCAAAATAAGCCAGATATCCGTTAAACTTACATCGCTGAGCCACCGTGATGATTTCGACCTCATCAGTTGGCTCCGTTACCGGGAAACAGCGATAGCACGTTCGTAGTTTCAGGCGTAAGAATCATCCGAAGGTGCTAACATACAGCAGATCGGAGGAGTCTCACCTCCGTCGGTCCAAAAGGTCTGGCTGTATCTTCTCGTCTGTGTTCACCTCGAGAGAGAAAGGTAACCCATCACAAAAACCCCCAAACCGCCTCAGTCTTCTTCTCACAGTGAAGAATACTGTCAAAAAGTGGCCTTTTTACCTTAATAGCATATATACCGACTTACCAGAAAAGAAAAACCCTCACCCATTTAAAGAACACTACAGAAAAAGGGCCGTGCACGTTTCTAGGGTTTTTTGCGTTTAAATCATCATTACTTTTCCCTTGAAAACCATACTTCCAGATGCCACGTCACCCGATCATTCACTACCCAAAAGATCTCTGATTCAAACCACAAGCAAATCCTATCTCCCAGCCAAACCAGCTCGCTAACTCAGCAATGGCAGGGAGCATGGGACAGCTAATACCCCAAACCCCTGCGAGAGGGGGCATGCGGTATCAGGCTCGTGGGGAGGTTGTGGGAGAGACCCTTGACAATCTTCCCGCTGAGGGCGAAGGGTCGCAGAGAGGGGGCCTAGCCCCTAGCGACCGGAATCGCCTGCCGGAAGAGGCTAAAATCGGCTGCCGGAAGAGCGCGTCGGAATCCTCAAACTCTAGACCGGAATCCTCAATTTTTAGCCTGAAACTTCAAACTTGCTTCAGCCACCACCAAATCTTCCCAAAGCCTTCACCGGAAAATCCTTGCGCTCACAGAAAATAAGCAAATAGAGAGAAGAAGGATGAGGAGAAATGGGAAAAACAAAAAGTGTGAGGGTTGGAAGGATGGGAGCCTTATATAGGCAAAGAAAATTTGATCGTGCGGTCAAGGATCCAGCCATCCTACGGTCCATATTTGCGCGGCTTTTTTCGGTTTTCAAATTTCAAAACCGCCATCATTAGGGCACGATCATCAATGCCCATGCAATCAATTACTCGGCCGTTATCCGCCCACGTGCTTGGCAGTTACCGAAGCAACCTCAGTACCCACGCAACTACGGTTACCAAAGGTGCTAACGTCAGCCACGATCCGACTGTTAAACTGCCCCACTAACCCTTGGACGGATATATAGCCTCGCCAAGAACGAGGTCGCAATATAGACCCAGAGTTGCTTCAAGGCCGCTCGCTTCCAAAGCACGGTCCTAAGTGAACAAGTTGCATCAGACGACGAGGTCGCAATATAGACCCAAAGTTGCTTCAAGGCCGCTCGCTTCCAAAGCACGGTCCCAAGTTAACAAGTCGCATCAGACGACGATGTCGCAATATAGACCCAGAGTTGCTTCAAGGCCGCTCGCTTCCAAAGCACGGTCCTAAGTGAACAAGTCACATCAGACGACGAGGTCGCAATATAGACCCAGACTTGCTTCAAGGCCGCTCGCTTCCAAAGCACGGTCCTAAGTGAACAAGTCGCATCAAACGACGAGGTCGTAATATAGACCAGAGTTGCTTCGAGGCCGCTCGCTTTAAAAGCACGGTCCTAAGTGAACAAGTCGCATCAGACGACGAGGTCGCAAATAAACGGTATATGTCCTTAAGCTCACTTTACTCCACGCTTAACATTTCCACGAAAAATGATCAAGACATGGAGTAGGGGGCCATTGATGTGTACAAATGGTATCGCCACATTTGAGTCCCAAAAATAGCCTATCTGAGCCACCAAACCGGATAAAGGCCCGTGACCACGGCATCGGCGATGCCAAACAGCCAAGTCGAGGTCGCTGTTGTCGAACCCCGCCCAAATCGCCGCTGGACCAGGGGGCCGAACCGCGACCTTGGACAAAAGATCCTTAAGAGGCCGCACAAGACTCGAAGAGGTAGCAGGGAGCGAGAGCAAGGCAAGACAATAAAGTTGGCGATCCATGCAATCCTAAGAGGGCGCCGCCGAGATATTCAACCCACTTGCAATCCAGATATTTAGTTTGCTTAGTTACTAAGTTTACTTAATCGCTAAGCCTTCATGTAACACCCGTCTTTTACTTAGCTCCTAAGCTTCCTCTTCCTATAAAAGGAAGACTTGTGTAACCAGATGGAGAGACATGATATATAAAAAAAGCAAGCCAAAGCTCTACATCTACACTCTCTCAAATGCTCCTCCTCCCGCCGCCGTGCATTACGGGCCATCCTCCATATAATCATCCCCAAAATAAGCCAGATATCCGTTAAACATACACCGCTGAGCCACCGTGATGATTTCGACCTCATCATAACATATATAGTGTAACAACAAGACAATTCTACCCGTATTCACTAAAGCAATTGAATGACCTCATTTTCGAACTTTGATTCTTATC
This sequence comes from Gentiana straminea, assembly GCA_036785695.1. Taxonomy (NCBI): domain Eukaryota; kingdom Viridiplantae; phylum Streptophyta; class Magnoliopsida; order Gentianales; family Gentianaceae; genus Gentiana; species Gentiana straminea. Next base: position 8,009,878 of record JAVUPR010000514.1, on the reverse strand, counting down.
ATATACGACAACGACTTGAGCATGGCGAGTCCTCTCGAATATCAAGCCCAGACCTCCTATAACCTCTTTGTTGTTTTGTGGTTTAGCTTTTGTGAATAGGTCTACGATATATTTATATCTATTGAGATGACCTCACTCTATATGTATAATCCCATTCATTTTTCATTCAATTTCTATTACAACCCGAATATCCTTGATCCGGTCCCAATCTTGAATGAAGCATAATCATCTTGTATTAGACAAAACCTAACTTTGATTCTCAAATGGTTAAATCTGAACCACGAGGGTCCCCAATGATGAGTGGAGATGTTAATTAGGCAACCTAATGGTTCATAGTCATTAACTTGCTATTATACCATTGAACTGAAAAAAGTCCTCCGGTTTCAAACCTCCACACTCTAGATTAATGTCAAACTGCCCTTTTAAAGCACCTAAGTCCTTTACCACTAGGTCATGATAACTTTGATTCTTATCATGTTGTTTTGTGGTTTAGCTCTCGGCCAAATTCATATTCACGCAATCAATTGAATGACCACATATTCGACCAAGGACGGAACCAGGAATTATTGTTTAGCTGGGCTAGTGAATTATATTTATAAGGTCGCGTGAGCTAGATTAATACAACTAACGTGTTGGATTGGATTATATAGAATTTTTAATGTCCGAAAATAAAAATTGAGTAGGCTGCGCCCACCCTAGCCACGGCATGGTTACGTCCTTGTATTCAACATTTGATTCTTATCATATCTCACAGTGACTTGAGTGTGGAGGATCCTCCGAAAGATAGCTCTAGGCCTCCTGACCTATTTGTAGTTTTGCAACTTAGTTCTCGTCAATAGATCCGCAATCTCTTAATATTGTAGGTAAACCAATTGCGTCGGCAAAGTGACTTAAACTCTACATCTGGTGGAAAACTGTTTGTCAGCTGAAAATGATGGTCAGCTGAGTATGTGTATTTAGTTATGTGAAAGTCAACTGGTGAAGTCAATTGATTTCAGGGGCGGATGCACCCTTTGCTTAGGAGGGGCACTCGCCCCCTCGGATCCGGAGAAAAACACTATTATAAGTATTATGTATTTTTTTTGCCCCCCATAAAATTTATATTCGCCTCTAATAATCTGAAAATTAAACATAAAACTTTTATCATGTAAATAAAAATAAATAATTATTACCATGTCAATAAACCACTCCGTAGCCCCAATATTATGCTTAAATTAGATATGGAGAAAGCATATGATCGTATGAATTGGGGTTTCATAATGAAGATGTTGAGGATGTTTGGCTTTCAAGAGCCTTTTGTTGACCTTATTTTCCGAACTCTCGCTGATAACTGGTTTTGCGTCCTGCTCAATGGTGTGCCTTCTACTCCCTTTCATGCGACTCGCGGAGTTAAACAGGGTGATCCCCTATCCCCTGCTCTATTTGTTTTAGCGGCAGAGTATTTCGGCAGACTGATTAATGATTACATGTCTCAGAATCCTGGCATGCAGTTTCAATCTAAAGTTAAAGGCATCCACTACCTGGCCTTTGCAGATGACACGATCCTCTTTACTCGATGTAATAGGAAAGGGCTACGGGGTCTCAAAGAGCTTCTCCACCATTATGAGCTTGTGTCTGGGCAACGTATCAACTCCACCAAAAGTACTTTCATTGGACGACGTCTATTAAAGCAGGATGGGTGCGTAATGTTCTGGGCTTTCTGCGCGAACACATGCCTTTCCGATACTTAGGGGCTCCCCTCTTCCGGGGCCGGAATTGTACCATTTTCTATCAGGACATAATCGATAAGGTTCAAAGGAAGCTTCATCACTGGGGTAACAGGCTATTGTCTTTTGGTGGGAAGCTAATTCTTCTCAGGCATGTCTTAACGTCCATCCCGATCTATACACTTCAAGTGCTGGTTCCCCCTAAAGAAGTTATTCATCGTCTTCATCGCATTTTTAATAAATTCTTATGGGATAGTGGGCCGGATGGTAATCATATACACTAGCGATCGTGGGACAAATTGTGTACACCGATTGAGGAAGGTGGGCTGGGTGTGCGGAACCTCTTTGATGTCATCGACACTTTTGCGATCAAGTTGTGGGTTCGGTTACGTCAGAAACAGGGTATTTGGGCTAAGGCCATTTTCAATACCTACATCATTGACAAGTCTCCCTTGGATGTCCCTGAGCCCAGGGACAGTACGCCTATGCTAAGAAGAGTGTGGAGCATGAGAGACAAAGCAGAACAATTCATTTCATGGAGGCTAAATGCAGGGAACATTGACTTCTGGAGAGACAAGTGGACGACGGCTAATTTGGGTGAACCACCGGAAGATCGGTTTTGGAAGGTTAATGAGTTTTGGGTGAATGGCCAGTGGAATACACAGCTCCTTCGTTCTCACCTTCCCAGTCACATAGTGGAAGAGATCATTCTTATCCCATTCATGCGGGAGAAGGATGATGAGCTTATCTGGACGCTGAGCCCCGATGGGCGGTTTAACACTCGGTCCACGTGGAACATGGTTCGTACTCCTCACCCCTCCAGTGTCATTTATAAGATAATTTGGAACAACCTTCTTCCTCTCAAGATCTCGTTCTTTTGTTGGCGGTTGCTGCATAACATTCTCCCTACTAACCCGAATATTCAGCGACGCGGTATAACTCTAGTTTCTAAATGCTTTGCGTGCCAACATGGGGAGGACCTGCGACACATGTTTATTGATTGCCATTTTGCCAAAGATCTTGTTTGGAAGTACTTTATGAATCACTTCGGGTTGCGGTTTACCCACTACTTCGGGGATTGTGCCTATGCTTCACTTCGGCGAAACTCGGCTACTAGTATTTACAGCCTTCGGCTTATTGTCCCAGTCATCGTTTGCTGGGGCATTTGGGCTGAGAGGAACAAGTGCCGGCATGATGCAGTCCAACCATCCATACAGCGGACCATCATACACATTGAGCGGGCTATTCGGCAACTTGCCTTTCGGAAGAATCTGGAAGCTAAAGTCTTAGGAGCTGATAGAGGAACTCCCTTCTTCCAACCCTTCCGGGTCAAACCTAACCCGATGAGGAGAGTGACTTCTCTGAGATGGACGCCTCCGCCAACGGGCAATGTTAAATTAAATGTGGATGGGAGTGTCAGGAATGGCATTGCTTATGGTGGTGGTATCATCAGGGACTCTGATGGAGGGTTTATTTTGGCTTTCCACGCTTGCTTTGGGCAGGGGACTGTGGTGGATGCAGAGATTAAAGCTCTGCTGTTTGGTCTTCGCATGCGCACTCATGCACAAAATATGGATATCGAATCTGATTCTCTCTATGTTTATCGTATGATCTCTGGAGCTAGTGGTGGGGGCTGGCCCCCGTGTCTCTCCGTCACCCAGATATGTGCTATCCTTCGATCACTTCATTACACTATTTCGCATGTCTATAGGGAATGCAATAGGGTCGCTGACGCGCTTGCAGCGTTGGGAGGGGATGATCAGATTTTCACCCATCAAAGAGAAGTCCCGTCGCATATTCGGAATCTTATCCATGATGATTTATACGGCCCAGCTCATATCCGCTGTATCACTGATAACCCGGGAAGCACTCTTCACTTGTGAAGGGTGCAAACCAGGTCGTATTGCTTACCTCACTGATTTTCCCATTTTCATCCAGTTGTGTCCATATACTGTGTGCTCCTCTTTGTGCAGATCGAAGAAGCTAACTGATTGTGGAGATGATCACCACCTTGCAGCTTGTCTGGCGCTTACACATGGCTGCGGCTTAGCGGATTGTGTTGACCTTTGGACGCACCCCTACCACATTGCTAGGGGTGCAACCCAGGTGTTTTTGTTGCTTTTGCAGTCAACCGCTGTGCTCATACTTATCATGGTGTTTGATATTGCCCCTTATGTGTTTGGTTCAGCTTCTAGTATGGGTTTCGTAGCTCACTTTGCGGATGGGTCATGTCGAAGTTTCAAGAGGAAGGGCGGCAAGCTTCTTCGAACCAAGAAAGTTCACACGGGGATGCGAATGGGTCTTCGGCATTTCATGCATAGAGCGCATTTATTTCAATATGAATCCCACCGATGTAATTTTTATAGGGCGGGGAATTTTTCGGGGGTGCATGTAGCGAGTACTCTTCCCTATGTGGTGGATTTTCCTACACTGGGTTTGCCACACATAGGGTTTAAGGAGGCCATGCTATGCACTCTGTCACGTAAACTTGGGGCGGGCCGGGATATGGCACTCAACTTTGTAGCTCTTTATTTCGTTTATTAATAAAATAAAGTTGCTTTAAAAATTAAAAAAAAAAATTATTACCAAAGTGATACATTTTAAACAAAATAATAATAAGATTTGAAGTGTTGGTTGACGTGGCCTTTTCTAGTGCTAATACCAGTCCTTAACCGACAGTGTATCGGGTCAAACTGTAGTGCTAGTATGGTGAGTCAGAGTATCGTATCCTCAGGGAACTTTGTAATTCTTCTAAGTGTGGTTAAACACCAAAGAGCTTTTATTAACTCGATCTAAACCGCAATTTTATAACACAGATCACTACTATTCTAGTCAACATAAAATAAATACGTAAATTAAAATTTATTCTAATATAATATATATAGATATATAAATATATATAGATGTGCATAAGTTGCAAAGTATATATATAGATATAAATATATAGATGCCAAATATATTATTAGAGAACTAGCCAAAGTTTATATAATTGATTTATACGATCTTTTCAGTGAATGGAATGTGCTCGATCTTTAGGTTCAATTGAGTAAATGAAACGGTGTACTAGGTTAACAATTCGTCCTCACATTAGCGTACGAAATTGTCATATGTCCATTGTCATCGGTCCAAATCCACAACCGTTACGGTTTTTCGAACGGGTCCCGAGTACGATTCTACCTTTAAATAAAAAGGAGTCATTCCGTTCGTCAAACGGTCAATTTTATTTAAAGGCTCCGGTTGTCAAGGCCGGGCGATTCAACTTTCCGGTTTAAGTTTCAATTAACTCGATGATTTTAACATTATTACGATCTTGAGTACAAATTTTAATAAGATTCATCTTTTTAGGACAAATCGCCCCCCGAATAGGAAACTGGATTCCGTTGTCACGTTTTCACTCGGCCAATTTTTACCCTCCGGTTTTTCTATTAACGAGTTCATAACTTAATTACGAGGCGTCAATTCATAATTAGATTATGAATTCTTTCAAGTCAAACTTTATCAATAGAAAAAGATTCAATTAGCTCAATTTTATTCAATTTTACTTAGACAACATTCCTTTACCGAAAAGATCGAAATAAAACGATTACATAACTTTGGCTAGTTATTAGATTTAGCCTACTAACATTATACGAAAATAAAAACAGATAAGACAAACATAAATACTTTAGAAATTTTACCCGATTACAACGATTGATTCAGAAGCTGTATTCTTCCGGATGCTACAACAACTTCAACAACATTGATCTTCTGATAATTTCTCGAGCATTATAACGATACTACTTTATTTATGGCATAAGGCCTATATATATACATACTACTACTACTAAAGAGAGGTGAAGAAAATATATTTGGTACCCCCTTTTGTGCCTGCAATGCTGCCCTTTTTATAGGCAATTTTTCCCTTGCCGGATCGATCCGAGAAAGGGCCGGATCGATCCGGGAATAAAAAATCTTATCCCAGGATTTTCTCTGCAGGGCCACATGCTGGATAATCATGATGTTTCCTCGGATCGATCCGAAGTAAATCCGGATCGATCCGGATAGATTTTTTTCAATCTTAATCCGAAACTTGATAAAATCATAACTTGAGCTCTGGATCTCCAAATGACATAATTCAAGATGCGTTGGAAAGCTCTTGAGGAGATCTATAACTTCCATGAAGACTTCTTTTTCAGAAAATGCCTTTTTGCTGGGCCATTTGTTCGTTGAAAATATAACTTGATACGGCGTCACGAACCATTGATCCACTTGAACTTTAAGTCTCGTGGCACTTCCTTTATTCCTTCAAAAGATATGATTTTACTCCAAAAAGTGTCATCACTCGGGGTCTTGATTTACCTAAGGTCCGTAAAATACCAAAAATACCCACGTGAATCCGACACGACACTCCGGTTATTAACCCGGTACAAAATTTTATAACTTTTTATCATTTTTACTAGATTTTTATAGTATTTAGATTTATTCATAGCTATTAATATTTTATAAGATTATCTCGTTATAATTACTTATATTTTATATAAAAAGAGTCGATAACGTATATAAAACATCGTAATTTTTATCATATAAATGTTACACATCAACTACTCCCCACTTAAATCTTTGATCGTCCTCGAGCAAAATAAGCGGTAATACATAAAAATTACGATAAAAATAATATAAGTAGTAGATACAATTTTTAAATTAGTAAAATATCATTTCAATATTATAAACATATTAATTATATCTTTCTTAGAAATTAATAAGATAAAAAGTGTAGATAACTTTGATAAATTATTTATCAACTATTATTCAAATGAAATTTCACAAAATCTACTCAATAAATATAATTAAAATTCTAGAATTATTTTCCTATCTCAACTTATATGAAATATTTGGAATCAAAGACTAAGTCAAGTAATTGACAAGATGGCTAATACTTTTTAGGATAGGACATTGGTTAATCGAAAAGATAGGAAAAGAAATCAAAAAGAGAAAGAGGCAAGTCGTACGTACTTACACCTTCACGTTTGATCAAAAACAGCTTCGATTAATAATATCTCCTTTTCCAACTAATTTTCGATTTTCTCTCTTCTTTTTCAATATTAAGAACTAAAAGCGTGAGTGTGTGTAGAAAATCAAATTTACAGCATTGCTTCATCAAGATTGATCGGAGTAATACTCTTTCGATCTAAAATTACGAGTCCGGTTTCCTTAAACTCGTAATCATTCTTGAGATCTTATGATTCGAATTTTTATCGGGAGCTTTATACCTCATAGTGATATAGACGTTTCTAGATAACACCCTACCGCACTCAAATCATTGGAAGCTACTACCGATATCTGTCGATCAAAGATAAGGAAGATACCTGGTATTCGATTAATTCTCTGTAAATATGGTGCTTTGTTCTTCTCTCTCTCTTTTTTTTTTTTTTTTTTTTTTTTTTTTTTTTTTTACCTCAACATACACCATCCTTAGCTTCTGTGCTATCATCTCCTTTCATAAGTACGTACAAACTCGTGGGATTTTTAGGAAATGTAGACCAAAATAAGCCAAGGGTCGGTTATGATCAAAAATGGCTATTTCGAGTGAGGTCTTGATCACTCTAATCAAGGTTGAGGTAATTTTTGTGGTGTCAAAAATCTCATCATTCCTAATCCGATTCCATATTCATATTTCGTTTTACAAAGAAAATTATTCTAAAAAATTCATTATAAATATAAGTATATTTGCTAAAATTTCATATGAAACTTACTTGATAATATTTATGTATAGTTACATATACTTAAAATCTTATAAAGATCTAAAACTCGACATATATAATATACTTATAATATATCTAATTTATTTTACTTAATTAAAATCTATTCTTACCAATTTATATTGTTTTTATTCATAGTAATTATATATTATCTAATTATTTTGTTCCAAGAAAAATTAAACTAAGTATTGAGCAATTAAGTATACATTTATATAAGAAAATTTTAATTTTAATTTACTAACTTACTCTACTCCCCACTTATGAACTAACATCGTCCCGATGTTCAAATGAGTAAATAAAAAGTAGTTTGCAAATAAAATTAAAATTTTATATGATTTTGATTATTATTTCTTATTTTTAGCACTATATATTATTTTGATTAAAGAAAATGACATATATATTAAACACTATTACAAACTATAAATAAAAGTAACAAACAACAAAAAACAATTAAACAACTAATTTAAACAACTACCATCTTAACAACACAACTTCTAACCGATTATCAAACCGTAGATGAACATCCGGGAGTATCCACCGGAAGTAATCCTAACCGAGAATCACGAGATGGAAAAATCTCGTCGCAGCAAACTCGTGCACGTGATTCAAACTTGGATACAAAGGTGAGAGATAACCCAGGCAAATGGTAGTGGTTTTCCCCTATTACGTCTTTCTACCGCAAAATTAATTGCGGTCTTAAAAATCAAAACTCCCCAATCAATGTATGCTCCCACGGTCAACGCATACAACAAAGGCATCTCATCATCCGTAACCCCATAAAAATCTCTAGTTGGATAGATCCGAGAATTAATGAAGCGTTTCCAAGCCCTTAAATGAGGGGTAAAGCCGTAGTTGAGGAATCATAGTTATGATCAAACAACGGAAATACGAACCGAAAGGCTTCGCAAGACGGTTTACAACATTATACGCATCCCCAAGTTCCCAAAGAAACTCGAAGTGTGGGTTTCGATCAAAAGTACATGGTGGAATTTGATAGATTTGATTTATGATGACCGGTGAAAATGAAATAACGATTCCCCTAACTCGTAATAAGTTGAGATGAGGCTACTGTCGTTATCTCAGTGAGAGACGCAAAGAAATCTCTAACTATCGAAATGTTTACTCGACCTCTGGGAGTCCTTATCAACTTTTTCCAACCGCAACCTCGGATTAGATTACGTCCCCACTGATCAATTTTTTCGTTGTTTAAGCCTTTCTCCATCGAATAGGAGAACGGACGAAATTTAGATGTCTCGGGACGTTATTATGAAAACAAGAGGCATGCCCTTCGGGGACCACACCATCGGGCGTATGTGGCTCATAACTATTAACCGAAGGAGAGGAGCGGTTAGACATTTCGATACGAGAGATTTAAAATAGAAGAAAGGAAAGAATGAGCAAAAGGTTGGTCGTTGCTCTTTCCTTTTATAGAATACATCCATCAAGCAAAAGTAGAAAAGATCTACTTTCTCGCGCGTTTTGTACTTACCGGATCGATCCGAGAAAGGGCCGGATCGATCCGGCCTCTCGAATCGCAATGTTGTCGTGTCGGTATACTCACGTCGGATCGATCCGGTGAAAAGCCGGATCGATCCGGAACATTACCGTTCACGGACGAGTCGATTTTTCTTGAAAAAAACTTAGTTTTTTCTAGGTGACAAGTTTTCTTCCTATTTTTGGTTCATTTTCATTACGTTATAACGATAAATTTTTCTACACGATGCTTAATACCATAATATGCAATGAAAACATGAAAATCATATTAAAATAAAATCCTATTATGATCAAAACAACTTAAAATTTAACGAAAAAAAAAAAAGAAAAAGTGCACGATAATAAAATTGTTTCAATGTCAAAAACCATAGAATGTTTAAAAATTATCACTCCTCTTCATCACTCAGCTCGACGTGGCTTGAACTTGGCATAGCTTGAGAACGGGTCAATTCTTGGGATGGATCTTGAAAAAAAGTTGACATCCGTACCGAGCTATCTAGTCCCATCGAGCTCATTTCTCTCGTGATATCGAAAAGTGCTTCCCCATCTCGTCGTGGTATGGCCAAATGATCCGCATCCACCATTCCGATGTCGTAGCCGCCATAGTACTGTCGAAAAATCTCCTACACCACTAGTTTGAAATCCAAAAGAATGTGGCATTTGTTGGAAATCTGAGGGTGGTGGCATCGGTGGAATGAAATCGGGCAAGGTATAAGGCTGGGTTTGGCATTGCGGAATATCCATCTCGGCATAGGTAGGGTTTTGCAGTATATTCATTTGATATAAACCTCGTATGCCTTGACGTAAATCTTCAGACCATAATTTATTCCTTTCCGCAAAAATAGCCATATTGGCATTAGCACGATGAACATCATAGGCCATGGATTGAAACATGTCGTAAGTGATGGTATTCGGAAATTGAGTTTGAGTTTGACTGGATGAAGGAGGGACAACAGTAGATGGAGTAGGCTGAGGTCGTTGACGGTTAGGGTCCAAAAAGTTTATTCTTCCCGCCGGCCTAAGTGGTAAACTAGGACCTATAAGTGTGTCATCCACCATCATCAAATTATCATTTGGGAGCTCGTGGACTCCTATCCGACGACACAAGGAAGAAATAAAACACGGAAAAGGCATGTGACCGCTCGGGTCTAGCGATCGGGGCAAATTCCTTGGCCCTTCTACACATTACTCGCCTATATCCACAGTACATCATTAACTATAGCCCAAGCAATACATAAATCCTCTTTACCAAAAGATGTAAAATGCCGAGTCGGGTAAAAAGTGTGACTAATAAAACGTTTAATGGCTTTCATATCCCGGATACATTTCCCATAGGAAAACTCGTTTTCATGCCGTACGGCAGTGGGATCTAACTCATTCCGGGCTACCGCAACAATATGATCAAAGTCCGCCGGCTCATCCAAATTCCAAACTCGTATAATAATCCTCATTCTCCGGTATATCGTGAATACCATAAATAGCATTAATAATGTGAGGAGTAAACGGCACTGTCCTAGTTCTCAGGTTGACAGAGGTTAACTCACCTTTATCCGTAGCATTGTGAGTTGCTACCAAAGAATAAAATTCTGATACTAAGGTGGTGTTAATTTCTCCCGACCTTAAACTGGCTAATTCCATCCAATGTCGCCTTTCAAAAATTTCCTTCACCTCCCTTCCCAAATCTTTAAAATCCAAACCCCTCTCTATTGCAACTAAACACTGTCCAAATTTATTTTTCAATGCTTTCTTAGCTGCAGCAGACGCGGTTCTTTCAAAACTAACTGCCAATTCTTCTTCTGTTAAAGGCCTAGTTTCTATAACTGGAATTTGGGTAGGGATGTGCGGTTTACGTTTTTTACTAGCTTTAGATGATTCGGCCATTCTACGATAGTGACACAATAACAAAACAACACAAAACAACAAAACAACACAAAACAACAAGACAAATGTGAGTGACAAAACAAATTGAAAATAAAAAATTGAAAAAAAGAAAAAAAAACGAAATAAAGAAAATAAGTGACTACAATGTTACCTTACAAAGCTTAAAAAAGTTGAAATTTGGCCGGAAAAGATGGAAATTTCGCCGGAATAAAAGTTGAAGCTTCCCTTGAAAAATTCTTCAATTTAGATGAAAATTTGAAGAGAGGAGTGGAAATTGAGAAAAGTTTAAGAAGTGGTGTAGTTTAATGGTGATTGTGTGTGATGGTTTGAAGGAAAAAAATTCGAATTGGGGAAGAAGGGGAGGGGCGGCTGTTTTTAGAAAAAGAAGAAGAAGAAGAAAGAGGTCCCCGTCCCCTTTTTAGGTTTTTTTCAGGTTCCGGATCGATCCGGGGTTAGGTCGGATCGATCCGACCAAAAATTTTTTTTTTATTTTTTTATTTTTTTTTTTATTTTTTATTTTTAAACTTAATAAAACTTCTACAAAAATAAAATAAAAAAAAACTTTTTATAAAAACTTTATAAAACTTTTAAGTAATTTCATAAAGATCCTATTTATAAAATTTTCAAAAGTTATATAAAAATTTTATAAGTATTACAAAATTCACGAGGTCCTAATTTCAATACTTCTAAATCTTCCGTAGTTCGACGTAACGTTCTATCAACCTAACCTTAAGAAATGAGGCGTTCGAATTTTCCCTTTGATCTCCATCGGGATTTTCGGATAACCACCTAATCGTTCCCTTCTTAACAACATTCAAACACTCATCCCGGGATTTGGTTGTGCTTTCCCTACATTTCCCTTCATGCTCACTTTTTCCACAGCTTCTACACCTTCTTAAAAACTTTGCCCTTCTCTTTATCGAACTTCTCGATTTTCCATTACATAGTTCTTTCAGTCTGATCTCTCTCAACAATTGCTTGTTTTTCTCAAAAACTGAAGCTTCTATCTTAAACGCGACATCTTTATCCAAGCCTAATTTCAAAAGCAATATAAAAATTCCTATTCTATCTAAAAAAAGCATCCAGTTCTTTTACGTCTATCCGGTAAAAGACGAAACTACTTTAAACATAACTAAAACACAAAAAAGTAGAGTAAAGATAGATAGCACTCGGTATTCGGCCGAGTTTAACTCCTCTCGCTTTTCGCTTTCGATTTCTCTCGCTTTTTACTTTGTCGGAGGATCGCTTAGTAGCATTATTTCTTCTTTCAAAGGCGGTTCCTTCTCCTTCCACAAATAACTTTACTCTATGGCCATTGGCTATAAAAGTTGTATTTCCATCGCTTAGTTCAACAAACTCCGCATTTGTAAACTCTCGTTACTTTAAATGGACCCGTCCATCTTGATTTAAGCTTTCCCGGAAATAACTTTAAACGTGAATTGTACAAGAGCACTCGATCGCCTACATGGAACTCACGACTATAGATTCTCTTATCGTGAAAGGATTTCGTGCGTTCCTTGTATTCGAGCGTTTTCATAAGAATCGAGACGGAATTCTTCTAGTTCTCGTCAATTGAAGCAATCTATGATCACCGACAAATTTTTAGGATCGAAATTCAAAAATTTAATAGCCCGTAAGGCTCGGTGTTCTAACTCAACCTGGGAGATGACAAGACTTACCAAAAACTAACTTATAGGGAGAACAACCAATTGGTGTTTTAAAAGCTGTTCTATATGCCCATAATGCATCGTCTAGTTTAACTGCCCAGTTTTTTCGATTTGAATCCACTGTCTTTTCTACAATTCTTTTGATCTCTCTATTAGACACCTCTACCTGACCACTGGTTTGCGGATGATAGGGCGTTCCTAACTTATGCGTTACACCATATTTTTCAATTATCTTGGTAAATGGTCTATTACAAAAGTGTGAACCTCTATCACTAATGATAGCCCTCGGAATGCCATAACGTGTAAATATATTCTTTTTAAGGAATCGTATGACAACTTTGGTATCATTAGTGGGAAGAGCTTCAGCTTCTACCCATTTCGAAACATAATCTACCATTACTAGAATAAATCTTTTTCCAAAAGATATAGGAAATGGTCCCATGAAATCTATACCCCAAACATCAAATAACTCACATTCTAAAATAGGTTGCATAGGCATTTCATGTTTTTTAGATACATTTCCCCATTTTTGACAAGATTCACAAGATTTGACATATTTATAAGCATCTCTATATAGCGTAGGCCAATAAAAACCACATTGTAAAACTTTAAAAGCAAGCTTTTCCATCCTCCATGATGACCTCCCCGCCTCACGATCATGACAAAATGATAAAATACTTAAAATTTCATTATCGTGCACACACTTTCGATTATCCCATCCGAACATTTACGGAAAAGGTCCGGTTCCTCCCGCAATAAAATTTTAAGTCATAAAAGAATTTCTTCTTCTCGTCGCCAAGTCCAATGAGACGGAATATAATCACAAAGTTAAGTAATTAATGATATCTCCAAACCAGGGTGACATTTCCTTAGAAGGAATTCTATTCTTTAATAACCGCATGGTTGAAGGAGTATCTATTCTAAAAAGTTGTTCATCGTGAAATGAATCTTTAATTTCTATTCCCTTTTCTCCATCATTTTCCATTCTACTTAGATGATCCGCTACTACATTCTCACTTCCCTTTTTATCTTTAATTTCAATATCAAACTCTTGAAGTAAGAGAATCCATCTAAGAAGACGTGGTTTCGCATCTTTCTTACTCGCAAATACTTCAAAGCCGAATGGTCCGTATAAATTATTACCTTAGAACCAACAATATACGATCTAAACTTATCTAAGGCAAAAATCACAACCAACGCTTCTTTTTCTCGTAGTTGTATAGTTCGGCTTGAGCCGCATTTAACGTATGAGATGCATAGTAAATAGCTTTGAGAATTTTGTTATATCTTTGACCTAAAACTCGCTCCTACAAACTAAATCACCGGCATCACACATAATCTCAAACGGTAAATTCCAATCGGTGCTATTAGCACCGGTGCGTAGTTAATCTTGTTTTTAAGGTCCGAAAAGCTTCCTTACATTTACTATCGAAGTTAAAAGGTACTTCCTTTTCAAGCAAATGACTTAGGGGCTTTGCTATCTTTGAAAAATCTGCAATAAATCTTCTATAAAATCCTCGCATGTCCAAGAAATCCTCTTAGAGTCCTTAGATTAACTCGGTGGTGGTAATTTTTCAATTACTTCAACCTTAGCTTTATCAACTTCAATTCCTATTTCAGAGATTCTATGGCCTAGAACAATTCCTTCTGATACCATTAAATGACATTTTTCCCAGTTTAAAATTAAATTGGTATCCTCGCAGCGTTGCAACACTCTTTCTAAGTGCGACAAACATTTACCAAAAGAATCTCCGTAAACACTAAAGTCGTCCATAAAAATTTCCAAGAATTTCTCAACCATATCGGAAAATATAGCCATCATGCATCTTTGAAACGTAGCTGGAGCATTACATAAACCAAACGGCATTCTTTTATACGCAAAAGTTCCATAAGGACAAGTGAAAGTAGTTTTCTCCCTATCTCCCGCCGCAATGAAAATCAGAAATAACCCGAATAACCATCTAAGAAGCAAGAATATTTATGACCACTTAACCGTTCCAACATTTGAACTATGAATGGAAGTGGATGATGATCTTTCTTAGTATGATCATTTAGTTTCCTAAAATCAATGCACATTCGATAACCCGTAATTTCTCTTGTTGGAATCCATTCATTTCTATCATTTTCTTTCACCGTGAAACCTCCTTTCTTTGGTACCACTTGAGTTGGACTTACCCATTCACTATCCGATATGGGAAAAATTATTCCCATCTCTAATAGCTTAATGACCTCTTTCTTAACAATTAACTCGCAAATTTGGGTTGAGGCGGCGTTGCGGTTGAATACAAGGCTTAGCATCTTCTTTCGAAATTATCTTATGAACGCAAATCTCGTGGCTAATACCTCGAATATCAAGAATCGTCCATCCAAAAGCTTTCTTATGCTTTTTCAACATTCCAAGTAATTGATCTTCTTGTTGCTCAGTTAAAGCTGATGAAATAATAATCGGTAATAGATTATCAGTTTCAAGAAAAGCATATTTCAGATTTAAAGGTAATGGTTTCAAGTCCAGGTTCTTTGGCGGATCTTCTATTGAAGATTTAAGAACTGGTCCTTCTAGTTCTAATTCCAAGTGCTTATGCCATGGTGGCTTAAAGGTAAAACTTTCTGTATCTAAAGAAAGAATTATCTCTTTCATTTCAATGTCTTCCTCATTTTCTTTATAGATAGACAGAGTTAAGCATTCTTCTAATCTGTCTTCAAAAGTTGGTAACTCGATTATCGTAGACGTAATGAATATCTTCTATAAAAGAACATGATTCGATGATGCATGATTCATAGCTTTGAAAATATTGAAAGTAACTTCGTCTTCATTGACTCTTAAGATTAATTCTCCTTTCGAACATCGATTAAAGTTCTTCCTGTAGCTAGAAATGGACGACCTAGAATAAGAGGTGCTGAATAACCATCTTCCATTTCCATAACTACAAAGTCTACTGGAAAATAGAATTTGTCTACTTTAACCAATATGTCCTTTATAATTCCTTTAGGGTACTTAATCGATCTATCCGCCATTTGCGTAGTCATTTCGCCGTAGTAAGCTTTCCTATGCCTAGCTTTTTATAATCCTCATAAGACATGAGATTTATACTCGCTCCTAGATCACATAAGACCTTCTTAAACGTAAATCCTCCAATTTCACACGGAATGGTAAAACTACCAGATCTTTCGCCTTTAGTGGTAACTTATGCTTTGCGAATTGCGGAACATTCTTCATTTAGGCATATATTCTCATATTCCTCTAATTTTTTCTTGTTTGACGAATTTCTTTCGTAAATTTTCCATAGGCAGTATATTAATCAAAGCTTCGATAACAGGGGATATTAACTTGAATATGACGAAAAGTGTCCAGAAACGAGCATACTTCTTATCGCTTTTTGCCTTTTTGATTTGATCTTTAGGAGGGTAAGGTAAAGATTCTAAATCTATGACCTTTGGCTCCTTTGTCAGCTTTCTCTTTTCCTTTTTCCTTAAACCTTCGAGTATTACTCGCCGCCATGTTTCGTGTTCTTGAATTCTTTCTTTTAAATTGTTCCCCGAATCTATCTCTACTTCGCATTCCTTTATTTCTTCATGTTTTTCATCCTTGTTTTCATTTTCTTCCATTCTAATGTGTTCCTTAAATAAAGTCCTTAAATCTTTATCCATGGGATCTTTCGAATTTTAGGGATTTTTACCCAATTTTCCTTTTCACTTTCGTGTTCCGAATGTTTATTTCTTTTTAAGAAATTGTCTATAATTTCTTCTTCCTCGTCCGTAAATTCAAGTTCATCTTTAGTTTTATCATTCTTACCATCTAAGTCATCTTCTACTTCATTATTCCCAAAGTTTTCAACTCCATTACTTCCACCGAGCTTCCTACTTCTCGTAACTACAACATTTACCTCTCTTGGGTTCCTTTCGTGTTACTTGGTAATCCTCCCGGGGTCCGTCGTTATTACGTTCACCTTCCCTACTCAAATGATCTTCCATATTCCTTAATGAGGCTTCTATCGTTCTCATTCCGGTATCATGCCCACTTATAGATGTTTTCATTGAACTCATATCCTTAGTGATCGTACCAATAGAAGTCACCATCGTTTCTATATTTTTAGATTGAGTAGATACTACACCCATCATATTTTCCATTAGTTTTTCCCATTTTTCAACTCCTTCAGCAGTAGCCGAGTTGAACTTTGAGTTACCGGTATACTTTGAGTGGTATGTTGAGGATAGGATCTAGGTAATGATTGTAAATTCGATTAGATGTGTTTTCTTGATAAACTTGATTATTATTCAAGTTCCTATACGGAACTCGGATATGGCGGTTGTCCTTGCTTACTAGGGTTTTCGTACCATCGATAAGTAGGGTGATCTCTTCTAATAGCATTGAACGAGTTTGAATAAGCATTGTTTAAATTTCTATGTCAGTCGAAGAAAACTCACCTCCTCTCTCGAGCATCCCGTCGGTTCTTCAATCCCTAGTGGTATTTTATCCCGATTTGAGTATTCGGTTGGTGCACTATTTTCTCGAACTTTGGTTCTTATTCTCGTTGTAATCCATCAAATTTCCTACTCAAATTTTCTAAATGTGCTAGAACTTCCGTATTAGACGTACATTCTCCCGCAAAAGCTACTTTTCCGGTGCTAGAACCGGTTTCCCACATTCTCGTTATTTTTGGAAATCTTTTCGATGGCATCGTAAACTAATTGAGCCTCACTCATCATTAAAGAACCACCACATGCATGGTCTACATCAAGACGTGAATCTTTTCTTAATTTACGACGTAAAAGTTGAATTTGCATGTCTAAGGAATAACCATGGTCGGGACACGCTCTTAGCAATTTTTTAAATCTTTCCCACGCATTCCCAAGCGTTTCTTCGCATCCTTGTCTAAAATTAGCAACCTCGACTTTTAATTCCAAATTCCGTCCAGAGTGAAGTATTGTTTCGTAAATTCGGTTTGAATCTCCTCCCAACTTGTAAGTGAATGATGCGGAAGAGACATAAACCAATCTCGGGCTCGTCCTTTTAGAGAAAAAGGAAACATAGTCATCCTTGTTAATTCCTTGCGAGCACCTTGACTTTTGGCCGTATTGCACAGCTTCTTCAAAAAGATAGAGATGATGATGCGGATCTTCATCATCTTCTCCTAGAATTGGGCTCTTGCGTCAATTAAACCAAAAAGATGAGATTTAATCTCGAAATTATTCGCTCCTTCATTAGGTAAAAGTATGGGATTATTAGTCCGATTTCTTCTTACGGTTTGGTCACGTATAGGCCTCGGGTTTACCGGGTTGTTACGATTATTCGGTTCCGATTCGATTATTTCTATTATTATTATTATTTTGATTATTAAGGTTAACAGGGTTTTGTCCATGCCCTGAGCATGTTCCACCCTTGTTCGTGTGTTTCATCACCGATTTCACCATTTTCGTATTTCTCGTTTGAAGATGATTCGTCGCATTTCCCCGACTAGTATGACCACGTTTTCTCTACTACTCTTAACTCGCCTTTCGTAAGTGTTTATGTCGCTTATAAGGAGTGAGTGGGGCCTTACCACTTCGGTCATCAACTAACGAAAATAGAAAATAACACGAAATTAATAGTAGTAAAAATGGTAACTTACCTATAAGGTAAGTACCGACGAAATTAAAAATAGAAATGAGATAAGAAAAGTGTTGACTTATTCTCGAGAATTTTGAGCTAATACAAGTAGTAACCACGTACACAAAAAAGAAATTAGCGTCGTTCCCCGGCAACGGCGCCGTAAAGCCGACGTGGCCTTTTCTAGTGCTAATACCGGTCCTTAACCGACAAGTGTATCGGGTCAAACCGTAGTGCTAGTATGGTGAGTCGCAGTATCGTATCCTCGTGGAACTTTGTAATTCTTCTAAGTGTGGTTAAACACCAAAGAGCTTTTATTAACTCGATCTAAACCGCAATTTTATAACACGTATCACTACTATTCTAGTCAACATAAAATAAATACGTAAATTAAAATTTATTCTAATATAATATATATAGATATATAAATATATATAGATGTGCATAAGTTGCAAAGTATATATATAGATATAAATATATAGATGCCAAATATATTATTAGAGAACTAGCCAAAGTTTATATAATTGATTTATACGATCTTTTCAGTGAATGGAATGTGCTCGATCTTTAGGTTCAATTGAGTAAATGAAACGGTGTACTCCTAAGGTTAACAATTCGTCCTCACATTAGCGTACGAAATTGTCATATGTCCATTGTCATCGATCCAAATCCACAACTCGTTACGGTTTTTCCGAACAGTCCCGAGTACGATTCTACCTTTAAATAAAAAGGAGTCATTCCGTTCGTCAAACGGTCAATTTTATTTAAAGGCTCCGGTTGTCAAGGCCGGGCGATTCAACTTTCCGGTTTAAGTTTCAATTAACTCGATGATTTTAACATTATTACGATCTTGAGTACAAATTTTAATAAGATTCATCTTTTTAGGACAAATCGCCCCCGAATAGAAAACCGGATTCCGTTGTCACGTTTTCACTCGGCCAATTTTTACCCTCCGGTTTTTCTATTAACGAGTTCATAACTTAATTACGAGGCGTCAATTCATAATTAGATTATGAATTCTTTCAAGTCAAACTTTATCAATAGAAAAAGATTCAATTAGCTCAATTTTATTCAATTTTACTTAGATAACATTCCTTTACCGAAAAGATCGAAATAAAACGATTACATAACTTTGGCTAGTTATTAGATTTAGCCTACTAACATTATACGAAAATAAAAACAGATAAGACAAACATAAATACTTTAGAAATTTTACCCGATTACAACGATTGATTCGTAAGTCGTATTCTTCCGGATGCTACAACAACTTCAACAACATTGATCTTCCGATAATTTCTCGAGCATTATAACGATACTACTTTATTTATGGCATAAGGCCTATATATATACATACTACTACTACTAAAGAGAGGTGAAGAAAATATATTTGGTACCCCTTTTGCGCTCGCAATGCGCCGCTTTTTATAGGCAATTTTTCCCTTGCCGGATCGATCCGAGAAAGGGCCGGATCGATCCGGGAATAAAAAATCTTATCCCAGGATTTTCTCTCGCAGGCCACATGCCGGATAATCATGATGTTTCCTCGGATCGATCCGAAGTAAATCCGGATCGATCCGGATAGATTTTTTTCAATCTTAATCCGAAACTTGATAAAATCATAACTTGAGCTCTCCGGATCTCCAAATGACATAATTCAAGATGCGTTGGAAAGCTCTTGAGGAGATCTATAACTTCCATGAAGACTTCTTTTTCAGAAAATGCCTTTTTGCTGGGCCATTTGTTCGTTGAAAATATAACTTGATACGGCGTCACGAACTATCGATCCACTCAACTTTAAGCCTCGTGCACTTCCTTTATTCCTTCAAAAGATATGATTTTACTCCAAAAAGTGTCATCACTCGGGGTCTTGATTTACCTAAGGTCCGTAAAATACCAAAAATACCCACGTGAATCCGACACGACACTCCGGTTATTAACCCGGTACAAAATTTTATAACTTTTTATCATTTTTACTAGATTTTTATAGTATTTAGATTTATTCATAGCTATTAATATTTTATAAGATTATCTGTTATAATTACTTATATTTTATATAAAAAGAGTCGATAACGTATATAAAACATCGTAATTTTTATCATATAAATGTTACACATCATTGGTTTCCCTAAAAATCATTGTTTGTAGTGTTTGAAGTCTTTATTGATAGTAGTATAAGGGTTATAATGTTCGGATTCTGTGATATATAGTATTATTTTTTTTCTATTATATAACGCATAATATATAATCGGTTTTTTCAATATACATTAGTTTTTCTTGCCTTGCGGATCTAACGGATCAAAAAACACTACTATACATTTTTTTAATTGTAAAAAATCTTTAGAATTATCGCCCCCCTCCCTCGGGATCCTGTGTCCGCCCTAATTGAGTTTCTTCTGAATTCAGCAGTCTGTTGAGTCTGTTAAAGTTTGCTGAGTACAACTGAGTTCTGCAATCTGAGTTTGCATAGTTACAAGTCTGGGAAAGTCAGCAGTGCTCAGTTTCATTTGGTGGAGACAGCTGGAGTTGGGGTCCACATCTGGGTCATTTATGAGAATTCCGACAGTGTCATAATGACAACTAGGGTTAGGATTTCAAGGCTAATACCCAATGTTTGTAATCAATATAGTATGTGAAAAACTCTGTAATTCCGTACATAATAAAATATATCATTTTCTGTCCGTAGAGTAGTTGACACAAAGCCAGAAACCACGTTAAATCACCGGGTTTTTCTTTTTACTGTTATTTTGTCTTTGCCATTAATCTTTTACGTTTGATTGATTGTGTGTTTGTTCTTCGTTGTGCAACAAGTTTTTCGTCATGTTTTAACAAATTGCATGTACCCTACGTGGGACAACTAAAACAAAGTACAGTAATTTTAGCACAATGAGCATTTTGATGTTGTATTTATTATAGTTATTGATAAAATATCCTTACACTGTGCTGTGCACCAGTGGTGCCATAAATAGACGAAGAATACACACAGAGAGAGGATATGCATGGGAGAAGAACTTACTAGACCTAAGCTACTATTTTTTAATAATATCTTTGGACAATTTAATTATTGTGATGAATATGACATATATATATCACTTAGGTTTGCTTTGCGTAATGAACAAGATAATTCATACTTTAATAAAAATTAACTTAATTAAATGTTTTCCCAATCACATCAAGATTACAAGATAATTACCATACTCCGTAAATTTTGTAAGATACCTGTTTTACTATAAATTGAGATTTTTATAAAATGAAAAGTAATTTCTGAATAAATCATAATGTTAAAAATAAAAAAAAACATTAAATACAAATGGTATTTTATTGTCTACCAAATGCTTTAATTGTCTTCACACGTTGATATAGTGTACACATTGTCATATGTCTCAATCTGTCTCGGGACCCAATGTTCGCAACAATGACTTCTCCTATACCCTATTTACATCAAAGCCCATCTCCTCTATTCTTTCTGTTTCTTATTTTTGCACCTTTTTTTTTTTTTTTTATTTTTAAAATTTATTCCACGGCCCATCTGATTTTCATTTTTCACTTGTCATTAACAATCTTAATACCCCTAATAAAACAATAGAATATAGTTATGGTTGAACTCATATGACTAATCCGAAATTCGTCCCGGGTTATTGTGTCTACAGAATCTAACTCTTCCTCGAAAGTAAATACCTAACCAAGAGCTCTTTCAACATTTAAGTTATGATTTTTTTTTGGCAGTTTACGAGATTCTTCTGTGACTGTAAGACCCATTCAATGAGTTTGTTTTCCTGAGTTTTTTTTTTTTCTTTTTTCCCTTCTGTTATCTCTGTTTACTTCTGCATAATAATGAAGTTTCATTTTGTAATTTGTAGGTCATGTGCCATGCAAGCATACCATTTTCGATCAAGGATTTGACTTCCGAAACAGAACGTCACGCAATTAAGTGCACGTAAGTATCATAACATGGAACTCGATCCCTTACGGTGCAAGGAGTGCACCGCGCGGTGCTGTGCACTCGAAACGACGCCGTTTCGGTCCGATCTAAAAAAAAATACACAATCAAAACGACGTCGTTTTGGGTGCACAGCACCGCACGGTGCACCCTTTGCACCGTAGGGGATCGAGTTCCATCATAACATACTGTTATTTGTATAGGAAAACATAAATTATATTAAGTCTTTTTAATTAAATATGATTAATTGTCTCATTGATTTGATGCAATGTAATGCCCTCAAGTCTGGTAGCGCTAAATGAGTCATAAATAATCTGATCAATTGCTTAGACTGTCGTCTCCGCTCGGTCTAAAAGAGCCAACCCAAATTGACAAAATCTTTATCTCTCACACTTATATGAGTGTGATCATTCTACTTGAATTATAGTACTTGATGTTTCGAGATGTGCAGAGAATCTCTTTCACATGACTCTCTAATGCTAACGGTCTCAAGAAATTGAATTGGAATGAATGGCTAGCAACCCCGTTGAAGGCAGCTACTTAAGTTCCGAAGAAGGAAATAAGCTCTTTCGAACTGCAGGCGAATTTTGGAGCAGTTTTTAAAGTTTTTATTTTGCAAGATTTGCGGTAGTATCCTGGTTAGTTATGTTGATGCTATTCTGTTGTTGTTAAATTTGAATTGGAACTTTGTGTAAACTTTTTGTAGCATCTTGCTGATAATAGAATAAAATTGACTGTTCAAAAAAAAGTACTTACCAATGTAGGATCTTACATTAGCCCTCCTTTTATATTCTCCCCCCTTATATCGGAGTGATCGTGTTCTACTAGCATCCAGTCTCGTCTCTACCAGAGGATTCTACTAGCATTATAGTACTTACCGATGTAAGATCTTATATTCTCCCCCCTTATATGGGGGTGATCATGTTCTACTAGAATCCAATCTCGTCCCTACCAGAGGATTCTAGAGGCACCGTCTCTCACGGTGTGGCACTTAGCTCCGTCTGATACCAATCTGTAGCGCCCTACAGCTAGGTCTGGTAACGTTAAATGAGTAATAAATAATCTAGTCATCTGCTTAGATTGTCTTTTCCGCATGGTGTAAAAGAGCTAACTCAATTTGATAAAATATTTATATCTCATACTTATATGGGGCTAGACATTCTACTATTTTACCAATTTGGGATCTTACGTGCAATGGTATATAATTACTTTCTATATGAGTATAGCCCCATGTTTTACTAAATTATAAACGTTTGTTGGTGATTTAAGTATAATCACAAGCCGTTGAGGTAATCGGGGTTTAGTACAAGGGTGGATATACTCGTAACACTTAATAATAAGTTTGGAGGTGCGGAGTACACGCTTATACAAGTGTATATGAGTATACGGATGGAAAATAAGCAAGTATAGTTCGGAAAATCACTTAAAGGACCATAAAACCGGCAAAGGACCAAAAATCGATTTTGGGGAATCGTAGTGACAGCGCCCCCGCCCGTGGGTTTTTTCGCTAGTGTAAAAGTGATTCGAGAGTTGGTCGGGTTCGGCTTTTAACAGCGCGCCGCCTATGACCATAGGCGCCCGCCGTGGTCCGAAAAGAGGTCCTTTAAGTGCCTTTTGAACTCTTTGGGTAGTTATAACCAAATGACACCTTTCCACTTGGGTTGTAACTTATATATCCGAACTTACAACTAATTTTCAGGGGTTCCAAGTGCTTTTTACAGGCTTTTTACATTGTTGAATATACACACAACAAATGTATGCATCCTTGATCCTATAAAAATTATAAAACACTTGCAAATTATCTCCAAAGGTGATCTTCATCTTTTGTGCCTAAAGATCGAAGGGAAAACGTAGTCTTATCTCACAAAAGTGTTTGTGTTACCCTAGGCATAAGATTCGGGGCAAATAACTTTTGTAGGAAAGTGTTTCACGATTCTACGTTCATATCAAGTTATTAAGTTTCTGCAAATTTTCTGCGTTTTGTTTTGTGTTCGACATTGTTGTTCCCTTAGCCACAAGTTTACAACAATCTACAAAAGTTATTAGTTTAACAATGTCAAGTGTCAAGGAGATGACCGCAAATTTTGGGAAATTGGAAAAGTTCGAGGAGTGAACTTCGAAGATGGCAGAGAAAGATGCATTTCTTGTTAACAACCTTGAAGGTTGTGTATGTGCTCGCACACCTATGCCGAGGTGTTGGAGGATGGTCCCCCGGAAGAGTTAAGAAAGAAAAACAAATGGGAGAATGACGATTACATATGCCGAGGCCACATTCGAACGGTATGTCCGATGCACCGTTCGATATTTACCAAAACGTTGAATCCGCCAAAGAACTTTGGGATTCTTTAATCCAAATACATGGATGAAGATGCATCCAAGAAAAAGTTCTTGGTTGGAAACTTCATGAAATATAACATGGTGGATTCAAGGTCGGTAATGGAACAAGACAATGAATTACTTCGTATTTTGGGTCAATTTTCACAAAGATAAAATGGAAATGGATGAGTCTATTTCTGTTTCTAGTATAATTGATAAATTTACACCCTCTTGGAAATATTTTAAACATTTTCTGAAACATAAGAAAGAAGAGTTGTCTCTGGTACAACTTGGTAGTCATTTGCGCATAGAGGAATCTCTAAGGGCGCAAGAGAACGGTAAAGCCAAGGGTAAGGAGACAATGGATTCTTCTTCCATTAATATGGTGGAAACCGGGGAAAGTTCTCAAAAGAACCAGAAGAAAAGAAAAGGGCAATCGTCTAAAAATAACGGCAAAGATGCCAACAAGAAACCGAAAGGTGCTTGTTGGGTTTGCGGGAAAGTTGGGCATTTTAAGGCTGATTGTCGATTTGGCAAAAATCAGAAAGGTCCAAACAACAGTTCGGGGCAAGGGTCTAAGGACCAAGGTGCTCCTAAACATCAAGGTCAGAATATTGTTTGTGGATTTAATTCGGATATGAATTATGTACCACTGTTTTCTGAGGCATTTTATGTGCAGGATGATGATGTTGCTTGGTGGATTGACTCGGGTGCGACAAAGCATGTCTGCAAGGATCAACGTTGGTTTAAAGATTATGAACTTGTTAACGATGGATCCATGTCATTTATGGGAAACGAGTCAAAGGCCGCCATCCGTGGAAGAGGAACTCGTTGTTTTACCTTTTAGTTCGGCAAATTTGTAACTTTAAAACATGTTTTATTTGTTCCGGGGATCCGGAAAAACTTAGTTTCAGGTAGTTTGTTATGTAAAGATGGTTTTAAACAAGTCTTTGAGTCTGACAAATACATTTTAAGTAAGTGTGGTGTATTTATAGGATTTGGTTATCTTTGTAATGGTATGTTTATGCTTAACATTCAAGATGATGTTGTGAATAATGTTTGTATGAATCATGATGTTAATGTTTCGTTTTATGGCATGCTCGGTTAGGACATGTTCATTACAAACGCATGTTATTAATGTCTAAGCATGATTTGATTCCATCTTTTGATATGAATATAAATAAATGTGATACATGTTTGTTGAACAAAATTGTTAGACACCTTTTCATAGTGTTGAAAAGTCGTCTTCGCTTTTGGATCTTGTCCATAGTGATCTATGTGATTTTTGTGCTACACCGTCTTTTGGCAATAAAAAATATGTAGTGACTTTTATAGATGATTGCACTCGGTTCTGTTATGTATTTTTACTTCATTCTAAAGATGAGGCAATCGATAAATTCAAAATCTATAAAAGTGAAGTTGAGTTGCAATTAACCTCTAAAATTAAAAAGTTGCGTACCGATCGAGGTGGTGAATACTTTGATCCAACCTTTTTCGGGTCATGTGGGATTATACATGAGGTTACGGCGCCTTACACGCCGCGAAAACGGTATAGCGGAAAGGAAAAACCGTACTCTTAAAGAGATGGTTAATTCCATGCTATCTTACTCGTGTTTGAGTGAGGGATTTTGGGGAGAAGCCATGTTAACGGCTTGTTATTTGCCGAATAGAGTTCCTAATAAAAGGAATCCTATTACCCCATATGAACTTTGGTTCAAAAAGAAGCCAAACTTGAGTTATCTACGAGTTTGGGGATGTAGGGTCATTGTAAGGCTCACCATGCCTAAGATTAAAACCTTGGGTGAAAGAGGCATTGATTGTATATTCATTGGATATGCCATGCATTCCAAGGCTTATAGGTTCTATGTTATAGAGCCTAATGATTCAGTTGCTATTCATTCTGTGATTGAATCAAGAGATGCTATCTTTGATGAAAATCGGTTTTCGTCTATACAAAGACCGAAGGATATAACTCCTATTAATGTTGGAGTGGAGAACAATAATGATATTAGTTCTCAAGATGAGCCTTTGGAGCTTCGTAGAAGCAAAAGGGCTAGAAAGCAAAATCTTTTGGATCCGACTATCAAACTTATTTGGTAGAAGGAACAAGAGATGAAGTAGGATTCCAATATTCATATTGTTATAATATTGATGAGGATCCTAAAACGTTTAAGGAGGCTATGGAGTCTCGAGACGTGTCATTGTGGAAAGAAGCCGTCAATGATGAGATGGATTCCATAATGGGAAACAACACGTGGATCCTTTCGGATCTTCCACGTGGTTGCAAACCTTTGGGTTGCAAGTGGATCTTTAAAAGAAAGATGAAAGTTGACGGCACTGTCGACAGATATAAAGCCGATTGGTAATTCAAGGCTTTAGGCAAAAAGAAGGTATTGATTATTTTGATACCTATGCACCAGCTTGCAAGAATCTCCACAATAAGATTGTTGATTGCATTGGCAGCAATTAACAATCTGGTAATCCATCAAATGGATGTTAAGACGGCATTCTTGAATGGAGATTTGGAAGAAGAAATTTATATGAAACAACCGGAAGGTTTTGTTTTGCCTGGAAATGAGCATAAGGTTTGTAAGCTTGTTAAATCATTGTATGGTCTTAAACAAGCACCTAAACAATGGCATCATAAATTTGATGAAGTTATCTTGTCTCATGGATTTATGATTAATCAATCAGACAAGTGTATATATAGCAAATTTGACGATACCGGTAATGGTGTGATAATTTGCTTATATGTTGATGACATGTTGATCTTTGGAACTAACCAAGATCAAGTTGACCTTTGCAAAGCATTTTTGTCATCAAGTTTTTCTATGAAAGACATGGGGGAGGCGGATGTGATTCTAGGAATCAAGATAAAAAGGAGTGACAAAGGGTTCTCTTTGACACAATCTCATTACATTGAGAAAGTGTTAAAGAAGTTCAATTGTGAAAACTCCACTCCGGCTAATACTCCCATGGATCCTAATGAGAAACTCATGCCGAATACGGGAAATCCGATATCACAACTAGAGTATTCTCGGGTAATAGGATGTTTGATGTATGCTATGACTAGCACACGTCCGGATATTGCTTATGCGGTTGGAAAGCTAAGCAGGTTTACGAGTAATCCGAGTAGTCATCATTGGCGTGCGGTAACTCGTGTACTAAGGTACCTTAAGTTAACCAAGGATTTTGGTTTAACTTATGTTGGACATCCTTCAGTAATAGAAGGATATTCAGACGCTAGTTGGATATCTAATGTAGAGGATCATTCGTCTACAAGTGGTTGGGTGTTCTTGCTTGGAGGAGGTGCCATCTCTCGGGCTTCCAAAAAGCAAACATGTATTACTAGCTCGACTATGGAGTCGGAATTTGTTGCCTTAGCAAGAACTGGTAAAGAGGCGGAGTGGCTTAGAATTTGATATATGAAATTCCATTATGCCAAAACCAATATCACCCATTTCTATCCATTGTGATAGTGCTTCTACCTTGTCTAAAGCTTATAGTCAAGTGTATAATGGCAAGTCGCGACACTTGGGCGTTAGACATAGCGCGGTTCGTGAGTTGATCACTCATGGGGGTGATTTCGGTTGTGTTTGTGAGATCTCAACATAACTTAGCCGATCACTTGACAAAAGGATTGGCTGTAGACTTGGTACAAAAGTCCGTAATCGGGATGGGTTTACAACTCATTTGAATCTTGGTGATAGGATACCCAATTCCCTTCTAATACAATGTTAGAGGCGTAATTCAATGTGGAAGGCCTATTATCTAGATTTGTGCACATGATATTATCCCGAGGTATGTGCTATTACCCGTAAGTTAAGGATGAAGGGATTCTTCATAATGAGTCTTTGACAAAGTGCTATTGCAGTGCACGATTATATAAAGGCTCACCTATATGAGTATGAAGTTTGGCCGCTTCAAGAAAGTTCGAGAGTTGGCTTTCTATATGCTCATGAATGGATATGGACACAAGGCCCGATTAATTAGTGTCAAGAATAAGCTTTTGGAGTTATATTAACTCACGTGTATGTTATCTTCATGTATTCAAAACGTGTAGGGGTTCAATGCTTAGACACACCCCAATACTCGAATATTTGAAATGTGTAATAATACTAGATGGAAATTCAATCTTCGTGACATTTTCATTGAAGCATGAGTTGATTTGTTTTATGACAAGTTGTTGTTTTGCTAAACCAAGGATTACACTTAAATGGGGGAGGAATGTTGGTGATTTAAGTATAATCACAAGCCGTTGAGGTAATCGGGGTTTAGTACAAGGGTGGATATACTCGTAACACTTAATAATAAGTTTGGAGGTGCGGAGTGCACGCTTATACAAGTGTATATGAGTATACGGATGGAAAATAAGCAAGTATAGTTCGGAAAATCACTTAAAGGACCGTAAAACCAAGCTTAAAGGACCAAAAATCGATTTTGGGGAATCGAGTGACAGCGCCCGCCCGTGGGTTTTCTCGCTAGTGTAAAAGTGATTCGAGAGTTGGTCGGGTTCGGCTTTTAACAGCGCCCGCCTATGACCATAGCGCCCGCCCGTGGCCCGAAAAGAGGTCCTTTAAGTGCCTTTTGAACTCTTTGGGTAGTTATAACCAAATGGCACCTTTCCACTTGGGTTGTAACTTATATATCCGAACTTACAACTAATTTTCAGGGGTTCCAAGTGCTTTTTACAGGCTTTTTACATTGTTGAATATACACACAACAAATGTATGCATCCTTGATCCTATAAAAATTATAAAACACTTGCAAATTATCTCCAAAGGTGATCTTCATCTTTTGTGCCTAAAGATCGAAGGAAAACGTAGTCTTATCTCACAAAAGTGTTTGTGTTACCCTAGGCATAAGATTCGGGGCAAATAACTTTTGTAGGAAAGTGTTTCACGATTCTACGTTCATATCAAGTTATTAAGTTTCTGCAAATTTTCTGCGTTTTGTTTTGTGTTCGACATTGTTGTTCCCTTAGCCACAAGTTTACAACAACGTTGTGTAACTGTGTTTTGTATAGAGGTTTCAAATGCATCATACTATCCAATAAATGTTATAATAAATGTTATTTGTATAAAAACAAAAACACAAATAGTGTGATTAAAATTATTTGGATAAGAATCGATCTCCCGTGGTTATAGCAAATGGTACAGAGGGGTTTGGGACCGGTAATAAGATGGGCAATCAGAAGCTGTGTGTGTGCATCAGTGCATGCATGTTGGAATGAGAAAAACATTGAAAAGAAAGCTTTTAAAATCGATTGGTTGTTGTCAACTAGTTTTTGTTCCATCTCTTTCAAGCTCTACGGCCACCCGCCCATTGTTTAATTTGTTTGGCCTTTGTCCCCCTTATCATTCCAAGAAGAACAAGGGCATAACCGGTGTGTCTCGACGAGTGACACAACGGTTTTCAGCGTCGGTATTCTGATCGTACACTACGAATCCATTTTCAAATTGCATGTGTGGTCATGATATCGCCATGTATGATAATTGTTTAATGAAGTCACCTCACAAGACGCCCTCATATGAGGGGCATCATGTGATTTTGATTATGATACAGATTGAATGATTAATGTTACTGTCACAAACACTTTAATACAACAAATGATATAACATGAGGGGCAGTACCATTGTCACACGCTGTAAATCATCGATCAAATTACATGTGTGGTCAGGATACTACCACGTATGATAACTTCTTGTATAAAGTCACCAGACAAGACTCTCCATTGTGTGAGAGGCATCATGTGATTCTATATATGATATATAAAGTATGATTAACGATATTCTCACAATCACAATGACACAATATGATGTATCAATGAGATCATTCATAATGTGTTCGTATAACTCTTCTTTAAACAACGGTATATGTTTCGCTAAAAAGAAAAAAAAATCGTGCAGATTCAATCCGATCCAACCTAATGTAATATGTTAATATGTTAATATATACAATCTGGTTCACTGTTCATCGGATGAAAGCATGCAACCCTTATACGAAAGGGTAAGTACATATCAGTTCGAAAATGCATGTATCTGAAAATCCGAAAATGCATATCAGGTCAAACCCCGTTTCGTTGCGATAACATTAATTCGTACGGCAACTCGTATGGAAACGATAACCAAAATATTTATTTATGAAAAAATATCTAATAGTAAGTATATTTTTAAAAAAGAAAAAACAAATTCAACTAATAGCCCCAATTCGAAGACTTGGCCTTAAGCCCAACAAATGTCATGGCCGGCCCTGCATATCATGTTAAGATATTTATTGTCTCAAAGTGCCTGTGTAAGTAACATTAATATTCATTCAGTACACAATAAAATACAAGAAAATTTATACTTGTTAATAACTTACCTTCATAGAGACGTTGCTATCATTTTAGCATTAATTATTACTTCATTGTCTTGTTACTTCTGAACAAACACTAGTCCCATGAATGCTGGACTATATTAAAGATCAAATATTGCGACAAAAATACATTCATAATGGAAATTATTAAAGAAAAAGAACGTGCATCATTTTTAAGAATGAAAAACACTTTTAAATTATATGTAACGCCCCGTTCCCGGACACCGAGTCCTTTATCCGGAAAGAGCGCTCGGCACATATATTATCAAATAAATTCAATAATATATGTAAGCCTTACGTCATACATCAGAACTAAAACGACACGGAAGATAAAACGACTCGGGAAAAACAAAAGACAAAAGATCGAACACACGGTTTTCAATGCTTTGAAACTAAATCCAATAAGGAAAACTAATCATCCAACATTCAAATCCCAAAAGATCTCAAAAGAACTTAACCAGAACAAATCCAAAAGAAAGACAACATTGTTTGAAACTAAGTCAACAACATTATTGAAAGAGTCAAAAGTAAAAGAACTAAGTCTTCACGAGCTCCATCTCACACGTCCTCGTCAAAGAACTCATCAGCATTAGCAACCTGTTCATCTTTTTTGGGGAAAGGGAAAGACAAACACGACGTAACGGGGTAAGTACAAAAGTACTCAGTAACACGTAGAAGATCGTATAACTATGATCTCATAAAGAAATAAAAGCAACGCCGTCTTTTATTATTTCATTTCCGTTATTAACCCTAGCTAACTATCATATTATGTTCATAGCATAACATGAGGTTCCAAGGGGTATCTAGCTTAGCTCAAGTTTGTTACATCATGAATAACAAGGGCACTACGCCTAGTAATAGGATGTACTAGGACAACTGGGTGCAACCTACTTAGAGACACGCTCCAGTAGCCCCGGGAATATCTGAGTCCCGATAGTGTGATAACCGGCAGAATGTACCAGACGCTTTATCTAGCCAATCGATTGACCGGCGTGGGTACAGTCTACTTTGTCGGTCGAGAACACATCGCGATATTGTACTATGCCTTACCAAGCATTGCATGATGTTTAAGATTATTAATCTAGCACATACGTTTGATTAGATGTTTAACTAGCCACCTAAGTGTTTTCAAGTAAGCTCCCTCACATCTCCTACTCTCGTACTTAGACCACTAGACACGGACAAGCCCTAGCAATTACACAGACATCGATAAACTCTAGCTTATCGAAGCACAAGGCAAATCCAAAGCTTTCGACGGTCCCACACTTCGTCTTTTTAGGGAATCCATGTGGTGCCGGAACTAAACGCATCAAAAGCTAATTCAGAGCTTTGTCACATAAGGTTAAGCAGTAAATATGCTATTATAAAGCTTGAAACACATAAAAAGAAAGACAGCACTGGAACAGTCCCTGTCCAGACGGATAAACTTGCTGTACGATACAGAGAAATAGCCGTACGGATACACAACTCAGCCGCACGGATAAACCACCACTCGGTCGACCGAATAGATAGGCTCGGTCGACCGAGCCTCCCGCTTGCACGGATACACGTTTTACGGCACCACGGAGAGGACGCTTTTACGCACTCGCGTTTTCTACTCAAATTCAACCCAAACTCGACTTAAACGAATTAAAACCATGAAAAACAATCATACAAATTGCTCTACCACTTTACGAAATCTTAATCATACGATAAGAAAACCACGTTACCTTAATCAAACATTAACGGATCTAGGGATTGTTGATGTCAAAAGAACGCTCGCAACGAGACGATCACTTTTCTCTACTGCGGTCTGCACAAATTATCAACCTTTAAGCCTCGAAATTGAAAGACGGTGCCCGAACCCCCTTTTTTTTTCTCTCGAACCAAAGACCAATGCGCGCCGCCTCTCCCCTCAAAATATGCGGCCTCCTCTTTTTTTTTTTTTTGTAAAAAAAAAGTAACTAGGTTATAATTAGGATTAGTCTTCCTTTTATAATCCCAATGACCTAATTATTTTCCTTAATTCCTTTATTACCCCTTTTTTTTTTTTTTAAACCCTTTAAATAAAATATCATAATATTCTGATTTTTGTTAAAAGACCGAATTGCCCCTTTTCAAAAATCGGGATATTACATTCCTCCTCCCTTAAGAGGAGTTTCGTCCTCGAAACTAGAACATACCTGGAAGATGAGGGAACTCTGGGAACTCGTCGAATATGTCCTCTTCCACTTCCCAAGTGGCTTCCGTCGGTGCATGATTGCTCCATTGCACTAATACTAACGGGATCACTCGTCTCTTTATCATCTTCTCTTTCCTATCCAGAATCCTTATCGGCTTCTCCACGTAGGATAGATTATCTTGCAACACTTCCGGGTCAATCTCAGATTCCACGTCCACTTTAGATAGACACTTCCTAAGCATCGATACATGGAAAACATTGTGGACTCTAGACATCGACTCTGGTAGCCGTAGTCAATAAGCCAACTTCCCAATTCTTTCAATGACATCAAAAGGTCCTACGTACCTTGGACTTAGCTTTCCCTTCTGTCCGAACCTCTTGACACCCTTCATCGGAGACGCTCGAAGGTAAACTCTATCCCCGACCTCAAACTCTAGCGGTCTTCTTCTAACATCGGCCCAACTCTTCTGACGATCTTGAGCAGCTTTCAGATTTTTCCTTATCAACTCAATTTTCTCCTTGGCTTGCTGAACCATCTCCGGCCCTGTGATATGTTTCTCTCCCACTTCATCCCAGTAAAGTGGAGTTCTACATTTCCTACCGTACAAGGCCTCAAAAGGTGGCATTCCTAAATTTGCATGGTAACTATTGTTGTAAGCAAACTCAGCCAAGTTGAGGTAATCTATCCATGATCCTCCGGCATCCAAAACACAAGCTCTAAGCATATCCTCGAGAGTCTGAATTGTTCTCTCGGATTGCCCATCCGTCTGAGGATGAAATGCTGTACTCAAATCAGTCTTCGTCCCAAAAGCTTTCTGTAAGCCCTTCCAGAAGCGACTGATAAATCTACTATCCATGTCGGATACAATAGATAGAGGCACACCATGAAGCTTCACTATATTGTCGATATACATAGTAGCGAACTTCTTTATAGGCATGTCCACTTTACACGGCAAGAAATGGGCTGATTTTGTGAGTCTATCCACAATCACCCAAATCATGTCATGACCGCCCTTAGTCTTTGGCAAACCGGTGATGAAATCCATCGTGATATTCTCCCATTTCCATTCCGGTACCTCCAAGGGTTTCAACAAACCTCCTGGTCTTCGTGTTCTTTTCACTCTCGGCATGTATCACATCTTGCCACAAACTCTGCGATCCCTAACTTCATACCAGGCCACCAATATCTCTCCTTGAGATCTCTATACATCTTAGTGGCTCTGGATGTACCGCAAAAGCAATCTTATGAGCCTCATCCATAACCTTCTCTCTTAGGCCATCCACATCGGGCACACACAAACGGTCTCCGTACCAAAGATGACCACTCTTGTCCAACTGATAACCCACTGTAGGCTTCTCTCGAGCTACTCGCTTCAAATTAATCAACACAGGGTCTTTATCTTGCTTAGCCCGAATTTCATCTAGCAAATCTGACCTTGCCATCAATGGCGCCAAATTCGAGCTTCACCCTTCCTTTCAATCACTTGAATCGCATCCTATCCAACCGATCTACGACTTCTTGCAAGGTAGTGATAGCATTAACCGCTCTCCGGCTAAGTGCATCCGCTACAACATTCGCTTTACCCGGGTGGTATTGAATGTCCAAGTCGTAATCTTTCACGAACTCCAACCATCTTCTTTGTCTCATGTTCGATTGTCCCGAGTAAAGAAGAACTTAAGACTCTTATGATCCGTGAAGATCCTTGCCTTGACACCATACATATAGTGTCTCCAAAGCTTCGAGCAAATACCACCGCCGCCAACTCCAAGTCGTGTGTAGGGTAATTCTTCTCATGCACCTTTAACTTGCCTAGATGCATAAGCAATCACCTTTCCTGATTGCATCAAAACACAACCCAAACCTTGACCCGATGCGTCTGTATATACATCATAGTTATCAAAAACTTCCGGTAATGCTAACACGGGTGCTGTGGTCAACTTTTCTTTCAAAGTCTGAAAAGCTTCCTCACATTCACTGGTCCACTCATACTTAACGTTCTTTTGAGTAAGCCTCGTGAGAGGTGTAGCTATCTTAGAGAAATCCTTTACAAACTTCCGGTAGTACCCAGCTAAACCCAAGAAACTTCTTATCTCCGTTACTGATGTCGGTCTAGGCCACTTAGAAACGGCTTCTATCTTCGCTGGATCCACCTTAATGCCTTCTCCAGAAATTATATGCCCAAGAAAACTAACCTGGTCCAACCAAAACTCGCACTTAGAAAACTTGGCATATAATTTGTTCTCCTTTAAGGTTTGTAGAACTATCCTTAGGTGTTCTTCATGCTCTTCCTCGTCCTTAGAGTACACCAAGATATCGTCTATGAAAACTATCACAAACTTATCGAGATAAGGCATGAAAACTCTTTGCATCAAGTCCATGAATTTCGATGGAGCATTAGTGAGTCCAAACGGCATGACCAAAAACTCATAATGTCCATATCTCGTACTTGAAGGTGTCTTAGGTATATCGACACCTTGATCTTCAACCGATGATAACCGGACCTAAGATCAATCTTAGAAAACACCTTCTTACCTTGCAACCGACGGCGAACGGATCATCAATCCTTGGTAAAGGATACTTATTCTTGATTGTCGGTTTATTCAACTCTCTCGTAGTCGATGCACAAACGCATACTCCCATCTTTCTTCTTCACAAACAAGACCGGTGCTCCCCACGGTGATGTACTTGGTGGATGATGTTTTTCTCTAGCATCTCCTTAAGCTGAGTTTTCAACTCTTTCAACTCCGCTGGTGCCATCCTATAAGGTGCTTTAGCCACTGGTGATGCTCCGGCAATCAATTCGATCTCGAACTCTATGGCCCTATCAGGCATATGTCCTGGCAAATCTTCCGGGAAAACTTCGGGAAAGTCCTTAGCTACACGAGTCTCTCCTAACTCGGGCCTATGCTTTTCCTTATCTAATGCATAAACAACGAAACCCTGGCAACTCCTCTTCAAAGCTCTTAGGGCTTTAACTGCTGAGATAATCGGATAACGACCCTTGCTAGGCTTGCATACGTTACCCTGAAACGTCTTAGCTGATTTTCCTGGGGCCTTAAAGATCACCCTCTTACCCCTACAATCCAAGTAGACATAATTCTTGGACAACCGATCCATACCCGGGATAACATCGAAATCCGAGAAATCCAACACTGTCAAAGCATACTGGCACTTGTAAGTCCCAACTCTAATGTCAACTTGGGGTGTGACTTGAGCACATCTAGTGACTCTGCCCAAAGGTGTGGTTATACTCAAAGGTCTCTCCAATTCCTTAAGAGGTAGGTTCAACTTCTTAGCTATCTTAGAGGAAACAAAAGTCCCTGATGCTCCAGTATCAAACAGAGCTGAAACTGCTAGATTATCTATGATTATGGTACCTAACAAGTGAATCTATTTAAGTACAAATATGTAATATCATATGCGCGCTATATCATATTAAATATCTATAATAAACACAAACACTGAAAAGTACCTATCACCACAAGGTCATCTAACTCTTCCGGTTCTGCATCTGCTGCGAAGACACGAACGAGTGCGCTACCCGTAGTACGATTACCCCGCTTTGGTTACCTCGTCCTCCTACCCGATTACCTTGAGAGAGCTTCTTAGGACACGCTCTCGAGTAATGTCCCACTTCCCCACGGTGGAAACAACTCACGCTACCCGCCATGCACTCTCACGTGTGTGTCTTGTTACACTTAGCACAAACCGCCGGCGTTCCACTTGCCGAACTCTTCGTAGCCGGATTTCCCGCCCTCTTAACATTCTCGCTGCGGTGCTCCTCTATTACTTCCTTGAAAATTTGAGAAAGACCTCTTATCTCCAACTACAACCGTCCGTCTCTCGGCAAATCTCTCCGCGATCAAAGCTCTATCCATGACGCTTGCCATGCTCGTAGGTCTATCTCCTAGCATGCCCTTCGCCACCTCGTGTGACAATCCTTCCATGAATTTATCAATCTTTTTCTCTTCACTTTTCATGATCTCGGGGTAGAATCTCGCCCAACTCATGGAACTTCGGGAGTCTTGAGTCACCGTAGTATATCTCCCTTGTTTCAAACTCGAAATTCATTAGCCTTTGCATTCGAGTGTTCTAGGAAAGTATTCCTTGTAGAACGGATCTTTGAACACCGCCCAATCCGTGATCCTCGGATTCACCGCTCATAAGCTTCCATCCAACTCTCTCGCATTTCCCCGCCAACAAGGATATTGCTAAATGAGCCCACTCGGATTCTCGGAGCTTTCATATTTACGCACGCCTTCTCGAACCCACGAATCCATAAATGCGCGCTTGCCGGCGGCTCAACATTGCCAAAGAATTCGGCACCCTATGTTTCTTCATCTTCTCATACCAATCCACCGGTCCGTCATAACCCCCAAACCGATGATGCTTGTACCGGCCGCCGCACCGGGTGGGGCATTCGATGCGATAGTTCTGTTGGGGATGAGTGTAGCCGAGTGCTACAAAAGAATCCGACCTAGGTGGCGGTGGAGGTAGAACCGTCGGTTGCGGTGTAAAACTCGGCGGTGCGAAGGAAACGTCGATACTGTGGATAATCGAAAACCGACTAGCCGGTGGATGAGAAAGTCCCAACCCGGTCCAACTCGTGGTCCTTGGAGCCGAAGTAGTAACCGGTACGCGGGTGTTAAACCGTGAAGGACCCCCTTGTTCCACTCTACCTCTGGTGACAATGTCTGGTCCCTGATTCACCCCACGCATGATGTTGCTCACAGACGGGGTGTTCCCTTGAGAAACCGTAGGGCTCTGGGTAGCTGGTCCACTTCTTCTCCTTCTCGGAATCACAACCTCGGTAAATCCTGCCT
This sequence comes from Gentiana straminea, assembly GCA_036785695.1. Classification (NCBI taxonomy): domain Eukaryota; kingdom Viridiplantae; phylum Streptophyta; class Magnoliopsida; order Gentianales; family Gentianaceae; genus Gentiana; species Gentiana straminea. The sequence goes on along the minus strand of JAVUPR010000514.1, from coordinate 7,972,210 downwards.
CAGCGTTACCCGTCTGGGTGTTAGCTGCCTCGGTGTTACTCGTATTAGTTCCACCTCTAGTAAGCACCATTCTGTAACTAAGAAAAGAGAAGGGGTTACTAAAGCTCTAAAACTTATCTTAAGGAAGAAGTCAAGTCCTACACAGCAAGGAAAACCTTTCGCTCTGATACCAACTGTAACGCCCCGTTCCCGGACACCGAGTCCTTATCCGGAAAGAGCGCTCGGCACATATATTATCAAATAAATTCAATAATATATGTAAGCCTTACGTCATACATCAGAACTAAAACGACACGGAAGATAAAACGACTCGGGAAAAACAAAAGACAAAAGATCGAACACACGGTTTTCAATCTTTGTGAAACTAAATCCAATAAGGAAAACTAATCATCCAACATTCAAATCCCAAAAGATCTCAAAAGAACTTAACCGAACTAATCCAAAAGAAAGACAACATTGTTTGAAACTAAGTCAACAACATTATTGAAGAGTCAAAAGTAAAAGAACTAAGTCTTCACGAGCTCCATCTCACACGTCCTCGTCAAAGAACTCATCAGCATTAGCAACCTGTTCATCTTCTTTGGGGAAAGGGAAAGACAAACACGACGTAACGGGGTAAGTACAAAAGTACTCAGTAACACGTAGAAGATCGTATAACTATGATCTCATAAAGAAATAAAAGCAACGCCGTCTTTTATTATTTCATTTCCGTTATTAACCCTAGCTAACTATCATATTATGTTCATAGCATAACATGAGGTTCCAAGGGGTATCTAGCTTAGCTCAAGTTTGTTACATCATGAATAACAAGGGCACTACGCCTAGTAATAGGATGTACTAGGACAATCGGGTGCAACCTACTTAGAGACACGCTCCGGTAGCCCCGGGAATATCCGAGTCCCGATAGTGTGATAACCGGCGAATGTACCGACGCTTTATCTAGCCAATCGATTGACCGGCGTGGGTACGATCTACTTTGTCCGGTCGAGAACACATCGCGATATTGTACTATGCCTTACCAAGCATTGCATGATGTTTAAGATTATTAATCTAGCACATACGTTTGATTAGATGTTTAACTAGCCACCTAAGTGTTTTCAAGTAAGCTCCCTCACATCTCACTACTCTCGTACTTAGACCACTAGACACGGACAAGCCCTAGCAATTACACAGACATCGATAAACTCTAGCTTATCGAAGCACAAGGCAAATCCAAAGCTTTCGACGGTCCCACACTTCGTCTTTTTAGGGAATCCATGTGGTGCCGGAACTAAACGCATCAAAAGCTAATTCAGAGCTTTGTCACATAAGGTTAAGCAAGAAATATGCTATTATAAAGCTTGAAACACATAAAAAGAAAGACAAAGACGGAACGGTCCCGTCCCGGACGGATAAACTTGTTGTACGATACAGAGAAATAGCCGTACGGATACACAACTCATCCCGCACGGATAAACCACCACTCGGTCGACCGAATAGATAGGCTCGGTCGACCGAGCCTCCCGCTTGCACAGATACACGTTTTCTGGCACCACAGAGGACAGTTTTCTGCACTCTGCGTTTTCTACTCAAATTCAACCCAAACTCGACTTAAACGAATTAAAACCATGAAAAACAATCATACAAATTGCTCTACCACTTTACGAAATCTTAATCATACGATAAGAAAACCACGTTACCTTAATCAAACATTAACGGATCTAGGGATTGTTGATGTCAAAAGAACGCTCGCAACGAGACGATCACTTTTCTCTACTGCGGTCTGCACAAATTATCAACCTTTAAGCCTCGAAATTGAAAGACGGTGCCCGAACCCCCTTTTTTTTTCTTCTCTGAACCAAAGACCAATGCTGCCGCCTCTCCCCTCAAAATATGCGGCCTCCTCTTTTTTTTTTTGTGTAAAAAAAGTAACTAGGTTATAATTAGGATTAGTCTTACTTTTATAATCCCAATGACCTAATTATTTTCCTTAATTCCTTTATTACCCCTTTTTTTTTGAAAAACCCTTTAAATAAAATATCATAATATTCTGATTTTTGTTAAAAGACCGAATTGCCCTTTTTCAAAAATCGGGATATTACATTATACCCTTGCACAATCGACAAAAATACATTCACAATTGATCAATGAATAAGACTTCCTTAAATTATTAATATTTTTCTAAGTAAGGGAGGTGTTGAGGGAAGGGGGAAGGGGAAGGGGGAAGGGGGAGGGGAGGGATGGAGAGAAGAGAGGGTTTTACAATCTTCATCTTGCTCAGCAAAAGGAGTTTTGGAGACAGAGATCAAGGTTTAAATGGTTTAAAGAAGGGGATAATAACACTGCCTTTTTTCATGGCACTGCTAAGGATAAAATCAGAAGGCTTGAAATCCATAAGATACAAGATTCAGCTGGTCATTGGTGCACTTCTCAACAAACTATAGGTCAGGCTGCTGTGGATTTTTTCACCAATCTTTTTAGAGGTGATCACTCTACTGATACTCATGCCATGGAGGATCTTCTCCAATACATACCTTCCATCCTCACTGAAGATCTTACTACCCCCCTGGTTGCTGATGTCACTATAGCAGAGGTTAAACAGGCTGTTTTTGACCTTGATCCTACTAGTGCTGCGGGTATGGATGGTTTTTCTGGCACTTTTTACAGAGCGTGTTGGGATATTATTGCCTCTGATGTCTACAATGCAACCAATCATTTCTTCTCTGGTGGCTATATTCCCCAAACCATTGGATCTACTATCATAACCCTCATCCCCAAGAAGGAGACTCCTACCACTTTTGCTGATTTCAGGCCTATTGCCCTGAGCAACTTTATCAACAAAATCTTCACTAAAATCTTGTGCTCCAGGTTACACTCTGTTCTTTCTTATCTTGTTTCCACTGAGCAATCTTCTTTTTTAAAAGGAAAAGACATTGCTGACAATGTTCTTTTTGTTCAAGAATTGGTTCAATTTATTCATAAAAAAGTTAGAGGGCATAACATTATCTTCAAGTTTGATGTCACCAAGGCTTTTGATAGAGTGTCTTGGCCGTTTTTGAAGCTCCTTCTCCTGAAATTTGGTATTCCAGACTTCTTTGTTAAGCTTATTATGAATAACCTATCTTTCAGCTGGTTTTCTATTTTAGTTAATGGTGCCCCTGTTGGTCTCTTTCAAAACACTAGGGGGATTAAACAAGGAGATCCTCTTTCTCCCTATCTTTTTATTCTTGTTTCTGAAGCCCTTACTAGAGGGATTAAACATATCTTTCAGACACATGTTGAGCATTATGCAACTCCTAGAGGCTTTCTTCCTGTTACACATTGTATGTATGCTGATGATTTTGTAGTTTTTGCCAGAGCCACTAAAAAGTCTCTCACTAGATCTTCCTTTTTCTCCACCAATATGAGTTGGCTTCAGGACAACAAATAAATGCTAGCAAAAGTTCCTTTTTTTATTTCTAAGCATGCCCCTACTCCCACTATTAATATGATCAAGCACATCGCTGGTATGAAGAAAGATTCCTTTCCTTTTACCTATTTAGGTGTCCAATCTATGTGGGTAGACCTAAGCATAGTTATTTTATTCCTCTTCTTCACAAACTGGAGCATAAACTTCAGGGGTGGTATGCTAAATTTCTTTCACCTGGGGGTAGGCTCATCCTTATCAAACATGTTCTGACTGCTATTCCCATACACATTATTGCTGCTCTTAGAATGCCTGTCTCTGTTTTCAAAAGTATTGAACAGATTCTTTCACATTTTCTTTGGCTGAATACTGATACAAACAGAAGACACATTTGGAGAAGATGGGAAAAAGTCAGCTTTCCAAACTCTGAAAATGGTTTAGGGGTCAGAAACCTTTCAACTTTACAACAAGCCTTCTCCTGCAAGTTATGGTGGAAATTAAAAACTGGAAAAGGTCTGTGGGCTAATACTGTGATGAAGGGCAGCTTCCCTATTTATAAACTTTATGCCTGGAGACTCCTAGCTGAGGTACAAGAGGTTGCTGATGAGAACATGAAGTATTTAGGTCATAATAAATGGGTCTGGATGCCTACCACTTGTGGTAAATTCACTATAAAGTCCGCATATGAGATCCTTAGAAAAAGGAACCAGACTTCCCATGTGTGTTCTGCTATTTGGAATAATCATATACCCAAGAAGATCTGCTTTTTTATGTGGAGATTGCAGAATGGCCTTCTTCCCTTCTCTACACAACTTAAAAACTTTGGGATTAATGGTCTTTTTAAATGTGTGTTTTGCCACGAGGAAGAGACAACAGAGCATGTTTTTTGGAGCTGTGATAGAACTCAGAAGATCTGGGGTCGTTTTCAGAATATCTTACACTGAGGGCACAACTCTTCAAATTTGCATCAGAATCTTGATAATTGGTTCAACTCACAATTAAAAGGTGCTTTAGGTAAGGTTTTCCCCTTAATACCTACTTTGATATGCTGGGAAATCTGGAAATCTAGAAACAAGATGTTTTTTGAGGACATTCGATTGATAATGCAGCAACTATTTATGCTATCATGGAAAATCTTTATCTGGTTTGTAATAATATGAAAGTGACTAGGAAGAATGCACAGGATAACATTCTGATCCAAGCTGGCATACTCAAGCAGTTTGTTCAGAAACCCCCTGCTATTTACATACCTGTGCAGTGGCATTTTCCTCAAGTACATGGCTACAAACTCAACACTGATGGATCTTCTCTTGGCAACCCTGGGATTGCTGGGGGTGGTTTCATTCTTAGAAATCATCTTGGTCAAGTCATTAAAGCAGTTTATAAAGCTTATGAGGTTGTCACCAAAATGCAAGCAGAAATTCAAGCTATGCTTTCTGGAATCAAGCTTTGCATCCAACTTCAGTTACAGGAGGTTACCATTGAGACAGACTCTAAAGCTCTGGAGCAAATGATCAAAGGCAATTATCAAATACCTTGGAAATACCAACAAGAGGTTGAAGACATCCAGCTTTTGCTCTCGAATCATAACTTTCAACTTCACCACATTTACAGAGAAGCCAATGCTCCTGCTGACTATCTTGCTAAAATGGCCAGCTCCACTCAGAATTCTGAGATCCTTGATGGCAACCAGCTTAATGCTGATCTAAGATTACTTATTTACAGGGACATTCTGCAAATCCCAATTATCAGAATTAACAACAGATGATTACATACAGCTAGACTTTGTTGGAAGCACCCTTCATCAATATGAAGGGTGCAAACAGGTGGCCTCTTTACATCTTCCTTGGTTGCTTATGTTGGGTCTTAACTTTTAAGTTGCTGCTACTTTGTGAAACCTATGTTCTGTGCAGATCTGGAGATTGTGTGGAAACTAAACCCTTTTGGCACGGCATTATCAACTTGGAAGCACCCTTCAGTATAATGAGGGGTGCAAACAGGTTGCCTCTTTCTATCTCTATTCATTGGTTAAAATTCCTTGAGGTTTGGATGCTGCAGTTCTTTGGACTTTCTTGTAAGTATTTGATGTGGATCCTGAGATGCTTAATTAGAATATGGATTATTGCTTTGTTGCTCTTGCCTGGGTGCTGTAGATGCTGCTTGGAATATGATCCTGGGGACAAGCTGCATGTGGACTACTCTTCTCCAACATCATTATGTTTTTTTTGTGTTCTACCATGTTTTGATCTTTTGTATATCTCTTCCTTAGTTTTTTTTTTCCAATACATGGGAGATCATACTCTTTCCTTAGCACCCGGATTTTCCCCCACGGGTTTTCCGGACTAAGGTTTTAAGGAGATGATAAACATGTATTGATGACGTATTTTCCTTGGAGGTGAGGTCAGGGGTTGGTGTTAAGGGTGATTTTATACGTTTTATAAGGATATATTTTATGTCAATATTCCCCATATTCTTAGGATTTTCATAGAAATCGAGCTTATAATCAATTAATTGAGTAAATGGTGTTTCTAATAGGTTAAATTGCAAAACGTAGCGATTTATGTGTTTAAATCATGATTTTATATTATTTTAGGATTATGTTACGCTTTGGTATATTTTTCCTACATTGTAGATACACATTGTTGATGGAAAGGATGATTTTAAAGAGATAAATTCGAGTGGAAAAGAAATCAAGCAAGATAAATGTCGGAAAATCAGGATTCCGGGTAGTGACGACCTTGCAACGAAGTTCTTGATATGATAACAACCGATTTGACTCTGGACCTCAAGAGAAGAGTTGTAGGGCTTGAAGGGAGGATTCTATAGGATTTTGAATCACTCCATTCCGACTTACGAGGCCCGAGATATGAGCGTTACAAGTTTGGATGTTGTTGCTGAAAATAGTGAACGGGCGTCCGACCTTATGGACGGACGTCCGGCACCGTTACTGTAGCAACCGCCTCTGATTTTCTATAAATAGCAGCAGCTTTTCAACCCTAATATCATACCATATCGAATTTTACACACGGCGGCCGCAAGAACACATTATTTTCTCGAGGCTTCCAAGGCCGGTCACCCGAGCCTTGTGCTCGGGTGATCGGGGTTAGATTAGGTTTTATTTTTCGTTTCGTTTTCTTTTCTTGTTCGAATTATGATGAAGGCTTGGAGCTTTCATCCATGGAGCAACCATGGAGACTGTTTCTGCAAAGCACTTTAATTTCGGTTCATGGATGATTTTGTAAGTTTTAATTATAATTGTTTCGTTTCCTATGTTTATTTGTATCGTGCAATTTTATATCGAAAGATGATTGTATGATTTGATGCTACCGTATGACGGAAGTCGGTGTAGTTTAGATCACCGTAGGAAAGTTTGGATTTTTAATCTATACATAACGGAAGTTCGTAGGTTAAATATCTAGGTTTACGAGAGAACCACAATTTGATTAATTCGATGCAAGATTATCTTAGATTTAAATTGAGGGATATCACCGTTACCGGAAAGATATGATTTTTCATGTGTTTAATTCATTATGTTGTTCTTGTTCTCTTTCATGTTTTGTATGCTTTATGTTAATCGAATTTAGATAACGGAAGTTAATAGATTCGTTAGATTGCCGTGAGAGAGATTAACAATTATTATTCCAACAAACGGAAGTTGAGGGATAATGTTGTTAGATTAGGATTTAATCCATATCTTTGATTCGTATCGATATTAGTTAAGACCGGAAGGTAAACTAATTAATGGCGTGATAAATCGGAAGAGGAAACGCTTCATTAGAAAAGATAATAATCCAAGATAACTTGTGAATGAATGTGTGTTAATCTTATTTCCTTCGGTGGGGTGATGGTTGTTGGAAATTGGTTGATCATGGTTTGTTTATGGTTGGTCGGTTGATAGTTAGTTTTATCGTTTTCGTAGATGTAGTTTTATTTATTTTGTCCGCAACTATATTTCCTGGCTTTGGATTAACAATCCTCCGTCCAGTTATTTTTCCGTTCTAGTTTAGGTTTAGGTTTAGTTAATAAAGAGGAATTAATGAAGTTAGATTCAACAGCCCAATTCCCTGAGGATCGATACCCGTACTTATCCAACTTTACTAGCAACTACCCGGTATTCGGCCGGTTAGGAGGTAGTTTTGCATGGTAGTATAGGTTTATAAATTTTCTTTTGTTTTAATGATGCAAAATCTCCCCAACAGTTGGCCATGTAAAACTTCAGTTTTCTTTTAATAAAATTCTGAGTTTTACAAAACAAAAAAAAAAAAAAAAAAAAAAAACTATCATAACATCATGAAATATGACATTACATGTCATACTATTTTAGCGCGTCTTTGTTGGCACCACAGTGTTCTTGATATGAAATCACATTGAAAACAATCAACTGACGGACATTTGATTTTTGAGTTTAGAATCGAGTCTTATTTGGTCAACTGTGACAATCGATCGACTGTAATGTCAGTAATAAAAGACACCTGTATCATAAGTTTTTTTTTTCTTTCAAGGAGACTAACGGTTGTTATGTGTGTATAACAAGAAGGATTCTAGTGCATCAATTATTGGGGAGTTATACCAACTACCAAGTGAGTGATTTTGATATATCTACATCACACCTAAACAGCTATATTGTGTGAAAATGGATGGGTTGAATGTATTTTATTCATCCACTTGGAATAACTATTTTAATAACTGATACATCATAATTTTTTTCGTGTATAATACATGGAACAACATTCTAGATAGTAAATGTTTTGAATCTTTGCGTTTGAGCAATGACGTAGCTAATGAAGTATTAACTAAGACGTGTCTATTGCCGGTAGAAAAGATAGTAAAGGATTTGAAGTGATTTTATTGAGTATCCCATTTTATGTGGGCCTACGGCCCAGAGCCCATGTAAAAATGACCATGGTTGTTTACGAAAAATTGGCCTATTCACATTAGTTGGATTGGTCTCGTGTTTTTATGACAAATTATTATCATTATCCATTTTCATTTGAAAAACAGACCATGTTCTTGTATCATCAACGGTATATTTTTTTTAGCATGAAGAATATCTACTACCATTTATTTCTATTTTCTTTTTCAGGAATTAAGGGTTAGTACTAGAAATAAATTTCTCATAATATAGTCTTTAAGAAATTACATATCAATAAATTTATGATTAGAAGGAGTAAATTTGAGATTTAAAAGAGTTCCAGATAATCACCTTTGAGCACTTTTTTTTAATGGAAGGAAGGACTGTTTTCTAATCTTATACATTTGGTAAACATATTTGTCATCGAGATAATACGTCTTACAGCACTAGTATTAGACGTTTAAAACAAATTTTCTATTTTATCGTTTTAAATACATAATTTTATATTTTACATAATATCTATCTAAAATTAAATGTATATGATTCTCTATTTTACATAATGCGGTGAATATAAAAAGAAAATTTATAGAATTTGGATGAATGCTTTACATAAATTTTACAAAATATGTATTTTACTAGTAAAAAAATAAAGCATCCGTTGCAGATTTTATTTTTCCTAAATTTTAATATTGAAATGTCTGAAATGTTGTTTTAAAAGATTTACGGTATCTACCACAAGTCCTTTTAGAAGTGTTTTAACACCTCGAATCATTTATTTATCCTAAATGAATTAATTGGTAATTACATTTAGAGTTCAGACATGTTTAGGGACTGATCAAACAATCACTTAATCTATGCATCGCAATTCTCTTATTAAATTACTACATCCGTTTCAAAATATAAGTCTATTTGAGTTTTTTTTACACAAAGTAAGAAAATTGATTAAATTGGTTATGTGTCATTAATTTTGATGAAAAAAAAGTCTAAAATGACCTTTGGCTGTTATTAAACAGAGAAGTGAAAAGTATGTGGGTAATAATAAATAGGGGATAAAAATAGGAAAATGTAATAACTGCTTCATTGATTATTTAAATGGACAAAAAAAAAAAAAAAAAAAACTAAATGGACTTACATTTTGGACGAATGTAGTACTTAATAAAAATAATAAAACATTTTTGTTTTTATAACTATTAAATTTAATAAAACATTATATTATATGTATATTAATATCAAAGATTTATTACCCTATTTTATTATATATTTAATATTATTTTAATCAGTTTCAGTTTTTAGATTACATATTATCATATTACGAATTCAATAGTTAAATCATTAAATTTTAATCGTTTCATCAACAAAGCTTCGGCCTCAGCCGAGGAGGTCACAAAAGTGAATTCCGAAACGGAGAGCCACACTGATTAGTGCCCTTGATTTAATCAAATGGATCCCTCCCCCAACTGGAGTAGTGATATGCAATGTTGATGCCATCCTAAAAGACAATATCCTCCCGGTAGGGAAATATTTAGAGATTCTTCTGGTGCAGTTCTGAATAGTTTTGCATTAAATTTGGGTGGTGCTGCCTCGGTAGACTTTGAAGAAAGACTAGCTATTTTTCACGGTCTCTCATTTGCTTCTGCTGATGATATACGGTAATCTAATTCTGGAAAGTGATTTCAAAACGGTGGTTAATAGCCTCCGATGTGAGGAGGAAGACCTCTCAAGCTTCGGACATGTGATTGACGCTTGCAAGGCTTCCATTTCTCTTTTTTCTGTTGTTGTTTTTTCTTTTACTAGGCGTGCATGAAATACCCTGCTCATCTTTTAGCTTAAGAATGAACTTGTAATTTTATCTCCTTTTGAATGAGGTTATTTCCCCTGCCGGACGTTTTGTTGGCATGCACCTTTGATAGTGTTTAATAATACAGTTTTCTTCTAAAAAAAACATTTAATCGATTGAGTTTATAGATCTCATGTTTTACTGTACTTGAAATATTTGTGTATAAATATAGCTATTAATAAATAAATAGTAAAAAATCAAGCTCCTTTTGCCTTCTTATTAATTTATTTTCTTCTTACAGTCTGTTTCCCGCGAATAATTTCATCAATTATTTTATAACTACAATGAACCAAACACTCAAAATCATATTGTGTGCGCGTCACCATTATCACCACTCAATGATTGATTAGTCAATGATTATTGAACTGAACTCCCGTTAATTGACCAGCTCCAAACTCTCTACAGACAAAGATCCATTTATGCATCCATTACCCAAATTGCAAATTTAGTACTACTGCCTATAATTTTGCCACAATTTTTTGAAAAGGGCTCAAATTAGGGATTTCAAGAATCCTATTATCGCTCATCTTTTCAAATTTTTTTTTTTCATTTGGTGGGAAAGAACAAAGGAGCTGAAATGGAGGTTCGGAACGATGTTGCCGGATCAAACTTATCCCCAGAAGATCATGGCCGTGAACAATCATCCCCTAAGCAAGTCAAGGCTTCTCCTACAGCTGTTGACACCAATTCTGTTACTCAGCGGTCTCTTAATGCTTTTATGAATCTTTCTTTTGTTGTATTTATTGGATATAGTAGATAAAGATTTGAGCTTTATGTGATTCTTTTGATTTCCTTTTTATTGATTAACTTTTTGGATGATGGTTTTGTTTTTAGGTTGCAAAAAGAACTCATGGCCCTCATGGTAACATCCGCTTTTCCTTCTTTCATTCTGTGCTTTTGGATTTTGTTGCTGATTTATTATTGGGATTTCAATTAGTTGTAATTGGGGTCTGATTTTCACTTTTATCTGAAATTGTGCAAAGTGCTGGCTTGGTTAATATGTACTGAATTGTTTGATAAATGAACTTAAGGTTAAGTTTATCCTTCTATGGGATGAAGTGTGTGAAGGATTTGGCTAGCTAGAATTGTTTTGGATTTGAAAAAGGATTATATAACATTTTGAAGCCAAAGGTTGCATGAGTGTAAGTTGCTCAAAACTGCGAACTAAAAGTATTCCCTGTTAAAAGAAGGGGAAAAAAAGTGCATGGAAAAAGTTTTTTGGGGTGTAAAGATGGATAGGCAGTTCTAATTTGATAAACTCTGATGGGAACACTGTTTAAAAATTACTTCATTGTTGATGGTTAGTAGTTTAGGAAGAGGACATATATAATAACCTGAACAATGAAGAAGTCTTGGCAGGCAAGATGGGGTTAAGGTTAAGAAAGATTGATTAGAAAATTCTGAACCAGAATTGCATTTTGGAACTGAGTTATGTCTCATGTTATTTTGCGCTTCTTCAGACGATTCTTTGCAAGTGATGAGTACTATATACAACCAAAAACGTGTAATTACCAGACTCATGTTTATATTTTTTGGTTTATAATACACAGGTGTTGATATATGTTTATTTTCTTTCTGTGATTGGTTGTATTTCTTGAATAGCTTTGATGGTATGTACACAGACTACCTAGAAATATAAGGCAATGCTTGTTACAGTAGGCCTAAATGTAACTACCCTTTCCCTGACCTTGCATAGGCGTGATGCTTCCATACACCGGGCTATCTTTCTTTTGCTTTGTTGATCTTTAATTGGTTGATTTTGAGTCACTTGATTATGATTAATACAGATTATCTTGCTGTTTTTCTTATAAGTTTCTTTTGTTAATTCATGCAGATGAGTGGAGGTGATATTGGGGTATCTGCCTTTCCTGAAGGAGAGAACATGTTTACTTGGATCGGTACTATCGAGGGTGTCAAAGGGACTGTGTATGAAGGCCTTTCTTACAAGCTTTCATTACAGTTCCCTCTTGATTATCCTTTCAATGCTCCACAAGTTAAGTTTAAGACAATGTGCTTCCATCCAAATGTTGACCACCATGGCAATATTTGTTTGGACATTCTACAGGTATATCTCTCATTTCCAAGAATATATCCCTAAATCTGACATAAGTCGATCAATTGCTGGTTAAATAGTACTACTTTTCCATTTTTCAGGATAAATGGTCATCAGCTTATGATTGCAGAACTGTTCTTTTATCTATTCAGAGTCTCTTAGGAGGTAGTATTTTGTTTATGCATCTTTTTAGTGAAAAATTTAGTTTTCCATTTAAAGTCTGTAACGTCATTTTCTGGTCTCAAACTTGCGCGTTGTATGAATAATGCTGCAGAACCGAATATTGAAAGCCCTTTAAACAGCTCTGCTGCAGCACTCTGGAAGAATAAAGAAGGTTGATAATTCATCTTCTGTATGTAAAGTTTACTCTTTTACAGACACGATATATGCTACCTCGTGTTTCAGACATTTGCAGTAACTTTTAACCGAAAATTGTTTCCCATTTTTTGCAGAATATAGGAAGGTTTTGCACAGATGCAACAATGTAAGTGAAGTGTTACCAAACTGAATTTTACATCGCCCCGTGTAAGAGGAACGGATATACACATACATATTATTTACTATAAGATATAATGGAAATGAAAGTACATATATGATACGTGTCATTTGATACAACATTGTATAAAATTTCCTACTTGGGACAGAGTAGTATGAATTGATTCCATTTGCCTTTTTTTAATTTTGCTTTTATTTTATTTTAATTTGAAGGACTTTGTGTTTGTTTTTTCAGCCATTTCTGTAATAGAATCTGACAATGATATTGGCTTAGCATTGACTTTTTCTCATAAGCTTAGCTAACCCTAAAGGACAAAGCCTGCTTGGAAATGGCTTAGTCTTATATATATATATATATATATTTACAAAGTCATAATCCTATGAAACATTGTCTTAAATACATAATAGAACAAAACTTAGCATCCAATAGTTTGATCCCACCATAGGAAATCATAGAGCCACTACAATAATTGTGTCACAAGTTACAAAAATCATCAATATATGAATAATTAACATCTATATTAATCAATCGATCTTACCAGATCAATAATAATGATTTAAAAATATATAATGACACAATGTTATATTATGCCTTGGATAACAAGTAACAAAACATGATTGTTTCTATATTCTTTAGTGTCTTTAAGCGCCTCGTTGCATGGCTAGCAGTAAAATCAGAGAGGAGATCCTCTGCTGTGAATGGAGGAATAGATTAAAACAACGTCGTTTTGATCCAAAATTCTAAATAAAAAAACAAACACCAAAACGACGTCTTTTGGGTGCATCTACATTATCACAGCATTCGGGGTACAACAGGGGATCCGTAGTCTTAGAATCGTGTAACACATTGGGAGCATCGAATTTTGAATCACCAGATGTATTTAATAACATAGCATTTAATACCATCAACCAATATTTACAATGACACCTCAGCTATAAATGTAGAATGCTCATCACAATCGATCGTATCAAAGTCAATTCTCTACACTCAATTCAACTTTTTTTTTTTTTTCCTAAATCAATTCGAGTGCATATGGAATCCACTTTAAACCATTCATCATTATAATCGGCTTTTTAAAAGTCCATTCTAAGCATAAAATAGTCCATTCGAGCATAAATTTCTTGATTGTGATGATGACAGTAAGTTTGGTGTGGTGCCCTTAATTAAAGCAAACTTTTGCAAGTAAATATTCTTTCTCTTTACTGTTGAAATCTTCCACCAAACTGTGATACATGATCTAATCCATGCATAGTCCTCATATCATTAAATACATCATGTGAATCATAGAACCCTGTGTTATTTGGTATTTGCATATTCAACAAACCCAAGAAATCATTCTCATTTCTATCTGATGAAACAGGCTGCATGTTCCTAAAAGATTGATGATTAAAATTCACATACTCATTATTAATCTCATGATTAAAAGACTCCATAAAGTAGGAATTTTCCCCTTGGCTTTCCATGCTTGATGCATATTCACCCGACGCCGTAACCCCGAACCCGTTGCTACTCTGAGAATTTGATGATATTGGGATTTGAGGCAAATCTTGATCATTAACAAGAAGTTTAGCAAGTAATTGGCAATCTTTGGATAAGAAATAGTTTGAACAAACTTCATCAAATGGAGGGTTTGTGTTTAATGGTGAAAAATCGACATTGATATTATTGTTGTGTAGTATTTCTTCTTCTTCTTCTTGCTTCTTGTTGTTGTTAGGGCTTAATGCATTATTGTCTTGTGTATTGTTCTTTGACATGTTGCCTTTTTGTCTGATTCTACATAGTACCCAATCATCAAGCTGCATATATAACAACAACAACATTAGTCTGTCTGAAAATCGACTTTCAAAAAGTTGAATATACATTAAGTAATTGTCTTTTTTGAAGTTGAAAACATACCCTCATGGAGCCTTTAGATTTTTGAGTTCTAACCAAGTTATCAGGGATGCGATATTCGATCATGATCCATTCGGTTTTGACACCGTTGGGGGGTTTCCCGATATAGAAAACCAAAGCTTTCTTCACACCAATTTTTGAACCACTAGATCCTGTAATTGGCTTATCGGTTCCGGTTGCCTTCCAGTAACCCGAAGCCGCTGTTCGATTAGGCCGTGCCCCGTTCGGGTATTTTCTCTCTCTCGGACTGAAGAAATACCACTCATCCTCTCCAAACAACGCCATATCTGCTTATATAAATCACAAAACCAATATCATAAGAAATAACGAACATAGGTGTTTGATAAAATGACTGAAAGAAAAGAAAAGAAAACAAGAACTTTTACTTGGAAGGTCCCAAGGGTTATGGTTATAAAGCTCGATTTCGCCTACAACAGCAGCTGGGAGTGGCCTAGAATTCACTTTGTTGTGTAAGTAGTAAACTATCAATTCTTCATCAGATGGATGAAATCTTACACCTGGTGGAAACTGAAAGGTTGGCATGTTTTGTGATTCCTCCATAGGCATACACGTATCGCGATAAGCACAACAACGACGTAGTTATCAGAGACGCGTAGTGATCGATAAGCACAACAACGACGCGATAATACTGTAAAAGAAAGATGAAAATGTGAAGATGATGATCAAATGAATGAAAATGGTGAGTTTTAATACCAAAAGTTGGGATGCATAAAAACAGAAGAAAAATACCATAAAATCATGCAGGCTTGGACGTAGCCTTTGTTACCACTTAACAGAATGAGACGAAGAAATCAATAATAATAAAACAAAAAATGTCAATTCCTTAACAAAATGGTTCTGATACGATACAATACATTTTTACATCATTGATCGTGAAAAAATATATATATCAATTAATATGTTTTTTTTTTTTCCATAATTAAATATATAAAATTGTGTTGTAATAAATTGTAGGGGGAATGAGGGAGAATGACAGAAATATTTCATCAATTGAGTAGAAGGACAGTCTATTGAAACTTTTGCATAAAGGACAAAACAATTTATTCACTGTCGAAATTCACTTGTGTTCGAAATTCACTGTTTAAATTCACTGCCGAAATTCACTAATTTTCAAAATTCGTTATCGAAATCCACTAATTCTCGGGATTCACCGTCGAAATTCACGATTTCGGGATTCACCTTTGAGGATTCACCGATTTTCTAATTCACTGTTTGTCATCTCGCTATAAAAATTATGCGGTTGTCCTTCTCCCTATAAAAAATATGTAGTTGTCGTGTTACTTAAAAATATTCTAGATTGTGTCCTTATCCCTAATTTTCCATAAATTATAATGTTACTCCCACAACAAACTAGTCATAATAAATGACCGTTTGTTGCGGAAATAGCAATACTCATCATATAAAACAAATTTGATTTTTTTTTGTTATATATATATAACTCGGAAAAAGTGCTCCGTCATCGTTTTGTTTGATTTGTTTGGAGTACATGAATAGTCAATGGGTTGGTCCGGACGAGAAAACGATGAAAATGTATTACTTTATGGGATAATAATAATAAAAAGTAAATGTTGATGTAGACATGTATTTTATAAAAGAAATCCCTTTCCATCCCTTTCCATTTTATTGAAAATATATTCACATGTATTATAAAAAAATTATTGCTAGTTTGGATTTGGAACTAGAAATAAGCAAAAATGGAGAATCCATTGTTTTTCATCTTCCTCCTTCTTCAATTTTTTTTGAATGTTTAGAAAGAGGGAACACACATGATTGCTTCATGCTTTTAGGAGGACAAATTGTAACACCTAATATACCTTAAAGAAAAGAAAAAAGGAGAAAAATATTGTTGGGAAAGAAATATTGCGTTTTTGTAGCCGTAATGAGTAGCTAATCGTAGAGCTGTAAATGAGCTGAGCTACTCGTGAGTTTTCGCACTTGACTCACAAGAGAGATCGACTCGATTCGGTTTTTTTTCGAGTTCGAGCTCGAGTCGAGCTACTCGAATAATTAACCGAGTCAAGCTCGAGTTTTAAAATATAGTAATCGAGTAGCTTGCGACCTTAATCGAGCTTGATTAAATAATTATTTAATTAATTTAATTTATTAAATTTATTATAAATATTATTTTTTATTATTAAAAAAATATTATTCGAGTCGAGTATTAGACGAGCCGAGCTTGAATTTACCGTATTTCGTTAAAAAATAAATTTTAGGATAATAATCGAGCTTACGAGTCGAGTCGAGCTTTATCGAGTACTTAGCGAGTCGAGTTCGATCTAGATTTTTTATGGCTCGATCGAGCTCGAGCCCGAACTTTTTTAGTCGAGTCGAGCTCGAGCCCTAGAGAGTATCGACTCGACTCGGCTCGATTACACCCTACCTAATCGTTATATAGCCGAGTTATGCGATAATCACCGAAATCGAACCCTAGTTTGTTGTTTGAGGTGTTCTTGATGTTTCGATTGTTGATTCTCGATGTTACCGTAGTTCTAGAATTTATTCTTAAACACGTTTGTTGAATTGTCCATTTGATAATCGTATTATACGTATCGTCTTTATATATGTATTTTGCAAGAGGATACGGAAACCTGGGTTCTAGGATCACCCTGTAAAACCGACTGAGTTGTTTAGATTCGGTTTCGTGTGTGAGGTTTGTATCAACTTGTTGAGCGTTTCATTGATCGTATACCGTGTTAGGTCAATTAAATCCGGTCAGCGGACTGTTGAACCTGACACAGGAGGGTAGATTATTGAAATAATGTCTATTCTCGGAATTAGGAAACGACACCCTTCGAGTGACATCGAGAACGTTTAGGTAAGTCAAAAACACATCCGGATTTAGCTAGGGTTTGTGAGTACTAGATTGGATCATAGCTCGGCTATCTCTTTTCTCATAGTTTAAACTCTTTTATTTTGTGTAAATCTAGGTTTTAGAATCGGTGATCTGACAAATCACCCGTTTCAACACTGTGTTGACCTAAACTAAGAACGAGACCAGCTTTTATACTTAATCAGATTCCCTGTAGGATACGACCTTGCTCGCCATTTATAGTACAACCGACTCGGTACCCTGCCGGTTAGAGTTGGCTATGTTGTAAAACGGCCATCAGAATTCGCCACCCATTATTTCAATTCTGACTGCAAATGCCACTGTGTTGAGCCCAGTTCACCCTCCTCAGAGTAATGCACCCTTTGGAGGAAGTCTTAATCAAACTCGTGATGTAAAACTTGACAGATCCAACTACTTGCTCTAAAAATCCATCACCCTCCCATGGTTCGTGGTCACAAACTTGATGGATTTCTTCTGGAACTAAAGCTCAAACCCCGTCTTTTCTCCAGTCATGTACTGTTAGTTCTTCCTATTTGGAACCAAATCCTTATTATGATTCTTGGGTAGATATTGATCAACTATTAATGGGGTGGATAATGAGCTCAATGATTGAGCAATCTTTAGTAGAAGTTGTTGGTTGTTCCACTCCCCACTTAGCTTTTGCTCGTCCTCGAGAAAATAAAGCGATAAAACAACTCAAGTCAAGAGATAGGATCATACAATATCAAGAATTAAGAGCTTAACTAGATGATGCAACCAATCGTACCTATAACCACATGTTAACCGCCATCTAAGAAAGCAGTGGAGTGTGTGTGTGTGTGAATATTCCTCAAATTTGTTACCAAGCAATCAATTATGAAATCATGCATGCAAGACTTATTAGGTGCAATCCATAGGCTTAAGAATGATACCAATCTCCACTAATCGAGGCATTCGGAGTCAAGAAGATAGGTCGGGTAGGACTTGAAAGCTTGTAACGTTAGGCTCGGGTAGTTGGCTAAGCGAAGGGTAAAAAGAGAATATCAAAGAGAAAAATGCAAGATAGCAAGCCTCTACACCTTCACTTCCAAAAATGTCGAATCGGTATATCTTTTTCTTCTTTTGCAAAAATCGTCGAGGTGGCCACTTCAACAAAGAACAAAAGAGATAAGAAACCCGCTTCAAATCAATGCAATTTCCCAAAGCTTGAGTTACTTGAATTTGATAAACTAGTCTTCAAATGGCTCTTTTTGACTAACCATTTATTGAAATTTATTTACAACTTTATTGAACTTCTTTGATTTTTTGAAACTTTTTTGGATTTTGGATTTTGATTTTTTTTTTTTGAACTAACACCAATGGACTCTGAACTTGATAGATATCATCTCAACTTTGTGCCAATAATGTCATCCAACTTTTGCCCAACTCAACTGTTGCCACCACACAATACATAGCAACTTGCTAAACTTGCGGGACATCAAGGGAATGTAGACCAAAATTAGGCTAAGGGTCGGATTAATGAGGTCAATCACGAATGGCTAGTTTTGAGTGGGGTCTCACCACTCTACAAAGGCTGAGATGGGGACAGGTGGAAAATATGTTCGGGAAGGCCATTTGACTATGGTTGAGTCAAAGAAATGCCATGACCGTCATCCCTAACTTCGACTCCAAACACATTTCTATTTCGCCTCTAAAGGATATCAAGCCTAAGTTCTAGTTGCTATGGAAGCATGCTTACATGATTGCACAAAAGTTTGCATGTTAACAAAAGATCAGAATATACGTACTCATAGAATTCACACTACAAACAAAGAATCATGGTTAAAATGCACTTACATGTCACCAAGGTTACTCACTTTGTTAAGGTACTCACTCTATCAATTGAAAAACCATAAATCATGACAAGAGATAGTTCGTTCAACTTTAAATTGCTCAAAATTTCACAAAACTAAGTGTTTTTCAAACATTTAATGACATTACCATTTGTTGGACTAACTACGTTCCCACTCGCACTTACGAACTTGCATTGTCCTCAATGTAAAGTGAGTGGTAAGAAGGTAGTTAGGGAAACAAAAGGGAATCAAAACTAGTCAAAAAGTACCCGGATGCCATAAAAGGGTGGGTGGGTGGGTAAGAACATGAAAGACAACCAACAAAATGACAAACAATCCCAGATACTAGAAAAATATCAACCAAAATGTAGACACAAAATGATCATTGACCACACCGGGCCTTACAAAAGAGCAAAAATATTATACTTAATTTTTATGGGCTGCCTCCAGGTAGCGCTTTTGTTTAAAGTCGTTTGCTCGAAGTGATTATACGGTAGAAGTGGTGGAAATTATACGGATCATCGTGAAAGATACCACTAACAATTACTCACATAAGCATGTAGCAAATAAGCACAAAAGCCAACCGGAAGATAATGCTTAAGGAATAATAAGAAAGATAGTACCCGTGATTGCTAAATTTATAGTCTATAGCTAGACTTTGCCTTGCTTAGGACTTTAATGCACGGGCGGTGGGTCATTCATATGCACCACATCCGTCTTTTTCATCAAAATCGGTCTCCAACTTGTAGACGAATGCCACCAATCCCAACGATTCTTGACCTTTTCCTTTGATTTTCGAGCTTTCGGTTTGCGAGCCTTCACAATATTGCTCATGTCTTCTTCAACTACCTGTGTATTAGTACGATCCACAACAAGCGGACACGAAGTGTCCACAAAAGAACAAGATTTTAGTGTAGTGCATGGATATTTCAGTGAAGTGTAGATGTTGAAGACAGCGCGCTCATCATTCACTCTTAAACTAAGCTCTCCCTTACGAACATCGATCACAGCTTCCACCATTGCAAAAAATGGCCTACCAAGGATAAGGGGTGTAGTGTACCCTACCTCCATATCCATAACAACAAAATCGACGGGGAAGTAAAATTTATCAACCTTCACTAGTACATCCTCAATGACTCCCATTGGACGTTTTATGGATCTATCCGCAAGTTGGAGAGTCATCTCCGTACACTTAAGCTTGCATATGCCAAGATTCTTGAAATCATTGTAGGACATGAGGTTTATGCTCGCACTGAGATCACATAGCGCCTTCTCAAAAATATCACATGGGAGTGTAAATCTCCCGGGGTCCTTAAGCTTAGGAGGGAGAGCATGTGTTGAAGCACGGCAGAACACTCCTCACTTAGACACACCATCTCATACTTTTCCAATTGTTTCTTGTTGGAGAGTATGTCCTTAAGAAACTTACTATACGCCGGCATATTTGTGAGTGCTTCGATGAAATGGATATTAATGGTTAAGTGCCGAAAAGTGTCAAGAAAACGTGCATATTTCTTATCCAAATTCATTTTTTTTTAATTTCCTCTCGGGGGGATAGGGAAGTGATTCAAGATCAATTAAAGTAGGGTTAGAATGTATACCTCCCTTACCTTTTTCGTTTGATGAAGATGGTGAAGCTTCCTTGAATGTTTGTGCACTTCTTGGGCACCATGTGTCATCATTGTACACCTTTTTCATCAAAATCCGCTCTGGATGTTGTGTTGCCCTGTCGGTTTGAACCGAGGTGAGTTTGGGTTGAGCCGGATGAGGTTCGGTTTGAACCGGCCCTTCCAAACGTGATTCCTTTCCAACATGCTCATTGAACAAGGTCCTCAAATCACTCAATCTTGGATTTTTCAATAGTCTTGGCACCTTCACTTTTTCTTCTTCTTTCTCCACCTCAACATAGTCATCATTTCCCAAGAAATCATCAACAATTTCTTCCTCTTCTTCATTAATTCTCTTTCTTCAACCTCATTATCCAAATCATCTTTAACTTCATTGTTGCCATGAATTTCCACTCCATTACTTCCAAGTATTCTTCCACTCCGGGTGATTATTGCATCTACCCTTCTCGGGTTCCTCCCGGTGTTGCTAGTAATCCACCTGGTGGTTTACTACTATTTCTCTCGCCTTTCCTAGTCAAAAGGTCTTCAATAACTTTTATTGATGCCGCCATCGTTCTCATTCTCATTTCGTGCCCACTCATAGATGTTTTCAAAGTACCAACCTCTTGAGACATCATACTAATAGAAGTCATCATTGTTTTCATATTGGCGGCTTGAGTAGACACAACTCCCATCAAGTTTTCCTTCAAAATTTTCAAATGGGAGACATCCTCCATTGATTGAGAACTTTGTTGAACATGGGCTTGTTGAGTAGGAATTTGTTGGTAAAAAGGATGTGGTTCAAAAACATTGGTGTGAGTGTTGTTCAAATCCCGACGTTGTCTCAATAAACTCATTTCTTCTTGTGTAGATACATCAGAGTTTATAATTTTTCGATATGAAAAACACCAAATGTCACATCATCACATTTTTTATGCTTCAACTCTCTCTTCCCCGCGTGTAATTCATCCATCCTTTTATTTATCGCCGCCATTTCTCTCAAATTTTCTTCCTCATTAAAATTATGCTCATCCCCAATGGAAACTTCCATTTCACTTGGGCCGGGATCCCACAATTTTTCATTTATTGTCACTCTTTCAATAGCATTATAAACATCTTGGGCCGTGCTCATCATAAGTGATCCATGACATGCCGAATCAATTTGTTTCCTTGATCCTTTATGCAAGCCTCTACAAAATAATTGGATTTGCATGTCCAAAGTATATTCATGATTTGGACACGCCCTCAAAACCTTCTTAAAATGGTCCTAAGCATTGTCCAAAGATTCAATTAAATCTTTCTTGAAATTAGCAACTCTTACCTTCAACTCCAAATATCTACCCGGTGGAAAGTATTGCTTCAAAAACTTGGTTTGTATATCATCCCATGATTGCAAGTGATGGTGGGGAAGTGACATTCCTTTGCTTGACCCTTCAATGAAAAAGGAAAGAATGCAAGACGGGTAAATTCTTGACAAGCACTACTTTGGAATCCCGTATTGCATTGTAAAGATGTGAATGTGGGTCATCATGGGCCTTTCCATGGAATTGAGCTCTACTCTCCATTAGACCGAACATATGAGACTTGATTGAAAAGTTTTTGGCATCAATGTGAGGTAGCCGAATAAGATTATGAACTTGATTTTTTCTTTGAGTGGCTTGCTCACAAAGAGGTCTATATTGGTAGGGTGGATTTGGAGGTGGATCATATGGATATGGTTCTTGGGGCGGTGGAGGAATTGGTTGTGGATATGGTTCTTGTGGTGGTGGTGGAGGATAGTTATTTGGATTTAAGGGATTTTGTTCAAAAAGGGCATTTTCGTGGTGATGAGAGTCAAATTGGCTATCATTTACTATGTGATTATACCCCGTTTATACCTCGTTTTATATGTTTCCGGAGACATTTGGTTGTATTTTGATGTATTTACACCTTGGTTATCATTTCGGGACCTAGGACGTAAAGTCCGGGATTCTCGGTCTTTTTCGGTGTAATTTACTATACTCTCGGTCACCCTAGTGTCCTGTAGGGATTACGTGTGGTATTTTTTGTGATTAAGTACAGGTATTAGGTGTTCGAGAAGGCTGGAATGCGAGTTACGAGGATTGGAACATGTGCCCGAAGCTTAAACATTCAAACGGATCAAAACGTGTTGGTACTACAACCACACCTTCCACTGATCTGCATTTTGATCCACCTTAGAGGCAGTTTCTGGGCAGGACATCTTCATGAAGGTTGTAGACAATTTCATTAGCTTTCCAACGGATTTTGAATCACTCGATTTGGAGGTCTACACACAAAGTTATGACCGTTTTTCTGAAGGTGTGTCACCATAGGCGGCCGCCTATCACCATAGGCGCGCGCCTAAGATGCGGTTTTTGGCTTAGAAACTTGCTGAACCATTTTCTTCATGGAATTTTTTGACAGGCGGGCGCCTGTCGCTACAGGCGCCCGCCTAGCAGCCCAGATCTGAAAAAAACACTTTAAATACCCCCTCATTTGATCTATATCAAGATCCCCTTCTTCTTAGATCGTTTTTCTGCAGCTTTTCTTCTTTTTTCTTAGATAAAACTTAGATTTGTATATAGTTAGTTTAGATTAGCTTTAATTAGTTGTAACTCGAAGATCGTACTGCTAGCTATTGCAATTTCAGTTTGGATTTCATTTTCGCTTACGGTGTTCTTCGTCCCGATTTCCGGTAATTTCGATTTCTTTCTTTTGATTTCCACTTTAGATCTTGATGCTTTTTAGCTTAAAGGTTGATTTCTTGTTGTGTTCTTAGATTAATGAGTAGTTAATTTACCGATAGTCGAGATATGTGATAGCCTTCGAAATCGAATCATTAGCTCGTTGATTGAAGTGTTTTGATGTTATGATTGTTAGATTCTCGGTGTTGTTATCGTTCTAGAACTTATTCTTAATGACTTTTGTTGAACTCGATCACTCGATAATTGTGTCACACGTATCGTCTTTACACATGTATTTTGCGAGAGGGTGCGGGAAAAGGGGTTCTAGGATCACCGTGTAAAACCGACTGAGTTGTTCAGATTCGGTTTCGTGTGTGAGGTTTATATCGTTGTTAACGAGCGTCTCATAGAGCGTAGACCGTGTCGGGTCAGTTAAATCCGGTCAGCGGACTGTTGAATTCGACATAGGAAACTAGGTTGTTGAAATTGGCGCTTAGTTTCGGAAATAGGAGACGACACCCTTCAACGATGCCGAGAACATTATAGTTTGTTGAAACACTTCCGGAAACGAGTTAGGGTTAGAGAGTAGTTGATTGGATCATAGCTCGGCTATCTCTTTTATATAGTTTAAAATCTTTGTTTTGTGTATATTTTAGTTTGTAGAACCGGTGATCTGACAAATCACCACGTTCAATATATGTGTTGACCTGAACTAGGGACGAGACCGACTTTGGTACTCGACCAGATTCCCTGTGGGATACGACCTTGACTCACCAATTCTAGGCTACAGTTGACCCGGTACACTGCGGGTGAGATTGGACACTTAGAAAAGGCCGATCAAGTTTTCTGGCGCCGTTGCCGGGGAATCGGGTTGATATCTTGTATGTTAGTTGAGTTTTTAGGATTAGGTCGTTTTTCTTATTTGTTTTCTTATGTATAGTTTGTTTTATTTGATGTTGTTGTTGTGATCACACCACGTACTCCGGTAGTGGTAGTGATTAGATACCGTGATTGTGTTCGTGTTGTTTCCCTGTTTGCAGATAATGAATCCATACTACAATTACGGCTTCTATCCTTATCCATTCGGATATTACAATTACGGTGCTATGGGTTACCAAACACAACCATTTTATCAGTTCAACCCATACGCCACATCATACGGGAATGCGTGGGATAATGCCCCAAGTTACTATGATCAACAACTCGATACTCTTCCACCTCCGCCTCAAATATCAGAGACTCACACAGAGGAAATGATCCAAGATGATACTAGAGAGATCTGTAATAGCACTACGGAAATTCTAGCTTCTTTACGGAGAATAGAAATTCTACTAGATCAACTGATCGAGAGGAAGGAGGCTGAGAGGAGAGAGCAAGAAAGTATGATTGAAGTCGCCCCGGAAGAACACTACGAGGATGGTATGACTCTTTTATCTATTGAGTCACCTGTTCCGTCTCCATTTAGCCCTATTGTTATATCTTCGGGGGTGCATCCTATTGAGTTTGTTGTTGATGTTGAGCCTATTTGTTGTTACTTGGAACTAGAGTCGTTGTTGGTTGGTATATGTTTTAGTTCGGGGAAAGTGAGTTCATTGTTCGTACAACGAATTCATCGAACCAGTCGTGGTGGTGGGGATTGAGCCCCGTGTTTTTAGTATTTTGTTTTCCGGGGGTGCTCAATTCCTACGATTTTGCTATAGGAGAAGCAACGGTTTGCTCTCCTTTGGTATAGCTATCCTTGATATATTTCGGGGTAGAGAGTCTAACTGAGGACTATAAACTTAGAATGTATTTTTATCGCTTTTCTTCCCCTTGTGTGTCATTGTGTTTCTATAGTGTGTATTTTGAATCTTCGGGTAAATTTTGTTGTGATATAACCCGGTGTAGTGTGTATTATGGGGGTTAGTTTGGTGTTTTTGGTTTTTGATGAATCGTGGTTGTCCGTCTAGTTTCATTTCGTTATCTCCATACCTGTGTATCTCGTGTAGTTGTTGTTTCTGTTGATATTAGCACAGGTACCCTGGGAGGACTTTCTACGGATGCCACATGATCGTACTCGCACCATTTTCCGGTTATAAGCTAAGTTTTCTGCCCTTATCATTCGTGTTTGGTTTTAAAGTAGGGGTGGTTGGTTTAGCTTCAATGTCCCGTTTTCATGTCGAATGAGTTATACTTAGCGATTGTTATCCCTTTAGTTTAAATGAGTCAGATTCTGAGAATTTTGATGGCTTTGACATTGGTTTTGATACATCGAGCCTTCGGTATTGTATTGATAAACATATAGTGATTATATAAATGCATTTCATTTGAGTTGAGATCTTGTATTGAGAATCGAATAGTTCTATCACGTTAGCTTCAACGTCATTTATCACCATGATTAGTGGACGATTATAGTTGTCGTATGACCCGGTTACCTAGAACTTATATTAGTAACTTCGAGGCGAAATAGAAAGGTCTTCGTTGTTAGGTACGAGATGACGGTTTTGGCTTTTATTTTGACCCGATCAGAGCCAAAGGCCATCATTATACATATATCCACTGTTACCCCTCTAAGCCTTTTGTAGGGTGGTTAGACCGCCGCCCAAACTGACCATTTTGTTACTAACCCGTATAATCGATGTCCCTAGCCTTATTTCGGTCTACATATCCTTGACTACCTTGCATTGAGCTTTTATTTCCGCACATTTATACGATGTTGCGAGGTGTTGTGGTATGGGGGTGCTGTTGTGACATTGTATTATTCGAGTTATCCGGTATGAGAGTGTGACAGTGTGTTGGTTCGACTTTGTTCGGAATTTTGATGTGTATAGTTTTATACATACATGTATATAGTTTGGAAAAAAATATAAGAAAAAAAAAGAGAAAAAAAAAGTGAAAAAAAAAAAAAAAAAGAGAAAAAAAAATGAAAAAGAGAGTATTTATATTTATCATATGTGTTTTTATTTTTAGAAAGTGTCCAGAAAATAATGGATCAAGTTATTGTTGTTTAGAGTTGGAGTTGGGGTTTATTTCGGATATCGAGATTGTTTTTATAGTTGGAGAGTTGGAGGCGTTCGAAACCGAGTTTCATATATATTTTTTCTCGGTTAATGCTCGTTTGCACATTCTCTTTCTATTTTTATCGTAAATATCCTTTCGTAGCCCTAACCTGAGCCTAAACGATATAACCGTGCAAGTCCTGCCTGACCGTACTAGACGACGATAGACCTCGATTAGTGGAGATGTTTATGACGTATAAGCCTATGGTGTAATCCTGGTATGTACACATCTATAATCTAAACAGGTCTTAGTTGATTAATGGTGAAGAAGCTATACACACACACACACACATTCTTTTCTCGATACAAGGTAGAGCTCGAGTTTTATACATTTATATCAATTACTTGTGTTTTATCATTTCAATACTATAGACTTAATGTATGATAGCAATGTTGACTCCATCTTTATTTTTGGATCGCTCATTTTTGCTCGAGGGCGAGCAAACGCTAAGTAGGGGGTAGTTGATGAGAGTCAAATTGGCTATCATTTACTATGTGATTATACCCCGTTTATACCTCGTTTTATATGTTTCCGGAGACATTTGGTTGTATTTTGATGTATTTACACCTTGGTTATCATTTCGGGACCTAGGACGTAAAATCCGGGATTCTCGGTCTTTTTCGGTGTAATTTACTATACTCTCGGTCACCCTAGTGTCCCGTAGGGATTACGTGTGGTATTTTTTGTGATTAAGTACATGTATTAGGTGTTCGAGAAGGCTGGAATGCGAGTTACGAGGATTGGAATGTGTGCCCGAAGCTTAAACATTCAAACGGATCAAAACGTGTTGGTACTACAACCACACCTTCCACTGATCTGCATTTTGATCCACCTTAGAGGCATTTTCTGGGCAGGACATCCTCATGAAGGTTGTAGACAATTTCATTAGCTTTCCAACGGATTTTGAATCACTCGATTTGGAGGTCTACACACAAAGTTATGACCGTTTTTCGAAGGTGTGTCACCATAGGCGGCCGCTTTGTCACCATAGGCGCGCGCCTAAGATGCGGTTTTTGGCTTAGAAACTTGCTTGAACCATTTTCTTCATGGAATTTTTTGACGGGGGGCGCCGTCACTACAGCGCCCGCCTAGCAGCCCGATCTGAAAAAAACACTTTAAATACCCCCTCATTTGATCTATATCAAGATCCCCTTCTTCTTAGATCGTTTTTCTCAGCCTTTTCTTCTTTTTTCTTAGATAAAACTTAGATTTGTATATAGTTAGTTTAGATTAGCTTTAATTAGTTGTAACTCGAAGATCGTGTTGCTAGCTATTGCAATTTCGATTTGGATTTCATTTTCGCTTACGGTGTTCTTCGTCCCGATTTCCGGTAATTTCGATTTCTTTCTTTTGATTTCCATTTAGATCTTGATGCTTTTTAGCTTAAAGGTTGATTTCTTGTTGTGTTCTTAGATTAATGAGTAGTTAATTTACCGATATAGTCGAGATATGTGATAGCCTTCGAAATCGAATCCTTAGCTTGTTGATTGAAGTGTTTTGATGTTATGATTGTTAGATTCTCGGTGTTGTTATCGTTCTAGAACTTATTCTTAATGACTTTTGTTGAACTGATCACTCGATAATTGTGTCACACGTATCGTCTTTACACATGTATTTTGCGAGAGGGTGCGGGAAAAGGGGTTCTAGGATCACCGTGTAAAACCGACGAGTTGTTCGGATTCGGTTTCGTGTGTGAGGTTTATATCGTTGTTAACGAGCGTCTCATGAGCGTAGACCGTGTCGGGTCGGTTAAATCCGGTCGGCGGACCGTTGAATTCGACATAGGAAACTAGGTTGTTGAAATTGGCGCTTAGTTTCGGAAATAGGAGACGACACCCTTCAACGATGCCGAGAACATTATAGTTTGTTGAAACACTTCCGGAAACGAGTTAAGGTTAGAGAGTAGTTGATTGGATCATAGCTCGGCTATCTCTTTTATATAGTTTAAAATCTTTGTTTTGTGTATATTTTAGTGTGTAGAACCGGTGATCCGACAAATCACCACGTTCAAATATGTGTTGACCTAAACTAGGGACGAGACCGACTTTGGTACTCGACCGGATTCCCCGTGGGATACGACCTTGACTCACCAATTCTAGGCTACGCTTGACCCGGTACACCGCCGGTGAGATTGGACACTTAGAAAAGGCCGATCAGTCCAATCTTACCGGCAGTGTACCAGATCAATTGTAGTCTAGTAAGTGGTCAAGGTCGTATCCATGAGGATTGTGAGGTTTGAACACCGAAAATCTATTCTTATCTCGATATAAGTCGGAAATTGCCAAGAAAGTAATGTTTCTAGCAATCTACTACTAAAAAGGGTGATTAAATGATAAAAGAAACATAACCAAGAAAATGTGTAGATTAAGCTAATCTCTCGTAGTATCATGGGAATGACAAATTGATTAGTCAAAATCATCTGTTCTTTTCTCCTTTTTTTGAATCACATGATTTCCTTCCATCCTACCATTGGTGTTCAAAAGTGTGAAACGGTGCATTCCTAAGCAAGTAGTCACCCCCTCATACGAGTGTATGAAACTACTCTATACTTCCTCCTTGGCCTAGGTGCCCTAAACCTAATGAATTGGTATGATAAGCACTTGAATGCAATGACAATGTCAAAACCCCCGGTTAAGAAATCGAATTCCAATTAAGGTCAATTTTACCTTCCGGTTCTCCTATTCTTTCTCCCACCTAATATCTCCTTTCGGTCTCAACTAAGTGTGTGTGTGCTAATGCTAGGTGATCAATCCAACACCAACAAGCAATACATTGCAAATAGGAAAAGACTCACAACAATTGAAAATAAACAACATCAACAATCATTCACAATCAACATAAGAGATTAACTAACTATCACTACAACATCATCTTGG
The DNA here is from genome assembly GCA_036785695.1 of Gentiana straminea. Taxonomy (NCBI): domain Eukaryota; kingdom Viridiplantae; phylum Streptophyta; class Magnoliopsida; order Gentianales; family Gentianaceae; genus Gentiana; species Gentiana straminea. The sequence continues at coordinate 7,942,826 of JAVUPR010000514.1, read as the reverse complement.
CTAGTTACAAATTTAGCTACTTATTACTACAATCACTAACATATCAAGATTAGCATTCATAATAACAAGAACAAACAAAACAAGATAAAACTAGAAGATTACCGATCACAAATGATGAGTTTGCAAGGGGAAGCTTGCATTCATCTTCAATGGCATCAATGGAGATAGCACACAAAGCTTGAGCCTTCTCCAATCAATTACCCAAAAGATTAAGCTAGCATTCTAAGGATTACACTTGTGGTGAAATTAGCTAAAAAATGGGGGATGATTTTCGGCCAGGAGGGAGCCTCTTGGGGTAGCTTTGGTGGCTGCCAGAAGAGGAATATTGGAGAGGATGAAGTTCGGGCCAAAAGAAATTAGATAAAATTCGATCAAAAAGGGGATTTTAATGCTGAAATCTGCTTATTGTTGGAGAAAAAGCCCTCTTTGAAGGGTTGAATAGTCAACTTTAGCGCGATTTACGGATAGGCTCCGATGTATATCATCGAGAGTTAATGATATCATTAAATACTTCATACGGAGTGATTGATGATGGGCTTTTGAATCACTCGATTCGGATATCGAGTGAATGAGAAATTAATGCCTAAAGTTGGTTGAAAATGTGTTGGAGATAAGAGTTGAAGGGAGTACCTCAACTCAATATCCCACATTGGAAAGATGGGAGACTTGAGCTCCATATATAAGGGCTAGTGTATGCTCTTATAAATGTGCCCCAAGGGGCAAGGCACTTTTGTGCAGGAGGGGGGACTTAGATATTTCCACACGCGCGCGCGCGCGCGCCGCCGCCGCCGTCCGGCCGGCTCGGCTCGAGCTCGGTTCGGTTCGGTTGTTACTATTAATTTTTTGGACAAAAGTTCGTATGAATTTAACCAGGAAATTAATTAGTTAATCGTGAGGCGGTTGGAAGGTTCCAGAATAATGTGGAAACGAATCCTGATTAATTAAGTTAAATCGGTCCGAATTAATTAAATTAAATTCGAAATTAATTAATTAAATTAAATTAAATTCGAAATTAATTATTTTCGGCCAGAAATTGCTTTTCTTGAGGGAAAAGCCGAGCAATTAAATCATCCAACCAATCAGAATTCAGAAGACACATCATCCGACCAATCAGAATTGTGGAAATAGTTGGCCAATTTTAATTAATATTTTCGGCCCTATTTCTTTTCCAAGGGGAAAAGTCTGATGATGTGTTCTGGCCAATCACATTCAAGCATTGGCTCCTCCTCTCCACTATATAAAGAACCCCAATGATGAAGGTTGAAGCATCGAATTTTCTCTTGTGTCTTTCCACCACAAAGAGTCAGTCATATAGATCTAGATATTGAGTCGAAGAGAAGTCGGAGCACTATGTAAGTTCGCCGGAGCTCGGATTTTTGAAGTGCCTCTAAATCCGAGACGTAAAGCCGTTGTATCTTGGGAGACATTTGCTACTACCGTGGGCACCATACCGGAGCAATTTGTCTTAAGGAAAGAGTATCTACTCGCCTCGGTTTGATCTCTAGTCCTTTATTTTCTACATCATAATGTTATCGTTCGTTGTTTGAGTTAGATCTGTACGGTAAGATTGGTTGTGTTATATCTACTAAATAACATGAGTTGTACTATTCACTTGATTTATTTTCTAGATTAATATTACGTAATTTAATCCGTAAATTACGGATCTGTTCCGTAAATCACTCCACACACGATACACTGGAAAATCTATAAGACAAATGTGGAAATAGTTGATTTTCTGGAAAGAAGCTATATGTAGTGAAATAAAATCCGTCATGCAAAACCACACTTGGAAGTTGATTGGTTTCCAAGTGGATCTTCAAGAAGAATTTAAAGATTGATGGATTTATTGGTAGGCCTTGACTTCTTACTCACCAGTTATGAGAATTACTTATATAAGGGTTCTCATCGGTATAGCTGGAGACTATAACCTGAAAATCCATCAATTGGATGTTTGTGGTGAGTTGGAGAAGAGATGTACTTGGAACAACCCGATGGGTTCATAGTTCCGGGACAAGAGAGTATGGTGTGTGGACTTGTTAAGTCTCTCTCGTGGCTCGAATAATAGCCGAGCAACGGCATATCAAGTTTGACAATGTCATGTTGTCAAGTAGCTAGGACATATATATGTCTACATTAAAAACACACTAATGTGATAGTATGTCTATGACATGCTAATAATAGGAAGTACTCGTGAGAGTATCATGAATACGAAAGGATGTTGACAAGGGACCTCAATATGAAGGACACGAGAGTTGCGGATGTGAGCACTCCACTTGACCTAAGTATGCACTTAGTCAAGAATAGAGATGAACTCCGTGCATCAATTGAGATATTCTCAAGTGATCGGAAGTCTGATGTACATAACCAACTGTACATGACCAGACTTAGCATGTGCAGTGAATAAAATGAGTAGGTTCACGAGTAATCCATATCACAACCATTAGAAAGCCTTAAATAGGCTGTTGAGGTACATAAAGTACGTTATGAGTCTGGGATTACGATATATGAGATATCCGGCAGTATTAAAAAGATACTGTGATGCCAACTGGATATCGGATACAAATGATTCGAAGGCCACCAGTGGATACTTATCCACGATTGGTGGTGTTGCGTGTCTGGAAATCTATAAGACAAATGTGCATAGCTCGTTCCACAATGGAAGACGAGTTTATAGCCTGAGATAAGGCTAGAGAAGAAGCTGAATGGATTAGGAATTTCCTTTAGGATATTCCATACGAGTGGTCGCTATCGGCATACTGCTTGCAATAGTAAGTTGACTATAAGAAGGACACAAAGTAGTGTGTATAATGGTAAGTCTCGACACATACGCCGTAGACACAATACCATTAAATAATCGATCTCTAATGATGTGATTTCCATCGATTATATAAGGTCGAAGGAGAATCTCGCGGATCCGCGTACAAAAGGTTTAGCTAGAGATCAGATGTCAATTTTGACAACCGGAATGGGACTGAAGCCTATTACGCATGTTTCCTTGTAGTGGCAACCCAACCATGTTGACTGGAGATCCCAAGATCATGGTTCAAAAGGGACAACTAAGCTATAAGGAACGATCCGAAGACTTACCCATTCCGAGAGAATAAAAGTGCTATCTGCAGAGGTTGTGAGGTTAAGCTTAGCTTTTAATGATTCCTATTGATATTCAAGTGGGGTAGGGCAGAATATCCTTGATAGGAGGTCACCTATGTAAGTGCGAAGTGGGGTCGCTTCTGTGAGAATTTTGAGGCTTGAATTCTCTAAAGCACTTTCTGAAACCAAGTGTTGTCCAGGGCCGAGACGGACACAACCATGAGAACCGAAAGGTGCTAGGGGAAATATTGTGTGAGTGCTATTGTCTTGGTTTACACTAAAGGTGAACAGCTTCAAGACCTAGTTCACTGATTAGCCGAGTGAATCCGATAGTACTTCACTAAGGCAGGTTCAAGGCCAGAAGCTACCTCTCTTGATGCAATATTTTTCCGTCTGACTTCTCTTCAGAGTCTTCATTTGCATTTGCATTAATTTTCATTCATATGGGGGATTGTTGGAGAAAAAGCCCTCTTTGAAGGGTTGAATAGTCAACTTTAGCGCGATTTAGGATAGGCTCCGATGTATATCATCGAGAGTTAATGATATCATTAAATACTTCATACAGAGTGGTTGATGATGGGCTTTTGAATCACTCGATTCGGATATCGGGTGAATGAGAAATTAATGCCTAAAGTTGGTTGAAAATGTGTTGGAGATAAGAGTTGAAGGGAGTACCTCAACTCAATATCCCACATTGGAAAGATGGGAGACTTGAGCTCCATATATAAGGGCTAGTGTATGCTCTTATAAATGTGCCCCAAGGGGCAAGGCACTTTTGTGCAGGAGGGAGGACTTAAATATTTCCACACGCGCGCGCGCGGGCCGCCGCCGCCGTCCGTCCGGCCGGCTCGGCTCGTGCTCGAGCTCGAGCTCGGTTCGGTTCGGGTGTTACTATTAATTTTTTGGACAAAAGTTCGTATGAATTTAACCAGGAAATTAATTAGTTAATCGTGAGGCGGTTGGAAGGTTCCAGAATAATGTGGAAACGAATCCTGATTAATTAAGTTAAATCGGTCCGAATTAATTAAATTAAATTCGAAATTAATTAATTAAATTAAATTCAAAATTAATTATTTTCGGCCAGAAATTGCTTTTCTTGAGGGAAAAGTCGAGCAATTAAATCATCCAACCAATCAGAATTCAGAAGACACGTCATCCGACCAATCAGAATTGTGGAAATAGTTGGCCAATTTTAATTAATATTTTCGGCCCTATTTCTTTTCCAAGGGGAAAAGTCTGATGATGTGTTCTGGCCAATCACATTCAAGCATTGGCTCCTCCTCTCCACTATATAAAGAACCCCAATGATGAAGGTTGAAGCATCGAATTTTCTCTTGTGTCTTTCCACCACAAAGAGTCAGTCATATAGATCTAGATATTGAGTCGAAGAGAAGTCGGAGCACTATGTAAGTTCGCCGGAGCTCGGATTTTTGAAGTGCCTCTAAATCCGAGACGTAAAGCCGTTGTATCTTGGGAGACATTTGCTACTACCGTGGGCACCATACCGGAGCAATTTGTCTTAAGGAAAGAGTATCTACTCGCCTCGGTTTGATCTCTAGTCCTTTATTTTCTACATCATAATGTTATCGTTCGTTGTTTGAGTTAGATCTGTACGGTAAGATTGGTTGTGTTATTTCTACTAAATAATATGAGTTGTACTATTCACTTGATTTATTTTCTAGATTAATATTCCGTAATTTAATCCGTAAATTACGGATCTGTTCCGTAAATCACTCCACACACGATACGCTACCCAACACTTTTTGCAACCTCCGGCGTGTGCCGCAAAAGGTCCTGCATGCACCGGTAAAAATATCTCTGACAGCTTCTTTTGTGACGCTCGGCACGCGCCGTAATAGGCCGGTTCTTCACAGCAGTTCGGTAAAATGGCCATAACTTGAGTTGAAAACCTCCGATTGATGTGATTCAAAGTGAGTTGGAAAGCTCGTTTCTTGATCTAAAACTCTCATGAAAAAGTCTTCTCCAGAAAATGCCTATAAGTGGGATCAAATTTCCGTTGAAGATAGACTATGGTAGAAGCACTAAGGACAAATGATCCGTTTGACTTTGATAGCTTCCGGCATACTCTTCTAGCCCTCAAAAGACGTGTTTAGGCTCAACACGTGTCATCACTCGGGGTCTTGGTCAACCTATAATCCTGCAATACAACACAAGAATACCAAGCGTAAACCCGACATGACGCTCCGGTTACTAAACCGGTATAAAGCCTATCAAAATATGACGTTTTATATAATAATTACTATCTACACATATGGATGAAACTAAGCAAATAATGACTTGAATTGATGCAAAAACATCAATAAATGCATGAGAAATAGGGATAAAACATCATAAAAAGTATCATCTAGTTGACTTACATCAATCATCTAATGAAGTCTAGAACACTCTTGAGGTTTTATTCAATAACAAATTTGAGGCGAGAATGTTGGAGTACAAAAAAGCCACAACTAAAATAGAAAAGGGATATAAACCTATGTTAGACTATCTAGTAGCCCTTATGAAGTTATATTCTAATGGATTGACTGCAGCAGGATCCTCATCTCAAAATTTAAGTTGATTCTAGCCATATTGGGAGGTCTTGGTAAGGACTATGAATCAATCATAGTCAATATCATCAATCATCTCAAAATTCGTTCTCTAGGTTCAATCTCACTATAGTTCTAGACTTGACTAACCCTTATGCTCATTTGAACACAAAAAGATCAGGGAACTTTAGAGCTCTATTAGACCTCAGGTGACAGAGGACCCCTTAATGCTAGAAGAGGAAGAGGTTATGGTGGAAGAGGTTTTGCCAATTAAGGAAATGGTATACCTGCATGTCGAGTGTGTAACAAGGTTGGACACACTGCTCTAGAATGTTTACCTTCGGTTCAACTCTATCTACTCCAACAACAACACCAACACCCCCAACTTCATCGAACCTAGTTCTGCCAATGCTTGAAACTGAAAATTCTCAACATGTTGCTTAGTTTTCCTCTCCAGACACAGTGAGTGATGCTAGCTGCTATGCTGATAGTGATTGTAACGCCCTGTTCCCGGACACCGAGTCCTTATCCGGAAAAGGAACGTTCGGCACGTATAAAATAAAAAAATTCCACTTTATACGTAAGCCTCTGTTAGATGTAATATCGTCGGATCAATCATAGATTGACCCGATTACGCAGCGGAATGCATCAGATCTAGATCTAAATGAAACAAAGAACATAAATTAAAGATCTAAACCTACAAGGGGGTTTAGGAGCCAACCTTTTTATGGTGCTTAAATCCAAGATCAAAAGTCTCCTTGAACACGTGTATGTGCGACCACGGCCTTCCAACGTGTGTCTCCCAGCAACACCAAGTGGATAGTGTTTCCCGCCGCCGGACCTCCTTGATATGCTACCTAGAAAACCCGAAGTTTTCTAAACTAAAACCCAAAGAACTATAGCCGAAAATTCCAAGCTATATTCTTTCCAATAAGGCATGTTTATGATGTGATAAAAGGCTTGGGAGAACTCTCTTTATATAGGAGAGTAATCATTGTCCTAAAATGATAAATCTAAAATATTCCTAAAATTAATTAGGATATACAAAAGATTTTCCTTTCCATAAATTATTTAACACATAAATAATTTAATCACATGTCTTATTATTTATTGAGAAAACAAATTTCCCAATAATAAATAATGTAATTTTCGGCCAAGACTTGGGTAAAACCCTAGTCCACACGAAAATTCCGCACTTGGGCCGAGTTCATGAAAAAAATGTATTTTTCATGTATTTAATTATCTAGTCCAACTAAACAATTAATTCACACATCAAATTAAACAGTCCAATCCAACTATTTAATTATAATCGAGGTGAAACGACGAGAAAACTATTTATGCTATTTTGGGAGCCACGTCGGGGACCATGGACCCATATTCAATAGCTACAATAAATCGAATAAAAATTATTCATCAAACAGAATAATTATATCCAACCTATTAATTCCGGGATTACACCACCATAAACCCAAAACTTGAACTCTATCGAATATAGATAACTTACACTCAATTTATGAGTCGAAAGCGTCCACTGATATAATCATTACATACGGATAAATCCTCCATAGTCGTTCACTTCGATTCGGGATATTTCCGTAAACCCTTCTCGAAACATATTATCCTTATTTACAATTAACCCCCTAGTGATCAATTAGTTCATAACCAATATGATATGAACTCGGCCGATCGATCAGTTTCTAGGGTTAACAAATAAGGGAACTGTCTGTCTACTTCCCGAGGGAAGGAAGGGATTCCATATCTATGATAACACAGACTACTCACTCATTCTAGAGTAGAGCCAACGAGAAGTGTTGGACCACATACTACGAAGTGATCCTTACTAACACATCAAACTCTACCCAGTCTAAGCAGTTGCCTGTGATCACCTCAGGATTGAGATTAATCCATATATGATCATCTTGTGATTCGATAAGACTTCTCGATCACGGAATTATATTGAGAACTCAAATCAAATCGGTCCAGCCCTATATGATTATCATCATATATAAATGCCCCATTAGGTACCCTATTACCGACAGTCCGGATAAGACTGTCACACCTAAAGTGTTCTGGGCGCATTATTAGCAAATTAATCTAGAGACCCGTACTCAGATTAATAAACGCTACGGACTAAGTTAATTTTGAGTACATCTCACTAACTCAATCCTCTTGTGTATAGCCATACACTGAGTTATGTGATTACATAAACGAGGTACTTAGGGTTTTCAGTAGTGTCTTAATTATAAGCGTACATGCATATAATAAGATGAATTATTAATTCTGTCCTAAAACAATTTTGTAATTGTCTTTCGGGAACTACACCTAACAGCCTCTACTACATCGTATCGAGTTAGGCAAAACGGAAGCAAAAGACTCGGGTATAATTTTTTTTCCAAACATCCAAGAACAGAAACTCAAACTAAAGATAGAAATGTGACATTTATTACATTGAAGAAAAACCAAATGAATCCAAACGTACGAAAACCTCCAAACGTAAACTAAAAGGAAGTTACAAGGTTTCCCAAAAACAAAACGTCTAATGAATACAAAAGAAAAAAGAATAAATAAATGCTTCAACTCCGGCGTCCTCAAACGCCGTCATCAAAGTTTTCCTCGAAATCCTGCTCAACCTGTTCATCTTCTCTCCCCCAAACACATAGAAAACAATGCATGTGAGGTAAGTACAAGGTACTCAATAAGAGGTAGAAGCTGCAATTTAATTAAGGTTTATAATTTTAAAAGGTTATCTTTATAAGACCGACTCAATCTAGGGTTCACTTCATGCCCATCGACATGTCATGACTATATGTTTCTAGCTTAGCTTTTCTTGATTACGTCATCACTCAAGGACACTAAGCATGGAGTTCATCAGCCTGAAGATATACTTGCTAACTAACGGTGATTAGCACTTGATAGCTCCGGGGTCTCCCCGGTATGCGTATACCCTCGATGAATTTCCTCCACTACCCTTCAGCCTTTTGAGCCAGTAGCGTTGTTCACCTTTTATGAACGTATCACATCGCCGATATGAAATAGTGCCTAACCGAGAATAGGTGACGTTTTATCTTTTACTACACGTATGTGATTATTATGTGTTGTTATCTAGCCACCTAAGTGTTTTCAAAGAAAAGATCACCTTAATGACTCTACTCCCTCACTTAGACAGCTAGACACCACATCATATCAAGTACACAGACATTGATGAACTCTAGTTCATCAAAGCACGAGCCCTTTCATGCCCTTCCGACGGATCCGAACTTCAACTCCCTTTAAAAGTACATTCGGTGCCGAAACTAAACGAATCGGAAGCTCAATCGAGGCTTGTTCATGTTTATTTAATGTTATTAGATCATGAAACAAAGTTTAAAATCCCAAACATAGCTTAAAATAACTTATTTATCAAAACATGGGCATTGGGCGAAAATTACATTCAGCCCGGCCAGTGCGTGCACATTCCAGGGGAATGTGCACACACTCCAGAACCTGTCCCCATTCAGCATTGGCAATGTGCGCACACTGCTAGTCAATGTGCGCACATTGAGCGCACAACACTTTCTAAACACGTTGTTATGCACTTTTACGATCTCTACTCAAATCCAAACGTGTTCAACATCAAAATACTCAGAAAAATAGCAGAGAAAGATCGATGACATTTATCTACCATAACAACCCTAAATCCTTAGGCAACACGAAGGTATGATTTCTAACATAAAATCATATCAAACCTTAACATAAAACCTAATAAACCATAAATTAACTTGTAGGAATATCCTCTTACCTTTTAGCAAGCTAATCCAAGTCCAAAACTCAGGAAAACTGCAGCAAACGATCTTTCCTCTCACGGAAAACCTATGTGATCAATCCAAATTCGCATTAGAATCGATCACACGCTTCGATTAAAACAAAGCTACGAAAGATATGAGTTTTGATCTCCAAAACTCATCCAAGAACACATCTAGGTCGAAATTACATACCTCAACAAAGCTCCGAACTTTGAGTATTGAAACAACGCTCTTTTCACGACGATTCCAACGCTCTACTCGAATCTGAAAACGATTGAGATTCGACTTAGGAACTGATGGAAAATCTCTCTGCCCTAAATTGCTCTCTGCGCCGTTTCTCTCAATGAACGTAGGAAATTTTTTGATTTCTTTTTGGTTATGGGAACTAATGAGATTTATTTTCCTTAAATAGATAATCCCAAAAATAATAATTTCTTATTATTTTTCCCATATTATAAAAATCGATTTTCCTTAATATATATATATATATATATATATATATATATATATATATATATATATATATAGGGGAAGGGGCGCACAAGGACAAAAAAAATTAATAAATAGGTCTGGAAGGACAAAAGTAACATTTTCATGATTATAAAGGATAAAAATCACAGTTGTTACTTTAAAATTGTTACTTCATGTGTTAATGTTACTTTGTGTTTCACAATTGTTACTTCATATTTACTCTATTACACATTTGTTACTTCATAATTGTTACTTTTGTCCTGATTAAATTACAGTTTCCTTCTATCCCGATTTTTTGATAATTTTGTCCTTCTGGACAAAATAAATAAATAAATAAATATATATATATATATATATATTTATCCTATAAAAATTAACCCCAATAAAAGAAGGGTTAATTCATTAAAAGTATAGTTTTTTTATACTTATTAGCCCCATAAGGACATAAAGGAATCATTGGAACATATAAGGACATAATATAGGGGGAATGAGGGAGAAGGACAAAAATATTTCATCAATTGAGTAGAAGGACAGTTTTTGAAACTTTTGCATAAAGGACAAAACTATTTATTCACTGTCGAAATTCACTTGTGTTCGAAATTCACTGTTTAAATTCACCGACGAAATTCACTGTCGAAATTCACTAATTTTCAAAATTCATCGTCGAAATTCACTAATTTTCGGGATTCACTGTCGAAATTCACTTGTCGAAATTTACTTGATTTCGGGATTCACTTTGGGAGATTCACTGATTTTCGGGATTCACTGTTTGTCCTTCTCGCTATAAAAATTATGCAGTTGTCCTTCTCCCTATAAAAAAATATGTAGTTGTCCTGTTACTTAAAAATATTTCAGATTGTGTCCTTATCCCTAATTTTCCACATAATATATCTACATGTACCAAAATACCCTAATTTAATAGATAATCCTGGACCATATCCAACCTCTGCGGAATTATATTATTTTTGCTGTTGAGATCTATTCTTCCGTATGAAACTCCCACATTACTACATTAGAGATAATTCTACAATCAATATCATTATCCATTGCAATTTTCGATTTGTCCTACGTCGTCTCGTCCTTTCCTCGACTCGGCAAAAAGTTTATTGTTGGTCATGATATCTTGAATTTCACATTCTGCTTTTCATTTCGACAACAGATCGATCACAGGCTGTGGGTGGCAATATTCTGTAGTAAGATAATATTGCCTCATTTTATTTATTTATTATTTCATTGGTTTAATTTGTGTAAATGGCTTTTGGATGGTTTCACGTTTCGTGTGACTTTTCAAAAATTGGGTTAAACATATTTTTGGCGGACATCTCTACACATTTAGGATTGGTGTTTACATCATATGTTGGGAACCATTAGGCATACCAGAAAGTTAGAAAGATTTTAGGGGGAATTAGGGAGAAGGACAGAAATATTTCATCAATTGAGTAGAAGGACAGTTTTTTGAAACTTTTGCATAAAGGACAAAACTATTTATTCACTGTCGAAATTCACTTGTGTTCGAAATTCACTGTTTAAATTCACTGCCGAAATTCACTCTCGAAATTCACTAATTTTCAAAATTCATTGTCGAGATTCACTGATTTTCGGGATTCACTGTCAAAATTCACTGTCGAAATTCACTGATTTCGGGATTCACTGGGGAGATTCACTGATTTTCGGAATTCACTGTTTGTCCTTCTCGCTATAAAAATTATGCAGTTGTCCTTCTTCCTATAAAAAATATGTAACTGTCCTGTTACTTAAAAATATTCCAGATTGTGTCCTTATCCCTAATTTTCTAAAGATTTTATAGTCCTAATTTTGTATTAGATTCGTATGCATGTCTTCAGTCTATTAACGTTTGATGGTCGGGTTACAAAGGAAGAAATCGTCAAATACGGATTTAGACTCATGAAATTATTTTTCGTGCCTTTTTATATCGATCGATCTTCAGGGCTTATTAAAATTTGAAAGACCACAGAAAAATGTGACAGAATTAGGAAAAGCGTTTTGACAAGAAGAAGAACCATAAGGTGGAACAAAACCCATTGGAAGGTTATGTAGATTTATGGCTCGTTTGGATTGATGGAATAAAATGAATCTGTTGGAATATAATGCAATGGAATTGAATGATATCATTCCATTACCTTGTTTGGTAGGCAATGGAACTCATTGTAGGATTTATTTTTTCATTCCATTTCGACTATTCCATTGAATTTTGGTTGGAATGAAAATCATCCATTTTCATTCCGTTGGAATGAAATCATATTCCATTTCTCCGTTGCAAAACAAGCCAAATTGATATAATGTAATGAAAAAATCATTCCATTCCATTTCATTACTGCAATCCAAACTCGCCATTAGAGTTTCTCCGTTGCCAAACAAGCCAAATTGATATAATTAATGAAGTGACATTAATGTCACTGCAGATGTTACTGCATACATTAGACAATTAATGAAGTGACATTGATGTCACTGCATACATAGACAACTAATGAAGTGACATTGATGTCACTGTAGATGTTACTGCATACATTAGACAATTAATGAAGTGACATTGATGTCACTACATAAATCGATACAATAAGGCATCACTGAATAAATTGATACAATAAGTCGTCACTGCATACACCGATACAATTAGACGTCACTGCATAAATCGACATAAGACGTCACTGCAAATCGATACAATAAGACGTCACTGCATAAACTAATACCGTAAGGTGTCACTGCATAAATCGCTATAAAAATACGTCAATTCATAACTCAATATCATATGATGTCACTGCATAAATCGCGACACTAAGACGTCACTGCATAAATTGATACAATAAGACGTCACTACATAAATCGATACCATAAGACGTCACTGCATAAATCGCTACAGAAATACGTCACTGCATAAATCGATACGATAATACGTCACTGCATAAATCTCTACAACAAGATGTCACTGCATAAATCGATGCCATAAGACGTCACTGCATAAATCGCTACAATAAGACGTCGGTACATGAATCGCTTACAATAAGACGTCACTGTATAAATCTCTACAATAAGACGTCATTGCATCAGGGTGCTCAATGCATCGAGGCGGTAAATGCGTCGGGGCGGTCAATACGTCGTGGCGTTCAACTCATCGGGGCGGTTAACTCATCGATGTGCGTTTGTCAACGCGTTAGGATGGACAATGCGTCGTGACTGTCAATGTGTCGGTGTGGCCAATGTGTCGCGGTGGTCAATATGTCGGGGCGGCCAATGAGTCGTGGCGGTGCAATGTATCGGAGCGGTCAATCCGTTTCGATGGTCAATACGTCGCAACGGTCAATGCGTTTGATTTGATGGCAATATGAATACAAAAAGTCCGTTTGAGATGGCTCATCATATTCTGTTTCTCCTAATTCTTTTCCAGGGATATGCATGAAAGTCTATAGTTTGCCGAAATCTCTAGTTTCTTTGAACTCACCCTGGCTAGATCAGGAACTAGATTGCGTTTGTTCAATGTTTGACGAATTAAAACCATGGAAGCTTCCAGCTCAACACACTTCTACTTTAAGTTGCATAAAGAATATGCGTGTAGGATGATAAATGGCAGGATTGCCACCAATGGGTTTCAGAGGTCTGTCTTCTGGGAGAAAAAATTAACATCCACTTAGATTACTTGTTAGGTGATTGGATGACTGATCTGTGTTCCTCCTTAATTTCAGATTTTTATTCTCCAACATATGTATCCATATCCCGTTGTACAAGGTCAGAAGGAAATATAAAAAGATAACAAGGTTAAGGTTTAAATGCTCATGGCGATTAATAAGTTGGCAACCTACCCTCTAGCTAAGGCTGAGCATGGGTCGGTTTGGGTCGGTTCGGGTTGGTTTTTTCCCATAGCTGGTCGGGTTGGATCGGCAATTTCAATCCCCAAACCAAACCAAATCACTTGGAAAACCAATGGTTTGGTTGGAACCAATTTCGGTTTGGTTCGGTTTGGGGTTGGTTTTGATGAATTATCTTATAATGCAAAAAAAGATTGCATATATCATAACAAATATTACATGATCCCTAGTTTACTTTACATCATTTTATACCGGTACAAAAAAAATCCATACATACTAATACTATTACAACAAACTAATTGTTCCATAAAACCAAAAAATAAACTAATACCAAAGACAACAGCAATATTTTAAAACCAAGTGAAGACTGCAGCAATATTCGGCCCAAATTAGAAAAATCATTAAAATTTGATTCTTCTAATTTTTCAAAAAAAAAACCTACCATAATTACAAAATTCACATAAACTAATTAGAAAAATAATTTAAAATTTGATTCTCCTAATAAAAATAGGGAATAAATTCGGCCCTACTTAGAAAAATTGTTTAAAATTTGATTCTTCTAATAAAAATAGAGAATTAATTCGGCTCACATTAATGCTAAATATTCTTACATTAAATTTTGTTTTTAAAAATAATTATATTCAAATTCGCATGAGGTTGAAAAGATACTTAATAAAAATGGGCACTTGCTACGTGGGTAGGGTAAGGGGTGGTGGTGGGTAAGGTTTGGTAGGGTCGGTAAGGTGAAGTGGTGGGAAAGGTAGTGTTGCTAGGGTAGGGTCGGGTAGGTTGGGGTAGTGGGTAAGGTAAGTAGGGTAGGTTGGGGTAGTGGGTAAGGTAAGTAGGGTGGTGTGGTGTGTAAGATAGGGTAAAGTGGAATGGTGGGTAGAGTACGGTAGGGTGGGTAGGGTATGGTAGGATAAGGTGAAGTGGTGAGTAAGGTATGGTTTGTAGGGTAGGGTAGGGTAGAGTATGGTAGGATAGGGTAGGGTAGGGTAGAGTATGGTAGGATAGGTTGGGGTAGCAGGTAAGGTATATATATATATATATATATATATATATATATATATATATATATATATATATATATATATATATATATATATATATATGTATGTATACACACATAATTTGTAAGTTTGGCAACACAAGATGCATGACAAATTACAAAGGTTTTTCTAATGTGAGGGCAAATTAGGTCGGAAAATGGAATCAAAGTTGATACATAGCAATTTTAATCGTTATATTTTTTATTCAAAAATTAATACGTCACATTGGACATTACAATTTGTTTAGAGTAAACGTCGTGGCGTGGATCGTATTAATTTTGGGGGCTCAATCTAAGTATAATGTTTTCGCTAATGTTCAACAAAAAGATTCCCACGCCATATACACGTTCAATAAAAAGAAAGGAAAAAAAATCATTATTTTATTAATAAATAAAAAACGCATAAGCCCAAGACATCATTTGTAACGTCCCAATTCGAAAACTCGAGACATCTTTGAATTCAGACCATTCGATCGTGACTGGAGAATTTAATATTACAAAATCATGAAATCTTCCAAACGTAATTGTTACATAATTAAATGCGTAAGCTAAAATTAAATAAAGGGTTTTTTTTTGCTACTACAACACAAATTACATTACATTACTACAAAGCGTCCCTTTGTTACATATTACAATGCACCCATATGCCATTTCATTACCACACTCAAAGTACTATAATACACCAAACACTACAACCACAATAAAAATACCGTAAAAGTACACAAGATCTTATCAGATTACATAATACCTACGATCTGTTCAAACTATATAGGATATCATCTAGAACTCCATAAAGTTTACCGCCTCTTAACGACTCACAGTAAACAAAAAAATCCTAATATCCCCTAAGATCGATTGTGCAAGACATAGTAGCAGTGTACGTAGACGCCATGAATGTGTTGACATACCAAAATTAAATAAGGTTGACACGAACGCAGGCTTCAGCTGCAACAAATTATGACTTATGTTATTTGTCCTACTTGAGGAGACCATAGAAAGATATCCATTTAAATGAATTGATTTTATTTATCTAGGTCATAAGTTTTCTTGATCACCCATTAACTCCGTTCAAATAAGTACATTATATAAATATATATCATCATTTGAGTATAGATATTTACAACATACGCAAATGTGGTTGACCATGTGCGTGAAAGACCAAAATAAAATCTACTTAAACAAATTTTCCAACAATCCAAACAATTTAGGTCAAATAGTAGTATTATTTGTTTTTTTTTTGGAGTATTCCTGTCGGCAGGCATCTGGTATTACGAGAATAAACCAAACGCAAACGCTGAACCCTACTTGAATTAGTCGCCTCTAGATTACTTCAAACTTATATATATATATATATATATAAATATATATATATATATATATATATATATATATATATATATATATATATATATATATATATATATATATATAAGGTCAAGCTAAATAAATTATTCTTGAAAATTCTTGTTATAGAATTGTATATATAATATTAGGGATATAAAATTCATTACTATAAAAAAGACAACTAGATAAGCTGATAATTTTACGAATATGTAAACAGTGTATGTTAATTTCCAGTCAATTTCCCTAAAAAAGAGTTGGTGTATTTAATGTTGTTTGTTTTGTTTTACGTTTGTTTAGATAGTGGATCCTCCCCTCAAAAAAA
Organism: Gentiana straminea; assembly: GCA_036785695.1. NCBI lineage: Eukaryota > Viridiplantae > Streptophyta > Magnoliopsida > Gentianales > Gentianaceae > Gentiana > Gentiana straminea. The sequence continues at coordinate 7,926,399 of JAVUPR010000514.1, read as the reverse complement.
AAAGATAGTGGATCCTATTTTCATGCTAATTTTCCAGTCAACTTCCCTAAAAAAGAGTTGGCGTATTAATTTGGTTACTCCATATTTTCCTATATTCAAACCGCGTTAACAATTTGTCAATTTCGTCCACCCTCAAAAAAAAAAAAAAAATCTTCCCATTACAAACACAACAAATGCTAGTATTTTTCCGGTGTTGCTTCCTCATCTAATTAGAGTGTAGTATAATACATTTTCATTTTCTATTAAACGTGAATGTGTCACTACATTACATGTTACAATGTCAAGGGGTTATCGCATCGTGTGTCGCTGCATTAGCTGTTACTACGTCATTATTATGCACGCATAATTGGGTTAATGCGTAATCCTACGCACACTGCATTATGTTTTAATACGAATGAGGGTGTATGAATCGGTGGCGGAACTAGGAAAAATTTTCGGGGTGGTCTTGGTATATAAACCGCAAAAAGCCTAAAAAAATCCGCATTATGTTTTAATACGAATGAGGGGTATGAATCACGGGAATCACGGGGTTACTACATACACACTACAACATGTTGAAAGAAAAAGCAACCAACTCCGAGGCTAAAAGGGATAGTTGTGAGCTCAATCATGCTAGACACCTTGCCCTCTTCATTCTGAAATCGTTCAAGTATTCTATAATAAAGTAAAGACAATTGTTGTTATTTCCTAAGAAATGAAACAGACCTTTATGGACCATTATTCATGAATAATTTGGATTGTTGTTATTTTACAATGTTGATTTTGATGTTATAAATTGTATAACATGTAGTAACACTTGCACTAACAACCTTATTCTCAATCAAGGACTACCCACTGTATAACATGTAGTAACACTTGCAGTAAAAACCTTATTCTCAACATGTAGTAGCACATTACGTTGCCAAAATGTTCCAAGACCTATACAGATTTAGACCACATGTAGTAACAATAGTAGTAACACATAACATGTCCATCTTGTAGTAACATCACTACACATGTGTAGTTCTTTTGTCCAAGTTTGTTAGTAAGCATTTGTAGCTATTTACATTTAGTATTTCCGAATGAAGACATCCTTAATCGTTTTACAACACTAAGACATTAGAACCACAAATGAAATAACACGTATTTCATGTTGGTTCCGTGAACACCATCCGACGTAGTAACACCACTATGTAAACACCCTCAAACATAGTAACACATAATGTACACCCAAAACCCTTAAACCTTAAACACAAAACCTAAGCCTGAACCCTAAACCCTAACCCTAAACCCTGACCCTAAACCCTAAACATGAACTGAACCCTAAACCCTAAACCTGAACCCTAAAAAACTTGAACCCTAACCTAGCATTTAAGGTTCATGGTTTAGGATTCAGGTTTAGGGTTCATGTTTAGGGTTTAGGGTTTAGATTTAAGGTTCAGGTTTAGGGTTTAAGGTTTAGGCTTCAAGTTTAGGGTTTAGGGTTCAGGTTTAGGGTTTAGGGTTTAGGTTTAGGGTTCAGGGTTTAGGGTTTAAGGTTTAGGTTTAGGGGTTAGGGTTTAGGGTTTAGGGTTTATTCGGTTTAGGGTTCGGGTTTAGGATTCAGGGTTTAGGGTTCAGGTTTAAGGTTCGGGTTTTAGGGTTTAGGGTTCGGGTTTAGGGTTCAGGGTTTAGGGTTTAGGCTTCATGGTTTAGGGTTTAGGGTTTTAGGGTTCATGGTTCAGGGTTTAGATTGTACATTATGTGTTCTTTTTACTGTAATCCTCTTTTATTGCCCATATCACTTTAATGTGTGACTACGTTATATGTTACTACTCATTGCATATGATTACATTCAAAACTCCATAACAATTTCGTCCCCATCTAATACACAACAAATGCCGGTACTTTCACAGTTTTGGTTGTTCGTCTAGTTATAAAGTGGCACAATGACTCTTCATTGTCAATTACATGTTAGCGTGTCACTCCATTATGTGTTCCTACACTAAAAGGATATGGCATTTTGTTGACAATATCAATCTTCCTTACTACCTCGTTCTTACGAACTCAAAACGGGTTATTGCGTAATTCTACTTACTCCACATCATATCTCAATAACATTGATCTGTGTTGGAATAATGGGGTTACTTACTACATATACATCAAATCAGGTTGGAAGTTAAACAAACAAAATGTTGTTTTTTAGGCATTGCAATACATATCAACTTGTGAAGTAATAATATTCATAACAGAAGAACAACAATCTGAATTATTCATGAATCCTGGGCCATAAACGGCCGTTTCATTTCTTAGAAAAATCAAAACAATTGTCTTTACTTTATTCAAGAAAACTTGAATACTTTAAGAATGAAGAGGGCAATGTGTCTAGCATGATTGAGGTCACAACCATCCCTTTTAGCCTTTGCAAGTCTTCATTTGTCCAATTTTGAGGAATGCTCTTGCCTTGGGACAACTTCAATAGGTAGTGAATCAGATAAAATGCACGATCACTTCTGTAGTAACAATTTATAGAAATGTAGTAACACTGCAACAACATGTAGCAACATACAAAATAATGTAGAAACAATTCATAAAACTGTACTAACAATGATAGAAAAATGTAGTCACAATTCAGGACTATGCAGCAACATTCCAAAAAATGTAGTCACAATTCAAAATAATGTAGTAATAGCTTAATAAAATCTTAAGCTTATATTTCAAACAATGTAGTAACTATTCTTTCATGACATGATCCCAATTGTGCAACAACACGTGAATATAATGAAGTAAATGCAGAAATTTCCATTATGTATCAGTGAAGACATGTTGTAAATGCAAACATTGAGCACACTGATATGTAACACCACACTGTCCCTTTATATTGGCATGTAGTACCTCAGTGCTGGAAGTAGTAACACACATCAGAAACATTTATCAGAAATAACACTTGATTAGCATTAGGTATCACCCTAGACATGTTGAAAATTCACACACTCAACACACTTACATGTCGCAATTGTAGTAACACACTGATGGACGTAGTAACACATTTGAACAAAATTCATCATAAATAACACGTGTTTTCAATTAGGTATCACCCAAAACAAGTTGTAATCTCACACACTAAACACTCTTATATTTATACACACACAGTACAATTATATTGAAATGTAGTAATGCACCGGTACATGTAGTCACACTTGCAAAAAAGCTTCATCCCAGTACAACAAACGGTTCATATGAATGAATAGCCCACTACCCAATCAAATACTCAGTAATTCTAAACGAAATTGAAAAAAAAATCGAAATTTACTCGGTCTTCCGGCGTTTCCCTCTCCCTTTTACCATTTTCTGCTATCTTCTCACCTCGTCTTTGTCGTGTCGTTCTTCTTAGTCTTTTTTTTTTTTTTTTGATTTCTTCATCGGCTTTGATGCTAATTTGGTGTCGTTCTTCTCCGTTTTTTTCTTTTTTCTTTTTTCTTTTTTTTTTTTTTTTTTTTTTTTTTTTTTTTTCTGATTTCGGCTTTGATAATCGAATGCAGTTAGAGTCCGTTCCAATCATCCTCCCTTGATTTCAACGCATTTATTTGGCCGAATTTAATGTTAAAAAAAACAAATAAATATTCTGTTATCATTAAGGGTTTTTTTTTTTTACGTATACGTTATTATTTTTGTCCTTTTCAACAACTTTTTATTTTTTTTGGTTCTAATTCATCATTTAGCATTTTATATTGTCCTTTAGGCCCACCACCCGTTTTTTTATTTAATTTTCAACCTGTGTGTGACGAGGCCACCAATGTAAAAGCCATATATATATATATATATATATATATATATATATATATATATATATATATATATATATATATATATATGATTAGGAATCGGCCTGCTGATGTTAGAGGTCAAGAAAGAAAATGCACAAGAAAATTTCAACGTTAACACAAAAATTAAAATACAAGATATTATGTCATGCATTTTCTCTTATAAAATAATTCACTTACTGGAAATGATCGATTTATAAGTTATTTGTTTGTGGTTTGAAGTATAATTTTTATATGTAAAAGCTTTTGTATACATATTATTCTTGTACTCGTTCTTCCACACATAAATACTTGTAATCTTAATTATTTAGAAAATCAAATTAACACTTTTTACAAATCCAAGAGGGCAGGTGTTTTACTTTGGAGTATTCTCTTGTCTCTACTAAGTCAACCTAAGGGATAAAGTTATTATGAAAGGAAAAAAAAAAATGGTCAAAAGTGAGAATTTGTATGTTATGACGACATGAAATATTCAAAGTATTGGTATAATACACTTAATTGTGGAAAAGCGTCAAATTAATAAAAAAAAAAAAAGTAAAGCTCCTCTTTTTGTGTGCCTTGAGAAATAACGTATCAAATACAAAACATAAAACAAAAACATTAAATATGCAATATGAAAAAGATAGGGTTATGAAAGCAATAATTAAGAGACGACAAGAAAAAGAACGTTAAGAAAGGGACTGAAAACAAGGACAGAGGCAAGAATTATAATTGGCATGGCCTAATTAAGCTAACCTTTAAACAAAACAAAAAATTAGTCAAGAAAAAAAAAAAAAAAAAAAAAAAAAAACTAACCTTTTAATATAATTTTTTTAGTCTGGAATTGAACCAAGAAAAAATTAAAAGCCTCTACCAATGGAAACACTAAAATTATATTCATTTCCTTTATTTTTAGTTTTAGTTTATGTTACTATAAAGTTCACAATTACTATACAACATAACTAGCTTAGTTTTTTTTTAACTTTCACAATTCATGTTTCCATCCACCCTTCCACACACATCTATCCTTTCCCTTTAATTAAATACTACATCCGTCTCATAAAAAATGTCTATTTTCACACAGATTAAGAATGCAATTATATGTTGTATTTTATGTATAAATAGACATATACAGGGGCGGCACCACCTTATAGAAAAAGGGTCACCTGACCCTAAAAAAAAAAAAAAATTCTATATATATTATACACAATTTAAAATTTTTATGTACTAATATCTACTTACTGACCCGCTAAAATTTTTAAATATTTACCCTTGACCCATAATTATACATATATATTTTATTATGTAATGTATTAAAAATTTGTAATACGGTGTGTCGATCTCGATCCCTGACCCGTGTCAAACAATTCCTGCAGACGCCCCTGGACATATATACCCTATCTTATTGATATTGCTGGGAATATCACGGTGCTAGAGGAGGTGTTTAGAGAGTGAATATCTGGGTGTAGAAGATGACTTTTACGGAGGGGTGATGGTGGCTGCGAAGGATAAATAGTGGTGCTCAACCGGCAAACGCAATAAGTGGTGAAGGGAAAACATGGTCAACAAATTGCCAGAGCTTATCTGCTTATATTGAATTGCGTATGTCTTTCTGGTTACATGAAGCCTCTATTTATAGGCAAAGCTCTAATTGCGATTAGACTAACAGTGACAAGGCATAATTAAGCATAATTAAGAAGACATGCAGTTGTAGAGGGTCGGGCCGAAGAGACAGCTAGTCGCTCTGGTGCCTTCCTGTTGAGACAGTCTTATCCTTGCTAATGCTTAGTATAGAGCGTGCTCACCTAAAGGTAGAGGGCGTAGCCCGGCTGACCGATATATCGGAGGGGAGGTAGCGTTTTCGGTCCCCCTCCTAAGGTCAGATACGATCGCACGAACTCGATGACCCGATCGGCTTACTTCCAGACGGGCTAGTGGCGATGAAGGTCAGAGTTTGAGAAGAGACTGCTACGGTGAGTCTGATGGTGGTCCGGTGGACCGTGTTCGGCCGCGGTGTATCAATGCCCCCTACTCCGTGGTTAAACCTTTCGCTATGGTTTAGACAGGGAGTAAGGTTGTGTGCGCTTGCATATCGCGACTTTGTAAGCTCCGTTAGAGGTGGTGCCGATTATAGTAGTTTGGGGTTGAGCCAGCCTTGACGACGTTAATCGATTTACTGTGAGGTGTTGTGTGCTTTGAGCGGACAGGCTTTGGACCGCTTTGCGTGTGACGGGTTTTTGGCAACTTTCAAGTCGCGGAACGACTCATTGCATGCTTCTGCGTGATAAAGCAGACAAGCAAAGAACACTGCAATCTCGGAGGGGCAGGTTTAGGACCGTGTTGGTATTAGCAGGTATTTGGCAATTTTTATGTCATGAAATGACTTATCTCCAGACGTTGCGCTATAAACCGGACAAACGTTGATGTGGTGCTGATGAGCGAGCAGATTTGGGAGCAGCGCTATGAAGCGGACAGAATCATACTTTACGAGTGGTTGTGTCGGACGGTCATTGGTCGAGGCGTAACCATGGTTCCGTATTGCTGTGACGGTTGATATGACTGGCCACGGCTTTTTATTGGCGGGAGAATCTCGATAACTGTGAGGTAGTTGTGCTTTGAATTTCAAATTTTGAAACGGCCGACACGACGTTTCGGCTTCCAGTTTGCCTATATAAAAAGGCGAACCCTCCATCGAAAACACTTTTCCTCATTTCTGCTTTTGTAACGAGAATACTCTTGTGGTATCTGAAGAATCCGGTGGTTTTAGCAGCAGTTTCCGGTGGAGTTTAAGGATTTTTTGGTAGTTCCTTCGAAGTCACCGGCCGATCCTCATCATGTTTCTAATAGATCTTCAACCTTCAGGTAAAAAGCTTCAATCTTTTCCTCCGCATTTGTTTCCCCATGCATTTCGTAATTCCTATTAGGTAGTTTTGCTCAAACTAAACCTGAAATGCTTGAATGTTGAGTGTTTTTTGAGTAGGTTTTACACCCGTCTTTTTCTATATGATGTTCTGTGCTTATGCCTGTATCCAAATCGTCAAAATGTCGCCTCCCTAACGGTCGTTTGGTCTGTGTCTGATTTTTCACCCGAGTTGTTCCCCTGGGTCTTAGCCTTTATTTTCCCAGAATCTTGACTTCACCATGGTTTGAGATTCAAGGGTTTGTGGTTTCTGCGGGAAAACGGAGGGGCGAGGTGTCATGATGTGTGGACACGCTCATCTTGGCCCGACTCTTAAGTCTAGGTGACTGATAATCCACCTCGCCCATATGTTTTTCAGGATGTCTTCCGAACGTACCCCCAGCCATGAGAGGACGATCATGAGGCTACGGAGTATGGGCCTGACGAGGTGGATCAAGGCGAGCAGACCTTCAAGGATTTCTCCGAACAGCTTGAGGTCGAGATGGTCGATGGAGAGGTCCCGAGCGTCTCTGGTCAAGGTCCGGACAAGACTGAGGTTTTTCTGTGGGCGAATGCGGCTCGGTCTAGGAAACGGAGAGAGTCTAAGAAATCGAATCTACGGCCCCCAAAGCAATATACCAAAGAGGGTCGTGTTGAGGTCGAGGCCCAGAAAGCTTTTGACAAGGAGGTTGCCCAGCAGTGGAAGAAGTTCATCGCTCCGCGGACTATACCAGCTCCCTGGCCGCTTTTGATATTTCAACGGATTACCGTTTTATTAGCTTTCCCGGGGTTAAGGATAAGAAACGGGTCTGTGGTCGCTCAAAGTTTGATTACATCTGGATGCACTATGACCACCTGGTGGCAGGGGCTCAGTCCCATTTGATCCTTTTCTTGTCAAATTTTTGGAGGTGACCGACACACATCTCAGCGACCTCACCCTTGGGCTGATGAGGGTCGTTTTGGGCTTTATCGTTGTGAGCCTCTTGCTTGGCAGAGAACCCACATTTGCTGTATTCCGCCATTTCTTCTAGGATTACCAAATTTGGAGAGTTCGATCAGGTGGCGCCTCGAAGGAAAGCCTGCCAGTTGTTCTTCGACCTCCCAGAGAAAGTTGATTCTTGGCATAACCGCTGTATGAAAGTTGAGTCTCAAGTTGGATGGCCATTCAAGAGAATCACCGGAGTAGACCCGGATACGGAAAGCTTCAAAGACTTTGAGGAGGAGGTCGACGACCAGCGTTTTATTGCTAGAATCAAGGAGTTGCTGGGATTTGTTGGGGGAATGAAACCTCGTAGGAGAGGACCTTCAATCTTCGCCTCCTCCTCGACCCTACCGAGTCATATAGCCGAATGACTGAGATTACCGGTCCTGGCGAGGGAGATGTGCTCGCCCCAATCGACCCGTTGATGTGCGATCCGGAATGGTATTCGGACTGCCATCACAAGATATGTTTGCCCTCTGAATGTGAAGAATGTGGGGGAGATCATTGAGTGCGGGAGGAGTTTCCTGTTAGCACTATATGTATTCTCAACTTCTCATCTTTTGTTATTTTCTCTCTGTATTTGTCTTTTCCTTCTTATATGCCTTGTATTAACTGTGTCCGCTGGTACAGATATGGTGAAAGTGAGCTGTCTCCTCCAACAGATGCTCGAACAGGCACAAGCCAGTGAAGGGAAGAGGGCAGAGATTTTGTCTAGTACTGCGAGCATCCTCTGTGCATGGTAACCATTCCTAACAAAACTGTTATTGCTCAGGCCAAGGGCAAATCCGGTGCCTTAGTCATCAAGAAGCCCTCTCAAACCGCCGCTACAAAGCGAGCCAGGTCTCAGACCGCCACTGGATCGTCTGAGTTGACTCTGAGAATTGATTTAATTGATGTCGAGGATACGGGTGAGGCGGCAGACCCGAAGAAGCCAAGGACCGATGTCGGTCAGAGCCATAAGTCTGTTGCTGTGGCTAAAGAAACTTTGCACAAGATCACTACTCAATCAAATATCCGCTCAGTTATAGAGCGTCATGCGAGTGGCCCCTCGACTCAGCAAGATGATAACCGACCTCCGTGGTTGCTTCCCGGGTTCCAGAAACCGTGATCTAAGGATGAAGCCTAGTCCTGGCCAACACTATCTTGAGGGTTCCCCAGCTCAGAAATCTAAGGATGGATGGGCCGGATGAAGTCGACCTGGTCATTGGAAAGGGAATTGGCTCTCGGTTTATGATGATGGACAGACTGGGTCCGCAATCTGGGTTCCTGCAGCATGGAGAGGACTTAGCGGGCATGATAGGGATGATCCCCGCTTTTCTCCTATTACGTCTAACTCCATTTTCTCTTTTACAGGCGAATACCGAGGTCGCCCAGCGTGATCGCCTGGATGCCGGACTTAAAAGCGAGCGGGATGCGGCTGTGAAGAAAGTTGGTCAGCTGGAGGGGCAAGTGAACCAAGTTACCTTGGAGCTTAGCACAGCCAGGAGTGAGTTGGAGGAGAATAGGAAAAAACGTCGGGAGGAACTTGAGGCAGCAGAGACCCCTCGTGTCGAACTTGTGTCCAAGCTTGAGAAGGACACCCTTTAGTTCAATAAAACCATCAACGAGTTACAGACCAAAGCTATCAAGACAGTATGAGGTATGGGTTGCAAAGAAGGAAGCCCTTGAGGATCGGATGAAGAAAGCCGAGTCTGACCTGGAGGCTAAGCTAGAGACGGCTAGAGTGGCAGCCCGAACTGAAGCGGTCGCCGCTTTCCAGGCTTCTGAAGTGTATTCAAAGGCTCTTGGTGTCGCGGGATTGGCTGGTTATGACGAAGGCTTTTACCACTTGGCTCGTTGTGCTCGATAGGCTCTTGGGGTTAATGCTCCTTCCTTGGATACCCTGAAAACCGGTCTATAACCGATCAGTATGACACCCGGTTGCTCCCTTTTCACGCCGAGATCCCTTTTACCGAGGAGGAGCTTGCCACCATTGCTGTGGACTTGGCCAATCGGGGTAAAGCAACTTGGAGTCCGCCACCGGGGATCATGACAATCTGAGAGCGTTGGTTAACGGGCCTCCTGTTGTGGCCTCGTCAAATCCCCCGGCTACATTTGCCTCGAGTCCGGTTGACTCGTTGTTGGATCTGTCTCTTCAGGGAGAGAACGTTCATGATGCTTCCTTGGTTCCCGAAAAAGGAGAGACTCAGCAGTGGGAGGCTCAGCAGTGACAGCCTCAACGCCGCTTTAATTTCTCTCAAGTTGTAGTATTTTGAAAACTTTTATTTTCTGTCTTTGAAGTTGCTTTGTAATAACTTTTTAACTCTAGATGACGTAACGGCTGTTGTATGGCATTCTTTCCATAATTAATTGCATGCTCTCCTTTTTCATATATTGTGTTCGCCGTCTGTTGCCTCGTTTCTTTCTTTATTTTGCTCGAAAATATGACGTCTTTCGAGTAAGTGCAATCTGGCCCAGGGTATACGGCCCCTTGTTTTTAATAAGCCTTGGGCCCGCAGCGTGTAGGGTTATTGAAAATAATTTGATTATATGTCGGTCCGCCCTTGATGTCGGTCCGAGAGCTAGGTCGCCCCATCCGTGATGAGTCCATGAGGCTCTATCCTGAGAATATCACGGGGAGCGTATAATCTTGGAACTTATAATTTAAAAATTGCAACATGTGGCCCCATTGTTTCGGCATGACTCCTGTCGGGTCTTGATCAAAATAATTTGAATTATTCCGTTGACCGTTCTGGGCGTGTCAGCCTTGGAAGTGTAAGAGTCTCCCTCTGACATGCCTCTTTATGATTTGCCTTGATAACCGTAATCTCGACCGCCGGGGTAAAAACTATTGTAGCATTGAAAGAGGCTATTGTGCCCCTTATCCGTTTTTCAAATTTTGAATTTGAAAGAGCTAACCTCGTCCGTTGGATTGGGTCGGTCTGGACCGTAGCTCCTTTTGGCTCTGCCTATAAAAGGAGTGTGTAGCCATCATGTTCACTCACACTTTAGAATTTGAGCCTTTTCCTGTCAACAAATGTTTGAGCCATCATGTTCACTCACACTTCAGAATTTGAGCCTTTTCCTGTCAACAAATGTTTGTCGCCCCTTTTTCTAATCTATTTTAGCAATATGCCTCCTTTCAATATTCAATCACCGTTCTTCAAGACATCGTCCAATGAGGTACTAGCGAATTTCTGGCTGTATTTCAATAGCTGTCCCATATTGATTGAGAGGGGCTTGAATCGGTGCAAGGTAAATTGAGGATTTCACATTCGTATCTCTTTGTCTGGGTGGGAAGACATGGTGGCCCGGCCTTCCGGCCGCTACAATACGACGGTGCTGCCGAGTTTTACTCGGCTCTGTCCGAGGAGGGGTCTAGATGGCCGCTAACCTCTGTGCCTGTTCACGGAGTTGCGGTTCCCTTTACTCTGGCCGTCATCAACAACTTCTTCCATATTCCCAACTTTGATCCTGCCCTTCATTTTGAGCGGGCCTGGGCTTTGGATGAAGATATGGTCTCCAAGCACGCGCATCAGAATGGCGCTCTTCACTACTTGTTCCCTGCTTCGTGGGAGTTTGCTCCAGAGGGGGTCGCATCCGAGTTGTCTCAGGATGCACGGCCATGGAAGTGCTTCATCAACACTCATGTGCTTCCCCCTGATGACTTTGAAGAGGTTACAGAGGAGGAGGGCCTACTTCTACATGCTATTGGCACCCCATCCGTAAATGTGGATTGGGGTCTCTTGATGCATCGCAAGGCGGTGTCCTTCGCTATGGGCATGAAGCATGACCGCTCCATTCCGTTTCCCTGGTTGATTTCCAACCTTTGTTCTGCTCTGGTTCCTACTTGTACATCGGACGAGTATCTTTCTCTGGAGAACATTGTGTTCGATGAAATCCTATCTGGGTCTTTTCCTGATCCCGGCCTCTTTCTAAGAAGAGTCGTCATATTTTTAGCTCTCCATTATGATGTTGTTTTCCTGCTTTTGATAATGGATTTTGATTGAATTTCTGATTTCTGTTCGCGTTTTATTTTTCTAGTTCATATATTTCCTGATTATGTGTAAAAACGCATCCATAATCCAACCCAATTGTGGCGGCCATTCCTACACGTGGCCCTATCGCCCATATCGAGCACATACCTTTTCGTTAGAAAGGATGAAGCATTAAAGCCGAGGACTTACGGTTGCCCTAGAAGACCGTGCGTTCTATGATGGCCCGGCTCCCTACCACATAGGGTCGGTGTGGGAGCGGCCTGCGAAGCTCTCGCCGCGACTTCAGAACATAACTAGAATCCCAATAAATAAATCCATTAATGTAATTCATACACTCCATAAATGTTTTACAACCATTTCATAAATAATTCCATCATCAGACTAGAAATGATTAATTACAACCTTCTACCTAACACGTTGGCACAACACCATCTGGATCCCAAATAATGACATCACTCTCATCATCATTTCTATCTTCTAGTCATCCACCTGGAATCCACTTGAGGTAACCGGTTGTACCTGTAACACTGAAAAAGGTTTCGCAGGAGGTGTGAGCTTTTAAACTCAGTGAGGTTCAGTGCGTGTATATTGTGTAGCTTTCACAAACAACTACAATTGAAACTACACAGATCGGATAAGCACATTTATATATACAATAATATGTATATAAGCAGTCATGCCCACACAAGGGTCAGTGATCATACCAGACAGCAGATATAACCAGATACTAACCTTGTAACCCCTCAGAATCAGATGACGCTACCTCACACTCCAATGCCGAAATAAACGGCCAGTCAGAATTGCAGATGTCCGGAACATCCGCCAGAGCCTTCAGTCTCACATGGCTAAACCTCCTAACCACGCTTGACCAAGGCGAAACAGGATTAGGAAATGACCGAGTTGTCAGCCCAAAGCTTTCCCAACCGACCAAGTCCCCGCCTGCGGGCCCCAGTAACGGTCAACCAAATTGGCACACCGTATCACTATTTATTTAGTAGCCATAAAGGCATCACGATAACAATCAGTAGCCAAAAAGGCACAATAACAATAACAGTAACACAGAAACAATAATTCAAGTAGCACAGAAGTGATATTACACTTATCACATAATAAGACTACACATTTTGCATGTGACACAAATACAAATGTATATGTTACATGTATTATCACTGAACAGTTAACATACATATGTAGATCTAAGAGATCCACACTCGCATGACACGAATCACAACAATGTATAAGGGGTAACGAGTCTCACGGTGACTCCAGAAAGATATCCACAACAGAGATGTTATTAGCTCCAGGGATTCAGTAAAAGAGGACAGATGGATGTTGCAGATGGACACTTCTGATAAGTGACCAATCAGTGGAAGACTTTAATCACCAAGTGGTGATGAAGCCATAAGAGCTCTCACAAATGATGTTGATTCCTTGAGAGATCAGAATATCTCAAGTTCATCTCGATAATCATGGCTTAGCCTTGAAGTAAAGAGAAAGGATAACAAAGGCATATGTGGCTTAGCCAAACCAAGTATACAGGGCCAAACTGGCAGGATATATAAACGTATCATCGAGAAAACGTAAGTTAAACTGTAGCAAATAACCAGTATCACACGAGACGTAAGAAAACAACTGATGATGAAAGTTTGGTGATCGGAGTCTATTCGATGAATAGAATCAGTGATAAAGGAATCGACTAGGTCGATGTAAGTGTCTATGGTATGACTGTGTTTCGTTTGTGATATCAAAGAAGATAATGAAGAATATCTTTGGTGGTTACTTGTGTGGTACTTTGGAAATAAAGATAGTGGCTAAGAAAACCCACACAATCAAGTGGCGGTGTTCAAATGAAGCTTTATCGCAATCCGAGAACACAATGAGTTAGTGGATTTAACAAAAGAATCAGAGATACAAACATAGATCTCAGTTAAATAGAATTTAACGGAGATAAAATAGTTTAAAACAGTTGAAAGAACCACATGATACCAGATCAATATAACAGAAAATATCAGATTAACAGTTTCAAGTATGTATATAAGATTACACATTTTACATGTGTCATTAGCACTCATAACACAATTATGGTGATAAGCTATAAAAGATAACACTTAGATCTATTCAAGTAGGTTTGATAGATCTACTGCTAACCAACGTTAAAAGAATATATAACAATATATAAATAAATAAGGAACCTCACAATGGTATTGAGATGATACTGGTAGACTCTGCTGACACCGATTTGACATTAGCATCCCTCGCAATGCTATTAAATAAACACTATTGTTCTTCTACAACACCTCAGGTTTATAATCATTTTTTCCAGAATAACATAATTTTTATTATATAATTTATAATATACATATATATTATATACATGCATGCAACGGCTTTTATAGTCAAAATAATATGAAGGTGAATCAGCAAATTGATAACGTGGCTAGATGTAAGTTAAGTGCTACCAATCACAGCCATGGTAATGCCAACAAATTATTATACGTGGGCCATAAGGCTATCCCAATCCCCATGTATGATGTTTATCCAATCGCGGAACCGTTTAATAAAGACGCGACATATTACATGTGGCTTTATGGCGTAAAATCATCCGTTGATTACATCGTATATTTACGTCGATACTTATCCATTTGATTTGTCATGCTTGTGTCGAGACTTAGCTATTAAGTAAGCAAGCTACGGGCTAGTATTTGACACCGAGGAGATAGACATCACACATATAATATATTTACACATATATACACAAACACATATAATATATATGTTACTATAAGTAACGTAAATCCTTTTAAAGTCGTTAGTTATCATAAAAGAAATATTTAATGTGATAACTTGGACAGCTAAAATAAACGTAAAACGACACCGTTTATAGAATACTAAATTATATAAAAGCGTTAAAAAATCGGGGTGTCACACGTTCAGCGTTGTATTTAATACGGATCAGATTTCCATCTTGAATTTGAAAAGCCTACTAATTATGACCGTAGGATGCTTTTATCTCCTGCCGTTGGTGTATCCTCTTCCTCAACATAAATGGAGGGAAAACTTTTGTTACCTTGAAGCTCAAAAACTATTTTCTGAGATCTTCGTTTCTGTTCTTAGATTGATCATGTAGTCCTCCTCTGGCTCCACCTCTCCCTCTCTATTGTCCCATTTCTTTAATACGGTGTCAGCTAATGCTATCCAAAATTATAGGGATTACTTTGCCGATCTTGCACACTTACCCGAGAGGATCTTGGATTTAAACAAGACTGATGGGAGTGGGTCCTTGATTCATGTGGCTCACTCCGGGTGGCGTCATTTTCTTCTTGGTCCCATTGGGAGGTGCAACCTCACCCTGGTCCACGAATTTTATGTCATTCTGTCATAGGCTCAGTCCGTCGAAGAAGTTTCCTCTGTTTCCGTCCGAGGCACTCAAGTGTGCTTCACCCCGGCGGCCATAAATGGGCTTCTACAACTCCCCGCATTCGATCCGGCCTTGCATTTCGAAACGGCCTGGGACATCGACAGCGAAGAGCCCTATTTTGCTCATAGATTTGACGCGTATGCGGCTTTATTTCCCGTAAGAGAAGAGGAGCCCGTTAACAATGGTGTTGCATCTGGGCTTTGTCGATGGTATCGGGAATGGAAATGGTTAATCAATACTCGGGCCATTCCCTCTGGTAATTTTGAAATGTTGACCGATGAAGAGGCCATCCTTATACATGCTATATGTACCCGGATGTGAATGTTGACTGGGGGCTCATCATTCACCGTGAGGCTGTTACCTATGCGAGAAACATGGATCCGAATCATCCGATCCCTTTTGCATGGTTGATTCGAGTCTTTGTACTACCAGTTTTGGGATGACTCTTGCGCCCAGGGATCAATATCTCCGCATAAACTATAACCGCTAGGGTGTTTTGTTTTGTTTTTTGTTTGCACTGTACCGGCCCCCCTATTTTTGCGAATGAAAAAGGCATGGCCGTTTGATTTTCGTGAAAATAGAAATACTTTGAGATTGGGAAAACTAACCGAACATAAATTAGAGCGAACACGTAGCATCGGTTTACATACTTGCAAAATAAGAAAGCACATTCATTAATGTCGCAAACATTGAAATGAAGAGCCATAACCCAAAAATATGTCGATTCATGTACGCCGTGGACGTAGACATGACTGTGCTCGCGTGTTTCCCCTACATATAATACATCTTCATGTGATCTGCGTGCCAAGGACGATTAAGCTCATAGCCGTCCTTGTTTTTCAGGACATACGTTTCTTTTTTGATATCCCTGGAAATTTGGTACGGGCCTTCCCAATTTGCGGTCGCCTCTGTCAGGCTCGAGGCCTGCGGCCTTTCTGTTGCGGAGGACGAAATCTCCTACTTTGAAATAATGACCCCGGATTCTTTTATCATGAAATCGCTTGGCGATCTGCTTGCTATCCTCTTTTTTTTTTGCCATATCCAGCTCGATTTTCCTGTTAAGCTCGTTTTCCACGAGGTTGTGCCTTGCGACCCAATACTTGGGAGTGCCATCTAGATTGGGGTCATGGCCTCTGAGCCATATATGAGCGCAAAAGGTGTCTGACCCGTGGGGGTTTTCACCGTTGTCCGGAGTGACTATAGGATGGCGGAGAGCTCATCAACCCATCCTCCCGTGGTTGCACAATCGCTCACACTTTTCTTTAGCATCTTGATTATTTGCTTGTTCCCGGCCTGAGCTTGGCCGTTACCCCGCGGGTAGGCTACTGATGACTACCAGTGTTTGACGTTGTAATCCCTACAAAGCTTGAGAACTCCTTCCTGAATTGCGGTCCATGATCCGTGACCACTGCTCTAGGAAAGCTGAATCTCGACAATATCTGGTCGTGCAGGAAATAGACCACGTCCTTAGCTCCTATCTTCGCCAAAGGCTTTGCCTCGATCCACTTGGTGAAGTGGTCTACTACTACTATGATGAGCTTGCAGCTACCTCTTCCGGTTGGGAATGGACCAATGAGGTCTAGTCCCCACATGTCAAACGGCCAGGCGGTAACCACGATGCTCTGCTCTACCGAAGGCAACCGCGGTATGTCTGCAAATTTTTGGCACGCTGGGCACGTCCTGACTAGGATCTCGGCGTTTGTAGTATTGTCGGCCAGTAGTATCCAGCGGATATGACCTTTTGAGCTAGAGAGAGGCTAGCATGGTGTCCGCCACACGCTCCCTGATATAATTTGGCCAGGATCTTTTCACTTTCCTCCTTGCTGACACATATGAGCAGAGGTTTCGTGATTGATCTCCTGTATAAGATCCCATCCAAGACAGTGTACCTTGCTGCTCTTTTATGGAGAGAGCGAGCCTCATTTTTATCCAGAGGTAACCAGGCTGATTCGATGTATGCTCTAATATCATCGACCCAGCCTTTGATGTGGTGCCTGCTCGTCAATATCCATGACCTTGTCTCTGTAGATAGAAGGCGCTGCTAGATACTCAACCATGATGGAGGGGTCAGCGAATTCTTTGTTCTCTGACAGCCTCGTCAGGAAGTCTGCCCACAAATTATCCTTTATGTCAATCCTTTTGAATTGGTTATAATTGAATTCTTCTTTCAATCGGCTGACGACCTCACAGTACTTACTCAGAATACCACAGTGTGTGTCGTAATCCTCTGATATTTGATTGACGACAAGTTGCGAATCGCAGTAGACCTCAACGTTGTTTACTTTCATTTCTTTTGCGAGTTTGAGGCCTCCTATGACTGCTGCTTCGTATTCCGCTTGATTATTTGAGGCATCAAACTCAAATTGAAGGGCTTTCTCAATTTCCTTAGTTGTCCCCAGCTCAGTTAAGATAACACCGGCCCCGCATCCACTCATGCTGGATGCTCCATCAACGTATAACTGCCAACAATTTTCCGGTTGCTTTGTTTCTGCGATTTCGGCTCGCGCTTGGTCATCGAGTTCTGGCGGACTCGACTGCTCTATGCTGAAGCTCGTTTTGATGATAAAATCTGCTAGTGATTATGCTTTGATTGCCTTTCGAGGCTGGTATTGTATAGCGAATTCTGTGAGTTCGGTCGCCCATCGAAGTAAGCGACCCGAGAGGTCCGGCCTGTGAAGTACTTGACGCAATGGACTATTCGTGAGAACGATAATAGCATGCGAAGTAAAGTAGCCCCTGAGTTTGTGCGCAGCAACAACCAGCAAGTTGGCAAGCTTTTCAACATTAAAATAGCGACTCTCCACCAGACTGAAAGCCTTGCTTACATAGAAAATGGGATTTTGGAGGGTTCCGGCCTTCTTTACAAGCACAGCGGCTACAGCCCTAACTGATGCCGCCAAATATAAAAATAGAACATCTTCATCTGTCGGGCTGACTAGCAATGAAGGTCTCCTCATGTATTCTTTGAGTGCTCGGAATGCTTTGAAGCATTCTTCATCCCATGCGAACGTTTTGTCACCCTTTAGGATCTTGGAGAACGGAAGACATTTATTTGCAGAATTGGATATAAACCTTCCCAAAGCTATGATTCTTCCGTTCAGACTTTGGGCCTCTTTGATGCAGGTTGGCTCCTTCATGTCGAGCAAAGCTTGGATCTTCTCTGGGTTGGCCTCAATGTCTCGATGACTAACCAAGTAACCATAAACCCTAGAAACTTGCCTGCCTGGACGCCAAATGTGCATTTGGCCGGGTTAAGCTTCATAGAGTGTTTTTTGACATTATCAAATGTCTCAGCGAGGTCTGTGGCGTGACCTCCGGTGGTTGACTTGACGACCATATCATCTATATAGGCCTCCATGTTCTTACCGATATGTGAATTGAAAACTTTGTTCACCATCCTTTGATAAGTCGATCCAGCATTCTTCAACCCGAAAGTCATCATCTTATAATAATACATGCCCCCAGCAGCTCTGAAGGCCATTTTTTCTTTGTCACATTCTGCCATCTTGACTTGATGATACCCAAAATATGCGTCCAGAAAGCTTAAGGTATCAAAGCGTGAGATGGAGTCGACCAACCTGTCGATCCTGGGAAGCTGATAAGGATCCTTTGGACAAGCTTTGTTTATGTCAGTGAAATCGACACACATTCTCCGTTTTCCGTTATGCTTTTTCACCATTACCACGTTGGCCAGCCAGGTCGGGTAGGCCAACTCCTTGATGATTCCCGCTTGCATAAGCTTATCAACCTCCACTTTGATTGCGGCCTCCTTTTCTGGGGTGAACTGTCGTGCCCGCTGCTTGATTGGCTTAAATATGGGGTCAACATTCAGATGATGAAGTGAAATCTCTGGCTCCGTGCCTCTTATATCGGTTACAACCCATGCGAACATATCCAAATTTGCTCGGAGCTGGGCAATCAGGGCCTCTTTGTCGGATGTGGGTAACTGAGTGCCAATTTTTACTTTTTGGTCGGGGTAGGCATCGTTGATGACTACCACTTCCAACTCTCCATCTGCTGTGAAATCTGGTTCATCTCTGACTTGCAAGGTTTCACACTCGACCTCCGTAAGAGGGAGCTGTTTAACCGTTCGAATTACAACTATTTCTACGGACGTCTCTGGTTGCTCGACGTGTGGTCTTTTGTTATCAGCCCTTGATGTCCGAATATAGGTTATGACTGATTCAGGGTCACTAATGCCTACTCCGATCCCATCCTCAGCATAAAATTTATCCCGTTGGTGTGGTATCGAAACGACCATTTGGAATTGCCTTAGTGCCGGAGCCCCTATGATAACATTGTAATTCGACTAGAGATCTACTACAAGAAAATTTGCCTTTACCGTCCTGAAAGGCGCGTAATCTCTCACCTGCACATCTAGATCGATGCCCTCCTTGACCTGGATTCAGTGATTGGTAAATCCTTCAAGGGTTCCATTGTGCGGTCTCAGATTTGAGTCACTGAAGCCGAGCTCCTTGAAACAATGGTAGTACATGATGTCTCTGTAGGCCCCAATGTCAATCATGACTCTGTTTAACGGCACCCGGTTGACGATTACCGAGATGCTCAAGCACGAATCCTCAGTGTGGACGGATGTGACCAACTCGTTACGGGTAAATATAAGTGGCTGCTCCTGACCGAGCGGAACAGCTGGACGCTCGACGTGCTTATAGATATAGTTGATTCACTGTTTGATCTGTTTATTTCTAGGTGCAATCTCGGTGATCATGTGATCATATTGGCGGGTGACGATCTTTTACGCACCTCATATTGGCGGGTGGACCCCATGGATCAATATAAATACAACGTTCCAGGAACTACGTAAGGCTTGATTCCTGGCATAATAACAGGATACGTAGGCACTCTAAGAATTCCACTTAGACTCAGCCGCAAATATATAAAACCCCTTCCTTGTTCTTGGCATTAGGGTTCTTGAATATTCATCATCAACATAAGGAAAAGCCCGGATCTTTAAGGTGACATAATTTGTCATCGTCATTGGCGCTAGAAGGAGGGCCCTTCTTTTTTTGAATACGTCAAGATCATCATGCCTCCAAAGGAAAAGACCGCCAGAAAAACCACCTCCAAAAACGTGGATCCGCAGAATCCGCAGATAAGTGAGCAGGCAGGTGTGGAGACTCAGGGCGATAAAGATCCAGCCTTAGAGACCGCCCAAGAAAATCAAGAAAATCTACCAAAGCAAACTCAGGGCCTGGCCCCAGAGCATCAAGCCATGGTGGATCAGTTGGCGGCGACAGATCACAACGCTCTGAGAAGAATAATGGCGGAAGCATTTACACGACAGAGACTTCAACAACCGCAACACCAGGGGGAAGGCGGTCTTAATATCGCCGTCAATAAACCTAAGCCAGTGCAGTTCGAAGAGATCAGCGCTTCCTCAAGTTCTGTCGAAAGGAGGAAGCGAGAAATCCAACAGAAGCACATACGCGTCGATGAAGATAGCGTTAGGCAGGAGTTGGACATGATCCTAGGGAAGACCCAGGGTTCGTTGTGGTTAAAGTCTCCTTTCACCAAGGAGATTGAAGATTATCCTAAACCCAAAGGGTTTAAGATTCCTAAGATAGACCCGTATGATGGCACCACCGACCCGGAGGACCATCTTCACATGTATCTATCCCAGATGAGGCTAGATTGTGCACCCGACGAGATGCGATGCCGGGCATTCGAGACTCTACTCGTTGGTCGAGCAAGAGAGTGGTTTACCAAGTTGAAACCCGGATCCATCTCCAAACTTCACCGTACTCGCCCGAAAATTCGAGAGATGCTTTCATCGTCAACAAAAAGTTTCGGTTGAGCGAGACGCACCTCACAAATGTGAGGCGGATAGAGATGAGTCGGTCTTAGATTATTTGAAGAGGTTCAACCTTGAGGCCATGCAGTCAAAGACCCACAGGATCGAGTCTTGATCACTTCATTTGTAGGGGGACTGCGCAACACAAATCTATATGAGAAGTTAAGCAGAAACCTACCTCGAAACATGGATGAATGTGTGAATGTCGTCCATCGATTTTGTCAGGGCGAGGAGGCAGTGCGTAGGCACACCCAAGCCGAGTGGATGGACAACTCGAGAAAAGATGGTCGAGGAGCCAATAAGAATCAGTCTCGACAGCAAGATGTTGAGAGAAAAGCATCAGTATGGGATCGCATCGAGGCTCCCGTTTCGGGCCGGTCAGAGAGAAAGGGGGGCAAAAAGGACAAAGATTTTACTCCTCTCAACCGGTCACGTACGGAGGTTTTATCAATCATGGTCTCCAAGAACCTAGCCAAGAGGCCACCTCCGATCAAAAAACCTCAAGAAAAGCGAAGGTCAACAAAGTATTGTGAATTCCACGAGGATACAAGCCATTCGACAGAAGAATGTTTCGACTTGAAGAAAAACATCGAAGCCCGTATCCAAGAGGGGAAGTTGGACGAGGTTATCAACAGATCACGTTACACCGAGCCCAAGGGGCAACGAGATTTTAAAAGGAAAAATCCTGACCAGGATAGAGGCCGAAGTCGTGAGAATCAGAGAAGAAGAGATCGATCCCCTCGACGGGACCGATCTCCTGATACCGATAGGGACTACTATGGTCAGGACCGCTATGATGATAATCGCCCAAATAATTACGTGAATATGATATTTGGGCCAGGGGAGAGCGAGAAAGAGCGAGCCAGTCGAGAGCCAGACGACAGCTCGAGGGCACGCAAGCAGCCGAGATTAACCACGGAAGTCGGGTATGGCCCTAAAGACAACGTTCCTAGGTCGTCAAGTCATAGTGAGGGGTTAGTGATTGAAGCGGTTATAAGTCGAGCCAGAGTATCGAGGGTATGCGTCGATAATGGTAGCGCTTGTAAATATCTTGTACTACTCGGCGTTCCAAGGTATGAAGCTCAAAGAGAAAGACTTAGTGCCTATAGCCTCTCCACTATTTGGTTTCACAGGTCAGGCAGTCCATCCCATGGGTTCCATAAAGCTACTCACGACAGTAGGTGATGGAGAAAAAGGGAGGACACTAGAGCTAAACTACGTGGTCGTTAAAGCTCCCTCAGCGTATAATGTCATTTTGGGTAGACCAGCCCTTTTCGAGTTACGAGCTATAATTTCTACGTATCATAATAGCATGAAGTTCCCGACTCGAAATGGTTCCCACGAGGTAAAAGGTGATGTTGAAGTCGCCAGAAGCTGTAATTCGATAGTGATGAATGGTAAGATGGTGGTACAACAAGTTCTCGTAGAGGAACTTATCCCAGAAGAAAAGTGTTGGGCCTCGAGTGAAGCAGTGGAAAATGTCAGCTTGTGGGAAGAGGAAGACGATCAGAGTGTCCAAGTCGGGGTCTGGGTCCCAGCTCAGGAAAAGCGTTTATTGATCGACTTGCTGAAAGAGTTCAAAGACGTTTTCACATGGAATACGTCCGACATGCCAGGTCTGCCGACAGATATCGCCGTCCATAAACTCGAAGTTGACCAGGCCAGAAAGCCAGTCAAACAGAAGAAGCGAAACTTCGCACAAGATCGATTGGCAGCTATCGAGTCCGAAGTCGGAAAGTTGCTGTCGGCAAATATAGTAAAAGAAGTACTCTATCCAAAATGGCTTGCTAATCCAGTGTTGGTGAAGAAACCAGATGGTAGCTGGCGCATGTGCGTAGACTTCACGGATTTGAATAAGGCATGCCCCAAAGATTCCTATCCGCCGCCTAAGATCGACGGGTTAGTTGATTCGACCATCGGTTTTGAGGTATTCGCGTTCCTCGATGCATACAAGGGGTACCATCGTATTCTTATGGACCCTCGGGATGCGAGAGAGACCGCGTTCATTACGAGTTTGGCACCTTTTGTTATGTTACCATGCCATTCGGACTAAAGAATGCGGAGCTACATACCAAAGGGCGAGTCAATAAAATTTTTGCGAAGCGATTGGTAAGAACATGGAAGTCTATGTGGACGATCTACTCATCAAAAGCCGATCGATGAAGCAATTTTTGGTAGACGCCGGGGAAGTATTTGAAGTGTTAAGAGATGCTGAAATGAAACTTAATCCAAAAAAGTGCACCTTTGGAGTGAGAACAGGCAAATTTCTAGGGTACATGGTCTCGAGAGACGGGATTCGAGCTAACCCTGATAAGATCGACACACTAAAGAACATGCCTGCACCCCGAAATACGAAAGAAGTTCAGAGGCTCACAGGTCGGATGGCGGCACTGAATAGATTCTTATCTCGGTCAGTCCAGCGCGCACTACCGTTCTTCAAAATTCTTCGAAAACCCAGTCCTTTCCACTGGGACAGCGAATGTCAGACGGCCTTCGAAGAATTAAAAGCATATCTATCAGAACTACCCACTCTCACTTCTCCTCGAGAGGGGGAAAGGTTGTTGGTTTATCTATCGGTCTGCGAGGAAGCAGTGAGTTCGGTCTTGGTCCGAGAAGGGGAAAAGGGCCAGGTACCTATATATTTTGTAAGTAGAGCTCTGCATGGCCCCGAAACCCGATACTCGCCAGCTGAGAAACTCGCATTATCGTTGGTACACGCGTCGAGAAAGCTTAGGCCATACTTTCAAGCCCATCCGATAGTGGTAGTTACAGACCAACCACTCAAGCAAATCCTGGCGAAGCCCGACACGTCTGGTCGACTCGAGAAATGGGTAATCGAGATGGCTCAATACGATATCGAGTTTGTGCCGTGCACCGCGATCAAGGCTCAGGCTTTAGCAGACTTCTTAGCCGAAGACATATCAGTGCAACTTGAACAAGAAAAGCAAAGTCAAGAAGAACGATGGATGCTCCATGCTGACGGAGCCTCGAGCAAAGAAGGAGCAGGTGCAGGCCTCCTATTAGTCAGCCTGATGGGGGAAGAGTTTCCATACGCTCTCCGATTCAATTTTAAGGCAACTAATAATGAGGCAGAATATGAAGCAATTATCACTGGTCTGAAGCTCGCTCTGGAGCTGGGGGTCGACAATCTCCACGTTTACAGTGACTCGCAATTAGTCGTTAATCATATTAAAGGGGAATATGAGGCTAAGGAAGAGACTATGAAGAAGTATTTGGCAGTAGTTCAAGGCCTCAAGCTGAAATTCAACTCGATTCAATTTGAACAGGTACCTCGAACTCAGAACAAGAGGGCCGACGCTCTGTCCAAGCTAGCATCGAATTTCGTCTCTAGTAAAAAGGTGTTAGTAGAGTTGCTAACAGAGAGAAGCTATGAAGAGATAGAGGCCCAGCCGATATCTCAGCAGGCCACATGGATGGATCCGATCGTCATTTACTTAAAGGACAAAATACTACCCAGTGATAAAGTACAGTCAAGAAAGGTCCGACTACAGTCGGCTCGATATGCATTCTTCAATGACGTACTTTATCGGAAGTCGTTCACAAGTCCATGGTTGAGATGCGCATCTGAGACAGAGGGAGAATATCTTCTCGAGGAAATCCATAGAGGAGCTTGTGGAAATCATTGTGGGACTAGGATGTTAGCCCGGAAATGCAAGCTCGCGGGATACTTCTGGCCGTCAATGCAACGAGATGCGAACGATTTAGTGCAGAGATGCCATTCTTGTCAAATCCACGATAACATCTCTCATCAACAGCACAAGAAATGAATGTCATCTCGTCGACGCATGGCCTTTCGACATGTGGGGAGTCGATATTGTAGGGCCCCTACCTCGAGCCCCAGGGAACAATCGGTTTGTAGTAGTTGCGGTAGATTATTTCACTAAGTGGGTAGAAGCCAAGGCTTTACCCGATATCAAAGCAGCAACAATCAAGAAGTTCCTATGGGTCGATATTTTATGCAGGTATGGTATTCCAAAGGCTTTAATCTCGGACAACGGCACTTAGTTCGAAGACCGAAGAGTTAGAGAGTGGTTAGCCGAATATCACATCGACCAGCGCTTCACTTCAGTGGCTCACCCCCAAGCTAATGGTCAAGTCGAACAGACAAATCGACAAATTAAACTCGGGTTAAAAAAAAGGCTAGAAGCTGAAGGACGAGACTGGGCGTTGCAACTCCCGAGCATCCTGTGGTCATACAGGACAGCTCCAAACTCATCAACGGGCGAAACACCTTTCTCCCTGGCATATGGGTGCGAGGCAGTTATCCCTGCGGAGATCGGCATTCCTTCCCCTCGAGTTTTAGCGTATAATATTGAGACAAACGACCCTGACATCCGACAGGAGAAGGATAATCTCGAGGAGCGGAGAGAAATGGCCTCAGCCAGAATGGCAAGGTACAAGCAAAAGATCTCTCAATATTACAACGCGAGAGTAAAATACAGATATTTTAAGGTTGGAGATCTAGTTTTGAGGAAGAACGAAGCAAGTCGACAAGAGGAGATCGGGACACTCACCCCGAATTGGGAAGGCCCGTATCAGATTCTAAAAGTCCACCCTAAAGGTTCATATCAACTAGGTCGAGCAGACGGAACTACAGTTCCTCGACAATGGCACGCGAATAATTTGAGGAAATTTTACGTCTAAGCCTTAGTCGATCAGTTTGTTTCCACTTGTTTTATAAGATTTGTAATCAGTCCATGCGACAATTCTATCTTGGTTATAATAAATGATGATTTATTTTTCTTGACTGTTTTACTAAGTTATTTTTGTAATATTCTAAGTCGAAAAGGACACGAAGTTACAATCGACAAAGAATGGAGCAATCCGAAAGTCGGAACTCCCGACAATGCCATAAGCATACCATGTAGAAGGCAAGAGGAAGACTCGCAAGGTCGGGTCAAATGTCCAAGTCGAAAGCCTAACGTGCCCAAGGGTCGAATAAGGCCGACACAGGACGGTTCGCATGGTCGGGCCAAACGTCCAAGTCGGAAGTCTAACCAGCCCAAGGGGCAGCTAGACCGAGACAAGGACAGTTCGCAATGTCGGACTAACTCGAAAATTTAGCAAGCCTATAAGGCTAAAAAGCCAAGGCAACTAGATCAACCTAAAGCCATATAGAGCTTAAGTGTATTATGAACTAAAATTGATAAAACACTTGGGGGGCAATACAATATCGACAAGGCAGAAGCGAATAGAGCCAGAGGCTCGATAAGCAAGAAAGCCAAAGACAGTAATAAATGAGAGTAAATAACAACAAATAGAGACAAAAGGGCAGAAATTTCAAGACAAATTAAGGCCAGGCCGAAAAGACCAGCCATTATAAAGTGAACATTCACCCAAGTCGACTCAAAGTTAATAAAATTTACAAATAATTGCCAAGTTAAAGTTCAGAACATCAAAGTTTGAAAGAAACAAGGTAACTAAATAGAAGCATCGGGAGTCGGAGTAGCATCTTCGGGGGTCGTTGTTAAGGGTCAATTTGTAGTGTTTTATAAGGATATATTTTATATCAATATTCCCCATATATGGATGTTTTTCGTAGAATTCGAGCTTATAATCGATTAATTGAGCAAATGACGTTTTGAATAGTTAAAATGCAAAATCGAGTAAATATCGTGGTTTTATTATCTATTTTGTATGGTTTTACGTTTTGCTCGGTTTTGTCATCTTTTAGGTGCACAAATGTGGAATGGAAGAGGTCTAAATGATGTTTGATTGAATATTAAAGTGGAAAGAAAGACATACAAGAGGATGAAGATGAAATAAAGCTTGGGAAAATCCCGAAAACGACTCGTAATACGACGGGCTAATCAAAAAGGCGTTTTCTGAAGAAGAGTCCTTAATGAAAGTTGTAGAGTTTTCCGAGAGCTTTTTTATGACATTCGGATCATAATTTTTGGAGGTCTACAACTCAAGATATGAATTTTAGAAGTTTAGGCGGTGTCCGGTAGCCGCCCCATGCACAGCCTTTAAGATTCAAAACCCTAATTGGAAAAGAATTATTTTCCGGCCGACATTAACATATATTACAAAGCAGCCGCCTTAGTCTCCCTTATAAATACAGCGCATAATTAACCAATTGAGGGAATAATTCATATCAAATATTCAGCCGCAATTTGCACCACAAAGCAGCAGCTTTTCTGGGGCTCTCCAAGGCCGGTCACCCGAGCCTTGTGCTCGGGTGATCCGGGTTAGATTAGATGTAGTTTTTTCTTCCGTTTTCGATTCATGAGTTCATCCATGTACCAAACTACGTGAGTTTATTTATTTGATTTATTCTGTCCTTATTCGTTTTTTATAATCTTTAATTTATTTTGTATCGTTCTATGATTTTGATGCTATGATGTGAATTAGATCGAGAGATCAGTTTGCTATTGATATGTTTACAACATACGGAAGTTGCGTAAACTAGATCACCATAGAAAGATAGGATCTTTAATCATTAATTATGTGACAAATTAATTGGTTAATTATCTAGGTTGTTAGATTCTAAAATACGAGAGTTAACTTTGAATCTACACCGAGTTTTGTTTGGTAAATCGATCTCAACATTCGGAAGATGAGAGATTGATAAATTGGACTCACTAAGGAATTGGGAATCCATAGCTTGAGATTAAATTCACTAAGGAATTAGGGATTTGTATCTCGTGTAAAGGTGAAACCACAATTTGAATTAAAATCATGAGATGAACTAGGATTGAAATCACTTGGTTTGTGCACTGTTTGATCCCATGTATCTTTAGTTTAGTTTAGGTTGTGTTATTTTATTTCGTAGGTTAGATTTATTTTAATTGCTCTTTCGTTTATTTTATTTGTTCTTTCGTTTATTCGTTTTTCCTAAGTAACAATTGAAAGGAATTAGTGAATTAGATTCAACATCCCGATTCCCTGTGGATCGACCCCTTACTCACTTCGCTCTACTATCAATTACCCGGTATTCGGCCGGTTAGGAGTTAGTTTTGCATGGTAGTTAGGGTTTATAAATTTTCTTTTGTTTAATGATGCAAAATCTCCCCAACAAAAGTGGCGCCGTTGCCGGGGAATAGGTGTCATGTTGAATCTGATCTTGTTATTTCTCGATTTTGTTACGTTTATTTTTCGTTTTAATAAAAGTAGCGTTTACCAAATCGAGAGTTTTTATTTTGCCGTGTTTCGATGACCATAAGGTTAAGAATGTGCAAAAGTTTTTTACTCGATTTGTTTAAACGTGAAGTATGTGTTTATGTGTTTTCTCGATCTAACCTCTTTGTGCTTTAATTGAAAGTGGTCATTTCGTGATCTCGTGTTAATATGTGTTTTAAGTTTTTAGGGTTTGTCTCGCGTTTTCTCGCTCTCTGCCGTGTGTATTCGTTGTATGGACGAGCGTTCAAGTTAGTGAACGCCCGTCCGCTTCTTTAGCTGCGAGGTAAACGAGCGTTTGAAAGTATTGGACGCTCGTCCGTTCAAATATTTTCGACTCGTTCGGTTTAAAGGACCGGACGAGCGTCTATGCTTTCGAACGTCCGTCCGGTTGGTTTTCAATTCAAACGAGCGTTTGTTTTGCCGAACGCTCGTCCAAAGCCGTATTTTGAGGTGAACGCCCGTCGTCGTTGTGCCGAACGCCGCCCGTAGTCCAGGTTTTTCTTGATCTCATTCCTAATGCTTTTATTTAGTATGGATTGCTTATATTCGAGCATCTCGTGGCCTATTTATTTTTTACATAGATGTCCTGAATATGAATGTTATACCTTTCCATCTATGAATTCATGCTAAGTAAATGATCTTATTCCTTATACATGATTCATCTATGCAAGTTATAGTTACTGTCGGTTCTCGTATGCTATAACTGGTCTTCGTGTTAATTAGTAGCTAATGTCGGTTTCCATATGCTACATACCGCTGTGATGAATCTTGTGAGCTTTGAGACTTATGTGCTTCCTTGTTATTTTTGTAACTCATTTGGGTAGTAACTGTCGGTTTTCCGTTGCTACGATGGAAACCTTATGAGTTATATCTGTTTAGTATAGCTAACTCGTTGGTTTTCCATAATGCTATCACCTTTGACGAGTCTTAAAGCGCGTCTACACCGCATGTAATGAACAAGATCTTGTCGTTTATCGTAACCTCGTCATTATCCGGTAGACGTTTATTATATACATGTCATGTTGCAAATGAGTGCGCTAGTTTTCTTTCTTTTATTTTCTTTTATTTTTGCATATCACTTAGATGCATATCATTTAGTTGCATGTCATCTAGTTGCATTGTTTTTCTATTTTTCTTTTATTTTTCTTGAGTGTAGTTAACTGGTCGGTTTCCGTAATACTACCTCGTTTTTATTTAGTTTCTGCATAGGCCGTAGTCACCGTAGAGTTGTCGGGGGTCTACTTGCTCACTTCGAGCTGTCGAATTTATTTTTTTATTTATTTTATTTTTAGGATTGCATATCATGTAGATTGCATTGTAGTATATTTTCATATAGTTGCACCTAGCCTACGACTTTGTAGTATTTCATGTATAGTATTCAATCTTTAGTTGAGCTTAAGTTGAAAAATCTCTATGATCCTTTTCTTCATGTGCTTTATATATGTAATCTTTTCTTTTTCCCCGAAGACTCTTTTTGCACTAATCAAGTCTCAGGATACTTTCTATAGCTATTGTGCACTTTAAAGATGTATTCGGTTGTCCCGTGATGCTCCACGCTCTATCGAGCTATGCAAGCAATCCTGGTTCTTGTTGGTTCCTCCCGAATTGCCGCATCCAATCGGCTAAGTTCTCTAATTTATTATTTCGTATAACTTGAGGACAAGTTGCAATCTAAGTGTGGGGGAAGGGATAGATGATTTATGTGTCTACTTTCGTTTGCTCATATTTTTAGTATTTCTATGAAAAGTGCTTAATTTTCAAATTTTTTGTTATATCCCGAGTAGACAAAGGCATATCTTTGCTTGAGTTTATATCATTTTTGCTATATTCGTATATTTAGTAATTTTAGTTGTTTCACCCGACACTCTTTTTCACATGCCATAGTAAATGATGAGCTAAATGTTGAAAGCCTACCCCATTTTAGTTGGAGATTTTTGATGATTATAGCATGTTTCTTTGCTTATGTACAATTCTTGAAAAGTTTAGTAGTTTGTATTCTAGGATTAAAGTATGACATACCGTGAATATCGTAAGTTTGAATGTGACAAGTGAAACGTGATTAAGTCTTTGCAATAGTAATAAATTGTTTACTTGAGGTGTTATGCTCGGTGGTCCGTGCTACTAGAAAATAATCTTTTCCACTTTGCGCCAAATTTAAATCTCTAAGTAAACATAATTGTAATTGTGTGTGTCGGAAGGTGGTTTATGATTTGGGTGAGGTAGGGTGTACCACGTATGTCCTATTCCACTATGATGACCAAAAGCTCACGACGGTCGGTTTATAGTTGCCTTATGATTGGAGTAAGGCGGGGGATTATCTTGAAATGTCCTATTCGCTATGAGGGCAAAAGCTTATTCGATGTGTGTTAGAAAAGTGTGAAAAAAGTGAAAATATTGAAATATATTATTATGAATAAGTAAGGACTTAGTTATCGTTAATCTTATACCCGTATAAACCGAAGGATATGTTGTAGGGATTATCCTCTCGAGTCCGTCAAAAATGTTTTAGATATTCTCTACTATTTCTTTTTGGGATATGTGTGTTTTGTAAAGTGATCGTTATAATTTTTGAATATTTCTAACTTAGATGGGAAACCGGGCTAGTTTTGGTTTGAATAACTTTCAAATTGTGGAACTTAGTGGAAGTTTATTATGGCTATGCACACACTACACGGGTGAACTTCTAAGTTATTGAATATACTTCATATTTGTATGGATGTTTATTTGTCTCGAGCTTGACTTTGTTTTGTTTTGCTCGGGACGAGCAAAAGATAAGTGTGGGGGAGTTGTTAAGGGTCAATTTGTAGTGTTTTATAAGGATATATTTTATATCAATATTCCCCATATATGGATGTTTTTCGTAGAATTCGAGCTTATAATCGATTAATTGAGCAAATGACGTTTTGAATAGTTAAAATGCAAAATCGAGTAAATATCGTGGTTTTATTATCTATTTTGTATGGTTTTACGTTTTGCTCGGTTTTGTCATCTTTTAGGTGCACAAATGTGGAATGGAAGAGGTCTAAATGATGTTTGATTGAAGATTAAAGTGGAAAGAAAGACATACAAGAGGATGAAGATGAAATAAAGCTTGGGAAAATCCCGAAAACGACTCGTAATACGACGGGCTAATCAAAAAGGCGTTTTCTGAAGAAGAGTCCTTAATGAAAGTTGTAGAGTTTTCCGAGAGCTTTTTTATGACATTCGGATCATAATTTTTGGAGGTCTACAACTCAAGATATGAATTTTAGAAGTTTAGACTGGCGTCCGGTAGCCGCCCCATGCACAGCCGACTTAAGATTCAAAACCCTAATTGGAAAAGAATTATTTTCCGGCCGACATTAACATATATTACAAAGCAGCCGCCTTAGTCTCCCTTATAAATACAGCGCATAATTAACCAATTGAGGGAATAATTCATATCAAATATTCAGCCGCAATTTGCACCACAAAGCAGCAGCTTTTCTGGGGCTCTCCAAGGCCGGTCACCCGAGCCTTGTGCTCGGGTGATCCGGGTTAGATTAGATGTAGTTTTTTCTTCCGTTTTCGATTCATGAGTTCATCCATGTACCAAACTACGTGAGTTTATTTATTTGATTTATTCTGTCCTTATTCGTTTTTTATGATCTTTAATTTATTTTGTATCGTTCTATGATTTTGATGCTATGATGTGAATTAGATCGAGAGATCAGTTTGCTATTGATATGTTTACAACATACGGAAGTTGCGTAAACTAGATCACCATAGAAAGATAGGATCTTTAATCATTAATTATGTGACAAATTAATTGGTTAATTATCTAGGTTGTTAGATTCTAAAATACGAGAGTTAACCTGAATCTACACCGAGTTTTGTTTGGTAAATCGATCTCAACATTCGGAAGATGAGAGATTGATAAATTGGACTCACTAAGGAATTAGGAATCCATAGCTTGAGATTAAATTCACTAAGGAATTAGGGATTTGTATCTCGTGTAAAGGTGAAACCACAATTTGAATTAAAATCATGAGATGAACTAGGATTGAAATCACTTGGTTTGTGCAATTTTTGATCCCATGTATCTTTAGTTTAGTTTAGGTTGTGTTATTTTATTTCGTAGGTTAGATTTATTTTAATTGCTCTTTCGTTTATTTTATTTGTTCTTTCGTTTATTCGTTTTTCCTAAGTAACAATTGAAAGGAATTAGTGAAATTAGATTCAACATCCCGATTCCCTGTGGATCGACCCCTTACTCACTTCGCTCTAGTATCAATTACCCGGTATTCGGCCGGTTAGGAGTTAGTTTTGCATGGTAGTTAGGGTTTATAAATTTTCTTTTGTTTAATGATGCAAAATCTCTCCAACAGTCGGCGCAGGAGCAATGGCAACGGAAGCCGTATTATCAGGAGTCGGGCTTGCTGTGGGACCACCATACTTCTGGGCAAGTGATATACCCTGTGGAAATTCATCGAAGTACAGGTCATACAGCGCCTCCGAGTCAGGGTCATAGCAGCCAGGCTCTTCGAGCTAGTCGATCTCGACGTCCGGGTAGGCCTTCTTCACTTGGTCCACCGCCTTGGTGAATCCTCCAAGTATGGCCGTCTGCATGATTACATCGAGATCCCTGCCCAACTCGTCAGACTTCCGATACTCGAGTACTGTGGCAATCCTTGCTTCCTCGAGCTGCCTGGGGATCTGATCCAGTTCGGCTTTCAGCTGATCTCTCTCTTCTGCAGTGGCCGCTCCCCGTGCAAGTTCCAGCTCGAGAGTCACTTTCAGAACAGCCTCCCTCCCTTCGGTCGCAGCCAGATCTCTCCTAAGCTGGGCAATGACAGCTTCCTGCTCCTCCTTTACCCTCTTATCTCAGCATCAGCCTCTTTCTTGAAAACATTGAGCTGCGATTCTAGACCAGCGACCCCACCAGACTTGATAGCGAGCGCGTCGTTCAGCCTCCGAATCTGTGTCTTCAGCTCCTCCTCGGTCTCGGACGGCATGTTCATACGTCGAGAAGCTTCTCGACTCATAAAGTAATGCTGCCAAAAATAACAAGTTAAGGCATATGCTTCGAGAGGTACCAAAATGAAATCGACAAGAGTTAGTGTTTACCACGCGACCCAGTTCTCGGAGGGAAGAGGCCAGGACCTGGTCGTCCAGCTTCTTGACATCATCGGCCGACATCTCACCCGAGGCAGCAAGATCGAGAGAAGGCTTGATAAGTTTAGCCTTTTTGGCCTGTTTTTGCTGGTCTCTCACCAGCTCTTCGAGTGCCGACCTCTTCTTTTGCAACCGGGCTGCTTCAGAGCCGGAAGCTTCTTCACTCCCTCCGACAGTAAAGTCGACAATATCCTCTTCTTCACGTATCGACCGGTGCTCATGGGTGAGTCCCCCCGAGGTAGAAGGCGGAGTCGGTTGTGCGACAAGGGTAGCAGTCTCGACACCCTGAGTCGAGTCATCAACATGAGCAGATCTCTCCTCTGACACCGGGGGAATGGCTCTCGACTTAGATGCATTGACAGCAGCAGCTACTGCAGAAGCCTTTGGGACAGCGACCTTCGAGAATCTGCCCACTGCACAAGTAAAAAAGAAGTCAGTGTCGGAAATAGTAAAGATACAATTTCAAAGAGCGATAAAACTTAGCAACAAAATAATAGAGTTTCCTACAATTTTCCTGATCGACAGCAGGAAGGCTTATGTATGGTACGGGTCCCGCCTCCTCGAGACGGGCAAGGTCGTAAAGGAGACTCAGGTCCAGCGTAGTCACCTCGAACTTGAATCTCTCGAGAGAAAGAGCCTCGTCGGGTGCGGCCTCACGACCCAGTTTGTCATCCCTTCCGTCTCTCGACCTCCATAAGCCGATATAAGGATTGTCCGACCCATGTCGGAGAAAGAAAAACCTAGGCTTCCAATTCCCGTGAGATGAAGGTCCCCGAGACACGAACTCATGACGATTGGTACGCCTCTAAAACGTGTACCACATTTTATCCGGCAGCGCAGCGATCTTATACCACCACCGGAATAAAGGAACGCTAAAACCGATGCCCGCAATTCGACAGGCAATCAAAAAGCCCATCAGAGTCCGGATCGCATTTGGGCCCAGTTGAGATACACCGATCTCGTAATGGTGAAGAACATCCAGGACCGCCGGACAGAGAGGGAACCTTAACCCACTCGACAATTGGGCCTCATAGACCGTACGTAACCCTTCCGGGGCTCATCGGCAAGCGGTGGTGGCCGGAAGGAAGCCGAACCACCGCCTTGAGGGTCGAAAGCCCATACCTCCGCCGCGGTTGGTTGAGATCATCCATGGTAAGACAGGAGATACACCCCTGAGGCCCCTTTTCATCCATTCTGGTGGATAATTTCTTGGGCTCCCGGATAGTGCCTAAGGGTTCCGTCGGATTTGGTTGTAGGGGTTGATCGGAGGGAGCAGATATTGGTGTTTGATCACCGGAACGAGACTCCTCAATCCTATCAGAAATTGTAGTACTACTAGACATGGACAGACTCAAGCAAGAACGGTAGGAACAAAGAAAAAGACGACAGCAGAAAAGAGTCTTACTTGTAGTTTCTGAGAAGAAAATGGAGAAATGGATAGGCAGAAATGATTTTCACCGTCTGGTTCTTCTCCCCCTCTTTATGCGTTGCTAAGGCCGAATGACAGTGAAAAGACGTGATTAGGGGGGTTACTAGTAGTTATAACTCCCCAAAAATCGCGACAATCAAGGATAACATCATTTATGGCAGAAGATGAAAAGATAGTGCGCTCTGACGTCATAGCGAACGGCCACGATTGGTCAGGGAGACAGGTGGCGTACGAAGCGGTTACACCATTTCCCGCCCAAGATTTGGTCCAACTCGAAGACAATTTCAAATTGGCAGACCTGACCTCGGACAACGGAAGTCGCCTCTCTCAGGTCTGGGGGGCTTATGACGACACCAGGTTATGCACCTCGATATATCGTCATCGAGTGGACCCTATGGATCAAATATTTACTAAGGCCCATGAGCCAGATAAGACATACATGTCGGACTATTGACTTGGGAGCCATGACATACATGTCGATCCCCGAGCCTGAA
This sequence comes from Gentiana straminea, assembly GCA_036785695.1. Lineage (NCBI taxonomy): Eukaryota > Viridiplantae > Streptophyta > Magnoliopsida > Gentianales > Gentianaceae > Gentiana > Gentiana straminea. The sequence goes on along the minus strand of JAVUPR010000514.1, from coordinate 7,891,351 downwards.
GTATGGCTAGGAACTCGAGGTCACGACTATCGACTTACGGGCAGTGCAGGACGTGAGTTCCAGGAGTCGATCACCCCAGGTCGGGCAGATCGATATCGAGAACAGAGTCCACACCAGCTACGGTAGCCCAACATCCGCAGGATAACTTGGGCAAGGAGTAAAGCCCAATTAAGGGTAAATAAGACAATAGCTACAAACCGACTCATATTAGGGTTAGGTCATACATTGTCTCTATAAATACAACGTTCCAGGAACTACGTAAGGCTTGATTCCCGGCATAATAACAGGATACGGGCGGGCTTGACGATTATCTTTGTTAACCCCACCTCCATCCTTTCGGTATTGGTCAAGCCTTTCCTCGCTGTATCAGCTTCTCAATCTCAATCTTTGACTGTTTGCATTCTTCCGTGGTGCGTCCATTATCCCTACGATACCGACAGTACTTGGACATGTCACGGCGCTTGTCGGGCCTCATCGGAATAGGGTCGGGAAGCTCATCTCTTACCTCAGCTAACAATCGGGTATAGGAGATAGTGATGGGCGTGAAGTTGTCATTTGTAAACTTCTCAGGTTTTTTGAGATCGCGGACTCTGTTCCTGCGGCTTTCTCTTGGTGGACTCCGATCAGCCCTCTGTCTGTCATGTCGAGACTTGGACACCGCTGATGGCGCCTCAGTCGCGACATACTTCCTTGTTTGAGCTAGCATATCTTGGAGGTTTTTCGGTGTATTGAGAGCAAAGTGGGACTTGAGGTATCCCTTTCCTAGCTCCGCTTCGAAGCTAGTCATTTCCACATTCTCCGGTAACCCTCGTGTCTGCTCATAGATTCTGGTGAAGCGATCAAAGTAGCTACGAGTAGTTTTACTCTCACCCTGGCGGATTTCGTGCAAGTCGGTGTGCGTCTTCTTAGGCTGCCCCACATATCTGAACTCGTTCATAAACTTGCTCAAAAGGTCGTCCCATGACGTAATTGACCTAGGAGGTAAAATGCGAACCCAGGCGGCCGCTCTATCCTGCATGGATCCGACGAACGCTATGCACCATGCCTCCTCACTGGATATGGCCAAACTAAACTTGCTCTGGAAGGCTGACAACCAGACTAGAGGATCTGTGGTCCCATTGTAATTTGTTGCTGTTGGGTAATGTATCCCTCCTCTTGGGGCCGCTTTCAGTATGCTCTCGTGAAGAACACACATTCCCCAAGTAGGTGCTTCCTGGAACACTGATTTTCCTTTTTCTAGATCCATAATTTTCTTGTTCATCAGCTTAAGTTCATCCGCCACATTCGGAGGGAGAGTTGTCTTGACTGTACTCTCTACGTAATCTGAGTCGTCGATCACTTCTGTCCGGGGTTGAGCCTGTCGAATATCTTCTGCCCGCTTTGGATGACTACGCGTAGGGGCTGCACCGTGGACATTATCCACGGGCCCGAGGCGTTGGAGTGTCGTTATTCTGCTCTTTTCAGGGACTGAGGTTGCATGACTGCTCTATGCGATGGGGTTGATTAGCCTTGATCGGATTTTGAGTTGGCTGTACCTCAGTCGGAGCTGGTATAGGCGGGGAGAATTTACTAACTGGCTGGGGCGGGAGGCCCCCAACTATGAGGTTTAAGTTGTAGACCCGCATATCTTCTACATATTCCATGTAGGATTTCAAAGCTAGCGTGTAAGAGCTTGGCCCCGGAGTTGGATTCGCTCTCTGTTCCAAGTTTTGTTGGGGAGGATCTCCGGTGCACTTGCTACGGCCCTTCCTTGTTGCGGCATCCTCTAGCTCACAAGTCTTTGCTTTTTCATTTAACACGCTCCGCATGTCGTGGTCATTATCATCCCCGCCGCTTCCTCCGGCGGTGCGTGACCCCTTGCTACGTGTACTCTAATGTGACATTGCACCACATGGAGGGTCCTAATTCGGCCCTTTGTTCGGTGTCTCAGGCACTACTACTTTCCCTCCAGCCATTTGATTTGAAAGGAAACTTGCAAAATACGCTGTCTAGGCAAACTGTATGCAGTAAACGCAGGCTTACCCAGAATCCGGCGGAAAGCTCAATTGATATATCTCCAAATCCACCAACAGGCACAACACTATTCCTTACAAAACTGAACCTGGAAGCATGCAGGCGCTAGTTCTAAGGTGGTGATGACCCCACTCCAAACTTTGAAAAGACACTGACGGTGATTCTTCTCCTTCTTTGATAAGATTGTGCAAAGAAAAGGTGGTGACTCGTAGAATCAGGAACCTTTATTTGTGATGCTGAGATAGTGGTGAAAGCTGTGATCTTTAGGCTGTACAACCCGAAAATCAAAGCTTTTACTGACTTTGAATCTTGAAGGTGGTGGCGTAAGTCACCGGAAATGTTGTAAGTATGATTTTGATGACCCTTTCCCGGTAATGGAGCCAGCTGATATTGCTGGGAATATCACGGTGCTAGAGGAGATGTTTAAAGGATGGATATCTGGGTGTAAAAGATGACTTTTACGGAGGGGTGACAGTGGCTGCGAAGGATACATGGCGGTGCTCAGCCGGCGAACGCAAAAAGTGGTGAAGGGAAAACGTGGTCGACAAATTGGCACAGCTTATCTGCTTATATTAAATTGCGTAAGTCTTTCTGGTTACATTAAGCCTCTATTTATAGGCAAAGATCTAATTGCGATTAGATTAACAGTGACAAGACATAATTAAGCAGACATGCAGCTGTAGTGGGTCGGGCCGAAGGGACCGCTGGTCTCTATGGTGCCTTCCTGCCGAGACAGTCTTATCCTTTCTAATGCTTAGTATAGAGCGTGCACGCCTAAAGGTAGAGGGCGTAGCCCGGCTGACCGAAATATCGGACATGAGGTAGCGTGTTCGGTCCCCCTCCTAAGGTCAGATACGATCGCGTGAACTCGATGACCCGATCGGCTTACTTCCAGACGGGCTGGTGGCGATGGAGGTCAAGGTTGAGAAGAGACCGCTACGGTGAGTCTGATGGTGGTCCGGTGGACCGTGTTTGGCCGCGGTATATCACTTATCAGAAATGCTTGTTTTAGAATATGAAGTGATTATAAAAAATTAAATGTTAGAATAGGGGTATGTGGAAAAAAATACATTAAATAATGTATTGGTATTTTAAATTGACCCTTTTTGTAGGACAAATGATTTTCAAAAATTGACATTTTTTGTGGGACGAATGTAGTATCAATTTATCAATTACAAATGTTCATTCATACGACTAATCCTCTGTATGGATTCACACACCTGCAATTAGCCTACATTAAACTATTCTTCTTCTTTTTTAAACTTCAACAACTTAATTATTATTTAATTAGTGGTTAATAAAATAATGTAACCCTAAAAAATGCTAATATGTTAACTGTTTCCAACAAAATTGTACATACATTTATTTTTCTTCCTTGTCTACAAACAAGAAAAGACTATAAGATGCTCATAATAAATAAATGCGGCTTCTATTAGCACCACGAATTAACTATCGGCGCCTTTTTTTTCAATAACTTCCGGCACCACACATGTATTCTTTTTTTTACTTCCGATACCATGCTTTGAACGTCAGTGCCAATGACATTTCTTTTCAAAAATAACGTCAGTGGACTGACGTTATTCACTCGATCATGACACTTTTATAATTAGAACATCAGTGTCACTGATATTATTATCGAAAACTAACGTCGGTGCTAGTGACGTTTTTTTCCTTTCGAAAATAACGTCAGTGATACAGACGTTATTTGCACGAAAAATAATCGTGGTGCCGGGAGTAATTTAAAGGGTGACAGAAGTAAGCGTGGTTCCAGCAATCCTTTTGTGGTGTCGATAGAAGCGGACTAAATAAAATATTCAGTTTCTAGTAATTTGGTTCAACAGAGAAAGACAACTTGAACGGAGATTTATCATCTATCAGCATTAAGAGAGTTGGATTGAATATGATATTATCAATTTGTCTGGTGACTGGGCTTGGCTAGGGCGGGCTGGGCTTGGCTAGAGTGGGCTGGTCTAAGTTGAAATATATATATAACCCAGAAAAAATAAAAAAAAATCTGGGGTGTGCTTAGCCCCCCTCAGCCCAAAGGATGACTCCGTTTTTAACTGAAAATAGGCTTAGGGGTTGTTTGATAACACAATTAACTACTGATTCTGAAAATATTAAGTGACGGTTAAAAATAAAGACGTTTGATAATGTTTTTTAACACTACTTAATAAATTAAGAGCCACTTATTTTTACATGTTAAACACACGAAAATTTTCAGCACTTACGTCTTGCTTTTCGCTGAAAAATAAAGGTTTCATGCAGTTCCTACTTTCTCGCTATATAACGCGCTCTGTACATTTCTCAATGAGCCACGCACATCAACTTCTTTTATGTAATATATATGTATCTGCTTTACATGCTTATTTTGAATGTTTGTGTTTATATTTCTCTAATATCAAAACAGTTTATATATACACTTTGTATCAGTGATGTTGATGTAATGCTTTAATTAATATGTTATTTTTGTATATCTTATTGATTTAATATTTGTTAATTCAAGAAGTAATAACTGAAGTATACAAATGCATAAAAAATTATTAGCCTTTAACTTACATGTGAAATATATCATGAAAAATGTGGCATATTTGTATATATTCAACAACGTGTAAAGATAAAATTGTAAAAGCAAATTATTTTTTAGTTTTGGTTTATAGTGTTTATCAAACGGTCTAAACATTTAAACTATTCCGTTACTTAATATATTCAGACTTTAGATTTAACAAACGGCTCCTTAGTGCTCAAGGTTATTGCACTTTCGGGCATTGATATATTAGAGTTCACATCTTCATCCCCGTCTCCCGGTAAAAACATTAAATTAAAAGTTGATGAGGACAATTTTTATATGCATACGTGGCGGTTACAAAAACAACTTATTGGATCATGACTCGATGACAAAATTTATTATGCATTTGTTACTTATAAATGATTTCCTTGACGATTTCCTACATCGTCGATTATTGATATATTTCCATATTGGATGTGGACGATGCGCATTACATCCCTATAAGTGTAAGATATAAATGTCTTATCAATTTGGGTTATATCTTTTAGGCCAAACGATGACGACGGTTTAAGTAGTTAACCGTATTCTTTATGGATCACTTTGCGATACCAGACCCGGAATTCGCAGGCGTTGTAGTTGGTATTGGAGACGACTACCCGACGGGGCTAAGTTTCACGCCATGAGACACGGCGGAGGTCATGTCGCCTCTAGATTTTTTCTGGTAAGGACAAGTCTGGTACAAATCCTGGCGAGGAGATGAGAGTCAACTTTAATATGGTTCGGTACATGTTTTAACCCCCGTTTACGACATTTTTTGCTTAATCTGGGTAGTTTTAGACCATTTATAGGACAAAATCACACTGAACACTCACTTTGAGGTAAACCGTCAAATAGATGGAAAACATCACAATTTTACGACATTTTGACCCTTTTTGAGGTCTATCTTCTTGCGGAATTATGCTCGGAGATGAGAGTCAACTTTACCTTGCTCCGGTGCATGTTATAAACCTCATTTACGACATTTTTGGCTCATTCCGGGTAGTTTTAGACCATTTATAGGGTGAAAATGTGTTGCACGTTCACTATGAGGCAAACCATCACATAGATGGAAAACCTCACAATTTTACGATGTTTTTAGCCCTTTTCGAGCCAGGTTATCTTGCGGAGTTACGCTCGGTATGTGTTTGGATGTTGTGATGCAAGATACAGGTGACACGAGAACCCGTATGTTGAGGCATTAGGCTTAGAGTGGCATAACCGAAGCCCGGGAATGGAAACGGATCAAATATAGTTGGTGTTTTCGCCTTACATTATCTTTGTCTGCAATTTGAGCAATGTTGGAGGCATTTTTTGGACTTGTGGTCTTCATGAAAGTTGTAGATAATTGAATGTTCTTTTCAACTCATTTTGAATCATTCAAAACAGAGCTCTACACGCAAAGATATTTCCAGATTGCTGAAGATGTATCAGTCCAGGACTTTTGGCGCGCGCCAACAGCTTTGGAGCACGCTGAGATGGAACAGAAACTTCAGTTTGTCACAGAACAAGCTTTGGAGCACGCCAAAAAGCTTTATCTGCACATTATTGGGAACTTATAAATAGATTTTTCCACCTCCATTCCATATACACTCATACATAGACATACCTAGACACTCTTAGGCCGATTTTCTTCACTTTTGTCCCTTATATTAGCTCTTAGATTCAATTTTCTTGTAATTTCCATGTATTAAACTCTAGATTATCAATCCCCAATCATTCCCCATTGGTGTTCTTGACACGATTGCATTGGAGATGGTTGAAGTTTTGATCTTTTTTGGTGATTTCTTTTATGGGTAACTTTATTTTCTTCTTATTTTTGATCTTTATGAGTTTGATTTCTTGTTTGATTCTTCCATTATAATGAGTAGCTAAACTAGTTCATAGCTAAATCATGTGAAAGTTGAAGAAATCCCCCTCTAATTGATGAAATTGAGAATGGTAGTGCTTAATTGTTTTTATATCGACGAATTCATGTCTTAAAATTTGTTCTTAATGCTTGAATTGACTTGATCACTTTATTCATGAGCTCACACACCACTTTTATAAATGTATGTTGCAAAGGGGTGTGGGAAAAGAAGTTTTAAGATCGTTGCTTATAATTGACTGAGTTGTTTAGATTCGATTAGGTAACGAGGTTTATCGGTTGAGTAAACGAGCATCTCTAGAGCGTTTATCTTATTTCGGTCAGTTAAATCCTTAAAGGCGGACTTTTGAACCGGGGAAAGGGTACCGGGTTGTTGCATGGAGTCTAGTACTATCTTAAGAGTTTGCACCAACGAATGGGTTGATATAAAGTGTTAGGTAGGTTGGTTGGTTAAACTCACTCCCGTATAATTGAATAGAGGGGCGAAAGTATTCAATTGGATCATGGTTTGGCTGTGTCTCTCTCTATATCTTTTTATATCTAGTTTAATGGTCGTTATAGTATAATTAAAAACGTGAACAATTTTTGATTGACCTAAACTAAGTACAAAGACAACTTTGGTACTCGATTGATTCTCCGTGGGATACGGCTTTGCTCTCCACTATGGTGCATCCGATCCGGTACACTATCAGTTAAGGTTGGACGTCACTATTTTGGCCATCAAGTTTTTTGGCGCCTTTGCCAGGGAATCAAATCGATATCTCATAAGTTTTTTGAAGACTTAGGCTTAGGTCGTTATTGTTTTTTTTTTTCCTTTTTTCTTGTTTTTCCTTAATGTTGGATTTTTGTTGAAGAGTCACACCACCTACTGCGGTGGTGGTGGTGCTGGATACCGTGATTGTGTTCTTGATGTTCCCTTGAATTGTAGTGTATGGATCCGTATGGATATGGGGGATCTTCTCCCGAGTCAATTGAGGCTTTAATTTTGGTGGTATGGGTTGTGGATTCCAACTATATTATCGGTTCAACCCATACACATCTCCATACAACAATGAGTGGGGGAGTCCTCCAAGTTCTCAGTTTCAACACTCCAATGCCTATTTACAATATGCTCAACCTTCACAAATGCCTCCTCCTCCACAAAAGAGTTCGACCGATATGTTATTGGAGCAAATCAACAAGACTTTGCAAGAGCAAGGCCGAATTTTGCTAGAGCAAGGTCGGGAGTTGAGGGATATTAAAACGATTGCTACTACTCTTTAATCGACAATAAAGAACTTGGAGAACCGGGTAGAGCCATTGATTGAGAAGAGAAAGGTTGAGATGAGTGCTAGAAATGATGAAATTTTATTTTCTCCATTGTCGACTCTTGAGGTAATCACCTATCATGAGTGTTATGAAAAAGTATGAATCATGCTACAAGTGAATCATTTATTCCTTCTTCTTTGAACCTTATTGAAAAAATTGTAGGGGTGGATCGTATAGAATATGTTGATGTTGTGGTTGAACCAAAATTTTATTGCTTGGTGTTTGAATCTTTGTTACTTAGCATATGCTCTCATTTGGGGAAATTGAATTCATTGTGTTGCACGGTGAATTTCTTGAACCAATCTTGGTGGTGAGGATTGAGCCACTCGTTTGTCTTACCCCATTTTAAGGGTGTGCTCAATTCTTTTGATTTTGTAGGGAGACGCAACGGTTTGCTCTCTTTTGATATAACTATCCTTAACATAGTTGGGCGTATAAAGTCAAACTAAGGACTTTAAACATAGAATGTTTTAGGTAGATGTTTTTTTTTGTTCTAAATAAAGGTGGATGAAAGTTTTTTTTAATTGCCATTGAGCAAAAGATGTGCAATTTTTTTCTTTCATTCCACTCGTGCGTCGTTGCTTTTCTTTTAGTTTCTTAATAAGTCAGGCCAATGACGTAAAACAAAGACGCTTGTGGGACACTTTTTCTTTGTTTGATTAGGTTAGGAGTGAGTCTTAGGTAAAAGAGTGGAGAAATTTCGGTAGGAAAAGAGCTCTCGAGTTCATTCTCATATCATACTTGGATTGTTATCACTTTGGCTCGTTTTTGGCACTTACCTTATGCATGGATGATGACGATGCTGGATTTTGTCATGTATAATTTCGGGTCAATTTAATCTAGGGATGATCGAATCAAGGATGATTTTAGGGGTGATTTTAGACTGAGCCTGAGAGTCTATCTCAGGTTGCCTACGTATCCTGTTGTGTTCCAGGAATCAAGTCACACGTAGTTCCTGGAAGTGTATATTTATAGGGAGTTCATTACCATAACCCTAAACCATGTCGGTTTGGGTAAAATACAGTATTAGCCTTTTGGGCTTTTACTAGCTTATATGGGCTTTACCCACTTATGCAAGTAACCACATGGATAATGGGCATGCATGTCTAGAGTGGACTTTGTCCGCACCCCGAACTTTCCGACTTCCGGTATCGAGATGGGCCCTATCGTCTCGGTTCTCTGATCACGTCGGTCGCCGATGCCTCAAAATGTAATTCGACCCTTGGGCTATCACTTATTCTTGTTTCAGGAGGACTATCTCGTGACGCCACGTGGAGGTGCGATATTCGGTATCGTCATAAGCCCCCCAGATCTATCTGAGCTCTTGAGGTCAGGTCTGATCTGTCAAAGGTGTATCTCGGCCACTGTCATCCAATGATCGGAATTTAAACCTGCCCTACGGACTTACTTCCCGTGAAGTCCGACATACGGATTTTCCATGTCTGCTTTGCAGACTTTTTTGCCTTAGCATTTTCTGTCCCTTGGACTTATAATGTGTGGCTAATTTGACATTGACTTTGATGCCGTAGCTGTCGAAGGAATGATGAGATGTCCAACTTGGGACTATCTCGGTTGAAGTTCACTTCTCTGAAGAATCTGATTTAATCCTTCTTTTCTTTTGTCTTTGATATAGACTATCTTTCTTTATTGCGGCCTTTGGCCTTATTCGCACATCGGCTTCTCCCATGTCGATGTACATATGTCGATTTCTGCTCCCCAAGTATCATGAGAACCTTAGGTTTGGATCATATTTGTATTTTATTGGGCACGTTGTCCGACCTGCGGACTCTCACTGTCTGCAGTGCAGACCTGTCGGTGGATTTCGAGAGGATGCAGATGGAGCTCAATTCCTCTCTGGCTGAAGTTAAGCAGACTTGGAAGGAGACGGATGCGCTGTAGGTCGAGCTTAATCGAGTTCCCTCACAGGTCGAGGCGGCCAGAAAAGATACGGTCATCGGGTTCCGAAAGTCGACTGAGCTCGATGATGATCTGACTGTGATGATGCGTATGGCGATGATGGGTGGTTACATTCTGGCGGTGAATCACGCTTTGAATGTCTATCCAGGGTTTGATGTAAGTAAACTTGCTGCGCCACCATTCTATGAGCCCGATGCGGAGAAGCTATACGACCAATATAGCGAGAGTTCAACCGAGGGGAATCTCTGGCTCTGAAATATGGTCCCTCGACTTCTGCGCAAGCCGCCGATACCGCACCGCCCGATGTCATCACCGAGCCGACTCCCGATGCTACTTCCTAGCCATTGTTCTTTTGAATTTATATTCGACCTTCTGAACTTTGCCTTGTTATGGCTGGTCTTCGTGACTAGGTTTTTGCTATTTGTCGCATGTCGATTCACATTTCTTTGCTCGCTTTTTCATGAGTATTCAATGTCGACTCGTTGTTATAAGCCCCCCGAAGTATAATACAGATTCATCATCTTCGTTATACTTTCAGTAGTTCCGTTTGTCGATCATATGTAACTTGTCTTCCATGCCTTAGCATTTTTTTGGACTTTTCTTTGTGTTGCGTAGTAGAAGAGATGCCCCTGGCTGCCTCCTTTCGTTCGTCGAAATCGATGCCATTTCGGCTGTCGATATACATTTCCGGCTACGATGTCCTAGTAATTACTGTCTAAAAAGACTGGTAATACGTAACTGTCGCTCCGGATCTCGGTGTCGTGGTGTTTCTTTGTCGTTCATGACTCATGACACATGACTACCGAGAGATTTGGACATGATCCGAACTCGATGCCTAGCTTTATTTTGCTTCAGTTTTTGCAGTATTTTGTTTCCTTTTCTCTTTTATCCTCTTTTCCAAATCGATGTGTTTCAGCTTTCGAGCCTTGGCTCTGTTTTTCTTTTGCTTTATTTCTCGCGTGTCGATGTCTATGTTGCCCCCCAAGTGTATTATGAACATTTGGTTCTTATTGCACTTGTGTGTTTTAGCTGAGATCGACCCGTTTGCCTTGGCATTTTTTGTCCTTTGGACTATTTTTGCTATGGGCGGGTCGACGCGCAGGATGTTTTGGCCCGACTTTACGAACCGTACCTTTGCCTTGGCCTTTTTTGCCTCATGAGCTCGTTTGGCCTTTGGCTGAGCGTTTTAGTCCGACTATGCGAACTGTCCCTTTGCTTTGGCCTTTTTCGCCCCTCAAGCTCGTTTGGCTGTTGACTGGGACGTTTGGCCCGACTATGCGAACCGTCCTTTGTCTCGGCCTTTTTCGCCTCTTAGGCTCGTTCGGCTTTCGACTGGGACATTTGGCCCGACTATGCGAACCGTCCTTTGCTTTGGCCTTGTTCGCCTCTTGGGCTCGTTTGGCTCTTAGCTGGGACATTTGGCCCGACTTTACGAACCGTCTTTTTGCCTTTGCATTTTTCGCCAACTAGGCTTATTTTGCTTTTGCATGTACTGAGGGATCCGACTTGCGGACTTTTGAATTTTGTATTCTGAATTCTGACCCTTCCTTTGAATGTTGTTTGTGTTGTTGAATATTTGCCTAGGGTGTAGTCCTTTGGACTTAATTCCCTTGCGACATTGTTTTATAGGGTGTAGTCCTTTGGACTTAATTCCCTTAAGCCCCTCGAAGTGTAGTATAAGTGCATGACTCATGGTACACTTGAATATGAGTCGACCTAGCGTTGTACTGCCTCATGGGCTTCACTTGGCTATTTGGTCGGAGCTCAATTCGACTGTCGTGCCTCGTCAGGCTTATGAACTGGTCGAATTAAATAACTCCTTATTCGACTGTCGCACTTCGTGGTGCTTATGAACTGGTCGAATAAGGTATCCATCGTGGGATCTTTCAAATGCCTCGCATCGTGGCTTATTGGCTGGTTGGGAGTGATATAAGCACTGTCATTGACTTGGCTTTATTCACTATTTTATTCTAACTCCATCATGTCGAGGATTAGTTGTTGTGGTTGACTTTTGCCTCTTTTATCTTTTAATCACATGGACTTGTAAGCAAGGCATAATCTGAAAATAAAGCCACTCAAATAAAATGCATCAAAACCAATTGTCGTGTCGACTTATTACAAATAACTATGAATGTAAAAACTACAAATAAGATAGGTCGATCCCGGCGTGGGGAGAGTTCCCGAAATAAAAAGGCTCGTTTCGCCAAGCTCGGCTAGGAGAGTTCCAAAATAAGATAGCTCGAGGATAAGATGCCGAGTCGAACTCGGACTTATTAAAGATTTGCCCATCGGTGAGCTCCAAATATGATGCCGAGTCGAGCTCGGAGTTATTAAAGATTTGCCCATCGGTGAGCTCCAAATATGATGCCGAGCCGACCTCGGTCTTATAGAATATGACGCCGAGCCGACCTCGGTCTTATAGAATATGATGCCGAGCCGAGCTCGGTCTTATTAAAGATTTGCTCGAGAGAGCTCCAAATATGATGCCGAGTCGAGCTCGGACTTATTAAAGATTTGCCCATCGGTGAGCTCCAAATATGATGCCGAGCCGACCTCGGTCTTATAGAATATGACGCCGAGCCGAGCTCGGTCTTATAGAATATGATGCCGAGCCGAGCTCGGTCTTAGGGCAGGACGAGTCTGTAGTGCTCGAATGCCGGTGCTCGATATCTCGAGTCTTTGTGGTGCAATGTGATTGTGATAAAAAACATTGCATAGTGTATAAGAATTTCAAATAACGATTGTAAAAACCTGGAGATCTATCGAGCTCGGCTCGATCCTTGGAGCATGAGAACTCGCTTCGTGGATAGCTAGATACGGTAGATGATTCGCAGCTTTCTTGGGGCCACAGCAGTGTCTTTCCGGTGGCAATCAAACCTCGAAACGGACTCCGATCGGCACGAAATTTGGAGGGATCGTTCTTCCCTCACTTTTCTTCGATGTGACTGGTGGAATTGTTTTTTCGACGGCTCAATCTCCGGGAATAAGCCGCCGATCTGGCAGCTGCTGTTCAGAATTCTGCAGTTTTTTTGCTGCCCTGCAACAACTTCCTTGTCACGATCGGGAAATCAAACGAACTCCGATTGGCCTAAAATTTTGAGGCCTTGTTCATTCCTCATAATTATTGAATATGACCGGTGGAAATCTTGTTCCAACGGTTCAATTGTCGGGAATATTCAGCCGACTTGGAACGTGCAGATTAGGGTTCTGCTGCTTTTCTATAATACAGCAGCAACTTCTTTGCGACGATCGGGCACACAAAACAACTCCGATCGGCATGAAATTTGGAGCGCTTGTTCGTCCCTCCTAATCCTTGGATCTGAACGGTGGAAATCTTGTTCCACCTGTTGAAACTCTAGCAATAATCCGTCGATCTGACTACGTTTTTGGTGGCTGCTGCGTTTTGGTGATACCACAGATACTTTCCAGCTTCGATCGGGCATCTAAACGGGCTCCGATCGTCACAAAATTTGGAGGGATTGTTCGTCCCTCCTTATCCTTGAATCTGAACGGTGGAAATCTTGTTTCAACGGTTCAATTTCCGGCAATCAACCACCGATCAGACTGCGTTTTTGGCATTAAATTGATCACGAACCACCACTCCTTGATCCATCACCGATAGAAGACCCTCCTTCTAGCACCAATGATGATGCTGGATTTTTTCATGTATAATTTCGGGTCAATTTAATCTAGGGATGATCGAATCAATGATGATTTTAGGGGTGATTTTAAACTGAGCCTGAGAGTCTCTCTCTCAGGTTGCCTACGTATCCTGTTGTGTTCCAGGAATCAAGTCACAAGTAGTTCCTGGAAGTGTATATTTATAGGGAGTTCATTACCCTAACCCTAAACCATGTCGGTTTGGGTAAAATACAATATTAGCCCTTTGGCCTTTAACTAGCTTATATGGGCTTTACCCACTTATGCAAGTAACCACATGGATAATGGGCATGCGTGTCTAGAGTGGACTTTGTCCGCACCCCAAACTTTCCGAATTCCGGTATCGAGATGGGCCCTATCGTCTCGGTTCTCTGATCATGTCGGTCGCCGATGCCTCACATCGTAATTCGACCCTTGGACTATCACATATTCTTGTTTTATGAGGACTATCTCGTGATGCCACGTGGAGGTGTGATATTCGGTATCGTCAGATGATGTTTTCTATTTTCATCTATCTTCTCATCTCAAGTGATCCGAGCTGGTACTTTTGGTTATGCTATGATAGCGTGTGTGGCATTGAGTATTATCACTATCTCCCGTTATCTATCACTTGCTTTTGGCATGTGGGTTGCACCCCGTGCATGTGTTTCGTGGTTTTTCTCTCTTTTTGGTGTAGATACTTGAGATGGCACTTCGTGGATATGTCACATACATGATTTGCACCTTTCTGCCGGGTTAAGCTAAGCCTTCTCTCTTTTTTACCATTCACACACTGAGGATAGTGTTGCATTTTAAACTAGGGGGTGGTAGGCTTAGCTATTGTTATATACTTCGTTGTTCATTTTTGAGCCATTGTGTTGTATGCTTAGCGTTTGGTCACTACTTTAGTAAAATTCGAGCTATTTTTAAAATTTTCCAAGGTTTTGATGTTGCATTCGTATGTTGAGCCTTCATGTTGATGAGATAAACAATTTAGTGAATGTTTAAATGCATGTTACTTGGCTTACTACCTTACCTTGTGAACGGGATTTTCACACACGTTTAACTTCAATTTCATGAACCGCAATAACGAGTGACCGATTATGGTAGACTTAGGCACAATTCGGCTACCTAGAACTCATATCATTAACTTCGAGATGAAATAAAAAGGCCGACCTTGGTAGAGTTTGGGATGATAGTTATGGCGTTTCTTTGACCCGACCAGAGCCTAATAGCCATCCTGTGACATATTCCACAGGAACCCTCTAAGCCTTGGTAGGATGGTTAGACCCTCATCCAACACTTAGCCGTTCGTATTTAGCCCGTAATTTCCCGACCCTGAGCCTTTTTTGTGGTCTACATTCCCTTGAACACCCTACGAGTTAAGCTAAATCTTTTCATCTAGATCACACTTGCTTAGGCAAGTGTGGGGTGGTAGAGTGGTGTGTTTGTATAGAGGAGTTGGTATTATGAGCTATTTCATGATATTGAAGGGTAGGAGCTCGATTCATTTTGTACGTTATGGCTTTTGACTCAAACCTAATAAAAGCATTGTATAATGCAGCTTTCTAAATTCAAAAGTCAAGTTGGAAAAAAGAAAGAAAAACAAGTCAAAAATCAAAAGAAAGTGCAATCAATCAAAGAAAGCTTGCAAATAAAGTGCTAAAAGTAATAAACGTTAATTCAAAGAAAGCCAAGTGTCTAGGACTCATGTATTGTCTTGTTATATGATGCTGGGTGTTTGGTATGATTCCTTAGTATAGAAACATGATTCTTTTACATTTTTGCCTCGTTACGCTTGAGACATAGTGCGATATGGCATTTTATTTCATGAATCATGTTTATAGATTCGTTGTGAGCTAGCCAGAGAAGGGTAGAGCTAGCTACATCTTGTTTTGATACACCCCTTGATTAAGCTTTCTCGTTTCGATCTTTATCTTGATTATCCCCAGAAAATCCCTTCGGTTAGCCCCGTCCCTAGCCTAACGTTACAACCTTGCAAGTTCTACTCGACCTTGCGTAGCCTCGGTTGGCCCCGATTAGTGGAGATGCTTATGAAGTATGAGTCTATGGTGTAGTTGCATTAACCAAGCATCCATAATCCAAACCGGTGAACCGTGGTAAATGTAAGAGAAGCTACTCACACTCACACATCCCGTGTACTTAATAAGGTAGGGGAAAGTTGCATGTATTTACCCTTTTACCTGTCGGATATCTTTGATATCTGATTGGCTCGATCGACCTATGCTTGTAATGTTGACTCCTTGGACTCATTTAAAATGCTCATTTTGCTCGAGGGCGAGCAAACGCTAGGTGGGGGGTGGTTGATGAAAGTCAACTTTACCTTGATCCGGTGCATGTTTTAACCCTCATTTACGAAAATTTTGGCTCATTCCGGGTAGTTTTAGACCATTTATAGGGTGAAAATGCGTTGCACGTTCACTATGAGGCAAACCATCACATAGATGGAAAACCTCACAATTTTACGATGTTTTTAGCCATTTTCGAGCCTGGTTATCTTACGGAGTTACACTCGGTATGTGATTGGATGTTGTGATGCAAGATACAGGTGACTTGAGAACCCGTATGTTGAGGCATTGGGCTTAGAGTGGCATAACCGAAGCCCGGGAATGGAAACGGATCAAATATAGTTGGTGTTTTTCACCTTACATTAACTTTATCTACAATTTGAGCAATGTTGGAGGCATTTTCTGGACTTGTGGTCTTCATGAAAGTTGTATATAATTGAATGTTGTTTCCAACTCATTTTGAATCACTCAAAACAGAGCTCTACACGCAAAGATATTGCTAGATTACTGAAGATAAATTAGTCCAGGACTTTGGGCGCGCGCCAACAGCTTTTGAGCACGCCGAGATGGAATAGAAACTTCAGCTCGTCACAGAACAAGCTTTGGAGCACGCCAAAAACAGCTTTATCTGCACATTTTTGGGCACTTATAAATAGATTTTTCCACCCTCATTCCATATCCACTCATATTCAGACATACCTAGACACTCTTATTCCGATTTTCTTCACTTTTCTGCCTTAGAGTGATTCACTTTTCTTGTAATTTCCATGGATTAAACTCTAGATTATCGATCCCCAATCATTCCCCACTGGTGTTCTTGACAAGATTGCATTGGAGATGGTTGAAGTTTTGATCTTTTTTGGTGATTTTCTTCTATGGGTAACTTTATTTTCTTCTTATATTTGATCTTTATGAGTTTAATTTCATGTTTGATTCTTGTTTCTTCCATTATAATGAGTAGCTAAAATAGTTCATTGCTAAATCATGTGAAAGTTGAAGAAATCCCCCTCTAATTGATGAAATTGAGAATGGGTAGTGCTTAATTGTTTTTATATCGACGAATTCGTGTCTTAAAACTTGTTCTTAATGCTTGAATTGACTTGATCACTTGATTCATGAGCTCACACACCACTTTTATAAATGTATGTTGCGAAGGGGTGTGGAAAAAGGGTTTTAAGATCGTTGCTTATAATTGATTGAGTTGTTTAGATTCGATTAGGTAACGAGGTTTATCGGTTGAGTAAACTAGCATCTCTAGAGCGTTTATCTTGTTTCGGTCAGTTATATCCTTAAAGGCGGGCTGTTGAACCGGGCAAAGGGTACTAAGTTGTTGCATGGCGTCTAGTACTATCTTAGGAGTTTGCACCCACGAATGAGTCGATATAAAGTGTTAGGTAGGTTGGTTGGTTAAACTCACTCCCAAATAATTGATTAGAGGGGCGAAAGTATTTAATTGGATATGGTTTGGATGTGTCTCTCTCTATATTATATCTAGTTTAATTATCGTTATAGTATAATTAAAAAAGTGAACAACATTTGATTGACCTAAACTAAATACAAAGACGATTTTGGTACTCAATTGATTCTCCGTGGGATACGACATTGCTCTCCACTATGGTGCATCCGATCCGGTACACTGCCGGTTAAGGTTGGACGTCAATATTTTGGTCAACACTCGGTATGTTGTTTGGCATGTGAAATGCAGGAAATAGGTGACTCCTAAACCCGGACAATATGGTATGAGGCTTAGAGAGGCATAACCGAAGCCCGTGAATAGAAACGGATCCAATATAGTTGGTGTTTTCGCCTTACATTCACTTTATCTGCAAATTTATCCTTGTTTGAGGCCTTTTACGTTAGAAAAAATGCGGTAATACAATAAAAGAATGATCACCAAGGCACGTTAAACGCTTCTTTAAAGAGATGTTTTTACGATCTCTCTCAGGATACAATGGAGTATAACTTTGGAGACACTATATGTTTATACCAATGATGCTTCTGAATGAAAAAACGTGCTCATACTGAATGCCGGAGTCCTCTATATATAGACAAGTAACCGATATGGTACCAATTCACGAAAGGATAAACCACTTCGTCTTCAAAGGATATGTCCCATGAACAAGCACCAACGAAATGGCGTGTCCCAATGGACAAGCACCAACGAAATGGTGTGTCCCAATGGACACAAGTGAAACAAAAATAAAAATCTGACTTTGTGAATAAAATATCTTACATTTTATGGACTTGTGGTCTTCATGAAAGTTGTAGAACATTGAATGAGCTTTCCAACGCAACTTGAATCACTCAAATCGGAGCTCTACACACAAAGATATTGACAAATTACTGAAGCTGTATCAATGCGTGCGCATTCCAGCTAATGTGTGCTCATTCAAGCAGCAAAATGTCAAGTTTTCATGATCTCTAGGCAATGCGCACGCATTGGAAGTTGTGTGTACGCATTCGGTCATTTTTCTGCATATTTTTTGGCACTTATAAATAGATTTTTCACCCCCATTTCATACCCACTCATACATAGACTCACTTAGACTCCCTCACGTCGATTTTCTTTACTTTTCTCCCTTAGATTAGCTCTTAGATTCAATTTTCTTGTAACTTCAATGGATTAAACTCTAGATTATCAATCCCCAATCATTCCCCATTTGTGTTCTTGTCAACATTGCATTGGAGATGTTGAAGTTTGGATCTTCATTGGTGATTTCTTCTATGGGTAACTTTATTTTCTTCTTATATTTGATCTTTATGAGTTTAATTTCATGTTTGCTTCATGTTTCTCCCATTATAATGAGTAGCTAAACTGGTTCATAGCTAAGTCATGTGAAATTGATGAAATCCTCCTCTAATTGATGAAATTGGGAATGGGTAGTGCTTAATTGTTGTTATATCAAAGAATTCGTGTCTTAAAACTTGTTCTAAATGCTTGAATTAGCTTGTACACCTAGTTCATGACCACACACACTACTTTTATAAATGTATGCTGCGAAGAGGTGTGGGAAAAAGGGTCTTAAGATCGTTTCTTATAATTGACTGAGTTGTTTAGATTCGATTAAGGGACGAGGTTTATCGGTTGTTTAATCGAGCGACTCTAGAGCGTTTATCTTGTTTCGGTCAGTTAAATCCTTGAAGGCGGACTTACTAGGTTGTTGTATGGCGTCTAGTACTATCTTAGGAATTTGCATCCACGAATGAGTCGAAATAAGTGTTAGGTTGGTTGGTTGGTCAAGCTCATTCCCAAATAATCGATTAGAGGGGTGAAAGTATTCAATTGGATCATGGTTTGGCTATGTCTCTCTCTATATATTTTTATATCTAGCTTAATTGTCGTTATAGCATAATTCAAAACGTGAACAACCTTTGATTGACCTAAACTAAGTACAAAACGACTATGCTATTCGATTGATTCTCCGTGGGATACGACCTTGCTCACCACTATGGTGCATCCGACCCGGTACACTGCCGGTTAAAGTTGGATCGTTACTATTTGGTCATCAGACGCCCATTGCTTATAAGGGGGGAGAATGTGATCCCACATTGGATGTCGGAGAAACGAATTAACTCCTTATAAGTGTGAAACATAAATGTCTTGTCAACTCGGGTCAGCACTTTTAGACCAAATGATGACGACGGTCTAAGCAGTTAACCAAATTCTTTACGGCTCATTTATCGCTACCAGACCGGGATTTAGGGGCGTTACGATTATCACTACAAAAGGAAGGTTTTTGCATCCTATGAAACATTCAACTAGATTTTACTAAGATATATATAACCGCATCTCACGAATAGAATGTCAAACACAAAGGAAAGCGTACTCTAATGCCCTGTCCCAAAACTTCAACTTAGAGCACTTGCAGTAAAATCTGTAAATGATGTTAAATTTGAATTTTATAAATTTAATTTTTCAGATTTATCTAAAATGACACTCCATTAAAATCTTTAGCATAAATCTGAAGTCTCAGATTCCATGAGGATTACGCTATATCTACCGAATAAATGAATGATTTGTACAGGGGCAATATTTATGCCTCTCCCAAATTGTTGTATCTTTTGGCTATGCTGCTTGACTTTTCCTAATCTTTTTATTTATTTTTTATGTTTTTTTAGAAAAGGTCTTTGCTGCCTGTTATGTCTTTTTTTTTTTCTTCTCAATTTTGGTTGTAAATTTTCTTTTTTTAGGAAAAAAATAGCTACCGCATATAATTTATTTCAATATGTATGTATATATGAGCATATGTCATTTTGGTATGGTTTATAGTTATTTTAATATTGTATGCATTATATATACTAGAGACACTGATGCAGTGGACATCGGGTAGAGATTCTGTAAAATAGACGAAAATGGTGTTTAAATCAGTTAAATAAAGAATCCGTGAAGAGACACTGATGCGAATGCTCTTATTCCGCATACCTTTTGTTTGAGCCACGTGCCCTAACTTCAATTAGTTTCGCCCATAATATAACACCTCTTATATTATATACATCATCATATAGAAAAGGGAAAAAGCCCAATTTTTGGTGGGAAGTGTGAGCTCATTGGGCCCAAAAAATAGACACTAGCCTGTAAAGAAACATACCCACCCTTAAAAAGCATATATACTTTAGTCTTTTTTTTTTTTTTTTTTTGTGTGTGTGCAAAACGGGGGCTAGTGCCCCAAAAACAAAAATTAAAGTCTAAGCCAAAAGAACGCCTCTAATATCATCTACTAAAAGAGTACAAATAAATTCAGGGGATCATTCAAAACAATGAGATTTTCTTCAATGGATTGCCCTAAGCCGGCAAGACGATCTGCAACACGGTTTCCTTCTCTGAGGGTATGCTGGATAATACATCTCCAGTCCCTCTTTAGAAACCTTCTACAGTCTTCAATGAGCAAGCCTTCTCTCGCCTCCCACTCTTCCTCTTGTAAGATGCATCTGACAGCTGACAACGAGTCTGATTCAATGATGACAAATCTATGTCCCTTACCCCAAGCCAACTTGAGCCCTTCTCGAATAGCTTTAAGCTCTGCACAAAAAAAGTTGAGAGTTATTAGAATTTTCATAGAAACCATATAGCCACTTACCCTCATGGTCTCTAGCAACACCACCCAAAGCTGAGTGACCCGAAGCAACACAACGACTAGCATCTGTATTAAGTTTGATCCAACTCTGAGGAGGGGCCTGCCAACCAACCCATTTAATGGTTTTGTTGGAATGGGCTGTTGAAGAATTCTACGCATTAATAACAAATTCATTAGCCAGAAAGACAATTTGTTTACAGATATAAGCGAGATTAGTAAGAGTTCTGTTAAAAATGACATTATTTCTGTCTTTCCATATACCTCACAATGCCATGGAGAAAAGAGCATTAGAAGGACCCTTATAGTAAGAATCAGACACATAATTTTGGTCCTTCAAATTCGATTTCATCCAATTCTACGTGTAGAACATGTGGGTACTACGTGGGAGAGGGAGATAGTATTTATTTATTTTATTTAATGTATTGGGATGTCATATGTGCTTCAGTATTATTTTTTTGTCGGTCGAGACACTACATGTAGTATCCACATGTTCTACAAATATGGTGGGTACTTTTGCCTAACAAACCTGAAACCATTGGATGCCGTCCTACTTATGTTATTCGTTATATAATATTATTATAATTAGAGTAACTTTATCCTCACAACAATTTTAATTCAACAATTTCATGATTTGATGTTTTAATGAGTTTATTCATGGTGTAATAGTATTGATGAGCTACAATTTTAAACTATTATTTCTTTGAATTACTATTTTAAACGATGATTTTACTTAATTAATTTTCAACCCTCGGCTCTTATTCATGAGCTAAAGTTCAGCGTTCTTCAAAAAGCGTTAAAATTAAAACTAAATTAATCCAAATCAAAGTTGATATAAAAATTTGCTGATTTGTTTTCAGTGAAATACTACATCCGTCTCAAAATATAAGTCAATTTAGCATTTTAGTTTTGTCTCAAAATGTAAGTCCATCTAGAAATCCAATAAAGCATTTATTACATTTTTCTACTTCTACCCCTCATTTATTATATATTCAACAACTTTTTACTACTTTGCATTAGTATCAATGAAATGTCATTTTAGTCTTTTTATTCAATATTAATGACAAATAACAAATTAAACTAACTTTCGTAATATGTGTGAAAAAACTCAAATTGACTTACATTTTGGGACGGAAGTAGTAATAGTTTAATGTGGTAAATCGATCAATTAATAGTTTACGGTCGTAAATCAATTAAATTAAATCAATAGCCACTACAAGAAAAACATTTTTTTACTACATTAACTTTTGCCACACACAAAAAAATGTGTGGCTAATATATACTTAGTTAGACTAATTTGCCACGCTACTGTAGTTAAAGTAAATATATAAAAATACTTTTTTTAGTGTGGGCAAAAACTAGTATAGATAAAAGAATGTTTCTCTTGTAGTGAGCTTAGAGTTGTAATTGATAAGTAGTCTGAGGTTGTAAATTGCGAGAAAAAAGAAGAAAAAAAAAAAACTTAATTTAAGGTCGTATATCAAACAAATTATACATTGCTGTTATAGATATTGCATGAAGATGGGTAATATTTTTATTTTTATATCTTTCTTAAGAGAAAATGGAATATTTAATTATTATTTTTAGACTTTATACAGACAAAAAGATTCTTCAATATGGTGATCATACAAGTTGTGTATATAATTATCAAAAAAAAAATGTGTATATAGTCAGGGGCGGCGCCAAGCGGTAAGAAAAGGGTCAACTGACCCCCCAAAATATAAAAATAAAATTTTTTTATATGTATTTTTAACATTAATTGAAAATTTAATACATTAATATGTATTAACTGACCCGCTAAAATTTTTAAATATCGACTCTTGACCCGTATATATTTGGATATTTAAAATTAATGTATCATGAACTTGTAATACAATTGTCGTTTTCGATCTCTGACCCGTATCGCAAAGATCCTGCAACCGCCCATGTATATAGTATTCTACCCGGTCCTAAAATATAAGTCCGTACAATTTTTTGGATTTTTCATAATATAAATCCATTTAAAATACCAATAAAATATTTATTACATTTTTCTTGTTTTTACTCCTAATTTATTATAAATTCGCCTATATATCACTACTTTACAACTCTTACATTAATGAGAGTCAAAGAGTATATTCTAGATTTTTAACATTAAAATTAATGACATTTAAATAATTTCTTAACCCATGTGAAAAGTCTAGATAGACTTATTTTGGGACAGAGTATATATTTAGATCAATAAATGAGATAATTTCGCAAATCAACCGGCACGTCGGATTTTCATGTTGAGTGATTCTATTCTCATAACTTGTCGGTCACAACGAATAAAACACTTATTTTATACATCATCGATAATGATTAAAAAAAATCTGTTGATCATGATATAAATTCATCATAATAGGTTACGATACATATAAATAACATAACATTTCCGTGTATTACGCAAAGAAAAACAATCTATTACAAGAAAAAGAGTGAAATTGCACACATATTTAAGTATATTTTAACAAAGGAATTTTTGTCATGGAATAATTCGAGTTGGGGTTTATTTTACATTCCCAGAATATTTCGTTAGGTGAATGTGAAATTCTGACTTTATTCTTTTCAAGACAAAGAGGAATTAAATAAAAACAATATTTCAATTACAAATTGATAAAAATCTGACAGCTTAAATCCAAAAGTGGTTGAACTCAACAAATCTGCCTTTCATTATCTTATAGACCTACATATACCAAGTGGTTACGTTGTTCTTGTATAATAATACAACTTGACTCATATTATAGTTATTGCATTTTTATAATTATATATTTCTCTATATATAGTTGAAATGAATCTAATAATTGATGACATATGTCAACTACACTATTACACGCACACACAAAATGATGGCTTAAGGAATTAAACATGGAGTTGGTTAAAAACGCCGCAGTCGGTGACGGTTTCTGAAAATTTTCTCAATAGAATATCAGAGCATATTCGAAAATTCAATGGAGATATTAATATTGTTTTACATTTCTTATCGACAATACTATATCATTTTACTATAAAACTTGTTTTTTCCAAACCTCATCGGGTACACCGCCCCCAACCCTAGTGAGTGTAGCCCGCCCCATACCACAATAAATATACCATGGACACTTTAGACATCATACATGTTATGTAACATATTTCAAATTCCAAATTCTTTTTTACTTTGCGCATATTTCTTCTATCACACATAGATCTTAGAAAGTAAAATTACAAATACAACCACCTCTCCCCCACCCATCTACCCAGTCTCCCCCCCCCCCCCCTCATCTTCTCTTTTATTCAACTTTTTAAGAGTTGAACCACATGTTTAGAAAAAAAAAACCACTCATATTAAAATTTGTGATTGATGAATTGTAAGAAACATAATGGAAATAGTTAAAGGCAACACAATATAATCAATTATGTAACATATTTCAAATTCCAAATTCTTTTTTACTTTGTGCATGTTTCTTTTATCACACAAGCATGGTTTTACATGTCAAAACATGTTATAATTAACATAAACCCATCATCCATTGCAATGTGTGGAGGCTCGTGGTTTCATTTCACTCAAAAAATCAAAGGAAATTGTGGTTCTACCTAAGTAAGGTCAAACCTATAACAAAAACATTTAGTTCAACATTCGACTTTTTTATGGTTGAATTTAGGTTCAACTTTCAAATTGTTGAACGTCTAGTTTTATGTTAAAGTGAATATATGTGGTATCGACTTTTTTACGTTCATTGTTAATGACACCACATTTGATCTATCTGGGCAACACACTTAAAAAAAAAATCACGACTTTACATATGTCGAAATTTATACATAATTTTACTTCTGGATATATCGAATTTCATTGTAGTACCCTAAAAAAAAAAAAAAGATTGATTGTGCTGCTAATAACAATACTCATTTTTTAAATATCACAATTAAAAGTGTGATGAAAACAATGGATTTTATTGTGGTGTGGGGATGGGGTGGGTGACCCATAGCTAATTGTTAAGGGGTACGTACGTACTGAATCTTTTGTGGATTACAAATTTGTTTAGGTCACGGGTAGCAACTACATATCAAGTGCACATGTGCATTGCATGGGTCAGAGAAAAAAAACTAACAAAACTTTGTACACTCTTTTTGTACCATAAAACATGTACACATATTTTTTTTAACACTTTAAATATATAATAAACAATAGAGATATAATAATATTATATAATTATATACCAATATCTATTTGCTAATAAATATGACTTTTTTGTTTTTGTTTTGAGAGAGCTAATAAATAAGACTTGTATCGATTAATCAGTTTCATTGTAGCTATTGGTCTATATGTGTAGTCATACAAATTTACATTATAATGTATATATCGTCTATATCATTAATTCTGTAAAAACATTATAGTCGAGATTTTTTTTAAGGTTAAAGGTTGTAAAGAACAGTTTTAATCTAAAATTGGTGAGAATGACAGTTACTACATGTGTTATTACATTTTATCATTCTCAACCGTTTTGTATCTTATCTTGTCCTTCGGGCTTCTGACTATTATTTTATTTTTCTTTTGCGATGTATAGTAGTGTTTTTTTTTTCAAATCGTGGGACATAAAAAAAAAACACCCTCAGACTATTCTTTACGCAAAATTTACAACATTAAATTATTATTTGATCGATTTACACCCCTGAACTATATTATATGAGTAATGTACACCCTCAAACCATTTATTGTTCAATTTACCACCCAAAACTTTTAATTTTGCTGCATTTACACCCTTTATTCAGTTTTAACAATATTTAATTTTCAACCAAGGGCAAAATTGTCGTTTCACAAGCATCTTCCTCATATTTTCCCTACCCATTTTTCTCCCCACCACCATTGTCCTTCTTTCATGGGACCCTTCTACCACCCTCGTTTTGTCCATGCTAATTTTTGTTCCAAATCAATCCATAGATAACTATTTCCTTAGTTTCAAAGGAAACTTGAATAAATATGTTCGAAAAGTAATTGTTTTGGAAAAACTTGAATAAATATGTTGTTCCGATTTTTATCTATCGTTACAAAAATGAAAAACAGACTCTATATGTTGTAAGTGTTTCTGCCATTGTTATTAAGAAGATGAAAGATTATTATCATGTAGCAATTCGATCATTATCTTAATTAACTTCTTAAATGAGTCTTAAAATAAAGTGAAATATATAGGAGAAGATTGATCGAGCTGCTAGGGAGGGTAGGGGGGAAATGGAGGAGGTCACCTGTGGAAAGTGGGTTCAACGGAAGGTCAGAGATTGTACGGTGATATTTTTTAAACCGATCAAGGGTATTTATGGCAAGGAGGAGTAAATAACTTATTGATGCCCTGGCACTCTATGTTGCACGGACACGGACACGGACACGCCGCACGACACGACACGGACACGCGACGCGCTAATTCTAAAATTTAAGGACACGACACGGCCCGACACGTTACATATAATATATATATATATACACACACATATATATGTATATACACACATATATACATCTATATATACATATATATAAGATATGTAATACGTAAACTCTATCAATATCTAAAATAGATATTTGTTATCTATACGGTGTCAAAAGTAAAAAGAAAATTATGATTTGACTTTCAAAATATTACAAATTAAGTGTAAAAACGATTGTCTATAACAAAAAAACATATAAACATAATACGAGTAATCAAAATAGAAATTGTATATTTTCAAGTTTAATCAAAAAAACATTGAAAAAATTGTGTTCGTAGAGGTGTCGGGAGGTGTCGGCGCCGTGTCGGAGGTGTGTCGACAACGTGTCGGAGGTGTGTCGACAACGTGTCGGAGGTGTGTCGGATATTAAAATTTTAAATAATATTAATTTAATCGGCGACACGTGTCGGACACGGTGTCGGAGCGTGTCGGAGCGTGTCGTGTCGTGTCTTGTGTCGGACACGGCGCACGGCGCCCATATTGAAGTGTCGGTGCATCATAGCTGCACTACAGATTAGGGAAACTTGAAAAAGTAGGCTTAAAAAGTTGATTATTTGTTTGATATGCCTCAAAATAATAGCGTTTGAAAAATATATCTGGAAAGCATTTCGTTGCGTATCCGTTATCGATTTGCTACGTAATCGCTACGAACTGCTTTTCAGACATATTTTTCAATTTTTATTATTTTAAGACATATCATATAAATAACTAACTTTTTAACATATTTTTTCAAGTTTCTCTACGGATTATTTATAGAAAATCTAGGTCCAAACCCATATAAGAGGAGGGGCATCATCCCCAAAACCTAGGTTATGATGTGAGCGAAATCAATATCTTAATATGGTGGGTGAAACAACCACAAGCTCCCAATATGGACACTTTAACACGCCCTCTCAAGTGTGGGCTGGGCACACAATGCCAACAAATAGGCCTAACACTTGTACAATAAATGGTGGCTCCGATATCATGTAGAAAATCTAAGTCAAGCCTATATAAGAGGAGAGGCCTCATCCCAAAACCTAGATTATAAAATGAGAAAAATTCATCTCTTAATATGATGGGTGAAACAACCACAAGATCCCCGATATGAACACTTTAACATTATTGCCCTGGAAATACCAGGAGCCGTGTGAAACGTAGGGTGATGGGGGTTTGTGTTAAAAGTCAAAATACTCATTGTTATTGATGAATGAGTGGCCGTAAAGGAATCGCACTTTCCCCTTCAAACATTTATCTTATCTATACGACCTCCGTCTTAAAATATATGTCGTTTTAGATATTTTCATAAATGTTAACAAAATGGTTGAATCATATAAATTTCAAGTAGAAATGATAAAATATATCCTTTAACTATCATTAATAAAATAGTTATAAAGTATTGAAAAGTAGTTGAAAGTAGTTAATAAATTAGGGATAAGATAGAGAAAATAGTAATAAATAATTCATTGGTAATATAAACGACTTATAATTTGAGACAAAGAAAAAATATATATATAATATTTTGACTTGATTATAGTAAAAGATTATTGTTAATTTAAAATACAGGCAAAATCTTATAAGTTGTGCATGAGTTATATAGTTGTGCTACTCTTTCCGTTAAAAAATTGATTGACAATTTATTAACACTAAAAATGATATTTGAAGAAAGAGTATATACATGCCCTCACTATCACTGGTTTCTTGGGTCCGCCCTGGCGCCCTGTCCCTATTTTTTTATTATTATTTTTTTTGTTTTTTGTTTATATAATCTTCCCTAACAAATTATTTGAGATGTGCCGTAACTAACTATTCTTCTGCCTTATTATTACTTAGTTGGGGCAAGCTCACGTGTCCTGATGATTGTCATTAGGATCTATCCGGACTCTCGAGTGAGATTATCCGAATTCGATTTTCCCACGTAGATTAAATAAAAAAAAATCTTTTGTCCCAGTGGAAAAAAAAAAAAAAAATTTATTACCTAGTTGACGAAGGAAAAAAAAAAAAACTATTCTTTTGCTATAAAAAAAAGCTAATTTAAATTTTTTTTTTTTTGGCACTAATTTAATGTGAAAAAATACGTAAAACTATAATTTAATGTGAAAACTACAATTACATATGTTACATAACAACAGCATAAATATAATAAAATATTTTATAAAATAATAATAGTAAAAAAAAACGATGATTGATAACTATTTTTTTTTTTTAACATTTCCAACATTGGAATCTTTACTGTTGCATTATTAATCCAATCAATCCAAATCTGGGGAAATATGTCGTAAATTCACTTGAAAACAAGCAAAATATGGTCCACAGAATATTTGTGTTGTCAATTTACCACCCAAAGAGGATATACTACATTACATTCATCCTAAAATGTAAATTCGTTAGAGGTTTTTCACATAATTTAAGAAAGTTAGTTAAATTGGTTATGTGTCACTAAAATAACATTTGACCGTTATTAATGCAAAGTAATGGAAAATCTGTAGGTATATAATAAATGAGAAGTAAAATGAGAAAAATGTAATAAATGCTTTTATTGAATATTTAAATAGACTTATATTTTGAGATAAATCCAAAATACTAAACGGATTTATATTTCGAGACGGAGGTATATATACGAAGAACCGTGAAAGTAAATTCCAAATTCTAATTTCACTCTTGAAACTTTCAAGTAATAACATATCATGCAAGAATATATTAACCCTAGTGATAGATGCCAAAAAGATATTTGTATCTTGTAAAAGTTAGATCAAAAAGCTATTAATTGTATCCTTTTAGCATTATTATTTTAATGTAGGTATAATCGTAGTTGTTGCTATTGGTATTATCAAAGCATTTTCTCAAAAAGGTTGAACCTCGACCTAATAAAATCAGAGTATTTTATTTCCTAACGACATACAGTTATTCTTTAAATTACATTGCATTGTCTTGACTGTGTCAAAAAATTCGCAAGAAAAACAAAACAAAACAAAACCTCTAACTAAAATCTAATTGTTGGTTCAATACGTAACATACATCCACGATACAAAAACAAAAACAAAAAAGCTTTTATAAAGCCTAAATAAAAGTTTAGCTTAAATTATACATCTAATCAGTGCAACTAATATAAATGACTTAGGACTTATCCATAGTACTAAAACTAAAAAGTTTAACAATAAATAATTAAGGATGTGGGTTTTAATTAACATTAAAATAAATAAATAAAAATAGCGTGTAATCATTTTTTTGTTCGAAGAACAGATATAATAATTCATAATACAAGTATCGTTGGAGAAAATGGATGAGAAATTAATAAATAAATAGAAAATAGAAGGACAATTACATGGATACGCATGTTATGGTTTTCATCAGTTCGAACTATTGTTTAGGTTAAAGGTTACATGCAACTAGAAACGAATGAGTACTCCTCCCCTATATATAGATTAAAGCAACATGAACGAGTCAAGAAGAGATTACAACTTGGACATGAGGTGTTGAATGCAGAGCCGGCTCCAGGAATTATCGGACACAGGTCGGAAATCGATAGTAGTACATTATATTACAAACTTATAAGCATTAATTTTACAAATTCAAGTATAATTACGGGTTAAGGGTCAATATTTTAAAAATTAGCGGATCAGTTAGTATGTATTAGTCTATAAAAATTTCAAATAGTATAAAGTATACATAGAAAATTTTCTTCTTTTTTATTTTAGGGGGTCAAATGACCCAAATCTCCCCACTTGGAGCCGCCCCTGGTTGAATGACATCTCTCCAAAAAATTTAAGCTGATACAGAGATAGATAATTAACATTTTAAACATTTCAACACGCCCACTCAAGTGTGGGTTTATAGCAAGTCCGGGCCAACATGAAACACAAAGGCATATAAATGACACACAAGGCCAACAAAAAGGGTCAATACTTCAACAATAAGCTGATGAAGATGTAGATAACTAACATTTTAAACACGTTTCCTCAAGTGTGGTCTATAATAAGCTCAGGCCAACATGGCACATAAAGGCATATAAAGCCCCTCAAGCGTGGCCTATAACAAGCCCGGGCCAATATGGCATACAGAGACATTTAAGTGGCATACAAGGTCAACAACGACAAATTTCGGTCAAAGTATTTTGTATCCCTTTAATCAATCAATGAGTACAATATTTATAGTCACCAGTAGGGCTTCCACATTATGCAATATACCAAAACTACTATTGCTAAATCAATATTTTCCATAATCGTAATATATCGTAATACCCCCCTCAAGTGGGAGCGTGAAGATCTCGAACGCCCAACTTGCGTAATAAAAACTCGAACTGTTGTCGTCCCAATGCCTTGGTAAAAATGTCCGCCAATTGATGTTTCGTAGAAACATATGAAGGAAGAATCAAGCCATCAGTAATAGCGTCACGTACGAAGTGACAGTCAACTTCGATATGCTTCATACGTTCATGGAAAACCGGGTCCTGAGCAATATATATAGAGCAGACTGACTGTCATAGAAAAGTCGAATGCCGGGAGGGTGCCGAACCCCAAGGTCAGCCAGTAACTGCTTCAGCCACCCCAGTCAGAGTCACACCAACCCTCTAGAAGAAGGGAACAGTCGGAAAGCATGCAGCAAAATACCCTGGCCAGGATATTTCTTCAAATAGCGGACTAGTCGTAAGGCGGCCTCCCAATGCTCAATCAGGGGGGCCTGCATAAACTGTGACAAGACGTGAACAGAATATGACAGATCGGGTCGAGTGACCCCGAGATAGATAAGCCATCCAATAAGACGTCGACGTCGGATCATCCAACAGAGGTCCGGTGGCCAGGGCCAGCTTATGATTCTGCTCGATGGGAAAGTCAGTTGGTTTGCTCCCAAGTAACCCGGCCTCATGTATAATATCCAATGCATATTTCCGTTGATTCAAAGAAAATCCCATCTACATTCCTCGCAACCTCGATGCCAAGAAAATATTTGAGAGCCCCGAGATCCTTCATTTTAAAACACTTGCCCAAATAAGATTTAAAAACCGTCATCGTCACTTTGTCATTGCCTGCAATGATCATATCGTCAACATAAACAAGCACCACAAGCTGAATCCCATCACGAGTCAAAGTAAACAACGAATAGTCAGAGTACGACTGACGAAATCCATAATTTTGCAAAGCGGAGGCAAGCTTCGCAAACCAACACCGTGGTGCCTGTTTCAACCCATACAACGATTTGCGCATCTTGCAAACCAAATTGGACCCCGGCTTCTCAAATCCAGGAGGAATCTTCATATAGATCTCCTCGTCCAAGTCCCCATGCAAAAATGCATTATGGACGTGCTGGATATACGGAAACCCGGATCCGGATCCGATCCATAATTGGATCGTCAGATCTGATTCACGGCACTGATCGAGACGCTCGATCATGCACAACAGAAACTACGAATAAATTCGCATGCGATTTTACCACGATTTGATTCGCATAATAATTAATATAACTATAAGAATGCCGAAGATTTACCCTTTAAAAGAGGATGAGTAAAGCAGTCGACCAAAGGGAGAAGCCGTGATCTTCCGGATTGTATCTCCAAGCGACGACTGGTAGACGTCGATCCTCGCCGTAGAACCTCCTCGAATATGCACAAGAAAAACCCTAGGTTTTTCTTCTCTTAATGACTAAGGCAAGAAACTAATTTTTCTTCCTTTTAATTTGTAAGTGGCGAAATTATGTTGTGTATATTGTGCTAGAAGGATCTCTCTTTATATAGGAAAATAACTAGTCAAGAGAGTTAGCATTTTCACACCACAATTACCTATTCCCATAAGGAAAAGATATTTGTCAAAAGATAAGAGATAATTTCCTAAAAAATCAATCTCTTATTTTTTCATTAATTATCCAACAAATAGATAATTAATTAATTACACACAAGTGACATAATCTAGGAAAATTTCTTCTCCTGATTTATCCACAAAAGTGGCGCCATTTACATCATCAATTGAATAGAAAATATATTTTCTATTTTACATATTATTTTCAAAATAAATAATATTTCATATTTATTAAATAGACCAACTATTTAATTTTTTTCGAGGTTCCATAAAACGAGAAAATACTCGCGTGTTACGAGCCAACCCGGGGACCATGGACCTATAACGAGTAGCTACAATAAATTAAATAAAATATTCATCGAACAGAATATTTCTACTCAACTTATTAATTCCGGAATTACGCCACCATAAATCCGAAACTGAACTCTATCGATTATAGAAATAACTTATTCTCAAAACGTTGAGTCGAGTCGATAAGTATCCATTGATATAATCATTACATATAAACTAACCCTCCATAAACTATCCGTAATGAAGCGGGAATATTTCCGTAAACCTTCTTCATTACATCTCGTCCTTATTTACCATTAACCCACTAGTGATCAATTAGTTCATAACCAATACGAACTCCCGGGATCAATCAGTTTCTAGGATTAACAAATAAGTGGATTGTCTTTCTACTTCCCGCATGAAGGAATGAATTTCATATCTGTGAGACACACACTTCTCACTCATTCCAGAATAGTACCAACGTGAAAGTGATTCGGACTACGCCTCTTAGCAATACTTAACGAACACATCAAACTCTATCCTGAAACAAGCAGGAGTCTGTAATCACTTCAGGATTAAGGTTAATCCATATATGATCGTCTTGTGATTTAATAAGATTTCTCAATCACGGAATTATATGAGAAACTCAGATTAAATCAGTCCAGTCCTATATGACTACGTCATATATAAATGCCCCACTTAGACAACCAATGTCGACGGTCCGGATAAGACGGTCACACCATAAAGTGTTCTGGGCGCATTAATGGTGGTTTAATCAATAGACCCCATACTTTGATTAACTTCACCACGGATTAACATTTCAAGTGTATCACCATAAACTTAATCCTTATGTGTGACATACACTAAGTTATATGGCTACATATGATACGACTTGGCGTTTTCAGTAGTGTATTACTTACAAGCACGAAACAAGTTATAAAATGAGAATAAATTTGTCATGTATTAATTCTAAAAACAATTACATTCAGGGGCGAAAGTCTCTGTATAATCAATACATTCTTCTTGGTGATGCCCAAAAGCCACTAACCGGGCTTTAAGACGTTGTAGGGTGTCGTGCTCGTCATATTTCTCTGTATACACCCACTTACTCCCTAATGCCTTTTTCCCGGGGGGAAGGGGTTGCAAAATCCAAGTACCTTGATCTTCACGTGCCTGAATTTCTTCTGGCATGGCCTTACGCCACCCTTCATGTTTCATAGCCTCCTTAAAAGATTTAGGAGGATTACCCACTGTAATGGCTGCATAATACTTGCGATGTTTATCAGAAAACTTATCATAATTAATATAATGCATAAGAGGATACGGAGTACCTGAGGAAACTGACGGACCGGAAGAGCGTGGAATGAGACTTTTCTGATCAATCAATGTATGCGTCACAAAATCTTGGAAGCGCAAATTCGGAATCTTCTGTCGCCTACCGCTACCCAACTCTTTAGTACCATCACCTGGATGTCGCAGTTGTGGTGAAGGCACTATATTACCCCATGTATCACATGTGTCAACTGCCAAGTCCGTCCCCCCTCAACCGGAGGATCCGGCAAGGGTGGATCCCCGCTAGGAGAGGCATCGAACCCCTGATCTACTATGCCAACATCGTCAAACAAATGGTAAGGAACTACAGAGGCTTCACTATCTGTCGGTTGGGAAAAAGGAACACGTGTTCAAAAAATTAACATCCCTAGAAACAAAGATCTCCTCCGTATCTAGGTCATACAAGGTCCATCCCTTCGTCGCGAACAGGTAACCAAGGAAAACACACTTACGACTCCGGCTAGCAAATTTATGAGTGTGACGATGGTCGTGGGCATAACATAAACATCCTAAAATTCGAAGCATTGAGAGGTCCGGTTTTTTCCCAAAAAGAGTCTCATAAGACGTCTTAAAATTCAAAACACTAGACGGTGTTCGGTTAATTATATAAGCCGCAACCATAACACATTCCCCCAAAACTTAAGCAGCAAATGTCCATCAAACCGTAATGCACGTGCTACATCAAGTATGTGTTGATGTTTCCGTTCTACCCGACCGTTCTGTTGAGGAGTACTAACACAAGACGTTTCAAGGATGATACATTCTTTACAAAAATAAGTAAGCAAAGGTCTAATTCTGTTCCATTATCACTACGAACCCGTTTAATGGTAACCTCGAACTGACGAGAAACTAAAGCAATGAAATCCAAGAAAGCAAATTCGACTTCTATTTTATTCAATAATAAATAAATCCAAACCGAACGAGAATAGTCATCAACAATAGTAAAAAAAATACGTCGCACCACATGTCGAGGGTGCACTATATGGCCCCCATAAATCACAATATATCAACTCAAAAACACGACTAGCTTTATTCTCACTAAGGAAAAGGTTCACGAGGCTGCTTAGCTCGAAAGCAGATATCACATCCATCTGTATGTAAACTTTTGGAAATAGAAATATTAAGAACCTGCCGAAGGACCTTTCCTGATAGGTGTCCCAAACGTCGGTGCCATAAATCTGCAGATTTTCCATCATCAATAGCCAAAACTTGAACCTCCGGAATGCCCAAGAACAGAAAAAGTCCATCCACACGCTCTCCCAGTCCAATCAGCGTCCTCGTCACTCGATCCTGCATAACACGTAATTTCCCCGTAAGTTGCAATACACAATCATTATCATCTTGTAATTGGGTAACCGAAAGCAAGTTGCAATTCATTTTTGGCACGTATAAGACATATTTTAAGCATAAATTTCGGGCAAAATAACACTCCATTCATGAGTCGCCACCGATGAACTCCCATCGGGTAACCCAATCGAGCACTGAACAATTGGTCGTGGATCAATGAGGGACTTAAAACAACCAGTCACGTGATGTGTCACTCCTGTGTCAACAATCCACGCAGACTGAGCTGATAGTCGATCTTTCGGTTTAAGCAAATCAACGATATTTTTCCATTGGGCTAGGCTGACATTGAAAAGACCTAATTGCTCAGAAGTATCGATCTTCGCATTCATAACAGGCATCTTTTCACCAACATAGAAACCCTAGACGTCGATCTCACAAAAAAAACACCAAAACACAGCAGTTTGGTCTCGGGTTTATTCTGAGATATTGAACCGTCCAGAAACAATTTCAACCGTTCAGATTGTACAAAATAAAGAGATGAACACGCCCTCAAAATTTCATCACGATCGGAGCCAGTTTCAATGTCTGATCGTCGCCGGAAAATTCTCCTGCAACAATTAACAGCAGTTCGGTCGCGGGCAATTTCAGAAAAATTGAACCGTTCAATCAAAAATTTCACCATTCAGATTGTAGAAGACAAAATTTCCAACAACCCCTCCAAATTTTGTCACGATCGGAGTCCGTTTCTCTATCCGATCGTGGCCTGAAAGTTTCAACTGCAGAGTTAAAAAAATCAGCAATTTTTTTTTCAACCTGGCTTCGATACCATGACAAATTTCGGTCAAAGTATTTCGTATCCCTTTAATCAATCAATGAGTACAATATTTATAGTCACTAATAAGGCTTCTACATTACGCAATATATCAAAACTACCCTTACTAAATCAATACACAAATCAATATTATACATAATCGTAATATATCGTAATAAACAAAGAGGTCCAACACCTGCACATTGGAGAAATGGGGAAACAATGTCGACAGCAATGACTGATCCCATGACCTCCCGATTTGATACCATGTTGAATTACCATCTTATATACTTCCGCAGGAGATCAAGACTGTTGCAAAACATGATTGGTTTGCCATATCTGTTCAATTGAAATACCGCTTTGGACAAGAGGATAATGGGTGTTATAATTTGAAAGACGATTGCGAGAACCATAAGTACACTTGCCTCCACAAAAACTTCTTATACAAAGACATAGTGACACTCGTCTCCGTCTATAGCCTATTCTTGTTATTTTTCGGGTCATATATACATTTTCATGTGTTTTTAAATGTTCGGATTTCTTGTTATGATTATTAGACAACATGATTAACTTCCCCAAACAAGTATTGCACCATAGATGCTTGCTGTGACAATGTCATTTACTAGAAATTCTTACCCCTAGTACTATTCCAAAATAATTGACCATATAGATGTTGATATGTCTATGTACATAGTAAATTTTAGGGTGGTCGGAGTATGCAGATGTAAGTTTTTAGTCTTTTATAGTTTGTGGTTATTTAAGTCAAGACTTTGAAAAATGATACATTGATGGAAAGTTTTTACAGGTAGGTGTCCATTTTAAAATATTGGATTTCTATTGATTTTGATATACCAACCAAGATTTGTCCTGGAACCAATATAAAATTTGTGATGTAATCTCTTATATATTCTCGTGATGGGGAAGAGAGAGAAAAAAAGGGAAAAAAAAATGGTCCACTCTGAGTCGTCTATGGCTGACCGACCTAGAAAGCAGCCGTGTAAGATACGATAAATACATAAAAACAAAGTAAGAAAATATTCTCTTATTTAAGCAGCCATTATTATCTTTCATGGTTTATGTCTTTTTTCTGCTAAAGATCGATTTTGAGCAAACCATTTTTCTGAAAAAACAAAAAATTAAATTAAATATTATGTACTAACTGATTTCTTTTTCTTGCTTTTCCAAAATCTTGCTGTGCGAAAGTTTTGATTTAGCTATTTTCAGCAAAAGTCCATTTGTTTTTTCTGTTTTGGTTTTCTCTCAGCTTTTCTTTTAGCTAGCTAGCAACTTTTGCTATATATATATATATATAAATAAAGCTAACCTGCAAGCAATCAGTTTTGAAAAAGGAAAAGAAAAAAAAGGTGATGTCTTATGATGGCTTTTCTTCAATGAGAGGATTTATTCAAGATCCCAATAATTCTGATCTAATCAATGATCAGAGTTTGTTGTCTTCAAACCCTAGCTCCAACCCTACTAAAAGGAAAAGAAATCTTCCTGGCAATCCTGGTAAGCATTCCTTTTAAGTTCTCGTATCGAATCGATGAACATGATGTAATCATTTTTACTCTTTTTCATACGGTACATAAGAGTTTGATATCATATTCATCCACTTGATATAACGATCTGTTTATCTGGTTGTTGTATAACCATCTTACTCTGTTTCATAGAGTAGGAGTGTGATATATGAATGACTTGAATGTATTTATCAATTCCCTACTACCTGAAACCTTAAACAGACGAATCTGGAAGGTTTCAGGTTAGGCCTTGCCTTAAAACCAAAAACTGGTTAAAGACAAGGCCTTATATTTACATAGATATAGTGTTTTAAATGATAAATTTAAGTATATTTTTATTGTGGTAGATCTAGAAGCAATATTGATAGCTCTATCACCATTAAATTAATTAATACATCGATTATATATACCATTGAATTTCTTGTTACCTAGACCTTAAACAGACGAATCTGAAAGGTTTCAGATTTGGCGATTATCTTTAATTAACCAGCGTTTCGTAACGTTGGTTAAAGATAAGTCCTTACATTTTCTTGATAAATTGAAGTTTATACATTCATTTTGGTAGATCCAGAAGCAATAGTGATAGCTCTATCACCAAAGTCACTAATGGCGACGAATCGATTCCTATGCGAAATCTGCAACAAGGGTTTTCAAAGAGATCAAAACCTGCAGTTACATAGAAGAGGGCATAATTTACCATGGAAGTTAAAGAAGAGAACAAATGAAGAAGTGAAGAAGAAAGTGTACATATGTCCTGAAAAAACATGTGTTCATCACGACCCTTCGAAAGCACTCGGAGATCTAACGGGTATTAAGAAGCATTTTAGCAGAAAACATGGTGAGAAGAAATGGAAATGTGAGAAATGTTCTAAGAAATATGCAGTTCAATCTGATTGGAAAGCTCATAGTAAGATCTGTGGTACTAGAGAGTATAAATGTGACTGTGGAACTCTCTTCTCCAGGTATTTGATTACTCTCTACTTTTTAATTCTCAATTTTATCAGAAATTTTACGGTATAATCAATCATTGTAACAATAATAAATGAATATGATACACTCCTGTTACGTAACAGATAATAAAAAATAATCATATCATATCCATTTGCTTGGTAATATAATATTCTTAACCATTGATTTAATCCATTGATATTCTAAGATGCATGTAGTTGATTCATATGTTTAACTTGATTTTAAAGTTTTTATAATTTGTCATTTATAAAATGATGACAGTCAAATTAAATTGTACCGTCAAAAAAAAAATTTAAAATGTGAAACTATTAAGATAATGAAATAGAATTAGAGTGATAATGATAGGCCTTATGATGTACAGTACCTTATAAGGTCACGGGTGGAAAAGACTTGCTTATTTCAATTCTAGCTTTGTTCCTTTCTCACTGCAGGAGCAGTTGTTAAAAAAAAATAGTTAATCATCAATTATGACATAGTTAAAAATATGTCGGGATTTTAAAACACTAAAAAAAAAGATTTTTGTTAAAAAGAGTACATTTGAAAATGAAATACGTTGGTTTTGTGCTGAAAATCAACGTAATTCACTTTCACTTTCACTAGTGAAATTTCTTTTATGACAAAAATCTTTTCTTATAGTATTTTTTTGTCTGACATCTTTCATATTGTGTCCTTTAGGACCCTTATTCCTAAAAAAAATGCTCACAATTAATTAACTGGATCAGAACATTCTTAAGGAAATAATAATTGTTTTTTATTCTTGCCTAATTTATTATTACATTTAGGATTAATAAAGAATACATAAATTACATTGATTTTGACAATTGTTTCAGATAAATAAAAACTATGAAACGCTAAACGGAATGTTACATAGAGTTTAATACAAACTAGCTACTACTGCAACATT
Organism: Gentiana straminea; assembly: GCA_036785695.1. Lineage (NCBI taxonomy): Eukaryota > Viridiplantae > Streptophyta > Magnoliopsida > Gentianales > Gentianaceae > Gentiana > Gentiana straminea. The sequence goes on along the minus strand of JAVUPR010000514.1, from coordinate 7,852,342 downwards.
TAACACATTTTGTGTTTTTTGTATTTTTCTAATAATACAACTCATTTCAGAATATCAATGCATCATATATATATATATTTTTTTTTTCTTTCTCTTACCAACAATTTATTATCGATTTTCCATTGTTTTACGGCTATTACATTGATAGTAAAATGATATTCTAAACATTTATAGTTAAAATTTAAGATACTTTTTATTTTGAGACAATGGTAGTAATAAATGATCATATGCATCTAAAAAGTACTTGAATTTACTGCAACATCTTGAAGTGCATTTGGTAGTACGAGGTCTCATTTTGTACCCAGATATTATTAATGGAACTCTAAAGTAATGAATTTAATGCACAAGAATTGTACATTTATAACTGAATTTTTAATTTTGATTTATTTATTTATTTGTATATGTAATGTAACAGAAAAGATAGTTTCATCACCCATAGAGCTTTCTGTGATGCATTAGCTGGAGAAAGTGAAAGATTTTCCTCAATCCCACAACCTAACCTCAGTTTCAGAAATGACTTATTATTCAACAATGGTCTCAACCTTCCTCCTCCGCCCTCCTCCATGTCGAACCCGCATTTCCGGCAAGAACTCGCCGGAATCGACCCGGGCACCGGAGGCGGTCAGATCAATCTCGACATGCAAAAAAGATCAAGGCTTCCATTATGGTTAGACAATGCAAATATTAACCCCTTTGGAAATTCAGGTATTAATTCAAGTGGTAATTTCTTGGCTACAAGTTCAACAAGTCCTATGTCTGAACTAGTACAGATGTCGCAAAACCATTGGTTCGATCGAGGTCAACAAACATCTTCATCTTTTTCACCACGTGTGTTAAAAGAAGAAGATAATAATAATACAATGATGAGTACTACTTCATCATTGTATAATAATAATTACAATAATAATAATAATCAAGAGATTATTAATGGAGGATTATCATTAGCTCAAATGTCAGCAACTGCATTGTTACAAAAAGCAGCTCAAATGGGATCTACTAGAAGCCCTAATAACAACACTTCAACAATGTTTAATGGATTTAATGGGCTTATGAGTTCGTCGTCGCCGTTATCGAATCTTGGAGGAAGCTTTAATAATTCAAGAAACCATGAGATGCAGCATTTGAATAATCATGGCGATCATCACGGGTTGTGGTTCGGCGGTGATAATATGGGTTCGAATTCGTTGATTTCGAACTGTACAACGAACTCGGCTAGCAATAATTCATCCTGCATGTTGCAAAGTGGAGATCATCATCATCATCAACAACAAAGAAATCTTAGTACATCAAGCAGAGAAAATGAAGGTCGTGATGGTAGTTTAACTCGGGATTTTCTTGCGATGCCCTTCAGCAAAATGGCCTAGTCTTATCTGGTGCATTGCAAGAAAATCCCGAGTTAGTATACTGCATTTGTGTTATAACATGACGTGAAACTATTGTCACGTCATGCTATAACATATGTAGTATTATTCTAGTTATGAGTGTATCATTATCAGTACTGTGTACACTTTTGTGGCTAGTGGGATGGTGTCAGACATGGCATGAGACCTCTTATTACAAGATGCATTTGACAATGTTATTATAGGGTTTAAATCTTGTTTGAAAGCTGATTTGGAGATGAAGATGGAGAGATCTTGTGACCTGTCAGAGAAAAAGGTTGTCTGGGGCCCACTGAACAAATTTGAAAAGGGACATCGCACATAAAAAGTATGAAATAGAAATACTATTAACGTAACGTGGTTCTGTGATAACGAACGACGCAACACACATTACGGGTAAAAAATGTGTTTGTTTATTCGTTATGATATAATCGTTGTGGTTTTAACATTGCTCGGAAAAAAGAAGAAAAAAGGGATTGGATCAGAAGGGGGGCACAAGAAGAAGATGCAAATGAATGATTGAAGGAAGGAATACTGCAAGCAAAAAAGTCTTGGTTGAAATTTCTGTTTCTATGTGGTGGTACAGTGTGAGAATTGGGATTGGACCACCTTTTTTTTTTTATTTGAGCCAAATGAAATTAATGGGCTACAGCTTTTTTTTCTTGAAATAATGGAGATTCATATGGATGGACCATCTGCTAGCTGTTTTGAGTGAGCCTTCAGCTCATTTAGTCACATGCATAGCTAATTCTCTCTCCTCTCTTTTGATTGTTGCAGCAAGTTTTGATCATGGTAACCTTCTCCATTGAATTTCTTTTTATGATTTTTTTTTGTTGTTGTTGTTATTCATTTTTACCCTTTTGGGTTATGGTTAATTGCTAATAAAGCTTGTAGTTTAGGAATGAGACTCAACTTAATTTGAATTCAATTTGATTGGAATCCATTAATCTTTAATTTCCTAGAAGTTGTACCATGTCAGAAATCTATCAATCTTTTATTATTACCTAGGTTGTGAACTTGTGATCCATTGTCTTATGTATAGTTGAGTTCGTTTTCAATATAATATCAAAGTTGATGATTTCCTTATGTTTTGTATATGTCAACTTTATTTAGGGAGTATGTTAACAATTATCATGAATTAAAACTCTAAGACATGATGAGTTACTACTTATATTTATCGTTTTCGTTTGATATAAAATGATTATCTCATGTTATTAAACTCATTATTTCTTCACTTCAAATCAAATTATTTTCTTCGCTTATTTTTCCAATGTAGAATACAGGTATGTTTTGACAAGACTTTCCGATCACGCCTTGTAGGTTTCAGTATTAAAAATGGTCACTCACTTTTCCAATGTAGAATACGGTATGTTTTGCCAAGACTTTCCGATCACACCTTGTAGGTTTCAGTATTAAAAATGGTCATTCTTTATGTGTTTTTTTATGGTCATTTTCTTTTATATTATGATTTAATATAAATGTCGGTCGTAATTCTACAATTGTGTCGATCCAAAAAAAAAACTAGTTCTGAGTCTTTATTTTGTCGCTGAAAATAAGATTTTCTTTCTGCTAGAGTCAAGTTAGTTTGAATATTTGAGTTTTAATATTTTTAGATAGATAAGATTGACCCCTCAAAAAAAAGATACATAAGATTGACCAGAGGTAGTATCATTCCACAAAAAAGAGAGTCCTCTAGTTTTGATACAACTTACATGATAATCAAAGGCAAATTCAAGATTTAGACTGACGTGGTTCATAGCAGTAGAGGAAAACTTAGTTACAGAGAGAAATATGAGAAAAAGGAGAGAGATTTTGACCAAGCACGCTTCGCACACTGGGAACAACCTTGAGGTTGCCCAAGCCCCTGCAGTTTCAACATAAGATATTCATAGTTGCTGGTAGGGCTGCTAGATAGCCTCCACCAAATCATCATGCTCACCAAACTTTGACTTTCTTGAGCTAGAAACCGCAACTTCAACAGAGTTCTTTTTCTTGCCCAAATTTGGGTCCTGATTAGTACTATCATTCAGGGGTTGAATCTTGTTTTAATTAAGGCGCTTAAAGGTATGTTTACTTGCCAGAGGGTTGAGATGTTTGAGGATAGAGGATGGTGTGCTTTAAAATGAGTGCTTGAGTTAAGAGTGAGAGATGATTGGGAAAATGGGGAGATGGTTTAGAAGGAGTGTTAGAGTTTGGATAAGGTTGGAGTTTGTGATCATGTTGAACTTTTCTAGAGCTTTGGCGGACATGGTTGAGATCAGAGATTTGTGTAGAAAGAGGTTGCACATGTTTGCTTTCAAGACGCAAAGCTTGTTATGGTCTACGAAGAGAGAGGATGTCTGGTTTGGTAGTGACAGCTGTTAAGAGGGAGATGGGACATGATCTTGGACAATAGGTTTGATAAAGAAGGGATCTAAACTTGTTGACCCTAACAAGTCTGTGACACATATTGTGTCATTTGTGTAAACTAGAATAGGAAAGAGTAATTCATATTTCTTATTGATTTCATTGATCTGATACATTGCATTTATAGGGAAGATTAACACAACATGATAAAGTAGTTCACATATAGGGTGAGCTACGTCTCTAGGATTTGTGTACAAATATTGACTAATGAAAGCAAACCTCGGTTCATAGATCTTTGAATATTCAACAGTCCCCCTCAAGTTGGTGCATATACACGCCCAACTTGTCTAAGAACTTTCAAGGTATTGCAACCCTCATTTGGGGAACTTGGTAACCTTCAGGGTGAGCAGTGACGATCATTGTAGAAGACATAGCATTGTTCATGTTGTCATTTGTTTTGACATTTGTTGTGGTAGATGGTCTGGTTGAATTGTGATGTCGTTTTTGGATCCCACCAATCAGGGTATCCAATAAGTTCAAAACATCGACTTTCTTGATGGCCTGTTTGATTGCAATGAGTGCATTTGTATAAATGTTTGTCTAGATTGTTGGAATTCTTCATATTGATAGAATTTGGGCGGTCATGTGACCGTTGATTTGGTTGTTGATGGAGAAACATAGCGGAAGCTTCATATCTCTCAGTGTTAACTCACCATAATAAGTAGATATTGGTTTGACACATTGTTTTGTTGAGAATGCTTTTTGATGCAAATAATACATTTCATCCTTACCGTCATCAAATTCTTTAGACAACGTAAGCCAAATTTCACAAGCAGTGGGTATACGAAGATATCGCTTCATGAGGTCGGGAGACATAGACATCAGAAACCAACGCTTTACCTTTGGATTTTCAGAATACCATTTATCGTATCATTTGTCACTTATAGAGGGTTGTGCAGTGCCCTTCATTATGTAAGAGAGTTTTTCTCTTTCTGCAATGTGCATCTCCATCAATCGAGACCACACATCGTCATTTGTTTTAGTCAGCAAAACAACGACATTAAAAATAGGTTTAGAATGAATAAGAATCGGAACAGATTTGGTTTTTGAAGATTCAATTATTACAGTCATTGTTTGGATTTGATGGTTTTATAGAAAAAATGGTTGGATTTCTTTTGGATCAAACGATGATCGAGTTTGGTTTTGTTTAGGTTTGGTGGGTTTGTTTGGTTAAGGTTTTGTTTGAGTTTGGATTTGGATTTGGTTTTGGTTTTGGTTTGGTTTGGTTTTTTTTTTTTCCTTTCTTTTCTTTTAACCAATAAACTTGTTTGGTGGTCAAAAGAAAGGATAAGATAAGTGATGGGAAATCACCTACGTGCCTCACTCATTCAATCCTCTCAAATATGGAATAAAGATTAAACAATAGCTCTCTTGACTACTTCACCTTCTCTGCTAGTTCTTTCTTTTCTTTTCTTTTTTCCTTTTTTTTTGTGACTACTCCAAGAAAATAAAAAACTGTCCGGACAGAGGTTTGGAAACTTTCCGGCGGAGTTGATGGTATGGCTATGTGCAGATGAACATGGGCTATCTGCAGGAAGGTGGTTTTGATTTTTTGGCAGGTGAAGTTTTTTTTTTTTTTTTTTTTTTTTTTCTTTCTTTATTAGAACCGTAGGCTCTGATATCATGTAAACTAGAATAGGAAAGAGTAGTTTATATTTTTTTATTGATTTCATTGATCTGATACATTGCATTTATAGGAAAGATTAGCACAACATGCATGATAAAAATAGTTCACACATAGGGTATGAATTCCGAACAGGAGTATGAATTCCTGTAGACCACGATTATCATATATCATACTATATCAAAATCATCAATGCTAGCTGCTGGGAATGGGATTCTCAATTTTTTTTTTTTTTAATTTAAAAAAAAAAACCTTTTTTTTTACTTACGCCATGCTTATAGATAGGGCTGAGCAGGAAAATCGAGAAACCGAAAACCAAACCGATCCAAACCAATTTGACCCAAACCGATACAAACCGAATTTTTCGGTTTGGTTTCAAACCGAACCGAAATGTATTGGTTTGGTTTCGGTTTTTTTATTTTAAACCAATCCAAACCGAACCCGAACCGATTATATATATATATATATATATATATATATATATATATATATTATATATATATATATTATATTATATTTTATATATATATATATTATATTATATTTTAAACCAATCCAAACCGATCTTATTTTTTGGGTTTTATGATATATGCAAACCGAACCGAACCCCAAACCGAACAACCATTTAATAGATAAACCTGGTTCAAAGAACCCAAACCGAAATTGGTTCAAACCGAACCATTGGTTTTCCAAGTGATTCGGTTCGGTTTGGGGATGAAATTCCCGACCCAAACCGACCAAATATATAAGCAAAAAACCGAACCAAACCGACCCAAACCGAGACCAAATTTCAAATTTCTACTTATAGATGTAGTGATTGAATTACAAACAGTAACACCAAACATATTTCCATATTGAAAAAATTTGAAAAGGGACATCGCACATAAAAAGTATGAAATAGAAATACTCTTAACGTAACGCGGTAATGTGATAACGAACGACACAACACACGTTATTACGTTAATTAAGGGTAAAAGAATGTGTTTGTTTGTTCATTATGATATAACCGTTGTGGTAATAACATTGCTCGAGAAAGAAGAGAAAAGGGATTGGATCAGAAGGGGGGCACAAGAGGAAGATGCAAATGAATGATTGAAGGAAGGAATACTGCATGCAAAAAAGTCTTGGTTGAAATTTCTGTTTCTATGTGGTGGTACAGTGTGAGAATTGGGATTGGACCATTTTTTTTTTATTTTTAATTTGAGCCAAATGAGATTAATGGGCTACAGCTTTTTTCTTGAAATAATGGAGATTCATATGGATGGACCATCTGCTAGCTGTTTTGAGTGAGCCTTCAGGTTTTGACCAAGCGCGCTTCGCACACTGGGAAGTGGGAACAACCTTGAGGTTGCCCAAGCCCCTGCGATTCCAACATAAGATATTCATAGTTGCTGGTAGGGCTGCTAGATAGCCTCCACCAAATCATCATGCTCACCAAACTTTGACTTTCTTGAGCTAGAAACCGCAACTTCAACCGAGTTCTATCTCTTACCCAAACCTGGGTCCAGATTAGTACTATCATTCAAGGGTTGAATCGTGTCTTAATTAAGGCGCATAAAGGTATGTTTACTTGCCAGGGGTTGAGATGTTTGAGGGTGGAGGATGGTGTGCTTTAAAATGAGTGCTTGAGTAAAGAGTGAGAGCTGGTTGGGGAAAGGGGGAGTTGGTTTAGAAAGAGTGTTAGAGTTTGGATATATAAGGTTGGAGTTTGTTATCATGTTGAACTTTTCCAGAGCTTTGGCGGACATGGTTGAGATCAGGGATTTGTGTAGAAAGAGGTTGCACATGTGACGCCCCGTTCCCGGATCCGAGTCCTTATCCGGAAACGAACGCCCGGCATGTATAATATTAAATATAATCCAATATTATACATAAGCCTTACGTCATATATCATAAACACAATGCGGAAACGAAACGACTCGGGGAAAAATAAATTCCAAAGACCAACAAAACCAGATTCAATCTTTAGCACGCACTAAAATCCAAAATGGAAATTGAAACGTCTTACATCAATTCCAAAACAAAAGAAGCTAAACGATCTAGTCTTACAACAAAGGCCACTAAACGAGCCAAACACAAAAAAAAAACAACATTCAAAATGAATTAACAACATAGTTTGTAATTAAACTTGAGATAAATAAAAGCCTTCAAAACTTCAACACAAGTTAACTTCGTATCCAAAAGCATCAAACATCTTCATCATACTCATCTTCATCAAAAACCTGTTCATCTTCTCATCCCAAAACATATAACGGGTAAGTACATACGTACTTAGTAACGAGTAGAAGCTATTGAAATCATGCGTTTTATAACGGAAACTAATCAAACAACAACTTGTTATTAGGCCAAAAGAACATGATCTTACATCTAACTATCACATTATATTCATGGTATAATATGAGGTCCCTAGGGTTACTAGCTTAGCTTATCTATGTTACGACATGTTTGCGAGGGCACTACACTTAGTGAGATATGCACTAAGACAAAAGTTGCAACCCTATAGAGATAAATCTCTAGCGGTCCCGAGACAATCAATCACTTTAACTCGGCTAGCACTAAAGGCGTCCGGTGAATGACTATTTCGTTCGTGAGGTTGTCCGGCGGTATGATCACTACTTTAACGGCTTTGTCTAGAATCCGGCGGTGACCATTACCACTTTATCTCGGCCAACCAACACATTGCCGATGTTGTACTTGTGCCTATTCAAGCTCTCATGATGCTTAATCTTTTATCTAGTCAATTACGTTTATTAAGCGATTAACTAGCCACCTAAGTTCTTTCAGGGCAAAAACTCCCTACTCCCTCTTCTTAGACTCTTAGACTCGAGCTAGCAGTTACACAGACATTGATGAACCCTAGTTCATCAAAGCACAAGCCCTTTCATGCCCTTCCGACGGATCCGAACTTCAACTCCCTTTAAGAGTACATCCGGTGCCGAAACTAAACGAATCGGAAGCTCAATCGAAGCTTGTTCGTTCTCATTTAAACTTATCTAAGATCATTAACAAAAAAAAAAAAACCATTCAAGCTAAGCATCAAAATAACACTAGCCACTAAAACCATCGTCTACCAATCATATTTATATATTACGAAAAGAAATAACACAACACAATAAACTAAACATTTAACTATACATTATATAATTATTTCATAATCTTCTCTTCCTCTTTTTTTTTGTTTTATTTTTTTTGTTTTATTTTTGTTTTATTTTTTTTTTCTGGAGACTTTCGGCTATAAGCAGCCTAGCTGCATAGATTAGGTTGATTCTTTCTTTTTTATTATCATTATTCTAATTATTATACAACATTTACACAGCATCCGGAAAATATATACATATACCCTTTCTTTTCAAAGGCAACAAAACAAGTACTACTAACAGAGTACTAAAGTACTAAAGATGAACAGAGTAAAATATGTTAAAACCAATACTTACAGCAAACGGGACGAAAATCGACAGAAACAAGAAAACAATACCAACAACGACACAGTTAACTACGGTTGAACACTCATTTACTTTACATTAATCAAAATAAAACATCAATCATTCAATATGAAAACCCCGTTACCTTTGTATAGCGAGCAACACAACCAAACTTATGATTTGGTAGCAAAAAACCTAGCCTTTAACACCAACCTACAAATTGATCAAACCAATTGATCAAACTACGATTCTAATCACAAAAGCTACGAAAGGAAAAACTTTGAACACTCAACTTGTTCGAAACACGTAAATCCAAAATTGATAAAAAACCTAACATTTCCCAACAAAACTTATATCAACACGATCCTTGCGTCACGTGGAGCGTTTTTCCTTGAGAAGTACGCGCAACCGAGCAACGGATTAGCCACGATTAACAAAAGTTTCTTCTCCTTCTTTTTTTTTTTTCTCACGATCTGCGCCCTTTTCTTGTTCTCATGAATAATGAAAGCGTAGAAGTGACTAATGAGGTTTAATTTCCTATTAAACCTCCCAATTATCTTTTATTAAATTAATTCCATAAAAATAAATCTTTTAAATTTCTTTTATCTTTTTCTTTACCATTATTCTTTTATTTCTTAACCCTTTAAATATAATATTTGGATTTTCGATAAAAAGACCGAAGTGTCCTTTTTCAAAAATCGGGATATTACATTCCTTCCCCCTTAAGAGGAGTTTCGTCCTCGAAACTTGAACGTACCTGGAAGATCGACAAACTCTGGGAACTCGGCTGTCAACACATCTTCTTCTTCCCATGTCGCTTCACTTGGTGAATGATTGTTCCATTGCACCAAGACCAAAGGGATTATCCTTCTCTTGACTACCTTCTCCTTCCTATCCAGAATCTTAACCGGCTTCTCAACATAAGATAGATTATCTTGAAGCAATTCCGGATCAAACCGAGATTCCACATCCGTAGAAGATAGACACTCGCTTAAGCATGGATACATGGAAGACATTATGTACCACTAGACATCGATTCCGGTAACCGAAGTCTATATGCTAACTTTCCAATCCTTTCGATGATGTCAAAAGGCCCCACATACCTCGGACTCGGTTCCTTTCTCGCCCAAACCTCTTAACACCCTTCATCGGAGAAGCTCGTAGATACACTCGTCCCCAACCGCAAACTCTAACGGTCTTCTTCGATATCCGCCCAACTCTTCGTCGGTCTTGAGCGGCTTTAAGATTCTTCGTATCGCTCAACTTTCTCTTTAGCTCGCGTAACTAACTCGGCCCCGTCAACCGCTTTTCCCCAACTTCGTCCCAATAAAGTGGAGTCCGACATTTCCTACCGTACAAGGCTTCAAACGGTGGCATCCCCAAACTAGCATGATAACTGTTGTTATAAGCGAACTCGCCACCGAGAGGAAATCATCCCATGATCCCCCTACTTCAAGAACGCAAGCTCTAAGCATGTCCTCGAGAGTCCGGATTGTCCTCTTGGGTGACCGTCTGTCCGCGGGTGAAAGGCGACTCAAGTCCGTCTTTGTTCCAAAAGCCTTTTGCAACCCTTTCCAGAAGTGACTTATGAATCTGCTATCTCTGTCGGATACGATAGATAAAGGCACACCATGAAGTCTCACTATATTGTCCAAATATAGTTGAGTGAACTTCTTAATAGGCATGTCAACCTTACATGGCAAGAAATGGGCTGATTTCTTGAGTCTGTCAACAATCACCCAAATCATGTCATGGCCACTCTTCGTACGCGGTAAACCGGTGATGAAGTCCATCGTGATGTTCTCCCATTTCCATTCCGGTACTTCCAAAGGCTTCAACAAACCTCCTCGGCCTTCTCGTGCTCGCTTTAACTCTCTCGGCATGTATCACACTTTGCCACGAACTCGCGATAGTCAACTTCATGCCAGGCCACTAATACCTTTCTTTGAGGTCTCGGTACATCTTGGTAGATCCTGGATGAACCGCAAAGGCAATCTTATGGGCTTCATCCATGACTTGCTGCCTTAGTCCATCAACATCAGGCACACACAAACGATTACCATACCAAAGATGTTCACTCTTATCCAACTGATAACCCACTGTAGGTTTCTCTCGAGCTACGCGCTTCAAATCCACTAACACTGGGTCTTTGTCTTGCTTTGCTCGGATATCATCTAACAACTCTGACCTTGCCATCAATGGCGCAAAACACTGAGCTTCACCTTCCCGTTCAACCACTTGAATCTGCAAACTGTCTAACTGATCGACCACTTCTTGCAAAGTAGTGATAGCATTAACCGGTCTCCGGCTAAGTGCATCCGCTACAACATTCGCTTTACCCGGATGGTATTGAATGTCCAAGTCATAGTCTTTCACAAACTCCAACCATCTTCTTTGCCTCATATTCAAATTCTCTTGAGTGAAAAAGAACTTAAGGCTCTTATGATCCGTGAATATTCTCGCCTTAACTCCATAAAGGTAGTGCCTCCACTGTTTCAAAGCAAAAACCACTGCTTGCCAACTCCGGGTCATGTGTAGGATAGTTCTTCTCATGAACCTTTAACTCGCCTAGAGGCGTAAGCTATTACCTTTCCCGCTTGCATCAGAACACATCCCAAACCTTGACTCGAAGCATCTGTATACACGTCATAGTTGTCAAAGACCTCTGGCAAAGCTAACACAGGTGCTGCAGTCAACTTATCCTTCAACGTCTGAAAAGCTTCCTCACACTCCTTTGTCCACTCAAACTTGATGTTTTTCTGAGTAAGTCTCGTGAGAGGAGTTGCTATCTTCGAGAAATCTTGTACAAACTTCCCGTAGTAGCCCGCTAAACCCGGAAAACTTCTTATCTCTCATCACTTGTAGTAGGTCTAGGCCACTTAGAAACGGCTTCTATCTTTGCGGGATCAACTTGAATTCCATCTCCGTAAATTACATGGCCAAGAAAACTAACTTGTTTTAACCAAAATTCACACTTTGAAAACTTGGCATACAATTTCTTTTCCTTTAAAGTCTGCAAAACAATCCTCAGATGCTCCTCATGCTCTTTCTCATCCTTAGAGTATATCAAGATATCATCTATGAATACTACCACAAATTTATCAAGATAAGGCATGAAGACTCTTTGCATTAGATCCATAAACGCTGATGGAGCATTAGTGAGTCCAAAAGGCATGACAAGGAACTCATAATGTCCATACCTCGTACTAAATGCTGTCTTCGGTCTATCCGCAACCTTGATCTTCAACTGGTGATAACCTGACCTAAGGTCAATCTTAGAAAACACCTTCTTCCCTTGCAACTGGTTAAACAAGTCGTCAATCCTAGGCAAAGGATACTTATTCTTGATTGTCAGGTTATTCAAGGCTCTGTAGTCGATGCACATCCTCAAACTACCATCCTTCTTCTTCACAAACAAAACCGGTGCTCCCCAAGGCGATGTACTTGGTCGAATCACATTCCTTTCTAACATGTCCTTAAGTTTGTAGTTTTAACTCTTTTAATTCAAATTTGGTGCCATCCTATAAGGTGCCTTGGTCGTAGTGGTCTTGCTCCCGGGATTAACTGTATCTCAAACTCTATATCCCTGTCCAGGCATATTTCCTGGCAACTCATCTGGAAAAACTTCAGGGAAATCCTTAACTATAGGAGTTTCTTCTAACTTAGGAGTATGCTTCTCTGTGTCCATAGCATAAAGAACATACCCTTCACAACCCTTTTGCAAAGCCTTCATGTCTCTGACCGCTGATATTATCGGATGTCTCTTCTTACTTGGCTTATAAACGTTTCCCTGAAAGGTCTTATCTGACTTACCTGGAACTCTGAAGACCACTTTCTTACCTCTACAATCCACATGAACAAAATTCTTGGATAGCCAATCCATCCCCGAATTACATCAAAGTCTCGTGAAGTCCAAAACTGTCAAGTCTGATTTACACCTATAAGTTCCAACTCTAACGTCGACTTGAGGTAAAACTTGTGCAACTTTAGTAACTCTTCCCAAGGGTGTAGTGATATTTAGAGGTTTCTCCAACTCCTGAAGTGGTAGATTCAACTTCCTAGCTATCTTAGAAGACACAAAAGTACCTGAGGCTCCAGTATCAAACAAGGCTGACACTGCTAAGTTATCTATGATTATGGTACCTAGCAAGTGGATCAATTTAAGTATAATAAATAACATCATATGCGTCCATATAATATTAAGTATTCATAATAAACACAAACACTTAAAATGTACCCGTAACAACAAGATCATCGAGCTCTTACGGTTCCACATCAATAGCAAAGACACGAGTAGGTCCGCTAGAAGATCCACGGTTTGCATTCGATTCCCTCTCGTTATCCGTTTGGGTTCCGCCGAGATAAGTTCTTAGGACAGCTTCCTGGAGAAGTGTCCCGTTTCTCCACATTATAGCAACTATTACCTCCCGGTCCGCATTCTCCGTATGCGTCTTGTTGCACTTAGAACAAACTAGCTGGTGAACCACCTTTCGATTAACTCGTTGCCGGTCTTTGCGGTCTTCTTGAAGCTCTGTTGCGGTGCCCCACGATTACCACTCGAAAAGATCCAAACGGCCTCTTATTCCCAATCACAACCGTGGCCTTCTTCCCGAAGGTCTCAACCTCCAAAGCCTTGTTCATAAGCTCGGCCATATTCTTGGTCCGTGAACCCCAACATACTCGATCGTATCTCATGCGATAACCCATCCTTGTACAGTGCCATCTTTCTTTCTTCAACTCTCATCAGCTCGGGATAGAACCTTCCCAACTCATTGAACTTGTTGGTATACTGAGATACCGTCAGCTGTGTACCTTGCTTATGCTTTAAGAACTGACTAGCCTTGTCTGCCTGTACTGTTATTGGGAAATACTCGTTGTAGAACATAACCTTAAATCCTTCCCAATCCGTTACTTTTCCATTACTACTCTGAATGGCATCGATCCAAGCTTCAGCTGCCCCCAAGAGAAAACTGACTGCCAACTGGGCCATCTCAGATTCAGGAACATGTATATTCCTGCAGGCCTTTTCGAAACTCCTTATCCATTCTTCGGCCTTTGAATGTTCCACATTCCCGAAGAAGTCCTGAACCCTGTTCCTTCTCAGTCTGGTGTACAATCCACTGGTGGTGCTTGCTCAACTGCTGGTCTAACTGGCGAAGCTTGAGGGTACACTCGGAGGGTATCCATAGGGTATCTCTTCTTTGGTGAGGTTGTTGGTATGGGGGTGGTGGATATGCTTGCCGAGGTGGAAACCCGAGTGAACAGCCCCATACGGATGATACCTCTGGTACTGCTGCTGTGGCTGAGACTGCTGATATGCAAACTGAGGGTAGGCATAACCTGATGTCGCAAAAGTATCAGCTCCGCTCGGCGGTGGAGGAAGAACTGTAGGCTGTGGTGTGTAGTCATAAACCGGTGGCGGATAAAAAGCTGATGCAGGTGGACGGCTGTAAATCGGTTGTGACTGCTGTGCTACAGATGGAGGAGGGTATACCGTAACAGCTGGAGTCACATGTATCAGGGGTATCTCCCCAACCACTGTCACATACAACGGTGTATCATAGCCAGGCGCAGTTGCCTGCTCAAACTGGGAACGTCCTGTTTGTTGAACACGTCCCACTGGAGCTGACTCCGGACCCGTAGTATTAGCATTCACCCCTGAAACCTCTGGCTGACTAACTGTAGGTCCCCTGCCTCTGCCTCTACCTCGGCCCCTTCCTCTGCCTGCAAACGGATTTCGTGAACTCGCCTTCACCATTATCATTGGCATTTGAACCTCTCGCGTGTAGTCACCATCCCGTAGAAGAAGAGAAAGGACTCACGGATTACTAAGGGCTCTAAACTCTTATCTCAAGAAAGTCAAGTCCTAAGCAGCAAAGAAACATTGTCTCTGATACCAACTGTGACGCCCCGTTCCCGGATCCGAGTCCTTATCCGGAAACGAACGCCCGGCATGTATAATATTAAATATAATCCAATATTCACTACAAGAAAAATGGGTATTAGTTAGGAAAGTTTAATGACGGGAGGCAATCCAATCATTATATGGTACTTATAGTGAGGGGAAAATGTATTTTGATAATTCTTGATGACCAACTCTAATATCCCGTCATTATAGATCACAATTCCCGTCATTATGATACGCACCTAAATAAAACCCTCATTATTTCTTTACCATTTATTTTTTATGTTTATATCTTCAATATTACCATCATTTTACATTTTTTTATAAAAACATTTTACTTTAAAACACAACTAAATAACCCTAACCTTCATTCTCTCACACAATACTTCCCAACCCGACACTCCCTAGCACTCTCTGTTCGACCTCCGCCGCTCTGCCTACAGCCGTTCTGCCTTCCGGTGCCCTACCCACCGCGACTCTACTCTCCACCGCTCTACTCACCGCGAATCTACCCTCCACCGCTCTCGCTTCAAGTGCTTCGATCTATTTATCTTTGCTCTTTTAATGTCGCCGACAATATGGAAATTTTTTCGAGGTAAGCACCCTTCTCCTCCCATCAAGTCTCGCCGGATTGTTCATTTAATAGGTTAATTTTGTTTCATCCTTTTAAGAAATTCCTCTCATTCTTGCTGATTTAGGGTTCTTGATGATTTAGGGATTTTTTAGTGATTGTTGTTGTGGTAGGGCTCTATCGATAATAACAATTGTATGACATAATGTCAAATCAAATGGGTTTGGGTGACGTTTAGAACCCTATAATGGAGCTACATGGATGCTGAACAATTTTTAGTCAAACCTTCATCCTATATTTTGATTTCTGCATACTTTGATGTCTGATTATAATCTATTGTAGATATTGTTATTTGTTCATCTCATCGTGTTTATTGATTTGATTTTGGTTTGATGACTGGTAGGACTAGATGGATCAACTTTTGTCCTCCCTCCGCCCCGTCCGCGCAGTTCCTCTTGAAAGGTTTCATGCGTTTTAAAGGTATGAAATAATAATTATCTTTACTTTTGAGTCCTACGATAGTTCATTGGCACCTTATATCAGAGAATCTACTGATTAATGAAAAATAGAGGGCATGATAATACCTTATGTGTTTTCTGTATACATTTCAGTTTTTATTGTTTTTCTGTTTTGTTTTGTTAAATTTTTTTTCTTTTCTTTGTTGCGTTTGAGGTGTACCATGACTCTTAGTAGAGCAGAGGAGAAGCTATGGTGTAGTGAACCGCAGTTAGGGATTTACACTAAATTTTTCCTATGTGTTCGATCTTTTAAGTTTACTTGAAATTGGGTGTTTCTTACTTGTAGCTTTAAGGTTTGTATGGTTCTTCTGCAAAATGATGAACTTGATGGTTAGTTTACTGTTAGATGAGAATTTATACCTTCAAGACATATGCTAAAATTCATTGCTTTTTGGTTTTGTGTCGTTTTGTTTTACTTGAGCAGTTGAGCTTCATTTGGATAATATTGCTAACTTGCATTTGTGGGTTTTAAAGGCTCGGGCTACTTTACCAATCTTACTTTCGCTTGATTGAGGGGACTCTTAGCGGTTTATTTGGTTTGTCTAAACAGTGAAGCTCTCTTTGCAAATATCTTGAGTATTTTATATGGATTATGATGATTTTTTGATGATATTGCTTTATCGCTAGTTCTTTTATTGGGATTTCTGGGCATGTGGGATTCTTATATAGGTGTGTCCTGTGTTTTAGGATAAGCCTTTGTATATAAAAGATTCAGAAACCAAAAAAAAAACCGGCAAAAGGTTTTTGGGGGAAAAGTTCTAATACAATGACAAGCCTTTGTCTCTCGTTATAAAATCTAACATTTATTTATCACTAAAATTATGAAGTTTTGATTAGTTAAAAAGGATGTTTTCATTCATGTAGTATTCAATCCTATCCTAGAAACAAGACGTAGTATACCTAATGGTGGAAAGTTGTGAAATTTAAGTAATAACTAGTTGTTGTTTCACATATACTTGACAATTTGATGGATGAACTTATAGCTGATGTATGTTTTGGGTGCAACAGAAACATTGTCATGGAACACTACCCAATAAAGAAAAGTTAATAAAAAAATATAAGTCATACGTGTGAACATGACTACATATCTGCTCCCTTTTCTTTTCTTTTTCTTTAATCATAATGACTTCCTCCATTTTACCTCGGCATCCAAACCCTCCCTCCATCGCCAATTCTCATCACCAGGTAGACCCCCACCCCCTCTTCCCGACCCCTGTTTCTTAGAAATTCTTTTTTGGGTTGGGGTTCTTATTATTTTAGTTTTGATTTGTGCAAGGCTTGGAATTGGGTTGTGCACCATTTGTTTACTACAAGAATACAACAACCCTTTGTCTTTTTCAACAAAAGAAGAAACAACAAGTTTGTCAAAGCTACTTTCACCATCACTAGTAGTACCAGTAAGAGTAGAGCTGCTTCTGCTGCTCGCAGTAGTGATAGTGCCATTGACGTTGAAGCAACTGCTTATTCAACTCCTTCATTCCCATTCTTTTAGACACCTACTCCTCCTGCTTCCCAGGTAATTTTTTTTGCCATATAATGCATTTAAGAAAGTTTATTAAAGGTGCGTTTCTTTATTCTTGTTTTCTAATTGTTTTATAAAGGTTTAGTAATAATAAAATGAAGCCTAAAATGCTTATGGGGATGTAATCCTTGTTGTTCACTTTGACTGTCTTGTGACAATTAAGAAAGAAACCGTGTTGATTTCCATGGAAGTGCCTCGTTGTTATAGCATGAAAGGATATATGACTCTCTAACAACTTAAAAAGTCGATTCACTTTTTGATTATTTTAAAGCTCATTTTCTGCGTGGTACCATAGTAGGTACTAATCTCACACTATGTCGGGTATTATGCATTTAAACATCTAATTTATCAAGATATCCATTTTAATGCAGGCTTATATATTACCGATATATTACAGCTATATCAAAAAATTAGTTTGAAATTGTTGGACCTAACCATGTGGCTTTCCAGGAGAGAACAAGAAGGAATAAAGCACTAGTGGTTTTGAAGTAACAAGGATTCAAGTTTGGTAGGAAGGTATCAAGATGAAAAACAAAGAACCTAGTCGAACTTCGCTAAAGAAATGGTAATAAAACTTGGTTTTCTATTTGTGAGTTGTTGGTTGTTTTATATCCGAAAATAGTACTTTTGTATGTGCAAAAGGAAGGGCTAGACTGCCCAATCGAATATCATAACACAACTAACATGAATGAGGATGCCCATAAGCTGAAAAGTAGTATTCCTTGTCTGAAAAGTTCCTAAGCTGGCATCATTAGTATGTATCAAAATGAATCATTTATGGTTTATAATAGCTATTTCCTTCTGCTCTAGCTTATGCGGCGATCTATCGCCTTCTCCTTCCGTTCCTTCAAAAAGTAGCCACAATGAAATAGCATTTCCCGAAAACCTGGTCGTGTGGAATGCCGTACTATATGAGGATGCCATCTTATTGCCACAATGAATGGTCACTTATTGGTTTCTATTATTATTTGTTTTTATGTGTTTGTAGTTGTAATTCAAAAATAATTTCTTTTGAATATGTAATCTGTTAAACTTGCTCACGTTTATGTCCCTTATTGTGGTTTGATGAATAAATTTTGGTTGAGGTGTTGTTTGGATTGTATCTCGGTTTAGAGAGCTTCGATTTTTGTTTGTGCATTGAATTGTGATAAAGTTGGTTTCCCTTGGATTGATAGTTTTGTAGGTAAACAATCCGAAATTTCTACTAGATGCTTGCGTAATGATGCATAAGATTCCTCTTTTAGTGTTTTGCTATTGTTTGTTGATAATGAAGGCGCGTGAGGGGATTTGTCGAGCCAGGTCTTGTTATATTCGGATTATTTCGTGATCCGTTTTTGTAAGAGGATGCCGGTGGCCGTGTCACCGGTTTTGCAATACCGTTGTTGTTTTTCTCGCTCGTTTTTTTGTCGTTTTTTTTCGTTTTTTTTTTTGCGTTTTTTTTGCTGTTTTTTCTCGTCGTTTTCCGTCGTCACCGGTCTTGTTTTCTCGCTGTTTTTTGTCGTTTTTACAAATTTCTTTGTTGTTTTTCTCGTTGCCACCGGTTTGGGATTCTTTCTTTGCTCTTATTGGTGTTATTTCTACAAATTGCGTATGTGAAATTGTGGAGGAATAAAAACCCGATCGCTTGAATTCTTGGGGTAACAATGGCGGCATGGTCGGTATTTGAGAGATGTGGTTACACTCTAATATCATTAGTTTTCAGTGTGTTCTTGCTCCTCTTCACCATACTTTATCTCTGGGCTAAATCAACAAAGAATTCTAAACAGGTAATTCGAGTTCATCTACTTTATTATTAGACCATGGTGATTAAGAATTTGGAGAGCTATCTATCTTGGCATATGTAAGTGTGCACATCACATGTATGAAAGTTTGATTCTCTCTGTACTCTTTAGGCATCATGTTAAAAAGCTCCAGATTCTGTTAGATATCCTTAGCTATGAGAAACGAAAACGGGCATTTTATGTGAAACGACTTTATACACGATGAATGCGAGCAACAAGTTGTATTTATTTCATATTCTTCTATGTGTTGTTTGCAATGCTCTTTTTTTTTGGATGGGATTAACTAAGAATTTCTCAAAGTTAAAATGATGTGAGATTTCCAAGGGGTTAGGGTCTCTATCATCATCATTATCATCTGAGATATTGTGCTTGGTTTCAAACTTATAACTATTTTCTAATAAACTTATAAAAGACCTCTAAGTTATAATGCTTTTGGTTATATGCAGGAAGGACTCAGGGACACCGAGTTACTCATGTTAAAAAAGAAGCAGGATGTTCGTAATTATATGTATGCACCTAGGTAGAAAAGAAGCATACATTTGATGTACGTATATGAATTATTTGTTCAATTGTACCAAGATTGGAACTTTCTTATTAATGCATGAGAAATTCATATGATTGTGTTTTAACATTATTATCTATGTCACTAATTTTATTTTAGCAATAGTGTTGGCCTAATGTAGAGAGAGGTTCATGATTAATAATGATGGTAATTGTCATCAATAAAACAATTACTGAGGGGCGGATGACTTGTAATGAGAGGCTATGTTTTCATTGTATCATTATTTAGTGAGGGGAAAGTTAAGCTATCCCGAGGGGATGTTTGGACATTAGATCATGATTTAGTGGGGGGTAAATGGTGTTTTAGTGAGGGTATATACCGTAATAAAAATAATATTTAATGAGGGGCAAATGAACTATTGTGACAAAATATGTCGTCACCAAAACAATTTTTAATGAGAGGAAACACATGTCACTAAAACATCAAAAACCACGGGACCTTTTACTCTCACAATTTACCTTTATATAGAGAAGCAGTAAGGACGGGCGATGAGAGTAATTTTCCTCTCATTAAAAGTCTTTAATGACGGGAAATGGACTTTTAATGACCGGATTTCCCCTCATTAAAAATCGATTTTCTTGTAGTGATTATACATAAGCCTTACGTCATATATCATAAACACATGCGGAAACGAAACGACTCGGGGAAAAATAAATTCCAAAGACCAACAAAACCAGGATTCAATCTTTAAAATCCAAAATGGAAATTGAAACGTCTTACATCAATTCCAAAACAAAAGAAGCTAAACGATCTAGTCTTACAACAAAGGCCACTAAACGAGCCAAACACAAAAAAAAAAATAACATTCAAAATGAATTAACAACATAGTTTGTAATTAAACTTGAGATAAATAAAAGCCTTCAAAACTTCAACACAAGTTAACTTCGTATCCAAAAGCATCAAACATCTTCGTCATACTCATCTTCATCAAAAACCCGTTCATCTTCTCATCCCAAAACATATAACGGGTAAGTACATACGTACTTAGTAACGAGTAGAAAGCTATTGAAATCATGCGTTTTATAACGGAAACTAATCAAACAACAACTTGTTATTAGGCCAAAAGAACATGATCTTACATCTAACTATCACATTATATTCATGGTATAATATGAGGTCCCTGGGTTACTAGCTTAGCTTATCTATGTTACGACATGTTTGCGAGGGCACTACACTTAGTGAGATATGCACTAAGACAAAAGTTGCAACCCTATAGAGATAAATCTCAGCGGTCCCGAGACAATCAATCACTTTAATCGGCTAGCACTAGAAGTCGTCCGGTGATTGACTATTTCGTTCGTGAGGTTGTCGGCGGTATGATCACTACTTTAACGGCTTTGTCTAGAATCCGGCGGTGACCATTACCACTTTATCGCCAACCAACACATTGCCGATGTTGTCTTGTGCCTATTCAAGCTCTCGTGGTGCTTAATCTTTTATCTAGTCAATTACGTTTATTAAGCGATTAACTAGCCACCTAAGTTCTTTCGGGGCAAAAACTCCCTACTCCTCTTCTTAGACTCTTAGACTCGAGCTAGCGATTACACGGACATTGATGAACCCTAGTTCATCAAAGCACAAGCCCTTCCATGCCCTTCCGACGGATCCGAACTTCAACTCCCTTTAAGAGTACATCCGGTGCCGAAACTAAACGAATCGGAAGCTCAATCGAAGCTTGTTCGTTCTCATTTAAACTTATCTAAGATCATTAACAAAAACAAAAAAAAAACCATTCAAGCTAAGCATCAAAATAACACTAGCCACTAAAACCATCGTCTACCAATCATATTTATATATTACGAAAAGAAATAACACAACACAATAAACTAAACATTTAACTATACATTATATAATTATTTCATAATCTTCTCTTCCTCTTTTTTTTTGTTTTATTTTATTTTTTTATTTTTTTTTTTATTATTTTTTTTCTGGAGACTTTCGGCTATAAGCAGCCTAGCTGCATAGATTAGGTTGATTCTTTCTTTTTTATTATCATTATTCTAATTATTATACAACATTTACACAGCATCCGGAAAATATATACATATACCCTTTCTTTTCAAAGGCAACAAAACAAGTACTACTAACAGAGTACTAAAGTACTAAATATGAACAGAGTAAAATATGTTAAAACCAATACTTACAGCAAACGGGACGAAAATCGACAGAAACAAGAAAACAATACCAACAACGACACAGTTAACTACGGTTGAACACTCATTTACTTTACATTAATCAAAATAAAACATCAATCATTCAATATGAAAACCCCGTTACCTTTGTATAGCGAGCAACACAACCAAACTTATGATTTGGTAGCCAAAAACCTAGCCTTTAACACCAACCTACAAATTGATCAAACCAATTGATCAAACTACGATTCTAATCACAAAAGCTACGAAAGGAAAAACTTTGAACACTCAACTTGTTCGAAACACGTAAATCCAAAATTGATAAAAAAACCTAACCTTTCCCAACAAAACTTATATCAACACGATCCTTGCGTCACGTGGAGCGTTTTTCCCTTGAGAAGTCTGCGCAACCGAGCAACGGATTAGCCACGATTAACAAAAGTTTCTTCTCCTTCTTTTTTTTTTCTCACAGTCTGCGCCCCTTTTCTTGTTCTCATGAATAATGAAAGCGTAGAAGTGACTAATGAGGTTTAATTTCCTATTAAACCTCCCAATTATCTTTTATTAAATTAATTCCATAAAAATAAATCTTTTAAATTTCTTTTATCTTTTTCTTTACCATTATTCTTTTATTTCTTAACCCTTTAAATATAATATTTGGATTTTCGATAAAAAGACCGAAGTGTCCTTTTTCGAAAATCGGGATATTACAGCACATGTTTTCAAGACGCGAGGCTTGTTCTGGTCTATGAAGAGAGAGGGTATCTAGTTTGGTAGCGACAGCTGTTAAGGGGGAGCGGGGACATGATCTTGGACAATAGGTTTGATAGAGAAGGGATCTAAAGTTGTTGACACGACAAGTCTGTGACTCATATTGTGTCATTCGTGTGTGTTGATAAGAGTGAGTACGAGGTTTAGGTAAGGTGATAAAATCAATAAATGGAAAGGTATGATTACTATTACTATCAGCAAAGGCTGACTTATCAAGAGGTTCGGGTTGGATGGTAGAATTTGACTAAGGATTTGAAAGGTTTTCTTTTTTGGCGGGAGAAATTTAAGCTTGGTTGGGAACTTGGTTGCAGGTCCCTGAAAAGAGGCTTGATCTCCTTCAACAACTTGGTACTCTTGGTTGCATTCAGCCAGATGCCATATCTGAAGATTACTCTTCATCCTGGTTGAATTCCTCAACAACAAGAGGACAACTCTTTGCAGTGTGACCAATAAGCATACAGTAATTTTTTTTTTGAACAGCCAGAAATTTTATCATTAATCAGCAAGATGCTAAAAAATTACAGACAATTTTCAAAATTTTAGAAAAAAGTAATCGAATATCAAAACAACCACATAAAGTAGAAACAACAGCAAACCATTCCACCACCAACCGTCTTCAATTCCAAATCAAATCATCCTTAGAAAAATCAACACCAAAAACCCAAGATCTCATGAAGCCGCAAGCATCGGATTTGCCTTCCAATCTTCCCAAACTAATTTTCTGAGACAATTAGCATTTGAAAGCCAAGAGAAGGACAAACTCTGAATCTCTCTAAAAATCAATTCCGGATTAATAACAATGCAATTAAAAATGACTTTGTTTCTTTGATTCCAAAGAACCCGGGTAGTGATTCCAACTAAAGTGCGACCACAAACGGGAAAACGAGAGACGATGGAGAGGAACCGGCATTTAAAAGACATAAATCCACGAAGGAATATGCATTTAGCCCAACGATCTTACACCAACTTAAAACATGCGTCCAAATCAAGAATGATACATCGCGAGGCAAATAATAGGTGATTAACTGTTTCTTCAAACTTGTAACAAAGTGGGCAAAGAGAATCATGTATAACAATACCGCGGTAGATGAGATTCGGCTTTGTTGGTATTCTTTGTAGACTTGCCTTCCACATGAACAAATTCACTTTTGAAGGTAGAAGTTTGTTCCACTTTGCAATCTGCTCCCTATCTGAGAAACTATGCTTAAAAAATTCCAGCTCAAGCTTTTTCCTCAAAATGGCCACCGAGAAGATGCCATTTGAACTTAGACTCCATCAAAGGTTCAATCTGGGTTTTGAGGCGTTGTCTTCTTCAAGAAGAACGGATAGTAGTTGAGGTAAAGGTTTGTTTAGCAAAACAGGGGCTCTGAATCTTTGTTGTAGACCAAGATTTCTACATGGAAATCCATACGTTCTTACATGAACTTCTCTTGTTGTGAACATTCAATTCATTCCTACTAAGCCGTTGCTACTTTCTGAACACCTTATACATGTAATGCCTTGATTTTTTATGCTAGTGACCATTGATGTTGTTTCTTGCATGTTGAGTTTATGAAGAAGAGCTTGAATGTCAACTTTATCCATCTTCCCAAAAGATGACCAAGAAGACTAGACAAAACTGAAAGGAGTTTGGGAACATAGACTTTTTTTTTTAACGGAAACGTAATATAACTCGCACACTTGCCCTATATAGGACTCAAACCTTGGACCTTTTGGTCCTAGGGTCCTCGGCTTTGAGGAAACGTAGACTTCACTAGCATATAAATTGTAATGCACACTAATCATCGGGGTTTTGGAACATGATCAAATGAATATACTTCTTATATATATATATATGATAAAAGAAAACATTGTTGTATATATGCTCAAGGTTAATATCAAAGCATAATAAAAATTTGCATATAATATAGGGAGCATTTAATTGGATAAATGTTCATGATCTCATGCATGGGCCTAGGCCCATGGGGCAATCTACAAGGTTATTTTACATACATGCTACATTTTTAGTGTATATTTAATTATTTAATTTGAAGTGTATATTTTTCAATATTCTTCGTATATATACATACATGCTACATTTTTAGTGTCAACTTATTGTAAACGTCTTGATAATTATGGCATTATGAGTATCGGATGTGGTCTAATGGTACAAGTCGTTATTGTATTTCCTAAGCCTTCCCAAATATAATTTAAAAAATATCCTTTCACATTCCCTAATTTGAAAGAAAAAAAAAAAACCAATGGCACCATTATGTTTGAGCATATCAACGTATTATTAAATTGGTTCCTTAACAAATGTAATGATTTTTCTTCTCACATAGATTAAATAACTTACTACCTCCATCCTATAAAAAATATCCACTTTTTAAAAATGAATTGTCGCATAAAAAATGTTCATTTAAAAAATCAATGCATCATTTATGATATCTTTCCAAACATACCATTTTCATACATTTAATGTTTGTATACTCTTTTTATATTCCAAAATAATCATTTATTATAAAATAAGGGTAAATATGCCCATTAGTGTTTAAAATACAACACATTAATTGTTTACTTAATATGTGTGCACCACAAAAAGTGCTCACTTTTTATTGGACGGAGGTAGTAATAAATATGTTGTCATTTGCTATTTTATGGACATATATACCATTTATGGCTATCCTTTTGATGGCGGAAGGCGGCCAGAATATATGGCGCTTCGTGCTATTTACCTAGCGCTCGTGGAAGTGCTACATTTGCATGTGTCAAGGTTAGATGTAGAGAGTGATTGCTTGGCATGTGTGCAACGTCTTCGACAGCTTGTGGACGACATTACAGCTCAAGGATGTTTGTTGCAGGGTTGTTTGGCTTTACTCCCTAGTTTTACATTTATTACCTTTTCTTTTGTCAATCGTACTGACAATGTGCATGCGCGTCTTCTAGTTAAACATGTTTTGTTTTTAGCTGTAGAGACATCTTGAGACAGTATGCCTCCTGGAGACGTTCTAACCACTTGTTTTGTGAATGTTAATTATTAATATCTCTCTGTTTCCTAAAAAAAAAGGAATGTAAGATTGTTAATTAGTAGATTATTAATGATGTATTAGAAACAAAAGATGTAATATTGACGTATTGATTTTCTAAGATGACACTTCTCAAAAGATAATTTTCTTTTGAAAAAACCCTCATAATACATTCAACCACTACTAAAGGGTAAGAGTATTAGTACTAAAAGTGGTGATAGAGTCGACTACGCATTCAGCCACAATACATGACTCGCAGTAAGGAACGATAATTTATTAATTATGATGTAAGACTCGGTATTAATATTGTATGTGACATCATGAACAATCATAATACAGTGTATAATAAAACTGATGTGGCTTAATTTGTAATGAATAAAAGAACATTGGTGTTGTTCTTTTTTATTTTTAATAAA
Source organism: Gentiana straminea (assembly GCA_036785695.1). NCBI lineage: Eukaryota > Viridiplantae > Streptophyta > Magnoliopsida > Gentianales > Gentianaceae > Gentiana > Gentiana straminea. The sequence goes on along the minus strand of JAVUPR010000514.1, from coordinate 7,826,328 downwards.
ATCGTTTTACTATCTGAAAATTCAGGTTTACGGCTCACTATGGAAAATAAAATTTGAGGAATCTTGTCCTTTTTACCAATGAGATTGGATTTCAATCAACTTGGTACCATCTGATTCTTTTTTCTCTGTTTCAACAATGGCATCTTTTATCAAAAAAAAAAAACAATGGCATCTAGCTAGCTAGCTACCTTGAAAAGAAAAAAGAAAGAAAATAAACATATTACTTAATTACTATAAAATGGCATCATCTGGGAAAATTTTAAGCGGGTAAATCCGTTTTTTTTTCAATTATAAAATGATTTGTTTTTTTTTTTTCAATTAAAATGATTATCTGCACGTTGTGGATGTAGAAGTAAAAAAAATTCCCTATATGATGGATGTGTATATAGAGCTGGATTATTAGAGTGATAACGACAACATTACTGCTCTACAAACGAGTTAAAAGCTGAAAAAATAGATACAATCTCTTTAAGAACACTTGCATAACATACTAAAAAAAAATTGTACTATGTAGAGACTCAAATCACTTGTATTCTTTCAAACTATTTGCAGCAAAATCTCTATTCAAGTTTCTAAGATACAATATGAGTTAATTTTACATTATTATTATTATTATTGTAATAGGCCTATCCCCTACCCCTATGGCTCACTGAGGTCTAATCAAGGGACAAACTGGTAATCCACCGTCCAAGTACTAAAACTCCAAAAAAAACACTAAGGGAACTAATACTTTATTCAAACGTCACCAAAACTAAACCACATCGTTTAATTTTTGTTACATTAAAACAACTCAAAATTCAAAGCAAACTAATACCGAAACTTGACAACTAATATGTCATATCAACATCGAACTCTTCACCAACTCTCTCTCCCAGGACAGCCTTCAAGGTTACCCCGCTTCTCACCACTCTGGTGTCCTTCTTCTATACCTAGAAAATAATTTCACAAACGTGTGAGCTAAAAATAACCAATGAGTTTCGGTGTATGTGCCGTGAACCTTTATATACGAAAATAATTGTTACAAAACCATTAAAATGTTACAACAAAATGATTTTCTCTTACCCTGCATATAATAGTAGTTAGTACCTAGCAAAAAATATGATACATGGAAAAATGTAAGTTTCAAGTAATTTTTGTTGAATTCAAGTCTGTTTATTAATTTGCTTGACACCGACTTGGCTTAGTCGATGAGTCGTTACCAACCAACTCTAGCATGTTTCTGTACCGCACTTCACAAGCAAGCAAGCTATTGCCTAACAATTCCTGCCGATTGTCAGGGAAAGGATTCAGACTATCGCCTAGTGAACCTCCCAAAAGGCTCCAGCCAACCCCACTGCCCTCTGAACCATGACATAGCCGTCGGTTCTTGCTTTCCCGGCCATGCACATGGGTCATCGGGGAAAACTTTTGGTACCATCACCCTAGGACTGTCGATGAGCCAAGGTCAAAAGGCCCCGAGACCGGTGACTGGATGTTCTGCGGTACAAATAAACTACAATATGATGTATCGGAGAACAATGTCATAAAGTCGATCACTTTAACTTCGACTTTACGCAATGAAACATTATAGGAAAACAATAAGTGGACCATAATTACACGGTCAAATCTCCCGGGACGCCTTAGCTTCCAGATCATTAATATGCTTGAAAATGTGTTTTACTCATTTTCTATACGACATTTCTCTTTCTTATCATTAATGAATACGTCATTGATCTCGTGTTCATTCATTTGGTAGAAAAAATCTGAAGAATATAAAAAGTGATTTGGTATTCCAACGTCAATTTTAGTGACGTTCGTACTGCAAATGGCTTTCGGTTCCACCGACGTTATGTTGTTCAAAATAAAAATATTTAATGTGGTGTCCACACGGTTTTATTCAATTGTTGTGTCGAAATAAAAAAATTTCGGTTGATTGAAATTTAAAACTGAATCCGCACTGTCAGTTGGAGGTACTAAAAATGAACCGTATTGAAATATACACTTGTGTATAATATTCAATTGTTGTGTCGAAATCGAATCGAGAAATCGAAAATTTTCGGTTGATTGAAATTTAAAGCCTCCTTCGGTTTATATATAACGTTAACCGAAATTCCGGTTTTTACCGAAAGGGAAAAAAATAGGCGCCACGTGTCAGCCCATGAGGTTGCCACGTGGCCTCTTGTGGGCAAAGTCCCTTAGAGCATCTCCAGTCATCAACCTTTTAAAAGGTTTATAATTGTGTCACGTCATCTAACTTACAAACATTTTCTTTACAAACTCATCTTCACAATCATAAATCTTTTCATACTTCCACGTCATCTTTTACAACTTTATCACATGGACCCACTATACATAAATATTTTATTATTTCATAGCATTAAAAAAACATTTCTTCCCAAAGTTTGAAGAAAAAAAAAACGGTAGAAGACAAATTCTGCAAGTTGTCAGATTGGAGGAGGTTTTATATATATATATATATATATATATATATATATATATATATATATATATATATATGTACAGTCTAAAAAGAAAAGAAAAAAGAAAAAATACATAATAAAGTTTCAATTTATTTATTCACCACTAGTTCTTATAATGGTATAAACCAACATAATAGTATAAGATATGTTTCGATAACAACCCAATATTTTGGGGTGTTACAACTATATATATTGTGAAGTACTACCTTCGTCCTAAATATAAATCATGTAAGAAATATAAGTAATTTGAGAACTATTTTCCACAGATTAAAACAATGATTGAATGTCGTAAATTTTAAGATTAAACATTTAAAATACCAATTGACTATCATCAATACAATATTATCTTTGTCCCATAAAAACTATCAATTTTTTTAAATTAATTGTTCTATAAAAAGTGTCAATTTAAAAAATCCATACATCATTTAATGATTTTTTTTCCAAACTTACCCCTATCATAACATTTAATGTTTATATATTCATTTCATATTCCAAAAGAGTATTTATTATTTGATACTATTATTCATTATACTATTTTATTTCAATTTCTTTCTCATATCATTTCTTTATATATCCAAATTTCAAAAAAATATCTTAACTTTATAATCAGTACTTCAATCATTTTTATTATATTTTATTATCCACTAGTATATCTAAAACAACCCCAAAAAAAACTCTAACCCAAAACAAACGGAGTTATTTTTCTTAATATGTGTACACCACAAAAAGAAAACACTTATTATAGGACGGATGTAGTAATTATTAAATAATAGAAGTGATTAGATTGATAAAAAGTTAGGGATAAAATATAAAAGAATAATAAGCATTGTATAAATAATATATAATGACTTATATTGTAAAACAAATTTAAAATTTAAAAAAGAAATTATATTTTGAGGAGACGGAGAAGATAGCTTAATACTACCTCCGTCCCAAAATGTAAGTCCATTTGGGTTTTCACACAGATTAAAAAATTGGTTAAATTGATTATTTATCATTAATTTTGATGAAAAAGTCTAAAATGACATTTGACTATTATTAATAAAGAACAATGAAAAGTGGATAGATAGATAATAAATAAGGATAAAAAGAAAAAAAAAATATATAATAAATTTTTTTAATTATTTAAATATACTTATATTATAAAAAAAAACTAAACGAATTTACATTTCAGAACGGAACATTAAAATGAATAGAGTCTCTCCGGACTCCGGGTCATTTGAGAAACCGACAAGGGTCATTTGCATTAATTTGCTCAAATTAATAAATAATACTAATAGTGTTACCTTCACGGACCACTATGATGTTTTATTCTTTGACATGTACACGTCAGTTTCTTGGTCAAATCAATTACTTCAATAAACCGAGGGGGGGACACTAGTAATTAATCGTTTTTTTTTAAAGATTGTGAGCAATAATAATACTACCTCCGTCTCATAAAAAGTGTTCATTTTTTGTTGGATACGGAAATTAAAGAAATAATTAATGGTTGTATTTTAAGAATGAATAGATAAATATACCCTTAACTAATCATAATTCTTGTTTTGAAATATGAAAGGATTATCATAGCTCCTGCAAAAGTAATAACAATCAAAGCCGTAGGTGGGTATTCAAATAAAGGGGAGCACCTTGCTATCATGAGTTTTAATGATGTATTGAAAATTTAAATGGACACTTTTTATGGGACAATTCATTTTTCCGTTATGGACACTTTTTGTGGGACGGAGGTAGTAGTACATCCATATCAAATTTAGAGTAAATATATTTATAGATCGTTTTACACTCCTTATTTCATGTCAGGTCGGATCAAACCTGATATTTTTTAAGTTTTCATTGAAAAATTCAACTTTGTCCTGTTGAATTTCCCCCCAGCCCGTTGAATTTCACCCTCGCCATGTTGAATTTTCAACGGGACGAAGTTGAATTATTCAACGGGGAACTTAAAAAAATGTCAGATCTGACTCGATGTGACATGAAATAAGGGGTGTTAAAACGACCTAAAAATGTATTTCTCTCAAAATTACACAGCACAAATCATAAGTCGTTGATAAATTATTTTATGTATGAGATAGCTTTAGAATCTTTCCATCCCAAAATAAAAGTAGTCGTACATTGGAATTTTCAGACAGGTTAAAAAATTTCGAGAACTAAGGCATTTATACCCTAGTTCTTGAAGGTGTAGGTTTTTTTGTTGTATCCTAGTATAATCGTAATTTATTACACCGTAATATCAATCAAATCATTCCTCATTCATAATGAATTCTATTATCATGGTGCACTTATATTTTGGAACGGAGAGATTATCATTTTCCAAACAGTAGCCTACATGTAAGAACTCTAGTGTATCACACTAATTTGAAAATTCTTATCCGGAAAATTTTCATGTGCATTAGATCATTAAACATATGACGTATATGAAAAGACAGAATTGTATTTGTCTTCTTGAACACGTGTAATACATTTAATAGTTAACTGAATAATGGATAGTGCATACGGGTATGAATTAAGTCCGGCCCCACCCTCACCCATCCTTAAGTTACCTTCATCCCACCCTACTATGCATATGTCTCCGCCCTAAATCATAACCATCACCCTACCAAACCACATTTTACTACATATCCTCTATCTTACCCCTACCATATCTCTCCATACTTCACTGCTATCCCCACCCTTCCATCACACCATGCCCTATTATACACCTCTACCCTAAACCTTTCGAACCCCGACTAGCTACCATACCCTACCACCTCTCGTTACCTCTTATGCCACCCGCACCCTAACTCACCGCCCAACATATTTAGTGTGTCGTCTATTTCGAAATCTGGTAAATTTTACTTGTTCATATGTCAAACACCCAATAATAGAATGATTGGTGATGTGATGTTAAAAAACCCCAAAAAAAACTCTTTCCAAAACAAACACAATTACGTACGCTTGTGTTTGTTTTGCAAGATGTTTTTTTGGGAGTTTTTTTTCCATCACATCACCAATCATTTCTTACAATTCTCACACCAATCAAATCTTCAACTACAAATAAAAAAATATTAAATCATCTCTCATCATTTCACTTTATCAACTTTATTACTTTTTTACCATTATTTTATTCATTATTCTACTTTATTTCACCAATCATTTCATAATCTACACCAATCATTATTCTATTTTATTTTACCCCATCAACTTTCTAATCATGTTTGAAATATATTTTATTGTGTATCGAGGTGGTCACTGCATCGCAAATTAATTGGGGATGGTGACTGCATCGCGGTGGTTAGTGCATCGAGGTGGTCACTGCATCGCAGTGGTTAATTAATCGGGGGTGGTCACTGCATCGCGGTGGTCAATGCATCATGTTGGGCAATGCATCGCGGTGGTCAGTGCATCGCGTTGGCCAATGTATCGCGGTGGTCGCTGCATCGCGGTGGTAATTGCATCGCGGTTGTCAGTGCATCGCGGTGTCATTTCATCGCGGTGGTCACTGCATCGCGGTTGTCACTGCATCGCGGTGTCATTTCATCGCGGTGGTCACTGCATCACGGTGATCCATGCATCGGGATGGTCAATGCATCAAGGTGGTCAATGAAAAAAAAAAAACTTTCACCATCCAGGAAAAAAAAAATCAAGTTTCAGCCTCAAGAAAAGAAAAAAAAGAAAAAACAAAAAAAAAGCACAACAACAATAACAATAACGTGAGTTAAAAAGTAAATTTTAAATAATAAAAAAAACATCCAACGTTGTGCCTGTTCCCTTTTTTTATTTTTTATTTTTTTATTAAGGGTATTTTGGTCAATCTATCTAATTTGTGTCCTTATAACTAAGTGTTTTGTATATCCGTTTTGTCTAATTAAATCTAATATGTGACCTTTTGGACAATTATCCCTATTTTATTTTTATGTCACTATGACATCTTCTGTTTGTTGTTGTATATGTCATGGTGACATCATATCCTTTTAATTTTTAATTTGTTATAGAATTTGGATATCATTATCGTACGTAAACCTTTTTTTACTTGAAATGATAAGAAGTGCTAACGTGTCAGCATATTAAACTTATAATATATGCATGGTTTTTTTTAATTAAGTTAGGCAATTTGAATTGGAATGCCCACCAACTCCACAAATTTTGTTTCGACTTGCACTTCAGAAAACTTTCACTTAAAACAATTCAATATTCATTACCATACATCATATCATATCATATGTGTATTACATTTGAACTTACTCTTTGAAAATCCGTTCTTGAATCAAAGATCGAGCATGGCAGTCGACAGAGCCGGCCCTGACATTTATTAGGCTTAAGGTCAATTTCCTGAATTAGGCATTTTAGTTGAAGTTTTTTTTTTTTTTTTTTTTTTTGAAAAATATACTTATCGCGTTTTTAATATTCGTAAATACGAAATTCAATTTATTGATAGCCTCAAAACTTGCCTATGAATGGATGCAACTCAGAAAATTCAAGAGTTGCATGTTTTAGGCCGAACTGACATGATTCTACCCTTTCGTGCGAGCGAGCACTCCATTCGTTTATGAGGTACGCTTCACTTATAAAAGCGCAAGTATGCGGTCGAAATTCAGATAGTTTACAGCATCATCAGAACAAATATTGAGTGTCCTCGGATTTGATTCAAACAAGTCACTGTTTGAATCAAACATCTCCAATGTATCATGAGAGAGATTTTCGTTTGAATCCCTAAGTGACAATCTGCATGGGACGAAACATCTCTTTAAAGATAACGTTATTACGTGCCTTGGAGTTTTTTCTGAGTCTGTCAAATTCTTATTCATCAAAATTTTCCAACACAAAGTAGTCTTTTTAATTTCTATATTTTTCCAAACAAAAATTAATAAAACTTGTTTGTATGTCTAATTTTTTTTGGGCCATATAAATTTTTTTATCGGGACCTTTATCGATTGGAGTAAAAAATAAAATTTGGCCTTTATAAAAAACAAATTAACATATTATATTAGGTTGGATCGAATTGAATCTACACGGATTTTTTTTCTTTTAGCGAAACATGTACCGTTGGGTCCTCCCGACACCGTTGGGCTTAAGACGGCCGTCTCTCCGGCCTCACATGAGGGCTGGTGCATGCCGGATGTTATATACAACTATTTTACAAGAACTATACGCAGTAGCGGAGCCACATACAACCAATGGGAAATTGTCCCCCTTAATCCGGAAAAATTACACTAATATATATATACAAAGCATATCGTTTGCCCTCTCTTAAAATTTTTATTTGCCTTTAAAAAATTTATTGTCCCCCCTTACCCGAGATCCTGCGTCCGCCCATGACTATACGCGACGTCTTTTCTAGGACTCGCTTATATTCAGGTAGAGACCGATTCTTTGGCTAGTATTCAACGGCTTCTTTCACACGAGGACGATTCGTCCTCCCTCTGACATTTGGTCAAGGACTGTTTAGACATACCGAGAGTCTTTGTCAATTACACTTTTTCTTTCATTAGACGAGAGAGTAATAGAGTAGCCCATTTGTAGGCAGGATTAGGACATGATTTGATAGGATTGGTAATTTGGGAACCCAACCCTCCTTTAAACGCACTAAACACTGGCATGGCTGATTTGAATTAAAAATACTACTTCGGAAGTTTTCAAAAAATAGCTTAAGAATTGATTTTTAAAAGGTCGATTCATATCGTTATGGTGTAAAATAAACGCTCTTTAATTAAGATAAAGGATGTTTATACGAAAGATTAATGTTATTAGTATAAAGGTTATGGTACAACAAATGACATAATATTTTTTTTACCATTGATTGATAATCATGTACGACACATTATTAACCGTGAGCGGCTATAATGCATGGAACAACCATTGTACTATATAGTAACATCATCATAATTTGAAATTGATGTTAATTTTTTCTTGGAGTTAAAAAAATGGTGAATTGTTCACATTGAAAAATGTTCATTTCATTTAAAAATACCTAGGAAAATACACGAATCTTAGGTAGACCATTAGAAAATTATGAAGTACCTTTTCATATCATTTTATATATATCGTTATAGTGGTGTTTCTTGTGCTATTTTATAGAACTCGTTATAAATAAATGATGTTGTTTAATCTAATTAAAAATAAAGTTGTATAGTTAGATAACTATTTTCTAGTTCTAATACAACTACGTTAATTAATATTTTGGTTCTCGTTGTGTTTATGTAACAAAGGTGTTTGACACGAAGTTGTTATAGACATCATATTTTTCTTTAAAATATTTTTCGTTTTTCCACGATACTGCAAAATTACAATAGCACCTAACATGTTAAAATCTGCTGCAACACTCCGTTTCCGGACACCGAGTTCTTATCCGAAAAATACGTTTGGCACGTATTAAATAAAATAAGATTACACTTTACACGTAAGCCTCTACTACGTCGTATCGAGTTAAGCAAAACGGAAGCAAAAGGACTTGGGTAATTTTTTTTCTTCAAATAATCAAGAATAGAAACTCAATATCTAAAAAGAGAAATGTAACATTTATTACATTGAAAACCAAACGAACCAAAATGTACGAAACCTCCAAAAAGTACTAAAAGAAAATTACAAAGTTTCCGAACAAATCTAAAGTATAAATGAAAGCAAAATATAAGTAAAACCCTTCAACTTCGGCGCCCTTAAACGTCATTATCGAAGTCCTCCTCGAACTCTGGATTTACCTGTTCGTCTTCTCTCCCCCAAACACATAAATAAACATGCATTTGAGGTAAGTACATTGTACATAGTAAGATGTAGAAGCTACAAATTATCTAAGGCTCTTTAACAAGTTTTATTATAATATTTATCTTTATGAGACCGACTCGATCTAGGGTTCATTTAATACCCATCGGCATGTCATGACTATACGTTTCTTACTTAGCTTAACTTGGTTACGCCATCACTCAAAGACACTACGCATGGCGTTCATCAGCCTGAAGATATACTTACTAACTAACGGTGATTAGCACCGATTAGCTCCGGGGTCTCCCCGGTATGCGTATACGTCCGATTAATTTCCTCCACTACCCTTCAGCCTTTTGAGCCAGTAGCGTTGTTCACCTTTTATAAACGTATCACATCGCCGATATGAAATATTGCATAACCGAGAATATGTGACGTTTTATCTTTTACTATCATGTATGTAAGTTTATTATTGTGTATAAACTAGTCACTTAAGTGTTTTCAAGTAAGCTCCCTCACATACACTACTCTCTTACCTAGACCACTAGACACGGACAAGGCCTAACAATTACACAGACATTGACGAACTCTAGTTCATCAAGGCACAAGCCCTTTCATGCTCTTCTTACGGATCCGAACTTCAACTCCCTTTAAGAGTACATCCGGTGCCGAAACTAAACGAATCGGAAACTCAATCGAGGCTTGTTCATGCTTAATTAATGTTATATGATCATGAAACAACATTTAAGATCCCAAACATAGCTTAAAACAACTTATTTATCAAAAGCCGGGGAATGTGTGTGCACATTGGGCGAAAAACACATTCACGCCGGCCAGTGTGTGCACAATCCAGGGGAGTGTGCGCACACTCCAGAACCCGTCCATCTACAGTAGCATTCTGCTTCAGCAATGTGCGTACACTGCTAGTCAATGTGCGCACATTGAGCGCACAAAACTCCCTCTACTCAAATCCAAGCATGTTCAACATCAAAATACTCAGAAAATAGCAGAACAACATGATTTTTATCTACCATAACAACTCTAAATCCTTAGGCAACACGAAGGTATGATTTCTAACATAAAATCATATCAAACCTTAACATAAAACCTAATAAACCATAAATTAACTTGTAGGAAGATCCTCTTACCTTAGCAAGCAAAATTCCAATCTTCAACTCTGAAATTCTGTAGCAAAACAGAACCAAAACGTATGAAACCTCCAAAAAGTACTAAAAGGAAATTACAAAGTTTCCGAACAAATCTAAAGTATAAATGAAAGCAAAATATATGTAAAACTCTTCAACTTCGGCGCCCTTAAACGTCATTATCGAAGTCCTTCTTGAACTCTGGATTTACCTGTTCGTCTTCTCTCCCCCAAACACATAAATAAACATGCATTTGAGGTAAGTACATTGTACATAGTAAGAGGTAGAAACTACAAATTATCTAAGGCTCTTTAACAAGTATTATTATAATATTTATCATTATGAGACCGACTCGATCTAGGGTTCATTTCATGCCCATCGGCATGTCATGACTATCCGTTTCTTACTTAGCTTAACTTGGTTACGTCATCACTCAAGGACACTACGCATGGCGTTCATCAGCCTGAAGATATACTTGCTAACTAACGGTGATTAGCACCGATTAGCTCCGGGGTCTCCCCGGTATGCGTATACGTCCGATGAATTTCCTCCACTACCTTTCAGCCTTTTGAGCCAGTAGCGTTGTTCACCTTTTATAAACGTATCACATCGCCGATATGAAATATTGCCAAACCAAGAATAGGTGACATTTTATCTTTTACTATCACGTATGTAAGTTTATTATTGTGTATAAACTAGCCACCTAAGTGTTTTCAAGTAAGCTCCCTCACATACACTACTCTCTTACCTAGACCACTAGACACGGACAAGCCAAACAATTACACAGACATTGACGAACTCTAGTTCATCAAAGCACAAGCCCTTTCATGCTCTTCTTACGGATCCGAACTTCAACTCCCTTTAAGAGTACATCCGGTGCCGAAACTAAATGAATCGGAAGCTCAATCGAGGCTTGTTCATGCTTAATTAATGTTATATGATCATGAAACAACATTTAAGATCCCAAACATAGCTTAAAACAACTTATTTATCAAAAACAGGGGCAATGTGCGCTGCACATTCCAGGGGAATGTGTGCACATTGGGCGAAAAACACATTCAGGCCGGCCAGTGTGTGCACATTATAGGGGAGTGTGAGCATACTCCAAAACCTGTCCATCTACAGTAGCATTCTGCTTCAGCAATGTGCGCACACTGCTAGTCAAAGTGCGCACATTGAGCGCACAAATCCCTAAACACGTTTTTATGCACTTTTACGATCTCTACTCAAATCCAAGCATGTTCAACATCAAAATACTCAGAAAAACATGATTTTTATATACCATAACAACTCTAAATCCTTAGGCAACACGAAGGTATGATTTCTAACATAAAATCATATCAAACCTTAACATAAAACCTAATAAACCATAAATTAACTTGTAGGAAAATCCTCTTACCTTAGCAAGCAAAATTCCAATCTTCAACTCTGAAATTCTGTAGCAAAACAGAACCAAAACGTACGAAACCTCCAAAAAGTACTAAAAGGAAATTACAAAGTTTCCGAACAAATCTAAAGTATAAATGAAAGCAAAATATAAGTAAAACTCTTCAACTTCGGTGCCCTTAAACGTCATTATCGAAGTCCTACTCGAACTCTGGATTTACCTGTTCGTCTTCTATCCCCCAAACACATAAATAAACATGTATTTGAGGTAAGTACATTGTACATAGTAAGAGGTAGAAGCTACAAATTATCTAAGGCTCTTTAACAAGTTTTATTATAATATTTATCATTATGAGACCGACTCGATCTAGGGTTCATTTCATGCCCATCAGCATGTCATGACTATACGTTTCTTACTTAGCTTAACTTGGTTACGTCATCACTCAAGAACACTACGCATGGCGTTCATCAGCCTGAAGATATACTTGCTAACTAACGGTGATTAGCACCGATTAGCTACGGGGTCTCCCCGGTATGCGTATACGTCCGATGAATTTCCTCCACTACCCTTCAGCCTTTTGAGCCAATAGCGTTGTTCATCTTTTATAAACGTATCACATCGCCGATATGAAATATTGCCTAACCGAGAATAAGTGACATTTTATCTTTTACTATCACGTATGTAAGTTTATTATTGTGCATAAACTAGCCACCTATGTGTTTTCAAGTAAGCTCCCTCACATACACTACTCTTTTACCTAGACCACAAGACACGGACAATGCCTAACAATTACACAGACATTGACGAACTCTAGTTCATCAAAGCATAAGCCCTTTCATGCTCTTCTTACGGATCCGAATTTCAACTCCCTTTAAAAGTACATCCGGTGCCGAAACTAAACGAATCGGAAGCTCAATCAAGGCTTGTTCATGCTTAATTAATGTTATATGATCATGAAACAACATTTAAGATCCCAAACATAGCTTAAAACAACTTATTTATCAAAAACAGGGGCAATGTGCGCTGCACATTCCAGGGGAATGTGTGCACATTGGGCGAAAAAACATATTCAGGCCGGCCAGTGTGTGCACATTCCAGGGGAGTGTGTGCACATTCCAGGGGAGTGTGCGCACACTCCAGAACCTGTCCATCTACAGTAGCATTCTGCTTCAGCAATGTGCGCACACTGCTAGTCAATGTGCGCACATTGAGCGCACAAAACTCCCTAAACATGTTTTTAAGCACTTTTACGATCTCTACTCAAATCCAAGCATGTTCAACATCAAAATACTCAGAAAAATAGCAGAAAACATGATTTTTATCTACCATAACAACTCTAAATCCTTAGGCAACACGAAGGTATGATTTCTAACATAATATTATATCAAACCTTAACATAAAACCTAATAAACCATAAATTAACTTGTAGGAAGATCCTCTTACCTTAGCAAGAAAAATTCCAATCTTCAACTCTGAAATTCTGTAGAAAAACAGAGTCTTTTACACAACCACCTAGATGACCAATCCCAAAAACGAGTTAGAATCGATCAACGGCTTTTAAAACAATCAACTATGACTCTACGAACAAAAGACCACCATAAACGATCAAAACAGCCCTTAGTGGCGAAATTCATACCTTAGCCAAAGCTTCAACTTTCTTGGGTTGAAACAATTCTCTCCTTACGACGATTCCGATGCTTCTCTCGAAACTGAAATCCGATAACGAACAATTGAGTAATTGAAGAAAGTCTCTAGGCCTCTTTCTAATGCTTCAGAGCTTTTCTTCTTTTACGTAAAAGCTAATTTCTGAATTGTGATTAGGTTAAGGGGGTTTAATTTTCTTAAGTAGAAAATTCTCAAATTATAACCTAATTTTTTTTCCCTAATTACCCTTTTTAATTAAGGAAAAGAAATTCAGAATTTAAGTGTACATATATTTCGGCCATACTTGCATATATATAAAATACTTAAACCCCGAATAAAAGAAACTGAACCCAATATTTTATTTTCACAAAATGACACGTCTGCCCTTTCTCGAAAATCGGAATATTACATTTCTTCCCCCTTAAAAGGAGTTTCGTCCTCGAAACTAGAACATACCTGGTAAGTTCATAAAATCTGGGAACTCGCTGATCATATCGTCTTCAACTTCCCAAGTTGCCTCCTCGGGTGAATGATTGCTCCATTGTACCAAAACTAAAGGAATCATCATTCTCTTAATCATCCTTTCCTTTCTGTCTAGAACTTTGATCGGTTTCTCATCATACGCAAGATTATCTTGAAGAACTTCCGGATCAACCGTAGCTTCAACATCCGTCTTGGTCAAACACTTCTTTAACATCGAAACATGAAACACACTATAAACTCTTGACATAGATTCCGGTAGCTTCAGCTTATATGCCAACGGTCCAACTCTTTCCAGAATCTCAAACGGTCCAACATATATCGGGCTTAGCTTTCCCTTTTGTCCAAAACGTTTAACTCCTTTCATTGGTGAAGCTCGTAGATACACTCTTTCACCAACTTCAAACTTAAGAGGCTTCTTCTGACATCCGCCCAACTTATCTGTCTTGTGTTGCCTTAAGATTCTTCTTAACCAACTGAAATCTTTCCTTAGCTTGTTCAACCAACTCCGGTCCGGTGACTTGCCTTTCCCCGAATTTATCCTAAAACAACGGCATTCTACATCTTCTCCCATACAAAGCTTCAACGGTGGCATGCGTATGCTTGCGTGATAACTATTGTTGAAGGTGCTACAGGTCGGTAATCATACCATGATCCGCCTACTTCCAAAACACAAGCTCTTAGCATATCTTCAAGTGTTTGGATGGTTCTCTCAGATTGTCTATCTGTTTGAGGATGAAAGGTCGTACTCAAATCCAACTTGGTGCCAAATGCCCATTGTAAACTCTTCCAAAACCGACTGACGAACCTCGGATCGCGATCAGAAACTATCGAGATAGGTACTCCGTGTAACTTCACTACATTATCCAAGTATAGTGTCATCATCTTCTTAAAAGACATATCAACCTTGGTGGGTAGGAAGTGGGCTAATTTCGTCAACCTATCCACAATCACCCAAATCACATCATGTCCACTCTTTGTCTTTGGCAAGCCGGTGATGAAATCCATCGTGATCTTATCCTATTTCCATTCAGGGATATCCAATGGCTTAAGCATTGCTCCTGGCCTTCTGTGTTCTGCTTTAACCTTCTGACAAGTATCACATTCTGCTACAAACTGAGCTATTTCCACTTTCAGCGAGGGCAACCAAAACTTTTCTTTCAAGTCCCGGTACATTTTAGTAGCTCCTGAATGAACCGCAAAATCAATCCTATGTGCATCTTCCATAACTCTTTGTCTTAGATCACCGACATTAGGCACACACAAACGATCTTGTTACCAAAGGTTTTCATTCTTGTCAAACACACAACCTACAATGGGCTTTTCTCTTGCAACTCACTTCAGCTCAACCAAAACTGGATCTTCATCTTGCTTTTCCCGTATATCATCCATCAAGTCGGATCTTGCTAACAACGGTGCCGCAAACTGCCGGTCTTTAATCTGATCAAAACTCCAGATTTTCAGCCCATCTAACATTTCTGCAACTTCTTCGACACTTGAAACTGCAAACACTGGTTTTCTACTCAACGCATCTGTAACCACATTTGCTTTACCCGGATAGTACTGAATATCCAAATCGTAATCCTTTACGAACTCTAACCATCTCCTTTGCCTCATGTTCAAATATTCCTGAGTGAATAAGTACTTTAAGCTCTTGTGATCGGTGAAGATTCTAGCCTTAACTCCATACAAGTAGTGCCTCCAAATCTTTAGGGCAAACACTACCGCTGCCAACTCTATATCATGTGTTGGGTAATTCTTCTCATGCACCTTTAACTGTCTGGATCCATAAGCGATTACCTTTCCTCCTTGCATCAACACACAACCTAAACCTTGTCCCGAAACATCAGTATAAACGTCGTAGTTATCAAAGATTTCCGGAACTGCCAAAACTGGGGCTGTGGTCAACCTCTCTTTCAAAGTATGGAAAGCATCTTCACACTCACTTGTCCACTCAAACTTCACATCCTTTTGAGTGAGCCGCGTAAGTGGTGTAGCTATCTTTGAAAAGTATTGTAAAAACTTCCTATAATAGCCAGCCAAACCAAGAAAACTTCTAACCTCTGAAATTGTAGTCGGTCTGGACCACTTCTCAACTGCTTAAATCTTCGCTGGATCAACTTTAATGCCATCTCCATAAATGACATAACCTAAGAAACTAACTTGATCCAACCAAAAGTCACACTGTGAGAAAGCATACAACTGGTTCTTCTTCAAGGTATCCAACACTAACCTCAGGTGTTCTTCATGTTCCTTCTCATCCTTAGAGTATACTAGGATGTCATCTATGAACACTATCACAAACTTGTCCAAGTATGGCATGAAAATGCGTTGCATTAAATTCATAAATGCAGATGGAGCATTAGTGAGTCCAAATGGCATGACCAAGAACTCATAATGTCCATACCTCGTACTGAAAGTCGTCTTCGGTATATCTGCTACATTGACCTTCAATTGGTGATAACCGGACCTAAGATCAATCTTGGAAAACACTCTCTTGCCTTGCAACTGATTAAACACGTCATCAATCCTTGGCAAAGGGTACTTATTCTTGATGGTAAGATTGTTCAAGGCTCTGTAGTCTATACACATCCTCATGCTACCATCATTCTTCTTAACAAATAGAAAAAGGGGCTCCCCAAGGCGAAGTACTATGCTGAATTGTATTTCTCTCAAGCATATCCTTAAGTTGAGCTTTAAACTCCTTCAATTCAACCGGTGCCATCATATAGGGTGCCTTAGCTGTTAGTAATACCATCCGCAACGGAAGCGATTTATGGATCTAGATCTATATACTACACGTAATAAAACAACTAGATCTATTCTACAAGGAGGTTGTAGATCATACCTCTTGGATCTCAAAATCCAAGTTGAAGAACCGCAATAGGATGAACGAAGGAAAGCGTGAAGAGCACCACGATCTTCCGTACGTGTGATCCAAGCAACTCCCGGTGGAAGGAATTCTCGACTCGAACCCTTCCGATATGCTACCCGGAAAAATCTCCAAGATTTTCCCCAAAATCCCCTTGGCCGAAAAATTTCTTCTTTCCCTCTCTAAGAGGTGAAGTCGAAAATTACATTGTGTATAAGGCTTGGGAGAACTCTCTTTATATAGAGAAGAGAAAAACTTAGCCTCCAAGGATTTAATAATTAATACAAAATCAATTATAATAATCCTATTAAATAAAAGATAATCCCATAATATTCTAGAACAAATCTAGAATAATATTTATCTTTATTTCTTTCCATAAATATTTATCCAATAAATATTTTATGCACATGTCTTATTAATCCACAAGAAACTAATTCTTGTTCCAAAAATAAGGCATGGGGCGAAAATTACATGCATTGACCTAGTCAATATTAATTTTGCCATTACACAATAATTGGGCCAAGATTATGGAAAATGTCTTTTCCACATATTTAATTATTTAGCCCAACTAATTTAATAGTCCACTAAACAATTAATTCACATATCGTTTTAATAAAGTCCAACAAGAACTAAATTAATATTATCGGATTCGACGTCCGAGAACAAGCTATGCTATATTAGTGAGGCACGTCGGGGACCATGGACTAATAATCGCGGCTCCGATAAATCAAATAAATAATTATAGAATAATTATATTCGATAAATCAATCACAGAATATGCCACCATAATCCCGTGATCGCACTCCTCCGATTATAAGATTATATTTATCTCCTCACGAGAATAATAATAAGCGTCCATTGATATAATCATTACATATGGATTAATCCTCCATAGATCGTTCATTCTAAATCGGGAAGTTACCGTTAACCCTTTTTAGAACCTCTTATCCTTATTTACCATTAACCCCCTAAAGTGATCAATTAATTCATACAACTCACCGGTGATCAATCGCGTGATATGAACTCGCGCGATCGATCGCCTTCTAGGATTAACAAATAAGGGAATTGTCTATCTACTTCCATAAATGGAAGGAATGGATTCCGTATCCGTGATAACACGTACTACTCACTCAATCCAAGATAATGCCAAGACGGGGTAATTCGGACACTACGTACTCGTGTAATCCTTAACCGTCAAGTCAAACTTCATACCGATTCAAGCAATTGACTCGTGATCACCTCGTGATTAAGATATATCCATAAATATGATCATCCATTGATTCGATAAGACTTCTCGATTACGGAATTATATCGTGAACTCTAATCAAATCGGTCCACCCTATATGATATATCTATCATATATAAATGCCCCATTAGGTTCTCTTAACCGAAAGTCCGGATAGACTATCACACCTTTTGTGTTCGGGCGCATTAATAGCACGTTAAAGGAGAGACCCGATACTCTCGATTAACTTCACTACGGGCTAATTGTATTTTAAGTACATCTTCACTAACTCAATCCTCCCGTGTATATACCATACACTGAGTTAAGTGATTACATAAACGATATACTTTAGGGTTTTCTGTAGTGTAATTACTATTGTCACATCGGTGAATATGAGAATAATAAATATGAATAATAACATCATTTCATTTATTAAATAAAACAATTACAAAATTGTCTTTCGGGCATCACACCTAACAATCTCCCACTTGCACGAAAGCATGTGATTAATTGTTTTAGAGCACACCCTATTATTTAAAATACAACAAACTACATCTCCCACTTGCTCTAAAGCAATGGAGACTCATCCCGTATTCTAGTACCCACTAAGCATATCATAACCATTTCGTATTCCAAAGTACACTCCGAGTATGCCGTCGTAGGATAGGTCGTTGACTCGGGGAGTACCTACATCTAAATGTCATGGGTCTTAATGATTAGTCGTGTTGTCGGCTCGAGACGATCCGTAGAATCGAAACGTTACCGGTCCATCTAATCATGTGGTACCGAGTAAACACCGAGCCCGAGATCGACTTAACGATCATCCTCAATCCGACTTAAAGTCAAAATCGTGTATCACACATATCCAAGTTCACACATGAATATGTCCGCATATTGTTCCTCGTTCTCTCAAGATACTAAAGGACATACTAAACTTGCTTTGTTAACCGCCGAATCTAAGATTCGATCAAAGTTGACGTTCAATAACCTGACCATCTCTTACTAGAAAGAGAATCTATCCCATTTCTCTTGATCCGAAGATTTAGAGAGTCATTCCTGAGGCATAGGGTAGAACTTCCTCGTTGAATGTTGCATACACAGATGCATCATCTTAACCAATAAGATGGATGGGAAACCAGTGACTGATTCTAATGAATTCGACCGAGTCAAACTCTAAAGAATGTTGTCCAAAACTCTGTTGCAGAGAATTGTGGTATTGTCGTATTCTCGACTTCGTATAACACACCCATGTTGATTCCAACCGGTGCAAGTGTTATCCTTCACAAACACTAATATATATTTATATATTCACTACCGTACTAAAATTGATATCCAAATACAAAAGACTTATCAATATTCTCGTCAAATCCACATATTGTAGAAATATATGACTTCCAATGACCGAGAGGTTTGCTTTTTATCCACAAAGGACATAAGCCTTGACAAATCATCCCGTCATAAGTTCATAAGTCAATACCCTTCTCGTTTCGAATGAATCCGTACTCCGTTTGTTTGGCAAGAAAGTCTCGTGGGAATCACCCCTATTTTCTCGCTTTTGAACGAAATCATGCAATACCGAACTCATTCTACTCTTTTCCATGTAGATCCAATTACTCCCACCGGGCCCGAGACGCTCGTGTGGTTCTACAAGAGCATGAACAGTAATTGGAGTACCGAACTCCATTCACAGGGTTATGGCTATTAAACCAACCTCTATTATCGAATCCTATACCGCTCACAAAAGAGCCATAGTCATCAATCGATCCTCGACTATAAAGTCCGCCGAACCCGTAATGGGTAATGGATAAACCATACTCCCACTACATTCGGGTGGATCGAAATTCGATCTAGTTTAGTAGTATTTAGTGTTATCACCAACAACCGATGTTGGATGTGGTCCGATTTTAATCGCTAGTAACTACCTTGAGTAAACGTACTTCAAGGTTTAAGGTTTTACCGTTCATAGACTCTATCGTAAAGGACGCAACAAGATAACCGTCCCTTCCCGATTTCAAGAATCTTATAACAAACCTTTTTCTCAATGCTACAAGATATGTAACGATTGGTCACCGACCGAACGTGTTCGCGAAATTTCCGTACCTACCTTCAAGCACCGTGTGCTAAATGCTTATATTTATGGAAGTGGGGTGAACCGAATCCACACCTTATCCGTAAATTCCAAAGCATATTCTAGGTAGACTTCTCGGTCTTACATTTCAATGTAAACCGATATTTCGCTTCTAATATCTTTATTGAGTTAAACAAAGTTGTATTGTAGCACATCTAAAAAACATATATAAGGCAATTTAACGGTTTCTCACTTAGTGAAAACATTTCACAACGAGGCAAAGCCGAGCATCGGTCCCGAGGACTATGATGGCCTATTCCGAGTATAGAATACTTTATCTCTCGTTGAAAACAGAGAAACCTCAAAATATTTTGGATAAACTTACCGGAGTGTTTGAATAGTTATCGACAAGAAGTCACTACTCGGAAGCTCCTACTAGCTCGTATCTTTCATCGACCCCGAAGGTCGTCATGAACAAGCTATGTTACTTCTTTATATCCATTATCCTTTCCCGATTGAAAGGAAACTTAGTCATTGAACCTTTGAGACAATATAACCAGACCGGGAGAAAGGAATCACCCCGAGCCGCCTTCAGTCTTGTCTTTTAGTGGACTATGCACTAACTATGGAATACGAAGAAGCGTTTATCTAAATATAGAAACCATTTGCTTTTAATAGTTCTTAAGATGTGTTTTATATACATATTTCAAATAGCTTGTAAGTGGTTTTGACTTTATCAAACAAAAGTCCGAGTCTTGGATTCGTACTACAAATGGTATATTCACTTTCTATACGACAAACAAATTATCGAATAGAAGGTAAATCCATTCGTTCCAACGAGTCTTAAACAAAAAAATAAATTTTCCGCGATATCCAAGGATTGAACCCGAGATTCATTTCCTTATATCACTCCCACTATTCTAGCTAAAATTAACTCGCCCGTTGTTTACTCTTTTAATCGTTAAATGCACCGCTACCTTGTTCTTCCAAAGAACTTAGCTCGAGAAAATCACCAAGGATTCATAGGTTGGTGATCCAAAATCACCGTCCTTATCCTATGATTTTCGCTTAATTAATTTTCGGTTCAAATTTTTAAAATTTTCTCGCTTAGGTGACTAACACTTTTAGACATATTCTCCCATTCTTGACTTTCAATGAATGGAAACAAGCTTTTGAACCAAATGGTTCGTTTGAGTAGACACTACTCTTGAACCGTGGGATGTCTATTTCGAGTGTTACTCGTCGAGACTTCTCGGATTTTCTAATATACCGTAAAAAACAACAAATCATAACATTAAAGCTCCCACTAGTTTATCGGTTCCAAATACCGTCTAACCAAAGAATGCTTTATTTTATGATTTTCCAATTTTTCAATTTGAAAAACTCTCGTGTAAACACTTACACAGCTCTAATGTTTCCGTAAAAATACAAATCATAAAACTCCCACTAGTTCATCGATTCCAAATATCGTCTAACTAGCAACATTTCATGACTTTCCGGTTTTTCAATTAGAACGGTTACGTGTGTAGTCGCTTACACTTTTCTAATGTTCTAGAAAAACAACAAATCATAAAGCTCCCACTAGTTCATCGATTCCAAATATCGTCCAACTAGTAACACTTCATGATTTTCCGATTTTTCAATTAGAAAATTGCACGTGTATTTCCTACACACTCAAAATTCACTAAAAGAATTTCAAAGTCCGAAATCACCTTTGTTCAAACTAAGTTTGTCTTCCGTTTGACACGAATGACACTAGTGACATACATATATGTCACTCTGGTTTTAAAAGGCTTGAGAGAAAATATCTCTTTCGAAAAATAATTGCATTATCGATTAACTAGTTCAACGTCCTAGTTACTTTCCACTTTTTAACAAAGTCAATACTAGTCAATTTTTTAAGCAATTTAGTAAGGGATATAATGCTGTAAATAAAATGACATATATTAATTCAAGTTTAACACTACTATATTATTTTATTTTAGGAATTGTAAACTAAAAATAAGTCTACTCTACCATTCCAAGGTTTTAACCTCGCATCTCGCGTGCCGCCGTAGGGTAGGTCAAAGAGATGACGGTTAAATCGAGACAATCTCATCAATGAATAACTTGTGAGAATCAAACATCCCACGAGAATCGAACATCCCTTTATTCATTGACTACCTTCCTTTTTTAGCCTAGATATTATCAAAAATATCCTTTATGAGTGTGACCTACTATATCGGATCTCTTAGGTACGCCCCGAGTGTGCCGTCGTAGGATAGGTCGCTGACCCGACGAGTACCCGTAAATCCTATCCTTTCGGAGACCAAGCCATGAATGTTGATAGGGGTGAACACCATCCGTAGGGGGACGAAATCAAAGCGCCGCGAGGCGTCACCCTTCTCTCACTTACTTGTATCTATAGTAGAGGCCGTGGGGTTGGCTGTCGCCTCCCCCGCTCCCACTCAATAATTTGGAAGTGGTGGTGGGTTAACTAACCACGTCTTTTTGATGTTAACATAAAAGTACATCAAATCAAGGATTCCGAATGGTGTCGGTAACGTAGGCAAAACTACCCGTCCTATTCGTTGGAACATATGTGACAAGCCGGACGAAATCGGGTCAAGACAAACCCCCATCGAGATAAGAAGGAATCACCCTCCGTTCTCCGGTGTAGCTTAGTCTTGCCGGACCCCCGTGCATACATCACACTAGGAGGGTTAAGTCGGTCGAGCCTAGCTCGCCTTGACCACCCAACCTATAGGCGAACCGTTTTTATCCAAGATTTATTGTTCTTTTACCATCATTCGATCTCGTAGACACTACGAATCGAAAACGTGATCTCGTTTGTGCTTTAAGGCGGTTCACCGAGAACACACACCGAAAGGCTTAACGATTTCATAACCCGTCCTCGGATCTTTAATTAGTTACTAAATTTATTAATTACCACGTATTAATTAAATTTCAACTAATTACACGAGTTTGTATACATGCCTATTTTAATTACCAAAATTAAAATTCTACATGTATGCATGGAGTGGATTTATGATATGATGCATGTCATGGCAATTCCGATTTTATATCTATTTTATGATCAAACACATAAAAAATAAATTGCGGAAAATTTAAACACCGAGATGGACCGTTGGCACACCCCGTATCTAACCTATTAGAAAATAAATAACCAAACCCTAACTAGGGTTTACTACTTTCTAACATAATCTGCAGCTGTTCAAATTCTGCGATGATCGGAAACCAAACGAACTCGGATCGGGACGAAACTTTCCAGATCTTTTCTTCACTCCTTGAACTTCAATATGGACGGTTGGATCGGTGCTTTGACTTACCAATTTTCTCCAGTAAACCTCCAAACTTGCTGCTGAATCTGACTTTGACTGCACTGCATCAAGGACTTCCTGAGGCAGATCGGGAATCGAGATGAATCCCGATCGACCTGAAATTTTTATGGTACGTCCAAAACTCAAATTTGATCAATCTGAACGGTCGGATTTGCTTTTCAACGGTCCAAACTCTCCCAGAAAATCGAGGAAGTCACAGATAGTGTTTCTGTGAATCCTGCGTTTTTCTGTTACAGCAGCCTCTTCGCAGCATCAAACGGATATCGAAACGGACTCTGATCGATGCCAAAATTTGTGGAGTTGATCATCATCTTCTAATCTTGATTCTGACCGGAGGGATCTTCGTTTCAACGGTTCGATCAACGGGAAAAGGAAAAATACTAAACAGCTACTAAACAGATCTATTTGCTGGAAATTAAACTTGCAATAAAGATAAATTACATAATTTCCTATACTCATATGGACGAATTTTCATCGTTTATATGAGTTTACAATAGATCTAACGGGTAAACAGTGCCAACCTCAATCCATCTCTTCAACCACGACATTCATAAGCATAAAAATTAAACATATGCATCGGCCCCCAAAAAAAAAATTGGGACAAAAAATCTACATGTTTTACCACTCCTAGATCTAATATTTTATACGTATAAATATAGATCACCATGGCGACTGATACCACTGTTAGTAATACCATCCGCAACGGAAGCGATTTATGGATCTAGATCTATATACTACACGTAATAAAACAACTAGATCTATTCTACAAGGAGGTTGTAGATCATACCTCTTGGATCTCAAAATCCAAGTTGAAGAACCGCAATAGGATGAACGAAGGAAAGCGTGAAGAGCACCACGATCTTCCGTACGTGTGATCCAAGCAACTCCCGGTGGAAGGAATTCTCGACTCGAACCCTTCCGATATGCTACCCGGAAAAATCTCCAAGATTTTCCCCAAAATCCCCCTTGGCCGAAAAATTTCTTCTTTCCCTCTCTAAGAGGTGAAGTCGAAAATTACATTGTGTATAAGGCTTGGGAGAACTCTCTTTATATAGGAGAAAAAACTTAGCCTCCAAGGATTTAATAATTAATACAAAATCAATTATAATAATCCTATTAAATAAAAGATAATCCCATAATATTCTAGAACAAATCTAGAATAATATTTATCTTTATTTCTTTCCATAAATATTTATCCAATAAATATTTTATGCATACGTCTTATTAATCCACAAGAAACTAATTCTTGTTCCAAAAATAAGGCATGGGGCGAAAATTACATGCATTGACCTAGTCAATATTAATTTTGCCATTACACAATAATTGGGCCAAGATTATGGAAAATGTCTTTTCCACATATTTAATTATTTAGCCCAACTAATTTAATAGTCCACTAAACAATTAATTCACATATCGTTTTAATAAAGTCCAACAAGAACTAAATTAATATTATCGTGATTCGACGTCCGAGAACAAATATATGCTATATTAGGAGGCACGTCGGGGACCACGGACTAATAATCGCGGCTCCGATAAATCAAATAAATAATTATAGAATAATTATATTCGATAAATCAATCACAGGAATATGCCACCATAATCCCGTGATCGCACTCCTCCGATTATAAGATTATATTTATCTCCTCACGAGAATAATAATAAGCGTCCATTGATATAATCATTACATATGGATTAATCCTCCATAGATCGTTCATTCTAAATCGGGAAGTTACCGTTAACCCTTTTTAGAACCTCTTATCCTTATTTACCATTAACCCCCTAGTGATCAATTAATTCATACAACTCACCGGTGATCAATCAAGTGTGATATGAACTCGCGCGATCGATCGCTTTCTAGGATTAACAAATAAGGAACCGTTCATCTACTTCCATAAATGGAAGGAATGGATTCCGTATCCGTGATAACACGTACTACTCACTCAATCCAAGATAATGCCAAGACGGGGTAATTCGGACTACGTACTCGTGTAATCCTTAACCGTCAAGTCAAACTTCATACCGATTCAAGCGCTTGATCGTGATCACCTCAGATTAAGATATATCCATAAATATGATCATCCATTGATTCGATAAGACTTCTCGATTACGGAATTATATCGTGAACTCTAATCAAATCGGTCCAAACCCCTATATGATATATCTATCATATATAAATGCCCCATTAGTTCTCTTAACCGAAAGTCCGGATAGGACTATCACACCTTTTGTGTTCTGGGCGCATTAATAGCACGTTAAAGGAGAGACCCGATACTCTCGATTAACTTCACTACGGGCTAATTGTATTTTAAGTACATCTTCACTAACTCAATCCTCCCGTGTATATACCATACACCGAGTTAAGTGATTACATAAACGATATACTTTAGGGTTTTCTGTAGTGTAATTACTATTGTCACATCGGTGAATATGAGAATAATAAATATGAATAATAACATCATTTCATTTATTAAATAAAACAATTACAAAATTGTCTTTCGGGCATCACACCTAACATTAGCAACTGGTGCCGCTCCTGGTATCAACTTGATTTCAAACTCTATCTCTCTATCCGGCATGTTTCCCGGTAACTCTTCTGGAAACACCTCAGGGTATCCCTTTGCTACCGGGGTTTCCTCTAACTTAGGCTTCACTTGTTCCACATTCACTGCGTATAACAAGTAGCCTTCACAATCTTTCTGACAAGCTCTTATATGACGCTTCTTACTAGGCTTGTAAACATTACCTTGGTACGTCTTAGCTGATTTCCCTGGTACTATAAAAGTCAATCTCTTTTCTCTACAATCCAGGTGAACATAATTCTCGGATAACCAATCGATTCCAAGAATCACCTCGAAATCTGAAAAGTCCAAAACTGTAAAGTCACCCTTACATCGGTATGCTCCTACTCGCACATCCACTTGAGGCATCAACTTGGCTACCTTAGTCACTTTTCCTAATGGTGTTGTTATTTCCAAAGTGTTTCTTAAAGTCTCCATCGGCAAATTAAGGTTCTTAGCTATCTTAGTTGACACAAAGGTGTTAGACGCTCCTGTATCAAACAATGACGTAATTGCTAAGTTGTCTAATATTAAAATACCTATGATGTGATTTCATTTATTTAAATAAAAATACAACATGATTTAAATCGTGCTATAAAAGTACTCTAATAAATCAAAATAAAAAATAAGGTACCTGAAATAACATCATCATCTGGTTCAGCCATCTCAGCATCCACTGCACATACTCATACTGGGCAACTTGGGCCGCCTTTTCCATTTCCCTGTTTCTGATTACTAGAAGCTCCCTTCGTCGGACAGGTCTTAGCAAACATGTCCCATTTCTCCACAGAGATAACAGCCGTTAATATGAACTCGGCACTCACCGGCATGAGCTGTCTTGCACTTCGGGCACTGTGGTGCACCGGTGGTCGGTGTAGCTGCCGAACTAGATGTTGTCTTCTTTGCGTGCTGCTGCAGTGCTCCTCGGTGATTGTCTTGGCTTGCTCCAAAACTTCTCTTATTCCCAATAACGACGGTGGCCTTTTTCTTGAAGGTCTCAACCTCCAAGGCTTTGTTTAAAAGCTTGGCCATGTTCATTGCTGTGAAACCCAACATACCAGATTGTACCTCGTGGGATAAACCTTCTTTGTAGAGTGCCATCTTCCTCTCTTCAAACCTTCATAAGCTCAGGATAAAATCTTCCCAACTCGTTGAACTTGTTGGTGTACTGAGATACTGTCATGTAAATACCCTGCTTAAGTTTTAAGAACTGACTCGCCTTGTCTGCTTGCACGGTCGCTGGGAAATACTCATTGTAAAACATAGCCTTAAATCCTTCCTAATCTGTCACTTTCCCATTGCTACTCTCTATAGCATCAATCCAAGCTTCAGCTGCACCCAAAAGAAAACCAACTGCCAACTGGGCCATCTCAGATTCAGGAACGTTTATGTTCCTGCAAGCCTTCTCAAAACTTCTTAACCACTCTTCAGCCTTTGAGTGTTCCACATTCCCAAAGAAGTCTTGAACTTTGTTCATTCTTAGCCTTGTGTACCAATCAACTGGTAGGGCTTGCTCGAAGGCTGGTCTAACTGGTGGGTACACTGGAGGGTATCCAAAAGATATTTCTTGCTGGTAAGACTGTTGTTGGTATGGTGGTGGTTGATAGAAACCGTAGGGTGGATAACCAAGACCTTACTAATGATCAAAACGTGGTGAAAGAGGTATAGTAGGTCGAGGAGTATGACCTACTGGTGGTGGATAGACACTGATTGGTGGAGGGTAGATGTTGGTTGATGAGGGAACGTAGACTGGTGGAATGTCTCCTACTACAGTGACACAGATAGGTGCTTCCCTGGGTTCACCATAGATAAAGTTGTACCTTGGTTGTGGTCGTGGTGTAGGATTCTGACGTGGTCGCGGTGACAGTCTCCGCTGAGATAGTGGTGTGGGGGTCGCAGTATGTGGGGGTGGGGTGTAGCTCGGGTGAGGTGAAGGATTCTGTCTCACAAAGCCGCCTCCTACAACAGGCGTCGGACTCTCACGCCGCACTCCTGAAGCTTTTGCACCCGCTCTGGTTCTAGTGAACACCATCCTGATGATCAAAGAAAACCAAAACGTTACTAGAGGATCTAAAGAAAACTTATCTTAAAAGAATGGAAGCCTAAAAGACGCTTCGCTCTGATACCAACTATAACGCCCTGTTCCCCGACACCAAGTCCTTATCCGGAAAAAGAACATTCGGCACGTATAAAATAAAATAAGATTTCACTTTACACGTAAGCCTCTACTACGTCGTATCGAGTTAAGCAAAACGAAAGCAAAAGGACTCGGGTAATTTTTTTTACAAATAACCAATAATAGAAACTCAATATCTAAAGAGAGAAATGTAACATTTATTACATTGAAAAACAAAACGAACCAAAACGTACGAAGCCTCCAAAAAGTACTAAAAGGAAAATACAAAGTTTCCGAACAAATCTAAAGTATAAATGAAAGCAAAATATAAGTAAAACTTTTCAACTTCGGCGCCCTTAAACGTCGTCATCGAAGTCCTCCTCGAACTCTGGATTTACCTGTTCGTCTTCTCTCTCCCAAACACATAAATAAACATGCATTTGAGGTAAGTACATTGTACATAGTAAGAGGTAGAAGCTACAAATTATCTAAGGTTCTTTAACAAGTTTTATTATAATATTTATCTTTATGAGACCGACTCGATCTAGGGTTCATTTCATGCCCATCGACATGTCATGACTATACGTTTCTTATTTAGCTTAACTTGGTTACGTCATCACTCAATGACACTACGCATGGCGTTTATCAGCCTGAAGATATACTTGCTAACTAACGGTTATTAGCACCGGTTAGCTCCGGGTCTCCCCGGTATGCGTATACGTCCGATGAATTTCCTCCACTACCCTTTAGCCTTTTGAGCCAGTAGCGTTGTTCACCTTTTATGAACTTATCACATCGCCGATATGAAATAGTGCCTAACCGAGAATATGTGACGTTTTATCTTTTACTATCACGTATGTAAGTTTATTATTGTGTATAA
Organism: Gentiana straminea; assembly: GCA_036785695.1. Classification (NCBI taxonomy): domain Eukaryota; kingdom Viridiplantae; phylum Streptophyta; class Magnoliopsida; order Gentianales; family Gentianaceae; genus Gentiana; species Gentiana straminea. The sequence goes on along the minus strand of JAVUPR010000514.1, from coordinate 7,797,478 downwards.
ACTAGCCACCTAAGTGTTTTCATGTAAGCTCCCTCACATACACTACTCTCTTACCTAGACCACTAGAAATGGACAAGGCCTAACAATTACACAGACATTGACGAACTCTAGTTCATCAAAGCACAAGCCCTTTAATGCTCTTCTGACGGATCCGAACTTTAACTCCCTTTAAGAGTACATCCGGTGCCGAAAGTAAACGAATCGGAAGCTCAATCGAGGCTTGTTCATGCTTAATTAATGTTATATGATCATGAAACAACATTTAAGATCCCAAACATAACTTAAAACAACTTAATGTGCGAACATTCCAGGGGCAATGTGCGAACATTCCAGGGGCAATGTGCGCACATTGGGCGAAAAACATATTCAGGCCGGCCAGTGTGTGCACATTCCAATGTCGCTGGCTCTCGTTATATACGAGAAAAATAATGACATTAACGTTTTTAACATCGTCCTGCTATCTGATGTTACTCTAAGATAGAGATCGTCACTGTTGATGACTTTTCTACATTCACAAAAAACGATCGCACAATAATGGGGAGTGAAACAAATTTGTAGTGTCATTTGTGAGATGAAATGTTTTTTTTTTTTTTTTTTTTTTTTTTTTTTGAATCGATGAAAAGTTTTTTTAAGTTGCCAATATAATAACCCTATAACAATTATTAGCAATTAATGAAAATCCATACATTCCCGCATATGTGATTTTTTATGGACATCTAAGTCACATATTTAATTTCCCTCAAAAAAAGTCACATATTTAATGAATATTAGATTATCACGACAAGATATTTATTTTATAATCTCATAACAGGCTAACACTTGTAGTTTCTTCCATGACAAATACAGTTTTGTTTTGATCCTATATATGCTTAAAGACAAATAAATAAAAACGCAAACTCATTATTAGTTGTAAACAAAAAAACACCTTCCACAAATCCAATAAATACCTTTCAAATTTATTAAAATGAAGGAGACAGCTAGCCGGGACCTTTTTTTTTTCTTTTTTTTCTTTGAGGGCTAGCCAGGACTCTTAACCTAGCCAAGATATTCTTCTTTTATTTTATTTTATTTTTATTTTTGTAGATTGTAATGTTATTTATTGCAATTTCTAAATATCACCACTCATTGATTTTTTATTTGATTCAATCGTCTTATGGTAAGAAAGATGATGAAAATGAAATTGCAAATGCATTGCCCAAAAAAAATTACAAATGCCATTTTTTATGTGGGTTCGTATAAATTTGCGGGTCCATACAATCTATCTCCGCATCGCGCTAGATTATTTAATTTTCATCATCTTTCTTACCATAAGAATATGTATGATGGAATCGAATAAAAATTAATATAATATACACACATACACACCTGTGATGTTGATGAGGTTGCTATCATTGTCACGACTATTTGGTATAAATGAAAGACACGATGTTCGTGGATATATGATGATAACGGGTTAATATTGACGACATTGTTACAAAAAAAAATTAGAGTGGCGGATTTCAGGAACATCGAAAAGGAGTATCTCCACTTTAGAAGGCTGTCTATTTAAATATGTAACGATAGTAATCATTTTGCACACAATCAGAACCATACGGTTTAAATACAGAATGAAACTGTGTGGTTCATATGTATCAATACGGTGTCTCCACATGTGTATAGACACCACACAAATATTTCCTGTACTGATAGTAATCTTTTTGCACACAAAGCTTGTTACAGTAGATTTGATCATATGAGTGTGCCCCGCCACCGGATATATTTTGGTATAATCATTTGGGATGTGTCCCCGCCACCGGATATATTTGGGTATGATCATTTTAAGTTTGTCTCTGCTACCGAATATTATATTTCAGATTTAGACTATAAACCGCACACGGTGAAACTTGTACATGTGACTTAATAGTCACGGGACATCACTTTAACCATTGGGAAAAGTCTTATTGAATATCAGTGCAAAAAAAATATTACAACAAAATGATAATAACAAATGATAAAAAAACACTTCAATATAGTTAAACATAACGTGTGATATATATTTATATAATTTGGATAAAGTTTGTCAATGTAGAGAGTCTGCATGATCACACTAAACCCACCGGGCAGGATGACAAGAAATGGTGCATTTGTCCCTACTGATAACAATACACCACTGACTCACTCACTCCATCTTTTTCAACTAAACAGCTGCACCTCCTATAAATACATGTGAACGGCAATGCCGTTTTGCTCAATCACCGCAACGTACTAGACGAATTTGACGACGTCTGAGACAGCGACGGCGATCAGGATAAGCAGTAGCTAAAGATAAGGTAGAGGCCAGAGGTAACGTGTTGTATCTTCGCCGGCGACGTACGTAACGACGGACAATCTTAGCTCTTCGCTTCACTCTTCTGCTTTCCTTTTTAATTTTAGTTGCTTTCCTTTGGAAGTTCAGCTTACCTTTCCTTTAATTTACTGTTGGCATTATCATCACCATTAATTCATCATTACTGCCTTTTTAAATGCTGTTCAATTAACGAATTGAATCAACCTGAATTGCGATAGTAATTGCTGTAGTTCGTGTTTGTAGTCGTTGTACAGTAAACGCATTTGCTTGTTTGTGTGAAAACAGGAAAAATGAGAGGAAGAGCGGTGATACCGGTGTCGGTGCCGGTGGTGGTGGTGGTGTTGTTTTCAGTTGTGTTGTTTTGTTATGCGAAGGTGAGTTTTGGCGCCAATGTGACGTATGACCACCGCTCGCTTATCATCGACGGCAAACGAAGAGTGTTGATCTCTGGCTCAATTCATTATCCTCGTAGTACTCCGGAGGTGTGTATGTATAAATTTATCATTATGAGTGTGGATTTTGTTTTTTTTTGTGTATTGATGATTAAGATTGTGCGGTTTGGAAATGGACTAAGTGCAGATGTGGCCGGACCTTATTAATAAGGCGAAAGAAGGTGGTTTAGACACAATTGAGACTTACGTTTTCTGGAATATGCATGAACCGGTTAAAGGACAGGTGAGTTTCTTTACTTGTACACTTTTTTATGCTTTTTGATTCCTTCCTTCCATGTTTGCCTTTGTTTAATGTTACTTTTGTGTTGTTGTTTTTTAATGGAGCCTTTAATGGCAATTTTCAACTGTTGAAAGGCCATGGTGCGCTACAATGATGTGGTGCAACATTATGTAGTAATTTTTGTGTGGTGCGAGTATATAATATGTTTTGTGTGGTGCTATTAACAATCCTTTTTGTGTTAATGGAAGTCTTTGAAATGGCAATTTGTTATTTAAAACAAAAAATCTTAATGATGACTGAGCTATTTTTGACTATGTTGGAAATGGAAGCTGGATCAATCAGCTAATAGTTGTCACTGGATGAATATTTTGACAGTATGATTTTGAAGGAAGAAAGGATTTGGTGAAGTTTATCAAATTGGTGGCGGATGCTGGTCTCTTTCTTGTACTACGAATTGGTCCATATGTCTGTGCAGAGTGGAACTACGGGTACAGTTTTGCTTATTATATTATCTCCTGAATTATGAAATCGTGTTTTACTGAAGAGTGATTTTGGAACAGTGGCTTTCCTTTGTGGTTGCATTTTGTGCCTGGAATCGAGTTCCGAACTGATAATGAGCCATTCAAGGTTCTTATCTTTGTCAATTCAGATTTCTCTCATCACATTTATCTGAGGTTGTTAGTTCTACAATTTAGTCGAATCATTATTTCAGGAAGAAATGCAGCGATTCACGACCAAGATCGTGGACATGATGAAGCAAGAAAATCTTTTTGCATCACAGGGCGGGCCAATAATATTTTCGCAGGTAAAAAATCATTTGCTGATGATTACGTTTTTGTTTATTTCGTTTGGGCAAATGTGGTGAGAATGAGGTTCATAACTTATTTTTTCATTGTCATATAGATCGAAAATGAATACGGCAATGGAGATATTGAATCACAGTATGGCGCTCGTGGCAAAACCTATGTAAACTGGGCTGCAGCAATGGCCACATCTCTTAATACAGGGGTTCCCTGGGTCATGTGCCAGCAGAAAGATGCCCCGGATCCCACAGTGAGTTTCATTTCTCCTCTCTTTCCATGAAGTAATAATGCGGGTTGTCAACACGCCATCAAACAATTTATCACTTTACTAAATTGTAAGCCTATAATTGCAGATTAACACATGTAATGGGTTCTATTGTGATCAATTCACACCAAACTCGGATAAGAAACCAAAAATGTGGACGGAGAATTGGACAGGATGGTATGTCCCTTAGTTGCTTTTTGGTGTAACATGCTGAAGTGTACTCAGAAACAATTTAGTAAAAAACATTCTGCTACATGAACCATCAGGTTTCTTTCTTTTGGTGGTCGCGATCCCTACAGACCTGTTGAGGATATAGCTTTTGCTGTTTCAAGATTCTTCCAGCGAGGTGGTATCTTTCAAAATTACTACATGGTAAGATAGTTATCCATTTGAGTTTTGTTAGCAACTTGTATGACTGTTGTATGACTGTTTTATTTATTTTTTTCACTCTGGATTAAACTAATTAGCTAAAATTTTCTGACTTTTCATAGTATCATGGTGGAACTAATTTTGGTCGGACCAGTGGTGGACCGTTCATTTCAACTAGCTACGACTATGATGCTCCATTAGACGAATATGGTATGACTTCAACACTCTTTCATGTATCAGCTCTCAGTTTATTGGTACATACATCTCAAACACAATTTTTGTTGATTATCATGGTATCTTTTGTAAAAGATCCTAAGCTGGCTTCTTGTATAGTGTGTGAAGCTCTCATTTTTATTCACAATCGCTTGTGTCAGGACTTCCAAATCAGCCAAAGTGGGGTCATTTAAAAGATCTACATAGTGCGATCAAACTCTGCGAAGAAGCAATGGTGGCAACAGATCCAAGCATTACTTCTCCTGGTCAAAATTTGGAGGTGAATACCCACCTTGATTCTTACGCAGTTACTTAAGATTGCAGTGTTCATAATCAAGTTATGCACTCACTTGTGTAGAGACTGTATTATTTCACTGTTGTTTAACTTTTTTAGTTTTTATGTCATGAAACATATAAGTTTTAGTCAAGGCCTTCACCTAATCCAATTGTTTTTACCAGTATTCATGCATTTTTTGCTCCTTTCCAAGACTTTTTAGTGCACAATCTGAATCTATTTGTATGCTTTAGTAGTTCTCGTCTTTTGTAATCAAACTTAGAAAGCTTATAATGTTGTTATGAAGTAAGCTTTCTGTTGTTAAGTGAAACTCATATAACATACTCGCGTGATCTTTTACCAGTTAGAGCAAGATTGTCAACATTCTCTGTATTATGGATTTTGTGCGGACTGTTGCTTCACACAGTATTCCATGTCCACAGAAGCCTCTATTTCAAACTTTTAAATTGACGGTTGCTGTCATTCTAATATGCATTATATTTTAGACCAGCGTGTATAAAACCTCATCGGGATTATGTGCTGCTTTTCTGGCCAATACCGGTACCCAATCTGATGCAACTGTGAACTTCAATGGAAATTCCTATCAATTACCTGCATGGTCTGTTAGCATCTTACCTGACTGCAAGAACGTGGCGTTTAACTCTGCTAAGGTTTGCTCTCTAACTTGGTGATTTTGTGACGAATCCCACTTCTGTACTAATTACAATGGTTAACTAAAAACAACGACGAAAAAATGGAGGAAAAACGCTAAATGCTTAACATCCGTGAGTTTGCATAACAAACTGACTTTTGATGACAGATTAACTCTATGGCGAGTATTCGAAAATTCATAAGCCAGTCATCGAAAGATGCTGCTACATCTTCTAGTTCATCCTTTACTGATTGGAACTGGTTAAATGAGCCAGTAGGCATATCAAGTCAAAGTGCATTTAGCAAAAGTGGATTACAAGAGCAAATAAATACCACTGCTGATATAAGCGACTACCTTTGGTATTCCATAAGGTTGGTAGACGTTTGAATACTAGAAATTTAACACAACTTATTGAATGAATACTGCCCAGATTTACGTGTTTCTTTCTTTAGCATTGACGTCCAAGGTAGTGAACCTTACCTTAGAGATGGATCTCAGACAGTTCTACATATTGAATCACTTGGACATGCTCTTCATGCTTTTGTCAATGGAAAGCTTGCAGGTGAGTGGGTGTAATCACTATATATTCATGTGTATCATTTTGTCTTTGATTGTTGAACTAGCCAAATAAATGATGTTACCAAAAAGTTTGAATTATAAAGTTGAATTTCATGGGATTATGCGTTATAGATATTGATATACAAGATGTTAAAGATATTTATCCATTATGATTGTGTGATTGTTCAATTGACTGACAGGAAGTTCATATGGAAACAGTGACAATGCTAAGGTCACACTGGAAGCCCCCGTCTCCCTTAATACCGGGAAAAACACGTTTGATCTTTTGAGTTTGACGGTGGGACTACAGGTTTGACATTTCTTCTAACTTCCTATCTGGAAATGATTGGTCCACTGAAATTAGCTCACCAATTGTTTTCAAACATGCACAAAATAAACTTACCATACAATATCGAATCTTCTTGAATCGGAGAAACAATAGTATGGAAGTAACAATTTTTAACGAAGAACAGTACATGGATTGAATGAAAACATGTTCTTAACAACTTATTAAAAAGGAGTTTTGGCTACCAAGAGTGGGTGTATTTTGTGCTAAAAGACTGCTTTTATAAGCTACAAACCGATCTAATGAAGTAAGCTTACTTTGTGTATGTTCTGTGAACAATCGGTGGACCATATCGATGGATGTATCACTACTACATTCCTTTCAAAATGAAGAGAAGATAAAAGATGATGAACTTCATGATCTTGTCTTTCTATATGGCATTTTCTACAGCGTTCTTTTTTTCCCCTTCTTTGACACAGCTTTTTATTGAATCACAGAACTACGGAGCCTTTTTCGATAAAAAAGGAGCTGGCATTACTGGTCCAGTGCAGTTAAAGGCTTCCAAGAATGGCTCAACTACTGATCTTTCTTCTAAACAATGGACATATCAGGTTACTTCTTTTGATGACTCGCTTATCCTCTACAGTCTTTTCCGTATTCTTTTAGTACTCCCTCCGCCGTTAAATGTAAATCCGTGTTGGCATAATTTTTTGTCCCTTAGTGTAAGTCGATTCACAATACCAAAAGAGAGCATTTATTAACATTTTTACCTCATCTTACCCATAATTTATATCCATCCAACCAATTCTCCTTACTTTACAACTGTTGCATTAACTATAGACAAATGTTGTATTAGCAAATACAGTCTATGCTTTATGACATTTAACCACATTATTACTCCGTGTAAAAACTCTAGAATGACTTGCATTTAAAGGCAAATGGAGTGTCAACTTCCGTATTCTACTTGTTGTTTGCCCTCTTAATTTGTGGTAGTGCTAAAATTCTCATTTTGCACACAATGCAGGTTGGTTTGGCTTTCAATGGGGAAGACTTGGGATCATCTGGAAGTTGGAAATCAGGTTCTACTTTACCAACAAAGCAGCCATTGATATGGTATAAGGTAAAAATACTTATCTTTGATTATTTCTGCTAGTATAGGTTACTCTCTTGAGACAATGAACATTCCGATTTTATCCTTGTGCTATTTCTTTCATGCTAAATCCGTTTCATTTCTTCCAGGCAAAGTTTGATGCCCCTGCTGGAAATGACCCTATTGCGATAGACTTCAGCGGAATGGGGAAAGGTGAAGCATGGGTAAATGGACAGGGTATTGGACGTTTTTGGCCGTCCAACACTGCTTCAAACAATGGCTGCACAAGCACTTGCAACTATAGAGGAGCTTATTCCTCAGATAAATGTCTCAAGAATTGTGGAAAACCATCTCAGCTACTGTAAGCCTAATGACGATAAGATAGCATTTGAATTATCATTTCTTAATGTTGCATTTCAAATCATACATAAATTTTGCAGTTACCATGTACCGCGTGACTGGATAAAACCGAGTGAAAACACTTTGGTTTTGTTTGAAGAAAAGGGTGGGGATCCAACTCAAATATCTTTCACAACAGAAGTAACAGGAAGCGTATGTGCTCGTATTTCGGAAACTCATCCGGCTCCTATAGAATCTTGGACTTCAGATCAAGCAGATGGAAAGAGAACGGGTCCTACAATGTCACTAAAATGCTCTTCTCCTAATCAAGTTATCTCTTCAGTCAAGTTTGCAAGCTTTGGAACTCCTAAAGGGACTTGCGGAAGTTTTAGCGAAGGTCGATGTAGTAGCAAAAAGGCTCTGTCCATTGTACAAAAGGTGATCCTTGACAACTCTAGATACACAACTTTTACACGACCACTGTCTAGTATTGATAAACGCCGTAGATGTTGGTTGTATAAAAGTTGTGTCTACTCGTTTGCGTATGAACGAGTCTTACTTTTCCTATTGTTCATGCAGGCTTGTGTTGGATCAAGTAGTTGCAGCCTTGGAGTTGGAATTGATGTGTTTGGTGACCCATGCGTTGGTGTTACGAAAAGTTTAGCTGTAGAAGCATCTTGTACATGATTGGATTGTGCATTTCTGAATTGGCTGGGGGTAAAATGGGCTAATATGCAAAAAGGCATTGCTCTTGGCTTAGCATGGAATGAATAAGTTGGTATGATCAATTTGTTGTTCCATACTTTTGGAACTGTCTCTTATTTCCCATAATATATGATCTTGCCAGCAACTTCTTTGCCATTCTCTTATTCTTCATAATTTTATTTTTCTGTTCTCCAAATAAGGTGAGAGTTTTTGGTAGAACTATGATGATGTGCATCTGTCCCACACTGTTTGGGCAGCAAGAAGTATTTACAGAAGTGCATATAAAAATGGGCATGGGTGGCACATAAGACTCATACCTTTCTCGGCCTTTTGGCTAAGATCAAGTGTAGTATCTGTTCTTATCAGTTTAATATCTGATATATGGGTCATTGACCCATACGATATTAACTCAATTTTTTTAGGGGAAGAGTCTATTAGGCAGCTTGCTGTCTGGTCTCTTGAGTGTTGCCTTAGCGTTGCACTGCTGCTTAGGCTTGGCACACCCCTCCAATTCTAATCCAATCTTTCTTTTTTACAATCTGTTTACTGTTTCTGGTAATGCCAACATGAAATATTGGCTTGAAAAATACCGGGCTTTGTCTTTCAAAAATAGATGAGAGGCAGATGTTAAAGCTCAATCTTGCATGATCAAGAAGAACTTATAAGGTGGAATTGGTTGTGTTTTAGTCAGAGTGTGAACATAATGTCTGTGATAAATCTGTGCCCATAGGTGGAATGTGAAGAAGGCTTCCTTCCGGTGGGGCCCGAGCCATCGGGGAGATACCACTCTGGAAGAACTAGAATTCTAACCTTGTGTCGGGGCCAAGGGACAATCTGAGGTAGACAGTTTCTATGGGGCGTAAGCCTCCCAAAAAGTAACGGAGGCGTGCAAAGGTTTCCTCTGGCCGGACGGAGATTGGCCGTTGAGTGCAAAGGCAGAAGTGCCTATCTTATAAATGAATACAATTTACATTACAACTCTTTTCTTGCCGTAATCCTCAAATAAAGGATGGAAGTGCTCATATTGTGTTACTGAATTGTACGTTGAAAATCTCATCGCTTCAATGAAGAAGATACAGTTTAAAAAAACACACGGAGAGATGAAGAAATACAGGAAAAATAATCATGAATAAATTGCAAGGCATAAAGATCAAAATTTTCAAAGAATGAACAAAAATATCTCAAGATTCAACGGAAGTGTTCGATTCAAACTGTTTGATCAAACTACAAACTAGAGACCACTCTTAAAGATACTAAGGATTGTTGAAGTATAAAATGTTAATTATCTACTTCACTTACATTTTAATCTTTCGGGAAAGATGATAATTAAACATAGTATCAGAGCCGGAGGTCCTGAGTTCAAACCCCGCTTCAAACATAATTTTCCCAAACAAACAAAAAGAATATAAAATGGTAATTCAACAACGATGAGGCTACATCAACCGAAAAATATTCCCGAAAAGTTACCAAAGTCATATCTTAAACATTCACTTTTTTATTTCTTACACTAGCTATGATGTCATAAAGTCTATTAAAGGTGGTGATCATATTTCGATAGAGTTTTTGTGATCGTCTTTCGGTTGATGTAGCTTTTTCGAAGGGAAAAAACTCTTGAAAATAGTGATGATGCTTTTGATGAATGGCAGGATATTTTCCCATGTACTGCAATGCCTGAATATAGAGAGGTGGAGAGGCAGATTGGAATAGATGTGTTCATTCATTTAAATAGTGCAATCGGTTGGATCATATTCTACTTATACAATTTCCCTTTTATGGGCGTTCCTCTCTCGACCCCACGAACATGCGTCGCCCCCTCCATCCACCGGTGCCTATCTGACTGAATCTTTGTTTTGTTACGACAACATTTATCAAGATGACAAATTCTATTGCAAACTAACAACAAAAGACGCAAATGGATGAAAATATTTAACAAAACCTTGAATTAACCATTCACCACCACTTTTTATGCGTGTATTTCCACAATCAAACCGCCTTTTTTGGTGGAAAAATCGTAGGATTAAATTTCGTACCGACATTGTTTGTCTTGAATCAAAGACATGGTTTGTCTTGAATCAAAGACAGTGAAAATGAGTACTACTACTTCACTGCCTTGGTCTTTATTACTTATGGAGGTTATGAACAGATACAACAGAAAAAACAATACCATGCTTTCATTAAAAGGATTAGAATAATGGAAACCATGATCAGATTCCCTGGTTCTGGGAATGCATTGGTATAGCCCTTATATTCATTATTGGCATATTTTGGAGTTAAAAAATTGAGTGTTTTTTTTGGTAGCTCTATATTTCTCATTGTGCATCTATATATCCCACACTGCTTGGGTAGAAAGAAGCATTGAGAGAAGTGCATATAAAAACAGGCTTGGGTTAAATCAAAGACTCATACCTTTCTCGGCCTTTTGACTAAGATCAAGTGTAGTATCTGTTCTTATCAGTTTAATATCTGATATGTGAGTCATTGACTCACACGATATTAACTCTATTTTTTTAGGGGAAGAGTCCAATAGGCAGCTTGCTGTCGGGGCTCTTGAGCGTTGCCTTAGTGTTGCACTACTGCTTTGGCTTGGCGCACCCCTCCAATTCTAGCCAAATCTTTATTAAATTCACAAATGCTTCGGTAGTACTACAATGAATAACCTTCAAGACAAATGAAGGTGTTTGATTTAAAAGAGAACACTCTACTCTTGCTGATATGATTTGAAAAATGACGGGATGTTTTTCAATATAACAATGAAGGGACTAATTTGAATTTCGAATAGATTACCTGGTAGTTGAATCATCATCTCCAAACAGACATTATGCAAACCGGATTTTATAGTTTTAGGCTTTTGAAGATCTTAAAATCTATACAAGAATTGATGGCAATATTGTAACTAAGTTTAGATTTGAGAATATCTCGCCATATCTCGAAAATAAAATTTGTGACGACGATATTCTGTATTTCATTACATTAGCAGCGACTACAAAACCTGGTTTAGCTTTCAGTTGGAAAAATCAGTTGGGAAACCTATTATCATATGTGACGATGATAACAAAATGTCCAATCTTAGAACATTGCATAATCAAAAATAAAACAGTGTCCCCGATCAATAAGGCGCATTACAATCTTTAGGAGATTGAGTAAAAGTGGAACCAAATGGATTTGGAAAAAAAGGCAAGAGAAAAATAAGTTAGTTGCCAAAAGCTCCTAAAAACAACCACGTACGGTTAGAATCACCCTTCACAATCATTTTTGCTACGTGTATTTTAACTGTCAAACACCCAAATACATCTTCTCACGTATCTTCAAATCGTATTACGCTACCCATTTGGTGTAAATTGTGGGATTAATCTCTAAACTGACATTGTTTGTCTTTTGAATCAAAGCCTGTGGAAATACTACTACAACATTGCCTTGCCTTAACCTATAAACTCGTGGAGGTTGCGAATAGATACAACAGAAAAACAACTGCATGTTTTTCATTCAGGGAAGTAGAACACAGACATCAATGACGAGCCTCCTTGATCCAAAGAATGCATCGGTATATAGCTTTATATTCATTACTGGGATATACATTTACTTTAGGAACAAAAAGAGAGGTTTTTTTTTTGTTTTTTTGTTTTTTTTTTTAACTCTATATTCAGCACTGTGCATCTATCCCACACTGCTTGGGTAGAAAGAAGCATTGAGAGTAGTGCATATAAAAATAGGCTTGGGTTGAATGAAAGACTCATACCTTTCTCGGCCTTTTGGCTAAGATCAAGTGTAGTATCTGTTCTTATCAGTTTAATATTTGATATGTGGGTCATCGACTCACACGATATTAACTCTATTTTTTTAGGGGAAGGGTTCGATAGGCAGCTTGCTGTCTGGGCTCTTGAGCGTCGCCTTAGCGTTGCACTATTGCTTAGGCTTGGCGTACCCCTCCAATTTTAGTCCAATCTTTTTTTTAAATTTATGTTTGAATTGAATGTTTACGTCAATTTTAGTCCAATCTTTTTTCTTTTTTTTTTTTTAATTTTTTTTGAATTGAATGTTTTTAGCTAAGGTGGTTTAAGCTCATTAGGTTATGTCATCAATTTATAAACTTTTTATCAATAGTTTTTTTTTTTTTATAATCATAAATCTTTTAAAAAATGTATTACATAATTTTTTTTTTCTACTACAATGAAGGTTATTCATTATAGTGGGTTATTCATTATAGTGAATAACCCATTATATTTAAAAAAAAATGAATAACCCACTAATTTTTTCATTGTATTACATATTTAAAAAATGTATTACATAATTTTTTTTTTCTACTACGCACAACACTTAAAAAGCTTTGCTGATATGGCGTGCTCCAATGGGAAAAAAAAACATTTTCTAAAGCTTTTTTACTCTTTTTTTTAAACCTTTTGTCTTCTCCCTTCTCCAGGAGAACTCTTATTGCAACCTCTTAAGGTCGCATGTCATTTAAAATTATTCAACACCAACTTATAATACAGCTAATTCTTGCCATAATTGTTAAGGACTACTCTTTTTGGTAATGTCAAATAAATGGGAAATGAATGAAAATCTCTCAAGATACAATTTTTTATTTACTAGAGAGGCACTGATGATGCTTTTGATGAATGACAAGAAGTTTTTCCATATACTGTCTATCCAAATATCTCCGGAAATACAAATATCATTTTTTAGAGGCATTGCCTACTTGCCAACCCCCTTCCCCCCCTGAAGGGGCACCGCTACCTACCTTAAACGGGCAGATTAATCTTCAGTTAGTTGCGGTAACATTAATCAATATTACAACTCTATTGCTAATCATGGTCGGTCCTTAAGTTTTCGCTCAGACGGGACTAAGGGGATGTTTTGGCTTGGGTATAAAATCCGAATCAGGAATCTTGCTTCGAGTGGACTTGTTAGAATTTTTTTCTAATCAAAAGAGGTTTTTGGGGCTTGGCTATTTGAGGCCCAAGACGTTGGTCTGGCCTGCCTAATGGCAGGGCCTTGTGCATAATGATAATAACAAAAGATATAAATTTATAAAAATATCTGACAGCGAATAATGAAACAAAATCACTTAATCTCAAAATACAAACAAGTCGTATAAAAGATGTTGGATAAATTGAATTTGATAAGAAAAAAAATATTTATTTTCTAGATTCATGAATTAGCCTTTTAGTTAATTGTGTCATGGATCAATGAAAAGGCTACTAGAGAACACAAAAGACTTTCTAGAAAATGAGAATACATGTATGAAGAATTTCTAGAATTCTCCTAAGAGTAGTATAAATAGCTGTGATATGCTATTGTTTTAAACCAAGTCACTAGTGACAAAAATCAAGTCACAAGTCACTAAAAACAAAATGTTAAATCAAATAAAAAGTAATTTGTGTAGTGACTTCTCTTTCCTTTGCAAAATATATTTTTCTCACTTTCAAATAAAGTGTTAAAAAGTTGCAAAGCAACTAACAAAGTGGTATCGGAGCCAGTTTAAAATGTCCAACAATGTTAATCTTGCTTCTCTTCTCCCTCGTTTCAATGGAGAAAATTTTGATTATTGGAGCACTTTGATGAAGCTTTGTCTTGAATCTCAAGACTTATGGTGTGTGGTCGAAGAAGGAGTTAATGCACCAGAGGATGAAACACAATTGTCCGAAGCCCAGAAAAATATTTTGAAGGACAGAAAACAAAGAGACAGAAAAGCTTTGTTTCATATTTATCAAGCTATTGAAGTTCCGGTGTATAGGAGAATTTCCAAGGCAAATGATGCAAAGGAGGCATGGGAGATTCACCAAACAACTTATTCCGGCCAAGAACAAGTAAAAAAGGTTCGCTTGCAGTCCTTACAGGCTGAATTTGAAAAATTGGAGATGAAAGAGAATGAGAAAATCTCCGAGTATTTCACTAGGGTTAATTCTCTTATTAATCAAATGGCAACGAATGGAGAGATTTTGGAGATCCAAAGGGTCGTTGAAAAAATTCTAAGAAGTTTACCAAGCAAGTTTGATCATGTGGTTGTGGCCATTGAAGAATCACAAGATCTTTCTTTGATGGCAATAGAAAGTTTGCGAGGAAGATTAGAAGCCCATGAAGCTCGAATTTTACAAAGAAACCCTCAACTTACTTCGCTTGATCAAGCCTTGAAATCTCAATTCACGGGAGGCCGTGGATCTTATCAAGGACGATGAAGAGGTCAAGGAGGAGGTCGAAGTGACAAAAGTTCTTTCGATCAAAATTCACAAAGTGAAAAAAGTGACGACGAAAATGAAGAAAAAAAATTTCTCAAAATTCTAGAAGAGGAAGAGGACGAGGCACGTACAAATGTACAAAACCTTATATTGAGTGTTGTTGGAAATAAAATTTATGTTTTGATGATGATTCATCACTTATTTAATTATTGTTTTAGATCCCTTTGATGAAGTTCCATAACTAGCTATTATAGTGCAAAGCAAAAAGATGTCCAGATATAAATGTATAGGATTTAATAGAGTCTGATATTTATATAACAAGTGTTCTTATTGTCATAATCCTGGACATCGAATAAATGATTGTTGGGGAAAATATTCTGGAAAAAGACCTGCAGTCAATTTCATGAAAGAGAATGATGATGAAAAATTCAGAAACTTTATTACTTGCCTCGGATGGAAATATTGGTGATATCTTGTATTTAGACAGCGGTGCAAGTCGACACATGACTGGAAATACGAAATTGTTCTCAAACCTTGTTGAAGCCAATTATGGACAAGTAACAATTGGAGATGCTAAGTCTTATAAAATTCAAGGTGTTGGAGAAACAGCTTTCAAATAAAAACTAGAAAGATTGAAAAAAATGTCTGAGGTATGTTATGTTCCGGGTCTACAAAGTAATTTGTTAAGTGTTGGCCACTTGATGAAGAAAGGTTTTTATATTTATTTCGTCAATAATGTTTGCACCATGAAAAAGAAAAATCAACTTATTGCGAAAATCGGTTTGAGCTCAAATAATTTGTTTATGCTCAAACTTGATGTTTGTCAACCTAATGTTGAAGAAAAACAAGATCAACTAGATATTGTGCATGACATCAGTGAATCAAATAGAGATTTTGCAGCATTTGAATGTGCAACTCTCGCCGAGAAGATTGAAGGAGATGGTATTGTCTTCAAATCGAAAGATAATTCAGGTGCCGAGAAGTCCACCTACAAGCAGAAGAAAATTAAATCAAAGGAGACAAATCTGCATCCGATTACAAATACTATGATGTGGATCATGCTAAGAAAATAAATGATCATTTAACTATCAAGAATCCTTGTTTTGAATACGTATGTGGCTTTCAAAAGAAAATATATTATTTGAGGTGTGATAAATCAAATATAGAAGTTCGTTTGGATGTGCCAAAATCTAATGAAGCCCAAGCCCAATGCATGCCGATGTTGATTAATCTACTCGAAAGGAAGGCAAAGATCAAAGGAACTACAAGAAAGAAAAAAATATCAACGTCTCGGGGAGCCAAATAGCAAATTCAATTTACGGGAGGCATTGTTGGATAAATTGAATTTGATAAGAAAAAAAATAATTATTTTCTAGATTCATGAATTAGCCTTTTAGTTTATTGTGTCATGGATCAATGAAAATGCTAATAGAGAACACAAAAGACTTTCTAGAAAATGAGAATACATGTATGAAGAATTTCTAGAATTCTCCTAAGAGTAGTATAAATAGTTGTGATATGCTATTGTTGTAAATCAAGTCACTAGTTGCAAAAATCAAGACACAAGCCACTAAAAACAAAAGGTTAAATCAAATAAAAAGTAAGCTGTGTTGTGACTTCTCTTCCTTTGCAAAATATATTTTTTTCACTTTCAAATAAAGTGTTAAAAAGTTGCAAAGCAACTAACAAAAGATGATTGTTTTTCTTGGTTATTGAAAGCAAAGCTATGGTGTCTAGTTGACACTGAGTTAATTCCCCAAAACCCCTTATATCTAACCAATTTCAGCCATTCGCCACCACTTTTTGTGCGTGTATTTTCACCATCAAACACTCAAATGCACCTTCTTACGTCTCAAATCATAGAAATCACGCCACCTTTTTGGTGGAAAATATGGGATTAATTTCGATACTGACAATCTTTGTCCTGAATCGAAGCCCGTGAAATTACTACTAAACTTCATTTCCATAAACCTTCAAACTTGTGGTAGTTGTGAGCAGATAATACAGAAAAAGAAATTGCATACTTTCTTGCATTGAGGGAAGTAGAACAAGTGGACATAAAAAATTAAGCCCGTCTGATTCAAGAATGCATTAGTATAGCTCTATATTCATTATTGGCATATAAATTTCCATTAAGAAATTTGGAATAAAAAATGGAGTGTTTTTTTGGTACTGTGCATCTATTTATCCCACACTGCTTGGGTAGCAAGAAGTATTTAGAGTAGTGCATATAAAAATGGGCTTGGTCAATCCTTAAGACTCATCCCTTTCTTGGCCTTTTGGCTAAGATCAAGTGTAGTATCTGTTCTTATCAGTTTAATATCGGATATGTGAGTCATTGATCGCGTGTAAGTCATTAACGTCGATATTACTAGCAAAATTACTAGGTACATCGTAGTATAGTAAATGCGAGTCAATGTCGATCCATAGAGACAGTGCAACTTTAACTATAAACGATTCTAACATAATTAAGAAGAAACATAAAGGCGGTCATTGACAAACAATAAACAGAAGACAAACTTGGTATTTCTCCCCTTCTTCTCACCGATCTACTAACTTGGATTAGTTAAATGTTACGTTTACTTCCCCACATAATTTCCTTAAATTAATCGAGCGGGCTTTTGATTTGTTTATTATCAGCTACGGGTGCAACTCATACTCCTATCTACTCCGACAATGGTAGCAGACAATCTATACGCAAGCTATCCTCCTTAATTGGTCCGTAATAGCCCATACGCATAAAGTATTAGAATTGCCGATATCGAGCGCTAACTCATACTGCTAACCCGCCTGACAGCTGTCGACATTGATCAGCACGTTCCTAGGGTCCATTCAAGACTATGTCCAAACTTAGCACTTCACTATTCGTATTTCATGCTAGTTTACGATTACAATAAGCAGATTGGCCAAATCTAACTTACTGTTAATTAAACATGTCGATCAACGTAGCTGTAGTGAATCCCAGTTTTAGGTTTTCTAATTATTGACGCGGTAAACCGGTATAGACCGCCGGTTTACCGGGGTCAGCTTTTCCTATTCCTGGATCTACATTGCTCATATACGATTAAAATAAGTAAATCCTAGGGTCTTTAAACATGAAGATTAACTAAAACACATAAATACGAACAGATCTACCATATTGAAGACAAAAATGAACATTCAAAGCTTCATACCTTCAACAATGGTGATCTAGCTCGATCTACTCAAGCTAGAGATGGTAGAGAGAACGAGAAAACCAGAAATAACTCCTCAAAAGCTTGGAATAACTTTATTTCATCAAATTGTATAATGTAATTGAAGAACTTATGAAAACTTTGTAATAATCTGTAGATGCGGCCTTATATAGATACAATGACCAACTTAAAACTCTCTAAAACCCTAACCGACTTAGTAGAGGCGGCAAAATCAATTTTGTGTTCCACAAGCCCTCGGTTTACCGGCCCTAGACCGCGGTAAACCAGGCCGACTTTTCTTCTTTTTCTTCAGCAGACTCCTTCTTGGACTTTATTCACGCGGCCCAATATACTCCTTTTGGTCCAGGTCCGTTCTCCAATGCTCCAGATTCGGTACATCCTATTAAACATGCAAAACGAGACAAAATAGTACCAAAACCTCAGGAAAATAACATGGATGCAGAATTACGATCCTAGAAACACGCACATAGCATTTAACACATATTCCACATAATAACGAGCCTATCAATCATCTATTGAGCAAAATTCGGGGTGAATAAAGGTATA
This sequence comes from Gentiana straminea, assembly GCA_036785695.1. Classification (NCBI taxonomy): domain Eukaryota; kingdom Viridiplantae; phylum Streptophyta; class Magnoliopsida; order Gentianales; family Gentianaceae; genus Gentiana; species Gentiana straminea. The sequence continues at coordinate 7,779,013 of JAVUPR010000514.1, read as the reverse complement.
ATTATTGTTACCATTTAGGGCGTTATCAGTCATCGACTCACATGATATTAACTCTATTTTTTTAGGGGGAGAGCTCAATAGGCAGCTTGTTGTCTGGGCCTCGAGTGTTGCCTTAATGTTGCACTACTGCTTAGGCCTGGCACACCCCTCCATTCATAGTCCAATTTTTCTTTCTCTTCTTTTCTATAATGTATTTGCTGTTTCAAGTTATATTTCCCTCTTCCCCCCTCCGAAAACCAAAAAAAATGGTTATACCAAATGATTTGGGCCCTTTTAAGGGCACCACACCAAATTTATTTGGACGCCCAAATTGAGGGGCACACTTTCATATGTTAATCTACTCAAGGCACCACAATTACAAAATTGTCATTTCTATCTAAGGCACCACACCGTGAAATAAATTTTCACTCTCATCAAATAATTACAATGCAACCCATGATTTTTTTATTTTTACAAATTGACCCCTATCCTAGGCACCGCACTTTTCCCTCCAAAACCAATATCACCATCTACTCACCACACTTGTCAAAGTGATCTGTAAAACATCCAACAGTATGGCAGTTGAACCTTAACAACCGACAGTGAGGCAATTGGACATTCACATCCGACAGTGTGGCAATTGGACCTTGACATCCAACAGTCTAGAGGTCGGACCTTTGTCAAAATGGTATGTGAAACATCTAAGGGCGGATCCAACATGGTAGGGGTGGGGTGCATGGACCCCACTCAAATTTCCGGGCGAAGTTACTAATATACCCCTCTAATAATATTAAAATTATGTATGTATATTATTTCAGACAATTCTTACTGTAATTATCCATTTAGCTCAATTGGTTTTAAGCTTGAGTACATATCCCAAGGTCATGGGTTTGAAACTTGGCTCTTACATCTTTTTTCAACTTTTTTTTGAATTTGGCCCCCACTGGAAAAATTTCCTAGGTCCGCCACTGGAAACATCCGATAGTGAGGCAGTTGGACCTTGACATCCGACGGTGTGGCTGTTGGACCTTGACATCCGACAGTGTACATGTCAGACCTTTGTCAAAATGGTCTACAAAGCATCCAACTGTGCCGTGGTCGGATCCTCACATCTGACAGACACATAGTTGGACCTTCAGGATCAATAGGCACATGGTCGGATGTTTTCCAGAAATAATAGTCTATAAATCTTTTAATCACCCTTAGTGTGTAGAACAAATTCAAGCATGCATTACCAACACATTAAATCCTTAAACTTTAATCAAATAAAATTAAATCAATATAATTATTTACACATACATTGAATAAGATTAATTACAAAAAAAAATCTTATGGTCTTTGCAAAAGAATCATAACGGCTCTTTAAATAGCCAATCCGGGATAGAGACGATCCTGAAGAACATTTGAGACATGTTTGAATTATGTCTTATGTAAGACGTCAATTTACACACTTGTTTGACAAAACCTTCATACATGAATACACAATAGTAGTTTTCTTGCAAGAAATCGTGATAAATTGAATATTCAAAACATGAACCAAAAGTCATTCAAATTGAACATTGTACGGAATACAATACAATATAACTTGAACAGATTGTTTTCATACGAAAAAGAATTAGTACTTTGAACAAACCAAAACCTAGTGCATAAAATTACATCATAGGAATTTTGTCAAACAATTGTGTCAATTAGGGTTGTTTTTCTTAGCTGATGAAGTTACGCCCGTCTCTACCACGATATCTATCTGACATGCTCACACAAGCTCAAGCAAAAGTAAAATAAATAGGAGTAAAAACATAATCTTTTCGTATCAAATTAAGCTCACACAAGCTCAAGTATCATGCCATTTCACACTTAAGCAACTAGTAATGCACTCTTATCATGGAACAAAGACATACCAAAGAATGCTAGTGTGTGCTCATGAACTCTCAAGAGAGATGTATCAAAGTACATAGGAGATGCTTATAATCAACAAATTGTAATCTACTTTGTAAATGTGGAGCCAATTTTGAAACAATGCATTATATATTAGTCAACAACATGCACTGCTTAGACATTTTATCAAACAATTGGAGTACAAAACTGATTGATTTACTTTGTTGATGAGTTACTTAAGTATTTCTAGCAAAGAAACAAAAACACAAAAATTGCACTACTCTTTTTTTTTTTAATAGAAGAAGCATTGCTTAGATATTTTATCAAACAATTGGAGCACAAAGCATATTCAATTATTCCATAGATGAGTTACATGAGTATTCCTAGCAAAAAATAAATAAATAAATAAATCCACAAAAATGCAGTACTTAGACATTTATCAAACACTTGGAGCACAAAACTTATGACTTGCTTTGTAAACGAGTTACTTACGTATTCCTAGCCAAAAAAAAAAAAACAAAACAAAACAAAACAAAAACACACAAAAAAATGCACTACTTAGACATTTTATCAAATACTTGGAGCACAAAACTTATTGACTTGCTTTGTAAATAAGTTACTTGAGTGTTCCTAGCCAAAAAAAAGAGCGCATTATTTAGACATTTTATCAAACACTTGGAGTACAAAACTTGTCAATTTACGTAGTAAATGAGTTACTTATGTATTATTTGCAAAAAAGGCAAAACACAAAAAACAAAAATAAAAATGCACTACTTAGACATTTTAGCAAACACTTGGAGTACAAAGCATACATCAATATTGCAATGCATGAATGAACAAAAAATAATATCTCAAACAATGAAGAAAGAATCTTAAGTAACTCATACCTTAATTTAGTGACAATGATTTTGAAGAAGTGCCTCTTTCAAATCTCCTTTTTTTTTTCCTTTCAAAACCAATTAAACTCTAAACTTTCTCATGACAATAGTAAACAAGAAGAGTGAACAAGAGAAAGTGAACAAGTGAGAGTGAACTAGCTAGAAGAAAAAATACTACAAGAATGAAAGAAGAGAATTTGAATGAGAAGGAGTTGAGAATTTGTGTCTAGGTAGTAGAAGAATGAAGAGGTTGAGGATAATTTTTCTTGTTAAATTCGTATATAGGGGGGGTTAAACAAAATTTATTGGAAGATAGGGACTAATTTATAAAAGAAAAAATTGGCAATAGTCAAAATACTCTGGAAGTAAATTAATTTGTTTTTTGTAAAGGTGTGGTGCCTTTAGTAGTATTATTATTTTAAAAAAAAAGTATGTGGTGAGGTAAACATCAAATTTTAATATTATTGTGATGCCACGGATAGAATTTGTGTGGTGCCTTTAAAGACACCCCTGATTTTTTATTGGAGTGTTTAACTTTAAAGGCATCCTAGCTTTTCTACTTGAGCATATTAATTATGGGGCTCCAAAAACATTCTAAATTAAACATTCGACTTCTCTATGGTCTTCTCTATTTGATTGCTTGACTTCAACACAGTTGAATATCAACATTCGACTTCTTTGTAGTCGAACCAAGGGGTTTGACAGTAATAGAGTCGAACCTAGCCTCATCTTAACTGCTTTTTTTCAAAGTCTATTCAATTTCTCTAAGGGTCTAATTCATAAAAAAAAATGGCAATGCACAAAATGATCCGGAAATAATAAATTTGTTTTTTCCTGGCGGGGTGCATGAGGTAGACACCTTTTTTTTTTTTAGAGAGATGTGTTGCCTACAGTATAAAAATCGTGGTGGCTTTAAGGGTATCTATTTTTATTTGTTTTTTAAAAAAAATATTAGGCTTACTGTCTGTAGTCCTCTTGAAAATAAATAAGAGGCAGATAATTGCAAGATCAGTGTGATTAATATTGGTCTGTAATTAATTTGCATCATCAGAAATTCAATTTTCCCTTCTACAGGCCTTGCTCTCTCAACCCCCATGAAGGGACGTTGCCCCTTCACCCACTGCTGCCTATCTAACCGGGCAGATCGATCCTCATTTCATTATAGCAACATATTTCAAGATCACAACTCTGTTGTAAAATTGTAACAAAAGAAATATAAATGTATGAAAATATCTAATAGATTACCAGATACAGGGGATGAAGTTGTATATTGATCAAACAGAAACTAGCTATATATGTATGTGTATCCTCTATTTAGCAACCATAGAATAACTTCACTATGGTTTTGCAGTACAGTCAAACCACAACCAAAAAAAAAAAAACAAACAGGTGCAACACAAAAATAATCTCATGCTATTTAGTGGAGTATAACTCTATATTCATACTGTTGTGCATCTATCCCACCCTGCTTGGGCATCAAGAAGTATTTAAAAAAAAGTGCATATAAAAATGGGCTTGGTCACAACACTTCACTCATACCTTTCTCGGCCTTTTGGCTAAGATCAAGTGTAGTATCTGTTCTTATCAGTTTAATATCTGATATATGGGGTCATTGACCCATACGATATTAACTCAATTTTTTTAGGGTAAGAGTCCATTAGGCAGCTTGCTGTCTAGTCTCTTGAGTGTCGCCTTAGCGTTGCACTGCTGCTCAGGCCTGGCACACCCCTCCAATTCTAATCCAATCTTTCTTTGTTCTTTTCCCATAATCCTCAAATAGTGACTTAACCGAGCACACTGACCATCATTTGCAAAACATATTCCCAAGATGATAAATATATTGTAAAATGACACAAAAAATGCAAATTTCTTGCAAAATTACCAGATACAAGGGGTCTATTGCAAATAATCAAAACAGAATCTTTAAATATAAAATGAAAACCACATTCTAGCTACAGTATATATGTATGTACATCATCTATATATATAGCAACCATAGAATAACTTCACTGTAGTCTTGCAGTAAAGAGAGTAGCTATCATCTAAAATAAATTTAAGAGGTTTTGATTATAGAATAAAAAATAAAAATAAAAACAGAAACTTCTGGGCACTTAGATCCCAAGAAACATTCATCTTTTGTTTTTCATCCTAAAATCTTATAGAAATACAGGCAGGTCAATTTTACGGGAGGACCCGTAGCAGGCTAGTAGTATCCTCCTCCTCGCTTAAAGAGATAATACTCAAAGTCGAAGAAGCTCCTTCTCCACTCTCATTAGCCATCCTCAGAAAGTACGAATGCCTGTAGTAATAAGAACATGTGCATCAATCTTTCAAAACAGGTACATAATTTCTATTCAGATTAAAAATGGATAAAGAATCTCCCCATTGTATAGTTTGAATAGAAGATTTGTATTATATGCAATAAAAGTAATGCAGAATTCAGAAACTCCCTATTTTACAGATTGAGAGTAGTGATTATGTTCTATTTGAATGTTTTTACAGATTTACCTTGTTTTTAAAAGTATCTCTATTGAAAGTGCTATAAGACAGTCATTTGTTATATATATTTAAATAGGGTAAGCCAAACATTTGTTTTAAGAGAGAAGAAGAGACATACCATCTACCATCAGCAGTCAATTCAGGGTGAAAAGCAGTTGCCATCAACTTGCCTTGCCTAACTGCTACTACCACTTTCTTTTCACCCTTGGAATTATCCTGACATATATTAATATCATCAATTCACAAATCCCGAAAAGGTTGGCAGTAAGAAAGACGGCTCTGTATGGTGCTAGAATTACAAATAAAAATCCAAAGAACACAACCGAAACTTCCTTTTTTGGTCTATCTGGTAAGTCTGATGTGAAAGTGACAGCATAATACCCCATAGACTAGCCGGAAGAGAAAAGAAAAAACGAAAGAGGTGATGCTCAAAACAAAAAAAGAAAAGTTTCTGGATTTAGGCAGAAGAAGGCATTGGACAGGAAGTAACAAATGTAGTGCATAAGGAGGTCATCTGCCTTAAACCCAGTGGACTGGATTTATAGACGAGATGCGAGCATGAAGCAGGTTATGTGACATTAAGCTCCCCTGCTTTTAAGGAAATTCTCTACTTGCAAATTATGCAAAAATAAAACTCGAGATAAATAAAAGAGCAATCACAAATAACTCCATCAAATTGCTTACGTTCAGTCCAGTACGATGATTAAGCTCAAGATGGCTTGTTCACTTTATTATTCAAGAAAAAGAAAGAAACACACACACACACACCCCAAAGTTTCAGTTTCCTTCTGGATCCTCCACTGAAAAACAGTTATACCCGTTTTGAATGAATTAGCAAGATGTTTACCTCATAAAAAGGTAAATACATTGACCCAAACCAGTTTGAACTACCAAACTTAGGAAAAGCTAAGCTATATTGTTAAACAGTCTGGCTACACTTCATTTGTATCTTACTTTTGTTATTTGTTCAATTGTCTTTGAGCCTTTTATTCTTCATCCTTATCTGATTGAGCTTAGAGCTTCGTGGAAATAAGTGTGTTTTAGATATTAGCTAGAAGTAGGAGTCAGCCTGAGAAATTTTGTAGTCATCAAAGCAAGAGGCAAGGGGCACTCAGGTGGAAAGCATTTGAAAATCCGTGGTTGTATTAGTTTAGTTACGAGCATGAAGCAGGTTCCCACAAGAAAATTCTCTAACAAGCAATATTGAAGAGAGACTTCTTAAGAAAGAGATGCAAAGAACCCGCCCCATTGAAGCAGGAAACAATACAGAATTACTCGATAAAACAATATGCATTACTTAAGTTGCATATCAGATACTTACAAGAGAACAAAATATATTATGACTAGATAACTACGCCAGAAGTAAAGTGAATACACACCTCATGTCCTTGCAAGGTATCACTAGAAGGAATAGATGTGTTAGAGGAAACCGAGATGTCTGCCAGAACTTGAACGCTCGGTCCAACTTCGAGGATTGCTGGAGCACGGATGAATACCCCACGAAAACTTGGAGGGCCACCTTCTTTGGCTGCTACTTCAGGAATTTCGAGCTCTGCTTCAAAGCTTTGAAGCTACATATATCAAGATGAGATTAAAAATACTGTTCACCACAAAACTAGACAACCTTCCATTGCAGAAAATGCATCAATTCCCAATTTTTTTTCGCTTGAATCAAATAAAATGTATCCTTCCTTCTGTATTTATTATCATTATCATCCAGAAGTTGTGGAGTCAGTGTACGGAATGTTGCTCTAGATAAGCATGTGACAGTAAATAACCATTTTTAGGGGATGAAAATAAAAATGCTTTCATGGGCTTCTGAATCAACATTTTAAGAGGGTGATATTACACAAGATCCACAATAAACTGACAAAAAAAAAGTATTATACTAAGAAAGCTTATCCAAACACAGAAGATCCTCAATTACCCAAGTCAGCAATCTTTGTTAAGGTACTCAAGAGGAAATTTTAAATATAACTTTCCAGGAATTTTAGCGTCTTCACGATTCAAAGAAACAAGTAGTAACTTTCACCTGACTGCCAAAGAAGTTCCTATGCACAGTACAATCAAGGCCTCCAACCAATTCTTGCCCACCAGTCTTCTGTCCTGCAATAAATCATTGCAAATTACAAACAAGTACAAAACTTTAGTTTCTTAAGGCCATGTCGAGCTCCTTTAAAATGAAACTCACCAATGGCTTTGTTTGCCAAGAAAATAAGCCCTGCGCATGTTCCCCAAACAGGTTTTCCCATTTGTACAAACTCCCGTAGAGCAGGAAACTGCATTCATAAAAAACACTAAGACACGGGCACATTTGTCCATGAACACACTAATGATATCCAATTAACTACAAAATTTAGCTTTTTTGGCTTCCATATCAAGATTCAAATAAATCCCACTCGGCTTCATTTATCTTAATGATTCGAACCAGCGTTTTTTGGGCACCAAGTGAATAAGGCTCAGGTCATAATTTCCTATTTGAACAACACCGAAAGCTGAGATAAGAAAGGCCAATTCAGGGGATGGTATGTTTACACTTGTTAAAACACAGACGAGAAACTTGCACTCCAAGAAGGATAAAAACAAAAGCAATGCAAACGTAAAGAATAGCGGAAATTGATAAAACACAGAAAGAAAGAGAACACAACGATTTAACGTGGTTTCCGGCGTTGTGCCGACTACTCCACGGACAGAAAAATGAGATATTTTATTAAGCACAAAAGTACAAGGATTTTCACACACACTTATGAAAAACACACATTGTATTGATTACAACATTGGTATTTATAGACACAATTCCCTAAACCCTAACCGCCATAAGATCTTTGTCAGAACTGCCATAAATACCCCAGATGTGGACCCCAGCTCCAGCTGTTATCCACCAGACGACTTTCCAGACTTGTAATCAACTGCCAAAATGTAAAACTCAGATGTACTCAGCAAACAACTCAGCTGACAAAACTGAAAGCCTCAGTTTGCACTTCACCAAAACTGACTTTCACAGAAATGAATACCCTTACTGAACTGACCATCATTCTCAGTCTCAGTTTCACATATTAGTTCCACCAGTTTTTATTCATGAGTTTAGAGATCAAGTCACCAAAATTGACAACACTATATAGTGAAATTTCATTAGAAGAGGACACGACCAAATGGATAATACATTCTTTCAAAAATCTCAGAGAAAGTTTGGAAGAAGCATAATCAAAAGCAGTAGGAAGACAAAATTTACCTTCTTTTCCAGCTTGGCACATAATAAATCATCAAATATAAAAGCATTCAAAACACTGTTCTCGCATCCAAAAAAGAAAATGCAAACCCTAAGACCTTGATACAAATCACTCCATTGCAAAGGTAATATAATTTTAAAAACGGAAAGTAAATACACAAACATGCAATCCGGAAATTGAGAGAAACAGGGTGGTTGAAAGAGACCAAATTATGATATTCAGCAAGCTTAGCCATAGTCGTGCTCTCGCCGCCAGGTATGATAAGAGCCCCAACATTCTGCAACTGCTCTGGTTTCTTTATTTCTATTCCTTTCACTCCCAACCTTCTCAGAGCTGCCCATCAATCACATGTTTACAGCGGCAAACAAACATCGGTATGCATGTATATACAAAGCTAGAAAAGCAAAGGGAGACAATGAAAATAATACCCGCGATGTGTTCGTTAAAAGACCCCTGAAGAGCCAAAACGCCCACCGCCATTTTCACAGGGCGAACTGAAAGATGGAGGATTGATTATACGTGAAGGAGACACAGATGTAAAATGTGTGATATATATATATAATGTATATATGTTAAAAAGAAGAAAAATGTGATTTGTTCTTGCCTTATTGGAGATTCAACCTTAGAACCTTTGAAGTGTAACTCAATCGGAGGGGAAGTTTTTGTGTAGTGTGTACCTACGTGCGGATACATGTCGTGGCACACTACACACCATATCATTTTATTCTGTATTTAAACTGTGTGGTTCTGATTATTTCACGCGTCACATCAGCTCAAAATCTCTACACCACACAAGTATTTCCCCAATCGGAGTACTCGTGAACTATTGGTGATTGACTAGAAAATAATTTGATTTGAAACGGTTTTTTTTTTTGTTTTTTGGAAATAAAGTTTGAATCGAATTGTTCAAATAATTGATCGAGCTAATCTCAAGCTTTAAATTATTATTATAGTAATAAGAATCACGACTTAATCATGCTATGTTAAACGATCAAATTGACTTGATACCTAATCGTACCGATTAAATTTGAACAAAATTTGAATACTATATTTGACTCGATAATATAAGATTCGTTAAATATGTCTTTTTATCTTTCTTTTCCTGAGGACTAATTGCGAATTTATTCATCGAAATGTGCCGATCAATAAGCAATTACATGAGAAGGAACAAACCGCATTCGACACACCAATTAAATTTGAACCTTCCTTTACTAAGAAATGAGCGGGATAGTTTCTCTCTCCAAACAAAAAAGGCCTACAGTCATCTATAATACTTCAACAACAATCGATAAGTCTTATGTATGTGTCATTAGCTTTTGATGGATAAGCAAATAGTCCCCTTTACCCTAAAAGAAAAAAGTCCCCTCCAATGATCACTTTGCGGTATCCCAAAAAAGTTGCGAAGAAAATTGCATGATGCATTGCCAATTCTTCCCCAGACAAGGCGTCGTAATTTCCTTCCAGTCGTCGAGAAAAACTATTCAAAATATTCACATGTGAATCACGCAAGATCCCACCTACGGCTGCCTTATCATATTTAAAAGTAGTGCCCATATTAAATTTAACCACGTCACCGAGCGGCGGTTTCCATTTTCGCTCATGTTGAATTTTCTTTGGAGTACTCGGTATCTTCCCTATTGCAATTTGATAATCATATGCTTTTGCATCCGATCTGGATATCATGGATTGAACATCTACATCTTGATCGTCATACAACCATGCACATCTAGCTTTCCAAATATTCCACATAGTATATGCTATTTCTGACACTATAAGTCTACAAGCTCGGCATTCTTGTCGACTATTAACTCGAAAGATTGTGACCATGATTCCACACGAAGATTATTCCAGACAACGCAATTTGTTTTTTCCTTCCATACCCTACGAGCAATAGTACATTCAAAAAGAGCATGCCATACACTATTGTCTTGGCAAGAACAAAGTTGACAAGTTCTGTCCCACGGTCCTCTTGTTCATAAATTGTATGCGGTTGGTAACACGTTTCGAGCCACTTTCCATAAAAAGTGGCATATTCTAGGTTTCACTTCCATACCCCAGATAATTTCAAAACATTTCTTCTTGGATTAGAGGAGGACGTTGCCATTGTGCCGTCATCCCTGCTTTTTAAATCCATGGCTAGGTCAAAACTTGATTTCACACAATAAATCCATTAGACGAAAAGCTTCAAATGAGTTTATTTGCTATACTCCTAGAACATAGGGGAATTGAGAGAATTTTGGAGGAATTGCCTATATAGTTTTTTTTTTAGACTTTTATTGCCAATAGTCTTTGGCTATTTTGGCTATTTAAAAAAAAAAAAAGGAAAAATCGGAATTTATTGAAATCCCCTAAATGTCTCCACTTGAAGTTTCCCCAAATTATCCCTCCTTCCCCAAATTCAAATTTTAAACATATAATTCAACTATCCCTCCTATTCTTCTTCTTTTTCATTCTTTTTTTCTTCCCTTCTCCTCCTTCTTCTTCTACTTCTCCTTCTTCTTCTTCCATTCCCTTTACCCGTTTTCTTCTTCTTCTTCCTTCTTCCTCCATTAACTCGTTAAACTGTTCACAAATCACACGATTTCATGTAACTCGTGTGATTTGGGTCCAATAGCGGTGTTGGAATGGGTGTTCCGGTGAGATTTTAGGGATGATGAAGATGGATTATTTGGGTTCGAATGGGTGTAATTTGAGTTCGAATGAGTGTGATTTTGGTTCGAATGTGTGTGATTTTGGCTTGTGTAACATGTTCAAACTCGTGTAACATGTTCAAACATGTTCAGGGGCTTGGGTTCGAGTGGGTTCGAATGGTGTGATTTGGATGGGTGATTTGGGTTCAAGTGGGTGTGATTTGGGTTCGAATGGGGCGATTTGGGTTCGAATGAGTGTGATTTGGGCTCGTGTAACATGTTCAAGGGCTTGGGGTTTGAGTGGGTTCGAATGGGTGTAATTTGGATGGGTGATTTGGGTTCGAATGGGTGATTTGGTTCGAATGGGATGTGATTTGGGTTTGAATGGGTTCGAATTGGGCTTGAGTAACATGTTCAAAGTCGTATAACATGTTTAACATGTTCAGGGGCATTTTGGGTAAGTTAGGAGAAAATTTTGGGTGAGAGTCTTTTGAGCAAGAACTTTGTCTAAAAAAATTATATAAATAAAAACTTTGGTCAAAGAGACTTAATAGCTGTCGGCCCCGAGAATTTTTCCGGCTTCGTAGCTGTTAAAGAAATCTCTTACCAACCCTTCACTTTCGTGATTACATATGTCTTTTTATTCTATTTTTTTTTTTGAGTGGTTTATTCAACTATCTTAATAACCAAAAAATTGTTGAAACAACATTTTTAATCAATTTTTTTATATTAAAACTGCCTATAAATGCCCCTTTTTGTATTGTTCATGATTATAAACAGCCTACAAATGCCCCTTTGTATCTGAGATTATACATATCGTTTGTTTGACCGGAAGCTGAAGTGTAGAGGTTCAAATCCTGTAAAGGGACGACTTCTTTCAGTATCTTGGTATAAAGGCAGCTCATGAGTCTGAGTCACTTGGTTATCTGATTAACATCTCCACTCATTTTCTAAAAATTAAAAATTAAAAAAAAATTATAAAAAAAAAAAAAACATCTCCACTCATTATGTGGTCAGGGGAGTGGGGGTCATTTTGGTTAGAAAGGTCCAAAATGACACATATTAGACTTAATTAGGCAAATATGACACTAAGGAATATTATTTGGTTATAAGGACACATAATTAGTACACGGACCAAACTACCATAATTTTGTTTTGCTTTTGTTTTTTTAATGTTTTTTCTTCTTCTTTTTTTCCTTTTTTTATGGGCGTATTTTTTGTAATTCGTATTTTTTTGGGCAGTTTTTTTTTTCTTGCCGCTTTTGTAAGGGGCGTTTAGTTATATGAATTTGTCAACGTAAATTGTTGCAAGCATAAGCTTATCACATAATTCATGCTATGAATAAGTTTGGACTATACAAGTTGGGTGAAAAACCAATAATGCCCATTCCTCTTCTTGATTTGGGGTGATTTACATTGAATCCCCAATTAATAAAAGGGACAATTATTGAAAATGACACATATTGGACTTAATTAGGCAAAAAGGACACTCAAAACAAACACTTAATTATAAGGATAAAAATTAGGTAGATAGACCCAAATACCCTTAATGAAATAAAAAAAAATTAAAAAAAAGTAAAAAAAAAAAAAAAAAAAAGGAGAGAAAGCGGCAAACAGGAAGTAGGAACGCTGAAATGCTGAATGAACTGGCTGAATGTATATATATATATTTTTAATATTTAGAGTGTGACGTTGTTGTTGTGTTTTCTTTTTTTTATTTTATTTTATTTTATTTTTCTGGACATTTTATTTTTCTGGACGGTAAAAGTTTATTTTTTCTTTTCTTCATTGACCACCATGGCGCATTGATCACCGCAAACATTGACCACCGCGATACATTAACCATCCTGATGCATTGACAACCGCGATTAGGGATGGCAATCTCGCCCAACCCGACCCTGCCCTACCCGTTACCCTACCCGTTCGGGTATGATTTTCAACTACCCATTCGGGTAATGGGTCGGGTATGGGTAAAATTTCTATACCCGTTCGGGTATCGGGTCGGGTATCAGGTATAGCATAAAACCCTACCCTACCCGTCCCCGACCCATTCTCCGACCCGTACCCTACCCTACCCGTTGCTTTTTCTTTGAGGTTAGTAGAAATTAGAAAAGAACTAAACCTAACGTTACTGTTAGTAGAAAAGAACTGATAAAAAAACTAAAAAACATTAGTTCCTAATAGGACATTCATTTGCAAAATGTCTTAACTTGTACTTAAAATCAAATTCATTTTGTACTTAAAAAAATTATTTATACATGTTCATGTACCCGTACCCTACCCGTTACCCGTTGGGGTGGGTATGGGGGGATTTTATTTATACCCGTTCGGGTATGGGTCGGGTATGGGTAAAAAAATTTAGGAGTGGGTATGGGTCGGGTGGAGCTAAACCCGTCCCCTACCCGACCCATTGCCATCCCTAACCGCGATGCAGTGACCACCCCCGATGCATTCACCACCGTGATGCATTCACCCCGATGTAGTGACCACCCCCAATGCATTGACCACCGCGATGCATTTACCACCGCGATGCAGTCACCACCCCTGATTAATTAACCACTGACCACCGCAATGCAATGACAAGAACATTTGCAACGATTTATGCAATGACATTTGATTTTTGCTCATACAACATTATTTTATAAGTGACACCGTGATGAAGTGACCACCGCGATGCATTGACATCGGCAATCATATATGCAGTGACATCGGCAATCATATATGCGTGACATCAACAATTTATGCAGTGACATCGGCAATCAGATATGCAGTGACATCAACATTTTATGCAGTGACATCGGCAATCATATATGAATGACATCAACAATTTATGCAGTGACATCGGCAATCATATATGCAGAGACATCGCGATGCAGTGGCCACCCCCGATGCAGAGACACCGCGATGAAGTGGCCACCCCCGATGCAGCGACAACGCGATGCAGTGATCACCGGGATGCAGTGACATTTGATGATGCAACACCGTGATGACATTTGATATTTTTCCGATTTAATTTCATAAAATCGATTTTTTTTCTTCATAAAATCGAATTCAAATGGATATATCTTTTGATATAAAACTACGATCAACATAAATCTTTCACCTTAATTCTTATTTTTATGCAGTGACATCGGCAATCATATATGCAGTGATATCAACATTTTATGCAGTGACATCAACATTTTATGCAGTGACATCAGCAATCATATAGTGACATCGGCAATCATATATGCAGTGCCATCGTGATGAAGTGACACTGCGATGCAGTGGCCACCCTCGATGCAGAGACACCGCGATGAAGTGGTTACCCCCGATGCAGAGACACCGCAATGCAGAGACCATTGGGATACAGTGATCACAGGGATGCAGTGACATTTGATGAAGCAACACCGTGATGACGTTTGATATTTTTCCGATGCATATTATTCTAATTGAAAAATCGGAAAATCATGAAGTGTTACTAGTTGGACGATATTTGGAATCGATGAATAAGTGGGAGCTTTATGATTTGTTGTTTTTCTAGAACATTAGAAAAGTGTAACTGACTACACACGATCACGGTGTTCTTCAAAAAATCGACTTCAAATGGCTATATCTTTTGATATAAAACTACGATCAACATAAATCTTTCACCTTAATTCATATTTTTATGCGGTGACATCGGCAATCATATATGCGGTGATATCAACATTTTATGCAGGGACATCGGCAATCATATATGCGTGACATCAATAATTTATGCAGTGACATCGGTAATCGGATATGCAGTGACATCAACATTTTATGCAGTGACATCAACAATCATATATGAATGACATCAACAATTTATGTAGTGACATCGGCAATCAAATATGCAGAGACATCGCGATGCAGAGACACCGCAACGAAGTGGCCAACCCAGTTGCAGAGACACCGCGATGCACTAACAACCGCGATGCATTGACCACCACGTTGCATTGACATCGGCAATCATATATGCAGTGACATCGACAATCATATATGCAGTGACATCGACAATCATATATGCGTGACATCAACAATTTACGCAGTGACATCAGCAATCATATATGAATGACATCAACAATTTATGTAGTGACATTGGCAATCATATATGCAGAGACATCGCGATGTAGTGGCTACCCCCAGACTGATTGTCATTGTAACTGTAACATAAGGATGGTTAATCGGGTATATAACTCGTTTGCTGATATATGCATGACATCAACAATTTATGCAGTGACATCGACAATCAGATATGCAGTGACATCAACAATTTATGCAGTGACATCAGCAATCATATATGAATGACATCAACAATTTATGTAGTGAAATTGGCAATCATATATGCAGAGACATCACGATGAAGTGACACCGCGATGCAGTGGCTACCCCCGATGCAAAGACACCGCGATGAAGTGGTCACTCCCGATGCAGAGACACCGCGATGCAGAGACCATCAGGATGCAGTGATCACCGGGATGCAGTGACATTTGATGAAGCAACACCGTGATGACATTTGATATTTTTCCGACTTAATTTCATAAAATCGATTTCTTTTCGTTATAAAATCGACTTCAAAAGGCTATATCTTTATAAAACTACGATCAATATAAATCTTTCACCTTAATTCATATTTTTATGCAGTGACATCGGCAATCATATATACAGTGATATCAACATTTTATGCCATGACATGGCAATCATATATGCGTGACATCAACAATTTATACAGTGACATCGGCAATCAGATATGCAGTGACATCAACATTTTAAGCAGTGACATTTGATGAAGCAACACCGTGATGACATTTGAAATTTTTCCGACTTAATTTCATAAAATCGATTTCTTTTCTTCATTAAATCGACTTCAAATGGATATATCTTTTGATATAAAACTACGATCAACATAAATATTTCACCTTAATTCATATTTTTATGCAGTGACATCGGCAATCATATATGCAGTGACATCAACATTTTATGCAGTGACGTCGGCAATTATATATGTGTGACATCAACAATTTATGCAGTGACATCGGCAATCAAATATGCAGTGACATCAACATTTGTATTGAAATTTTTGTCCCGAAATTAGGAAGATTTTTCAGGGGAAATCGAGCTTATGAGCCGCGTCGAGGTATATTGAGTACTTAGCCAGTCGAGTTCGATGTTGCCTTTTTATGGCTTAATCGAGCCCGAACTTTTTTAGTCGATTCGAGATTCATTTTAACTTGTCTCAAGGCTGGCCTAACAACAAGCTTACTTGAATTCTATTTTAACGGTGGAATCATATGGGTAGTATTCTTTTGGAATTTTACCTAAGAGTTGCCAGATAATAATATCACACAATTACAAATCCAAGACAAAACAAAAATGATGGAAATAAAACTTCATTGAATGTAATTAATTCCAATAAGGAGAAATTCATTTGGTCTAATAAATAGTGGAAACAATTAATTTCCTCAAAGCATAAAAAGAACTGTGACAATCAAGAAACCAAAAATTTCACCAATACAATGTATCACATTACAAGATCATTTGCAGTAATTTTCTTTTTAGTTTTCCAAGCCAATGCACAAATTAATGATAATTTGGACCAGAAAAATCACTTCCATCCTAGCCGTCCAACTTTAGCCATATCCATTGGTGTTATTTCAATCTTGTTATTAGTAACATTTTTTCTTCTTGCTTATGGAAAATTCGTTGTAGCAGCTTTTTATGGTGTTTATACCGATGTTGAAGAAGAAGAAGAAATCCTTTTACGAATTCTTCAACCCGGGTCGTGGTTTTCAGGTATTGATCGAAGAGTAGTTGAATCTCTCTCTTTCTTCAAATTCTCCTCATTAAAGGGTCCTAATGAAGGCCTTGAATGTGAAATTTGCTTATCGAAATTCCATGAAATGGAGACGCCCCGGTTGATGCCAAGATGCAAGCATGCTTTTCATATGGATTGTATTGATAAACAGTTTGAAGATCACTCAAGTTGTCCAAGTTGTAGAGACAGGTTTGTGGATGATAATCTTAGAAATTTTCCATGTACAAACAGCTGGAGGTATTTCCCCTGTTCTTTGAATCAAACGGGGCAACAAAAGGTTCAGATTTTCATCGAAAGAGAGGAACATGGCGGTGCAGTGACATTGATACAATCGACGCGACACACTTTATGAATGACACATTAGTTTTCACTACACATTTAGAGTCAATTGAAGATACAATGACAAATGTCAAATGCAAAATACACTAATGATCGGGAAAAAGAAAAAAACGAAAAGCTTTTCATACATACATAAATTAGTTTGCAAACAAAAAATTGCAGGAAGAAAATTCACAGCAAGTTTTTATTGAGATTCAAGGATCTACTGCTATCTTATTTCTTTAAGCCAACGTCTCCTTACTCCCATCTACGATCTTCACATATCCTGAAGTGATTACAGACTCAACTGGTTTCAGGATAGGGTTTGATGTGTTCGTTAAGGATCGCTAAGAGGCGCGGTCCGAATCACTTTCACGTTGGCACTATTCTGGAATGAGTGAGTAGTGTGTCTCACAGATATGAAATCCATTCTTTCCTGCGGGAAGTAGAAAGACAATCCCCTTATTTGTTAATCCTAGAAACTGATCGATCCCGGGAGTACGTATTGGTGATGACCTAATTGATCACTAATGGGTTAATGATAAATAATGATAAGATGTATTGAAGAAGGTTTACGGAAATAATCCCGCTTCTTTACGGATAGTCTATGGAGGGTTAGTTTGTATGTAATGATTATATCAATGGGCACTTATCGACTTGACTCGATGTTTTGAGAATAAGTTATATCTATAATCGATAGAGTTCACTTTCGGATTTATGGTGGCGTAATTCCGGAATTAGTAAGTTGAGTAGAAATATTCTGTTCGATGAATATTTTATTCAATTTATTGTAGCTACTGTTTATAGGTCCATGGTCCCCGGGTTGGCTCCTAACATGCAAGTGTATTCTCGTTTTATAAAACCTCGAGAATAAATTAAATAGTTGGTTTATTTAATGAATATGCAATATTATTTATTTGGTAAATAATATGTAAAATTGAAAAGACATTTTCTATTAAAAAAATGACAAATTGGTGGCGCCACATTTATGGATAAATTAGGAGAAGAAATTTTCCTAGATTATGTCACATGTGTAATTAATTAATTATCTATTTGTTGGATAATTAATGGAAAAGAGATAAATAGATTGATTTTTTGGGAATTATCTCTTATCTTTTGGCAAATATCTTTTCCTAAGGTAATTGTGGTGTGAAAATGATAAGTCTCTCTTTACTAGTTATTTTTCTATATAAAGAGAGTTCCTCCCAATACAATAGCACATCAATATTGGCGCCACATTCACCAAAATAGAAGAGAAAAATTAGTTTCTTGTTCTAGTCATTAAGAGGAGAAAAACTAGGGTTTTTCTTGTGCATATTCGAGGAGGTTCTACGGCGAGGATAGATGTCCACCAGTCGTCGCTTGGAGATACAATCCGGAAGATCACGGCTTCTCCATTTGGTCGTTTGCCTATTCCTCTCCGGTTGGGGTAAATCTACTAACCTTCTTGTAGTTTAATTTATTATGTGAATCATGTCGTGGTAAAATCGCATGCGAATTTATTCGCAGCTTCCGTTGTGCATGATCGAGCGTCTCGATCGGTGTTGTGAATCAGATCTGACGATCCAATTATGGATCGGATCCGGATTCGGGTTTCTATATATCCAGCAAATATAAGTTTATTATAGTGTTTGATGATGGTTATAAGTGACTGAACATCAAATTGATGTTAATTTAAGTTTATTGTAGTGATTAATGATGATTATAAATGAGTAAACATCAATTGGATGTTGATTTAAGCTATTATATGTTTAATGGTGATTATAAGTGATTAAACATCAATCTGATGCTTATTTGAGCTTATTATAGTGTTTAATGGTGATTATAAGTGATTAAACATCAAATTGATGTTCATTTAAGTTTACTATAGTGTTCAATGATGGTTCTAAGTGATTGAACATCAAATTGATGTTAATATAAGTATATTATAGTGTTTGATGATGATTATAAGTAATCAAACATAAAATTGATGTTCATTTAAGTCTATTGAAGTGTTTAATAGTGATTATAAGTGATTAAACATCAATTTGATATTTATTTGAGCTTATTATAGTGTTTAATGGTGATTATAAGTGATTAAACATCAATCTGATGTTATTTGAGCTTATTATAGTGTGTAATGGTGATTAAACATCAAATTCAAGTTTATTTGAGCTTATTATAGTGTTTAATGATGACTATACGTGATTCAACATCAAATTGAAGTTCATTTAAGCTTATTACAGTGTTTATCGATGATTATAAGTGATTAAACATCAAATTGATGTTAATATAAGTTTATTATAGTCTCTATCGATGATTATAAATGATTAAACATCAATCTGATGTTTATTTGAGCTTATCATAGTGTTTAATGGTGATTATAAGTGATTAAACATCAATCTAATTTTTATTTGAGCTTACTATAGTGTTTAATGGTGATTATAAGTGATTAAACATTAATTTGATATTCATTTAAGTTTACTATAATGTTTAATGATGGTTCTAAGTGACTGACCATCAAATTGATGTTAATATAAGTATATGATTGTGTTTGATGACGATTATAAGTAATCAAACATAAAATTGAAGTTCATTTAAGTTTATTATAGCGTTTAATGGTGATTATAAGTGATTAAACATCAATCTGATGTTTATTTAAACTTATTATAGTGTTTAACGGTGATTATAAGCGATTAAACACCAATTTGATGTTCATTTAAGTTTATTATAGCGTTAAATGATGATTATAAGTAATTGAACATCAAATTGATGTTAAATATAAGTTTACTATAGCGTTTGATGGTGATTATTAGTGATTGAACATCAAATTGATGTTAATTTAAGTTTACTGTAGTGATTAATGATGATTATAAATGAGTAAACATCAATTTGATGTTGATTTAAGCCTAGTATATTGTTTAATGATGATTAAACATCAATTTGATGTTCATTTAAGTATATTATAGTGTTTAATGATGACGATAAGCGATTGAACATCAAATCAATGGTAATTTAAGTTTTTTTAATAGAGTTTAATGATGATTATAAGTGATTAAACATCACATTAATGTAATTTAAAATTATTACAGTGTTTAATGATGATTATGAGTGATTAAACATCAAATCGATGTTCGTTTAAGCTTATTATAGTGTTTAATGATGATTATAAGTGATTAAATATCATCATATTGATATTCATTGTTTATTATTGCATTCCATGATAATTATAAAAGCATGAACAACAATTTGTTTTTTCAGTATTAAAAAAATAAACATGATTTTGTTGAAGTTATTTGTAATGTTTGATAATGATTATGATTGATTGAACATAATATCATATTTATATGAGTTAACATTGTTATTTGGCATTATATATATTTAATATGCCTATTTGCAAACATAAATGTGAAATGGTGCGGTGGTAATCTCCTCTATTATCCTTCTCCTTCACTTGTGGCCGAGTTTGAACCCTGTTACCTTTAACATTTTTCCCACTTTATTAAAGAAAGGGTATTTTCGGGAGTTCATCTTTTTTTATAACATTTTTCTTATTTTTCATTTTCTTTAAAAATCCAAATTTGGTCAAAGCTTATTCCCGCAAACCCCAAAGTTCATAAGCTCAAAGCTGTCATTTTCCATCTTTTTAATGGCGTCTTTTTTTCTGGGAGTTTTTTTTTCCCGGTGGCCACCTTGATGCATTGACGCCGCGATGCAGAGATGCGTCGATAAAGTGACACCGTGATGCATTGACCACTCCAGATCCATTGACCACCTCAATGCAGTGACCACCTCCGATGCAGAGACACTAAGACACCGAGATGCAGTGACCACCCCAAATTCAGAGACACCGTGATGCGGTGACCACCCGCGATGCAGAGAAGCCGCATTGCAGAGACACCTCGATGAAGTGACACCGCGCGCAGCCGACCACCCGCGATGCAGAGACGCCTTGATGAAGTGACGCCGCGATGCAGTGACCACCCCAGATGCAGACACCGCGATGAAGTGACACCGCATTGCAGAGACACCGCGATGCAGAGACACCACGATGAAGTGACAGCGCAATGCAGAGACGCCGCACTGCAGAGACATCGCGATTTTATAACATTTGACGATGCAGAGACACCGCGATGCAGAGACATCGTGATTAAGAGACACCGCGATGCAGAGACACTGCGATGAAGGAAAACCGCATTGCAAAGACACCGCGAAGCAGTGACACCACGATGAAGAGACACCGCGATGCAGAGACACCGCGATGTCTCTTTAACGTTTAAAAAAAAATCACGTCCAAAAAAAAAAAAAAAACACGGCTAGAAAAAGAATGGGGCCAGGAAAAAAGATAAAAAAACCGCGGCCAGAAAAAAAAAAAAAATTTTTAGCTCCAGGAAAAACGAAGGGGAAAAAATGAAAGTTTTGTTTAGTTACTCATTTTGTATCCTTATAATAAGATTACTTAGTATCTAAATACGTATCAAGTATTCAAACTAATCTTTATAGACAAAAATATCCAATTTTTTTACACATATCGTTTATTTAAAAATTAAAAAAATCCTACAGTTATCAGATTTTTATTTTTATTTTTTTTCTTGCTAGGCCACGAATCCATTTGCCATTGAATATTGTTCCATCTCTTCCTTCCAAACCCTGTCAAGATTACGTAGAAAAATCCAAATTGCTACCGCTTTGCCGACGTCTTCCCTCTTTTCCTTTACACCTTCGTTGTTTCTCCTTGTTGCTCAACACTCCCTTTGCGGGTTCTTTCATTGTGTTTTATCATTTTATATGAGCCATTGATTTTTTATTTAATTTTTCCTGGTGGAGGGTTAATTCTGAGCTGGAATCGAGAAAATATAAATCTTTTGGTAAAGAAAGATGCTCCCTTTATATTTCAAAAGCAGATAGGTAAGAATCGCAAGATTCTTGTATGTAGTTGAAATAAATTAATTTATCTTTTTTCCATTTGTCTGAAAATTGGACATGGGTCTTCTCTCATTTCACAAAAACAAATCAATTATAGAATTGTTTTTCTTCCGTAAGTACTTTGCTATTATTTGGATTAATTGAAGTAATGTTTTTAATGGTTGCTTTTCATATTCTATTGCAGAAAAGTTTAAATTACGCGTTTTATTGATATAAAAGCTTGAGACTTGTTGGGGCCTGCATAATTCTCCCTCTTCTTTGTATGTTGGAGATTATGAGGGCCGGTAAAAGAATCAATATGTTCAATTGCTTCTTCCATTTTGCTGAATGGCACCCTTTGGAGTAAGCTCAGCCTAGGACCGAATCTAAAGCTTGTATCGCGTTCTTTCGAAAAAAGGTATCCGAATTATAGCCTCTTATAAAACTAGCTTTTTGTTTAACTTTGTTTGATAAAAAAAAGCTGATTTCCCAGTTTTGTGATTTGTTGGAGTAGTAGTATTCGTTGTTTTTGGAATAAGAATTTGACATGTGTATTAATGTTTCAGTTTCTAGGCCTTCCTATCATCGTTGTTCGTTTTTTGGCTGCGTCAAATTCGAGTTTGATGATGTTTATTAAGAGGGATTCGGTCTCTAAGGAACCAGAGGTGGGCTGCTTTAGTTGTTTTGGATTTGAATTCGGGAGAAAGTTTAAAAGGTGGGCTAGGTCCAGTAGAGAGTTCTTGTTAGATGATGAAGGGGATGAAGAGGAGAACGGGTTTTACAGTGGTTATTTAAATGATAATGATGGGAACGGAGATGAAAATGAATTCCGAAGCCCTGTGAAGCGTTCAGAGGAGATTCTCAAGAACAGAGTTCGGGATGGATTGATTTGCAGGGAAGTCCCTGTCAAGGAAACCCATACGCTTATCCGGTCTGAAGTAAGTATTGTAACCGCGTATGTTGTTGTTTCTTCTTTCTTTTGAAGTCATTATAGTATGCTTGGCACTTGATTTAGACCTGCTTGATCTTAAATTTTCCATGTTTACACCATTCTGTTTTGGATTGGCTTTGTACAAATGAATCTCCTCGAAACCCAAGGCAGGGCCGGCCCTATAAACTTCAGGGCCTTAGGCCGGACGGGGCCCTTTCGGTTAAAAGTTTATTTCTAAAAAAAATTGAAGAAACAAAGCATAAACGGTAAAAGATGTTAAAGTAATATTTCATTTCAAAATCACAGACACGACATAAACGATGGGGTTATTTGGTTGCCTTATTATTATTATTATTTTAATGTATGGATTACCTAAAGTAGGAAAGTTTGTGATTTGGGCTTTGATACGTATGTAGTATGTTTTGCACGAGACTAGCTGAGTCTTTAAAGCATGGACTTGTAAATATTTTTTCGTGGTTCTAGTTACTTCTGACACAACAATTATATGTTAAAATTTGTATGTTATTATGATACCAAAACTAATTAAAGGGGCGCCATTTTTTTTTACAAGCCGTAAAAAGAAAGAAAAATTTAGGGTGGGCCCCACAGTACTAAGGGGCCTAAAGGCAAGGGCCGGCATTGACCCAAGGGCGGCGGTCGACCGTTTTTTCCTGATTTCCTTGAATGTTTTGATTGCTTAGCATTTTTGTACTTTTATGTTTAGAGTTTCGTTTGATAGATCATAGATATACGTGATTTTGGATAGGGATATCCATTCTAAGATCACAAAAATTAACTGTTTGCCTTGAGATTCAAGATTCCTGAACGTCAAAGTGATGTCGAATTTCTTGCTAGTTCAACGTCTTAGCAAGAATATATTTCTCGAATTCATGAATTTTACTGGTGTGGATGATGATATTATTCTGTTTGCTTATTTGTAAGGATGAAAATGGAAACAAGATGGTCAACGAGTATATCCGTGACTACAAAATTGGTTCCGGTAGCTATGGCAAAGTGGTGAGCTCACTGTTTTTCACATTGTGTTGGTACCATTGCTCATATGTAGGCTTGCAACATTTGGTTTCTGATATTTCTGCAAATATTTGCAGGTTCTTTACCATCATATGGTTTTTGGAACGAATTACGCTATAAAGGTAACATTTGCTTCTGCTCCTAAGACCCATAAAATGAAAACGTATGAATGTCATAAATTCTAAGGACAAAAGTCTAAATTACCCTTCGACTATCATTGATGCTTAAGTTGTAAAGTAATGAAAAGTGGTTGGATTGATAATAAAGAAGGGCATAAGATGAATAAAAAGGTAATAAATGGCTCTATTGATATTTTGAAATGACTTATGGGACAAAAACAAAGAGTCAAAATGTCTTATATTTCGGGATGGAGTACTTGTGAAGAATGTCATATTTTGCCCTTGTTTATCCTTAATGCTTTGCTTTTACATGCTTTCTTTATCAAATCAGAGCTGTTTCATTTTGTTTTGAGTCGGGATGGTATTTTTAAGCTAGAAAAATCTGAAAAAAGGTTATTTTTGTGATAGACCTCTTAACATTTGTCTTGAGTAGAAGTTGTGCCTGAGCATTTTTTTAGCAAAGCTTGGGGTTGGTAAATTGTTGTGTTTTACTTAGATGTAACTAATTTCAACCAGACAAATTGGGACAACAATTACGAGTAACAATTTTTTAATCGATTGTTTGATGGATGTAACTAGTAACAACCGGATAATTTGGTTGGCAGCCATAGATGGTGAATTTATATTGTACTGTATTTTCTTGAACTTGTTGGATTCAGGCCTTTCGTAAGTCTCATTTGTTAAAGATGCGGGTTGCCCCTTCAGAGACTGCTATGACTGATGTTCTTCGTGAGGTACACCTCCTCCCCCCCCCCCCCCCCCCCCCCCCCCCTCAACGTTCTATTCCAAAGTCCAAAGGCACAAGATGGATTACCTTGTTCAGTTTCTTGCTAATTCTTCCTGTTTCTTTTAATGCACAGGTTTTGATCATGAAAGTCTTGAACCACCCCAACATAGTTAATCTCATTGAAGTCATTGATGACCCAACTACCGATTACTTCTATATGGGTAAATTTGTAATTTTGCAATGCAAACATATAGAAGCTCGATTCAACCCCTGCCCTCAAAGGCTCAAGCAGAAAATATAAGCGCCTGTTTTAATAGTTAGGGTTTGTTTATATTCCTAGAAAGTAGTAACAGTGTCCCTCTCTTGTCCAGTTCTTGAATACGTAGAAGGCAAATGCGTGTGTGAGGATGCAGATCAGCGTGGTGGTCTTACAGAAATAACCGCACGGAAGTACTTGCGAGATATAGTTTCAGGCTTGATGTATCTTCACGCTCATGTAAGGGTTTCCATTACAGCCATGCTCTGAGATTTTGTTAGAATTCTTGAATCATAATCAGAGTTTATTTGGACATGGCAGAATATAGTACATGGTGATATAAAACCTGATAACCTTTTGGTAACTGCTTCTGGAACTGTAAAGATTGGAGATTTCAGTGTCAGCCAAGTCTTCGAGGCGAGACAACTTCTTTAATCACTTAAAATTGGCTCGTTTATACATCTGTAAGCTTTTTGTTTGTGATTTTCTCATTATTTGCTTTCTGTTGCAGGATGATAATGATGAACTTCGCCGCTCTCCTGGGACTCCTGTTTTTACTGCTCCGGAGTGCTGTTTAGGTAAGCTCCCCCCCTCCCCGGGACTACATGTATATATATATAGAGAGAGAGAACAGTGATCTTATGTGTAGACGTGTTATGGTTTACTTGTTCAGGTTTAACATACCGAGGTAAAGCAGCTGACACATGGGCAGTTGGAGTAACATTGTACTATATGGTTTTGGGGAAATATCCCTTTCTTGGGGACACACTCCAGGATACATACGATAAGGTATAAAAGCCGAGTGTGTATAACTAGACTTTCTTTGAAGCCGGTTTTTTTAGTTTCAGTGTGGTGGTAACTGGTAAGGGTAAGTTTGGTGTGGTGTATCTAAAGTCCATAGTAGTTTATCACGGTCTCTTTCTAAATTCGGATTTTTATCTCGTGGCCAGATCGTTAATAACCATATTTACCTCCCCAAGAGCATGAACCCCTTGTTGAGAAACTTGATCGAGGGTCTTCTTTGCAAAGGTTATATCCTCTATTCACTTCCATTTGATAGCTCCCCTATCCCCAGTGCATGAATTCATCCGTAGAGTATATTTTTTCAGATCCGGGAAAGAGAATGACATTGAAGGCAGTTGCAGAGCATGAATGGGTGATGGGAGAAGAAGGGCCGATACAGCAGTATCCGTGTTGGTGCAAACGCAGCAAATTGTTAGGAGAGAGTTCTACTACTATTGATCCCAGAATATAACCTTTTTATTTGATCATTCTACAAATACAAAACCTTTTTTTTTTTTGTTTTGTATAGCATTTTTTTGTTTTACATTTTCAGTTAATTGTTAAAGTAATGTGACTAATAATATTATTTATTCTTATATATAAAAAAAATTGCTAAACCAAACATTAGAGAGGAATTGTAGAGTTACCAAGTACTATTAAGTTGCTGTTTTGAAGACAAATTAATTGAATTATATGTATATGTTGTTGCAACATCTTCTCTTGGTTTATTAAAACCTTTTTTTCAGTATGAATCACACCAAACCTACTACTACTTTACTTTCAGGGAAATGCAATGAGGTTCGATTTTCTAGAGTTCGAATGCTTGTATTCAATCTCAAAAAGGGAATCAGAATATTATTAAAGACATATTGATACATACATGCCCAAAAAGGGAATCAGAATATCCAAATAAGGATATAAAGAGAATGCAGAAAAACTGTAAAGCTAAAGAAAACAACACCCATTTTTCCAGAAAAATCCCATAATATAGCATTTCCTTAACACTTACATTTAGCTTTCCCTTACCATTAAATAGGTTTTTTATACTTACTTAAAACCAACCAGTGTAAAATTTCCAGTTGAAGAAGCATCTTCCATTCATTTGTTGCTTTTACTTCACCATCCCTGCCCTGTTGAAGAAGTTAGTTGGATGATGGTAATATGTAAGGCCAAATAACAATCAAATCACAGGACGTCTACGAGAAATTCTGATGCTTTCACCACCCCGTTTGGCCTATACGGAGCTATACGGTGACTTCTATTTAGTGGTGGAGCCAATAGATCATTCTCAATGCATTCATACCTGCAAAAAAAGAAAAAAGAAAAAGAAAAAACCCACTAGTTTAGTAGTATGGCATTATTCTTAATGCAGATCAATCAGAGAGGGTGGGGTGGTATATAACTTTGGCCCTCTTGTGGTTCGGTATATGAAGAGAGGACCCTCCCTCTGGTTTCACAGAAAGGGTGAACAAATGTTTTCTGGCAATGGGTCAGTTCTTTTTGTGTTGTGGAGCATTCGCACGTGTACTAACACGCCTTGAAAAAAACCACACATTTAAGCCTGCCTTTCTAAGAAGGAAACTACAGAGGGACAAAAGTATGGAATATGAAACCACATGAATGTCCTCCCAACATATATACCTAAAAAAACCACAGAAGGGCAAAAGAACATCAGCCCGAAAAACTAAAAACAATTTTTAGCCACAAAAATTCACTTAAAATTTGCCTGCATAGTGCAATACAAACAACTTTTGAGTTGGTTAGTTATGCTTACATCTTTTTGCAGAGGTCATCAGTAACAGTAGATAATGCAATGATCTTCAATCTTGTCTCCTTAACTTTATCTTTCGCATACTTATCAAAAGGTTCTTCCAAACACATCGAAAGCCTTTCCACATTTAGCTCAAACTGTTGCTGCTGATCCTCAAAAAGATTCTGCTTTATTTCCTTCTCCTTTTTCGTCATTTCGTTTTTGAATAGATCATCACCAAACATATAATACGCAAAAACATATGAATAAGATAGAATACGCCTTGATCTGAAAAGTCTACATAATCCCTTTGGCACGCAACTGAAATCTTCCGAAGCGTATTCATCTTTATCCAGCAATGTCGACATTTTTCCTTTTAATTTATTCATCATGTCTGCTTCCACCTTGAAAGAGTCTGTGTGTGCTTTATACCTATTGAAGTAGTGTGTATAGCGGTGTAGTTCTTTCTTTGCACGCTCGGTTTTTTCTAGCTCGTCTTCTTTATACCTACCACAAGTATGACCACTAATATTTTGCCATGTGTGAGCAGCACCAGTAGATCCACCACAAAGCCAACTGCATTAATAGACATAAAGACAGACAACAATTAGACATGCATATCAGAGTCCAAAACACACGACTAAAGAATAAAGATGACTTTTTTTTTTTTTTGGGTTCCTTTCATTTTATATATCAAAATTGCGCACCAAAAATATTGCCCACAAATGCAAGTAACAAGATTGCATCCTCCGTTTTTCTCCACGGGTTTAGTGCATTTAGGACAATACTTAGTATTAACCGTGATCCAGTTAACTGTTTCGGATTCATCTTGACACTTCACTGTCCAAAGCTTCCACATCATACACGAACAAGGTGAGTGAGGTTCAGATAAGCAGCTAAAACAGAATTGTTTTCCACACGTACATTCAACCTCGTAAAATTCATCATCATCATCAATACGGATAGCATTTCCACAATGAGGAACACTCGGGCACCATTTAACACACTTGTTATCCTCAATATACGATTCAAGTAGAAACCGATCAAACTTCTCTGCTAAATGAGAATCCCTCAAGCCAACAAGATTTCTGATCTTTCCTTCATCACAAATGGCGGAGCACTTGAAAGCCATACACGTAATACGCCTACTTTTACCTTCGGTTATCATCACTATGAAATGCTCTGTCCAACCTTTTTAACAAAAAACAAGAAACAGAGGTAAAATTTGTTTCAAAGAACAGGGCAAGGCATTTGAATTAACGCACAAAAGAGCTATAAATAAAAAAGCAGCCTCACAGTTGTTACAAAAACAATGGCCACAATCCATTGTTGTGGATTCAATAGCAAGCACGTCGTCAAAACAAATCTGGCAAGTTACGATACCAAAAGGGGAAACAATATGTGTGCTTTCCTCGGCTAGCAAACCGGCTTGATCAAACAGCCATTCTTTGCCTCTCTCCACAAATAAAGAGACGGTTTTATCAACGTCCCAACGATAATGAATAAGCAAGGTCCGAGCATGATGCTCTCTTAATGATAACAAATCCATTATCTTTTGCAAGTGCTCCTTCTGCGTTCACATCAACACTTTTGGAATGAAAAAAATAACTTGTAGAAAATACAAACAGATATTACAGATACCTCACCTGTGCCAACAATAGGGACTCCTTCCTAATTACCTGCACAAGTTAATATTAAAATCATCAAAATCATACTAAAAAAAAAATGCTCATTTTTTTAAGATTATGGTTTCATAATACAAGAATAGCTCTTAATTATCCATTCAAGGCTTGATACAAACTTCCTGAATAAAATAAAAATTGATAGGGACAGGAAAAATCCAAACTTTGCAGGGCTTTACTGTTTCTTAACTCTTGTCCGACATATAATCTCAGAGTGATCAACAAAACAACATATAAAACAAAGTGTCAATAATCGAAGCATTACACACACACACACACACACACACACAAAAAACCACACTTTTACTCTACCCTGTATTATAAAAGGCAAATTAATCCCGAGAAAAATAATTAAATAAATAAATAACGATCATAAAAAAAGGACAATTACCTTACAAGTAGGGCCTTCAGGGGCAGAATCAATTTGCTCACTGGGTTCAGCACAGTAATCATCATCATCATCATCAGCATCATCATAATCAAACTCGTCATGAATTTTGATATAGCATTCATCATCGCTGCTGGTTCCGTTGAAATAATCCTCCATCCCAGCAAACAATGCCGCGTTCAATAACAATACTCTTGAAAAGTAATTATATGAATAAAATTCCTTCAATTTTATTTTTATTTATTTCTTTCTTTCTTTATTTTTGACTTGGGGTTTAGATAGATTACCTACTTTGAAACTCGAAATTCTTTCTTTTGCTAGATTTTATTATAGCATATGTTTGAACTGATTTGCTTAATAGTACTATTATGAAACAAAAAAACAAAAAAACAAAAAAAAAACAAAAAAAAACAAAAAAACAAAAAAACAAAAAATCAAAAATTAGTACTATTATGAAGCAGAATCCTTATAAGCAAACTAGCAAAGGGTTAAAGAAATACAATATAATAAATAAATTAAATCTTTTGCAGTCCACAGACTCCACACTAGTCAACAATACTCTATGGAATAAGATTGCCATAATGATATATATCTATAAACTATTTCTTTTTTTGTTAAATTCAAATATGACATATTTCGCTCTCTAAAAAAAAAAAAAAAATGACATATTTCAAAAGATTTTAAATAAACGATAATATAATCTATTTATAGTCTTATACAAGACATACTATAGTAACAAAAAATAGATGTAATTGATTATTATGACCTAATGTGATGTGAGTCTCAACTAGAATATTTTCTAGACTCAATATATGTTAGAAAACATATTTCATACGTTCTTCATCTAAATTTAGACACTTTATATCAACGTTCTTTTGGGTCAGAATAAGTAATCCACGAAAAAAAATATAATTTGAATGGTAAGATTAAGAAAAAAAAAATGTGTACTAGGATATTCGTTGTGTTAAAAAACATTCATTGTTTTTATATGATAAACGATATTTTATCATTCGGAAAAAAGACTTGCTACATCATTCTCTCACATTATTGATTTTTTCTTTTCTCAATATTTTTTAAACACTCATACATTTTGATTTAAATCTCTATATAAATGATAAATGTTTCACCAACTTTTTGTTTTTATTTTTTCATCATTTTCGGTGTGAGACCTCATTTGATATCATTGCACACCCCAAGGCCTCTTAACCTTTTGTTTTTAATGATAATTTTCCAAGGAACCCAAGTTATAAATCTCTCATTCTTGCCCTACGTACCATAGAAAAACCGTGCTCTCGAACTTTCTAAGGTGCAAATAACAACAATAAAGAGTTTTTTTTTTAACCTTGTACTTTTATTGATGATGGGCAAAAGTTACAAAGGTTAGGGCCTTCCCGGCCTCCTTCAAGAAGACATGTCATCAATGTAGTTCCCCAGGGCCGGCCCTCGTTTTGTTGGGGCTTAAGACCAAGTCCCCGAATTGGGCTTTTAGTTGAAGTTTTTTTTTTTTTTTAAAATTTAAAAAACATACTTATTGTTAGATATTTTTTCATAAATAAATATTTTGGTTATCGTTTGCATACGTGTTGCCGTACGAATTAATGTTATCGCAACGAAACGGGGTTCGACCTGCCCAGTTAGGTCGCGGTGGGTCGAGGGGACAGTGTCCCTTCGCAGGGGTCGAGGGGGTAGCGCCAACTCGTGGGGGTTCGGGGGCAACACCCCCGAATCCTAAACCAATGCATGCATCAGTTCATGAAGGGATATGCACTTTCAGATACATGCATTTTCGAACTGATATGTATTTACCCTTTCGTGTAAGGGTTGCATACTTTCATCAGGTGAACAATGACAACCCTACCCTTTCGTGCAAGGAGTACCTCCATTCGTTTACGGGGTACTTGCAACCTATGAAAGGCATAAGTATGCAAACGAAAATTCATAAGTTTGACAACATCATCAGAAAAACTTTGATTGTCCTCGGGTTTGATTCAAACAAGTCACTGTTTGAATCAAACACCCCCATTGTATCTTGAAAGAGATTTTCATTTGATCCCTTAGTGACAAATCGTGTGGGACGAACATCTCTTAAAAGACAACGTTATTAATGTGCCTTGGAGTTTCTAATTCTCTGTTAAATCCTAAGTACTACATTTTTTCCAACACTTATCGCGTTTTTAACATCCGTAAATGCAAATAAAACTTGTTTGTATGTCTATTTTTTTTGGGCCAAGTGATTTTTTTATTGGGACCTTTATCGATTGAAGTAAAAAAACAAATTGGGCCTTTATCAAAAAAGAAAATTAACATATTATATTAGGTTGGATCGGATTAAATCTACACGATTTTTTTTTTTTTTAGCGAAATATGTACCGTTGGCCCCCCCGACACCGTTGGGCTTAAGACCCGGGTCTCGGTGGCCTTAGCATAGGGCCGGCCATGTACTTCCCCACCTCCTCAAAACCCTAGCCCGGAAAACCCATTATGGGAAAACCCGAGTGCTAGGGAAAGAGCATGGGCCTCCGTAAATTGGGAAAACAAAATAAATAACAGACAAAAAACTGATCAAGTCAAGGAATACAAAGGAAAAAAAAACCCGAGAAAGGAAAACTAAAATCCTGAAAGCTGCTGCAAAAACTTGAGATCAATGAAGGAGCCGATCCATTTTCTTCACATCCAGCATCCTTGAAGCAGCAAAACCTGCCTCAAAATATATGCAGAGCTGGAAATTGCAAATTGTTCCTCAAGACCAAAAGACCAAGAGAGCTAGGGAGTGTAGAACAAACAACAATAAGAGCATGGATGTGGAGAAGTAGAACAAAGGTAAGCTTCATAAGACAACTTTGGTCAATGTCAACCTGCCACCAAATGATAAGCAGAGCGTTCCATTCCGTTGCCCCTCCAGTTTCTTCCTTACTTTTTCGATGACTGACTGGCACAAAGAGATCTTATTCATGTTTTTCCCCACCGGAAACTCCAAATACATGAAAGGTAGGTGATCCGCAATGCAATGCAAAGAAGCTGCACCGATAATATATAACTTCAACGTCATTAACATTCAGCCCATACAATTCACTCTTTTATAAATTTATACTCAACTAACAGACCGTGCGAATAAGAATTCTACCAATATTCAACAAATCGTTCTATCCCAAGCCCTAAAGAAAATGACATCATATGCGAGTTGTAAATGAAAAGGTTGCACATTGATATTTCTCATCTCAACTCCTTCAAAAATATTTTTATCCACATCATCATTGACGCTTCCGCAATGAACAAAAAGAGAAAAGAGAAAAAGAGAAAAGAGAAAAAGAGGAAAGAGGGCCCCCTTGCCTAATTCCCCTTTCCATCTTAAACTCTGTTGTGAGGACTATCATTAATAAGCACCGACACTGTCGCTGAGGAAATACACCCCATAATCCACCCCCTCTCCATTTACTTCCAAAGTTCGTCTTCTAGAGAACCAAATCAAGAAAATTCAAGTTAATAGAGTTATTTTTTTTTTTCAAAATCCACCTTGAATAAAAACCCTTCATTTTAAACCATTTTATTCAAAATCATCAACAAAGCACATGATATCACCTTTCACAATATTCCAATGTTTTTTTGAAAAAGCAATTAGTGAGGCATATGCATGAGATTTCTTTGTTTAGTTAAACTTTAACCATGAGGGTCCCCACTCCTCATGCTTTACGGGACAAGTGGAAATGTTAAACATATAACTTAGTGGCTCAGAGTAATAGACTTGCTATTATACCAAAGAACTGAAAGAAGTCTTCTTTTTATGGAGTTCGAATCTACACTCTCCAGCTTAAGATCCATCTGTCATTTTAAAGCACACAAGCATTTTACCACTAGACCATATACCGGTAACCTAGATTTCTTTGTTTAATATAATGTTTGATAGGCTACTTCTATGAATTAAATAAACATTGATGGCCCTCTAAACACATATAGCGATGTTATCAAAATGCTCCTCTTCGACAAAGAAATAGGTATCATTCATACGTGTTATTAGCTATATATATTGTTGTACAAAATGAACTTTGTATGTAATTATGAAGTGCTAATATAATATACTATGTAACAGCCACCCGGAGGCTGAAAGTCCAATGAATGAATGATATGTTTGTATTCCACAACAATTTTTTGTTACATGGATTATCAAATAGTACGTTTTGATGCTCATTAATTGATAGAATTTCGAAACAGTAATGTGGGTTTCAATTAAAATGAAAACACATATATTTTTCTAATTGATCAACTCACCATTTTATTGGATCGGGATGGAGGCCCTGTAGACGAGAGGTATCACATTTTTTTCACCAAAGATAAAAAGAGTACAAATAAATTGACATGATCAATTCACTACATCACTTGTATCATAAAAAAATATCCTCATCTAGAAAATCTTATTGGTTTTAAACACACACACACACACACACACACACATATATATATATATATATATATATATATATATATATATATATATATATATATATATATATATATATATAATGATACTCATGTTAGGTGTAGTGTCCAAAACACAATTATGTAATTGTTTAAGGACAGAATTAATAATTCATCTTATTATATGCATGTATGCTTGTAATTAAGACACTACTGAAAACCCTAAGTACCTCGTTTATGTAATCACATAACTCAGTGTATGGCTATACACAAAGGGATTGAGTTAGTGAGATATACTTAAAATTAACTTAGTCCGTAGCGTTGATTAATCTGAGTACGGGTCTCATGATTAATATGCTAATAATGCACCCAGAACACTTTAAGTGTGACAGTCTTATCCGGACTGTCGGTAATATGGTATCTAGTGGGGCATTTATATATGATGATGATCATATAGGGCTGGACCGATTTGATTTGAGTTCTCGATATAATTCCGTGATCGAGAAGTCTTATCGAATCAAAGATGATCATATATGGATTAATCTCAATCCTGGGGTGATCACAGACAACTGCTTAGACTAGGGTAGGGTTTGATGTGTTAATAAGGATTACTTCGTAGTATGTGGTCCAACACTTCTCGTTGGCTCTATTCTGGGATGAGTGAGTAGTCTGTGCTATCACAGATATAGAATCCATTCCTTCCCTCGGGAAGTAGACGACGCTTCCCTTATTTGTTAGCCCTAAGAAAATGATCGATCCCGGGAGTTCATGTTGGACTAATTAGCTACTAGTCCGGTATGTGAACTAATTGATCACTAGAGGGTTAATGGTAAATAAGGATAATATGTTTCGAGAAGGGTTTACGGAAATATCCCGACTCGAAATGAACAGTCTATGGAGGATTTATCTGTATGTAATGATTATATCAGTGGACGCTTATCAAATCATGGTTGAGTGTAAGTTATCTATATTTGGCAGAGTTCAGTTTCGGATTTATGGTGGTGTAATCCTGGAATTAATAGATTGAATATTATTGTTCGGTATGACGAATAATTTTATTTAATTTATTGTAGGCTACTACGAATACGGGTCCCGTGGCCCCCGACGCGCTCCTAATATAAAGCATATATGTTTCCTCGTCGTTTCACCTCAATTATAATTAAATAGTTGGATTGGACTATTTAATTGATATGTGGATTAATTGTTTAGTTGGACTAGATAATTAAATACATGAAAAAAAATTTTCGTGACTACTAACGTGTCAAAAATGCGTGTAGGCCTATTTTTTCTAGGGTGGGGCGCATTTTTGTGTTGATTAATTATTAAGGAATTAGTTTTCTTGGATAATTATTTAACATGTGATTTATCTTTTATTTGTTAATTGATAATTCATGGAATATTAGATAATAATATTATTTATCCTAATTTGTTTGGGATAATTATTATATTTATCATTTATTTAAATTAAGGATTAATCTAATAATTATCTCTTAATTATTAAATCCTTGGAGACAATGATTACTCTTCTATATAAAGAGAGTTCTCCCAAACCTTATGACACATATAATTTCGCATTATTGGAAGGAAAAATAGCTTGGAATTTTCGGCTATTTTACTTGGGGTTCGAGTTTTGGAAAACTTCGGGTTTTCTAAGGTAGCATATCGAGGAGGTCAAGCGGCTTGAATCACCATCCACTTGGTGTTGCTTGGAGATACACGACAGAAGACAGTGACTTCTCAATTCTTTGATCTTGGATCTCGGATTGTTCTAGACGTTTATTCACAATAAACCGGTAAGCAATCTAAACCCCCTCGTAGGATTAGATCTATTTATTTATGTATTTTGGTTGTTAGATCTAGATCTTGTATTTTCCGCTGCGTAATCGGGTGGATCTTGATCCATCCGACGATATTACATCCTACAAGTGGTATCAGAGACTTTGATCTATCAATCAAAGTATGTAAATTTTAGATCTAAGGAGTGGAATAGAATGTGTAGATTGCTTTATTTTCTTTTTTTATGTATCGAAAATATCATGTATGTATGCTTTTGTGATTGTCGTGGTTGAAGAGATGGATTTGGTTGATATTGTTTACCCGTAGATCTATTTTATAGCTCTCTTGATTAGTATCAATTGAGCATAGGATTTGTATTTAATTTTATGCAATCGAAAATAATATAAAAGTTAGAATCTTTGTAATTTAATTTTGATCCAGATTCGAAACGACGAAGATCATGGTGTTGAAAATCATCAAGAAGGTAAAACGGGAGGAGGCCGATTGTTGTTGTTGTTGTTTTTTTTTTTTTTTTTTTTGTCACGACACAAATTTTTTTTTTTTTGCGGCAGCTTCAAAGTAGTTTTAGGGTTGCCGGCAAAGTTTGGTTATCAAATCTTTTTTTTTTTTTGGACATTAAAAACTGCCGTGACATGCAGTAACAAAAAAAAAAAAAAAATTATTAACTTTGGCCGAGGGCCTACGGCCTCCTCTCCTCGTCGTTTGTGGTTCGTGTCAAGATCGAAGATTCGAGATTCGGAAGTTTCAAGATCAAGTTCGGCTCGATTGAGATTTGAAGACTTAGATTAAATTTTTACTTTTCCTTAGAAAATAGGTTAGTCGGGGTACCAACGATCCATATCGGTGTTTATTTTTCCGTTAATTTTTCGTGTATGATCGAAAATTGTATGATATAACCGGAAATTGCCATGACATGCATCTTCATGATTCCACTCCAATGCATACACGTAGATATTTAATTTCGAATTAAATTAGGCGTGTATAACTCGATTAATTAGTTAACATACTTGCTTTAATTAATATGTGGTAGTTAATTAAAATTAAGTAACTAATTATAAAAACCGAGGACCTGGGTTTTGTCAATCGTTACGATTTTAGTGATGGATTCTCGATGAATCTCACTTAGATAAATCGTTGAGTTTTCGGTGATTGCTTCTCGATGAAGCCACCTTAAACATAAACGAGATTACGCTTTGGTTGATAATTTAGAAATTGGAAAATCATAGTACACGGGTTCGGAAATGGTCTAACCATGGTTGGGCGAGTTCAACTGAGCTACGGCTCGATTGACTCCCCTCCACGTGTGACGTTTGCACGGGGGTTCGACAAAACTTAGCATATCCGATAAGCCTTCGGGCTAAACGGGGCTTCTCTTGCCGGATCCGACCGACAGTCACATATGTTCCAACGAATAAGACGGCGTAGGCTTGCCTACTTAACCGACCCTGTTCGGAGTACTTTGATTTATTGTTTCTTATTGTCAAGACCGAAACCGTAATTAGTAAACCCACCACTTTTTTCAAAATATTGAGTGGGAGCGGGGAAGGTGACAGCCAACCCCACGGCCTCTACTATATAGGTGCAAGCACGTGAGAGAATGGTGACACCTCGTGCCGCTTTGATTTCGGCCCCCTTCGGATGGTGTTCACCGCTATCAAAATTCAAGGCTTGGTCTCCGAAAGGATAGGATTTCGGGTACTCGTCGGGTCACTGACCTGCCCCTCGTAGGCATACTCGGGGCTTGCTCTGAGATCTGATATAGTAGGTCACACTCATTAAGGGTATTTTAGAAATATCTTGGCTAGAAAAAGGAAGGTAATCAATGATTAAAGTCCGGGATGTCTGATTCTCGTGGGATGTTCGATACCCAATGTTTAATCATTGAGAGAGATTGTCTCAGTTTAACCGTCATAGTGTTGATATCGACCCTCTCGGACAGTACTATGCGAGGTTAAATCCTTGAAATGGTAGGATAAACTTTTTATAGTTTATTATTCTTAAAATAAAAATCTAGTAGTGAAAATTTACTTTTGAATTTAATTTTCTGTCATTTTATTTACAACTAAATCTCTAGGTTACTAAACTGTTATTAATAGGACTTCATTAAAAATGCGGAGAGTAACAAGTACGTTGTGATTATCAAATGCAGTTAATTTTTCGGAAGAGATTTTTCCATTGAGCCTTTAAAAACTTAAGTGACATAGTATAGGTATGTCACGGATGTCACTCGTGTTGAACGAGAGACGACCATACTTAGTTTACAAAAGATGATATAGGACTATCAGACAAATTCATTTAGTGAATTTTAAAAGTGTAATTACACAACAAATTTCTAAATTTCTAAATTGGAAAATCATATACATAAGGCGTTGCTAGTTAGACGGTATTTGGAACCGATAAACTAGTGGGAGCCTTAGTCTTATGATTTGTTGTTTTTTCTGAATCATTAAAAATATGTAATAGATGCACATGAGTTTCTCCATTTATTGGAAAAACAAGAATAAAGCGTTGCTAGTTAGACAGTATTTGGAACTGAGAAACTAGTGGGAGCTTAGTTCTAACTATTTTTTATGGAAAAATCATAAATACAAAGTGTTGCTAGTTAGACGGTATTTGGAACCGATAAACTAGTAGGAAATTTATTATGATCTCTCAAACCATTCGAACAAAGTGTTGCTAGTTAGACGGTATTTGGAACCGATAACTAGTGGGAGTTTTGGTCTTATGATTTGACGATTAGAAAAATCGATAGTCCAAGCAAGTAACACTGAACATCCCACAGTTCAAGAGTAGCGTCTACTCAAACGAACTGCTAGTTCAAGAATGGGAAAGAATGTTTATACATGTTAGTCATCTAAACTAAGTAGTTTTAAGGCTAAACCGGAAAATTAATTGGAAATTAGAGGATAAGGAAAGTGATTTCGGATCACTGACCAATGCATCCTTAGCAATTTTCTCGAAAGCTAAAGTTCTTTGGAAGAACCAGGTAGCTTTGCATTAAACGATAAATAAAAACGGGCAGTTATTTCAGATAACTAGTGGGAGTGATATAAGGAAATGAATCTCAGATTCAATTCTTGAGTATCACAGAAAATTCATTTTCTGGTTTCGGATTCGTTGGAACAAACGTATTCATTTTCAATACGATAATTTGTTTGTCTTATTGACGATAAATATAACATTCGTAGCACGAACCCAAGACTCGGACTTTTGTTTGATAAAGTCAGAACCACTAAAAAATGCTGAATAGGTATATGTAACACATCTCAAACAATATAAACGCAAATGGTTTCCGTATTTCGATAAACACTTCTTTATATACTATTAATTAGTGCATATTCCCCAACGACAAGATCTCGACCGGCTTACAAGTGATTCCTATCTCGCTAGTCAAAGGAACCCCGTCTCAAAGGAACAATGCCTAAGTTTCCTTTCAATCGGGAAAGGGTAATAGATTTAAAGAAGTTACATAGCTTGTTCATATCGACCTTCGGGGTCATATGAAAGATACAAGCTAGTGGGAGTTTTTTTTGAAGTAGTGACATCTTGTCTGACAACTATTCGAGACTCTGGTAAGTTTATCCAAAATATTTGGAGGAAATCTCTGATTTCACCAGAGATAGAGTATTCCATACTCAGAAATAGGTTATTGCGTAGTCTTCGGGACTGTGCTCAGCCTGCCTCCCAGTGAAATGTTTTCACTAAGGGATACACCATAAATTTGCCTGATATAGTTATTGATGTGCTATGATACGCTGTTGAACTTATTTAAGATATTGGTTGCAAAATAACGGTTTAAGTTGTAATTACAAAAACCGAGAAGTCTACCTAAAAGATGCCTACGCATTTGTGGATAAGGAGTGAATTCGGTTCACCCCACTTCCGTAAATATAGACATTTAGCATTTAGTGCTTAAAGGTAGGACTGGAAATTTTGCGTACACGTTCAGGTCGTGAAATATCTTAATGCATTGAGTAAAGGTTGGTTATAAAACTCGTGAAATCGAGAGAATGACGGTTATACTGTCAAACTCGGTCTGATAGAGTCTATAAATAACAACCTTGGATCTTGAAGTATTTGTACTCAAGATGTTACTAACTGATTTGTTCAGTCCACATCCAACACCGGCAGTTGGTGATAACACTAATAAAAACTAATAAACTAGATCAGTATATCAATCCACCCCGAACGCAGTGGGAGTATGGTTTGTCCATTACCCATTTCAGGACCTTATGGTCTATAGGGTAAATTGATGACCTATAGTCCTTTGTGGGCTGTGTAGGATCCTGATCATAGAGGTTGGTTTAAAAGCCATAACCCTGTGAATGGAGTTTGATACTCCAGTTCGTTGAAACTCTTGTAGAACCACCCGAGTATCTCGGGCCCAAAGGGAGTAATTGGAACTACACGGAGAAGAGTCGAATGAATAGGAAAGTTTAACTTTCAACGCAAAGCCGAGTAATTTAGGGGTGATTCCCTAAAAGATAGAGAGTTAACCGGACCGTGATCTCTCTTACCACTCGCCTTGCTTGATTTCGTCGAAAGCGGGAAATAGGGGTGATTCCCTAAGACTTCCTTGCCGAACAACGGAATCTGAATTCATTCAGAACAGAAGGGTTTTAGCTAAGAACAAATGGCAGATTCGTTACAAAGCAGAAAATAGGGGTGATTCCCTAAGACATTTCTGCGAGACTCACGGTATCTTAATTTATTCAGAAAGAACCTTTGGCAGGATGCCTGTCGTAGCTTATATCCTTTGGGGATTAAAGCAAACCTCTAGGTCATTTCAAAGTCATATATTTTAATATGTGGACTTGACCAGAATGTTGATAAGTCTTTTGTAGACTTGGCATAAATATTAGTAAAATAGTATGTAGATTAGTGTTTGTGAATGGTAACACTGAAACAGTTGGAAACAACATGGGTGTGTTATCTGAAGTCAGAGTCTGACATGCCATCGGGATTCATTCTAAAGGATTTGATTCGCTCAAATTCTCGAGAATCGATCATTGGCAATCCCATCCATTCACCTAGTTAAGATATTCTTGCATTTATGCAACATTCAACGATGTAGTACACCCTACCTCTCAAGAATGGTTATCTAAACCTGCGGACGAATACTACTCCCTCCGTCCCATTTTATTTGTCCATGTTTCCTTTTTGGTTTGTCCCAAAATAAGTGTCCACTTTGTGAATTAATTGTTAAATTTCTTCAAATACCCTTCTCTCTTCACAATATTTACAATAAAAAATGTGTAGCATTAAATGCTCCAACAACGACTTAAAGGGCATAAGTGTAAAAATATTGGATTATTTAATGTGATTCAAAGTATTAATTACACTTTTCTTAATCTGTGTGAAAAGTTTAACAGGACAAATAAAATGGGACGGAGGGAGTAAATGGGATGTTTAGTGAATCCTCAAGTCTCTTCGGAGAATGAGGAATAATATGCTAGTATATTCAGGTGCAAACTAGAATATAAGTGATGACACTGATTCTGACTTTAAGTCAGATTAAGGATGATCGTTAAGTCGATTTCGTCCTCAGTGTTGAATCAAAGGCATATTGAAATCGTACCACCGGATTAGATGGAAAGGCGACGTTTCGATCCCAAAGATTGACTCAAGACGCCAACCTAC
This sequence comes from Gentiana straminea, assembly GCA_036785695.1. Classification (NCBI taxonomy): domain Eukaryota; kingdom Viridiplantae; phylum Streptophyta; class Magnoliopsida; order Gentianales; family Gentianaceae; genus Gentiana; species Gentiana straminea. The sequence goes on along the minus strand of JAVUPR010000514.1, from coordinate 7,737,387 downwards.
CTGATCAGTGTACCAAGTCACATGGTATTCGGATTCTAAGTACGCGTCGGGTCACCGACCTACCTACGACGCAAAGACACTCCGGTCGTGCTTGGAAGGATGAATTACTAAGATGCGTTTGGAAGGTATGAATCTTGGGGATATGTCTCACTTGTTTTGAGCAAGTGGGAGAATGTTGTAGATATAGATATAAAGGGTGTGCTCTAAAATAATTAATCCACTAGCCTTTCGTGCAAGTGGGAGATTGTTAGGTGTAGTGCCCGAAAGACAATTATGTAATTGTTTTAGGACAGAATTAATAATTCATCTTATTATATGCATGTATGCTTATAATTAAGACACTACTGAAAACCCTAAGTACCTCGTTTATGTAATCACATAACTCAGTGTATGGCTATACACAAGAGGATTGAGTTAGTGAGATATACTTAAAATTAACTTAGTCCGTAGCGTTGATTAATCTGAGTACGGGTCTCATGATTAATATGCTAATAATGCGCCCAGAACACTTTAAGTGTGACAGTCTCATCCGGACTGTCGGTAATAGGGTACCTAGTGGGGCATTTATATATGATGATGATCATATAGTGCTGGACCGATTTGATTTGAGTTCTCGATATAATTCCGTGATCGAGAAGTCTTATCGAATCACAAGATGATCATATATGGATTAATCTCAATCCTGAGGTGATCACAGACAACTGCTTATACTAGGGTAGGGTTTGATGTGTTAGTAAGGATCACTTCGTAGTATGTGGTCCAACACTTCTCGTTGGCTCTATTCTGGGATGAGTGAGTAGTCTGTTCTATCACAGATATAGAATCCATTCCTTCCCTCGGGAAGTAGACAGACAGTTCCCTTATTTGTTAGCCCTAAGAAAATGATCGATCCCGGGAGTTCATGTTGGACTAATTAGCTACTAGTCCGATATGTGAACTAATTGATCACTAGGGAGTTAATGGTAAATAAGGATAATATGTTTCGAGAAGGGTTTACGAAAATATCCTGGCTCGAAATGAACAGTCTATGAAGGATTTATCCGTATGTAATGATTATATCAGTGGACGCTTATCAACTCAAGGTTGAGTGTAAGCTATCTATATTCGGCAGAGTTCAGTTTCGGATTTATGGTGGTGTAATCCCGGAATTAATAGACTGAATATTATTGTTCGGTCTGACGAATAATTTTATTTAATTTATTGTAACTACTGAATATGGGTCCATGGTCCCCGACGTGACTCCTAATATAGCATATAGGTTTCCTCGTCGTTTCACCTCAATTATAATTAAATAGTTGGATTGGACTATTTAATTGATATGTGGATTAATTGTTTAGTTGGACTAGATAATTAAATACATGGAAAAGAATTTTTTCGTGGACTCGGCCCAATGTGTCAAAAATGCGTGTAGGCCTATTTTTTCTAGGGTGGGGCGCATTTTTGTGTTGATTAATTATTAATGAATTAGTTTTCTTGGATAATTATTTAACATGTGATTTATCTTTTATTTGTTAATTGATAATTCATGGAATATTAGATAATAATATTATTTATCCTAATTTGTTTGGGATAATTATTATATTTATCTTTTATTTAAATTAAGGATTAATTTAATAATTATCTCTTAATTATTAAATCATTGGATGACAATGATTACTCTCCTATATAAAGAGAGTTCTCCCAAACCTCATGACACATATAATTTCGCATTATTGGAAGGAAAAATAGCTTGGAATTTTCGGCTATTTTACTTGGGGTTTGAGTTTTGGAAAACTTCGGGTTTTCTAAGGTAGCATATCGAGGAGGTCAAGCGGCTTGAATCACCATCCACTTGGTGTTGCTTGGAGATACACGTCGGAAGACGGCGGCTTCTCAATTCTTGGATCTTGGATCTCGGATTGTTCTAGACGTTTATTCACAATAAACCGGTAAGCAATCTAAACCCTCTCGTAGGATTAGATCTATTTATTTATGTATTTTGGTTGTTAGATCTAGATCTTGTATTTTCCGCTGCGTAATCGGGTGGATCTTGATCCATCCGACGATATTACATCCTACAACTCATATATATATATATAACACAATAGACACCATAAAAATTCACTTAATTTACGGTTTTTGTTAATTTTTTTAATATCTTTTACCCATTTCTTAATATTTTTATACGCAAAACATTCGGTGCCCAGAACGAATTAACTCGAGTGTGACTTTACTTGGTGATGAATCGGAATCATGATATCCACGAGCATTGTCAAACCACCAATCATTTTAGTCATATTGCAAGGTGATATGGTTTCTTATTTGCTTGTATGCAACGGCTTAGGCACCCATGGAAGACATTACTGTCAAGGGTTGTCTTCTAAGGGACCGCTTAACTCTATTCCCTACTTTTGATTCTATTGATTTTTCTTTTGTTCGCCGTACCGGCACTGTACCTGCGTACCTACTGGCACGACATGCTTTGTCTTTACTTACTGTAACTTCTTGGGACAAATTGCCACCTCAGGATGTTTTAGCCGCGTGTTTTGCGGACGTTAATTAATAAAGTTCTTTGTTCCTTCAAAAAAAAAAAAAAAAAAAAAACAATTGTGTCAACACATATGACACAACACAATTTTATACATTTTATTTTAATGTACCCATCATGATCACATAACCTTAAAAATATTTTATGTTACTCATTTTGACATAATGGTTTCGAGTATAACATTTAAGATGAAAGCTTTCAACGTCATGTTTCCCCATTGAGTAATATTAAATATTTTTGATAGTGACTTGTAGCCATTGTTGAATCATAAAATAATACGATTGGTATGTATATCATGAGATTTCTATATTTAATCAAGAGAGCCTTTAAAGGCACCACACTTATTCTATTTAGGCACCCAAATTAAGGGGCACCACACTCTCATTTGTTGTTTTACCTTAGACACCACACTGATTTTTACATATACTCAATGTACCACACTCTAATAACAATATCACATCGCTACTTACGCACCACATGTGTCAATATTTTCCACTCCAACATATTAATTACAAATGTATACCTAATTTCCTTCCGGCCGCCACCCACCCACCAACCCCGCCACCTCCCACCCCACAATAGCCATGCCACCTCTCACGTACACCCCACCCACCTATCCTAGTCACCCATGTACCCATCTTCCTCCACCATCACCGAGCCCCACCGCCCTATTACACCTAAATTTGACGTATTTTGAATAAAAGAAAGCAAAATGCAGGAAAGAATCTCTCAATGGTTAAAAGAAATGTTCAGTTCTAAAAAGTTGAAAAAAAAAAAAAAAAAAAAAAAAAAAACAACGGCAGAAAGATTGGATATTATATGAACTACTCAAATCTTCACCTTCAAGAGCTCTGTCAAATTTTTTATTATTTTTTTAATACGCGAATCGGATTTTATCATTGTTTGCACGGTGGTTTTGGAGTTAGATGGTGGATTTATTGATAGATTGAGAGAGAATGATGAATTTCTTTATAGTAAGAGATGGTGGAAACGGTGATTTGGGTGGTTAAAGGGTGGAGAAGATGGTGGTTGTAGGATGTTATTGTGATAAAAAAAGATTTGGATATAGTGAAAATAATCTTGATGTAGTAAATTTGGATTTTAATAGATGTGGTGTCATTAGTAGATTCATCATTTAAAAACATAATATGTGGTGTCTGAAGTAAATACATATTTTATAACTAACTGGCAGTGGCGGACGTAGGATCCCGGGTGAGGAAGGGCGATACTAAGGGCGAGTGTAAATTTTTAGGGGGGGCAAAAAAAATACACAACATACATAATAGAGTATTTTCCGGATCTAAGGGGGGCGCTTGCCCCCCCAAGTACTAAGGTACATCCGCCCCTGCTAACTGGTGCATATGGTAGAAAAAGTGTGGTGCCTTTAAAGACACCCTTTAATCAATTAAGGGCTTTTCATGTAAAAGAAAATAGGCACTTCCTCTGACATTTAACCTTTTAAAGTCGAATCTTGTACAAATGTGATAATACAGTAGATTTATTAAAAGTTGAATGTAAACTTAAAATTTGATTTTGACTACAAAATTTAATGGACACATATCATCATATGAGTGATTGTAATAATGTATATTAATTCTCGAAAGATATTGATATTCGACCTTTTTTTAATACAATAAAAGAAATTTTCCCTTGATTTTAAAGATGTTGATATTCGACATTTTTTTAATTACAATAAAAGAAAAAATACTACAACTATTTAACAACATATTAGTGGAAAACATGCCACATAAGGTGGGTATAATTTTTTAATTACAATTAATGAAAAAATACTACAACTATTTAACACCATATTAGTGGAAAACACACCACATAAGGTGGGTATAACTTTCCTGAAGAGGAAACTATACTGAAGGACTCTGACTCTCAAATTTTCTCCGGAGGGATTCGAATAAGGTCTCGCACTCTCGCCTATACCACTGAAGCAGATTAGCCTCATCAGCTCGATATTCAACATTTGACATCCGTATATTCAATATTGAATAAAGTATGATGTCACGATAAATTCGATGTGATGATAATAAAATCGACAAAAGAGAAAAGAAAAGAATAGAAAAAAAACAATATATACACTTTCAGTTTTGCTCGTCAGAGTCCCATTCGCTCCTAAACTCTCACTTGCTCCTATCTCTTTTGCGCATTAAAACAAACAAGTGGTAGCATACTTTGCCTCTCCGACTACGGCACCGTTAAGATGCTTGCCGGTGCATCAGCCGGCGGCAGGGTCTCCGCCGAAATATCATCTGAAAGATCCTCAACAACAATAGTATATCTCCAGTTGCGCTGACGTTTTGCCGGCCTTTATTAAATTCCACTTTCCCTGCAAGATCTCCAGAGCCTGGTTAGAAATCTGATGTCTTATGTGTAAATTCTCGCTCTGTCTATGGATTAAACATCATAATAATTTTATGTTGTTTTATGTGGTAATCGACTGATAAATTAATGAGTTTGCTGTGGAGTTTTGATGAAAGTTGGAGTTTTTATTGGATATCTCTTAGCAATTTCTGTCGGGTTGTTTGGGATTGATTATTGGTTTGATGAATATGGATTTTTAAGGTGTTGAAAGTCAAAAGAATGAACAAGGCTGAAAAACTGGGAATCAATCGATGCTTGAATTTGTTGGACATGCAAAAATGATAGAGAAATTCATTATAGAAGCTTGTTTTGTTATCTGATTGCTTTGTTCATAAGGTTGAAGGTTGATAATTTGGCTTTTTGACACCCATAGGTACCGGAAATTGTATTTTTTTTAACAAATGAATAACATGAGGTCTGACTATATAGCTGAAGAAGTTAACGGTGAATTCAGGGAAGTGGGAATGGGGTCAAACAGAGAAGAAGATGATGGTTTCTTTGATTTTGGATCAAGTGATTCTCTTCTCCCTGGTCTGCATGATGATATAGCATTGACATGCATTGTTAGGGTATCTAGATCAGATTATTCTTCCCTTTCTTGCCTTAATAAGAGGTTTAATTCGATAATCAAAAAGGGTTATTTGTACGAGCTTCGAAGGCAGTTAGGTGTGGTTGAGCATTGGGTATACATGGTTTGTGACCCGAGGGAGTGGGAGGCGTTTGATCCATTCAAACAGAAATGGTTGAGGTTGCCTAAGGTTCCGTGTGACGATTGTTTTCATTTTGCTGATAAGGAGTCATTAGCTGTAGGATGTGAATTGCTGGTTTTCGGAAGGGAGTTGTTTGAGTTTGCTATTTGGAAGTATTGCTTGATTCGTCATGATTGGTCGAAGTGTGAGGGAATGAATAACCCCCGATGCTTATTCGGTTCAAGTAGTCTTGGTTCACTTGCTATTGTAGCCGGTGGGAGTGATAAGACTGGGAATATTCTTAAATCTGCTGAGCTTTACAATTCAGAAACAGGCAAATGGGAGACATTACCTAACATGCATTCTCCACGTAGACTTTGCTCCGGGTTTTTCATGGAGGGTAAATTTTACGTTATAGGTGGTATGAGTGGCCCGAATGATTCATTGACTTGTGGAGAGGAGTTTGATCTTAGGACTTGGAGGTGGAGGAAAATTGAGGACATGTATCCAACTGTCAATAGAGCTGCTCAAGCACCTCCACTTGTTGCTGTCGTTGATAACCAACTTTATGCAGTCGAATATCTGACTAATATGGTAAAGAAATACAACAAAGAAAATAACTCATGGAGTGTATTGGGAAGACTTCCTGTTAGGGCCGATTATTCGAACGGTTGGGGTCTAGCTTTCAAAGCTTGTGGGCAGGAACTTCTTGTTGTGGGTGGACAAAGAGGTCCAGAAGGTGAAGCAATCGTCTTGAGCTCTTGCAACCCAAATTCTGGAATCAATAATGGAACTTTAGACTGGAATGTTATTGGTTTAAAGGAAAACGCTGGTGTCTTCGTGTATAACTGCGCTGTCATGGGTTGCTGAGACATCGTTTAATGGAGTTTTCACGGGATTAGTGAATCCAACCCCTGCCATTTTCCTTATTTAGACTTACCCTGAATTTCTTCTGATTGGTGCTGGTTTTACTTTATCACAAAGGCATTTTCTTTAGCCATTTTTTCTTTCAAGTGTTTGAAGTGTTGGTTTTATTTTGTTGTACCTGAACCATGGTTCTGATTTAGTGTTTACCTGCAGAATGCAAGAATAATGCAATTTTCTTCACTGTTGATATTCACATTACAAGTTAATGTCTTTCTATTTAGTCTGCCCAATTTAAAGTGCAAGTTGTTGCAGCAGTGAGACCACCCCTTTCCCATGCCTACCCCATTTTTCACTGTGTAATATGTACAGGATCAGCAGATTAGGTACAGTGACTCTACTCCCCCCATCCCCCATGAAAACGTTGACTTTTTTGAGGGAAAAAAACAACCTATATATTTTCTTGAAACCTTTTAATATAGAGAAGTTTGTTTGACTTGATGTGTAGTGTCTGGAAGTGGATGAATATTAGTAAAGTTTGGATATTGATGTGGATGATGATGTGTGTAAAGTAAAGGGGGGGACTCCCATAACCGTTTATTGCTGGTGACTGACACCCCATAACCCCCCCTTTTTTTAACCTTTTTAACATAAACACAAATTAGGTAAGGAATAGGAAAGCTCCTTTTCAACCAACTTCTCCCACTTCCTCCTGTCTTTATATGGTTTACACTGTGTATCTGATGTGATTTTATGTACGTTATGATTCGTCCATTACACATTCTGTCATAACATGTATCTCTATACACTTTTCTTTGAATTCACGATGTATCCATATGCAATTTCCTGACACTAATTCTTTGAGGTACTGTTGAACACTAATGTTGAAGACTTCTCCCGACAAAATTTGCTTGAAGTCGAGACCTCTTGCTAAAGCGATCAGAGTCTCTCCATTCTGACCAACCTTCGTTGGTTCTCTACTAATTTTTTTTTTTGGTCATTGATCAATGCGTAAATCTTATTGATTGGTGCAAGTGTCACTATAATCAACGTTTAATTGATTATGTAACAACGATTTTGTGGGTTACACCAAGTGAAAAGGTGAGCCGTGTTTTGGACAAATCTAATATCTCCATTTGGTATAACCTCCAAGGACCAAACCGTTGGTGTATAATAATTTCTTTGTACCGAAGATGTAGTGCATATATATATGTACTGTATGTATCATTACCGTTCACTACATTGCATTGTTGTAGAAATTTTGATTTATTTCACTATGAATAAGATTCCGTAATTAAAGAAAATGATCAAAACACTGTTCAGACTTCTTTGAACTCGTGTACGTGGGATGCAAACCAGTGGCCCTTGGGGTTATCAAGCTTTCGAGAGAAACTAAAATTCAACTATGAAATCTAGGTCAACTATGAGTCTATTTATAGGTTTTTATACGAAAAACCATTGGCTAAAGGGGGAAATTGCATATTCTATGCTGACAAATTGATGAGGTGGAAGAAGGTGAGTGAAGAAAAAATGTAGAAGGATTGTAGGGATAATGTGTGTGATTAGATGTTGTAGTGGTGATAAATATTTTGGAATATTGTTTAAAATAAAATGAAATTTTTATCATACAACCGTTGTAAGAAGATTGTATCAAGTGTCATATATTACAACAATTAATTTCTAATATCTCATATACGATTAAAATGTATTATGTGAAATAGAGTAAAAATAAAATGTTTTAATATATATCATTTGGTATAACTTTAATACAACTGTTACACCATAAAATATCTCAAATAATATTAAACTTTAATCTAATGATATTTTTCTCCTTCCTAGTTGTAACTAAAATTTATGTATACATGTGAATGTTTTTTTTATTAATATAATCTATTTTTTAAGGTTATGTATTTATTCTTTCAGTTTAGTTTGATACTGTTTTTTTTAGAGAGCATTATATGTTTGGTTATCTAAAAGCAGAGAAGATAATAGACAATCTTCGAAAAAAGTTCTCTACTTTGTATCTATTATTTTACATTTTAAGCTAATTTGGTATTCTATTCTGACAAAGTTGGTAAGAATCTCTCCACTTTGTCTCTATTAGGGTTGCTCTTAAAGAAGCTCGGAAAGATACGAACTTTACAGTAATTTGAAGTCAGCAAAATGTAATAGATTAGCTTTGATGTAATGCAGGGAGGTTGGGTTTCCAATATACAGATGTCTATACTCTTTCCTTAGTATCCGATTTTTTCCATCCTGTGTTTTCTAGACTAGGGTTTTAAGGAGGTAGGACTGTATATTGATGGCTTATGGTGTTTTGAGGTGGCCTTGGTGGTAAAACATGTAATTTTCTCTCATTAATAAAATTACAGGTTTGATTAAAAAGAATTAAAAAAAAAGAAGTCAGCAAATGTCATGTGAAAAAATAATCACATAAAAGTGTGGTGCCATGTAGTGATTTCATGGTGTCACGTAGAAATCACGGTGCCCCGAGGCATTTTTCAGGATGCAAATAGAATGCCTTGAATTTATGTACAACAGAAAATTGCTGAGGTTTATTCAGTAATGACTTTTTTTTTTTGTTTTTGAAAAGGCAGTAATGACTATTTCGTATGAGCAATAGTTATGGCTAGTGCTTTTACTCTTGCACGTATTGGTTTATGTCATTTTGTTACTTGACATGTGTTTTTTTCATATTCAAATCGTGCTTTAGAAATTAAAGCGCATTGTCTCATATCGTGATTTACGCCACAAACAGGGGCATTTGTTGTAATTGTAAAACCCCGAATTTTCAATCAAGGGTACGTATTGTTGTCCTTTCGTAAATTAACGATTTGACGAATTAATAGAGTATCGAGAAATACACGTTTGACCATGATTACGATTCTTCAAATTTAAAAAAAAGAAAGAGAAAAGATAATTATGGAAAGATGTCGGTGATCCGTTAATTAACGATAATACCTAAAGTTAGAGATTGACTAGGATTTGATTGGAAATAGATTGACACAAGTATTAAAGACGGTACTTGTTGGAGGGGTTTATCATTCCTACAAATATATATGTATCAGCGTGTGGTGTGTGCTAGTGTTTTGAAAAGAAAGAAGAAAGCAGAGGAAGGAATTTTTTTTCAGGTCCTGTCACACGTTACTTTTTTTTTGAGGTATAACTTTACGTACAGGGCCGAAAAGAGGTTATCCTCACGTATACGCACGGGGTGGGTGTTTCCAGGGTGTATTATGTGAGGGATTTTCAATTTTCACGTGCGTAAGGTTTAAAAATGGTACGTACGGGTGAATTTTGATACGTACGGGGCGAGCTACATTTCCCGTGTGTATACACCCTAGAAAAGCCTTTTCCCGGGTGTATACACACCGGACGAGCCATTTTTATTATGTACAAGGCGAGTTTAGTAAATCCCGGGTGTATACGCCCGGGAATTTTGTTTCATGGATGTATAAGCCCGGGGCGGACCATTTTCATACGGGAAACCTCTCCCCTTCTTCTTCATACGGGTTTTCTTCTTCCCCAAAGAAAAAAAAAACAGATCTAAAAATGTCCCGGAATTGCACGAATAAGATATCTTGCGGCACACGCATACCAAAACCAATTCCATTGTCGTCCTCTTTTAACAAGTTCAACCCAATCGCCATTGAAGCTAAAAAGAATGTTCATCTTGTTCTTATCTACGAATATTTAAACGAGTCACGTTAGTATACAGTTGAATATAAAAATATAAAATGCAACTATATATATAATTTAGGGGAAATTATGAAAAAGGACAAATAACTTTTTGAAATTATCAAAAATGACAAAATATCATGTATTAAAACAATTTTGCACCTCTATGTACAAATGCTCCTAAAATGAAGGTGAAAAATGAATTCCACGTTCTTGGGGGAAAAAAGCGTGGTATAATATTATTGAATTATATATATATTTTCAATCATCATAGAGTCGATACTTTAAATATCCTTTTACATTGGTTTTTTGATTTTTTGGTGAAGTACTGTACTTTGTTTGTCATTGTGTGCGTTTTTGGTATGATATATTATTGAAAAGTTCGGTCGTGTCGTAGCGCCGTAATAAAGTAATCATCATGACGTGTTAGATGTATTTACATCATGATGATTGGTGGAAAGATGTTGGACAGATCCACAGAACAGAACATAATTTTTTGATCTAGCGGATGCCTCACTTCCGGCCGAGGCTTTATCAGGCTGCTGAGAATGGGAAAAGATGCTCTATTGAGCAGACCTAATGAAATTTTCTACGAGCTAGCTATATAAGGAGCCCCAATACAAAGCCTGAGGATTAGGCCGACACAGCTGATCAGAAGGAATCGAAAACACCCTAAGGATTCATGCAATTTCTAAGAACCTCGTCAGGTCGAGACATACTATGGAATGCGCCGTATTTTTATTCGTTGTGGTGTTAATCGTTTTATCAAGTCTTCCATTACATCTTATTGTATTGATATGTATGACGTCTATTACAATAACAATCATTATACTATAAGGTTTAAACAAAGAATATAAACTACAATAAATTTAAACTACGTGGTATAACATACATAAGAAAAAAAATAGTTAACCATGGATCTACACCTAGGTAATATAAAAAAAACGATAATCGAGGATAAAATCGTTATGAGCATTGTAAAACTAAGTATGTACACTTACAATTTAAAAACGAAGTTACGCCAATCATATTAGTCTGTAATCATTTTAAACTAATACTCTCAACCAACAACACAATATCTTTTGCAAAAAGTCGAAAAAAATAAAAAAAAATCAACTATCATCATACATTTGCAGGCTTTTTTCTATTACATTATATAATAAAAAAAATTATAAAACATGCACCATAATAACAATAATTGTATTATATAAACATTCAAAAATAAATAACAAATAATATTGTAAAATAAAATGACATACTCGTTTTTTCAACGAGCTAAAGTTTGTCGATCCGTTGATACCTTTCTCCTTCCCAAACTATCCAATTTGATGATATTAAATTTGATTTGATGATGTATATGTGAACAAGGTGTGGTGAAGAAGGTGAAGATCGGATGAAAGTAGTATTAGTAACTAGTTACATTAATTTGTTATTGGTGAATGTTTTAATTACATTCACCTATAAGACAGAAAATCAAGTACGCCACTACAAGAAAAAATGATTTTAATGAGGGGAATTTTATGACGGGAGGTAAATTTGGTCATTAAATAGTTGTTTTAATTATGGTAAAATAAATTGATGACAAAACATTATTTCCCGTCATTATTGATCCAGAATTCTCCTCATTATGTTATCAAAAAATTATTCCTCTCATTATTGTAAATTCTTTTATTTTTTAAATGTTAATTTCCTATAATCTTAAAAAAAAATCCTTTTTTGGAAGAAAAAAACTTTTAATAATTAAACATATATATGAAAAACATTTCTTTCTCAAACATCTCCCCAACCCCCAAATAGACGGATCCCCAAAATCAATCATCTTCGACCTAACCTCCGCCTTCTTCAGCCCTCATTCGCCTTCTTCAATTCTTTTCCGCCTTCTTTCACCTTTCTCCTCTCCGACAAGTCTTTCACCTTCCGGCAAGGCAGCACCTTTCATTGGAATTGGACAAATAAGGAAGCTCCGATCTAGTACAAGTTTCGTTTATACTGTCGGATTTCATTGGAATCTGGATTTTAGAGGTACAAGTTTCGTTTATACTGTCGTCCTAATTTTTTGAAATTAGATAAATCGTTTTTTTCGAAGCTTTACATCAAATTAATTGTTTCTACTTCGCTTGCTACTCCTTTAATCTATGAAACATTTTTTTCGTTTTATGTAAACATAAAAATTTGGCCATTTTTCGTTTTCAGTAAATTGATTTGTGCTATGTACGCGTATAATCTTTTGAAGGAGAGTAAAGAGCCGTTATGCCTATTTTGTTAATACAATTGAAGTTGCATATTCTTCTTTTATATAGCAGCAGGTTTTTCGTACTGGGATGATTTTTTCTGGACAAACAGAGGGTATTTTTTTCTGGTTCTTGTGCTTGTTAATTTCGTTTTTTTAAAGTCATTATGAAATGGGAGAGTGAAACGCAGCTGTAAGATGGTTTTAAAGTACATTGATTTTGTTAGTTTGTGTGTTTGGATTTGTTCTTAACTGGACAAATTTGTTAAAACTTTAATTCACATTTTTTGGAAAGTGAGTGATTGTGTAGCATAAGTGCATAACAGTGTTGAGACTTTGGGCTTAACTGTGAAATTATTTGAGACTACTCTGTATATAAGTTACGTCTTTTACGACACCACATAAATCCTACTATTTTGATTCATAGCTAAATGTTAATAGACTGTTTTATAGTTGACATGAGCAGAAAATTGACTTCCGTGTCATTTTTAGAGCCGAGTGGTACTTGCTCAATAGGACAATTATGAACTTAGAAACAGGGGCTGTGGAGAGAGGATATTGATGATGCGTCCACAACCGTTGTGTCATAGGTTATCTACACCATTTATTATGATGAGTTTAAATGATGGAGTGAATTATGGAGATGAGGGTGTTGTGGAGAGAGGACGAAAATGAATTTTGGACCTTGGTGGTGCCAGTAACATACCATTTTGGGGGAAATTGTGGCTTTCAGTTCTGTTTTCTCTATAGCATTAAGTTCAGTGTTGATCATTATACTTGATCGGAATCGTATTTCTCATATATATATATATATATATATATATATATATATATATTCCTTTTTTATTTTACTTCGATATTGATCTATTTAGGTGCTCGGGGCACATGAATGGTCTGGTAATAATCCGTTGCCACCTGCGATGTGGCTTTCTCCTTAGGCTCTTCCATTCCATCCAGGTAATTAACATCATTTTCTCCATCCAATCTCTGTGGTTGAGCTACCTGTTTAATTACTTTTTGGTGTAAACGTTTTGGCAAAACAAGTTACTTATGCAGTACACTGCAAAATATATATATTGCAGGAAGGATGTGGTGTCAAAGGCGCATGGTTTACCTTCCAATGTGCTATTTGTATGGAAAGAGGTTTGTTGGTAAACTTCAACTGTTTTGTCTCTCAGAAAGGAAATTTATACAGTGCCATACCATGAAGTAAATTGGAATCAAGTTCGCAACCAATGTGCAAAGGTCTGAAAGAGCAACTATATATATATAATTCCCTCTCTTTGATTAAGTTAGTTTAATTTGATCTTTCTTTTATCAATGCGGCTTTGTATGTAGGAAGATCTGTACTACCTCCATCCTCACATACAAGATTTGCTTTGGACATCTCTTCATAAACTTGTGGAACCCGGCATGATGCACAGGTCTGCAGGCAAAAGAATAAGAGAAAAGGCTCTTCACGTTGTGATGGACCACTTACACTACGAAGATGAAAATACAGGCTACATATGCGTTAGTCCTGTAAACAAGGTTTTTTTTTTTTTTTTTTTTTGTTTCTGGGGTACTCATCATCTTACATGTTCGCTAAAAGTTCTCACACATGTTCGTTTTTTTCCTGTTCATTCATTCTTCGAGTGGGGGTTAGGGTTCTTTAAGTTGTATTTCTTGCTTTGAACATGTCGGTTCATGTGTTTGTTTATGTGATTATACTGAAGCTAAAAGTATCATTTGTCATGACTGAATACAGTTTTTCATAATAGGTTCGTTTAGCAAGATATTCAACATTTCAAAGCATAAAGTCGTTGAAGGGCGATATGATAAAAGAAACGAAGCAAACTTAGTGGACGGCCATCCTTATAATTCATACGTAAGTATCGAGTAGATCTATCCTTTTTTTTTTTTCTGGTATATGTTGGAAGACACCGGATAAAAGAACATAGTCCAATTTCATAGTTCACATTACTATAACTGTATGACATTTATTACGTCTTCATTGCTATTTTTTTATTAGGACGTTGTGTAGGATGCTTTTGGAGAAATGGAAGACATAGACCGTGCTATTGCATTGACCCTCGTACAAGCAGAACAAGTAGGGAAAAAATGGTGGGTCAGTAATCTATCTTTCTAGTAATATGTCAAATTTCATGGGGATTTTGTGGCAAGCTGTAGCATGTGGTATATTAAAAATGTTATGTGGTACTTTGTTTTATGACCACTTTAACATTGTAAACCTGAATAATAGCTAAATATGTGATTCCTCTCGTTTCGAAGGCTACGGGACATGGACTAATGATTTCACCTTTGATGCAATTGCGAGTTATATGTATTATGGGACTTTGATGGTATCAAGGCCAATAAAATGTAATTCAAAAGGTCTAGGTTTGTTTCATTTGTTATTCTTGTTTTTATCCTTGATAGGTACTTGATTTGGCAAGTTGGTTAGAAGATATGGATGGGTTTGAATCTGCATGGTCTCCATAGAGATGCAAGTATGTATTTTAATTTTCCTTTTGTACTCAGATCCAAAATGTTGGCATCTTGCTGAATGCTTATATATGAAACACTGATTTATGTTTTGTGCATTTTGTATGGTTCTGCAGCTTATAAAGGAAGAATATATGTGAAACCATCCAAAAGTCTTAAGAGCAAAAATTGAGTTGATGGTGCTTTGGTGCGGAAGGAAGGTGAGAGGATGTCTACTGTCAAAGTGTTTATGATTGTAAAACCCTTTGGTTCATCAGTTTTAAGAGTATAAGCAGTGATTAGGTGATTTAAATAATGCTGCCTAGATGAAGGATTTGTAAATTTTACACAAATCTTATTTTATACATGAATGTATGTGATGCTTTAATATTTATCAGATAGTGACAAACCACTCTTTGAATTCTGTCTCATCCCATGACAAACCATTCTTTCATGGTATGTTTGATGAGGGTGGGTTATTTACAAAGAGCATGATTTAGTGTGGGGCTAATAACCCTATAATGACGGGATTTTTTTGTAATAAATTCATGATTTATTGAGGGCAAATGTCCCTACAACGAGGGAACTTGTTGTCATTAGTTTGTGCATTAATGACGGGTAAATGGCCCTTTAATGATGATTTTTTGGTCATTAAATTGTGTTTTAGTGATGGGTAATTAACCTTATAATAACGGGAATAGTCGTCGTTAAAAAAATATTAATGACATGAATGTACGGTCGTTAATGTGTATTATAATTAATGACGGTAGCCATTTTCTCATCATTGTTTATTTTTACCTAGAGAGGCAGTAATAAGGGGGTGATGATGGGAATTTCCCCTCATTAAAAGTCTTCAATGACGAGAAAATGCCTTTTAATGACGGGAATTCCTCTCATTAAAACCTGATTTTCTAGTAGTGACACTACATCCATGAAACACAATTCCCCGACGTATACACCCGAGATTTACTAAATTCGCCCCGTACATAAGAAAAATGGCTCGCCCGGTGTGTATACACCCGGGAAAAGGCTTTTCTAGGGTGTATACACACGGGAAATGAATGTATCAAAATTCGCCCCGTACGTACCATTTTTAAACCTTACACACGTGAAAAGTGAAAATCTCTCACATAATACACCATGGAAACACCTAACCCGTGCGTATACGTGAGGATAACCTTTTTTCGGCCCTGTACATAAACTTATACCTCAAAAAAAAAAGCAACAAGTGACAGGACCTGGAAAAAAAATTCCTAGCAGATGAGCGTGGGTGCACGGCAAGGGGGAAAGCAATTTGGTTATATATAATATATATCCAAAGTGTGTCGCAGAGGGTCAACGGAGAAGTATATATTAGTGTTGCATGGCGGAAAGAAAAGAAAGAAGTAAACAGCCGCATGGAAAAGAATAATAAGTATAAAGGATATGAGATTATCGTACAGTATGAATTTCATGGTTACGAACAGGGATGAGCAATAAAAGGGCTGACTCTGTTTAAAGAGGAATCGGACAAGGAGTATCACGGCAACAGAAGAAAAGAAAAGACGATATTCGGTACACCGAATCCCAATCCGTTTCACGAATGAATTACGGATAAATTTAAGTTATGTTAATTATTGTCTTTTAAGAGGTTCAATTTTAGATTCAGCATTAATGGTTGGATTTTTAATTTTTAGGGTTTATTGGTTTATTCGTAGATTCGCAAGGGTTTGAAGGTTGATCAGTTGTCCAGCGTTTGGCTTCGTTTTTTCTACGTTTACGAGGTAAGGAGTTCTTCTTATCAAAAGTATCCATTTTGTTTTAAAGGTTATGTTTTTAACACGTTTCAGAATCATTTTATTGTAAATTGGCATGGAATTGGACACGTTATGTGTTTTAGGACAGGTTGCCGGACTAGTTTCAACTCAAAAAGTGAATCTGGGGTTCGACTGGCACGCTGAACCGAGGCGCCTCTCGGGTAAGCGCACTAGAAAATCCTCGGATTGGATTTCTAGTTGTTTTGTGGGTTCAACAGTGTTTTTGTTAGGTGTAGTGCCCGAAAGACAATTATCTAATTGTTTTTATGACAGAATTAATAATTCATCTTATTATATGCATGTATGCTTATAATTAAGACACTACTGAAATCCCTAAGTACCTCGTTTATGTAATCACATAACTCAGTGTATGGCTATACACAAGAGGATTGAGTTAGTGAGATGTACTTAAAATTAACTTAGTCCGTAGCGTTTATTAATCTGAGTACGGGTCTCAAGATTAATTTGCTAATAATGCGCCCGAACACTTTAGGTGTGACATCTTATCCGGACTGTCGGTAATAGGGTAACTAGTGGGGCATTTATATATGATGATAATCATATAGGGCTGGACCGATTTGATTTAAGTTCTCGATATAATTCCGTAATTGAGAAGTCTTATCGAATCACAAGATGATCATATATGGATTAATCTCAATCCTGAGGAGATCACAGACAACTGCTTAGACTAGGGTAGGGTTTGATGTGTTAGTAAGGATCACTTCTTAGTAAGCCACTACAACTGTCCTAAGCTTCTCAAAAAATGGATTTTAGGAGAAAAATAAAAAATGGGAAAAAAATCGATAAAGACATAAATGCCCACATATACAAGAAATTATAGAATCAGGTCACTGTAGCGACCCATATTTCATGTCAGGTCTGTTCAGGCCTGACATTTATTTTTAAGTCCCCCGTGCCTGTTTCCACGATCCCGTGGAAAATTCCACCAGATGACGTGGAATTTAAATATTTCACGTGGAAAATAAAAAGGTGTCAAAAGTTAAATTTCCACGTGACCACGTGGAAAAGAAATAAATGTCACGTGAAATGTACCACGGGCCCGTGGGAATTTACATTAAATTTGTTTGTGGCTCCGAAATGGAAGTTAGGCTTGATTGCAAGAAACTTAGACTTAATTCTTGAGCTTCTTTGATTTGCTCGATCAATGATGCTGCTGAGTTATTGGGTAGAACCGTAGAGCTGCCATGTAACACCTTTTCCCCTCTTTTTTCATTTCCTTGAAGCACTTGTAAATAATTTTGTTCAACTTCTTTTTAGAGACCATGTATGCATCAATTTCATTGTCCAAATCTGCACCTCTTTTTCTCCTAAGGCAAGACTCAAGCTCCTGGACGCTTTCCTTCATTAGAGAATATGCATCTCTTGATGTGTTGCAAATGTCTAACAACCTCAAAAATCCATCCAATGTCTCCTCTTCCCATGTACCGTTATTTTTTTCTCGGGAAAGAAGATGTTGGCTCCTTGGCATCTGAAGTACATCTTCTAGGCATTTGTAAAGGTTTCTTAGGCCATCCAATTTCTTGGAAGTGGATGTATAAGACGTAGAAGATGCACCTTGGGATGACTTCAATCTGCGTAAATGTTTCTCATTTTCCTCAAGAATAGGATGAGTGGATGTTGGCAAACTAATTGAACGACAATGGTTGGATAACTGGGATTTTGAAGCTAAAGTAGCCATCTTTTTTTCTTCTTTTGTTTTCTTGCTTTGTTGAATTGCTGAATTTGATGATGGTTGTCTTCTACATCTGTCTATTATTTACCATGGATCCGTGGGAATTTACTTCTCTTTTTCACGTGGCCTTTATTTTTTTCCACGTGGTCGCTTGAAAATTTAACTTTTGACATCTTTTTATTTTCCACGTGAAATATTTAAATTCCACGTCATCTGGTGGAAGTTTCCACGGGATCGTGAAAACAGGCACGGGGGACTTAAAAATAAATGTCAGGTCTGAACAGACCTGACATGAAATATATGTCGCTACAGTGACATGATTATATAATTTCTCCATTTATACAACTCATTCATTTGCCTTTTTCCCATTTAGGATATATTGTCTACTTAAAAGTAGAAGTTTTACAACACACAAAGTACTTATTACATTAAATCACGAAACACAAACATATAATAATACAAAATTTGATGTTCAACCATTTTGTTTCCCTAGCCTCTACGATGAGATGCATCAACCATTTTGTTGCGCGCTGTCAATTAGTTCAATCTCCCCATACACAACTCCTTAATGTTGATCTCAATTTGTTCAACTTTACCCTCTAATTCACATATGTTCCCGAGAGCATTTGATTGTCATTTTAAAGCACATTTACATTGCACTCAAGTTTTTTTATTTTCCGCGCGCATCAGAGTAGTTAATTCTTATTCCTCATAAATTATTACATCTTCATTCAAGCCAATGAAAAACAACATGGGCGTAGTGTGTTATGTGTCATGTGTGTATATATATATATATATGAAATTCATAAAAAGGGGAATTATTTCATGAATTTAAAAGGGGAAATAATGTAATGTGTACAACTGTACATGTATAGTATTACCTTTGACTGTTATTAATGCAAAATAGTGAAAAATATGTAGGTAAATGATGTGTAAAAGGACAAAAATATAATTAATGCTTCATTGATTATTTACATGGACTTATATTGTGAGACAAAACAAAAAAGCTAAATGGATTTACATTTTGGTACGGAGGTAGTACATTTTATACCAGTAATATATTATACTTTGTGTATATATCCATGTACATATACACCGTATATGTATGTACTAAATATAGATATTGTATATGTAATCTTACGATGTATCGAGAATCGGTGGTTATTGTGCTCGGGATTGATCACTGATAATTATACGTTAAATCGAGAGTCACTAATCGGACAAGTCAATTATTGTGCTCAAGGTTGATTACACCTTACCGTACGATAAATCGTGGTTCGTTCAGGCTGGTTACTGTGTTAAGGGTTCATACATAACCATACATTATATCGAGGTTCAGTCAATGCGATTATTGTATCAAGGGTTGAGCACACCTAATCCTACGTTAGATCAAGATTCAGTCAAGCCGATTACTTTGCGAAGGGTCCAAACCTAATCTTAAGTTAGATCGAGTTTTTGTCAAGCCGATTACTGTGCTAAGGGTCGATCCTACCTAATCCTACATTACATTAAGGTTCGGTCAAGCCCATCACTGCGCTCGGGGTTGATCACTGATAATCCAATATTGCGCTTGAGATTCATCACATGTAATCCGGTGTTAGATCGAGGTTCGGTCAAAGCGATTACTATACTCGACCTTAATCACACATAATCCAACATTCGATTGAAGTTCAATCAAGGAGATTACTGTGATCGGGGTTGATCACATATAATCCATTGTTGGATCGATGTTCGGTCAAGGCGATGAATGTGCTTGGGTTCAGTCACACGTAATCCAATATTAGACCGATGTTCGGTCTGGCGGTTACTGTGATCGGGATTGATCACATGTAATCCGACATTAGACCGAGGTTCAATGCAGGAGATTACTGTGCTCGTGATTGATCGCACGTAATTCGGCGTTAGACCGAGGTCCGGTCAAGGCAATTATTATGCTCAAGATTGATCACACATAAATTGACATTGGATCGAGGTTCGGTCAGGGCGTTTACTTTGATGTGGGTTCATCAGACATTAGTTGATGTTAGATCGAGGTTCGGGTAAGGCGATTAATACGTTTGAGCTTGATCACACATAATCCAACGTTTAATTGAGGTTCGATCACGGCAATTATTGTGCTCGGGGTTGATCACACATAATCCAACATTGTTTCGAGGTTCGATCAAGGCGATTACCGTGATTGGGCTTGGTCACACGTAATTCGACGTTCGATCGAGGTTCACTCCAGATGATTACTGTGCTCGAAATTGATTACATATAATCCGGCATTAGACCAAGGTTCGGTCAAGGCGATACTTTCGTGTATTATACACACATATCTATACACACAATACGTGTGTATATATATACTATTTAGTATATAAAATATATCTTTTCAATTTATATTTCATTGTACGGATCTTCTATCAACTCGTTACAACTCTCGAATAAGAAAGAAGGTGTAGGTGTACCTGAAAAAAAAACAAAAACAACAGACTTATAAACTTACCTGATCGTTTGTTAAAAAAAACAAAAAAAATCCTAATATTTTTAAAGAATGACAAAAAAAAAGCAGCTATATAAACTTCAACTCACCATTCTACACCGACAAAAAAATCTACAAGTTTTGAAAATTAGTGAATTTCGACCGTGAATTTCGTTTAAAGTCAATAAATAGTTTTGTCGCTAAAAAAAAAAAAAAAAAGCAAGATGATTAACGGCCCAAATATGAGTTCAAAATACATTTGATATATAGCATTCTAAATGTTCCCAACAACACAGAATGTCGAACTTCAAAATATCATATCTAGTCAAGCCTATAAACCTTTATGGACTTGTTTCAACGCTATTCGACGATCGTTTGAACAAATGGATGCAAAAAGACGATAGCATTTCCCAAGGAATACCTAAGGAAAAAAACACAATTGCATTACTTTATGCAATAAATACGAACATTCAATCAACACATTACCTTAATATCTAGATCAAACAAGCCAAGGTTGAAAAAAATCATTAACCTAATTCTTTTTTTTTTTTTTTTGGTTCTTTAGCTGATCTTATCAGCCCGAAAACAAAGTTGACTTACTACCTGTAATATCATTCAACTCAAAGTTAACACTATAAATACAAAACAGGTTGTAGCTGAGAGTCTTCAAATGCTGAAACCATATCAATATTTTTATCTGCAAAAGGTAAATTTGAGGAAAGAAATAGCAAATTACCAACTAGTTGTTTTGACAACAAACATTCGGCTCAAAACTGCTCCAAACTGAGTCATATTCTAGATAACCATATAAATTGTATGAAAATCAAAACAAAATCTTAATTTATATGCTCTTATCAAGCCTTAAGGTTATGTGAACACAAACATAACTATTCAGAACAAAAGGGGGAAAGGAAAAGCTCTGAACAAAGTTTGCAAAGATGCAGTATATAAAGAGAACCATAAACAGAGAATAATGATTGAAGCAAATGTAAATGTCCATGAAGAGTTAAAAAAAACCACTTTAAAGAATCAAAAAATTACAATCTTGGTGTATTCTATTCTCAGTACGAGAAATAAGCACGAGCTTGTGGGGTATATATGAAAGCCTATTCACAATGCATATAACAATTCTGACCTGGAAAGCCAATAAAGACTCATGACAATCATGCAAATTGTGGTGCCCCTTTAGCCTCAAAAGAAAATAAAGTCTAGCACTTATGACCATCCAAGTCCCAACTAACATAAGAACCTCCAAAGTAGACAAATGTTCCAAAATTATATACACGACAAGTTAAAAAAACGACAAAGAACAAGACACAGAGAAGGTAAAAAGGGTCATGGCTAAAGCCTTGAAGATGTACTAAATCAGGTGTTATGATCAGCTATAACCCTGCCGACTTATTAGAAAAGTAGTCAGACAGTATCGCCTTCGCCCCCATCACTGCATAGCAAACCATATTAGTGTTGTTGCATATTAAGAACAAGTCCACCTGTGTTTTTTTCCAACTAGGAGTGTACTGTACACCAGTTATCTTCAAGAAACCCACACTTCTTAAATCGCATTGGATACCATGGCTATGGTTATAGGTAACCCATAATATGAAGGCTAATCTTTTGGGCCCTCGTTTTTGCTTAAAAATTCAAACCAAATCCCTAAATTACTTGAATACATAAAGATTTCAAGGCCGATGCTTTAGTAACTAAACATGGAACCTAGCTTAACAAAGCAAACAACAAAGCCAACTAGTTTATTAAAAATCAATCTCAATTGCAGCTGAAGCTTTCACACCCAAACACACACTCACAAACTACAAACACAAAACAAATTAATTCAGAACCAGAAGCAAACATATACTTAAAGGATACGCAATTTATAACCACGCTTCGCCATTTTCCAAAGGAGGGAACGAGATCAGAGAACAAAAGCAACATTGTAATCGTCACTGCTGCAGCTTGAATTCCACGGCAACACATTCACAAAAGAAGTGTATATGAAATTGGTTCACAAAAATTAAACAAATTTTGTAAGAACATTGTTGAAATCAATGGAGTAGGAAGGGGAAAGCCAAAACAAATGCTACACTCCATTGATTTCTAGTATTGTTTCTATTTATTTATTTTTATGTTGGTAGAGAATATTGTTGAAATCAATGGAGAAAAGATGCTTACCATAAAATTAAAAGAAAGAAACTGGCAATACAAATACTACACTCTACACTGCTCAAAGCACAAAGCAGCAAGATTATCATGAAATCTCAGACACAAAGACGAAGCAGAGAGGATCCAAACCCGAACCAAAGTACACACATGTAAATAATACTTCGCTACAACAATCAATCGAAGACCAAAAAAATCAAAAGTTGTGAAACTAAAACTTACACTGTCGATATACGTCGTTCTTTAACACTTTCCGTTTCTGCAAGAAAAGGAATCGATGAACAACAAATTCAGCGATCTTGCCCCTTCCTGATTCTTCGGCACTATCAAAGAAAGCGTCCATCCTATAATCAGCGTGAGAAGCAGAGCCTTCCTAAAAAGATTAAAGATAACACGTAGCAAAAATATAGAAAGAATTAGAGAGGGCAGGCCCTCTCAACTGGTATTTTTTTTTCCCTACAGGAACGGGTTTGTTGGGGGAGGGGGATGATTTGAGAAAAGGAGGGAAAATGTAAAATGTTCTCGACATGAATATGTTGCGGCTCATTCATAGTGTGATGACCAACCGATAGACGACACGTGGAGGGAGTGAAACCCTGTATCGTTATAAGCCCCCCAGACTTGAGAGAGGCGACTTACGTTGTCCGAGGTCGGGTCTGTCACTTGAATCGTCTTCGAGTTGGATTTTTCTTTGGGCGGGAGAAAGCCCGCCTTTTCACAACCCTAACTGCCTTGTAGCCACGTGGCACGATATCTAGCATACGAAACGCTTCGAATCCCGCAAAGGACGCGTCACTGCCTTGATTGTCGCGATTTTCAGGGGTTATA
The DNA here is from genome assembly GCA_036785695.1 of Gentiana straminea. Classification (NCBI taxonomy): domain Eukaryota; kingdom Viridiplantae; phylum Streptophyta; class Magnoliopsida; order Gentianales; family Gentianaceae; genus Gentiana; species Gentiana straminea. The sequence goes on along the minus strand of JAVUPR010000514.1, from coordinate 7,713,625 downwards.
ACCCCCATTACCCACGTCTCCTCAAATCATTTGTAACTTCTTCACTAGCATATAAAAGGAGAGAGGATAGACGCCGCTGCAAACCTGCTTGCTATTTCTTATCACCATCTCCAAAATCCAAAACACCAAGTAAGACTCCTTCTTTTCCTTAGCATTCATCTTTTCTGTGATTTTGTTCATGTCTAGTAGTAGTAGGGCAACTGAATCAGATAGGGGTAGTGAAACGCCCGTTCATAGCCCATCTCCGGCACCTGTTATTTCCGATCTTCCTCTCCGGGGAAACTCGGTGAACTCCGTCGCTTCCCTCCTCCCCGTCCCTAACCACCTAAAAACTAGTAACTAGGATGGACGGAAAGGGTGCTAAGGGGGTGTCTTAGTACGTTTTCCCCTGAAGAGGTCTCCAGACTGTGTCAAAGATACAACATCTCTATCCCTCCATTCGAGGCTCGGCTTCCATCTGGCCTTCATAAGTTTGCCGACGAGCCCCTAGAGGGGTTTTGTGCTGTCTACGAGAGTCAATTGGCGAGTGGATTAAGGTTTCCACTCTGTCCTGCCGTTCTTGCGATCCTCGAGCATTATGAGGTCAGTATTTCCCAGATAGCCCCGAATGGTGTTAGGACTCTGATGGGGTTCATAATAGCGTGTCGAGTAGCTCAGGTCTGCTTCTCAGTGCCCTTGTTCCGGTACTACTACAAGATAGCTGCTACGCCTGACAAGTTATGGTATTCGTTTCAAAGAAGAGCCAACCGACATGAGTTCATAACCAAGGGGCCTTCTTCTCACGGGAAGTGGAAGCCTCGATTTTTCTTTCTCCGTCATGGCCTGGATAACCCCTACATAGGGCAGTGGAGGTCGAGAGACGGAAAATAGGACAAGCTTGGGAAAGATCCGGTTCTACACGAGGCTCGTCTCCTGGGTGGACACAACTTCGAGGTGTGTACTCGAGACCTGAGTCTCCTGTATCACCTGGCCCATTTGGAGGAAGCTGGGCCAATGCCATACGTGGGTCTTAATGTCCCAGATCACGAGAACCGTAGGATGTTCCTTGTTTGCTTGTCTTTACATGCTTGTCATTTGTCGTGTTCGATGACTTGTCGCTTGTTTTGTTTATCGATCAAACTAACTTGTCTTTTCTGTCTCTGCAGTGGGAAGGTTCTCCAAGGTTACCGATCCCAAGCGTATCCCCGAGTCGACGGTCGTAGCGGCTCCACCTCTCGAGGATCGGGCCACCCCCGACTTGCCGGTGGCTGAGACCAGGGTGCCTTCTGCTTCCCGAGAGGGAGGTGCTTCCCAGCCTGAACCTACCCCTACTGCTCTTGAGTCGACTGCCGCGGCTGAATCGACTGAGCCACCCCCGACAACTGGCAACTTGACAGTCCGATTTGGTTCTCTTCGAGATGAGGACGAGGAGGAGATTGTCGATTTGACCTCGAATGTCGAGGTTAATGTCGAAGAGCCGGCGATGCGAACAAAGAAAAGGCCAACCGTAGCCGAGGTGGTGAGGGAACGCTTCGAGAGGCGAAGAGGAAGAAGGTTGCCGAGACCTCTACCGAGTCGTGGGATCGGTGTGGACGGGTTGCCGACGATTACGCCGGCGGCGTGGACGACAAGAATCCGTCTTTCGTGCTTTGCGAAAATTAAATCGTCTTGTAAGTTGATCCCTCTTTTCCTATTAGCTTCTCTCGAGGCCTATGCCTTGTCCCTTTTCTGATACACTCTTTACGTTTTGTAGAATACCCTTGTTGGTCGGGAGGCTGCCCGACGGCTGGCCAAGACAGGGGAGTCGGCGGATGAAATCAAGAAGGAGAATGGCAGGCTGCTTCAAGACAATGTCGCCAAAAGTGCTGCCCTCTCTGCTGTGGAAAAACAATACAACGCGTTGAAGCAAGAGTCGGTTGCCGAGCTCGAGAAGCTGCAAGATAAGTTGGTGGCTGCTGAAACAAAACTGGCCACTACTGAGAAGGAGCTGGGCCGACTGCAGGAGGAAAGGCATGATCAGGGTAGAGCCGCTCAAGGCGGCTCAAGACTACGAGATGTTGCCGAGGGCGTAAAGCCGCCGATGAAGAAGCTAGGAAGGCTCGACATGATCGAGATGTGTTAAAGGCTGAACTGGATCGAGCGCACACACAGGTCGAGGAAGCTAAGACTGAAGCGATCATGGAATACCGGAAGTCGACCAACCTCGAGGACGATCTAGAAGTGATCATGCGTGCCTCGATGATGGGTGGCTACACTCTGGCCGTTGATAAGGTGAAGGCCGTCGTCTCCGGATTCGACGTATCGTCCCTCGAGACGCCTATGTTCTATAATCCAGACTCGGAGCAGCTGTACGATCGGTACATCGAAGAATTTCAGCAAGGAGAGTCTTTGGCTATAAAGTATGCTCCTTCCACGTCTGCCCCTACTGCCGATCCGACCGCCGCTGATCCGACCCCTGCCACTACTGAGCCGACCCCGGAAGCCGACCCTTGATCGTTGTCTTTTTAATCCTTCTTTTGATATTCAAACTTCTAATTTTGTAATAACATTTATTTTAACTTTGGCTGGTCTTTTTCGACCTGGCCTTGTTTTGTAATGACTTTGCGTTGATTTTGCTATCTTTCTTGACTTTGCTTTGCTTGTCTTGATGTTTCATAGTCTTTCGCTTTGCTATCTTTCTCGCTATTCGTTTTATTTGTTGTACCTGTTGATACTGTGTTGCCCCCCAAGTGTATTATGAACCCTTGGTTCTTATTGCACTTGAGATCGACTTGCTTGCCTTAGTCTTTTGCCCCTTAGGCTTATTTGACCTTAGGCTGAGCATTTTAATGTGAACTGTCCCTGGTCTTTGGTCTGTTTTGCCTCTTAGGCTTTTTCGACCATCGACTGGAACAGGTGGCCCGACTATGCGAACCGTCCTTTGTCTATGCCTTTTTCGCCACTCGGGCTCATTCGGCTTTCGACTGGGACAGGTGGCCCGACTATGCGAACCGTCCTTTGCTTTAGCCTTGTTTGCCTCTTGGGCTCGTTCGGCTTTTAGCTTGGACCTTTGGCCCGACCCTGCGAACCGTCTCTATGCCTTTGCATTCGTCGCCCATTAGGCTAACTTTGCCTTGGCTTTATCGAGATGTCCGACCTGCGGATTTCTCTACTCGTTGTCGATTGTTTTGCCTTTAACTTTTGTGTCACATTGGACTTGTATCGTTTTGGCTATAAATCCTAACAAACACAGAAAACATCTCGAAAAGATGCAAATTTATTAGAATACTCATAAAATTGTCTCATGGACTTATTACAAGATTCATAAGTGAAAAGTAAACAAGTTCATCAAAGTAAAGCTTATCTCAAACATAATACTTCCTCAGATTGTTGGCGCGCCAATTTCGAGGAATCGTGGTTCCATCTGCTCGACCAAGTTGATAAGACCCTTTGGGGTGAACCTTCAGAATCTGATATGGGCCTTCCCAAATCGGGGTTAGCTTTCCGACTGCTTCCTGTCGACTCGCTTCATTTTTCCTTAGAACCAGATCGCCAACCTTGAAGTACCTGTGTCTTACCCTCGAGTTGTAATACTGAGAGATCTTTTGCTTATACCTTTCCATCCTGGCTGAGGCTATTTCCCTTCTTTCCTCGACATTGTCCCTTTCCTGTCGGAGTTCGGGATCGTTTGTTTCAACATTGTAGGCCAGAACTCGAGGAGAGGGGACTCCGATCTCGGCGGGAATCACCGCTTCACACCCATACACCAAAGAGAAAGGAGTTTCCCCTGTCGATGAATTAGGAGTTGTCCTATATGACCATAGGATGCTCGGAAGTTGAATTGCCCAATCTCGACCTTCTGCCTCTAGCCTCTTCTTTAACCCCAGCTTGATCTGTCGGTTAGTCTGTTCGACTTGACCGTTTGCACGGGGTGAGCCACCGAGGTGAATCGCCGATCGATTTGGTACTCGCCGCACCATTCTCTAACTTTTCGATCTTCAAACGGGTACCGTTATCCGAGATCAAAGCCTTTGGAATTCCGTACCTACATAGAATGTCGACCCACAAGAACTTTTTAATGGTTGCAGCTCGGATGTCGGGCAAAGCCTTAGCTTCTACCCATTTTGTGAAGTAGTCCACCGCGACGACCACGAATCTGAGATTTCCCGGAGCTCGGGGCAAAGGTCCGACAATATCGACCCCCCACTGATCAAACGGCCATGCTGACGAGATGACGTTCATATCTTGTGCTTGTTGATGAGAGATATTATCATGGATCTGACAAGCGTTGCATTTCTGGACAAGATTATTCGCATCTCGCTGCATCGACGGCCAAAAATACCTAGCTAACTTGCATTTTCGAGCTAACATTCTAGCCCCGCAGTGATTTCCACATGCTCCCCTATGAATTTCTTCCAAGAGATATTCGCCTTCGAGTTCGCCGTAGACACATCTTAACCATGGACTTACAAAAGATTTTCGATAAAGGATGTCGTCGAAGAACGCATATCGAGTGGACTCGGAGTCGAACTTTTCTTGATTGCACCTTATCGATGATGGTAATATTCCATCCTTAAGGTATAGAGCGATCGAGTCCATCCACGTGGCCTGCTGAGTAATCGGCTGGGCCTCCGTCTCGATGTAACTCCTATCGGTCAGTAACTCGACCAGAACCTTCTTGCTTGACATGAAGTTTGATGCCAACTTGGAGAGCGCATCGGCTCTCTTGTTCTGACTTCGGGGGACCTGCTCGAATTGAACTGTTTTGAATTTTGGTATGAGGCTTTGGACAACTGCTAAGTAATTCTTCATGGTTTCTTCCTTAGCCTCATACTCTCCCTTCACATGATTGACCACTAACTGCGAGTCACTGTAAACCGTCAGATCTTCGACACCCAGCTTCAACGCGAGCTTTAAACCAGTAATCATGGCCTCATATTCGGCCTCGTTGTTAGTTGCTTTGAAGTCGAATCGAAGGGCGTATGTGAATTCCTCGCCTTTCGGGCTTACCAGAAGGAGTCCTGCTCCTGCCCCCTCCTTACTCGATGCTCCATCGACTTGGAGAGTCCATTTTTCCACTGGACCTTGTTTTTCTTGATCGAGCTGGACGGAGATCCCTTCACCAAAAAATCGCCAAGGCTCGTGCTTTGATCGCAGCTTCGAGGTACGAACTCGATGTCATACTGGGCCATTTCTATCACCCATTTTGCCAATCGACCTGAGGTGTCGGGTTTTGCCAATATCTGTTTTAGTGGTTGGTCAGTGACTACCACAATAGGATGAGCTTGAAAATAGGGCCTCAACTTTCTCGAGGCATGAACGAGACATAATGCTAGCTTCTCGGCTGGTGAGTATCGAGCCTCGGGGCCATGTAATGCTTTGCTGACGAAGTATATCGGTACTTGTCCATGTACCCCTTCTCGAACTAAGACCGCACTCACCGCCTCCTCGCATACCGCGCGGATACACTAATAACCTTTCCCCATCTCGAGGTGAAGTTAGGGTCGGTAAGTCTGATAAATAGGCCTTCAGCTCCTCGAAGGCTGTCTGACATTCATTATCCCAATGAAATGGACTGGCCTTGCGGAGTATCTTAAAAAATGGTAGCGCTCGCTGGGCGGATCTCGATAGAAATCTGTTGAGGGCCGCCATTCTACCCGTGAGTCTCTGCACTTCCTTTACATTTCGAGGTGCGGGCATATTCTTCAACGTGTCGATTTTATCCGGATTCGCTCGAATCCCATCCTTCGAAATCATATAGCCCAAGAATTTACCCGACCTAACTCCAAAAGTGCACTTCTTCGGGTTTAATCTCATCTGCGTTTCTCTCAACACTTCGAAAACCTCTCGAGCATCGACCAGGTATTGTCTCATAGATCGACTCTTGATAAGCGTGTCGTCTACATAAACTTCCATACATCTACCAATTTGTCTTGCAAAAATTTTATTGATCGCCCTCCGGTATGTTGCCCCGCATTCTTTAATCCGAATGGCATGTTCACATAGCGAAAGGTGCCAAATTCGGTGATAAAAGATGTTTTCTCGCGTCTCGAGGATCCATTCGAATCTGATGGTATCCTTTATATGCATCTAAAAAACCAAAAATTTCAAAGTCGATGGTCGAATCTACTAACCTGTCGATTTTAGGCAATGGATATGAGTCTTTTGGGCAGGCTTTGTTTAGATCTGTGAAGTCTACACACATGCGCCAACTCCCATCAGGCTTCTTGACTAATACTGGGTTAGCTAGCCATTCGGGATAGAATACCTCTTTCACTATCTTGGCTGCTAGTAGCTTGCCGACTTCCAACTCGATGGCCTCAAGTCGATCCCACGCAAAACTTCTCTTCTTCTGTTTGACTGGCTTTTTAGCCTGGTCAATCTCGAGCCTATGAACCGCGATGTCGGTGGACAGTCCCGGCATGTCGGTGGCTTTCCAGGCAAAGATGTCCCTGAACTCGATTAAGAGCTCGACCAGTAGCTGTTTTTCTTTTTCTGGGATCCAAATCCCGACTTGCACACATTGATCGTCCTCTCCCTCCCAGAGTCGGACATTTTCAACTGCATCACTGGAGACCCAACTCTTCTCCTCTTCTTCCTCTGGAATCAGTTCCTCGATTAGGACTTGTTGAACCGCCATCTTCCCATTCATGATTATAGAGTTACAACTCCGAGCGACTTCAACGTCTCCCTTTACTTCGTGGGAACCGTTCCGGGTAGGGAACTTCATGCTATTATGGAATGTTGAAATTATAGCTCGTAGGTCGAAGAGCGCAGGTCGTCCCAGGATAACAATGTACGCAGAGGGAGCCTTGACCACCACATAACTTAATTCAAGTGTCCTTCCTTTCTCGCCATCCCCAACTGTCGTGAGTAACTTTATCGATCCCATGGGATGGACTGCTTGCCCTGTAAATCCGAACAGGGGAGACGCTATGGGGGCTAGATCCTTCTCTTTCAACTTCATCGCTTGAAACGCCGAGTGATATATGATGTTCACTGCACTCCCGTTATCGATACAGACTCTCGATACACGGGCTCGGCTAATAACTGCCTCAATAACTAACCCTTTGCTATGACTCCTCGACTTGGGGATATCATCTCGAGGGCCGTATCCGACTTCTGTCGTGAATCTGAGCTGCTTGCGCTCTCTCGAGCTATTAGCTGGCTCTTCACTGGTCTGATCCTTATCACTTTCATCTGGACCAATGATCGTATTGACATAGTTTACAGGTCGATTTTCTTCGTATCTGTCCCGACCAAAGTTATCTCTGTTGTTTCCTTCCCGACCTGGGGATCGATTCCTCTGAGGTGACCGATCCCTTCGTCTCTGGGCATCTCGACCTCGGTTCCTGTCTTGATCGGAGTTTTTCCTCTTAAATTCTCCACGCCCCCTGGGCCCATCATACCGAGATCTGTCAACGACTTCGTCTAGCTTTCCTTCCTGAATGCAGACGTCGATATCTCTCTTCAGGTCGATACAATCCTCTGTTGTATGGCCTATGTCTTCGTGAAAATCACAATATTTGCTTGCATTCCTCTTTTCTCGAGGTTTCTTCAACGGTGGCGGTTTCCTCGCCAAGTTTTTTGAAAGCATAATCGACAACACCTCGGATCGAGGTCGATTGAGCGGGATAAAGTCCTTATCACGTGAGGGTCCCTTCTTGCCCCCACGGTCTGAGGTGGACGTGTCGATACGGTCCCAGACCGATGGCTTACTTTCGACATCCTGCCTCTTGGACTGATTCCTGTTCGGACCTCGGGTGTCCTTCTTGGATTCCATCCAGTCGGATTGGGTGTGCCGCCGCACTGCCTCTTCCCCTTGACAGAATCTATGCACCACATTGACACATTCGTCCATGGTATGGGGAACGTCTCTGCTCAACTTCATGTACAACTTAGTATTACGCAGCCCCCTACGAACGATGTGATCAGAAGTCGGTCATCTGCGTCCTTGACCTGCATGGCCTCGAGATTAAACCTCTTCAAATACTCCATTACTGTCTCATCTTTTTGCTGCCTCACGTTCATGAGGTGCGTGGCACTCAGATGAAACTTCTTATTGACTATAAATGCATCTCGGAACTTTCGAGCGAGCATGGCAAAACTGGAGATCGACCCTGGTCGTAGCTTCGTGAACCATTCTCTTGCTCGACCTACGAGTAGCGTCTCGAACGCCCGACAGCGCATTGCATCGGGTGCCCCATCCAACCTCATTTGAGACAGATACCTGTGGAGATGGTCCTCCGGGTCGGTGGTGCCATCATAAGGTTCTATCTTTGGTATCTTAAACCCCTTGGGTTTAGGAAAGCTCTCGATCTCCTTCGTGAAGGGAGACTCGAGCCACAACGAAACCTGGTTCTTTCCCAAAATTGCATTCAACTCTTCCCTGGCGCTATCATCATCCCCTCTCTGGTGTTTTTGGTGGATCTCGCGTCTCTTCCTTTCCACTGAGCTAGATGATGCGCTTATTTCGTCCCCAGGAGTCTGTTTAGGCTTGTCCACTACGTCTTTCTGGCCGCCTTCCGCCATAGCTTCTTTCTGGGCGGCGTCTGCCTGCCTTCGCGCCGTAACTGCCTCGGCTATTATCCTGGACATTACCTCCAAATGCCGCCCCCGCCAACCGATCCGCAAGCACCCGATATTCTCGAGCAAGGGCTTGCTTTTCTCTCGTTGGTGGGTCTCCGGACGGGGTTCAAGGCCGGATCTTTTTCCCCCGTTTCTGCGAGGATCGTGCTAAATAAGATCCAAGGCGGTGGGTCAAACCGGGTCGGGTTATGGAGAAATGGGAGAGACCATTATTTATATAAAAAAAACAAATAAAGGAAAAAGGGGCCAAGGGTATTACGGGGAGAGATGCTGGGAAAATGAGAAGGAGCTTATTTGTGAAATTTTAATTTTCTTGGAGTAAGCTTATCTATAAAACAATAGTTTGAAATTGACTTATTCAATAAAACTCCCCATAAAATTATATCGTCTAATACTTTTTCCTAATAAAGTATACCTATAATAAATTTCAAAGAAAGACATCTAAATGTCGTAAAAGTAATAAAAAGTTATAAATTTTGTACCGGGATAATAACCGGAGTGTCGGGGGTGATCCGGCCCCGAAAAATTTGCTTATAAATAGAGCGAGTTCATACAAATTTCGCAAAGCGGGTACCAATATAGTTTCCTAACCTCTTTTTCTTAGAAATAGTATGTATGTATATAGGCCTTATGCCATAAATAAAGTAGTATCGTTATAATGCTCGAGAAAATTATCAGAAGATCAGTGTTGTTGAAGTTGTTGTAACATCCGGAAGAATACAGCTTCTGATTCAACAGTTGTAATCGGGTAAAATTTCTTAAGTATCTATGTTTATTATGTTTGTCTTTTTATAATGTTATTAGGCTAGATCTAATAACTAGCCAAAGTTATGTAATCGTTTTATTTCGATCTTTTCGGTAAAGGAATGTTGTCTAAAGTAAAATTGATTAAAATTGAGTTAATTGAATCTTTTTCTATTCTGTAATGTATTGATAATATTCGGATTGACGTAATTAACCAAGATGAATCGCACCATATAACCTAACGATGAACTGACCAGAGAAGTTAGGATATGAGATAAAAGATAGAAAAACCGGAGGGTAAAATTGGCCGTGCGAAAGCGTGACTACGGAATCCTATTTCCTACCCGGGGGCGATTTGTCTTGGGAAAGATAGATCTTATTAAAATTGTGCTCGAGATCATAATAATGTTAAAATCAACGAGTTTAATTGAAACTAAAACCGGAAAGTTAAATCGATTCGCCCGACAACCGGAGCCTTTTGAATAACATCGGCCGTCGACAAATGGAATAACCTCTTTTATCCGGGGTAGATTTGTACTCGGTACTGTTCGGACTAACCGAGATTAGCATGGGGCGAGTTGTGAAGATTGAACTCGATGACAATGACATATGACAATTTCATACGCTCGTGTGAGGAGGAATTGTTAACCTCGGGAGTGCACCGTTTCATTTACTCAATTGGACCTAAAATAAAAGGAAAGATCGAGCACATTCCGTCTACTTCGAAAAGATCGTATAAATCAATTATATAAACTTTGGCTAGTTACGGTACGTTTGACACTTGAAGTGATTTATATTTGATTGAGAGAGGCTCTCCAATGAATTCGGATCCTCTCGCTTTGGTGTGGATCGTCCGCTCACCATACTAGTGTTCGTGCCCGATACACCGTCGGTGGGCGTCAAAACGACGTCGTTTGCCTCCACACGACGCCCCCAAGTGTATCCGTCTTTACCCTAATTTTAAGCTCAGTCGTTTTGCCTCCAAAACGCCGTCGCCTCCCCGCCAAACGACGTCGTTTTACACAAACGACGTCGTTTTACACAGCAGGGGGGCTGCTGTGAAGCCCTCACGGCAGAGGATCCGCTCCCCTCTCCAATATGGTCTGAGACACAGACACCACCTCAGGAAGTTATTGTGTGGTGAGGAAATTTGAGATGAAGTGACGGGTGAAACGATCAGAACCACACATTTTAAATACAGAATAAAACTGTGTGTCCACACCGTGTGGAGACTGTTAGGATAGGTGTATAGTGTGTGGAGTGATTTACAAAGCAGATCCGTAATTCACGGATATAATTACGGATAATTAAATGCAGAAAATAATTAACTCGAAATAAAAAACACAACTTTATGATAGATCTAATGAAACAAAGTTATGACGATGTAGATCTAACAATCACAGTACATATCTGACTTGAAAGTAAAGGAAAATAAAATGCGATGCATAAATAAACGACAAACCGAGGTGAGTAGATACTCTTTCCTTAAGACAAATTGCCCCGGTATGGTGCCCGCGGTAGTCGCAACTGTCTCCAAGATACAAAGGCTTACGTCTCGGATTTAGAGACACTTCAAAAACCCGAGCTCCGGCGAACTTACAGAGTGCTCCGAACTTCTCTTCGACTCATGAACTAGATCTATATGAGAGACTCCTTTTGTGGTGGAAAAGAGAGGAGAAAATTTGATGATCTGATTCTCATTCATAGAGATCCTTTATATAGTGGAGAGGAGGAGTCAATGCTTAAATCTGATTGGCCGAAACACATCATCAAACTTTTCCCCTTGGAAAAGTAATGCCCGACTTCTTCCTCAAGGAAAGAAGCTTGGCCAAAAATTTAAGGCTAATTTCGAATTAATCCAATCCTCTGATTGGTCGGATGATGTGTCGTCTGAATTCTGATTGGTCGAATGACTCAATGAATTATGATTGGTCGAATGACACAATCACATTCTAAAATTAATTTTATGGTTAATTTCATAAATAAATTTTGTCAAAAAAATTAATAGTAACACCCGAACCGAACCGAACCGAACCGAACCGAGCTCAAGCCGAGCTGGCCGGAGAGCAGCGGCAGCGCGCGCGCGTGTGGAATAATCTAAGTCCTCCCTCCTGCACAAAAGTGTCTTACCCCTTGGGGCACATCCATAAGAGACACACTAGCTATTATCACTTGAGTTCCCAACACTCAAGTTTCCAATGTGGGAGAATGGGGTGATGTCCTCCCTTCAACTCTCATCTCGTCATATTTTCTACAAACTTTAGTCATTAATTTCTCATTCACCCGATATCCGAATCGAATGATTCAAAAGCCCATCAGCAACTACTCCGTATGGAGTATTTAATAATATCATTAACTCTTGATGACATACATTGGAGCCCATCCGTAATTAGTGCTAAAGTTGACTATTCAACCCTTCAAAAAGGGTTTTTTCTCCAACAATCCCCCACATGAATGAAAATTAATGCAAATGCAAATGCAGACTCTGAAGAGAAGTCAGACGGAAAAATATTGCATCAGGAGAGGTAGCTTCTGGCCTTGAACCTTCCTTAGTGAAGTACTATCGGATTTACACGGCTAATCAGTGAAGTAGGTCTTGAACTGTTCAACCTTTAGTGTAAACCAAGACAATATCACTCACACAATATTTCCCCTAGCACCTTTCGGTTCTCATGGTTGTGTCCATCTCGGCCCTGGACAACACTTGGTTTCAGAAAGTGCTTTAGAGAATGCAAGCCTCAAAATTCTCACAGAAGCGGCCCCACTTCGCACTTACATAGGTGACCTCCTATCAAGGATATTCTGCCCTACCCCACTTGAATATCAAGATATATGAATCATTAAAAGCTTTGCTTAACCTCACACCCTCTGCAGACAACACTTTTATTCTCTCAGAATGGGTAAGTGCTAGACTGTTCCATATAGCTTAGTTGTCCCTTTTGAACCATGATCTTGGGATCTCTAGTCAACATGGTTGGGTTGCCACTACAAGGAAACATGCGTAATAGGCTTCAGCCCCATTCTGGTTGTCAAAATTGACATCTGATCTCTAGCTAAACCTTTTATAAGCAGATCCTCAAGATTCTCCGTCGATCTTACACAACCGATGGAAATCACGCCATTAGAGATCAATTATTTAATGGTAGCGTGTCTACGGCGTATGTGTTGAGACTTACCATTATACATACTACTATGTGCCCTTCCTTTAGCCGACTGACTATCACAGTGTATGCTAATAGCAGCCACTAGCTTAGGCCAACATGGAATATCCTCAGGGAAATTCCTAAGTCATTCAGCTTCTTCTCCTACCTCATCGAAGGCTACAAACTCGGTTTCCATTGTGGAACGAGCTATGCACGTTTGTCTTGTAGACTTCCAGGACACAGCAACCACCAATCGTGGATAAGTATCCACCGGTGGACTTCAAATCTATTGTATCCGATATCTAGTTGGCATCATAGTATCCTTTTAATATTGCTGAATATCTCATAATCCATGACTCATAGTGTACTTCATGTACCTCAACAACCTATTCAAGGTTTTCCAATGGCTATGATCTGGATTACTCGTGAACCTATTCAATTTATTCACTGCACATGCTAAGTCTGGTCGTGTACTGTTGGTTATGTACATCAGACTACCAATCACTTGAGATTGTCTCAATTGATCCACAGATTCACCCTATTCTTGACTAAGTGCATACTTAAGTCAAGTGGAGTGCTCACATCTACAACTCTCAGGTCCTTCACATCGAAGTCCCTTGTCAACATCCTTTTCGTATTCATGACACTCTCATGAGTATTTCCCATTATTTGCATGTCATAGACATACTATCACAAAAGTGTGTTCTTAATGTAGACATATATTTGTCCTACCCACTTGACAACATAACATTGTCAAACTTGATATGCCATTTCTCTGGCTAATATTCGACTTAACAAGTCTACACACCTTACTCTCTTGTCCTGGAACTATGAACCCCTCAGGTTGTTCCATGTACATCTCTTCTTCTAACTCACCATAACCATCCAATTGATGGACTTCCAGATTATAGACTCCAGCGATATCGATGAGAACCCTTATAAGTAATTCTCATAACTAGTGAGTAAAGAGTCAAGGCCATCTTTCTGTCGATACCCTCAGGCTACCAACAAAGCCTTACAATAAATCCATGAACCTTTAACTTCTTCTTGAAGATCCACTTTGTATAATGGATTTTATTTCTCTATACATAGCTTCTTTCAAAAAAAGAGCTTATGGAATTGACATTGCCTCAGCATATGTCCTGGGTTCGTTTTCTACCACATAGGTTAGAAAATAAGGAGCAAAGGACTTGAAAGTCCTAGTCCTTATACTACAACGAGGCTCCTCAAGTTCTTGAGGATCACACTCTAATTAAGACACATATGTCCACTTACTCATGCTTGTTTTATCTGTTTCCTTCTATGGAGAGAGATCTTCAAAGAACACAACATGGTGAAGACATCATCATGTCAGTTTTATGCATCAGAAACCAATAGGCACTACTCTTGAGAGTATATCCGATGAATATACAATAAATCGTTTTAGGTACTATCTCCACTTGTTTAGGTACTTCTACCTTAGCCAAACACCCCCACATTTCCAAGATTTTGTTGCTAGACCTTGACCTTCCCACAACTCATATGGGGTGTCATCCTTCTTCTTTGAAGGGATCTTGTTCAGAATGAATTCTGGTAGAAGACAACTTCCCCTCACAAGTTCTGAGGTAAACCCGAACTTATCAACATAGCATTTATCATCTCTTTAAAAGTTCGGTTTTGCATGCAGCAACACCACTTGACTCAGGTGTGTATGGTGTAGTTTTGATGAATGATGTCGGGCCCTTAGCAAGACTCATGAAACAATACATCATATCCACCACCACAATCACTACGGATACATATCACCCGTTTGCTATGTTTATTATCACATTCATTCTGATAACCTTCATGGCTTCACGAGCCTTATCATTTGAACATCATAGTATTTGGTGCAATAAAAGTTACAAGATACTTTTATCACCTTTAGAGCATGTTTGGTACAGAGAAATGCTAAGAAAAGAAAAATGTTGAGAATTAAACTGAGAAAAGAAAAAATGAGAAAAGAAAAGACGGATTCTCACAATGTAAGGTTGCGCGAGAAAAAGATGTTGAGAATCTACTTAAACTATGTTGTTTGGTTTGGAGAATAAACCAAGAAAAGAAAAGATGAAAATATAGAGTTTTCTTATTTTTAGCGGTGTCTCGGACCCCATTTAAGTTAAGGTGCATCCACCCCTATATATATATATATATATATATATATATATGAACACATATGTAAATATAGATAAAATTAGAATTGTCCTGGTCATGAAATAGTAGGAAAATTGGAAAAAAAATTAATGACTTAATCAAAATAAAATAGTAATAACCAATAGACATCAATAAAAACTAGTAATATTTCATGGCAAAAAAAGTAAATAAATAAATAAATAATAAATAAAAAAGCAAATTGAGAAATGGAGAAACTTTTCTTTTCTCATAAAACATTTCTTTGGGTAGAGATGAGAATCAAAATCAAGGAAAAGAATCATTTTTTGAGAAAATATAGCAAGTTGAGAAAAGTGTATTTTCTATTCTATAGTAACCAAACATGTCAAAATTGAAAAAAGAAAAGAAATATTTTCTTTTCTCACATTATTTCTCCGTACCAAACATGCCCTTAGTTCACACGAATCTAGAGATTCTATGTTCTTTTCTACCGGTCAAACGGTGAGTTAGCCAACATGGCTCCAACACATACTTGACACTTGCGATTAGGCTCAAACTTCAAATTTGATAACAACTCCATGTTCATCGGACGAACGAAATTGAAATTCGCAAGTCCTCGTCATAGTGTCACAAGCAAGATTACTCAATCAAGTAAGCAGATTTCAAAACCAATCTCACCGAAAGAAATTTTTCGATTTCCTGAAAATCCTACAAGATCCGTTCGTTCTTTTTTCCCCTTTTACTTTTCATGATAAATTAAGATATATTAGCCCTAGCAGAATTATTTTGCAATAACTAAGTGACTCGCAAGCCTTAAACAATCCTATCATATCATTGCAACAAACTAGCACCGAACGCCGGACACATCAACCGGTCCTTTTAATTAACACATCCATTGTATATTGCCTAGCCATACATTCAATAGCATTACCACCATGGGGGAAAAGAAAACAACCTATTGTGCAGAAGCAAAGTACATGTTTTTATATTATTCCCATATTGCCCAATAGCTTAATATTGAACAACCGTCAACACCTTATTAGTTTCATACATGCACAATAGAACAGAAAACGAACGAAATTTAGAATTCTATCGCAAATAGAATTGCAACATAAGTAAGTATCACCTATCTAATGCAGTGATCTTTCTGTTCAAGCGTGTGCCAATGAAAATTGGACCAAGCAAGATTATATATACAATTTCCATGTATTGCTACCACCTGCAATATAAAATATATATATCCAAAGACATAACAGTTAACCAAACGATACCGATCTGTAAAGTAAAAGGTTCAACTGACCCTCTAACACATGAATTAATTTGTCTTAAGCTTGTTAGGATAGGTGTATCGTGTGTGGAGTGATTTACGGAGCAGATTGATCGGCCTTTTCTAAGTGTCCAATCTCACCGGCAGTGTACCGGGTCAACTGTAGCCTAGAATTGGTGAGTCAAGGTCGTATCCCACAGGGAATCTGGTCGAGTACCAAAGTCGGTCTCGTCCCTAGTTCAGGCCAACACAACTATTGAACGTGGTGATTTATCAGATCACCGGTTCTACAAACTAAATATACACAAAATAAAAGAGTTTAAAACTATATAAAAGAGATAGCCGAGCTATGATCCAATCTACTACTATCTAACCCTAACTCGTAACCAGAAGTGATTTCGATATACTCTAATGTTCTTGACATTGTTAAAGGATGTCGTCTCCTATTTCCGAAACTAAGCGCCAATTTCAACAACCTAGTTTCCTATGTCGATTCAACAATCCGCCGACCGGATTTAACCGACTCAACACGGTCTACGCTCTCCCTCTAAGCCTTTGTAGGGTGGTTAGACCGCCACCCGAACTAACCTTTTGTGCTACTAACTCATAATTACCAATGCCCTTAGCTTTTATTACGGTCTACATTTCCTTGACCACCTTGCAAGATTGAGCTTATTGTTTTCACATTTTCTGATATGGTGTGGGGTGATTATGAAACGTATCTCTCGAGTGGTGTTGGTAAAAAATGAGTATATCCCGGAGGAGGTGAAATATTATGGCTTTTCGGCCTTTGATCGTTTTTGTGGTTTTGAAAAAAAAAATGAGAAAAGAAAACAGAAAAAGAAAAAAAAAATTGTATATATTTATATAAGAGTTCTTGGAATGCCAATTTTTGGGGTTTGATTTTTGTTGTGTTGATGTTGGTGAAGGGGTACTTCTTCTAATCTAGTACGGAGAAGGAGATGTTGTTGTGTTCTCAGTGGTTTGTTCCCGGTTGACGAGCTTAGGTATGAACTAGACTTGGATACGACGTATGTCTCCACTTGTGGAATGATGTGGAGAGGTGGAAGGTTGGATGAATTATAGGTTGAAATTCGTTTGATGGTTTGTACTATTCAAACGAGCATCCTTATGAGGAGTTGAGTCTTCTGTTGCTACGAAGGGAAGAGCTTCGGTTTTAGTGTTTGATGTTTGATTAAGCTCACTTGCACTTTCTACTTTCTATTTTATCGTAAATATCCCTTTCGTTAGCCCCAACCCTAGCCTAACGTTATAACCCTTCAAGTCCTGGCTGACCCTACTAGACTTTGATTGACCTCGATTAGTGGATATGTTTACGACGTATAAGCCTATGGTGTAACCTCGGTAAATTATACGTCTATAATCTCAACCGGTCATTGGTGATAAATGTTGAAGAAGCTTTGCACACACACACATTCTTTTCTCAATACAAGGTAGAACTTAAATCTTATGCATTTATATCAATTATTTGTGTTTTACCATTTCAATTCTTATAGACTAGATGTATGATTGCAATGTTGACTCCATCTTTATTTTTGAATCGCTCATTTTTGCTCGAGGGCGAGCAAAAGCTAAGTAGGGGGTAGTCAGAAAGCTTGATCGGCCTTTTCTAAGTGTCCAATCTCACCGGCAGTGTACCGGGTCAACTGTAGCCTAGAATTGGTGAGTCAAGGTCGTATCCCACAGGGAATCTGGTCGAGTACCAAAGTCGGTCTCGTCCCTAGTTCAGGCCAACACAACTATTGAACGTGGTGATTTGTCAGATCACCGGTTCTACAAACTAAATATACACAAAATAAAAGAGTTTAAAACTATATAAAAGAGATAGCCGAGCTATGATCCAATCTAATACTATCTAACCATAACTCGTAACCAGAAGTGATTTCGATATACTCTAATGTTCTTGACATTGTTAAAGGATGTCGTCTCCTATTTCCGAAACTAAGCGCCAATTTCAACAACCTAGTTTCCTATGTCGAATTCAACAATCCGGCCGACCGGATTTAACCGACTCAACACGGTCTACGCTCTCATTGATCGGCCTTTTCTAAGTGTCCAATCTCACCGGCATTGGTGATAAATGTTGAAGAAGGTCAATACAAGTAGCCTAGAATTGGTGAGTCAAGGTCGTATCCCACTCGAGGGAATCTGGGGGTCGAGTACCAAAGTCGGTCTCGTCCCTAGTTCGGTCGAGCCAACACAACTATTGAACGTGGTGATTTATCAGATCACCGGTTCTACAAACTAAATATACACAAAATAAAAGAGTTTAAAACTATATAAAAGAGATAGCCGAGCTATGATCCAATCTACTACTATCTAACCCTAACTCGTAACCAGAAGTGATTTCGATATACTCTAATGTTCTTGACATTGTTAAAGGATGTCGTCTCCTATTTCCGAAACTAAGCGCCAATTTCAACAAC
Source organism: Gentiana straminea (assembly GCA_036785695.1). Classification (NCBI taxonomy): domain Eukaryota; kingdom Viridiplantae; phylum Streptophyta; class Magnoliopsida; order Gentianales; family Gentianaceae; genus Gentiana; species Gentiana straminea. The sequence continues at coordinate 7,695,347 of JAVUPR010000514.1, read as the reverse complement.
CTAGTTTCCTATGTCGAATTCAACAATCCGCTGACCGGATTTAACTGACTCAACACGGTCTACGCTCTCCCTCTAAGCCTTTGTAGGGTGGTTAGACCGCCACCCGAACTAACCTTTTGTGCTACTAACTCATAATTACCAATGCCCTTAGCTTTTATTACGGTCTACATTTCCTTGACCACCTTGCAAGATTGAGCTTATTGTTTTCACATTTTCTGATATGGTGTGGGGTGATTATGAAACGTATCTCTCGAGTGGTGTTGGTAAAAAATGAGTATATCCCGGAGGAGGTGGAATATTATGGCTTTTCGGCCTTTGATCGTTTTTGTGGTTTTGAAAAAAAAAATGAGAAAAGAAAACATAAAAAGAAAAAAAAATTGTATATATTTATATAAGAGTTCTTGGAATGCCAATTTTTGGGGTTTGATTTTTGTTGTGTTGATGTTGGTGAAGGGGTACTTCTTCTAATCTAGTACGGAGAAGGAGATGTTGTTGTGTTCTGAAGTGGTTTGTTCCTGGTTGACGAGCTTAGGTATGAACTAGACTTGGATACGACGTATGTCTCCAGCTTGTGGAATGATGTGGAGAGGTGGAAGGTTGGATGAATTATAGGTTGAAATTCGTTTGATGGTTTGTACTATTCAAACGAGCATCCTTATGAGGAGTTGAGTCTTCTCGTTGCTACGAAGGGAAGAGCTTCGGTTTTAGTGTTTGATGTTTGATTAAGCTCACTTGCACTTTCTACTTTCTATTTTATCGTAAATATCCCTTTCGTTAGCCCCAACCCTAGCCTAACGTTATAACCCTTCAAGTCCTGGCTGACCCTACTAGACTTTGATTGACCTCGATTAGTGGATATGTTTACGACGTATAAGCCTATGGTGTAACCTCGGTAAATTATACGTCTATAATCTCAACCGGTCATTGGTGATAAATGTTGAAGAAGCTTTGCACACACACACATTCTTTTCTCAATACAAGGTAGAACTTAAATCTTATGCATTTATATCAATTACTTGTGTTTTACCATTTCAATTCTTATAGACTAGATGTATGATTGCAATGTTGACTCCATCTTTATTTTTGAATCGCTCATTTTTGCTCGAGGGCGAGCAAAAGCTAAGTAGGGGGTAGTCAGAAAGCTTGATCGGCCTTTTCTAAGTGTCCAATCTCACCGGCAGTGTACCGGGTCAACTGTAGCCTAGAATTGGTGAGTCAAGGTCGTATCCCACAGGAATCGGTCGAGTACCAAAGTCGGTCTCGTCCCTAGTTCGAGCCAACACAACTATTGAACGTGGTGATTTGTCGGATCACCGGTTCTACAAACTAAATATACACAAAATAAAAGAGTTTAAAACTATATAAAAGAGATAGCCGAGCTATGATCCAATCTAATACTATCTAACCATAACTCGTAACCAGAAGTGATTTCGATATACTCTAATGTTCTTGACATTGTTAAAGGATGTCGTCTCCTATTTCCGAAACTAAGCGCCAATTTCAACAACCTAGTTTCCTATGTCGAATTCAACAAATCCGCCGACCGGATTTAACTGACTCAACACGGTCTACGCTCTATGAGACGCTCGACAAGTCGATACAAACCTCACAACGAAACCGAGTCTGAACAACTCAGTCGGTTTTACACAGTGATCCTAGAACCCCTTTTCCCGTATCCTCTCGCAAAATACATATGTAAAGAAGACGCGTGAAATACGATTATCGAGTCGCGAGTTCAATAAAAGTCATTTACGAATAAGTTCTAGAACGATAACAACACCGAGAATCTAACAATCATAACATCAAAACACTTCAATCAACGAGCTAAGGATTCGATTTCATAGACTATCACATAACTCAACTATCGGGCTATTAGCTACTCATTCTAACAACAAAAACAACAAGAAATCAACAATAAATATAACAAAAACAAAGATTGAAAGCAAGAACAAGAAAGGAAAACGAATTACCAAATATATTATGTCGTAGAAAATCGATCCACCGAACGAAAACCCGTCAATAACGCGTCAAGCTATCTTCGAGATCCTCCGGATTCCAACAATCTACAACTAATCTAAGCTAAACTATGTACAAAATTGATCTAAGCTAAGAAAAACGCAGAAAAACTGAAGAAAAACGAGTTGGGGAAGAGAAAGTTGTGATCTAGATCCAAAATGGGGGTATTTATAGTGTTTTATATGTTCTGGACGCTAGGCGTGCGCCTAGGAAAGTGTAGGCGCACGCCTAGGATGCTGAAAACACGGACTGAAACTTTGGCAGATTTTTCCCCCGTAGGCGTGCGCCTAGCATTTCTCAGGCGCGCGCCCGGCTGATACACCTCCAAAAATCAGCCGTAACTTTGTGTGTAGACCTCCAAATAGAGTGATTCAAAATCCGTTGGAAATCTAATGAAATTGTCTACAACTTTTATGAAGATGTCCAGCCCATAAAATGCCTCCAAGGTGGATCAAAATGCAGATCAATGGAAGGTATGGTTGTAGTACCACCGCGTTTTGATCCGTTTGAACGTTTAAGCTTCGGGCACACGTTCCAATCCTCGTATCTCACCTTCCGAACATCTCTAACACCTAAGTCCTGTACAAAATCACAACAAATACCACACATAATCCCTACAGGACACTAGGGTGACCGAGAGTATAGTAAATTACACCGAAAAAGACCGAGAATCCCGGACTTTACGTCCTAGGTCCCGAAATGATAACCAAGGTGTAAATACATCAAAATACAACCAAATGTCTCAGAAAACATATAAAACGAGGTATAAACGGGGTATAATTATATAGAAAATGATAGCCAATTTGACTCTCATCACAGCCAATTTGACTCGAAATAAAATTTTATATATCATGTAGATCTAACAAATTAAAGCAACTATGGTATAGATCTAATTAACACAACTTTATGATAGATCTAATGAAACAAAGTTATGACGATGTAGATCTAAAAATCAAACAATCACAGTACATATCTGACTTGAAAGTAAAGGAAAATAAAATGCGATGCATAAATAAACGACAAACCGATGTGAGTAGATACTCTTTCCTTAAGACAAATTGCTCCGGTATGGTGCCCGCGGTAGTCGCAACTGTCTCTCAAAATACAACGGCTTTCGTCTCGGATTTAGAGACATTTCAAAAACCCAAGCTCCGGCGAACTTAAAGAGTGCTCCGAACTTCTCTTCGACTCATGAACTAGATCTATATGAGAGACTCCTTTTGTGGTGGAAAAGAGAGGAGAAAATTTGATGATATAATTCTTCATAGGGATCCTTTATATAGTGGAGAGGAAGAGTCAATGCTTGAATCTGATTGGCCGAAACACATCATCAAACTTTTCCCCTTAGAAAAGTAATGGCCGACTTCTTCCTCAAGGAAAGAAGCTTGGCCGAAATTTTAAGGCTAATTTCGAATTAATCCGATCATCTGATTGGTCGGATGATGTGTCGTCTGAATTCTGATTGGTCGAATGACTCAATGATTTCTGATTGGCCGAATGACACAATCACATTCCAAAATTAATTTTATGGTTAATTTCATAAAGAAATTTTGTCCAAAAAATTAATAACAACACCCGAACCGAACCAAGCACGAGCCGAGCCAGACGGGCGGCGGCGCGCGTGGAATAATCTAAGTCCTCCCTCCTGCACAAAAGTGCATTGCCCCTTGGGGAATATTCATAAGAGACACACTAGCTCTTATAAATTGAGTTTCCCAACATTCAAGTTTCCAATGTGGAAGAATGTGTCAGGGCCGGCCCTCGCTTGTATTGGGCCTAAGACCAAGCTCCCGAATTGGCCTTTTAGTTGAAATTGTTTTTTTTTTAAACATACTTATTGTTAGATATTTTTTTATAAATAAATATTTTGGTTATCGTTTGCTACGAGTTGCCGTACGAATTAATGTTATCTCAACGAAACGAGGTTCGACCCGCCCGGTCGGGTCGCGGTGGGTCGAGGGGGCGGCGTCCCTTCGCAGGGCGGCGCCAACTCGTGGGGGTTCGGGGGCAACGCCCCGAAACCTAAATCAATGCATGCATCGGTTCATGAAGGGATATGCATTTTCGTATACACGCATTTTCGAACCGATATGTACTTACCATTTTGTGTAAGGGTTGCATGATTTCATCCGGTGCAAGGAGTACATCCATTCGTTTATGGGGTACTTGCAACCTATAAAAGACATAAGTATGAAGACGAAAATCCATAAATTTGACAACATCATTAGAAAAACTTTGAGTGTTCTCGGGTTTGATTCAAACAAGTCACTATTTGAATCAAACACCCCCGTTGTATCCTGAAAGAGATTTTCATTTGATCACTTAGTGACAAATCGTGTTAGACAAAACATCTCTTAAAAAAAACGTTATTAACGTGCCTTGGAGTTTCTAATTCTCTGTCAAATCCTAAGTACTACATTTTTTCCAATACTTATCGCATTTTTAACATCCGTATATGCAAAAAATTAATAAAACTTGTTTGTATATATCTATTTTTTTTGGGTCAAGTAATTTTTTTTTATTAGGGCCTTTATCAATTAGAATAAAAACAAATTTGGGCATCTACCAAAAAAGAAAATTAACATATTATTTTAGGTTGGATCGGATTAAATCTACACGATTTTTTTTTTCTTTTAGCGAAACATGTACCGTTGGGCCTCCCGACAGAATTGGGCCTAAGACCCGGGTCTCGAAGGCCTTAGGGGAGGGCCGGCCCTGAATGTGGTGATGTCCTCCCTTCAACTCTCATCTCCTACATATTTTCTACCAACTTTAGTCATTAATTTCTCATTCACCCGATATCCGAATCGAGTGATTCAAAAGCCCATCATCAACTACTCCGTATGGAGTATTTAATGATATCATTAACTCTTGATAACATACATCTGAGCCTATCCGTAATTAGCGCTAAAGTTGAATATTCAACCCTTCAAAAATGGCTTTTTCTCCAACAGAGACACCACACAATAATTTCCCCACAACCTCGTATAGGAACAATCGGTGCTTCGAGATATCTTTTGAGGTCTTGCATTATCACTACGACACTCTTTAGGAAATATTGTCTACTTTTGCCCTCCATTTAGACACCTTTGACAAGCTCCAAGGCTTGCATTGCAATGGTACAACAACACGTTAATATATCTATGTTGTTAATGTTGATCATATACACAACTTCAATGCCGCTTGGGTGTCGGTCGTGGTTGCAATTATGTTCCATTGACATCTCTTAATAAAAACAGAATACATGTATATGCATCGTAAATTGGATAACTGAAACATAATCCTCAATTTACACTCTCTACCTAGAGTACTCTGAGCACGGGACAATGACCCCTTTTCGGGTTGATATATGCTCAACCTAATTTTTTTTTTTTTTTTTTTTTTTAAGTAAGATGAATACTTGAGAGCAGACAAGAGAAAACTATTGAGCATTATTACTTGTAGTCTTGTAGTATACTTTATTTATTTATGTTATAAACTATCCATCTGCCAGCCTGAAATGGTGGTGACATGTCACTCTCTAGATGGGTAGCTATAAAGGGTAGCTATAATATAATGTGACATGCATTTATATTATTTGTTTCAAAAGAATCCAACAAAATAAAATCCACAACTATGTTGCACAAACACGGACGTACGTCATACGACACGATTAATTCCAAAATTTAAGGACACGACGTACGCCGCACGACATATATATATATATATATATATATATATATATATATATATATATATATATATATAATGTAAATAAAATTCAATTTATCAAAAAAAATATTCGTAAACATCTGAAAAAGAACTAGACAAAATAAGATATGTATTACATAAACTCTATGAATATCTAGAATAGATATTCGACTTTTATACGGTGTCAGAAGAAATTGTGATAGACTTTTAAAATATTACAAATTGTAAAAATAATTATTTATCAACAAAAAAACATATAAATTTGATAATGTTTATTATTTATTTAATTATTATAGAAATGAAAATTGTGTATTTTAACGTTTATATTGAAGAAAACTTAAATAAAGAACAAAAAAAAATGGGTTCAAGAATGTCGAGGAGTGTCGGTGTCGTGTCGACAGTGTGTCGGAAGCGTGTTATATATTTAAATTTTAAATAATATTAATTTAATCAGCCGACACGTGTCGGACACGATGTCAGAGCGTGTCGGGTGTCGAAGACGGCGTATGGAAACCAGATTAAAATGTCGGTGCATCATAGATCCACACTATCAAATATGTGGTCCAAAATGTCGCATTGTCTTAAGAAAATGTTGGTGTCACAACAAAATGTGCACTACACTTTCAAACTATTGATTTTTATGAAACTCATATGGTTCAATATGTCCCACATCATAATTAATAATCACAAGGGGTGTAATTGAGTCGAGTCGAGTCGATACTCTCTAGGACTCGAGCTCGACTCGACTTAAAAAGTTCGGGCTCGAAACTCGGCTCGAGTTCGATCGAGTCATAAAAAATCAAGATCGAACTCGACTCGCGAAATAATTGATATAGCTCGACTCGGCTCGTAAGCTCGATTATTTTCCTAGAATTCATTTATTTTTTAATGAAATATGGAAAGATCGAGTTCGACTCGTTTAATACTCGAATCGAATATTTTTTTTTAATTATGAAAAATAATATTTTATAATAAATTTAAGTAATTTAATTAATTAAATAATTATTTAATCAAGCTCGATTAAGCTCACGAGCTACTCGATTAATATATTTTAAAACTCGAGCTCGGCTCGGTTAATTATTCGAGTAGCTCGACTCGAGCTCGAACTCGAAAAAACCGAATCGAGTCGATCTCTCTTACGAGTCGAGTACGAGTAATTTCACGAAAGAAATTTCGAAATTCATTTACGTACCTAAATTCACAACACAATTTTGTGGCAATTTAATTGAGTAATGATACGAACACAACCGTTATATCATAACGAATTACACAACGGTCATCTGCACCGTTTGATCATGAAAACCGTTAGACACATCATTATCAACGGTTCAGATGACCGTCATGTCTTGTGCCCATATCATTACTCTTTCTTTAATTAAGGTCCACACTCTCAAATTATGTGATAAGAATCTAATAAAACAAAATATTTATATATTTATGATACATCTAATCACGATGAATATTCCCATAGTAGATTTTCCCATAAAGTCAGATGAAATGTGTGAGTAAGATTAAAGAAAATAACTATGAACTTAATAATGCATGTAAAAATAATTTCTCTTGAATGAATCTAAGAACATGGGAAGTGAGTTTTATTATACAACCATTCTAAGACACATTATCATCTTAACATTATGCTAACTATCATTCACTTATAACATTCCCATCAAAAACCTTATAAACATGATGGCCATGAAACCAAAAAAGACTAATGATAAACCGCAGCCAGTGTCACAACGGTCACGTAAACCATTGATTATGAGAAGATTATGTCTCAATCAATTTAGACTCATCATAATCAATGATTCATATAATCGTTTGTCACTGATTGTGTCATTGTGTCGGGGACATTCTATTCAGTTGTGTTGCAACGAATGGCGCAACATGCTTGGCGCAACATGCTTTTGAATGTTTGATCATGATGTTTTGATCAATGGTATCATCAAAATTAATTGATACAAAACAAAATTGTGTCAATGTTGTGTCTGGTGTATATTCATAGCATTACCAATTATATCCCAAAATGAAATCAAAAATAAAATTGAAAGAAAAAACTACAGCCATCAGATTTCTAAGTAGTATGAGTTTCAAACATGAGATCTCAAAGTGAAAGAATCAAACAAATCCTCATGATCTCCATGAACTAGATCAAAATCAAACGAAGATCAATGGCGTTGTATACGATCGAACGGTGCTAAACTTCAGATCTAAAACTATGGAGCATACTTTAGCAGTACAATATAGCAGATAATAAATTCTCAACTCAATGTGTATATATATAGAGATCTGTATCTATATATTTCCAAATCCAAATCTAGAGAAAATCGCCTCTAGTAGCGTACCCGTACCGTGCTCGCTGTATATTCTGTTGACGCTTCTTGTAAACCAATACTCCACCTCCGACGACAGCTATTCCGGCAATAACTCCGATTGCGATTCCAGCTTTCTGTCCGCTTTTGAGTCCTGTTTCAGAATCCTTTGCTTCTAAATCTCCTGCATCGGCAGTGTTCTGCTTAGTGTCGACTGGAAGAACTGGTGCAGGAGCCGGTGTTTTGGTATCATTAGCTGGAGCAGGCGCCGGAGAAGCTTTTGGAGACGAATCTGGAGCTGGCGCTGGAGATGAAGACAAATCTGGAGCTGGAGCTGGTGGAGAATGCAAATCGTGTAAAGGAGAAGGAGATGGAGTATCGCCGCTGGGTGCCGGAGAAGGTGAAGGTGAAGGTTCCGGTGGAGCGTCGGAGAAGCAACGGCGAGGTAAGGAAAATGTGAGGAGGAGAGTCACCAGGAAAATGTGAGAAGTTGACATTTGCTATTCCAAAAAATTCAACAAAAATTGAGAAAAATTCAAAAGATGAAACAGAATCAGAGAAAAGTGAAAAGAGATTAAAGCTTAGTGATGAACATTTGTGAAAGAATAAAGAAGAAATTGAGTGGATCTGGAGGCAGTTGAAGAAATGAATAAAAACGATGTGGAGAACGTGGGAGAGGAATTTGCTTATGAGGTGTGACGAGGGAGAAAATATAAAGGGGATTTGGGATTCTTTTGATTTCTTAAGCAAGGGGGAAAGTGGACCTTCTTTAGACTTCTTAACCATACTCTTCTAGGAAAATTCTAACTACACCCGTAATCTATCGTGACACAATATTTCGATTTTGATGCGATTTGTCATATTAAATTTATCATCACACCACATTTTAAGTTTGGTTTGACTTTACATAATCATAAATAAACATAATATAGGGAAACGAGTTCGTGGTTAGACTATTAATCTTTATAAAATCGAATATTAAATTTACATTTGATTTTCTGAATGTCGAATGTCGGTGTGGCCTCCGAGAATAGGTCCAATGTGATGCCCTATAACATTTACGTGTTACAATTAGACAAGATATTTGAATAATCCGATAAGAGTGCTGCAACAAATGTCATAATAAATAAAGTAATGCCACTGGTGCAATTATTCTGATACATCAATCGTCAGAACTTGATGTGTTCTTAAGATCTTTCAGAATGTGACACTGAAACCTCTCTTATCATTAGAGGTTTGTCAGGCATATCTGATTGTGACATTCGTTGTGTCAAGAAGGTCGTTATACGATAAGAATACATACATTTTCATTAACTAAAAACTTCCCTTTTTTGTTTACCATATTATGGTTGAACATTATTGTTCCCTCACTTAGTGTTGGCATCATCAAATAAGTGTCATCGTCATTGTTTACATATCATATTCAGCCGGCTAAGGTAACTACAAAATTTCATCTGAAATAATTACTCCATCTCACTCAAGGTTGGTGGACTGTGGACATCTTTTTTTTTTATTTTTTTTATTTTATAAAAGTTGATCTTTTTATTTACTTAGCCTTCAAAGGGCAAACATTTCAAAAAAACTTTACAAGAGGTATGATCCGAAGGAACATAAAGCAAAATCTCCTATAGTAATTATGCTACTCGATGCACCAAGCTAGCCGGATGTTCTTGACACGCTCCACAATTTTAGATAAAAAGACATATGCTGGTGGCCGCTCCTTCTCCTGTTTGTGTGTGATCTTGTTCCGCCACAACCATATCCCGTAGACTGTTTCTGCCCAAACATACTTCCACTTCTTATCGGCACCTTGGCCTAAGTTCAGGTTCAGCCATTCCTCTTCAGAAGGTGCCCCAAAGAATTGGCTTCTGCTGTCTTCCGGGACACAAATATCCCACACGATCTTCGCCCACGAGCAATCCCTGAGTGCATGTAGACTAGTTTCCTCATCTTCCTCGCACAAGGTACAAAAAGGGTCATCCACAATATGCCGTGAAAAGAGAAAATTGTTTACCGGTAGAGCTTTATGGGCTAGGGTCCATAGAAGAAAGATGCTCCTAGTCGGTCCTTTGAGTTCCCATATTTTATTCCAAAGTAGATTTTCTCCTTGTGAATTTTGTACTTGCTTCTGCCAGGCATAGCCAGATGCAACTGTATAGTGCCCTTTAGGCTCTCCCTTCCAAGTAGCTCCCGTTTCGAAAGCTCAAAACCGTCCTGTAAATACGAAAAGGCCTTGCAGATCCCTCTCCACGTAGGGGAACAACCTGCTTTCCCCTTAGTCGTTAACTCTTTATATTTATGTGCCATTACTTTCACCCATAGCCTATCCTTCTCATTTATGAGATCCCGGACGAGTTTCCCCGGAAAGCAACATTCATTCGTTGCATATTTTTGAATCCCGGCCCCTTCTTGTTTGGTTTCACACAACTTCGCCTGTGCCACCGTGTGTAACTTTCTCGCTTGTATCGTCATCACCCCAAAAGAATCGCTGCGGTGTTTTCTCCATACTTGTTAATAGTAGTAGTAGGGAGCAGAGTGGTTTGCATCACATAGTATGGTTGCGTGGCCAAGGAGCTTTTTATCATGACACATCTTCCGGCCTTGGATAAAACTTTTGACTTCCAAGCATTCAACTTATTTTTCATCTTATCTTCCAGAAATCTGAAATGAGACACTCTCATTCTCCCATGAATAAGTGGCACCCCCAAATATTTGCCTAGATCAGTAGTATATGACATGTTCAGTTTCTGAGAAATTTCCGAGATAATCGTGCTGCCCACATTTTTACTAGTATAAAATCCGGACTTTGCTGTACTAATTTTTTGTCCTGAGCATTGGCAAAAATCCTGTAGCACTTCTTCGATTACCTGGGCCTTTTGAGCAGTGGCTTTACCAAAAAGAATAAGGTCATCTGCAAAGAAAATGTGAGATATAGGCGGGCCACCTCTAGATAGTTTAACTGGTTTCCATTTCCTCTCGTTCACGGCCATATTAATTTGAGCACTCAAGACCTCCATGCAAAGCACAAACAGATAGGGGGCTATGGGGTCCCCTTGTCTCGAGCCACGCTTAGGACTAAAAGCCTCTAGTTTTTCTCCATTCCAAAGCACGGAGAGTTTTGTCGATGTGATGCAATACATGAGCGAGTTTACGGAGATGAGTAGATAGGCCTATAGATTTAATCACGTTCGAAGAAAATCCCGCTGACACGGTCGTATGCTTTCTCAAGATCCACTTTAATTGCCATGTAGCCTTTTTTCCCTTTCTTTCTGTTAGTGAATGAATGGACGACTTCCTGGGTGAGCACAATGTTAGCAGAGCTGCCCCTACCAGGGATGAAAGCACTCTGGGTCGTGTTTACTAGCTTTCCAATGACGTTTTGCAGACGATTTCCCAGGACTTTTGTTACCAGCTTAATGATGACATTAGCTAAGGCAATAGGTCTGAACTGGCTTGGGGTTTCGGGCTGATCCACTTTAGGGATGAGGGTTACCAGCACCTCATTCATCTCAGGAGGGAACCAGGCCGTATCAAATGCTTTCATCACAAAATAAATAACTGACTTCCCTACAGTTGCCCAACATTTCTTGAAGAAGATTGGAGGGAGGCCATCAGGTCCAGCAACCTTATATGTCCCCATATCAAAACAAGCATCCTCTATTTCCTGTTCACAAACCGGTCTATTCAGAAACTGACGATCGACCGGGATAGGGCCATCAAAGGGAGGTGGCAAGTGCAGTTATGATGATCATCTTCTTTGGCGTATAGGCTCTTGTAGTAATTTCTCATCATGTCCTGGATTTCATTAGTGTCAGTGCTCCACGATCCATCAGGCCTCTTGAGGGTGGTGATCTTATTTCTTTGCTTTCGCTTGAGGGAGGTGACATGATAGAAGTGGGTATTCCGCTCTCCTTCCACAATCCACTGTAAGTGGGATTTTTGGTGCCAGTATATTTCTTCTTGGGCCAAAATGTCTGAGTACTCTTCCTTCAGCTTGCGTTCGAGGTCAACCAAGAAGGATGATGGGTGTTGTGCCAGAGCCTCCTGTATTCCAGATAACCGTTTAATGCAGGTCTTTTTTCTAGCAAAGATGTTCCCAAAAACTGTTTTGTTCCAATGGCTTGCTTTTGACATAAAGTTCTTAGTCATTGCCCCAAAATCAGCCCCACTGTCACTCCAATTTTTCTCTACAAAGGATTCGAATTCTGAATGTTCAACCCAGGCATTCTGGAAAATCAGGGGGGGAGGTCCTTTGAAATACCTCCTGTTTGTCTCAACCTGGAGAAGGATAGGATGGTGGTCTGAGTGAGTGCTCGTAAGATGAGTTAGGGTAGCATCTGGGAACATAGTCATCCAATCAACAGTACACCATGCTTGATCTAACCGTTCTTGAATAGGAAGTCCTTTATAACGTGGACCCTTCCAAGTAAATCGGGGCCCTTTGTACGAGATCCCCACTAAATCACAGGCATCAATCATATCTCTCATACTATCAACATTAATACCCCCAATAGGTCTGCCACCCTTCTTGTCTGCTTGATCTATCACCTGATTGAAATCCCCAATGAGGCACCAGGGATGTTGCAACACGCGAGAGACGTGTTCAAAGTAGGGCCAATAATCGTTTCGTACTGCAGGGATAGGAGAGGCATATACAACAGACAAATAGCAACATATCTCTACACCTTTTAGAACAGCAAAATTCATACAGTAGTTTGTGCTGGGCAGAAGAGTGAGAGACACTTTGTCATTATTCCAAAAACACCATATGCCGCCTGCAAAGCCTCTAGCCTCCACGCAAACACTTTTATTAAAATGAAAGGGACGTAAAATCCGCCAAGCTTGATCACTGCTGACTCTTGTTTCCAATAAACACAGTATATCCGGACTATGTTCTTTTATTAAATCCTTTATATTAAGGAGGAAGGCATCTGAGCCCGCCCCTCTGCAGTTCCACACTATAATATTCATGGAAACAGAAAGACAAAAATTATAGAGGGGGGTTTCCTTCGTCAGTACCTTTTCCACCATCAGGGGGCTCATCCCTTAATCTCAATTGCCCTGTATTTCTCTGATCATCTTTTTGTTGCTACCCTTTTTTACCGTCAGGAGGCTTCGATTTATAATTATTATCATCTCCTTTTGTGTTGGCATTCAAATTTGATTGTTTCTGGCCATTTGATCCCACCCTCCCATCTTTTGAATGCTGCTGTTTATTTTTCACATTTGATATGTCATAAAGAGGGTTGTTCAGATTTCCAGAGGGCCGTGGTATGCCAGACTCAGTAGATGGTCGTTTAGTGGGAATGGAATGTGTAGTTTCACCTAAGGAGATATCCTTTCGTTTGGTGGATTCTTGTTGGTGGTTCTTGCTCACAAGAGAGTCCATGTCCATGTCCATCTGGGCTATCTTGCTGGATGCATTAGATGTGCCTTCCTTAGATAACAAGGTGATCACCGGCTCTTTGAATTTCGACGCAACTTCTTGCATCTGGCCTTGGATTTCCTTCACATTGTCAGGCTGCTCATATTGTTCAACCAATTCCCCATTAGGTTCTTCTTCAAAGAGTACATTAAATTTGGAACCCGAACTGAGCCCATGCCTACCATCATCACATGTCTCTTGCTCATTCTGCCTTGCAGTATGACTTTAGTTTCCCTCATGACGTTCATAATTTTGCCCAGCATTCTGCCTATTGTTTCTAGATCCTTGGCCCGTATTCGGCCTCCTTCTACGGTTTGTTGCGATCATCCACGGTCCAAAAGGCTTTTCCGGAGTAGGACCGGGGAGAGAATTTGATGGCCCTGCTGCAACATTTGCTTGGCCGGGTTGTGTTTCTGTTTGAATGGTAGGGCAATGTTGCGTTTTATGACCGAATCTGCCACATTCGAAGCATATCTGTTGTAGGCCCTCGTATTCAACCGCAAATGTGTTGCCATTTAGAACCACCTTTGTTCTTAGTACTCGGCGAAGGTTTATTTCCACGCATACCCGAACAAATTTTGCCCTGGTCGTTCTGGATGTCACGATGTCTACTTTCCCTGGTTTGCCAACTCTTCTAGCCAGACTTAGTAGGAAGCTTTCATCTTCAAAGAGTTCCATTGGCATGCCTGGAAACCTAACCCAAACCAAAGTTTTGAGGATTTTCTGTTTCGATGGTTGAAAGAACGGCCTCCACTTCATCACAGTGAGGTAGTGTCCCTGTATCAACCAGGGTCCCATGGACAGGGCCTGTTCATAGTCTTCTTTGCTAACAAACCTGACCACATAGAAATCCTGCTCAAGATCAACGTTATCAAGTTCCCCTGATTTGCCCCACATGCTGTTCAATCGTTGTTGCAGAATCCGGAATGAGACATTCCGGCCTAGCACCTTAACTATGACTGCCCGGCGCCATGGACGCCAAAGGTGTTCGCAATTCTCAACTGGGATATCGATCGGGTCATCATCCGTGTCCGTACCTCTCCAATTTTCTGCAATCTGGATGAAATCAGCAATGTCTGATTCATCTTCTCCGTCGCCCATATAGAACCTTTCATGCCTTTTCGGTTCCCGGAGTAGCTCTGCACCGCCCTTCAGCATCCACGCCGATGTACCGCCGTTCGTCGTCGTATCGCCCTCTTTCCACTTATCAGCACGGCGTCGAAGGAGGTCTGCTTCCTCAGTAGATTGGCCATCTCCATCCGTATCCATAGCAACCAAAGGATCCATGGAAGAATCGCCGGTGAGTTGCCGGTCGGCTGCAGATAATTACAAAACCCAACTGTGGACATCTCCATCCGTATCCGTATCATCTCCTTTTTTTTTTTTTTTTTTTTTTTTTTTTTTTTTTTTTTTTTTCTTAAAACCCAACTGTGGACATCTTTAATTACAAAATATAATGAACTAAATCACTTATTAGTGATAGTGACGGTTGTAAACTCTTCCTTTAAATTGTTTCACTTGGTTAATTGTAATTAATTCACTCATGCAATTAATTAATCAATCAACCAAGGAAATTAGAGAATAAATCATGTTTCGAAGCATCCAAGGGCTAAGTTACTAAACCAAATGTAGGTAGCAATACACACGAATTACCGTTTGGATTGTTTGAATGAAATAACATGAAAGTGATCTGACTTGATGAATTAAATAAAATTGACGACATTGAAAGAGAGGCGATAAATAGCAGTGTGGGTGTTCGATGATTGTAGGATGAAAGATAAGATAGGCGGTGGCAGTTGGTGGTGGTAGGGGCAGACCAACATATTAAGGGTGGTGTACCCCTCAAATTTCCGTTGACTAATATACCCCTCTAATTATATAAAAAAATGTGTATGTATATTATTTCTAACAATTCCTAATGCAATAATCCAAATAGTTAAAGTGTTTGGAAGTTTTATCACTTATGCTAAGGTCACGGATTCACCCGGCTCGCGGAAAATGCAACCAATGTTAATTATGAGACCATTCGCATTGAGGACCAGTAGAGAAGGATGAACCGAATAAATCACTCCCAAGTGCAACATTTCCGATCTCAATAATGGCAGGCACCCCAATTTCTGATTTCGTTCCGAATGTCTTCCAATTCCTCCACAATTTTCTTCATTGAAGGTCTCCCACTGCTTGCGTCTACGTATAACAATGCCAAATCGAAAATCTTCTTCATACCACGAACCGGATAATTCTTTAACGTCTCATGCATCAACAAAATCTTCAACGTGGCTTAACACCTTGTGACAAATTGTTTTGGTAAATATTTTCTGTGTCGTTTCCATTCACAAGAGTGCTCTTAATATACTAGTGGTTACAAGCCAATTGGCTATAATCAAGACTAAAATCAAGCTACACTAATGGCCGAATATTGACCGTATAAATATAAGAGATCTACCATAAATACAAACGATCCACCATAAATATAATATATACTAAATATATGAATATATCTCGTGACACCCCCCCTCAAGTTGGAGCATGCAGGTCACAAATGCCCAACTTGCTTAATAAGTACAGAAATTGACGTTTGCCCAATGCCTTGGTAAAAATATCTGCGAGTTGTTCATCTGTTTTGACGTGAATAGGAGCAATGATACCATCTTGAATCGCATCGCGGACATAATGACAATCTATTTCGATGTGTTTCGTACGCTCGTGAAATACTGGATTCTGAGCAATATGCAAAGCAGCTTGACTGTCACAACGTAATGTTATCGGACGAGGGTGAGTAATCCCAAAACTTGCAAGTAGACCCTTTAACCATTTAAGTTCAGAAGTGATGGATGCCATTGAACGGTACTCCGCCTCGGCAGAAGAGCGAGAGACCGTGTGTTGTTTCTTCGTCTTCCAAGAAACAGGAGAGCCCCCAAGAAAAACTAACCAACCGGTGAGAGAACGGCGAGTCAATGGACAACTGGCTCAATGACGTCACCAAAACCAGACCTTAGAAACGGCGTCAAGAAAGGGACAGACCTTTTCTAGGTTAGACGGATCCTAACCGGCAGTGTACCGGGTCAAATTGTAGTGATAAAGTAATGAGTCAGGTGTCGAATCCTCAGGGAAAAAGTGGTAATTCTTTTAAGTGTGGTTAAACACCAAAGAGCTTTGCTATTAACTCGATCTAAACCGCAATTTTATAACACGATTACTACTACTCTAACCAACATAAAATAAATGCGTAATTTAAAAGTTATTCTAATATAATATATATATATATAATATATATATATATACCATATATATATATATTTATGTACATAAATAGTAAAATATATATATATATATAAATATATAGATACCAATATATAGTTTATAGACTAGACTAGCCAAAGTATATGTAATCAATTTATTCGATCTTTTCAATTAATAGAATGTGTTCGATCTTCCTTTTTATTAGGTCCAATTGAGTAAATGAAACGGTGTACTCCTATTGTCAACAATTCCTCCTCACACGAGCGTATGAAATTGTCATATGTCAAATTGTCATCAGTCCAATGTCCACAACTGCCCCATGCTAAACTTAGTTAGTCAAAACAGGTACCGAGTATAAATCTACCCCGGATAAAAGAGGTGATTCCATTTGTCAGATGGCCGATGTTATTCAAGAGGCTCCGGTTGTCAAGCGGATCGATTTAATACAAACGGTGTAGTTTCAATTAAACTGTGATTTTAACATTATTAAGATCTTGAGTACAAAATTAATAAGATTTGTTTTACTAGGACAAATCTGCCCCCGGGTAGGAAATAGGATTCCGTTAATCAGACGGCCATTTTTACCCTCCGGTTTTTCTATTTTTACTCATATCCTGACTTCTCTGGTCAGTACATCGCCAGGTTATATGTGGTATTCATCATGATTGATTACGTCATTCCGAATATATTATCGTTACGTTGCAAAATAGAAAAAGATTCATTATAATTAGTTTTAATCATTTTTACTTAGACATCATTCTTTTAACGAAAAGATCGAAATAATATGATTACATAACTTTGGCTAGTTATTAGATCTAGCCTAATAACATTATAAAAACTAAAAAGAAGAAAATAACAAACATAAACATAAATACTTCAGAAAAGTTACCCGATTACAGATGCTGATTCAGAAGTTGTATTCTTCCGGACATAACAACTACTCTAGCAACACCGGACTTCTGATAATTTCCCGAGCATTATCACGATACTACTACTACTACTAATTTATTCATGGCTTAAATCCTATTTACATACTAAAGAAAAGAGGGGATAGAGAATATATATAGAATATTGTGTATATATATTGGTACACTCAATGCAAATGCTGAGGCTCCCATATATATAGGCAAACTCCCTTCCCGGACCGGTCCTGAAAATTGGCCGGATCGGTCCGGTGTAATGATGACAATCATTACGGTTAGTTATAAGCATGTGACCCCATGTTACCTTAATCATTACAGATGCTGTGTAATTATATATATAATTATATATAATTACATAGCTAACTTCTAAAAATCGTAACTTGAATTCTCGATATCAGAATGACATAATCAAACTTCCGTTGAAAAGCTCGTTGAATTCTCTACAACTTTCATCAAGGCCACTTCTTCAGAAAACGTATTCTCGATGAGCCATTTGTATTAAGTGTCCTTTTCGAGATTTTTCAATAAGTACTAATCAATTAGCCACTTGACCATCATTTGAGTTGTAGACCTCTAATCTTCATAATTCAAAGTGCTTTAGAAATCTTATATGAAGATCTTTAACTTTCGTGAAGAACATTTTCCCGTAAAATGTCTTTTTAACGAGCCATTCCCAATACGTGTCGTTTTCGGGATTTTATTAAAAACAACTAACCACTTGACCATTGGGTGACGCTTTATAACTTCCTCCCAACGACTTGAATTGACTTCAAAAAGTGTCTCTACTTCGGGATTTCAGTTCATCTTAGGGTTCTGCAATGAAATAAACACAAAATACCCGTGTAAAATAGACACAATACTCCGGTTACTAAAACCGGTACAAAAACTACAACTTTTTACTATAAATACTAACTTTTACTACTAACTATACTAAACTATAAAGATTAATATTTCATACTAATTATATCATAATTTCATATATTTTACATAGAATCTGTTCATAAAACATAATAATATTACGTATAATTAATCATATAAAAATAATACATCAAATTACTCCCCACTTAGCTTTTGATCGTCCTCGAGCAAAAATAAGCGGTAATATATAAATAACAGATAATATAATTGATCAAATTAAAATTTCAAAAGTAATATATATCGTCAATATTACAAACATATAAGTTATAACTTTTATAGAAATTTAATAAGAGAGAAAGTTTATATAACTTAAATAAATTAAGTATCAAATGTTAATCAGATGGAAACATGCATGCAATAATTCATAAATATAAATAAAATATTAGAATTACTTTCTGTCTTGATTATTACGAATTTCTGGAATCATTAACTAAGTCAGATAGAAGACACAATGGCTTAATATATTAGGATAGGACATTGGTTAATCGAAAAGATAGAAAAGGAAATCAAAAAGAGAAAGAAGCAAGTCGTACGTACCTACGTCTTCACATTCTTGATCAAAAATAATTCCGATTATAATATCCTTTTATTCCAACTATTTTTCAGATTTTCTCTTTTTTTTTTATTTTTATTTTATTAATATTAAGAACTAAAGCGTGAGTGTGTGTTAAAAAAAATCAAATTTTACAAGCATTACTTCATCAAGATTGATCGGAGTACTACTCTTTCGATCTAAAATTACGAGTCCGGTTTCCTTAAACCCGTAATCATTCTTGAGATCTAATGATTCGACTTATGCCTTCATTCCCAGCAATAGGACATTTCGAGATAATACCCTAGCTGGACTACTATCATCAGGCATTATTATTATTTATATATATGGTCGATCAAAGATAGGGAAGATACCTGATATTTGATTAATTCTGTGTAAAAAAATGGTGCTTTGTTCCTAATATAAATTTTTCATAGGATACTAACATATCTGAACTCATTGCCAAAATCAACTATTTTGTAAGCGTCATGAGGTGAGAACATCTATATTAGAACCTATCTACCCATTCCAATCTCAGCATATACCATTTTTTCAACTCTTAACTCTTTTGTCATCATCTCCTCTCATAAGTACGTACAAACTCAAAGGATGTCAAAGAAATGTAGACCAAAACAAGCTAAGGGTCGGAATTTTCTAGTTAATCAAAATGGCTAAATTCCGAGTGAGGTCTTGATCACTCTTTAAAAAGCTGAGGTAGGGTAAAAAATTGGAAATTTTATTCAGGTAGGCTATTTGGCTATAGTTATATTTTTGTGGTGCCAAAAATCATTATTCCTAATTTTGATTCCAAATTCATAATTTATCTTGAAAAGAAAATTATCTAAAAATTTATTTATAAATATAAAAATTACTTGAATAATTCCATAAAAGAAATATTTGACAAAAATTATTTAGTTATACATACTCAAAATCTTAAAAATCTTATAAAAGATATAAAACATATTCATAATATATCTAATATATTTTACTAAATCAAAAATTAATCTTCTCAAATTATATCATTTTTATTCATATACTAACTTACTTAAATCATTAAGAAAAACTAATCAAAACTAAGCAAATAAGTAATTAAAGTATTAATTTATATGAAAAAGGTTATATTTTATAATTTTTTTTTTTTTTTCCGAAAATTTTAATGAAATTTTCAAACCTAACTCTACTCCCCACTTACGAAGTGGCATCGTCCCGATGTTCAATGAGTATGAAAAAGTAGGTTCGAAAATTAAAATAAAATTATAGATGATCGTTATAAATATCGATAACACGCGTATATTAAAAACAAACAAACATATATATTAAACAAAAAGAAACTATTACACACTAAAAGATTCAAAATAAAACAAACTTACTAACTAACTTACTAACCTTAATCAACTTACTAACTTATTAAAGCAAACCAACCTTAAACAAACTTAAATAAAACCAACAACAACTATCTCAAATAGTTGATGAACAACCCGGATTCTCCACTGGTAGCAATCCTCTACGATAATCACGAGACGGATATATCTCGTCAGAAGCAATTTCAGGGACTTCATTCAAATGAATACATAACCTTGAAATTAACCAAGCAAAAGGCATCGGCCTTCCATTATTATACCGTTCCACTGCAAAGCTTACTGTCGTCCTAAAAATCAAAATCCCCCAGTCCACATGAGCTCCGCTTATCAACGCAAACAACAAAAGTATCTCACTATCACTAACCCACGCAAAGTCACTAGTCGGATAGACTCGTGAGTTAATGAAGTGTTTCCATGCTCTCGGATGAGCGGTAGAGCCGAAGTGGTAGAGTCGTAATTTTGATCAAACTCGGAAACAAATATGGAAAAGCTTCCGTGACAAAGTTGACAACGTTAAAGGAGTTCCCTAACGCCCATTGATATTCAAAATGCAGATTATGGATTTGATTGAAAATCGGTATTTCGTAAATATGATTGATAATATGAGGTGAAAAGTGAATAAGTGTACCACGAACGGATACAAGTTGTGACGGATCGACAGTACTGACAGTAGAGAGAACGGAATAAAATTCCCTAACGATAGAAACATTAATCCTACCTCTTGGATTCCTTACAAATTTTCTCCAACCTCTATTCTGAATTAAATCCTTCCCTGACTGATCAATTTTTTCATAGTTGATACCCTTCTCAACCAAAATTGGAGAATTTGCAAACCTCGCATTCACCAATAAATTAACATTTGAAGCGCTAGACTCCGGGACAAAAACATCTAATGCCTCCGGATCGTATGAATTGACTGATGGTGATGACCGGTTTGACATTTTAAACGAATTAAAATAACAGAGAGTGAAAGGTGAAAGTAGTAAGTGAATTTGCAATTTTTTTTACTTTCAACTCTCCTCCCTTAAATGGTCAACAATTAGAGTACACGTGCATGCATACTAATACTTTCAGCATGACTAAGCAAAGTTAACTCCCGGATCGGTCCTGAAAACTGGCCGGACCGGTCCGGCTTCAAAATAGCTTCACCGTATAAAGGTTGTAAAATTCAAGTTTGCTTGTTTATCTAAAAATAGACTCAAGTCTATTAAAAGCTATATAGATTAATAAAACTTATCTAAATGATATGGATAAACGATACACGAACTATATTTTAAAACGACATACGAAAATATATTTTTTTTTAAAGATTTTTTTGATGAAATATTTAAATACTATTAAAAAATGATTAAATTTACTACGAAATAAAACGATTATGAAAACGAAAAACTATTAAATTAGCAAACTTAGCATCTAAGAAAGTTAAAATGCGGAAATTAAAATAAACAGACATCAAATGTTTAAAACTAACAAAGTTGCTCGAAATCAAACAATGTCAACATCATCATCCTCAGCTGGATAAACTGGATCATTCAAACTTGGAACATATGACGTAACTGGCTGTGGAAACGTAGTCGTGGTCCGAACTGAACTGTCGAGACCTATCGAACTCATACTCGACGTCATCCTTGCAAAATCCGAAAATCCTCCCCAGCTAGATGTAACAGCACCCTGAGAACCTGTATAAAAGACACCCTGACCACTAGACTGGCTTCCAAAAGGATTTGGCATATGATGAAAGCTTTGAGATGGTGGGATAGGTGCTATCCAATCTGTAAAGTATATGGGTCGATTGACGGGCGGATAGGCGCTTTATCGAAAGAAGGATTAAGATGCATCTCGCTCATGTCTCAACATCCCTCTACGTAAATCATCACTCCACCGCCTACTCTCGCTCGGCAAACAAAAAGCCATATTAGCCTTGTCCTCGGGCTACATCGACACTAAAGATTGAAACATATCGTATGTAATGGTGTTTGGGAGAGAAGTCTCGTCGCCGATCGAAAAAAGATGAAAATGCCGAAACCGGTGGAACCGGTGGAGGTGCACTACGTCTAACTATCGAGTCTATCGAACCCTCTCGGAGACCTCCTCGTACTAGGGCCTATCGTGGACTCATCTCGCCATAGTTAATTTGTCGTTAGATAGGAAAGGAACTCCTGATCTACGACATAAATCTGAAATAAAGCCAGGAAAGTACATGTGACTCCCTGCCTTGGCAGTAACAATAAACTCGAAAACCCTTCTATACATAATCTTCCCCACATCCACCTTAATATCATGAATCATTGCCCAAGTAATGCATAAATCTTCTTTACCAAAGGCGGTGTGTTTGGTAGTGGGATAGAGAGTATGGCTCAAAAATCTTTTGATTGCCCTCGCATCTCTAAAACACTTCCCATAATTAAATCTCGTTGTCCACCCACTCGCCGTAGCATCAAACTCCCTCTCGAGCTCTGAGGCAATCCGCTCATACATAGCAGGATCATCTAATCTATAAACAAATTTCTACGTAATCCTCTTCATCTGGAAAAACTTCTACCCCTAAAACAGCATTGATAAGTTCCGGACTAAAAGACACATTTCTAGACCTAAGGGGGATAGACTCTATCATACTATCCTCAGTGGGTGTCAAAGTAGACAGAACTGCATAAAACTCTGCCACTAAGGTAGTATTGATCTCTCCTGTCCTCTGAGCTGCAAAATCCAACCATTGGCGTCTCGTAAAAATACGCCTAACTTCCTCTCCTAAGTCATCAAAATCTAAGCCTCTTTCCAACACAACTCCACATTTACTATAGATATTCTTATAAGCATTCTTAGCTTCGGTGAAGTCGTAGCAAAAACTAACAGATTCTTCTTCCGGTGTTAAATCTTTAAGACCTACGACTGGTACTTCTATTGGAATATTAGGCTTTCGTTTCTTAGAGATTTTGCGACTAGATGAGGCCATTCTACGAATTTTGGAATAACAAAAGAACAACAAAAACAAAAAAAAACAACACAAATAAAATGTCACAACACACTTAAAAATCAAAATAGTTGAAAATAAATCTAAAAATTACAAAAATCGTGAAATTGATAACTAGAGTAAACAAATTATACCTTATAATGAACAAAACGGTGAAAAGTGACCGGAAAAGTCGTAGAAGCCACCGGGATGAAATGGAGCTTGTGTTCGATCTTTTTCGAATTTTTCACTTGTGTTGAAGAGAGGAGAGTAAAAGAGGAAGAATATATATGTAATGGTATAGTGTAATTTGTTAATTTGAAGAGAAAAAGAAATTTTTTTTTTTTGGGGTGGAGGTGGTGGTGCGGCTGCTGAAAAGAGGAGAAATGAAGAAGAAAGAAGTGTCCCGTCTTTTTTAGGTCAATCGAACCCGAACCGGTCCTGGATAAGGGCCGGATCGGTCCGTGTGAAATTTTTATGATTTTTCGAATTTTTTTTTTTTTTTGATTTTTTGATATAAAAACTTATAAAACTCAATAAAAACTTAATAAAACTAAAAAATAAAATTTATACATTTTATAACAATTTCTCAAAATTTATAAAATCTTTATAAAACTTATTTAAAAGTTTGTAAAAATTCAATAAATTTCCATTAATTCTTATAAAATATCTAAAAAACTAAAAAAAACTTTTTATAAAACTTTTATAAAACTCCTTAATTTTATAAAGATCCAATTTTATAAAATTTTCAAAGTTATGCAAAAAATTTTATAAAACTAAAAACAATAAAAGACTTGAACTTACGGGGTTTCTAATTCTTCAATTTCTACAAACTCCATATTTCTAACATACCGTTCAAGCAAACTAAATCCTAGAAACGTAGCGTTTGAATTAAGTCTTGGAATTCCATCGGGATTTTCGGTTAACCACCTAATCGTTCCCTTCTTAATTACATTCAAACACTCATTCTGAGATTGAGTTATATTTCTCCCACATTGCCCACTGTGTTCAATCTTTCCACAGATTCTGCACTTCCTTAAAAACTTAGCCCTTCTCTTTATCGAGCTTCTCGACGTACCATTACAAACTTCTTTCAATTTTTTCTCTCTCAACAATTGCTTGTTCTTTCCAAAAACTAAAGCTTCTATAGTAAAGGCAATATCCCTATCAAAACCTAAATTTAAAAGTAAAACAAAAATTCCTAATCTATCTAAAAAAGACATCCAGCTTCTTTTACGTCTATCCGGTAAAAGACGAAACTAGTTTAGACATATAAAAGTAAAGATAAAACCTGGTAATGTGATACTTTCAAATTTTCGAGCACTTCTTTTTAGTCTTTTGGAGGGTCGATTAACAACATCACTTCATTTATGAGAGAGACTTCTTCACCTTCCGAAATAGTTTCACCCCGTGACCATTGGCTATAAAAGTTGTATTCCCATCGCTTAGTTCAACGACTCCGCATTTATAAACTCGTGTTACTTTAAATGGTCCCGTCCATCTTGATTTAAGCTTTCCTGGAAACAATTTTAAACGTGAATTGTACAATAACACTCGATCACCTACATGGAACTCACGACTATAGATTCTCTTATCATGGAAGGATTTCGTGCGTTCCTTGTAGATTCGAGCATTTTCATAAGAATCAAGGCGAAATTCTTCTAATTCTGTTAACTGAAGTAATCTATGATCACCGACAGCCTTAGGATCGAAATTCAGAAATCTAATAGCCCAGAAGGCTCGGTACCAAAGACTAATTTGTAGGGAGAACAACCAATTGGAGTTTTAAAAGCTGTTCTGTATGCCCATAACGCATCATCTAGTCTAACTGCCCAGTTTTTACGGTTTGAGTCCACTGTCTTTTCTATGATTCTTTTAATCTCTCTATTCGACACCTCTACCTGACCACTGGTTTGCGGATGATAAGGTGTTCCTAACTTATGCGTTACACCATATTTTTCAATTAACTTAGTAAATGGTCGATTGCAAAAGTGTGAACCTCTATCACTAATGATCGCCTTGGAATGCCATATCTAGTGAATATGTTCTTTTTAAGGAATCGTATGACAACCTTGGTATCATTAGTGGGAAGAGCTTCAGCTTCTACCCATTTCGAGACATAATCTACCATTACAAGAATAAATCTTTTTCCAAACGATATAGGGAAAGGTCCCATGAAATCTATACCCCAAACATCAAATAACTCATATTCTAAAATAGGTTGCATAGGCATTTCATGTTTTTTCGAAATATTTCCCTATTTTTGACATGATTCACAAGATTTAACATATGTATACGCATCTCTATAAAGTGTAGGCCAATAAAAACCACATTGCAAAACTTTAAAAGCAGTTTTCCAACCTCCATGATGACCTCCTGCCTCACGATCATGACAAAACGATAAAACACTTAAAATTTCATTATCGTGCACACATTTTCGATTATCCCATCCGAACATTTACGGAAAAGGTCCGGTTCCTCCCGCAATAAAATTTTAAGTCATAAAAGAACTTCTTTTTCTCGTTGCCAAGTCCAATGAGACGGAATGTAATCACAAAGTTAAGTAGTTAATGATATCTCCAAACCAAGGTGAATTTTCCTTAGAAGGAATTATTTTCTTTAATAACTGCATGGTTGAAGGAGTATCGATTCTAAACAGTTGTTCATCAGGAAATGAGTCTTTAATTTCAATTCCTATTTCTTCATTAGTTTCCATTCTACTTAGATGATCTGCTACTACATTCTCACTTCCTTTTTTTTATCTTTAATCTCAATATCAAATTCTTGAAGTAGGAGAATCCATCTAAGAAGACGTGGTTTCGCATCTTTCTTACTCAGTAAATATTTCAATGCTGAATGGTCTGTATAAACTATTACCTTAGAGTCAACAATATACGATCTAAACTTATCTAAGGCAAAAATCACAGCCAACAGTTCTTTTTCTCGTAGTTGCATAGTTCGGTTGAGCCGCATTTAACGTATGTGATGCATAGTAAATAGCTTTGAGAATTCTATTATATCTTTGACCTAAAACAACTCCTACAACCTAAATCGCTTGCATCACACATAATCTCAAAAGGTAAATCCCGGTCGGTGCTACCAATACCGGTGCAAGTAATCAACTTCGCTTTCGTGGTCTTAAATGCTTCCATACATTTACTATCAAAATTAAAAGGTACTTCTTTTTCAAGCAAATGACTTAGAGGCTTTGCTATCTTTGAAAAATCTGCAATAAATCTCCTATAAAATCCTGCATGTCCAAGAAATCCTCTTAACGTTCTTAGATTAACTGGTGGAGGCAATAAATACACATTTTCGACTACGGGGTGCAAATTTGTCTCCTTTGGATTTTTGATCGTGAGCAAAACACAGACATCCAAAAACACGCAAGTGATTAAACTCAGGTTCCGTCCCAAATAGAATCTCAAAAGGTGTTTTGTTTTGTAAAAGGCCCGAAGGAGTACGATTTATCAAATGAACCGCCCCAAGTATGCATTCTCCCCAAAAACGAATAGGCAAGTTTGCCTGGAACATTAAGGCACGCCCGACATTGAGAATATGTTGATGTTTACGCTCTACCCTACCATTTTGTTGAGGGGTTCCTACGCACGATGTTTGAAAAAGAATTCCTTTCTTATCAAATAGAGGTAACAAAAGTCGAAATTCAGTTCCGTTATCGCTCCTTATGATCTTAATATGAGTATCAAATTGACATTCGACCATGGAAATAAAAGAACTAAAAATAGTAGTAACTTCGGTTTTTGAATTCAACAGATAAACCCAAACGGCTCGGGAGAAATCGTCAACCAATGTCAAAAAATAATGTGCACCACAAGTAGATGGAGTCCGATATGGGCCCCACAAATCACAATGAATAAGTTCGATAATACGATTGGCCCTGCTATCACTAACAGGAAAACTATCACGAGTCTGTTTGGCTTGGGGACATACCTCACAGGCTTTATGTAATTTCTTTGGTAAAGAGGAACACCATTTAATTGCAGGAACTAATTTGAGAACTCTATCAGACGGATGACCCAGCCGCCGATGCCATAACTCGAACACGGTTGGAGTTGGCACAGTCACAGCACACACTACCGGGGTTGATCGAAAAAGATAGAGCCCGTCCTTCCTTTCACCGGTTCCAATCAGTCTCCCCGAACGAGAGTCCTATATAGCACACGATGTTTTAGCAAAAATAACTGAGCAATCAGAGTCATCAATTAACCTGTGACACCGATATTAAATTGCAACGTAAAGCAGGGACAAAAAAAAACATTTTGAAGAGTGACATCGACCGAAAGGTCAACTTTCCCTGCCTTAGTGGCCATAACGAGTTGGCCGTCAGGTAGACCAACCGACCGAGAGTCAATATTTATGATATGAGAGAAACATGAAATGTCGCCGGTAACGTGATGAGTCGCCCCGGTGTCAACAATCCATGGTGTGGTAGAGGTTGATTCAATTCTCTCAGCCATGGTAGATCACAGAAGACACGCTGGTGCTGCTGCAATTAGGCGAAAGAGAAAAGAAATTTGACAAAAATAATTTTAGGTTTGTGTAGGCTCTGATACCATGAAAAATTGTTTTGGTAAATATTTTCTGTGTCTTTTCCATTCACAAGAGTGCTCTTAATATACTAGTGGTTACAAGCCAATTGGCTATACTCAAGACTAAAATCAAGCTACACTAATGGCCGAATATTGACCGTATAAATATAAGAGATCTACCATAAATACAAACGATCCACCATAAATATAATATATACTAAATATATGAATATATCTCGTGACACCTTGCTTTGCCAAAATAAAAGTAGTAATTAAGCAAATGATCTCCAATAATTAGGGGCAATGTAGAAGTGAATCTCAATTCACTTTCAGAATGATTTACGATCTGATGATGAAGTAGGGTTTAGATTTGCCAAAAGAAAAAAAGAAAATGAGGGGTCGAAAAGAGTCTCCCCTGTTTTCTATATTTTTTTGTCTCAAATATTACGATGTTCAGATATGGGTATATATACCCTTACACAAAGGGAATATAATGCAGAATAAAAAAACTTATTCCTATTACAAAATGCATAATAAATATACTAATACCCCCCTCAAGATGGACTTGGGGTGGAATAAATGTTCAACAAATGGAAACGATCCAGTAAAGAATGGAAGGCAGGGCCGTCTAAGGGCTTTGTGAGCACATCAGCCAACTGGTTGACTGTAGAAACCGGTATGAGCTGCACAAGTCCAGCTTGAACCTTCTCACGGATGACATGGCAGTCGATCTCTATGTGCTTCGTCCGCTCGTGAAAGACCGGGTTACGAGCAAGATTAATGGCACTCAAGTTGTCACAATGCAAGGAGATTGGTGTGGGAAAAGGACATTTGAAATCTGCAGCCAAATAACAGAGCCATTGAATTTCGCATGTAGCTAGTGCCAGGGAGCGATATTCCGCTTCTGTGGAGCTGCGGGAAACGGTCGTTTGTTTCTTTGATTTCCAGGAAACTAAAGCAGTACCAATGAACATACAATAGCCTGTTATACTGCGTCGGGTGTCTTTGCAAGTAGCCCAATCCGAGTCAGCAAATGCAGAAAGAACTATAGGATTATTAACAGAATAGTACAAACCTTTGCCAGGTTCAGCTTTAATGTATTTAAGCACCTGCTGGGCAGCATGAAACTGATGTACAGTGGGTGAGTCCAAAAATTGACTCAACTGTTGTACGACGTAGCTAATATCTGGACGTGTAATAGTCAAATAAAGCAGTTTACCAACAAGACTACGGTACATTGTGTTGTCTGATAACATTTCTGAATCACCATTAAACAGAGCCACTTTTGACTTCATAGGAACAAGTGCTGGTGTGCAATCTAGCATGTCAAAATCTTCCAAAATATTAAGTGCATATTTGCGTTGAGAGATGTGCAGGCCCGAACTGGTTCTAGTGATTTCCAACACCAAAAAAAACTTGAGCTCCCCTAAGTCTTTAATTTTAAACAGCTCATGAAGATGTGTTTTAAGTTCAGTAATGAGATCCATGCTATTTCCAGCTAGGACAATATCATCAACGTAAACTAAAGCTATCAGAAAATCTGCCCCAATGGTCTTGACAAACAGACTGTGGTCATGACTGGATTGCGTGTATCCTTGTGCAATGAGGGAAGTTGTGAGTTTATGGTTCCATTGACGACTAGCTTGCTTTAGCCCATAAAGGGACTTTTTAAGCTTACAAACTTGCTGTGGGTTTGCTATTTTAAAACCGGGGGGAGGTTTCATGTAAACCTCTTCGTGTAGGTCTCCGTGCAAAAAGGCGTTGTTCACATCAAGTTGATGGAGGAACCAACCCTTGGCTGCTGCTATGGCTAATAAGCTTCTTATTGTGGTAACTTTGGCAACGGGGGAAAACGTTTCTTCATAGTCTATGCCTTGGGTTTGAGTATATCCCTTTGCCACTAGACGTGCTTTGTACCGCTCAACAGACCCATCTAAGTTATACTTTACCCTATAAACCCATTTACAACCTATGGGCTTCTTCCTACTAGGGAGATCAACTATGTCCCATGTCCGGTTCAACTCTAAAGCTGCTATCTCTTGTTGCATGGCCTCTTGCCATTCTGGACGAAGCACTGCTTTGTTGTAGGTCTGGGGTTCTTGAATTTTATCAATAGAAGCAATAAAGGTAGATTGAGATCTAGGCAGATGAGTGTCATTCAGGACAGACTCAAGAGAATGAGGAGAGGAGCATTTTTGGATGTGGGCACAAACAAAATCATGTAAATGAGTTGGTGGCTTTCTCATTCTAGTAGGTCTCTGTACAGGGGCAGGCTGAATGACAGGTTCTGTGGTATTATAGCCTGCTGTGGTAGGAGAAGTGGAATTTTCAGGATTAGATGTGGAAGTTGAATGTCCAGAATAATCTGGGGAATAATCTGTGTCTATGTCATCATAGGGTATGGGCATAGGAATGGCAGAATCAGATTGATCAGTGGCATGATGTTCATGAAATGGAAAAACCAACTCATGGAATAGGACATCCCTTGACAAAAAAATATCTCTAGTTGCTAAATCTAGCAATATGTAGCCTTTTGTGGTGTCTGACATCCCTAAGTTGATGCAAGTGTGGGCCCTACTGTCAAATTTGTTTCTGTTTCTAGTTAGAGTGAAGGCAAAAACTAAACATCCAAAGACTCTTAATGATTTCAGATCAGGGACTTTGTTGTGAAGTTGTTGATATGGAGAAATGTCATTTAACAGGGGTGTGGGTGTCAAATTGATGAGCTTCACTGCATGTAGGATACAATACCCCCAGTAAATGATAGGCAAATTTGCTTGCAGTCTTAAGGCCCTAGCTGTGCTTAAGATGTGTTGGTGCTTCCTCTCCACCACACCGTTTTGTTGTGGTGTGGAAACACAACTCTCTTGGTGTATGATCCCTCTTGTTTCATAGAATTTAGGGCATCTAAATTCCTCACCATTGTCTGTCCTGACAATCTTTACACTAGTCTTAAATTGTGTGTGCACAAAACTGCAGAAATTTTTCATTAAAGATCTAGCTTCCCCTTTTGATTTAAGTAAGAACACCCAAGTATAACGGCTATAGTCATCTACCACAGTTAAAAAATACCTCTGCCCATTCACAGTAGGGTGCACATAGGGCCCCCATATGTCTTTGTGAATTAAATCAAAACAGCTCTTCACACAACTACTACTAAGGGGAAATGGTAGCTTTTTCATCTTGGCTTGAGGGCAAATGTAACAAATGCTCTCAGGTAGACCAATGTCACAGTGCAATTTCTTGGACTTGATCATACGCAAGTGTGACATGTGCCCCAACCTCATATGCCAAAGAAGGTCTTTATTTGGAGGTACATACCAATTGCTGCTGGAAACATTGCAGGCAGCTTTATTCTTCATGTCTTTATTCATTGAACTAGCATCAGCATCCTTCCACATCAGGTACAAACCGTCTTTCTTTTCAGCTGTACCAATCATCAGTCCATGCTTCCTGTCCTGTAATGAACAAACTCCGTTTAGAAACACAGCACATAATGTGTTATCACTGGTCAACTTTCCCAAGGAAATTAAGTTGCAGTGAAATCTAGGTACACACAACACTCTGTGTAATATTATGTTTTCATTTATTCTAACTGTACCAATGTGTGATACCCCAACCGTTTCCCCGTTTGGTAAAGCAACTGTAACACCCTCTACTTTAGTAGCTGTCTCAAAATGTTTCAAGGAACAAGCAACATGATCCGTTGCACCAGAATCGAGGATCCATGTGTTCATCTTGTTACCTTGTAGCTCATGATCAATCTGCTTGAAACTTGCAGTCATAACACTGGCTTGATCCACTGTGTGCCCCACATTGTCTTCAAGGTTTATCTTTTCCAATAGCCTTGTCAGCTTCTCAATTTGCTGATTAGTCAGATTCATCACACTGCCTAAAGGTTTCTGGTTTTCTCCTTGTTGTACCAAGTTCCTAGCAGGTACATCCTCACTTTCAACATGATTAATCCTTCTCTTTGGTTTCCATCCTGGAGGAAAACCATTCTTTTTGTAGCAGTCTTCTATGGTATGCCCAGTGTATCCACAAAATGTGCATTGGACCTTTTTTCCGGATCCATTCCTTTGATTACCATCCCATCTTGATTGGCTCTTCTCATTGATAGATTTATTAAAGCCTCTTCCATTGTATGAATCTGAACTTGATTTAGCGGCAAGTATGACTGATTGGGCATGTTGAGGATGATTCTCATTGTATTCCATCTGCCTCTCAAACTGAATGCTCATGGCAAACGCATCTGTAATGTTTGGCAATGGCCTCATCAATAGTATCTGTGATTTGACTGGTGCAAACTTCTCATTCAGACCTTTGACGAACCTTACTACATACTCAGACTCTATGTAACCTATGAAGGTTGGAATCACCCTGCAAGTGCATCGAACTGCACACTCACAGCTCGGTATGGGTCTCAGTATCATTATTTCGTCCCATACTGTCTTCAATTTTGCAAAATAATCAGTGACGGATTCAGTTCCCTGAGTAATGCGATTAATTTCCTCTAATAAATCAGAGAGGCGGAAGGAGTCCATATTGGAATACCTAGTTTGAAGATCCTTCCAGATTTCACTCGAGGTGTTCATCCACATCACGCTTCGACGTATCGAGGGAGAAATCGACTTCATTATCCATGACATTACGGTGGAATCGCATTGTTCCCATCTATCTATTAACCTTTCATCTCCTACTGGTTTCGGAATCGAACCATCCACAAACCCTAATTTGTTCTTCATCCGTAACCCCATTTTCATAGCTCTGCTCCACGCATGGTAGTTTCTTCCATCTAATAGTGTATCCACAAGGACGAGAGTCGGATTTTCGTTAGGATGGAGGTAGTAGGGATTCGCTCCTTCTGCTTCGATCAGATTTCGATTTGCTCCAGGATTCGCCATTTCAATCTATCTTACTTCAATTAACCAAAAAAAAAAAAAAAAAAAAAATCAGCTACGGACTAACGAGGATGAAATCGGCTGATTAGATCTCCGATCCAGTCTCTGATACCATGTAGAAGTGAATCTCAATTCACTTTCAGAATGATTTACGATCTGATGATGAAGTAGGGTTTAGATTTGCCAAAAGGAAAAAAGAAAATGAGGGGTCGAAAAGAGTCTCCCTGTTTTCTATATTTTTTTTGTCTCAAATATTACAATGTTTAGATATGGGTATATATACCCTTACATAAAGGGAATATAATGTAGAATAAAAAAACTTATTCCTATTACAAAATGCATAATAAACAAAATACTAATAGGCAGAGCCAGTATATATATATGGTCTGCATAGTATGTTCCAAAGTTCAAATCTTGTATTTTAGTTACCTGAAGAAGGAGATTCACATGCTCTTCATTGGAGTTCTTGGACGGTTGGACCAGCAGGCTTCACGCCCAGTAATCAACTCTATCATAAAGACGCCAAAGCTGTACACATCGCTATTTTCTGTGAAGTTCTTGAATGAATTATCTAACCTTAATTGATGATCAAAAACATTAAAACCATCTGTGAAATTTCGGATATATATTAAAAAACAATGCAAAGATATTCGTGTAAAAGACTAAAGATTTTTCATTTAAAGAGATTAAACTACTCACTCTGGATCAAGAAAGCAACTGATTGTTGAAGATGGAAATGCATTATTATTATTATTATCCAAAGACATGCAAATAAGCCCGTAATCAGAGACTTTACACTTTAGGGATGAAGTTCTCATCAAGAAGAACGTTTTTTGTAGTGCAGTTCATATGAAACACAGGAGGGAATAAGCTGTGGAGATGCTCAAGCCCTGAATGGAAAAAATAAAAACACGGAAAAATTCGTAAGAACTTGTGCTCCTTTTTCATGGTGTAAATTGTAATTAGTATCTTGAAGAAAGAAAAAAACAAAAAAAAAAACATCAAACCTTGTTGAGGATATATAGACTAGAGTACAAGTTCTTTGGGCTCGGTGTGGCATTTCAACAAACACATAGGAAGGGTAGTTAGGTGGTTATTTAGATACAACTGATTGAGCTCTCATATCCGGTATAAATACAAATTGGATCTGCAGAACTTCAATTAAGTTGTTCAATTGAACTTTGACATCAAGTTTCTGTTGTAACTCGTTCGTTCCCGTTTTCCCGCCTTTTTATCTTTCAAATTTGGGGAAGAACATGTTGAAGTTCTTCTTGTTCTGATTTTTCAATTCCAGAATTGTTCGATTTGTTCATTAATGATTTCTTTGTGTTTTATCATGTTATTCTACATGGCATCAGAGCATAAACAATTCCGCTGACAATCTCGAATCGTTTTTTTAGGTTTCTTGCTCAATTCTTGATCATACGTCTGGAAATTTCATTCATTTTTTGCAAGATTATTCAATGGCAGCTGCAAATACTGGTAGTTCTCTCGAAAATCCTAGTTTGGTGCTTGTTCAACCTTTATTGAAGGGAGTGGACAATTATAACCACTGGAAGAGATCCATGACAAAAGTTTTGTCATCTCGTGGGAAGTTGTCTTTCATTGATGGTACTGCTACTGTGCCTATTGTCACAGATCCTGGTTATGCTTCTTGGTTACAAACAAACGATTTGGTGCATTCTTGGCTGGTAAATTCTATGATTCCAAATGTTGTAGAGCGTGTGATGTATTTTGACACAGCCAGGGAAATTTGGCTAGATTTGATCGTTTTGGCAGAGGAAATGCCTATAGACTCTCCAATCTTGAAGAGGAAATTGAGAAGACAAAGCAAGGGAATCTTTCGATTGATTACTATACTAAACTGAAATCGTTATTGGATCTGTACCTGGTTCTAAAACCAATTCCTTCTTGTGTTTGTCCTGCTTTGCAAGCAATTAGAGAACAGTATGATGATGCCTACACCACTAGATTTCTAAAGGGGTTGAATGGAAATTTTAGCACTGTTAAATCTCAAGTTTTAATGACTATGCCTCTTCCAGATATTAACGCTGCTTTTGTTATGGCCTTAAATCATGAGCAACAGCTCCATTACTTTACTGGTGCCGATTTTGTGGTACTTTCTAAAGTTGATAATATGGCAGAAGCTGATTGCAATCAGGTTATGGGAAATACTCGGCATCAAAATCAAGGAAGAGGGCAAGGTAGAGGATCTAATGGTGGTAAAAGGTATTAAGGAAATTCCAAGAAACCCTACTGTACATACTGCGGCATGGAGGGGCATACCATATATAAATGCTACAAGAAATATGGCTTCCCACCAAACTTCAAATGGTATGGCAGAGGCAATTCATCAGCTAATCATGTAGCCCGTGAACAAGAGTCTGGAAATGCCGAGACAAGTGAGATGCATCATCAAAATCAGAATTCAGGAGATACATGAATAACTAGAAGTCAATATGATCATCTCCTAGCCTTAATCTAGAATCTGCAGCCCCAAAAGAGTCAATGCAACTTAGTGGTTATGGCTGCAGGAGCAAACACACAAGGACAAGGTACCAAGGTCAGTGAAGTTCACTGGATCATAGATTCAGGGGCCACTGACCATATAACCTTTACTATGAAACATATGGTTAACATTAAAAGCTGCAGGAGCAAACACACAAGGACAAGGTACCAAGGTCAGTGAAGTTCACTGGATCATAGATTCAGGGGCCACTGACCATATAACCTTTACTATGAAACATATGGTTAACATTAAAAGTGTTACAAATGTATATGTTAATCTTCCTAATGGGACATCTGTCCAATAAACAGAGATATAATCTTGTATAATGTCTTCTGTATTCCCAGTTTCACTTACAATTTATTGTCTATCAGAAAACTGACTGCTGATGGCAGCATGTGTTAGGTGTAGTGCCCGAAAGACAATTATCTAATTATTTTAGGACAGAATTAATAATTCATCTTATTATATGCATGTATGCTTATAATTAAGACACTACTGAAAACCCTAAGTACCTCGTTTATGTAATCACATAACTCAGTGTATGGCTATACACAAGAGGATTGAGTTAGTGAGATGTACTTAAAATTAACTTAGTCCGGAGCGTTTATTAATCTGAGTACGGGTCTCATGATTAATTTGCTATTAATGCGCCCGAACACTTTAGGTGTGACGAGCTTATCCGGAGTGTCGGTAATAGGGTACTTAGTAGGGCATTTATATATGATGATGATCATATAGGGGCCGGACCGATTTGATTTGAGTTCTCGATATAATTCCGTAATCGAGAAGTCTTATCGAATCACAAGATGATCATATATGGATTAATCTCAATCTTGAGGTGATCACAGACGACTGCTTAGACTAGGGTAGGGTTTGATGTGTTAGTAAGGATCACTTCGCAGTATGTGGTCCAAACACTTCTCGTTGGCTCTATTCTGGGATAAGTGAGTAGTCTGTGCTATCACAGATATGGAATCCATTCCTTCCCTCGGGAAGTAGACGACGCTTCCTTATTTGTTAACCCTAGAAACTGATCGATGGGCCCAGTTCATACTATATTAGTTGTGAACTAATTGATCACTAGGGGGTTAATGGTAAATAAGGATATTATGTTTCGAGAAGGGTTTACGGAAATATCCCGAATCGAAATGAACAGTCTATGGAGGATTTATCCGTATGTAATGATTATATCAGTGGACGCTTATCAACTCATAGTTGAGTATAAGTTATCTATATTCGGCAGAGTTCAGTTTCGGGTTTATGGTGGTGTAATCCCGGAATTAATAGATTGAATATAATTGTTCGGTCCGACGAATAATTTTATTTAATTTATTGTAGCTACTGAATATGGGTCCATGGTCCCCGACGTGGCTCCTAAT
The DNA here is from genome assembly GCA_036785695.1 of Gentiana straminea. Lineage (NCBI taxonomy): Eukaryota > Viridiplantae > Streptophyta > Magnoliopsida > Gentianales > Gentianaceae > Gentiana > Gentiana straminea. Next base: position 7,658,641 of record JAVUPR010000514.1, on the reverse strand, counting down.
ATAGCATATATGTTTTCTCGTCGTTGCACCTTAATTATATTTAAATAGTTAGATTGGACTATTTAATTGATATGTGGATTAATTGTTTAGTTTGACTAGATAATTAAATACACGGAAAAGAGTTTTTTTCGTAGACTTGGCCCAATGTGTCAAAAAATGCGCATGGACTTTTATTTATTAAGGTGGGGCGCATTTTATCATTAAATAATTAGGGAGAAATTAGTTATCTTGGATAATTATTTAATATGTGATTTATCTTTTATTTGTTAATTGATAATCCATGGAATATTAGATAATAATATGATTTATCCTAATTTGTTTGGGATAATTATTTTATTTATCTTTTATTTTGGAATAAGGATTAATCTAATAATTATCTCTTAATTATTAAATCCTTGGAGGACAATGATTATTCTCCTATATAAAGAGAGTTCTCCCAAGCCTTATGACACAATACAAAATTTCGAAATATTGCATAGAAAATAGCTTGGAATTTTCGGCTATTTTCTTTGGGTTCGAGTTTTAGAAAAACTTCGGGTTTTTCTAAGGTAGCATATCGAGGAGGTCCGGGGGCTTGAAACACCATCCACCTGGTGGTGCTTGGAGACACACGTTGGAAGACTGTGGCTTCTCAATACACGTGTTCTTGGAGATCTATCGTTCTTGGAGTTAAGCACCATAAAAAGGTAGGATCCTAAACCCCCTCGTAGGTGGATAAGGGCTGAATATCAGAAACTGTTAGCGGAAAGCGGTGGTGGTAAATGGAGTGATCATTACTATTATGACTGTTTTGTTGATGAGTCATACGCCATACATGGAGTCGAATGACATGTTTTGTTGATGAGTCATACGCCATACATGCAATATCGCAATGCTCCTTCGGCGGAATATACTCGTGGATGACCCTCTGTGAAACAACAATACAGGAATAGCAAGTATTAGTCGGATATGCATCAATAATCGTAGCAAAGAGGTCCACAAATAGGTGCTCCGGCTTGCTAACAACGGCCTCACGAACAGGAATAACCCGCGGCAAGATAGGAGCCGGATCATCTTCAAGTTGCGTGTTCTTCTTTAGAACAATTATAAAAAAAATTAAAAAAAAGGAGGTTCAGTTTTTTTGGTGGCTGTGGTAATTATTATTGTTGTTGGGATTATTGGTGAAGTTAGACCGTGAGTAATGTCAAAAGAGAGTCCTATGGATGTCTATTATCGGAATTTTGATGATATGATGAATCGGAATTTGGAGACAATAGAACAACGTTTTGATGATATGATGGATGAGATGAAGAATATGTTAAAAGGAGTAACTAAGAAATCTAACCGTGGTGGTAGAGATAACCGCAGTGGTAGAAGTAATCGTGGTGGTAGAGGTAACCGTGGTGGTACAGATATGGTTAAGAAAACGTCTAAAGAGCCGTTTTCTGTTTTTTGCGGTCATTGTAAAGGAATTGGTCATCACTATTATGATTGCCCTGATTTATTGCACGAACTACGTAGAATCGACGAGGAAGCTCGTTTGAAACATGCATCAGCACGAGAAAAGGACTTGGTTGAAGCGAAAAACGAAGAGATTGTTAACACTCGAGAAGAAGGGTAGAAAAACAATGAAGATAAGACTGTGGCGGGGATACATGTTGCACAAGAATATGATGTTGAGAAGAAGAATGATGTTGTTGGAGCAGAATTTGTGGAGGTAGTCCAAGAGTCGATCGTGGCAGGGGCGATCTCCGAGGCAAAGGGTGAAGTTGGTCCTACTTCACCGACTACTTGCTTGAGTTTTATTGTGTCTTCTTTTCAGACACATGATGATCATCCAGTTGAGGTCCACCCTGAGTTATTTGATCTGCCCACTCCAGGCCCTACATTGCCTATGGATGTTCTTGTTCCGGTAGACATTGGTGGCAAACCGGAGCACACTTTCATTGATCCTTTTGCGGTTTATCCACATTCTCAACCCTATGATTATGTTGCTGCTCCAGAGAACATTATTTGCATTGAGCACTCACGACATTACTATGCATTGGTTTCCTTGGTGATGTATTCATCATCAGATCGACGCTCTATTGATTTGAAGCCATATTTACGCCTTGTATTTGATCCAGGCATCTCATTGGTGTTTGTTATTGGTTCGGCCTGTTTTGTCCTTGTTGCTGCTTTCTACGACATCCTTCTGATTCGAGGTCGAATCCTTTCCAACCAGGAGGGAATGATGTGATTGAAGATGAGACGTTTTGGCTTGGAGTCCATTTACGTTATCATTTATCCCACATTGTTTCCGTGGAAGATTTTATTAGAATTTTATTAGTATTTATTTCTTTTATTTTTATTTTTATTTCTGTTAAATAAGTTTGTCCCACATTGATTTGGGAGTAGTTTATGTATTTTATTCTAGCCTATAAAAAGGCTTTAGTTGTAATCTTTTGAAGACAGACAAAAAATTTGATATATTATATTTGAAGCTTTTAAGCTTTGGTGAGTTTTCTCACGTTGGTTTTGGTGGATTCCAAACCGTTGTTTGGTGGATTCCAAACGGAACTTATCAAGGTTCTGAGCAGACCTTGTGGCGTTCGTATACCAAGGTTCTTAGATACGGGTTATCTAAGGGTTGAGGTCATACCAAGGTTCTTAGTTACGAGTTAGCTAAGGGTCGCGGTGCTCTTTTTATTGGTGCCTTCAGTCGGTCCTTCGGTAATTTCGGATCTGATTCGACCACGCCACAAGGTATGCTCAGAACCTTGATAAGTTCCGTTTGGAATCCACCAAACAACGGCGTTGGAATCCACCAAAACCAACGTGAGAAAACTCACCAAAGCTTAAAAGCTTCAAGAATAATATATCAAAATTTGTCTGATTACAAAGAGTACTACTAAAGCCTTTTTATAGGTTACAATGAAAGAAATAAAACAATTTCTAACCGATGTGGGACAAAATTAAATAATAAAAAACCTAATAATAAATAATAATAAAAATCTAATAAAATCTTCCATGGAAACGATGTGGGACAAATGGACTTCATGCCGAAAACGTTTCATCTTCGATCACATCAACGGGTCTCATGATTAATTTGCTATTAATGCGCCCAGAACACTTTAGGTGTGACAGTCTTATCCGGACTGTCGGTAATAGGGTACCTAGTGGGGCATTTATATATGATGATGATCATATAGGGCGGACCGATTTGATTTGAGTTCTCGATATAATTCCGTAATCGAGAAGTCTTATCGAATCACAAGATGATCATATATGGATTAATCTCAATCCCGAGGTGATCACGACGATCGCTTAGACTAGGGTAGGGTTTGATGTGTTAGTAAGGATCACTTCGCGGTATGTGGTCAAACACTTCTCGTTGGCTCTATTCTCGGGATGAGTGAGTAGTCTGTGCTATCACAGATATGGAATCCATTCCTTCCCTCGGGAAGTAGACAGACAGTTCCCTTATTTGTTAACCCTAGAAACTGATCGATGGGCCCAGTTCATACTATAATTAGTTGTGAACTAATTGATCACTAGGGGGTTAATGGTAAATAAGGATAATATGTTTCGAGAAGGGTTTACGGAAATATCCCGAATCGAAATGAACAGTCTATGGAGGATTTATTCGTATGTAATGATTGTTTCAGTGGACGCTTATCAACTCATAGTTGAGTATAAGTTATCTCTATTCGGCAGAGTTCAGTTTCGGGTTTATGGTGGTATAATCCCGGAATTAATAGATTGAATATAATTGTTCGGTCCGACGAATAATTTTATTTAATTTATTGTAGGTACTGAATATGGGTCCATGGTCCCCGACGTGTCTCCTAATATAGCATATATGTTTTCTCGTCGTTGCACCTCAATTATAATTAAATAGTTGGATTGGACTATTTAATTGATATATGGATTAATTGTTTAGTTGGACCAGATAATTAAATACACGGAAAAGAGTTTTTTCGTGGACTCGGCCCAATGTAAATGCGCATGGACTTTTATTTATTAAGGTGGGGCGCATTTTATCATTAAATAATTAGAGAGAAATTAGTTTTCTTGGATAATTATTTAACATGTGATTTATATTTTATTTGTTAATTGATAATTCATGGAATATTAGATAATAATATGATTTATCCTAATTTGTTTGGGATAATTATTTTATTTATCTTTTATTTTGGAATAAGGATTAATCTAATAACTATCTCTTAATTATTAAATCCTTGGAGGACAATGTTTACTCTCCTATATAAAGAGAGTTCTCCCAAGCCTTATGACACAATACAAAATTTCGAAATATTGCATAGAAAATAGCTTGGAATTTTCGGCTATTTTCTTTGGGTTCGAGTTTTAGAAAAACTTCGGGTTTTTCTAAGGTAGCATATCGAGGAGGTCCGGCGGCTTGAAACACCATCCACCTGGTGGTGCTTGGAGACACACGTTGAAAGACTGTGGTTCTCAATACACGTGTTCTTGGAGATCTATCGTTCTTGGAGTTAAGCACCATAAAAAAGGTAGGATCCTAAACCCCATTGTAGTTAGATCTTTAATTCATGTTCTTTGTTTTCGTTTAGATCTAGATCTGATGCATTCCGCTGCGTAATCGGGTCAATCTATGATTGATCCGACGATATTACATCTAAGAGCATGTCTGTTGTATTTGGGCCTAATGTTTGTTATGTGTAGGCACAACCTGTTATGAAGAGGACTGGTATAGCTAAACTTCACAATGGATTGTACATCCTGGAAGCACAAGCATCAAATCATAGTTCTTCTAGTATTTAGTATTTTCCTATTGCTTGTAATACTGTGTCAGACAATAATCTGTGGCATTACAGATTAGGTCATCCTTCAATAAATAGATTGAAGTCTTTGAAATGTTCAGACAATAGAATAAAAATCCCTGATTGTAAATGTACTATTTGCCCTTTGGCTAAACAAAAGAAACTACAATTTCCTGTTAGTCAATCTTCTGTTGCACATTGTTTTGATCTTATACATGTGGATACATGGGGGGGCAAAGAGTTCCTTATGTTGATGGTGATAGTTACTTTCTCTCCATTGTAGATGATCATAGCAGATACACTTGGATTTTCTTGATGAAAACCAAGGATCAAGCTGCTGATCTTTTAAAAGATTTCTGCATTTTTGTACAGACCCAATTTGATAGGTGTGTTAAAACTATTAGGTCTGATCAAGGTGCATAATTCAATTTAAAATCCTTATATAGACAAAAGGTATTGTACATCAAATGGCATGCACTAGAACACCACAACAGAATGGATTAGTGGAAAGAAAACATCAACACATTTTGAATGTGGCTAGAGCCCTTAGAATTCAGTCTAATGTTCCTATAGAATACTGGCATTATTGTGCTTTTCATGATGTGTACTTGATCAACTTGTTGCCAACACCTTTGTTGAACTATCACACACCCTACTCAGTTCTTTATAATAAAGAACCTAACTATGATATGCTAAAAGTGTTTGGTTGTTTATGCTTTGTATCTACTGTTTCTCAGGGTAGGGGTAAATTTGAAGATAGAAGCACAAAATCAGTCTTTCTAGGTCTTGAACCTAATATGAAAGGGTATAGTCATGAATCTTCACACCAGAAATGTATCCATTTCTAGAGATGTGACTTTTCATGAAGATACCTTTCCTTTCTTGATCTAAATTCATCTGTCCACATTAATGATCTTTGTCTTCCTTTACCTATCAATGACACTGTTGACATGGCTGATCAAAATGCTCATGATGTTGTTACAACATCTGACACATCAGATGTTCCACCACGGGGAGATCTACCAGACAAAGATCCACACTATCTTACTTGATAGATTACTTTTGTACCAATCAAGTCAAGAAAACTTCTCCTTATGCTTTAGATACTGTTCTATCTTATTCTAACATATCTAATGCTTATCAGGGTTTCATTGGACATCTTGCTGAAGACAGAGAACCAGCATCTTATAATGAAGCAGCCACAGATGCTAGATGGCAGGAAGCTATGAACTTGGAATTAGAAGCTCTAAACAAGACCAATACATGGCCTTTAGTTCCTTTACCACAAGGAGTCAAACCAATAGGATGCAAATGGGTATTCAGAATCAAAAGAAAGGCAGATGGCTCAGTTGAAAGATTTAAGGCAAGATTAGCTGCCAAAGGCCTTACACAAACAGATGGAATTGATATTCTAGAGACTTTTTCACATGTTGACAAACAAACAACCATCAGACTTTTCATGGCATTAGCAGCTCAAAATGACTAGCATTTACATCAATTAGATGTAAATAATGCCTTTCTGCATGGAGATCTAGAAGAAGAAGTCTATATGAGACCTTCACCAGGACTGACAACAAATGGAATGGTCTGCAAACTAAATAGGTCTCTATGTGGACTCAGACAAGCAAGTAGGCAATGGAATGCCAAACTCACACAAAAGTTGCTGGATCATGGATATAGGCAATCTCAAAATTATCACAGCCTTTTCACCAGAGGACAATGGGACAAATTTGTGGCTCTACTAGTCTATGTAGATGATATAGTTGTTGGCAGTTCAGATTTGATAGAAATCCAGTTTTTAAAAGACCTACTGCACTCTGCTTTCACTATAAAAGATCTTGGCACCTTAAAGTACTTCCTAGGATTTGAAGTGGCCAGGTCCAAGGATGGAATAGTAATAAATCAAAGAAAATACTGTTTGGATGTTTTGAGTGACTGTAAACCAATAGCTACACATGTGGACACATCACAAAATCTAACAGAAGTTGAAGCTCCACTCTTGGACTCTAACACACTTTACAGAAGTTTGGTTGGTAAATTGCTATATCTTGGGAATGCAAGACCTAATATAGCATTCCCAGTTCAGCAATTAAGCCAGTTTCTAACTGAACCAAATGAGGCACATCTTAAAGTTGCACTCAAATTGCTCAGGTTTCTTAAATCAGCACCATGAAATGGTCTATTTTTTCCTAGACAAGGTTCAATAACAATGACAACATTCAGTGACTCAGATTGGGCAGGTTGCACAAAAACAAAGAGGTCAACCACTGGTTATCTAGTATATCTTGGTCATGCCTTAATTTCCTGGAAATCTAAGAAACAACCAACTGTATCTAGGAGTTTTAGTGTGGCAGAATACAGGGTCATGACTGTTAGGAAATCACTAGTTTAACGCAGCGGAATTTAAAATTTGATTTCCTTTTCTAGATCGTTCTTCGTTTAATGCAATAAACACGTTAAGTAGTTTGACGGTTATACCTTAGATGATCTATAAGATCGTCGCTTTGACCGCCAACGGAGAGTAGTTCAATGCGCAAGCCGTCCACGCGTCCGGCCTCTATCGCTAATACACACGAACCCCTCGCCGGAATCCTCCTTGGATTGCTATCGGAAAAACTCCGGCTGCTAGACCGGACCTTTTCTTCCCTCACAAACTCACTATGGATGGCTCTCAATTTTACACAAGAACTATGAGCTCTTGCAATTGTGTTGTACAAAAGAGCTTGACACCCACTTCCTTTATATAGAGGAAGTGGCGCCCCATATGTAGTGTGGAGGAGAAGAAAACCTTATTCTAATAAAATAAGGAAAATCAACTAGATTGATTTATCTCTTTAATTATAATTTATTTTACCAATATCATTTATTGATTATAATTATCTTATTACCATAAATCTATTTTCCAAAATCAATTAATATCTTATATTAATATTATGGCAATCTTATTAATTAAAGTGCACAATCCAAGTGTATCTTATACACTCAATTGTGGCGCCCCATATGCCAATTAATTGGCTTCCGGAATATTCTTTAATTAATCTAATTTGTACATAATTAATATCTTGTATTTTATTTATTCATAATAAATAAATACCACCATATTAATTTACCACTATAACCTTTATAGTCTAGAGATAAACTTTCCTTATTTGGTTATCAACTATAACCGCATTTTAATCCGACTCGATGTTCATATGTGTGTGATCCGATAGGCTTCCGAATATGTTGGCCGTAGACACAAAGTGCAATTTACTAAAATGCCCTTCATACCTAACGATCACGGGATAGCGTCTAGCAACACACCGTGACCCCCAATTATCGGAAGAGTCAAAAGCAATGACTAGCTACTACCTTTCATGTGAAGCAGTTACCGTGTAACTTACAATCCTATCGCTGTAATAATATCCATACGATCGTATCTCGAGTGTCAATACATTGACGATCGTATCTTATAATCTGGATATCATGCTCTCTCGGAATAACACATTTACTCCCACTTTGCAAAGATTCTCGAGAGCTAGACATTCCTTATAAGAATGCCATTTCGGATATTCGATCCCAATCATAGGATACGCGATTCCCGGACGACCAATCATGTATACTCCGCATGCTTCAGTATCATACCCAATCACTACCGCATGATCGCCCCGTGGCTAGGGGAAACCTCAATAGTGTCAAAGCATGACAATCCACACCGTGATGCCATGAAGACTCCGGTCCAAAGGATAATTACACAACCGCCACATAGTGTGACACTTAATGTAAGTGGGTCAGTCTAACGTACGCATTCTCTAATACACGTCCACGTACAGTCCAAGTGTCCCTACACTTCGATAGACGAGATCTATCCCTACCTTCTAAAAGATAGAAGACATCCAATACGTGCTAGTCTGATTATACTATCAATGTCCCATTTGATAATACATAAGACTAGAGACATTTAAGTACCAACCTTGTTATGGTGATTAGAGATCTCATCAACCATAATCACTATCATGGTTTCGTATCACGATTGACACTAGGGACGTTACTATATATATACAACAAATAATATGAAGATAAACAATATATAATAACATAAGTGCTTTTATTAATCATAATAAAGTTATTACATGAACTAAATAGACTGTAATTGACCCGACCCGGTCGGATCCGGTTCAACCCGATTGGGTTTAAGACACATTTCCAACAATCTCCCACTTGGCCTAAAGCCAATCACCCATATGCCTAAGCCCGTGCAAGTGAACATGTTTCTCATGCTTAGCTTGAGACAATGCCTTGGTTAACGGATCAGCTATATTATCATCCGTGTGGACTTTCTCTATCTTTACATCTCCTCTATCTACTATCTCTCTAATCAAGTGATAAAGCCGTAGCACATGTTTGGACTTCTGATGAGACCTTGGTTCCTTTGACTGAGATATCGCTCCATTATTATCACAGTACAGAGGCACTGGATCTTCAATGGAGGGAACCACACCAAGTTCAGTAATGAACTTCTTCATCCAAACTGCTTCCTTCGCCGCCTCCGAGGCTGCTATGTATTCGGCTTCCGTCGTAGATTCTGCAGTAGTCTCCTGGTTGGAACTCTTCCAGCTCACTGCTCCGCCGTTAAGCGTGAACACAAATCCAGATTGTGACTTAAAGTCATCCTTGTCAGTTTGGAAACTGGCATCTGTGTAACCTCGTAATACTAAATCATCGTTCCCGAAAACCAGGAACATATCCCTAGTACGTCTCAAGTACTTGAGGATATTCTTGACAGCAATCCAGTGACCATCACCTGGATTGGACTGGTACCTACTAGTCATACTAAGAGGGTACGAGACATCTGGTCTTGTGCATAACATGGCATACATGATAGACCCGATTGCCGAAGCATAAGGGACTTTACTCATTTGTGCCCTTTCCTCCTCTGTCCTAGGACTCATTCCCTTCGACGGGTAGACCCCATGTGACATGGGCGGCAATCCTTTCTTGGGCTTGCTCCATGCTTGAATCTCTTCGATCTTGTCTATATAGGTGGATTGCGACGGACCAAGCAACCTTTTAGATCTATCTCTATAGATCTTTATTCCTAGAATATAGGTGCCTCACCCAAGTCCTTCATTGAGAAGTTCTTGGATAACCAAGCTTTGACTGATTGTAACATAGGTGCATCATTCCCTATGAGCAATATGTCATCTACATAAAGCACTAAGAACACAATGGCACTCCCACTAACCTTCTTGTAAACACAGGGCTCATCTTCGTTCTTGATGAAATCAAACTGTTTGATTATCTCATCAAAGCGAAGATTCCAACTCCGAGAAGCTTGCTTTAATCCATAAATGGATCTTTGCAGTTTACACACCATCCTGGCGTCATTGGTTGTGAAACCCTCAGGCTGTGTCATATACACTTCCTCGGACGGGTTCCCGTTAAGGAAAGCTGTTTTCACATCCATCTGCCAGATTTCGTAATCATGGTATGCTGCAATAGCGAGCAAAATTCTAATGGATTTTAACATAGCAACAGGCGAAAAGGTTTCGTCATAGTCAACTCCTTGTCTTTGCTTATATCCTTTTGCCACCAACCTAGCCTTGTAGGTAGTCACGTTACCGTCCATGTCGGTCTTTCTCTTAAAGACCCATTTGCACCCTATGGGAACTATTCCCTCAGGTGGATCAACTAAGTTCCAAACTTGGTTGTCTTTCATGGATTCCATTTCGAAATTCATGGCTTCCAGCCATTTCTCTTTGTCATGCCTTAATAGCACTTCCTCATAAGTTCTAGGGTCCTCATCTTCCATGAGATACACGCCCGTGTACCTTTTAGGTTCACGGCGTTCCCTGGTGGATCTTCGAGGTGCTAGTGTGTCTACGGTAGAGGGTGGCCCCACATCTGCATGCGGTGTCTCCTCTACTTCCATCAACGGACTGTTATCCGTAAGTGGTTCTCGAATTTCTTCAAGATCAATTTTACTCCCACTGACCCTATCCAGAATAAACTCTTTCTCTAGAAAGTGGCCGATCCCCGGCAACAAACACCTTTTGTTCCTCGGGATGGTAAAATTGGTATCATCTAGTTTCTCTAGGATATCCCACAAACAGACATTTGTCGGATCTGGCCTCTAATTTGTCAGGCATCATCCGCTTCACATAAGTTGGACAACCCCAAGGTTTAAGATATGCCAGATTTGGTTTCTTCTTGGCCCATACCTCGTATGGTGTAGAATCAACCGTCTTTGATGGAACTCGGTTCAGTGTATAGGATGCGGTTTCTAGAGCATACCCCCAAAACGATTTTGGAAGAACTGCATAGCTCATCATGGATCGCACCATGTCTAACAAGGTGCGGTTCCTCCTCTCAGACACGCCATTCATCTGTGGCGTCCCGGGAGGGGTCCATTCAGGTAGAATCCCATTCTCCTTCAAATAATCTTGAAACTCCCCATCTAGGTATTCTCCGCCTCGATCGGATCGAAGTGTTTTGATTTCTTTACCTAGTTGTTTCTCCACCTCACTTCTGAATTCTTTGAACTTTTCAAAGGCTTCAGACTTATACATCATTAAGTTTATATAACCATAGCGAGAATGGTCATCAGTGAAAGTGATAAAATAAGAGTGTCCTCCTTTGGCTTGAATTGACATTGGGCCACATACATCAGTATGTATGAGCTCAAGCAATTCATTGGATCTTATCCCTTTGCCACTAAATGGTGACTTTGTCATCTTGCCAAGTAAACAAGCTTCGCATGTATCAAACGATTCATAATCGAATTGATCCAACATTCCATCTTTATGGAGTTTGGAAATGCGATTCTGATTTATATGGCCAAGTCTACAATGCCATAAGTAGGATTCATTCAAGTCATTTGTTTTGGCTTTCTTGTTATTTATATTAAGTACGTCAACATTCATATCTAATATGTAGATACCATTGCTAAGTATGTCAGTACCATAAAAGATTCCATCACGTGAAAAAGAACAACATTTATTCTCAAACGTAAAAGAAAATCCATCAACATCTAATGCGAAATAGAAATAATGCTCTTCGTAAGAGCGGGAACAAAATAACGATTATTGAGTTCTAGTACTAGCCCACCGGGCAATGAAAGAAAATAAACTCCTACGGCCGGCGCGAACACTTGCTCCATTTCCAACACGTAGGTCCACCTCTCCTTTCCTCGGATATCTAGTTCTTCTCGGTGCTGCATATTCGTACAAATATGAGAACCACAACCGATATCTAATACCCAAGTGGTTAGACTTAGAAGAAGTAATGTTGATCTCAATCATAAATATACCTGAAGTCGAAGCATCAGAATGCTTCTTCTTGGTACTCAAGAAGCCCTTGCAGTTTCTCCTCCAATGTCCGGTCTCACCGCAATGGAAGCAAGCATCCTTGGATTTGTCTTTTGCAATCTTAGGCGTTGGCTTAGGTGCAGCCTTCGCCTTCTTGGACTTTTTCTGGGCTTTAGCCTTGCCCTTGCTTGAAGTGACTAGCAACACTTGCTTTCCCTTCCCTACAGTGCCCTCAGCAGTCTTTAACATGTTCAATAACTCCGCAAGGGAGCAATCTATCTTGTTCATGTGATAGTTCATCACGAACTGCGAGAATGAATCAGGTAGAGATTGCAGAATCAAGTCAATACTCAACTCTCATTCCAACTTGTGGCCCAGCTTCCCAAGCCTCTCTATGTACCCGATCATTTTAAGCACGTGTGACCCCACAGCAGTCCCAGATGCCATCTTACAACTAAACAGGGCCTTCGAGACCTCGTACCTCTCGGTGCGAGACCGAGAAGCATAGAGTTCCTTTAGGTGAACCATGATAGAGTAGGCGTCCATAGACTCATGCTGTTTCTGCAGTTCAGGTGTCATAGAAGCAAGCATGATACATGTAGCATCGATCGTCGAACGGTGCTTGTTGTATTTCTCGACAACATCGCGCCCGAACCCTCGGCGGGCTTTTCCGGTAGGGCCTCGTCCAAGACATAGCCAATCTTCTCGTGCCTCAAAACGATTTTGAGGTTTCTTTCCCAATCGAGAAAATTAGTTTCGTCAAGCTTGTTTTCGATGATAAAACGAAGGTTCAATTTGTTTGACATTTTCTACAACAATAAATAAAGATAGAATAAGTAAAGGCTCATGTATAAAAACCCTAAATTTGCACTTAAAATTTTATAAGGTTTTAACTCCCACTAGCCAACTATTCCCAATTGGCTTTCAAGAATTTAAACAATTCTTTAGTGGATGGAATCCTATCTAGTTGACTCGATCCCCGACGTGGGTCGATCGACCGGGTCAATTTCGAAGGTGGGTACTAATTACCGATCGAATCTTATTCGATTTCCATTGGTTGACTAGTCAACTCTTTGACAATTCACATCTCTATGTGATAGCCACCCCTTGTCTCTAAAATCAGACGGTCCTGACGTGGGCCAATCACCGCAAGATTCTTAGTCGAGTCGTAACCCAAATATTCATGAGATCTCATAGCGATCATATCTCAATAATGACGATATACCCGTGGTAGGTCAACTCCCGACGTGGGCCGATCAGTTGGATCCAAACAAAGGCTCTTCACCGTCATTATAATATTGGGAGACAATTTTGGCTCGATTTTTGGCGTGGGAATAATTTTAAATTAATTCACTTAATTAATTTGATTTAATTATGGTCTCATCTACTATGTGCATATTACTACGATATCATATAAAGTAAAACATACACAACATTCCGCGCATAAAATAACCGGTATGATCATGGACTTTTCCTAGGTGCGGTTTCGAATACAAACGACGAAAACCGCGGGTCACAAACTAAGGGTGTCTGCAACCTCCAATAGGATCTTTATTGCTGTACGCCAATGGGTTCTTTATCTCCCCTTGATCTTCAACTTCTTGCTCCATTCTTGTTACATAATAAATGATTACACCTGCCGCACACGGGGGGGAGCTAACGTGAATGGGATAATTGCAAAAAGTAAACTAGGTCACGTTCTTCATAACGGCCTAGGACAATTTTTCAAAAACCAACATAAAGAAAACATTACCATCTATCCTATTGGTCGAGTCCATGATAAATCGGGGTCCATATAATCACATTATATCTACACATCTAATCAATACAATTTTTATCTTATGAAAAAGATTAAATTCTAATTTTAACTACTCATGCGTCTTTATTTTATCACATCAAATAATTAAATAACTTTTAATTAATTATATGACTTAATCGAAAATTAAAATTAACATTTAATTTTAAATCGATTTTAATTTTAAAAATAAAATTAAAATTACTAAGTCTCTTATTTGTTTCCTTTCCAAAACTAAATTTAGCTTAGGCCTGGCCACTTTCCAAAATCAAAATTTTGGAAGTGGCTGCAGCTAGCCTTTACAAATCAAATATTTGAAAAGGGTCTGCAGCCATTCCAAATCAAATATTTGGAAAGGCCAAATTATTTTAGTCTAGGCCTAGCCACTTTCCAAAATCAAAATTTTGGAAGTGGCCTAGGCCTTTTACAAATCAAATATTTAAAAAGGGCCTAGGCCTATTCCAAATCAAAATTTGGAAAAGCCGACATGCCATATGGTTTCCCAATGGTCCAAACTATTTGAACCATTGGTTGGCCATATGACACAACTAAACAAACGAGATATCTATGCACAATAAAATATCACAAAACGAATAGGGTTGATCTCCCCCATTGGAAGAAGAGAGCCGACGGACGGCAGCCCGAAGACCACCGCCGCCGCCGCCGAGGGATGGGGGCGCCGCCAGTCGGCCGACCCCCATAAACCCTATATATATATATATATATATTATTTTTTTCTACGTTTCGTGATTTAAATCTTGCATCTATTGATTAAATACTACGCATTTAATTTATGCTTATTGCTTAAACTCGAAGTCTGGCTCTGATACCACTGTTAGGAAATTACTAGTTTAACGCAGCGGAATTTAAAATTTGATTTCCTTTTCTAGATCGTTTTTCGTTTAATGCAATAAACACGTTAAGTAGTTTGACGGTTATACCTTAGATGATCTATAAGATCGTCGCTTTGACCTCCAACGGAGAGTAGTTCAATGCGCAAGCCGTCCACGCGTCCGGCCTCTATCGCTAATCCACACGAACCCCTCGCCGGAATCCTCCTTGGATTGCTATCGGAAAAACTCCGGCTGCTAGACCGGACCTTTTCTTCCCTCACAAACTCACTATGGATGGCTCTCAATTTTACACAAGAACTATGAGCTCTTGTAATTGTGTTGTACAAAAGAGCTTGACACCCACTTCCTTTATATAGAGGAAATGGCGCCCCATATGTAGTGTGGAGGAGAAGAAAACCTTATTCTAATAAAATAAGGAAAATCAACTAGATTGATTTATCTATTTAATTTTAATTTATTTTGCCAATATCATATATTGATTATAATTATCTTATTACCATAAATCTATTTTCCAAAATCAATTAATATCTTATATTAATATTATGGCGATCTTATTAATTAAAGTGCACAATCCAAGTGTATCTTATACACTCAATTGTGGCGCCCCATATGCCAATTAATTGGCTTCCGGAATATTCTTTAATTAATCTAATTTGTACATAATTAATATCTTGTATTTTATTTATTCATAATAAATAAATACCACCATATTAATTTACCACTATAACCTTTATAGTCTAGAGATAAACTTTCCTTATTTGGTTATCAACTATAACCGCATTTTAATCCGACTCGATGTTCATATGTGTGTGACCCGATAGGCTTCCGAATATGTTGGCCGTAGACACAAAGTGCAATTTACTAAAATGCCCTTCATACCTAACGATCACGGGATAGCGTCTAGCAACACACCGTGACCCCCAATTATCGGAAGAGTCAAAAGCAATGACTACTACCTTTCATGTGAAGCAGTTACCGTGTAACTTACAATCCTATCGCTGTAATAATATCCATACGATCGTATCTCGAGTGTCAATACATTGACGATCGTATCTTATAATCTGGATATCATGCTCTCTCGGAATAACACATTTACTCCCACTTTGCAAAGATTCTCGAGAGTTAGACATTCCTTATAAGAAGGCCATTTCGGATATTCGATCCCAATCATAGGATACGCGATTCCCGGACGACCAATCATGTATACTCCGCATGCTTCGGTATCATACCCAATCACTACCGAATGATCGCCCCGTGGCTAGGGGAAACCTCAATAGTGTCAAAGCATGACAATCCACACCGTGATGCCATGAAGACTCCGGTCCAAAGGATAATTACACAACCGCCACATAGTGTGACACTTAATGTAAGTGGGTCAGTCTAACGTACGCATTCTCTAATACACGTCCACGTACAGTCCAAGTGTCCCTACACTTCGATAGACGAGATCTATCCCTACCTTCTAAAAGATAGAAGACATCCAATACGTGCTAGTCTGATTATACTATCAATGTCCCATTTGATAATACATAAGACTAGAGACATTTAAGTACCAACCTTGTTATAGTGATTAGAGATCTCATCAACCATAATCACTATCATGGTTTCTCTATAACATATTGACACTAGGGACGTTACTATATATATACAACAAATAATATGAAGATAAACAATATATAATAACATATGTGCTTTTATTAATCATAATAAAGTTATTACATGAACTAAATAGACTGTAATTGACCCGACCCGGTCTTATCCGGTCCAACCCGATTGGGTTTAGGACACCTTTCCAACAATGACCATTACAGCATGTGAGATTCAATGGCTTCTCTACTTGCTTAGAGATTTTCAAATTCATTATACAGACACAGTACCTCTTTACTATGATAGTAAGAGTGTCTTAGACATTGTAGAAAATCCTGTTTTTCATGAAAGGACAAAACACATCGAAATTGACTGTTATTTTGTCATAGAGAAATACATGGCTAAAGTCTTAATTCCTCTACCCATCAACCCCAAGGATCAGCCAGCAGACATCCTAACTAAACCTGTTGACAGCAAGGCTTTTAGCAGATTACTCCAGGCTTTCCCTTTCAAGGACTTGTACAAACCTGCTACTCAACATGTTGAGGATATATAGACTAGAGTACAAGTTCTTTGGGAAAGCTTCCCTTGGATTTCATCCATGTTCAGCTTGATGAGGGGTGTTGAGGATATATAGACTAGAGTACAAGTTCTTTGGGATCGGTGTGGCATTTCAACAAACACATAGGAAGGGTAGTTAGGTGGTTAGTTAGTTACAACTGATTGAGCTCTCATATCCAGTATAAATACAAATTGGATATGCAGAACTTCAATTAAGTTGTTCAGTTGAACTTTGACATCAAGTTTATGTTGTAATTCGTTCGTTCCCATTTTTCCGCCTTTTTATCTTTCAAATTTGGGAAAGAACATGTTGAAGTTCTTCTTGCTCTGATTTTTCAATTCCCGAATTGTTTGATCTGTTCATTAATGATTTCTTTGCGTTTTATCATGTTATTCTACAAACCTTTCGCTGCTCCAATCGCAATCAACAGTCTTTTGTGCATATCAAGCTTTCCCAGAGGTAGGCCATTAACATCTGTAATAAAAAGTTTCGATCCATAAACAATAAACTGTGTTACATACTTATAGACAATATACTGTTGATGATTCTCTTCACAAAAGCCCAGGTCGACAAGATGTTTATGGCTGAAACGGGGTAGTTTTTTCACCTACAGAAACACACAGTTTGATCAAAACGTATAGAACACGATAGATTGCTTTGGGGATCATTGCATCAGAAGAAAAGATTGACTAATTAAAGCATAGTTTACCTTAAGAAGGAGAGGTCGGGGATGACCCAACCAGTCTTCTCCGGCACAATAGTGACCGGAATCCTAGTTTTAAGCTCAGGTCTGTCTCAGCATAATCCTACCTCCTTTTTAAGATCTGATTCACCATACTTGAATGCAAGAAACACCACACCTCCACCTCCTTTTGTTTGGAGCTCTAAGTTCGAATCCAACTTCACCCCTATATCCACCGTTCTCTAATAACTTAAATCAGACCTGTACTGTTAAGTTAGATCGGAACAATTATCTTTTGTGGAGATATACTGTGCTTCCGATCATAAAAGGATATAAGCTGGAAGATCACTTGTTCAATCCTTCTCCTCCTTTCACAAACACCACTGGATTTCATATGTTGAATGATGACTGGTTGACCAAGGATAATTTGTTAATGGGATGGCTGCTAGGATCCATGACCGAGCAGGCCTTGAGTGAAGTGATTGGTTGTGGAACTGCTCATGAAATCTGGACAACCCTTGAAAGCTTGTTTAATAGTAGATCTGAATCTCGAATGTTAGAATACAAAGATGCTTTATCCAAAGCTTCAAAGTGTTGGAAAGGTGTCCTAAACCCAATCGGGTTGGACCGGATCCGACCGGGTCGGGTCATTTACAGTCTATATTTAGTTCATGTAATAACTTTATTATGATTAATAAAAGCACTTATGTTATTATAAATTGTTTTCTTCATATTATTTGTTGTACATATATAGTAACGTCCCTAATGTCAAACTGTGATAAAGAAACCATGATAGTGATTATGGTTGATGAGATCTCTAATCACTATAACAAGTTTGGTACTTAAATGTCTCTAGTCTTATGTACTGTCAAATGGGACATTGATAGTATAACCAGACTAGCACGTATTGGATGTCTTCTATCTTATAGAATGTAGGGATAGATCTCGTCTATCGAAGTGTAGAGACACTTGGACTGTACGTGGACATGTATTAGAGAATGCGTACGTTAGACTGACCCACTTACATTAAGTGTCACACTATGTGGCGGTTGTGTAATTATCCTTTTGACCGGAGTCTTCATGGCATCACGGTGTGGATTGTCATGCTTTGATACTATTGAGATTTCCCCTAGCCACGGGGCGATCATGCGGTAGTGATTGGGTATGATATTGAAGCATGCGGAGCATACATGATTGGTCGCCTGGGAATCGCGTATCCTATGATTGGGATCGAATATCCGAAATCGCCTTCTTATAAGGAATGTCTAGCTCTTGAGAATCTTTGCAAAGTGGGAGTAAATGTGTTATCCCGAGAGAGCTTGGTATCCAGATTATAAGATACGATCGTTAATGTATTGACACTCGAGATACGATCGTATGGATATTATTACAGCGATAGGATTGTAATTTACACGGTAACTACTTCACATGAAAGGTAGTAGTCATTGCTTTTGACTCTTTCGATGATTGGGGGTCACGGTGTGTTGCTAGACGCTATCCCGTGATCGTTAGGCATGAAGGGCATTTTAGTAAATTGCACTTGGTGTCTACGGCCAACATATTCGAAAGCCTATCGGGTCACACACATATGAACATCGAGTCGGATTAAAATGCGGTTATAATTGATAACCAAATAATGAATGTTTATCTCTAGACTATAAATGTTATAGTGGTAAATTAATATGGTGATATTTATTTATTATTATTAATAAAATACAAGATATTAATTATATATAAATTATATTAATTAAAGAATATTGCGGAAGCCAATTAATTGGCATTTGGGGCGCCACATCTAGGGTATAAAGATACATTTGGATTGTGCACTTTAATTAATAAGATTACCATAATATTAATATAATATTAATTGATTTTGGAAAAATAGATTTATGGTAATAAGATAATTATATTCAATATAAGATATTGGCAAAAATTAATTATAATTAAAGAGATAAATCAGTCTAATTGATTTTCCTTATTTTATTGGGAAAAAGTTTTCTTCTTCTCCACACCATATGGGGCGCCCCTCTCACTATAAATAAGAGGTGGGTGTCAAGCTCTTTTTTACATCACAATTGCAAGAGCTCATAGTTCTTGTGTAAAATAGAGAGCATCCTATTGTGAGTTGGAGAGAGGGGAAAAAGACCAGTTTAGCAACCGGAGTTTTCCAATAGAAATCCAAGGAGGATTCCGGCGATGAGTTCGTGTGGATTAGCGATAGAGGCCGGAACGTGGACGGCTTGCGCACTGTACTATTCTCCGTTGACGGTCAAAGCGACGATCTTATAGATCATCAAGGTATAACCGTCAAACTACTTAACGTGTTTATTGCATTAAACGAAGAACGATCTAGAAAAAGAAAATCAAATTTTAAATTCCGCTGCGTTAAACTAGTGATTTCCTAACACAAAGGGCTCCAAATCTATGTCTGATTATCTTGCTCAGATGAAGTCCTATTCAGATAATCTGGTTGCTGCTGGCTATCCTATATCCAAATCGGAGTTGATTTTAGCTACATTAGGAGGTTTGGATAGGGATTATGAGTCTGTCGTCGTTAATATTACCTCCAGAGTTGGTTCTTTGAGCTGGCAGGATGTCCAATCTCAGCTCATAACTCATGAAAGGCTTATATCCAGATACAATGGTACTGGCCCTACTGCTAATCTGGTCTAGGGACACAAGATGATGGGAAATACTTCCTATGGGAACAATGGTGGAAGGTCTTCTCAGTGGTGGAAGAAGAAGAAGCAGTGGCAGAGGTGGTAGAGGCAGATGTAGAGGTAGTAGTGGTAGAGGTTCTGGTGGCTACACATGCAACAAAATGGTATGTCAGTTATGTGGAAAAACTGGCCACATTGTTACCTCTTGCTGGCATAGGTTTGAAGAAGATTTTGTTCCTCCAAGTAATATCATTGGTAATGATCAAAAGCCTGTTTCAGCATTTGTTGCCTCACCTCAATCTGTGAGTGATCCTGCATGGTACATGGATAGTGGAGCTTCAAACCACCTAACTGTTGATCTGAATAATCTACACTTGAGTTCAGGTTATACAGGTTCTGAGTCTTTAGCAGTTGGAAATGGTGAGAGGTTGCCTATCTTACACATTGGACACACACACATCCTCACACACTGTCCACGCATCACTCTAACCTTGAAAAATGTTTTACATGTACCTCTTATTACCAAGAACCTAATCAGCCTGTCTAAACTATTATATGATAATCATGTCACTGTTGAATTCACTCCCTTTTCTTGTTATGTGAAGGACAAAACAACAGGGAAACTGCTGCTGTAAGGAATTCTCAAGGATGGGCTGTATTAGATTCTGGTTCCAAATAAGGTCTCCCTTCACTCCAAAATCAAGCAATCCACTTCTCAGGCATGTTCTTACTTCTCTTAGTGCTATTTTAAGTGTTATCAACCTTAATAAGGATCCTAATGTATGGCATAGAAGGCTAGGTCATCCATCTAGACTAGTGTTGAGCCGTTACAATCTTGTAATGTGAATGTGAATGATCATTTGACCTTCTGCGATGCTTGAGTATGGAAAGGGTCATGCCCTACCTTATTTTAATTATGAATCTCATGCTTCTCATGCTTCTTGACTTAATTCATTCTGATGTTTGGGGCCCTGCTCCAGTAAAATCCTTTTCTGGTTTCTCCTATTATGTGCACTTTATTGATGATTGGTCTAGATACACTTGGATCTTCCCTCTAAAAGCTAAATCTGAAGTTTATTCTACCTTTGTTCAGTATAAAAAATTGGTTGAAAATCAGTTTGGAAGGAAAATTAAATGTGTGCAATCAGACTGGGAGGGAGTATAGGAGCATAGAAAACTACTTAAAAGACCAAGGAATAGAATTCAGACATCCCTGTCCTCATGCTCACCAACAAAATGGTAGAGCTGAGAGGAAACACATGCATATTGTTGAATTATGCCTCACACAACTGGCACATGCTACTCTTCCTTTGAAATTTTGGTGGGACAGCTTCCTTGAAGTTGTCACTGTTATTAATGCTCTACCCACTCATGTCTTGCAAAACAAATATCTTTTTGAGGTTCTATATAGTAAGAAACATGATTATAAATTCTACAAGGTTTTTGGATGTGCTTGCTTTCCTCATACCAGACCTTTCTATCCAACCAAATTCAAATATCATACCAGCAAGTGCACCTACATAGGGATCAGTCCCCATCACAAAGGGTATAAATGTCTAGATGAGTTAGGAAGGATCTTCATCACTGAAATGTTACTTTTAATGAGAGTGAGTTTCCCTTTAAATAAGGATTCTCACAAAGTTCTCATAGAGAAACCTACACTGATCCTAATCTTGTTATACTATCTCTTCCTGTTCCAGAATCTGAAACTTCTAATCAAGAGCTACAATCTGATACTGGTGCATCTGAAGGAAGAATTGCATAACAAAATCCTCCACAACAACAAGAGGTACAATCTTCCTCTCCCCTAGTTTCTGTTCCTGACTTGCACACACAAGGTTCAGACCTTAACCAGTCCAGTACAGACCCAAACTCCAGTCCTGGGTTCATCAACACTCCAAATTGCAGTCCTAATCCACCGTCAACCTTACCACAATCACACACTGATGTGGGATCATCTCCTACTCCTGAACCAACAACCTGTCCACCACCAGTTCAGGGTCATCCTATGCAAACCCGCTCTAAAAGTGGCATTTACAAACCTAAGACCTATTCAGCCCAACTCTAGTCAAATGTGCTCCCTGATCACCTTTCTGAACCAACTAGAGTCTCATAAGCTTTGACCTGCACTGAGTGGAGACAGGCCATGATCACAGAATTTGAGGCACTGCATAAGAATGGGACATGGGTTTTGGTTCCACCTTCCAGAAATCAGAATGTAGTAGGAAGTAAGTGGGTGTTCAAACTTAAATTGAAACCAGATGGAACTATTTTAAAGCACAAGGCTAGACTTGTAGCAAAGGGATTTCATCAAACTTATGGAGTTGATTTCACAGAAACATTCAGTCCAGTTGCCAAGGCATCAACAATTAGGGTTGTGATAGCACTTGCTGTGAATCTAAACTGGCACATTCAGCAAGTGGACATAGATAATGCTTTTCTGAATGGTCCTCTGTTAGAAGATGTATACATGCATCAACCTGAAGGGTTTGTTGATAAGACCAGACCACATTATGTTTGCAAATTGCAAAAGGCTTTGTATGGTCTCAAACAGGCACCCAGGGCCTGGTTCAGTGCATTGAGATCACAAATGTTGCAGTGGGGATTTCATCAATCTATTTCTGATTCCTCTATATTTATACTCAAAACTGATAAACATCTCATGTATGTCTTAGTGTATGTTGATGACATTCTTATAACAAGAGATTCACAGGTTCTGATTCAGAAGTTTATTAATATGCTACAGTCAAGGTTTGCCCTTAAAGATCTTGGTCTTGTTTCTCACTTTCTTGGCATGGAGGCTCACAGAAATGCAGATGGTCTGTTCCTCTCACAAGGCCACTATGCTTCCCAACTGCTTAAAAGACTACAGCTGGAACATCTAAAACCTTGTGATATTCCTGTGACAACGCACAGCACCTGTCAGCAGATCAAGGTGAACCTATGACAAACCATACTATCTATAGAAGTGCCATTGGTGGTTTACAATATTTAACAAACACTAAGCCTGATATATCATACTCAGTAAATTACCTTAGTTAGTATATGCAAAGTCCTACACAAGATCATTGGGCTGCTGTTAAAAAGTTGTTGAGATATGTTCAAGCTACTTTACATTATGGGATAGTGTTTGAATCTGGAGGAAACATGCATCTGTCTGGATTCAGTGATGCAAATTGGGCTTGCTATCCCTCAGACAGAAAGTCTTTTGCAAGTTACTATGTGTACATTGGTGGTTCACTAGTCTCATGGAGCTCAAAGAAACAGAATGTTGTATCCAGATCAAGTGCTGAATCTGAATACAAGTCCTTAGCCAATCTGTCCTCAGAACTGTTCTGGATTAAGTAGTTACTTCAAGAAATGGGAATTAGGCTGACTGTGACACCAGTTGCTTGGTGTGATAATCTAAGTGCTACTTTCTTGGCTCAGAATCCAGTTTATCATGCACGACTAAGCACATAGAAGTGGACATACACTACATCAGAAATCAGGTTCTGGACAAACAACTCTCAGTCCAGTTTGTACCATCTTCCATGCAAATTGCAGATGTTCTAACCAAGGCCTTACCAGCACCTCAGTTAAAATTTTTCAGGAGCAAACTCAATGTGGTTGCTGTGCCCACCTTTAGTTTGAAGCGGGATGTTAAGAAATAAGTTATTTTGTGTTGTTTGTCATGTGTACAAATGTCACTGTAGATTGTGGACAAGTGTCCTTATCTTTTCCTAGTCCATATCTTTTCCTATTCTCTTTCCTTATAAGGAAGTATGATGTAACAGACTGAGGTTGAGAATCTAATACACAAGATTATGTTTGTACTGCAAATCTATCTCAAGATCATACCAAGTCAATATCAAGAATATAAACAAAAAAGGCTTCTACTAATTGGCAATGGTTCAACTGTATTATGGTGTCAAACACGAAAGATCATATGTGGGGTTAAAAAAAAACGCTTAGTAAAAAAAAACCAGTTGATTTTGCCTAAAAAAGAAAACAAGTTCCAAGTGCAGGAATCTCCAAAACCCCAATTCTTTTAAAATTTGCCAGCATTTTCTTAGCTATATTGTCCAAAACACAATTCTAACATTATTCCACACAACAAAATCAAAACTGGGCATATTTTTTTTCGTAATAAACAAATACAAACGTTACAATTACCACCTTATAAAAAAAAAGACATATATGTCTGTCTAAGAAAAAAAAAAAAAATAATGATAAATAACCGGAATCAGTCTTTGAAATCTGGCTTTCATATGTCTTTGGACCACAGTGGTTATAAACAAAAAGAAATGTGCAGCTGCAGCTTATTCTGTGATCATATAAAATCAGGTGACAATAAATAGTGTTGGCAGATGGACAAGAAAGGGTATGATAGTAAAAATACTAACATATCTAGCTAGAAAGTTTTTGAATATTTTGGAAAAAAAGCTAGACACAAGAGCAAGAAAGTGCATGAGAGTACACTTTATCTATAAAAGTTTTGTACTATATTTTAGGAAATCAAATGTAGATTCAAGAGTAAGGACAATGTTATTCCCTTTGTAGGTCTTAAGGACAATGCCATTTAAACGTATAATTGTTTAGAGTAAAGATACTGACATAATCACTCGGTTATGACGAGTGATACAACTTGATTTTTCATCTTTGATCATCTTTTATGAGCCTATGTCAGATCGTCGAGTCCTCCATCATCATTAATGAGTTGTTGTACATGATCGATCAATAGTGTAAAATCGGATTGTATCACTCGTTGTGTTTGACTGGTTGTATCAGTAGTATTACCAAATTGTATTATGGTTAAATGTTGACGAATAAATATTTGTTAGTGACAAGGTCGCTCGACCATAACAAGTTACACAATTTTTCATCAATCGTTATTTTAAAATTTCTAAAAGGAAAAAAAAAAAAAAAAAAAAAAAAAAAAAAGGAGAAAAAAAACACCAGCCCATTAAATGGAGCATAATATTAACGGGCCGTCCAGAAATTTTTACGGGTCCATACTTCTGTAGTCCAGTAAATCCAAACCCCGGGATAGTCGTAGAAAGGGAGGTGGTGGGAAGAACAGACGAAGGAATTCGTGGGAAAGCCGGGAAGATTAATCGGAATCGGTAAAGCTAATCGGAGCAGCTCTTTCTCCGGAACAAACAGAGAAAAATGATCAGCATTTTGGCTCAGGTCAGCTTGTTTCTTTGATTTAGATGTCTTTTTTTGTTGTTGTATAAAGCAAAATATATGCTAAATTTGCTCGAAATTGGTGCAGGAACGCCTTCTTGGCGCTGCATTAGGTGCTGTATTTTCTGGTGTTTATGTGTTCGATCAACGTAGAAGAATTTACAAATCTATTTCTGAATCTCAATCGCTGCTTTTTCCTCAGTATCAGGTGAAAATTTCAGAAACCTTGATTTTCATTGTCAAGTTCACGAGATTGAATGTTATCTTTGCTATTTGCTTTTCCTTCGCAATTCCTGTATTTGTAATGTGTGTGCATTGGCGAAATAACACCGGTGTGCGTTTTTCCTTCCCTAAAAACATCAGCAGCATTATGATCCAAGTAAAGATTATGTTCCATCAAAATTATTTATCCTGACAACTATGGGCATAGATGATTACTATCTTACCTTTTTTTGTTTTTTACTTTTAATTTTTTCCAAATTGCTGGAATAGTTCATGAATTATGTTTGAAATCTTGAGAAAATCAAGTATCAGTATTCAGTAATAGGTGAAAGAGAACTTGTGGAAATTGGGTATTCATTGTAAGAAAAAGTGTAACTCTGTGGATTCTTGATTTGATGCTTCAGTTTCTTGTAAATTGGCTGAAGATTGCTTCCTCAACCCCTGATATAGACATAGGAGTTGAACCATACGATGAAATTTGAGGATCATTACTGAAGAAATTATCTATAGGCTTAAACTGGAAGCTAAATAGCTGGAAGAATTGGATTTTTTCTAAAGTTGAAATGACGGAGACCATACATGCCTGAATATATTCCTTTGCATGCGCTATTTTAGAGGAGCACCGGTGATCTCTTGATAAATGGCGTTCATGATATTATACATGCTTGAGGATAGGTTGCCTTTGTGTCATAAGATTTTGTCCATGCAAAATCGCGTAATACTGAAACATGTAGGGCTTTATGGTTGTCAATTGGTTAAAGGAAGAAGATTGGTGCACACATATCCCTCTATCAACTCTGTGCTGTTTTCAAAATGCATCCTTTTTATCTAGTGTCTCTTACCTTGTGCATGCTGGAACTTTTTGGGCATATTGGATAACAAAGCTTTATGTTAAGAAATAGTGTGAAATTCCAATAAGAACGACGATGACTAATAAGGAGAGGAGTGAAAATGCTAGGAATCATCCTCTCTCCTCCTCTTATTGAATGACTAAATTTCTCACACCATTCTTATAGGTTTTTTAGCGTGTGAATGTGTTGAACTCGAGTCTGCACTGCCAGAAAAAGGGCAACTGCTCCCCTGTGTTGAATTTGCTTTGCCGAGTAACTTGACATAAACAATGAAGTTACTAAACTTTTGTTCATTCTTTTCAAGGACTAGAACTTTAATTTGGCTGAAAACCATTCGACAAAGATATTTCTGTTTGTATTTTTGTTTATGTAGCGAGTGAAATAGTCATTTAGAATAAGCTGTCTACAATGTCTGCTTATGTATCAACATGGTAAGGTGCGGTTTCTTCCATTAATGAAAAAGAGCTGAGGATTTGCTTTAACCAGTTTTAGTGACAGCCACTTATGATTTGTGGCAATATGTTCACACACATATTAAGTTATGGTTGTTGCCTATTTGAAAACTTAACTATCCAAGGACATTGGTCTTAAGTTTTAACATTAGGAAAACAAATGCATGTTGCGGTGAAAAAAAAAACAAAAGAGTTGATGCTCTCTGAGGAGGAAGGAGGTATATTGTTGTGGTCTCTGATTTGTTTCACTGTTGAACTTTTCATGACTTTCCCTGTCCAAGTGATGTTGTTGTACCCTTGTGTCTTTATATTGATGTGTCCTTTTGATTGCCAGTTCGGTATGATATCGTTATTTTCTTGATACCATTCCTTTATCATGTACCAGTCGAAGGAACCGGTTTACGAGAGGAAACCCCAGGTGGATTTGGCTCATCTGTGGAATAAAGCTGTGGACAAGTCACTGGGACATGTTATAGAATCTCTTAGCTCACGCGGATGGTAGCAATGCCACGTCACTCTTTTCTGTTCCAAGACAACCAACCTTGAAATGGTTGTAAGTGTATCTCAGTTGATTTAGTAACTTTTGCATCAAACTGTTATAGTCAAAGTTGTTCAAGTCCTAGTTTCTTGTTTTGCCAGATTGAGAAATGTTGTTATTAATGCCAAGAATTCATCTAAAATTTGATATATAATCCTTTAAATATGGTCATGATTGTAAAATGGACATGCATTCATAAAGCATTAAGAAGTTGGTCTTATTTTGGAATAATTTGTTTTGTGTCTTCTTTTGGTTGAGTAATATAAGTCTCTGTTCTAGGCTTATATCTATTACAGGGAGATAAATACTACTATTAAACGAACAGAGTCGTTCACGAAAAAGTTTGTGTTTGACTTGTTAGTATCTATGATTGTTTGTTTGTTTAGCTTAACAAACCAAACTTGAATAAGATTATAAGCCCGTTTCCTAAATGAACGAACACGAACGTTCGATTATGTTCGTGAACCTGCTGATATAGATAAACCAATGTACAACCAAACTCTAGCTCATAAAATGATAAGATATATATTAATCTAATAGATAC
The DNA here is from genome assembly GCA_036785695.1 of Gentiana straminea. Lineage (NCBI taxonomy): Eukaryota > Viridiplantae > Streptophyta > Magnoliopsida > Gentianales > Gentianaceae > Gentiana > Gentiana straminea. The sequence goes on along the minus strand of JAVUPR010000514.1, from coordinate 7,630,679 downwards.
TCTAGAGTAATTTTATAGATTATTCGTAGAGTTGTCTTAATGTTTTTGTTACTGTTATGTTTGAATATTGATTTGTACTTTGTTATTTATTTATTTAGGCTTAATTTTTTATACCGTAACGAGCCAAACTCGAGTCGAGGAGAAAAAATGCGTGTAGCAAGCCAAACTCTAACACAAGCTCGAACAAATATTCTTTATAAATGAAAGTTAAGTTTGAACATTATTTTATGTTTGTTTATTAAACAAACGTTCGCGAACAAGCTCGTGACCTTAACGAACCAAGCTTGAACATATTTTTTTGTTCGTTTATTAAACGAACGAACGAACGAACACGAAAGAGCTCGTGACCTAAACGAACCAATCTTTAACAATTTGTATTCGGTTCGGTTTGGCTCGTTAACTCCACCGGAGATAGATAGATAGATAGATAGATAGATAGAATTGTTAGCCAAGTTACGCTAGATAGATATACGTTTGGTTGTGTTATCATGTGCCCCTACCTTACGCCACCCGTCACCCGCCCCCTTACCCTACCATGTGCCCCCACCCCCACACTCACCCTCGCCCCAATCCATCCTACTTTACCAAGCGCTCACCCTACCCCATCCTCTTTATCCACCCTACCCAACCACACGCCACCATACCCTCACCCCTCACCCTCACCCCTCACCCTAATCCACCCTATTTTAACATGCACACACCCTACTCCGCCCTCCCTATTCACCCTACCACTCCACCCACCCACCCACCCTACACCTCTTCGCTTTACCACCTCATCCTTATTTGTAATTTTCTTATGGGACATATTGTATGGACCCTAAGTATCAATTATATGCATATGATGTCATTTGAACGATGTATTGAATACTAATAAGTATTAAAGAATTGGATAATGGAAGATGGGATTATCTAGTATTAAAGAATTGGTTAAAAAAATTGGCAGCTAATTTTTTAAAAGTAATTAGAATAGTAAAAAATGGAGGTAGCCGACCATGTTGTCATGTTTTGTTTGGACATGAACGAATTGGAGAAGGGCAGTTCACCTAATTACACTTTACAATTTACAAACACCTCAGTCCTTGGATTTATTGCTTTTTGATGTTGAATTTATTGATTTGTTAAATAATTATTATTATTATTATTATTCAAATCATCACCAACATGGAGTTGACAAGATATGGTTTAAATTAGCTCCACATCATTAATAATATTCTTTTTTTGGGGGTTGGGGTTGTCATGTTTGGAGTGTGTGTGGGTGGGAGTGGAGAACAGATAGATTAGCTAGGAGATATTAAAGTAAATAAATCCCTATAATGAGGAAGATTAGTGAGTTAATTATGTGTAATTCGTCGGAGATGAACTACACATAATAATAATAATAAAGGTCGAGTCCCAACCCAAGAGACCTCTCTATTATTTTGAACTTTTTGAATGATGTAAATCGAGGAATGTCTTAGCAATTCAACGTGCAGAAGACTCTTTGTACACACTTATGGTTAGAAATAGTCTTTCGTTTACGAAACCGAACTCTCATACTTTAGCTCAAAGCAATACATGCTATCACAACACACCCGATTGTCCTCTCGTTTACACCATTGATTACGATTTAATTTATATCAATCACTTTATCATAATCAATGGTGTAATAATTGAATTGTGTTACGAACTTGTGATTGTTTTGTTTTAAGGCCAGAAAGTTAAAATGTGAATTCTAGGAATCTATTGATTCATGTGTTTGATAATCGGGTTGAAATTCAAAGTTGATCGATATACAGTGTCATAATTCAATATACAGCAAAAACACATGTATTTTAAATTCAGAATTTAAATAACAAAACACAAAAGGCATATTTAATGTACGCAGAAAATTCCAATACACACCTTGAGAAACAAGGGGAAAAAAAAAAAAGACGAAATACAAGAAGGAAAATGGGGAATGGGGGGTAAAAAAGGAACACACAACAGAAAGAACATAGAGGAATAACAAAGGGACACACCCATTTTTTCCACCCAAATAGAAGCTTATTTACAATTACATGCTTTATCCAATTTCGATGCAAATATATTGTGCCATAGAATCTTGATGCATAGGCAAATGAGTTTGCATGTATAAGTAGTGGAAAGTTGAGGGGTAATTTAGGCATTGCTCCTGAATGATCCAAGGGCCTTGATTGCTCCAGCTCTTAGTATATACTGGTGATAGAATGCTGCTATTGCTGCCCCAACAAATGGTCCAACCCAGAATATCCACTGCAATAATAATTATAAAAAAAAACCAAAAATTAGTTGCAAATCCAATCCAAAAATTTTGATCCCTGACCAGAAGGCCTCCACTGCCTGTCCCTAGAGTTTTATAAAGGATGTAAATCGAGAATCTATCTCAGGGCATCGAACTTCCACATCTTAACTCAAAGACGGCGGTGGGCATTGGCGGGGATCTATGTGTTGAGGGGTGGGGTCGGCATCGAACTTCCACATCTTAACTCAAAGACGGCGGTGGCATTGGCGGGGATCTATGTGTTGAGGGGTGGGGTCACCTGGGACCCCACTGAGATCCATGATATGTTTTTTTAGTATTAAATTAATGTAGTTTTCATTTAGAAAATGTCGTTTTATAGTTAAAAAAATATAATTTTAGGTTCCGATGGTGATTCCACTAAAACAATTTTTTGAATCCAAAATATAGTTTTACGTTCCGATAAACCCTACTGAAATAATTTACTGGATCCGCCCCTGGTGGCGGGATGGGGTTGGGGGTTGGGGGACTTACATGGTCATCCCAAGATTTGTCAGCACCATAAATGACAGCAGCACCAAAGCTCCTAGCAGGATTGATGCCAGTACCAGTGATTGGAATTGTTGCAAGGTGAACCATGAACACAGCAAATCCAATGGGGAGTGGGGCCAACACCTTCAATTAACATTTCCAAATTTGTACATAATTAATCAAAAAAAATATTCTAATTAAGTCACTTATCACATCCAAAATTAGTCAACTAGTTAATAGCACCACACCTAAATAGTTATACCATATATATAAAACACTTTTTATTCGTTCCATATTGCACATACAATTACCATTTTCTACCCTGAGATTTACGTAAATCTCAGGGTATAAAAAAATAGTGATAATTGCTTCTATTAAATACGCAAGAAAATCCCGTTTACCTCTAAAAGGTGTATGATACTTTTATACAAATGTGTGTATATATATGTATATTTGTATATATTTGCATATGTTTATTTATAGCAAGTCAACCTTTAACATGCAATACATATCTTATGTATATATTCACTGCCAAGTCCTAGTCACTTTGATAAAAACATACTAACAAAAATATTAACAATATAATCCTTGTCATGAGACTCATGACTGCCAACCAATTATAGTCCATTAATTAAACAATTAAACAATTAAACTACACTAATCACATAATAATAAAAAAAAAAATAGATAAGATAAGAAAGAGATAGTGTACATACAGGGACATGAGAATCTCTGGCATTTCTTTTAGGATCGGTGGCAGCAAAAACGGTGTAGACAAGAACAAAAGTACCAATGATTTCAGCAGCCAAACCAACACCGATAGAGTAGCCCTCAGCCACCGAATTTGCACCACCACCATACTTATGGTAGTATGATTTTTGGAAAGCTTTGACAAATCCAACTCCACATATTGCACCAAGGCATTGTGCTACCATGTACAAAAATGCCCTTGGGAGCGACACTTTTCTTGCTAAAAATAGCCCAAATGTTACTGCTGGGTTGATGTGTCCTCCTATGTAATTTCCAAGAAAAAGAATATGTTATAACGATACTGTCACGATATTGTGTCATTATATATTTATACATCATTGACATATGGGTGTCACTAAATTAGCCTACTACATAGTTGTGAACCACACTGGTCAGAGGTATCTATGTCGTGTTGGATATTATTCGACATTCATATTGAAGTGTCGGTAATTCATTGTCAATTATCTATTACGTTGTTGTGAACTGCACGTGTCAAATGCATTTCGTGTCACGTGTTTGACACCGCACATGACACTCTGATTGAATTGTCGGAGCTTTATATATAGGTCGTTACATAAGTCCATTAATTAACACCATGTCTTACATACTTGTGAACCATTGATGATGATGATCAAACCCATCGATTAACGTGAACCCAATGATTCATAAGCATGTAATGGGACGTAAATAGTGTTTTTATCTTTTTTATCAATAAAACTATATCGTTTTTCGAATTTGAATTAGGTTCGCCTCAAGGATGTTGGTCGGAAACATTAGAATTTTTGCCTTTTAAACATATGTTTATTTTCTCAAAAAAAAAAAAATATGTTTATTTATTTATATTAAACATAAGTGTTTAGTTAAAGTAGTAGAAACAAAAAGAAGAAAAAGGAGAAACAAATAGTGGAAGAAAAACGAACCAGAGATACCGGCAGTGCAGTAAACAAGAATGAAAATCATGCCACCGAAAGCCCATGCAATCCCAAGTATTCCGACGCCGCCACAGTCATCTCCGCCGGCGGCAAGGTCGGTCTGATGGCTGTAACCAATCACGGTCAACACCGTCACATAAAGAAACAAAAGGGTGGCGACAAACTCAGCAATGAGAGCTCTGTAAAAAGACCATTTAGTCAGCTCCTCTGCATCGAAGAATGCTGCAGGTGGAGGGTCATGATAGTCTTTTGCTGAGTATTCTCGTTGCTCTGTAACTGCTTCAACGTCTTTCGACATTTTTTTTTTAAAAAAAAAGAAAATTAAAGGTTTTTTTTTTGTTTTGGGTTGTTGCAAAGAGAGAAGAGATGGTAGTGGAGTGAGTGTGAGTGGAAGGGGGAAAGGGGTTGGTATTTATTTTGGGGTTTTGGGAAAAAAATAGTGGTTAATGATTAGAGGGAGGTGCAATTTTTTAGTGGAAAATTCTGCCGACCATTTACCAAATAATTAGGAATTTGATTAAAGTGGGGTAATATGGTCATCATCATTTTGTTTGAAACTATTTCAAGTTTTTTTTTTTTTTTTGTTGAAACAAACTATTTTAAGTTATTTTGATGTTAATATGAAATTGAAATGGTTATAATTCAGAAGTCGTTCACGTGTTATTTTTAGGCACAATCGAGTCATATTGGTAAATGGGACGACCCAGACTAAGCCCAATATTGAGTCTTTCCTTTGAAAGTTTCGATCTTAGAAGTGTCATTAGATTCTTCTTAGATCAGACTTGATGATTTATATCATTTCAGCTATCCACATCTCCCAATAGCCTCTATATCACAAATCACTTCCATCTGCTGTAATAACTAGTACCCGGTAAATACCTTTATATGTCAGAACACTTGAAATTTAATTATTTACGCTCAATTTTTATTTTTGAGGGGAAAATATATTTATTCAACCAAGAAACATCATCCAGAGTGTGTGAGCCCAAATAGGTTAAACCATATGAAAATAAACCATGCATACCTAATCAATAAATGCACAGAGACATTTATCGTACACCTAACAGAAGAAAAAAAAATCATAATATTGAATGGTATCCACAATACATTCCTCCACAAGGCATCCGCATGGAATAAGGTCTTCTTCCCAATGCGCCATTCATTGGACACATGCCAAATAAACGCTTTGCCACCTGAAGCTGAGCCACTCCTAGTTGTTGACCCACGATCAATGCTTGAAAATTCGCCTTTAGGTCCATAAACTCCGCTGATATTCCAAGATCAAAACGGAAAGAATAACCCGCCAATATGGATCCTTGATGGTCTCGGAATATAAGACCGACTTCTGACGAGGCTTCGACGAGGCTTCACTTAATAATTCCCATCAACGGGGACGGACCCGCATACAAAGGAAGGGGGGGGGGGGGGGGGGGGGGGTGTCCGCCCCACCGAGATCCAAAATCGACAAGCAAAAACACTTTAATAATTCCCTCCCATCGAGATTTTTTCTCGATCCCACCGGGCCCACCGGGCCGGGAAGCTAGTGTTGATGTATTCTGAGCAGTGGTGATGCTCCCAGCAGACATTAAAGTATTTATGCTCAATTTCAATGATCACAATGTGATTAAAAATAAAATAATCATCAAAAGATCGTAATATCATAATATATTTTTGTAAATGTATTGACAAGTGTCTCTTAATCATAATGATATATCATTGATCGTTATAAAATTTGCTATTAATGATCTAATAATATTGTCATACGACTATGATAGCTTAATTATTTACTGGGTACTTTAACTAATTGATTGAAATTAGAGAGAGAATCACACCGTCGAACCAATATATAAAACCGATGCTCTTTGTTTAACATATCTTCAAAGAGTATATTATATTAAGTACTTACTTAAAAGAACGTAAGCCACAGAACTTTCTGTGACAATTTATATGTAGTAAAAAAAATGTTAAATAGCAAAATACACCAAATACACACTCATATGGAATTATTGATTGTGATGTCTTTAGCAAATAGTTGTAATTCAGCTATTAATTGAAGATGATAAAATGTAATCCGTTCGTCCCGTAATATAAGTTCTTTTAGTTTTTTAGTGATGTTCCAAAATATAAGTCTTTTTCACAAAACAATACATTATTCAATGCATTGTTTTCACTTTCACACTAAACAATGTAATATTATTAGTCAGTTACAGAAAACAATACAATATTTTGCATTGAAATATTAAAAAGTACCTTATTTATTAGGTTTTCTTAAACTTTATGAAATGACAAAAAAAACTTATATTACGGGACGGAGAGAGTATTTGAAGGGTCATAATAAAATGTGTGTATTATGCAAATCATATATTATTATAAATAAGAATTCAATAGAACAACGATCGTGATAATGGTGCGGAAATGATATAGATATCGAAAACGTGCACAAAAAATAATCCAACAAGAGCTATTTTCCTTTTAGGTGTTTAGATTTTTGTCATGTGAATATAGTGTTACGTGTCAATTTTGTGTATCTATCACTTTCCGTCAATGGTAGAGGTTTTGGGTGATTTGAGAAGGGCATAATTCTGCTGCAGGGATTCTCTAAGAACGGCCCGCCGGATTGCTATTATATATGGGTATAAAGACAAATCTGTTTGTATACGTGACAGTTATCTGACGAACCGTTGTAATATGGAATCCCTGCAGCAGAATTTCCGAAAGGTAGGTGTTGATTTTTTTTTTTTTTTTTTTGAGGGTGTAGGTGTTGATTTTACACTCTGGATTACAACCTTGTGGAATCCAATTGGTGGTGCCAAACACTCTGGCATTAGTTTGGTATGTTTACAAATTTGGTAATATTCCTTCCAAAAGCATGTGCTACTCTCCTTCATTATCTTGTTCAATCTTCAAAGTTCAAAGTGTGTCTGTATATTTAATCTTAAATGTTATTAATTGTGCTTATCTATTTTTCATTCTTCTGTTTTTTTTCTATACATATGAATGTCTACTGACAATTTATTTATTGATTAAAACTTAAATATATCCAACAACAATTTCAAATATTCTTTCAATCACACTTTTCTCCGTGGTTTTTATAACAAATTTTACTCAGATTTAGGTCTTCCATTACTTCAATCTCGTGTAATGTAACATCCCGACCTTTCAGAAAAGGGTAAAAAAAGTCTTTTACCAAAAATTCAGATTTTCATTTTAGTTAATTAAAGGATTTAAAGTAATTTTATATATATTTGAAATATATATATTGAAGGGAGTTATTTTGGATTTTTGGTAGGAGTTAATGGCTTTTAAGTGGGAGGTTTTATTTGAGAATAACCTCCCCACTTACAAAGGAGTTGTCTGAATTTCAAATCCCCTGATCATCGTGCAAACTTAGAGAAAAGAAAAGAAAGAAGAGAAAAATAGGAAGAATCTTCAAAAATTCATATATTCCAATCCGTAGTTCCGTTTTGCAGCCACAAATAGTCAAAACGATCGTCTCCGAGCGTAGATTATTCTAAAAATACCCTTACAGGAAGTAATCCAGGTATGGTTAACTTGTTTTCTGCTGCAAATCGTAAAAGATCATGATGTTTTGTGTTTTAGGGTTTTGTGCATAACTTTTGATCCGTGAATCCGTTTAGAAATCCGAAAGTACCGCTGGAATCGTGAGAAGACGAGGATCGTTTTGATACCAGAATTTGGGTCTGATTCTCAGGTATGTGGGAGTCGAATTTCTGCTGTGAATTCATGAAAAGGATCATGAATTCATGTTCTAGGGTTTTGGTTCGTAGTTCTTTGTTTAGAAGCTTTGATCATCAATTAATTCATGTTAATTGTGATCTTTTAGATCTTGTTTGAGGCCTGTTTAAGTGCTTTGCAGAGATTAGTTTTGGTTTGTGGCTTCAATCAAGTAAGAGGTTCTTCCTTTTGTATGCTTTAGTTGTATGATGACATGATTAGATGATGTTAGAAGGTTTTTATGTTATGAATTGTTTGTAGAAATATGTTTAAAGGTTGTTGTTGTGTTTAGTAGTACTTTATGAGACTTTTAGAGGCTGTTTTGATCTTTGTTTTGTTGAGTTTTTGGCTGAAAAACGTATTAAAAGCAGTGCAGATTTTCATTAGGTTTTAGAAAGTTGTTTTAGCTTGTTTTGAGTACTTTTCCAACTGTACCAAGTTGGGAATCAGTTCCTAACTTTACAATGATGTTATAAAGAAGATAAATGAACATGAACAAGCCTTGATTAAGCTTCCGATGCATTTAGTTCCGGCACCGAATGTACTCTTCAAGGGAGTTGAAGTTCGGAACCGTCGGAAGAGTATGATTGTCCTGTGCTTTGATGAATTAGTATTCATCAATGTTTGTGTAATTGCTAGCTTGAGTCTAAGAGTCTAAGAAGAGGGAGTAGGGAGCTTTTTGTCCTGAATGAACCTAGGTGGCTAGCTAATCACTTAATAAACGTATTTGACTAGATAAAAGATTAAACATCATGAGAGCTTGGATAGGCACAGTACAATATCGGCAACGTGATGTTTGGCCAGATAAAGTGGTGATGATCATTGCCGGATTCTAGACCCGCCAGATAAAGTAGTGATCATTCCGCCGGACAAACTCACGAACGAGATATGCATTCACCGGTCAGCTCTCTAGGGTTGGCCAGATAAAGTGGAATGATTATCTCGGGACCGCTGAGATTTATCTCTATGGGTTGCGTCTTCGTCTTAGTGCATATCTCACTAAGTGTAGTGCCCTCGCAAACATGCTTTGTAACAAAGATAAGTTAAGATAGAAACGCTTAGTCACGAAGTGTTGATGAGCACTTAGTGAACCATAGATTGAGTCGGTCACTTGAAAGATAACTTAAATAATAATGTGAATCTTAACGTTGTAAAACTTAAAGTATACAATAGCTTCTCACTCTTACTAAGTACTTTGTACTTACCTCAATTGCATATGTTGTTTTGTGTGCTTTTGGGGTGAGAAGACGAACGGGTTGTCCTTGAGCTCGTTGAGGAGTTCGATGATGTTTTGATGACGTTGGTGCTGATGATGCTTTCTTCTTACTTTCTATTATAGGTTGTACTAGATTTTGTACCTTTTGTTTTAAAGAACCTGTTGTACATTCTTCTAAAAGAATCTTTGTAAGACAAGTGTTGTATCTTTCTTTTGTAGCATCGTACGTTGTAAGCTTTATCTCGTTGTTGTAAGCTTTTCCTTTCTACCCCTAGTCGGTTTGTATTCTATTCTAGTAGCATTTATGATTTTACCCGAGCCTTTTGGGCTTCCGTTGCTTTAATTATGATACGGCGACGTAGATGCTGGCGTATAATATTGGATTTATTTAATGTTATACGCGCCGAACGTTCTCTTCCGGATAAGGGCTCGGTATCCGGGAGCGGGCGTTACATGTAATTTGGTGGCCAGTGATGCGATGATGCATGCCTAATAGTAAATGTTGAGACCCAAGGACTAAGTGGTTTTGAGTTCAAATCTCTCGTCTCTTAATTAGATCAAGAGTCTTTGGGCTCATCACCAGGAGTCCAAAAACTTGAAGAGAGTTTGAAGGCTATTGAAATACGAAGATACAAATGTTGGAATAATTATAGTAATGTATCGGTTTGCTAATATGCTGAGAGATGAGCAACATGATTTTGTAGAAACATAAATCATAAAAATGACATGAAAACTTTATTCATATATTCATGATACTACAACACATAGAACAAAATATGTAGAAAGCAAAATATAAACGCGAGAAGTTATTGTGACTGAGGCGAGTTTAGAACTCTGTCCTTAAAACATAATTGCCCCTCCTATGGTGCACACGGTTTATAGCAATACGTCTCCCAAGATACAACAGTCTACATTTCCGGGTTCTTGCACTTGAATGAGGAAAGCAACGAACTGATAGGGCCTTTGATTATCTCTGACAATGCAAGTGTTTGTGTTTATTTCTGCAGAGTAATGGTATGAAAAATGCTGTGTATTTTTCATTCAGGATTGTTCTTTATATAGGCAGAGTATAGGAGGCAAAAAACAGAAGCATCTGTTGAAATTCGCAGCAAAAGGAGGGTTACAACTGTTCAGAATTGATAGTTGCATCAGTTTTCCCTGAACTGATGTATGTTGAACTCGAAATGTTGCATGTATCCATTTCGAACTGATGTTTTATTTTTCTGAATTAATATGTTGTATTAATGCAGAATTACATGTTGAGCTTGTCCAAAAAATTTAATACTTGAACCGAGCTGAGCCCAAGCCCAAGCCGCAAGCCCGAACCGAGCCGAGCCAGCCGGCGGCGGCGTGCGTGTGAACCGATAAGCATCTAAGTCCTCCCTCCCTCACAAAATTCTCTTGCCCCTTGGTGCTTGCCCTTCTATGAAATTCTCCCACTTATATAGTGAGCATCTTTAGTTTCATAGCCAATGTGGGACAAATGGAACACTTTCATTATAACACCCACATAAATTACTCTACCTTTAGGCATTAATTTCTCATTCACCCGATATCGGAATCGAGTGATTCAAAAGCCTAACATCAACTAATATATTAGTAGTTTCCAATAATAGTTTTAGCTCCCGGAAATTCATTCCATAAGTCATTCAAAATCGAGCCTATAGTGGACTGTTCGCCACTTACACTTAGACCCGGTTTGAGCGAAATTACCATTAAAGTTCCAACAATCCCCCACATGAATGAAAATTAATGCATATGCTATGCAGACTCTGTAGAGATAACAAAACGGAGTTCTATTGCATCGGGCGAGGTGGTTTTGCTGCCTTGAACCTTCCCTAATTGAATACCATCGGACATACTCGGCTAAGCAGTGAACTAGGTCTTGAACTGCTCAGGCTTTGGTGCATCTAGACAATGATACCCACACAATAGACCCCCTGGCCTTCTCGAAGTTCTCATGGTTGTGTCCATTTTGGCCCTGGAACACCTTGGTTTCAGAAAGTGTGTTAGAGAATTTAGCCTTCAAATTCTCACAGAAATGGCCCCACTTCCACTTACATAGGTGACCTCCTATAAAGAGTACTCTGCAATACCCCACTTGGCTTTACCAAGATATAGGAATCATTAAAAGCTTTATGCTTAACCTGAACCCTTCAGCAGACAACACTTTTGTTTTAACATAATGGGTAAGTGCTAACTTTCCCTCATAACTTAATTGTCCCTTTTGAACCATGATCTTGGGATCTCCAGTCACTATGGTTGTGTTACCATTATTAGGGAACATGCGTGATAGGCTTCAGTCCCATTCCGTTTGTCAAAATTTGACACCCGATCTCTAGCTAAACCTTTTTATAAGCGGATCCGCAAGATTCTCCTCGACTTTAAACAATCGAGGAAATCAAACCATTAGAGATCAATTAATAAATGGTATTGTGTCTACGATGTATTAATAATGACTTACCATTTTTCATATTACTGTGTGCTTGTTCTATCACTTACCGACTATTGCATGCTAATAACAGCGATAGAATCTAATCCACACGAAATATCTTTCCAAGAATCGCAATATCTTTCCAAGGATTCAACTCCTTCCCTTTTCATTGCTTTCGTTATATAATTTTATTTAGGCAAAATTCCTTTACCAATCACCCCCACATTCCAAGAATATGATGAAGTTTAAATCAAGAGGATATTATTCCCTCACAGGTTTTGGGTAAACCTTAAGTCAATCATCATCATTTCGCAACATTAATTGATTACGTATAGTTCAACGACTTGATGAAAGTTGTTGGTACCAAAATAAAATTCATTAAACCTTGAATCACACTTTTCCATCTCTTGATCATCGCGAATTGATTAACTTACTATTTCGAGTTAAGCGTCTCAATAAACGCATAAACAACTTCATCTCCACATCTTGAAATATACAACACAAAACCGAAGCAAGTCTATAAATAATATTAATATAACTACCAAGATATGTACATATATGCATAGTATTAACATGTCACATACACATATATAACATTAAGGTGTTTACTTAAACACCTACATACAGTACATACAAATTTATACAAATATTACACATCTATAATAATATATAAATTAAATTGTTTAGTACAAACCATAACTTGAATTTTAAATTCAACAAAAGAAGTTCATTCACCAAGTTCATGCAATCATTACGCGGACAGATTCAATTCATCCATAGAGTCTGTGACTATTTCTGCCACGTTTATGTGTTCAACTTTCCGAGGCTTTCGGCATTCATTTCTGCGGTGTCCTTGTTTCCCGCAATTTAAGCATATACCATTGAATTGCTTTGCCTCTTGATTGCCCTTTGAACTTTCACCCTTGAGCTTTCTTTTCTGGCCTTTGCCATTATTTGCACCGGAACTGGACTCCACCATATTTGCCTTGGATTGTCCAAAGTGCCATCCTCTGTCAAGTTGTCGGTTGTTCTCTTCAACACGCAACTTTACCATTAATTTGTTCATCGTTATCTCCTTGTTTTTGTGCTTCAAATAATTCTTGAAATCTCTCCACGAAGGTGGAGGTTTCCCAATTATTGCAGCGACGTGGAATGGTTCATTAATAACCAAGCCTTCCTTATGACATTCGGAGATAATTATTGCAACTATTCCATTTGGCTAACAACGGTTTTGGATTCCACCATCCTGTATTCCATAAACCTGTCAACAATGTACTTCCTTTTCCCAGCATCTTCTGTTTTGTATTTCATTTCAAGTGCCTGCCACAACTCTTTAGCACTTTTACTCATACAATAAACAGTATATAACGTATTGTCAAGACAATTAAGGATATAATTCTTGCATAGAAAATCAGAATGTTTCCATGCATCCAATGCTATAACGGAAGTCTTATGGTTTTCACCCTATTGTATCTCAGGAGGATCTTCAGTCAACCATTTTGTCAAACTTAAAGTTGTCAAATAAAATAGCATTTTCTGATGCCATCGCTTGAAGTTCTGCCCGTTGAACTTCTCTGGTTTTTCACGGTGAGACGAATTTGTTTCTTGCACAACAACGGGTTGCACACATGACATAGGAGTTGTTGAATCCAATGTTCCTTCCATTTCTGTTCATAAACATAAGATCAACAATCAAAGTTGCAAAACATACTCTGTAATACATATTTTTTCCGATATGGTATATCGCAGTTTTAAAAATTCACAACTCTTTAAACTTATAATATGAACATATTTGTGATCGACAACACCATATAAACAACTTTCATTCTTTAACTTTTTGGAAACGAGCAAGTAATTACAAAATAATTTGGACTACAACACAATCGTGACTATTTTTATATTTTTCGGCACAACAAAATTTCCAACCAAATTTCAGATTTTTCTTACCAATAAACTATACTCACATATTAGTAAAACCATGTTAACAGAATAATCAAGTTGTTAACATGATTTTTCAAAAAGATATACATGACAACGCGTTGTATTTTTACATAAACATCAAGTTTTTCAACAATTTCATGTTGCAGATTTTTGAATGATCTTTTCACATATTCAAAGATACCAACACAATTTAGAAGATTTATAAGATCACACATATGGTGTAGAATAAATTTACAGAAATATTTGCACATAAACATGCTGTTGTATCTTACTAACACATATGTATCCGTTCAAAAGCAAAAATTTCTGCTTCAACTTTTTCTAAAGTTGTTTTAAAAATTCACGGACACTTTTAACAAATAATACAAACGGATTTGTAATCTATAACACCTTAGGAACAATATTTATTCTTTGAGTTTTCAGAAAATACGTAGTAATTACAAAGTATATATTTTAGCCTTGAAAACAATGTATTTAGTCGTGCCAATTTTCTGAAATCGTGTAAGAATTGTTTTATTACTACAACCTTTCCCAATGTTATTTTTTATTCATAAAAAATGAGACCGATACAACACTGAACATGTTTTAGAAAAAGCACATAACAAGTAAAACGAATTTACCAAAAGGTCTGCACATAAACATGTTCAGATTAGCATACAGGAACAAAACAATTTTGTCTTAAGATTGTTGGAATAATTATAGTAGTGTATCGGTTTGCTAATATGCTGAGAGATGAGCAACATGATTTTGTAGAAACATAAATCATAAAAATGAACACATAGCATGAAAACTTTATTCATATATTCATGATACTACAACATGTACATAGAACAAAATATGCAAAAAGCAAAATATAAATGCGAAAACTTATTGTGACTGATGCGAGTTTAGAACTCTGTCCTTAAGACATAATTGCCCCGCCTATGGTGCACACGATTCATAGCAATACGTCTCTCAAGATACAACAGTCTACCTTTCCGGGTTCTTGCACTTGAATGAGGAAAACAGCGAACTGATAGGGCCTTTGATTATCTCAGACAATACAAGTGTTTGTGTTTATTTCTGCCGAGTAATGGTATGAAAAAATGCTGTGTATTTTTCATTCAGGATTGTTCTTTATATAGGCAGAGTGTAGGAGGCAAAAAACAGAAGCATCTGTTGAAATTCACAACAAAATGAGGGTTACAACAGTTCAGAATTGATAGTTGCATCGGTTTTCTCTGAACCGATGTCTGTTGAACTCGAAATGTTGCCTGTATCCATTTCGAACTGATGCTTTATTTTTCTGAATTAATCTGTTGTATTAATTCAGAATTACATGTTGAGCTGGTCCAAAAAATTTAATACTTGAACCAAGCCGAGCCCAAGCCACAAGCCCAAATCGAGCCGGCCTACCGGCGGCAGCGCGCGTGTGAACCAATAAGCATCTAAGTCCTCCCTCTTTCACAAAATTCTCTTGCCTTTTGGGGCTTGCCCTTCTATGAAATTCTCTCACTTATACAGTGAGCATCTTTAGTTTCATAGCCAATGTGGGACAAATGGAACACACTTCCATTATAACACCCACATAAATTACTCTACCTTTAGGCATTTCTCATTCATCCGATGTCGGAGGATATCGGAATCGAGTGATTCAAAAGCCTAACATCAAATACTATCTTAGTAGTTTCCAATAATAGTTTTAGCTCCCGGAAATTCATTCCATAAGTCATTCAAAATTGAGCCTATAGTGGATTGTTCGTCACTTACACTTAGACCCGGTTTGAGCTAAATTTCTATTAAAGTTCCAACAACAAATGTTGTAATTCGGGTTGTTGCCTAAATAGGATTGGACCAGTTACGCAAACTAGTTGTCAACATAATCTTGTCTTTTATATTGTAAAGGATCATATAACCGACACTGATATAATCTATGAGCACCGTGAATGAAATCATTATTTACTTATGGAAGTTGCTATTGGCACAACAACATTTCTCGTTGACACCACAATAGTTATTTTGGCTCAAACTGATTCTACTTTAGGCAACCACACTTGTTATGTAACATATATTTAATTCCACATTATTTTTACTCGATCTATATAGTTCTTTTTTTTACTACACTTACACCTCCTAACTTCTTAAAAGTAAAAAATCGACCCCTACTTAAACACAACCTCCTCTCCCCTAGCTAGCCCAACTAACCCATGACCCCATCCATGTCTTCTCCTTCATTCAACTATCTCAAAGTTGAACCTATGTTTTTTTTTATGTGTGTGTGTTCTTTTTTCATCACAAGGCATGGTTGTGCATGCCAAAACAAGCTTTAAAATTTATAAACTCTTATTTTGCAATATACCGAGGCTCGTGTTTCAGTCTTACTCTGAAAAGCATAGGAAATTGTGGTACGATCTGTGTAATGTCGAGCCTATAACCAGAGACGGAGCTATTCATTGGGTTGAGGGGGCTAAGCCCACCCAACCCATTTTCTTACACCCATATATAATATAACTCATCCCACTAAACAATAAATAATAGCGGCTTTTACTGGCACCACGGTTTTACGGTTAACACCACAATTGCTTCTTGCACTTATAAAAATTACTTCGAGCACTATGATTTTTTTTGTACAAATAAACGTCAGTGACACATACGTTATTTTTCAATACGCGCGTCGTTGCACTGGCGTTGGTTTTCGATAACGTCACTTGCACTGATATTATAGTTATAATCATTGGTGAAAAACATCAGTCCACTGACGTTGTTATCGAAAACGCACGTCACTGGCACTGACGTTCCTAGTGTGGTATGAAAAGAAAAAGAAAAAATATATGTGTGGTCCCGGAAATAAATGAAAAAAAAGGTGTCAATAGTATTTATGTGATGGCGATAAAAGCCTCCTAAATAATCAGCTGGAGTTTTTTAATACATAAAAACACGCACGGGTAAGAAAATAATTTAAAATAATATTTCATCCCATTATATCTTTTAAGTATTTATTTTGTTATTTTCTACTCTTATAGTGACAATCAATTTAATTTCTACAATAATCTTAATATTTTGCTATTTTCTTTAGGTGATTAACAAGGTTTTTTCGCTCTATTTCCAGCAAGTTATCCCTATTATTTGATTTTGTTGATCTGGCATTTAAGTGTTTACGTTCTTAGTGGTAAAAATGGGTTTTCATTCTATTCCCGACTTTCAATACAAATTATAGTTAGCGTAGCCCATCCAAACCTTATTTTCTGCCTCCGTCTTTGCCTATAACATATATTTTTTATTCAACTTTGACTTTTAGATAGTTGAATCTAGATTCAACATTTAGACTCTAAACTTCTGGTTTTATATTGTAACGGATATAGTTAAAAAAAATTAAAAAAAAGAGTTTCCGGGTAAAAATAAAAACTTATTTACTTGTACACAAGTCTCTTACACCTAGACTTTCATGTTGTGATCTGAGTCAGCCAATTAAGACGTATAATAATAAAATTTTCAGAAGTTGTAGGGTTTCTTTCATAATGTTGTATTTCATTCTTAATTAGATTGAAAAGAAGTGGAGATAACTAACTAAACTGGTCAAACTAAAAGGTTAGGTTTGCAATGAGGAGTTTGTGGCCATAATCTGTTCACTTAAACAATTGCATAATTCATTTTGAGATTAATTAATTATTGGATAAGAGTTTGTGGACCAAAAAAATGTCCCACTTATCAACTTTTTATTAGCCATGATGACTAATTAGTAATTACATTAAACTTTTACTATTAAATAATAATTTCTGCCAACGTTAAAGAGCCGACTATGGGACCCTGTTGTAAACCGACCACCAATACTTTAAACCCACCTGTCAATTTGCCTCCTTACATCCTAATCTAATTGTCTTTTGCCACGTAATAACAATGATTTTTTTTAAAATTTATTTCTAGAATCACTATCATGCCCTTCGATGTTTGTAAAAAAATGTTAATCGAACGGTTATTTATCAGTGATTTAGTTTGAAAATGTCGTATATATATCTCTTATTGATGATAGCGATCGATTTTTTACGAATCATATCCCCACACTCTAGGTTAAAGGCGCGATTGTCAATACAACATGTTTGTTGCTTTACAATCGAGTTACGCCCCTTTGGATCACACATGTTTCAGTAATAAACAATGAAAAACAATTTAAACCATTTTTTTTTGTTGTTGTTGAGATATAGTCAATAACATACGACTCATCCAATACGTAATATTTTCTCATATTTTACCACTTTAGACAAGGTCTGAATTTGGCACGTCCTACGAGTGAAATATGTGTTTATAACGACGTCACATGCAAAATGTTATAATTGACATTGGCGAAATCATGGGCTTACATGTGGCAAAAATTACTCCATCCGTTCCTTATTATATGTCGTATTTGAAGAAAAAATAATTGTCGTTTTTTGGATGAACTTGATCACTTTTTAGTTTAAGATTAGTTATTTTTTGGATGAATATGGTCAATTATTTTTTCTTCAAATACGACATATAATAAAGAACGGATGGAGTATATGATACATGAGATATACTAGTCTGAAACTATGACCTTCCTTGAGAGTCCTTATGCTTGATCGTGTTCCATGTAAGGCCGACCATCAAATAAGCACGCCTTATTTCGTTTATTACACTTCAAGTAATGAATATCAACCACCATTTGAGCTACTGGCGAAATCTTGGCTCGGCCAAGATGAGTATATGGTCGTGATGACAAGACACCTAGTCAAATGGTCTTACCTATTACCACGTATCACTCACTAATAAGAGCCACAACCCCGCAAGTCTTGCTTCCATTACTCGTTGTTCAAGTCTTGACAACAACGCTCATCTGCTACCCAATCAACTCTTGGGCCCCATCCATTAATCCTTATATAAACTCAATGATATTGATCTCATTAGGTACACAACATATATTCATTCTCTTGTTCTAGATATTCTTGTACATCCCTTGCACCCTACTACTGACTTGACCGTTGAAAGACTATCTCGAAGATGCCCTTCAAACCTTTAGACATGCACATGTGCATTGGATGAGAGTCACTTTTTCATTTATTTAAGGGTGGTTTAGTCTCATTAACTTAAATTTGGTACAAGGTGCTTTGGGTTAGCAAGGCCCAATCCATAAGAAATGGGGCAGCTTCACAAAGCCTTGTGGACTTCATAGATTGAATAAAGAGATAAACACAATTTCTCTTAATATGGTGACCGTGTGTCCAATATGAGACATTTTTTCCTCGAAAAAAACATGAGACATTTTAACTGACCTTCTAAAGTGTGGGCCCATAAATCCGTTAGAGCTTCCTAATGATATCCTCCAATTACATCATCTGAACACATCATTTTTCGTTTTAGTTATATTTTTCAACACCTAATAAAAATTTCAATCCAATAAACAACCTTTATACATCCTCTTATAAAAAAACTTTTTTTCTTTTACCTACTATCACATAAAATTTTTCACCATATATTTAGATTGGAGAGAAAAATCTTTTCTTTAACCATACAAAATGCCTTTAAAGGCCCCACATATATTTGGGGGCAGGGGTAGAGATATTTTCAGGTTTGGGCTGAAATCAATGCTCATTGTGGCATTAGATGACTCAAATGTTAGGAAATCAGCGCGGGAACGCAGCGGAATTTAAAATTTTATTTCCTTTTACCCAAGATCGACTTCATTTAAGCAACAAGCATAAAAGAAGTAGACGTACGTAGAATATACCTTGGATGATCTAAAATATATCGTCGCTTTATCTACGGTTGTAGTTTCTGCACGAAGCCGCCCAAGCCCGTTGATCCACATTAACAGCCCGTCGGAATCCCATCATGGATTGCTAACAGAAAAACTTGGTTGCTAGACCGACATTTTCTCTCTCTCAAAACTCTCTCTAGGAAGCTCTCTTGTTTTTCACAAGAATTATTAGTCTCTTGGGATTGTGTTGTACAAAAGAGCTCGTCAACCCCTCTCTTATATAGAGGGTGGTGCGCCCCTTGTCAATCCCAATCTGATTGGGAGAATCTTCCTAACAGATTGAGGAGAAAGAAAATATTTTACTAGCAATATATATAAAAGTATTATTATCTTATATTAATACTAGATAATATAATACCATGATTAATTAATTTGCAAAATCCATGTGTATCATATACGCATCATTTATGCGTCCCATATATATTAAATACATATCTTTAACTAATCAACATAATTAATATCATGCATTATGTTTATTCATAATAAATAAATACCATAATATTAATTTACTACTATAACACTTTATAGTCGAGATAAAACTTTCCTTATTTGGTTATCACTATAAACGCATTTTAATCCGGCCAGATGTTCTTATGTGTGTGACCCGATAGACT
This sequence comes from Gentiana straminea, assembly GCA_036785695.1. Lineage (NCBI taxonomy): Eukaryota > Viridiplantae > Streptophyta > Magnoliopsida > Gentianales > Gentianaceae > Gentiana > Gentiana straminea. The sequence continues at coordinate 7,610,541 of JAVUPR010000514.1, read as the reverse complement.
TCCGAATATGTTGGCCGTAGGCACAAAGTGCAATACGAAAATGCCCTTCATACCTAACGATCATGGATATCGTCTAGCAACACGTACACTACCCCCAATCATCGGAAGAGTCAAATGCAATGACTACTATCTTTCATGTGAAATAGTTACCGTGTAAATAGAATCATCGTTGTTACAATATCCATACGGTCGTACGTCGAGTGTCAAACATCAACGACCGTATCTTATAATATGGATATCCTACTCTCTTGAAGTAACATATTACTTCCGGTTTGCAAAGACTTTCGAGAATAATACATTCCTTATAAGAAGGCCCTTTCGGATATTTACTCCAAATCATAGGATACGCGATTTCCGAACGAACAACATGAATCCTACGCATTCTTCAGTATCACACCCAATCATTACCGCATATACACCCTATGGCTAAGGGGAACCTCAATAGTGTCAAAGTATGACAATCCACACCGTGATGTCATGAAGACTCCGGTCTCAGGATAATTACACAACCGCCACATAGTGCGACACTTAATAAAGTAAGTGGGTCAGTCTGCCGTACGTATTTTCTAATACACGTCCACGTACAGTCCAAGTGTCACTACACTTCGATAGACGAGACCCTATCTTCAATAAGACATAAAACATCTAATACATGCTAGTCTAATCGTACTATTAATGTCATATTTAATAGTACATACGACTAGAGACATTTAAGTATCAAACATTTTAAAGTGAGTCGAGATCTTATCAACCTAATCACTATTATGATTTCTCTCTCACAGTTTGACACTAGGGACGTTATTATATATACATTCACAAATTTGTTCATATAGATAAACATAATACATAATAACATAAAAGCCATTTATCATATGTATAAACATAGTGAAATAGTAGAAATGATCCGATCCGGTCGTATCCGGTCCAACTCGATTGGGTTTAGGACACTATTTCAACATCAAAAACTATTTTTGGGGTTAAATTGGGGGACTGTTGTGGTCGCTCTTAGGCTACTCTCAAATGTGGATTTATAACTTATACATTATAAATGAGTGATTCTGATACCATTTGCTCAAAACCTAGACTTGCAAGTGAGTGAGATTCCATTATCTCCCTCAATGGGATTGTTCATTCCGCTATGGATCACTCATTTTTATTTATATTTTTGGTTTTTTATTCAATATCATTTTATGTACTCTAATTTTTTTTTTTATAAAAACATTGTTTATGTCACAATAAGATGGTCAAACAAGTAATATAATATTATTTACATCGTTCTTTTTTATGTACTTATTATCGATCAATATAATTTACACCGTAATCAATGATATAAAAGTTGTTGCGTCCAACAATTTTATTGTGACATTAACATTTTTCGTTTCAAGAAAGGATGATTCCATATTCGAAAGCATGATAATAGATAAAAAAAAACCATATATATCATACTTGGAGTAACCTATTTAAATTTGCTGTTTTGGTTGGACGACTTTTCGCGGCGTTTTTGGTCGTCCGGCTTTAGCGACGTTTTAGTCGTCGCTATATACCTGTAGAAGAGAAGGAGGACTGGTGAAACGACGTCGTCTTGAAATAATATTATTTTGTCGTATCTTATTAGCGTTTATTTATGCTTTCTTCCTGATAATTCCATTCCACTTTCGCTGTACACGTGCTGTTCTTGCCGTATCTGTATACGTGGGGGCCTTCGGGTATCTGTCTCCACCACCGCCCCACCAGCCCTATAATTGCTCTTTCTCCCCACTAATCCTTTCCACTAAGGCGATTGACTGAATGTTAGAAGATTTTGGTGGGGCTTCTGATGATCGGTTCTATTTTACAGCTTTTCTCTAGACGGTGTATGCGGTGGTACAACTGGGTGTCCCGGCGATTGATTCTGGTTCTGGTATTCAACTCTGCTACCGTTTTCTCCTGCCGTTTGTACTCTTCTTCTGTGATTCAGAATATGACGAGGGAATCATCTCCCCAGTCGAGGTCTTTTTTGATAAGAACGATAGATCGACCATAATGATTCAAGATCTGGAAAGATGTTAAATCGCAAGCTTTGATGATATCAACGGCGAAAACTTCGTTCGGAGTCAAGCAATGTTGTAGATATTTTTGAAAAAATCTTTTTGACGTTTAATTCCCTTCTTTCTTTTTTTCATCTCTTGATATCTTATGATTACCGTCTCATTTATTCGTTTGAGATTTTCGTTCTTGCAGCCTTCCCGCTGATGGTGGAAAAGACATGAACTTATGCAACTGGCGATGGATCACATGAGGGAATAATTGGCGTTGCTATGTCTTGTAAGCCTGCTTAATTTAGTTCTTTTTTCCCCTTTTTTTTTAAAAATTTCTTAAATGGTTTCTGCCTTCATTAGATCTAGCATTTTTTTTTGTTTAATCTAGGTAGATGCACTGCTGATTCAGGGGGGAAATTTTGAATGGAATCTGTAAAAAGGATTTGAGGTTGCCAAGCGTGAAATGGTCAAGTTTTGTGGGGAGGGGGGGTGTTATGCACCATGATCAGTTGTGGGATACAAAAGATCTCATGGCTAAACCTAATAATAAATTGAGTTTATACACCTTTCTGACATGAGTTGCTGGAATGTTTCCAAGTCTTGAGTCTATTAGATGAAAGTTTTCCATCCTTTGGCTTTGTCCGTACTCAATTTTTGTTTTTATTGGATTTGATTTGTATCATAATGATGATTTTTGGTTTGCTATGATTTAATGCTAATCCATATTTTTCTTGCATTAGTCTGTTTGTCTAAGAGCTTCTCTAAGTCTGTTAAAAGGTTAAGTTCTACTCTCTTTATGTTGTTTAGGCATTTGTTGAACTATATGAAGCAGAGAACTAAAAGCCCTTTCATTCCCCAAAATTTATTGTTTGTGCAGGGGAGCGACTATACGAATCAATTTCAACTCGGGAGTGGTGCATACTGTGCCATCTACATTCAGGTACATGACTTTTGAAGACCACCAAATTAAAATGTTTATTTTATTATTGAATTTGAATCCATCTTCCATATTGAATTAGTTGTTATTAAAGCATGTGAAAATGTTGATTTTACTATTGTTCAGTTGCTAATGGGATTTATGTGCAGAGTATGACCCCAAGGTTGTCTTTAGGCAGTGAAATGTTCTGGTCTGGCCAGCACAAGAAGTCCAGCGTCGGATATGGTACTCGGTGTAATAACGATAAGATGCTATGGAGCTTTCATAGACTGCAATATTTGTTGTTTTTCATAGACTACAATATTTGTTTTGTGTAGTAGTTTTGGTTACATCGGCGACTTCCAAGTGTTTTGACTTTTCAAGAATTGCACCGTTCTTTTGTGTTTGGATGGTGCATTTGAATTAAACTTTCCTTCGTTTTCTATTCATTCAAGTTCACTTTTGATCCAATCCAGCAAATGCATTTTCCTCTACCTTTTTTCCTTCAGTATTAATATACTGAAGCGTTTGTTGCCTATTGATGTGTGACTTAATGGTTATTCATTTAACCGTAACTTAAATATAAAACCTAAGTGCACGTAGCTTTACCCCTTAAGTCTGGTTCCTATGATTCGGGCACTAACTTATTTCCAATCTGAGCCTTCTTCCGAACAAGAAATAAAGTTTGGAACTAACCATTTAATTTACCGTCACTCCTGCAGATTGCCACTGGGCAGGTTGCTAGCAACGGGATGGTTGCTCTGAGTTACATGCAGAAAGTTACTGAAAAATTTGGCCACTGGCCTCCCGAGTTGTCATGATTCACTGATTTGATGTGGTTGCTATTTAGATTTGATTGATTCCTAAATGATTCTACTTATCTAGGTCTCTCTAGCCTGACTTTATATACAACTACTTATCTAAAGATGTCACAACAAGCTTTGGTTATGATTATATTCTTTGCCAGGTAAACTCCTTTAGTTTCAAAGTTGCCATTACATCGCGCTCCGTCACTCATATAGCAAATACTTTTGATTCATTGAATTCATATAATCATATTGTCAAGGTTTTAGTTCGTTTACCGGATAGTGATTCAGTTAATGCGGTGTACTTATGGTAATGAACTAAATTCCCTTCTTTTCATGGTCTTCTGCCTCCTGCATATTAATCTTATTATTGAATTGATAGCTAATATTTAAGTCTCCATATATTTAACATCCTAGACATATTTTTTTTCCCTGAATAAAAGTGTTCACATTTTTGTCGCTACCAGGTGAAAAAATTCTTCGTGCAAAGGGGCAAGGCAGTTATACGATGAATCCAAGGCTGAAGGATTTTTCTGACAGTATGCTGGATATTATGAGTGGTAATGATATGGATAATTTCTTTCATAAAGCAGCATGTCAGTATGCTTCTATTATAGAGGAAGTTTGGAGGGATCCTGCCATTCAAGAAACTTACAAGAGGAGAGATAATATTCAATGTCTTCCAGAGACTGCGAAAAAAATAAGTAAAGGTTAGCAAAAGTTATAGGTATATACAAGCCCCTACCCCCCCCTTTTTTGATTTCCTTCTATCAAAATAAAAAAATCCTACGGACAATTTGTGGGTTCTATTTGTGGGTTCTATTACTCACATTTGTGGGAAAGAGGTCCCTCGTGGATATTGGGTGAGTTGATCAACTCTATTTGTGTGTGTGTGTGTTGCTTGTTTTAGCATATATTCCGCATCAAATATCGTGCTTGAGTCGGACCCTGAATTCGCTTTACTCGTCTCTTATGCAGTTGTGGTTTGTGGGTTCTATTACATTCACTTTCTGTAAGAACTGATGATGGAGAAAGCCACTTAGCTTTTCAATCCATGTGCGATTTCATTCACAATTTCTTCGTTTGTGAAGATTGTCGCAAGCATTTCTATGAAATGTGCTCTAGGTAACATCTAATTCCTTAATTTTCTCATGATCATACATCATTTGGTGAAACTCATCTTTTTAAACCTTGCAGCGTAACAACTCCTTTTGGAAACTCGCGTGATTTCGTCCTCTGGTTATGAGAAGCACACAACAAATTGAACAAAAGGTTAAAGGAAGTCGAAGCAAGTAGCGGATCAGGTGATCCGAGCTATCCGAAAATGATCTGGCCTTCAAAACAGCTATGCCCGACTTGCTACATGGGCGATGACGAAAGCCAAAAACCAGGTAAATTCGACAAAAAACGAGGTCTTTAAGTTCTTAGTAAGCTACTATGGAGAAGGATTAGTTGTTGTTTACAAAGATAAAGAGCTTTTAGGGGAGAATAAAAAGGCAGCGGCCGAAGACCTAACGAACGCGATTGCGGTTCCTACTGGTGCTGCATTTGGAATTCTTGCAGCAAGCTGTGCTTTTGGAGCTTTAGCTTGGTTCTGGAGATCGCGACAGAAAAACCATAAGTATAAACATCAATTACACTCCTTGAAAAACATATAGACTATGACAATACAACCATTTTTCTTTTATCATTTTTTCGCTTACGGCGCATTATTTATTTCAGGCAAAGGAGAAGCTGGCAGTGAAGCTTTATAAACAAAACTGGATATAGCTTTGATCAAGACAAGGTGAAGTAGGTGACTTTGTATACACAAAATGTAACACTTAATTTCCCATAGTTTATGTACATCTCCCTGCCCATAGTTGTATAACTTTGACCCTACCCCTCTCATTTTCAGCAATAGAATAGAACTCCTTTACTTTCCGTTTACTTGTTACTGTGAATTGAATGAAAAAAACCGATGAAACAATAACGGCGGCAACGAGGGCCAAAAACGTGCGGGGCACGTTGCCGCCACTAGTATATATATATATATCATACTTAGGAGTATACTTATTAAAGTTACATCCTTTTTCGTCGTCCGTTTTTTGCGACGTTTATTTTTTTTTCCCCCATTCTAACATAAAACGACGTCGTCAAGCTGCATCTTTTCTTTCGTCGTCCTCTTCCTTTTTTTTCCCCCCCTTTTTTTTTTTTTTTTTTGGTTCTCAAAAGTTTTTCTACACGTGTTATTCTCCGATGCATCCACCGCCTAGCAGGACGGCCACCGCTTCTTCTTCACCGCCTTCTTCTACTGAAGAACACTAAAATCTGTTCCATTTCATTTCCAAAATGCATCTTCTGCTTTTGCCTTCATCATGTTCTATCCTCCCCTTTGATTCCTTATGCTTTCTCCAACCCAAGCTTTCATCTTCTTCGCAATTCAACAACAACAACAACAAGAAGAAGAATGGCATCTTCTTAATCTCAGCTACATCGGCGAAAATCTCAGCTTCTTCAACAGCACAAACCCCTAATAAACCCAACTCAATAACCCAGAATAATAAGGACGATGATGATTATCACGCTACTCTGAAGGCCCTTAATTCCAAAGGTCGGTTTCCCCGTAAATCACTTGGCCAAGTAAGTAATATTGCTCCGACTTTCTTGATTAGTTTATGTTTTTTTAATTCGCTAATGGGATTTAGCCCATTTAGTTATCTTGAATCTTTGATACCGAGTTTATAGCACCGTAGGCACTACACTTTCCATGGTTTGCATTCGATTCATGCATTTGGTTATTACAATTTGCATCAATTGCATTTATCTGTTGTGATGACTAATTGTTCATCATCGGTCAAGCCATAATTTTGCCATTACCTTTGTTTTTTACGGTGAGTTCTTCATTTCGTCGTTCTTATTTTCTTCTCTTTTCGTTCGGGTTTTGTTGGTTTAAAATTGTTGTGATTTTTCGCAAATTTGTCGATTTGGTTGCCTCCCTCACCTCACCGCCTCCGGTTGCTTGTTGATTAGTATTAGACATTATAGAGCATATTAGATGTAAACATCATCGATTTCATATGTTTCTTGCATTTATTGCCTCGTGATTTTGTGTTTTTGACGGCTTTTGAAGCATTACGGTGGGATTTGAGGCAATTCTGCTACTTTAGAAGCACCGGATGTCACCGGGACCGTCTAATGATGAAGCAACCTTTTGTATTAGCGAGAGAACGGGACGACTAGGCCCGATATTCTTTCCGGTTTCCGGAAGTATCAAGGCGGATGGGACATTTCTAATAAGCATTACTTGGGTAAGTTTAAATCTCCTCAATTGCGGTTTTTAAATTAATGCATGCTCGGACATGATTTCTTTGCCTTATTTTCGATTATGATTGTTTCTTGTTCGGTGTTTTAGTCCGTTGGATTTACGGGTGTCTTTCTTGGTTTCATTCTCGGTGTGCTCTGGTTTCTCTTTTTCGGTTTTGCGCTTGTTATTTACGGTTCTTTGCGGTTGGAGAATCGACATAAACGGGAGAAAATCAAACTTGTCACGTAAACTTTGCTTGATATTGCTCATTATATTCACATGTCTTTGTAGTGTAAGCAATTATTGTGTACACTTCACACTTTTCGGCTCTTTTACGCATACGTATAAGAAAGTGTAACGTCGTTTTGATAATATCGGGATTGGCGGCATTCTCGCTTTCGGTTGGACAAGTTAAATTCCATAATGAAGCGTCTCAAACGTTAAAGTTCGTTGTAAATCGGTCGAGAATATACTTGTACGGACGCCGAGAAATGTTACCGAGTATATGTCACTTGCCGAATCACGTCGGTGTAGCCCAAGTTTTCCTTCTTTCGGATGTGAGCGAGAATTGCACAAATAGGCGCTTTTCCGGTCTAAGATGCGGCATTACCGGACGTGAATCGGAAGGTTAGAATGAATAAGGTTTGTTTTTTGATTTCCATTTGTTTTGCTTTTAGTGTTATCTTTTACATTAGTTAGTCTTCTCTTTGTTTGTGGAATTAAACGAGGCTATTATTGTCCGATTTTATTGGGTATAATTTGAATTTAGTTTATTGATTGCACATTGGTAGAGCTGTAAATCCTAAGTTAGTTTTTTGAGGAAACCGAGATAGTACTTAGTTATAGAGACTAATCACGGTGTTATACATGTTTAAGCTTGGGGAAAACTAGAACCAATCACTCAACTAACCGAGATAGTAGGAAAATCGAAGTTAATTCATTGTTTAACAACACGATTTACAAGAGATACGGTTTGCATTTACATTGAACATCATGCTAGCCATATGAAGAAGATAGGACGGAATATGAATGGTCTAAAATAATAGGAAAGAATCAAGCTGGAGGAGCTGCATACCGATGATAATGGCTTCATTTAGTTAGTGAGCTCAATGACTAACCTTTACCTCTAAGTGTTCGATCATGGTCTCACTGAACTTCCAGCTCAAGTCTGCTGCACTTTCTCCTGAGTTATGTGCTGCAACAAAGATAACCAGTTTCCACTGACATACTTTCTAATTACTTTAGTGAACAACCTAAATTTTATCGTTTGTGTTATTTGGCATGGTAATTGAGATCAAAGTCTACGGTTTCGATCCCTTGTTTTACTGGGAAAAAAAAAAATTCCAGATTCCTGTTTCCTGCCTTGGGAGGTCTACTTTTTGGCTATGACATCGGTGCTACCTCTGGTGCCACCATCTCATTGCGAGTAATCTTCATTTTCACACTTGAATCTTTTTATGCTCCCCGCCCGTATTGAGATTCTACTTCTAATTCACTTCATTCAATCTTTTCTGCATCGAGTGTGCAGTCGCCAGTTCTTAGCGGTACAACTTGGTTCGATCTTTCTGCTGTTCAACTTGGTCAGCTACATATGTAATCATCTTTTCGTTTTGTTCTATTTTTTTGGCATTATATTGAATGAGGAGGCATGGAATAACGATGATGAGCTCTACAGACCTGTAATGACTTGTGAATATGATCGCATAAATAAATGAACATCTAAGGGACTGAGTTTTTCTTAAAGCCTCCTACTTAAAAGTGCTTGTGCATGTTTTCTAGATTTGGTTTGTAGTAATGAGATATAAAATGGATTATTTTTTAGCTAAATTGGGCATTTTCTGTCTAATTTAATAGGCTTCTTTATCTGGTTGGCTGGATGTTTTGGTTTCTGTCAACTCGTTCCCTTGAAGCCATAGTATGTGTGATGTTCTTTTATTACAACTCTTCTTGGACAATCTTACTGTCTGTGGAGAACACTTGGACAGGACAGCTATACATGTAATCATTGTTTTGTTTTGTAATTCTATATTGTTGTGCATTATATTATACAAGGAGGCAATGAATAGCCATGATGAGTTCTCAAGTTGTAAAATGGTTGTTATTTGTTCATACATCTGATAATGGTAATCCTCTGTGATACTATTAAAAATTACAATGGGATGTATGCCTGTAACTTTTGGATCTTTGATGCTCCTGACAAGTCTCTTGGTACAGCTTGGTATAGTTTGCAGCCCAAGAACAAGAACGGCAAAAACAAGGAAATGAAGGAATGTGGTACGTTTTTTTTGAACTTCACTTTGTTATCTTCAAATGCCATTTGACTATAGTGAATGCTATTTAAAGATTTGCATGATATCTAAGGGCCCAAACGCGCATCGCGCGTTTACCGATAACTAGTATATATATATATATGAAGACACAGACACCAACACATGCATCCATTGGTGAGTAACGCTAGTTAATGTGACAAAAAAAATTATCACATTAATTTGGCACTCATTACAAACTTATACTGCACCATAAGACTTTTTTTTTCTTTCGGAAATAACATAAGACTTAACTAATATAAAAACATATAATGATACAATATTTTGATCATTTTATTACGACAGATATCGATATTTATATTGATAGAAAATTATCACATTAATTTGGCACTCATTACAAACTTATACTGCACCATAAGAATTTTTTTTTTCGGAAATAACATAAGACTTAACTAATATAAAAACATATAATGATACAATATTTTGATCATTTTATTACGACAGATATCGATATTTTTATTGATAGAATTACTCTCTCAGTAATCTACTGGCAGAGTCCACTATCACGATTGCAAGCACAGGAATCGTCAGGAATACATATAGGAGTATCAACCTCTTTGTTGCATACCACTGTCCTACAACGTATATCTTCACCCAAAAGTACCCTTAATTGGGTCATCTGTCCCATACTTGCTCCATTAACTACTTCACCAACATCAACTGCATACAAAACCAATATATATATATATATATATAAGCATCGTATACCAGTAAGAAGTATTAGGCACTCTAAACAACTTAAATAGTATGTTCCTTATTGGTTTTTTTTACAGGATTATATTCAATATAGAGGGTGCTTATAGGCACTCTTTGTTAGTTAGGAAGAAGGACAGAGCTGTGTATATTTTTAGAGTGGCTAAGCCAACCCGGACAAAAAAATAATACACTAAAAAATCTGGGTAGTTCATTTTGATCCATAAAATATTTTTAATCCAGCCCACTCGATGAACTCGACATAGTCTATTAACCCACCCCAAGTTCAAATCCTGGCTCCGTCCTTGGTTAGGATAACAGACTAAGGGTAACTTTCTTTCTTTCGGTTTTTTTTATTTTATTTTTTGTAAGGAAGCAACTACTACCTCCGTCCCAAAATGTAAATACATTTATTATTTTGTTTTGTCCCATAAAGTAAGTCAATTTAAATAACCAATGAATCAATATTACATTTTTTTACCCCTCATTTATTATACATCCATCCATTTTTCACTACTCTGCATTAATAGCAGTCAAATGGCATTTTTGACTTTTCCATCAAAATTAATGATACATAACCAATTTAACAAACTTTCTTAATCTATGTGAAAACACCCAAATACATTTAAATTTTGGGACGAAGGTAGTACTTTGTTAGTAGTTGTAAATTAGTACTTTTGTTTATCAAATTGTCATTTTCACTAAAATAATTGTGACGGTGTCCTGTAACAATCTTACTATTCTTTTTGTTCATTTCAATAAGCCTCACACATATTTAATCTCTTCCTCCGTGCATCGCACGTGTTTTAGACTAGTATATATATATATATATATATTGATGTATATATATATATATATATATATATATATATATATATATATATATATATATATATATATATAGGGCGGCTCCACCCTTATCAATGGGGTGCGACCGACCATTTAAAATAAAAATATTATGTATAAATAGTTGAGATTTTTTTTTTATATAAAACACATATATTTGAAATTGAACTCCTTATTTTTATGTATTGATCAATTCGTTTTATCTATTGTCCCATAATTAAATATATATAATTGAATATCTAAATATATATGTGATATGAAATTAAAATTGACAAATTTCTGACTCCTATGTCAAAAATGATACCACCGCCCTTGTATATATACATATGGAAGAGGGGGAGGGGGAGGGGGGGAGGGGGGGGACCAAACATGGGCGGCTCTAGGATTTATATGATGTTGGATAGAAATTTACTAGACATATACTACATCCTGTCCAAAATATAAGTCATCCTAGAATTTTCACATTGATTAAAAAAGTAGTTAAATGTAATTAATATATGGATAAAATGTCTAATATACCCCTTGACTATCATAAATAATTGTGGAGTAAATAAAAGTGGTTGGATTGATATAAATTAAGGGTAAGATACAGAAAAATGTTCATTAATACTCTTTTGGTATTGTGATTTGTGAATGACTTATATTATGAGACTAAAGAAAAAAGCTATGATGACTTATATTTTAGACCGGGTGTAGTATTAGTTTTGTTTAGTCTAGGATCGAGGGGCGGCCTTCCAAAATAACTGATACAATTGACAAAAAGACACATATTAAAGAGGAGCGCGGCTGGTGCAGTTGAATAATTTAAAAGGATGATTCATTTTTTAAATCTTCACCATTAAAACATGTGTAAACGATTAGAGTGTCCACAATGGGAGGATTTATCCTCCCTCTATATCTGACAGGGGGCCTTGATCCCTTTCCAAAGCCCACAGTGGCACTTCAATCAACTCCCTATACCCAAATTAAATTAGGGCTCTCCCCTAAATTGAAGTGCCTCCAAATATGAATAGCAGCAACATTTTTCTTTCCTTTCACCCAACAAATTCATTTCACACATCATAACCAAAGATATAAAAATGAGTTATTTATTTTATAGTGATATAAAAATGATAATCAATGATGTAAAAATGCGTTATGTATTTTATAGTGGAAGTATTACTACTCAAAACTAAGATTTATAGGGTTGGTAAAATATTTGGTGGAAAAAAATACTAAATTATTTTTACAAAATTGTTGGTACACATTCAATAGGATAGGTCATACCTATAATTTCCGGAAAATAAAAAAAAACGAAGTTACCCATATTTTATTCAAAATTTATCTTTCAGATTTATATAGTTTTAGATAAAAGTACACGAAATTACAAAAGATACAATTTTTTCATTACGAAAATAACATACGACATTCTTTTTTGTAAGCTTATATGATATTTTTTTTAACAAACTTACAACAATTTCTTATTATGTCATACCACATATTCAAATCTCACTATAAAGTGTATAATATTTCATTCCGATTTTCGTAAACAAGTAAAAAGAAAGAAAAAAAAAAGGGAAGAATATGTTGGTAGTTAAATTGGGAAATTATAACCTAAGAACTCCAACATAGGGAGTGGCCCGTACGGCGTAATCGACCACACAAGCTTCATTCCGCATGATAAACCGCGTGTCCAGTGTTATGCATGCCACACGGTCACTCCCCCCGTGTTGGAGTCTCCATGTTAAAACCTTCCAGTTAAATTAGTTAGTTGAGATGTGAGAGAATAGTTGTTTTGAAGAATGGTATAGGGAGTATTATTGGAGTTGATTGTTTTATTGGATGTTGAAAAAATGATTATGAAACGGAAAATAAGATAAATTGAGAGATTAATAGGATGTACCATTATGGTCACTCTTATATCCGTTAGATGATCTTTTTAGTACACAGTCGCTAACGTGCACTTTAACACACCTAATTTTTAAACCTGTGTGAATTAATCACATAACCTTTAAAAAAAACTGTGAATATCATTGGTTTTGATTTTAAAAAATATAAAAATAACATCCTCGTTTGCTGAAGTTAAAAAAAAAAAAAAAAAAAAAAAAACAAGCGAAGAAGACTGAGGAAATAACAAAATTTTCAGCGATTCATTCTTTATTGTAATCGAGATTTCGTATATTACACATAATCTTCTAGCATATTATTTCACTTTTTCGGTAATTTTTTTTTTTCAGGTGGATCGAACGGGACGGTTCGGGTTTGATGGTGGTAGGGTGGTGGATGTGGTAGATTTTGGTTGAGGGAGAGGCTGGTCCGGCGTGTGGCGGCTATGGGCGCGGGGTGATTTGGAGCATTGGAGTGGCGGGCTGGGGCGGTACGTTCTTGTACAATTTCAGATGAGCTGGAAGCGGGTTGGTCGAAAATAGCCATAAGAGGGGGAAAATCAGGATAATGAGCCGAAGCAACTTGAATCGATAAAAGGAATGTGGTGTTGATTGCTTTCCGAAGAGTGGAGGGCGCAGAGGTGTGGGAGATGGTGCTCTCTTTCGTCCCATAGGGAAGCGGATCCCCGATGGCAATTTTTCCGTCCAAAATTTGGACGGAAACACCATTTCATTTTTTTTTCATCCAACTTTGATTCACTCTCTTTCCCGTCCAAATTTGAACGGATCCGTCCAAATTTAGACGGAAAAAGTGCACAATAAAATTGTACTGCTCTCTTTGTACCGTCGGGGATCGGGTCCCGTCCCATAGAGGGAGGGATACGAAACGAAAGAAGGAGAAGTAAATAGAATAATGAGTACGGTTTTTTCACCGGAGTTGCAGCAAGTTTATTGACGTTGGGTTGAAAGATGAAATTGATCGACAGTTCTGTAGTAATGTTCCTCAAAAGTTCTGTAGTAATGTATTAAATCATTTTGATGGTACACAATAAGTAATAATGTATTAAATCATTATAACAATCACTATCATTTTAATATTGATCCAACGGTAAATTAGACGGTGCAGTTTTTGTATTGACCGGACCGTAGCATTTCCTATTAAAGAGATGAGCTAGTTAATGTATTAATTTGAATGTCAAAAATGACTAAAATAAACCCTAGATAATATTGTTTTTATTCTTTCACTCATTTGAAAATAAGGATAGATGTAGGAGAAACGCTATAAATTGTGCTTTGAAAATGAAACTGCGTCAAATAAATTGAAACAAATTCTTTTTGACAACCGTATCAGCTATTTTGGAATGGAAAGAGCGTAAGATAAGGGTCTCCGGAACATGATGTCACATATATTTTAACCTCAAAACCTAGGTGATTTAGCACATTTGACTAAAAAAAATCATGATTTTGCCCTTTAATTCAAGAATTCCTCACCTTCATAGAACACATTGGAATATCTTTGTATTGAAGGAACAACAGAATGAAAGGAAGAAGAATAATTAAGTATTAAGTACTATAAAGCACATGTATACCTGAAGAAGCCAAGAGTAAAAAAAGAAAGAAATAGGCTAGCTTAATTGCCATTTCCTTGGTTTCTTCTGTGACTTTGATTACAATAAACCTGCAGATCTTTTTCTTAATTAATGAAGATTAGCAACTGATGTATGTAATGCTACCCTTGATCTCAATTTATAATCCCAGCTTATAGCTTGCCTTTAATTAAGCCGGCAATACCTTTTATTTTTATTTTTTATGGTTAAAGTCTATCTATCTTCACTATTCATACTCCCCCGTCATTTTTATGACGGTGATCAGCATATCATACGTGTTCCACCAAACAAATATTTTATTTTTATAAATAAGGAATCCATGATGATAGCTGACTCGAACTACGCCACGTGTCATCCTTTTAGGACGTGTAATAAATGCCTAACCTCTAAATAAAAGGTAGTAAGGGCCAGGAGCCCTAAAAGATATACTTAAGGGCAAGTCCCTTACCCCAAGTGGAAGATCGGCAGAAGCTCCTTCTCCAGCCCAGCAGGTCGGCTAAGGTCTGGTGAAGAGGAGCTGCCCAGTTCGGTCATAGCGGCCTTGGGGGCTCAACGCAGGACGATCAGAGCAACCCCGTCTGTTATTCCACGTGCGGGATAAATATGTAAATAAGGAAAGAATCATTGGCCATAAAGACTGTGATATTGACATTTGAATATGTCCATAATTATATTATATTATACGGATTTATTTGTGTATATCCTTAGGGAAATAATATTAATAATAATAATAATAATAACGTGATTCCTTACAGGACAAGGAAATGGATGAGACATCTCCTATATAAACAACCCTAACGAACTACGAAGACTTGATTCCAATTAAACTATTGGATACGTAGGCAACTCGGGAGAAATAACTCACGAACTCAGTCCAAAATACACCAAAAACACATCCTCATTAGGCGATTTAAGATTTATAGGATTAAAGGTCATTATCACAAAGGTAATCGACCCGGATTTATTTATAGACGAGATCCAGTATCGTCAATTGGCGCTAAAAGGAGGGTCACTTTCTGATAAAGCGATCTAAAAATCATAGAATCCTCGTGCTCGGTATTAACAATGGCTAAAAACACTGGCAAGAAAACTGCAGATCCTGCGGATCCGGCTCAACAGGGTGGGACAACTGCATCCACCCAAAGAGAAGGCCAGGCTACGGCTGCACAAAAAGCTACAAATATTGCTGAGGATCACACTCATCAGCCCGATCCTGTCCTTCAAGATCCGGCCAACCAGGCGTTGGTCGAAGCCTTGAAAAACATGGATAACTCTACCCTCAAGGTTATCTTTGAAGAAACACTGAATGGGAGAGACCCCAGAGGTCTCAGAAACAACTCTCCCCCAGGAGACCTATTAGAAGCAGGAGGTTGAGTCCAGCCTCAATACGGTGAAAAGGAATGCTCAAAACCCAAACGACACGGCTAAGGACAAACTGGATGCTCTGCTCGGGAGGCGATTAGATGAACTTCTCTGCACATCACCCTTTACCGAGTACATCGACAACTACCCCTGACCAACGGGGTTCAAAATTCCTAAAATTGAATCTTGTGACGGATCTAAGGATCCTTATGATCATATGCATCAATATATTTCACATATGAATCTATACAATGCCTCAGATGAGATGAAGTGCAAAGCCTTCCCCGTCCTGCTAACAAGAAGGGCCAGAGAATGGTTCAACAAAATCCCTCCTAGGTCGATCTCCGACTTCAGAACTTTAACTAGGAAGTTCGTTCATGCCTTCATCGCAGCTCGTCCTTTCCATAGAAATCAGAGTCATCTTCTGACTTTGAAGCAGAAGCATGATAAGTCCGTACTGCACTTTATAAAGTGTTTTAACGAAGAATCCGCATAGGTGCGGGATGCTGATGATCGACTGTTGGTCGCCTCTTTCGTAGAAGGCCTGCGAGAGGGACGGCTGCACGCCAAGTTGAACAGTAAACTTCCTCAGACGATGGAAGAGTGTTTAGATGTTGCCTATAAACATTGCCAGGGAGAAGTGGCAAATAGGCTCAAAAGAGAAATAGGAAGAGGCAAAGGAAAGAAAAGTAAGTCTGAAGACAAGTCAGACAAAAAGAGAAAATCAGTTTGGGATAGAGTAATTGCACGAGTCTCAGATCGGCTGGGCAAGAAAGGAGCTCTGTAGGGCAGAGACTTCATCCTTTGAAACAGATCTCACGAGCAGGTTCTCACAATTATGGAAAGAAATGGTATAGCTAAGGTCCCACCTTCAATGAGGGGGTCCAGAGAAAAGAGAGACCTTAACAAATTCTGTAAGTACCACAAGGATGTTGGTCATGATTCAGAGAATGTTGGGATCTGATCAAAGACATCAATACAACAGTAATGGAAGGAAAGCTTGATGAGGTCGTAGATCGGTCTCATCAGGCCAAACCGCGTGGACGGCGTGAGTTCAAGCGTCGGAATAACAACGACAGAGATAACATAGATGAGTTTCAAAGAAGAAGAGACCACTCACCAGACCCTGATGGTCAGATGGATAACGGCCCAATGAATACGATCAACACAATCTCATGGGGGCCAAACAACCCGAGCAGAATTGAAGACGCAGGCAGTAGCAGGTCTACTACTCCCCCTCAATCGAGTAAAAGACAGTGACTAATGGGAGAAGTGACTTAAGGTCCAAAGGACACCCTTCCTTTAGTAATCAACAATGAAGGATTAGTGATAGAGGCGGTGATCAGCAGGAATCTGACAAAGAGAATATGTGTAGACACATGCAGTGCTGTGAATGTCCTCTACTACAACGTTTTTGGAGCAATGAGATTGAAGGATGTCAAACTCACCCTTATTTCAGCTCATTTGTTTGGCTTTGCTGGACCTCCAGTTCATCCTCTGGGTATGATCAAACTCCCTACTACTTTTGGTGAAGGAACGAAGGGCAGGACCCTGATGGTGAATTATGTGGTGGTGATAGCACCCTCAGCATACAATGTAATCATAGGAAGACCAACGCTTATCGATCTTCAAGCTGTGATCTCACCAGCTCATGTTAGCATGAAATTCCCCACTAGGGAAGGTTCTACAGAAATCAAAGGCGATGTGAAAATAGCCAGGATCTGTTACACGGCAACAATAAATGGGAAATTATTGGTTCAGTAGGTAAGCATTGAAGAACTGCTTCTTGAAGACGAAGAGAACTAGCCATCTGAATATCAAACGGTTAGTGTGGGGACATAGATTCCAGCCTCACATAAGGAATCTCTGATAAATCTTTTGAAAGAATTCAGGGACGTGTTCGCATGGAAAGTAGAAGACATGCCAGGGTTATCTCCAGATCTAGGTGATCAAATTGTTGCAGGCCAACATTATCAAAGAAGTTGTATATCCAGAATGGTTAGCGAACCCAATATTGTCTAGAAGCCGGATGGGAGTTGGACAATGTGCATTGACTTCACTGATCTCAACAAAGCATGTCTGAAAGATTGATATGCCTTACCCAAGATCGCTCATCTAGTGGACTCAACGGTAGGGTATGAAGTGTTTGCATTCTAGATGCATACAAAGGATATCATCAGATTGCAATGGATCCTCAAGATGCGGATAAAACTTCATTTATAACAGAGTTTGGGATGTACTGCTACGTCACCATGCCCTTTGACTTGAAGAATGCCGGAGCAACTTATCAAAAGGCTGTAAACACAATTTTCGCCGAACAGATCGCGCGGTGCATGGAGGTGTACGTGGATGACCTCCTAATCAAGAGCAAGTCTCTTGATCAATATTTAATAGACGTTAGAGAGGTATTCTAGGTTTTGATGAAAACTCAAATGAAACTTAACACCAAAAAATGCACGTTTGGGGTTAGATCGGGCAAATTCCTAGGATACATGATATCCAAAGACGGAATTGGACAAAATCTAGATAAGATCGATGTATTGAAGACTATGTCGCTGCCGAAGAATATCAAAGAGGTACAACGGCCAACAGGACGAATAGCAGCTTTGAACAGGTTTATATCCAGATCGGCACAGCGTGCCCTACCTTTTTTCAAAATTTTGAGAAGAGCAAGCCCTTTCCAGTGGGACGAAGAAAGTCAGAAGGCCTTCGAAGAACTGAAGTTGTATTTGGCCGAACTGCCTACGTTAACAGCTCTGTAGGAAGGAGAATCTTTTTATGTCTATTTGGCAGTATGTGAGGAAGCCTTGAGCGCTGTACTGGTCAAGGAATAAGACGGACAACAGATACCGGTTTTCTTTGTAAGCAAAGCACTCCATGGACCAGAGGTCAGATACTCGAATGCGGAGAAATTGGCATTGGCATTGGTGCATGCCTCCAGAAAGTTAAGACCTTACTTCCAGGCGCATCCAATCACGGTAATCATTGATCAGCCTTTACGGAAAATCTTAGGACGATCAAAAACCTCAGGAATGTTGGCAAAGTGGGTCGTCGAACTGGCAGAATATGATATCGACTTTCATCCCCGAACTGCCATCAAAACACAAGCCTTAGCAGACTTCATTGCGGAAGGACTAGTTGTTCGCCTAGAGGACGATCAGCCCAAACAGGAAGAGAACAAATGGAAGTTATATGTGGATGGTGCAGCAAGCAGAGAAGGAGCAGGGGCAGGACTCATGCTCGTCAGTCCAAAAAGGGGAGAGTTCCCCTATGCTTTATGGTTTGGGTTTCAAGCCACCAACAATGAAGCAGAATATGAAGCATTAATTACATGGCTCAAATTGGCAGGCAAGTTGGAGGCAGAAAATTTGCAGGTCTACAGCGATTCACAACTAAATATGAGGCTAAAGAGGAGCCCATGAAGAAATACCTAACAGTGGCTCGGTCTATATTAGAAAATTTTCAACAGGTCCAGGTCGACTGGATACCCCGAACAGAGAATAGAAGAGCAGACGTCTTATCAAAATTAGCGTCAAACTTTGTGTCGGAGAGAAAAGTGCTGGTGGAACTCCTCAAAGAAAGATGTAACGATCAATAGCTAGTTCATCCGATCAGGAAAACCAGTACTTGGATGGACCCCATTGTGTCCTATCTCAGAGATAACATCTTACCTCAAGACAAAGTTCAGGCTCGAAAGATGAAACTCCTATCAACAAGGTACTCCCTGTTCGAGAACGTCCACTATCGTAAGTCATACATCGCACCATGGCTTACGTGTGCAACAAATGAAAAATAAAATTACCTTCTTAGAGAGATACATTTGGGAATCTACGAAAATCATCCCGGAGCTCGCACATTAGCAAGAAAGTGCAGGTTGTTCGGCTACTATTGGCCAACAATGCTGGAAGATGCCAAAGAGTTGGTGGGAAAGTGTAAATCGTGCCAGGTGCATGATAATCTATCATAGCAGACGTCAAAAGATATGATCCCTATGGTTTCCCCGTGGCCCTTCAATCAGTTAGGGGGTAGATCTAGTGGGACCACTTCCATGAGCTCCCGACAATGTCCGATTTTTTTATAGTAGCAGTGGACTACTTCACCAAGTGGGTTGAAGCCGAACCACTGACTACCATAACCGGAAAACAGATACTAACATTTCTATGGAAGAACATAGTATGCAGGTATGGAATCCCAAAGACTTTAATTTCAGACAATGGGACTCAATTCGAAGACAAAATTGTCAAGGAATGGTGTGCCGAACTACACATAACTCAACACTTTACGTATGTTGGTCATCATCAAGCTAATGGTCCGGACGAATAGACCAACAGACAGATCAAAATTGGGCTGAAGAAGCGCCTAGAAGAAGGAGAAAACTGGACTGAGCATTTGCCCAATATCTTATGGGCGTACAGAACAACACCCAACTCGGCCACCGGAGAAACTCCGTTCAGCTTAGCATATGGATGTGAGGCAGTAAATCCGGCTGAGATCGGCCTGCCATCCCCACGAGCAGCGCTCTATCCTGAAGAACAGCAGGTAACTTAGCTTAGGCATTCGAAAGACGACCTGGAAGAAGCTTGGAATGTGGCCTTCATTAGGATGGCCAAGTATAAACATCACATATCTCAATACTATAACTCCCGGGTTAAACACTCATATTTTAAGGAGGAAGATCTGGTGCTCAGAAAGAATGAGGTCAGCAGACAAGGACCTCAGAGAAAGCTTGACCCGAACTGGGAAGGCCCAAACAAAGTGGTCAAGTTACATGGAAAAGGAGCATATCAGCTAGCTGATGCAACTGGCAGGACCATACCACGCAGCTGGAATGCAACCAATCTGAGGAAATTTTATGTCTAGGACATGTTCCAGACTTTACTTATGCCTTATTTATGTTTAAATTTTATGTCCCAATAAGATGTATTCAAACATCAGCTATTATAATAAATTATTATTCTGCACATGTGCATTGTTCATTTTATATGGTTGGAAAAAGTTTGCAAAGGACAAACTCAATAAGTCTACAGGACAGACCATACGAACTGAGCCGTAGGTCGGACTCAGAAAAAGTTCACAAAGAACAAACTCAACAAGTCTTCAGGGGAGACCATACGAACAGAGCCGCAGGTCGGACTCAGAAAAAGTTCGAACAAACTCAATAAGTCTGCAGGACAGATCATACGAACTGAGCCACAGGTCAAACTCAGAAAAAGTTTGCAAAGGACAAACTAAACAAGTCTGCAGGACAGACCACAAGAACTAAGCCGCAGGTCGGACTCGGAAAAAGTTTGCTAAGGCAAACTCAAAACAAGTCTGCAGGACAGACCATACGAATTGAGCCGCCGGTCGGACTCAAAAAAAGTTTGCTAAGGCAAACTCAACAAGTCCGCAGGACAGACCATACAAACTGAGCTACAAGGAAGACTCATAATTGGGTACAACCAATAATTAAGTGCAACAGATGATAAAAATTGATGCATGCTTAGAACTGAAATGCATTATAAACTCATAAAATTTAAAAACTTTCTAAGTCTGCAGGACAGACGATCAGAGCTTATTCTGAAGTACATCATTCAAAAAGCATAGCTTGTAAATGATGTACTTAAAGGGGTAAAGGACCCTAAATTGTGTTGTGCTTGAATGAAAAGCAAAAGATAAGGCAAAAGGCAAAAGAAAATAAAGAACCAAGGGCTAAAAGCCAAAAAGAGATAATAAAACATGTGCCTAAAACCCATAAATTGTTAAGAACAAAAGACAACAAAAAGATGGAGATTATTACGAGTTTTTCCAAAGTAAAAACTAGTGCCTAAGCCTAAGAATCAGCAGAGGGATCATGTTGAGAAGGCTGATCTGAGGGCGCACCAGAAGGCTGAGCTGAAGATTCACTGGCTTGCTGAGCAGCATGTCTGCGGGAGTACACGTGGGGTACACGTCAGCTGGAAGTTGATAATAGTTCCAGCCGCTCAGCTCAGGATGTCCGTCATGACGGATAAAAAAGAAACGAGTTTTCCACTCATAGATAGAAGTTTTCCCCTTAGAAAGTATGGGAATACCCCTTCGGTGGTGATCGCGTGCAAGGCACTTACTAGCAATAGGACTAGGTCTATCGTAATAGAGTACTGGCAAATCAAGGTCGATCCCATAGAGACTCGTAAGAATGTCTAATCATCAAGATTGAGCTTGTCACGATAACGGTCTACGACCAACTATAATATAGATAGTAGTAAATTTGGTAACAATCAACTAGCAAGATTATGCAAGTTCACATGAAGCAAACTAGAGTTTTTGATGTATTAGTTCAATTATGAGTAATTAGGTATTCCCCCCACATATGCAATAGTCCTCCCCATTGATGAATTTATTAATTGTTCAGCTACGGGTACAACTCCTAACCCTATCTACTCCAACAATGGCAGCAGATAATCTATACGCAAGCTACCCTCCTTAATTGGTCCGTAATAGCCCATACGCATAAAGAACTAGTGATGTCGATATTGAGCGAACTCATACCGTAAACCCGTCTAGACAACTGTCGACATTGACCAGTACGTTCCTAGGGTCCATTCTAGATAATGTCCAAACATAGCACTTCACTATTCGTATTTCATGCTAGTTTACAATGACATGCAAATAGTTGATCAGGCTAAAAACATGTAAATTAAAATCTATCGATCAACGTAGCTGGCGCCGATTATCATGAATTAGTAATTTACCAGGTATTCAGATCAAGCGATATAGACCGTCGCAGATTTGAAGAACGCAACTACTATTCCATGATTTCTTCACCAACGAATCAGATCTATAACACATGGGGTAAAATAAACTATCTACTACATAATTAAACTAAATAAGCAATTAAAACATACTAGTCGAATAGAACAACGATAGATCTACATCTTGGAAAAGACAGAAAATCGTATCCTCGAAGACGAGCGTAGATCTCCTTCGGATCTCTCCCTAGGCGGCGACTCCGTCGTCTCTCCGACCAGAACTCATAAAATAAATAAAATAAAGAACAAGGAACTTTTATTGCATAATAATTGTAAATTGTAGGTACATTGTGTTCTGAGGCAAAGCCTCTTATTTATAGCTATCTAAACCGACTTAGGAACATCTAGTTCGACCCCTCGTCCAAGAAAATGTGTTTCGGAAGATTCTCGAAGCTCGGCCCCGGGTTACCGGGGGTACTTTCGTATTTTTTCTTCAACCGACTTAACTTGGATGCTTCTGGAATACCCTAGGCCCATTCTTTTCGTTCAGTCCACTCCAGATTCGTCCATGATACTCAGCCCAATATTTCGTATCCAGAAAATGAACAAATAATGCACGAAATAATATCGAAACAGGGAAAATAAACGCTAAGTGCAGATTTCTCAACTCACGAACCCGACATATGCTATTCAACACAAATGGTTCATATTTGTAGGTCGAAACAACTATTTTTAGCTCATAATGGATAGAATATTGATGCCGTAGGATATACTATTTTAACCGTCATCAACTACGCCCCACTAGCCTTATGCTCGTCCGCGAGCAGAGTATCAAGGCGGAATGTACCTCCAAGAACAATCCCCATCAACTACCACGTATTCAATAAAGATTCCGGCAGAAACATACATCAAGCCACAATCCATAAGCTTCCCATTAATCACTACTTACCACGCATCAATGTGTCGTGTGATGAATCAGTTGTGATAGTGCGGTTGTGAGAAGAGTCAAGTTGTATTAACCACACAATCTTAACTTACCTGCGCATACAGTCGCTCGTCTTGCTTTCAGACTTGGTTACACAACATGGTACCGTAATTGGATCAGGCGGACTCGGGACTGAGCATTTCTCTTAAGTCCTCGTTTGTTTCTTTTTATGCGAGGGTCGTGCCCTTTTTACACGAGTTCGCTTCCCTCACTGCCTTTATTGCATATATTTTTCTTTTTCTCTTTTTTTTTTTTTTTTTTTTGGGCGATTTCCTCACTTTTTTCTCTTTCTCTCACACGTCCGTGTGTCCCGGTTACCTTTCGTCATCCAAGTTGCTTCCCTTGTCTTACAACAATTTGTTGAAGTATATAGACAGACAAATAATGATTCCCGGTTAAAACAACTCATCATCTAATCTTAAACACTTCTCACTCAGATTATGTGCTCAAGTATTGACTGCAATGATTGAATAATAATTAATAAGTTACTACTTCATGCAACATAACATATGCTCATTCTTCCATACTAAATTGAATATGCTATATCTCACTTCAAATTGAACTTGGGCTCCTTTTCTACCGATTCCTTACTAAAAAATGTGCAATAAGCAAGCTAAAAACAGTGTTTAAAATTTCAAAAATATTCCCTTCTTCGATTAACCAGCTAAGACGCCTAACCCCCACTTATTATAGACATTGTCCCCATTGTGAATGGAAGGATGCCATGAGAGATGACTTTACTGCTTTGGTCCACAATGATACCTTCTTCGATTAACCAGCTAAGAAGCCTTAAAACACTGTGAATGGAAGGATGCCATGAGAGATGACTTTACTGCTTTGGTCCACAATGATACCTAGGATCTCGTTCCCTATTCCACATCTCAAAATGTTCTTGGAAACAAATGAGTGTTTCGTAGTAAGCGTCATGCATATGGTCATATTGAGAGTTTCAAAGCTCGTTTAGTTGCGAAGGGTTTTCATCAGGGGGTTGGGATTAACTTCTCCGAGACATTCAGTCGGTCTTCAAACCCGTTCTATTCATATTTTATTATCTCTTATGGTTTCGCATAATTAGTCCATTCGGCAGATTGATGTTTAGAATGCCTTCTTGCACGGTTTTCTTTCTAAGGATGTTTATATGCGTCAGCCACGGGGTTCCAACATACAGACTATCCAAATCATGTGTGCAAGCTCAAACTCAGTCTCTATGGTCTCCGTCAGGCACCCCGTGCATGGTTTTCTCGTTTCACGGACGTTCTTCGCTCTTTCGGCTTCCGCTCTTCCAAGGCGGATACATCATTATATATTCTTATGCAGGGCTCTCATTCTGTTTTTGTTTTGATATATGTTGATGATGTGCTTATTACAAGTAGTTCTCCGGATCTTGGGCAGTCCACTGTTGCTCACTATCTTCTCACTTCCCGCATCAAGGATCTCGGCTCTCTCTCTTACTTTCTGGGCATTGAGGCTCTCCGTACTTCTGACGGTTTCCTCTTAACTCGACACAAGTGTATTTATAGTTTATTGCAGTCTGCTGGCATGAAAAATTTGAAGCCCCGTGTCATGCTTATGTCACCTAATCTACGGCTCGGCCGCAATGATGGTGAGCCTTTTGCAGATATTTCCGTTTACCGTAGTATTGTGGGTGGACTTCAATACATTGCCTTCACTCGCCCTGACATTGTTTTCACCGTTCATAAAGTCAACAAATTTATGCATGCTCCTCGGGATGCTCATTGGTTTGCGGTCAAACGCATTTTACGCTACTTGAAGCATACTATTTTTTATGGACAGATATTTCGGCCCTCTCCTACTCCTCAGCTCCAGGCCTTTACGATACTGACTGGGCCTCTGATCCTGATGATCGCCGGTCTATGGGGCCTATTGCATCTACTTTGGCTCTAATCTTGTTAGTCGGCGCTCCAAGCAACAACAAACAGTCGCCAAGTGTAGTACCGAGGCAGAATATAAAGCTCTCTCTCATGCCGCTGCCGAAATTCAGTGGATTACCACCTTACTGTTCGAAATGTCTATCTCACTCCCTCGTCCACCCACCCTTTGGTGGACAAGATTGGCTCAACTTATCTCGCATTAAACTAGATTGATTTCCACCATGTATGTGAGTTGGTTGCTTGCAACAAGCTGTGTGTCTCTTTCATTTCCTCTAAGGACCAGTTAGAGGACATTCTTACTAAACCGTTGGGTCATGCACGTTTTCACTTTCTCAAGACCAACCTCCATGTGTAATAGCTATATAAACAACACATTGTACTGCAGTTTATTCAATGAAATACAACAATATTTTACTTTAACATGGTATCAGGGAGATACAACTCGTCTCTCACAAATTCTCTCCCTTCCCTCCTTCTTCTTTAGCCACAGTATCAAAAAAAAAACCAAATACCCTTCTAAACCTTCATCTCCTTCTACCAGCACCTCATCTCCTGCTTTAGTAGGAGTAAAGGTAGGAAGACTTTTGAGGGCTTCAAGGAGCACAGAGTATGAGCAATGACCAAGACGCTGATGCCACATGGTGAAGGTGAGAGAAGAGGCAAAATCTTGAGGAGGGGTGGAGGGTTGGGAGAGTGGTGTGGAGAAATGATATAGACTATCTTTGACAAATCCCCAAAGGTGGGTGTGACCAGAGTAATCTTTTACTAGGAAGTACGACCCATGGAATTCAAAATACACAGAATTATCCGTGGCAAACTTGTGCACAGATAAGAGGTTTCGGGTAAGGTAATGGGTAACAAGTAAATTAGATAAATGAAAAGACTAGGATGGAGAATTAACAGAAGAGGAGCCATAGTGAGTAATAGATAAACTTGTACCGTCACCGACACGGACTTTGTCGGGCCCAACATAAGGTGCAGACGAAATGATGAGATTCCGAAGATCAGGAGTGAGATGGTGAGTGGCCCCCGTATCTACCATCCAATCGGGCCCGGGATGTGGGGACGCCGCATAAACTTGAGGTGACCGAAGAGAAGAGTCACCGGAGATGGCAGGGTCGGGCATGGTTGCAGGAGAAGATGGAATTTGCGGCTGATTTTTTTTTTTGTTTTTGGTTAGGGTTTAGGGAATAATTGGCATAATATTGATTTTTTTTGTTAGGGTTTAGGGAATACAACAATATTGATAGCCTTGCACAAGAAGCAACGGCCGACTAGAGTAGGGCATAATTATTGTAGTTATTTTCGATTATATCCCCAGTGTAATAGCTATATAAACAACACATTGTACTGCAGTTTATTCAATGAAATACAACAATATTTTACTTTAACATGGTATCAGAGAGATACAACTCGTCTCTCACGAATTCCCTCCCTTCCCTCATTCGTCTTTAGCCACAGTATCAAAAAAAAAAAAAAACCAAATACCCAAATTTCTTCATCTCCTTCTACCAGCCCCTCGTCCCATCTAAACCTTCTCCAAAACAAAACAAAACAAAAAAAAACCCATACCTGTCTACTTCTTCCTCTGCTACATACAACCATGGCCGAAGATTCCAGCACCTCTGATGTTGTCTCCGCTGAAGCCACCATCACGGCTCAATATCCTACCTTCACACCATCATCTAGCTTTCATCTTACGAAACTCACACGTTAAAATTTTCCCATATGGAGTGCACAGATTCAGCCTTATCTCCGTGGGCAAGGTGTTTTCGGCTATGTGGATGGATCGATCTCCCCTCCTCCTCAAAAGATCACGTCCGATGGCACTGAAAAGGTAAATCCGGCATACCTTCATTGGATCAAGCAATATAGTCTGATCGTTAGGACAATTACTTCTTCTCTATCGGATGATGTCCTCTCTCAAGTATACACGGCTGCCACGTCCGCTGAAATCTAGAAAGCATTGCACACCTCCTTTGTTTCGCAATCCCGAGCCCAACTCGTTCATCTACGAATGAAGCTTGCTTCTACTACGAAAGGTACATTGTCCGCCACCGATTATTTTATGACGATTGAAAAGATTACCGATGAATTAAGCTTGGCCGGTCACCCCATGAATTCCGATGATATTACTGCCTATGTTCTTGCTGGTTTGAGATCAGATTATGACTCCATTGTTGCGTTGCTGTCCATGAAATCTGATGTTACACATGATGAAGTCTTCTCGCTGTTACTCACAACTAAAGCTCGAATTCAGCATAATGCACCGCCGACGGTGACTGCTGCATTACTTGTTCCAGCCCTGACCCCTTCAGCGAATTATGCAGCCTCCCTATGGGTTATCCTCTTCGAATAATCAGGGGCCTCCTTCCCGTAATCATGGTCGTGGCAATTCTTCAGGCTACCAATCAAATCGAGGCCGGGGGCGTGGACAACAGCAAGGCCGTGGTCGGGGACCTGCTCAAGGATGAGGTCAATATAATTCGGTCAATCTAATTCAGTCCTTCGGTTCAATGTGAGTTTGTGATCGATGAGGGCATACTGTTCATGATTGTTGTTATAGATTCGATTCAAACTTCAACCCACCTCCACCCAACCGTCCTCCTCAAGCTAATTTCTCCTCTTTCTCTGGCTCCAACGATTGGATTCCCGACACTGGTGCGACTCATCACACCACCAACAATCTCCGCAACCTGAATCTTAATGCTGATGCCTACAATGGCCCTGGTCAACTTTATCTGGGTGGCGGTACAGGTTTGACTATTACACACTCCGGTTCCTCCATTATTTCCTCTCCTTCTAAATCTTATGTACTTAATAATGTGCTTGTTGCCCCTGCTCTTTATAATATTCTTTTATCCGTTGCACAATTTGCCAAAGATAATTCTGTTTACTTTGAGTTTCATCACAATTATTTTCTTGTGAAGGATACTCAGGCCGCATCCATCATCGGGGCTATCTTAAAGATGGCCTCTACCACTTTTCCAAGTCATTTTGTCACTTGCCCGCTCAAGCTCTTGCCTCTCTTTGCTCCTCCGTCCCTCAATGGCATCAACGTTTAGGACATTGCTCGTACCCGGTTCTTCATCAAATTTTAGGTCACAATAAAGTTTCGGCTCCTTCAACAGCCCCTACATCAATTTGTGTTGCATGTCAAATGGCCAAAAGCCATCGTCTGTCATTACCTATGTCGTCTTTTACTTCCTCCAGTCTTTTAGATTTGATTTATTCCGATGTATAGGGCCCTTGTGCCGAAGACTCTATTTATGGCAATAAATACTATGTTAGCTTTCTTGATGATTTTACTAAATTTTTGTGGCTTTATCCCTTGCGTCGTAAATCTATGTAAAGTCAATTTTTCCTCAAATTAGTGCCTTGGTTGAACGCCAATTTAACAAGAAAATAAAATCTATTCAAACTGACTAGGGTGGGGCATATCGTCGCATTAGCACTTATTTTACCTCTATAGGTATTGACCATCGTTTGTCCTGTCCCCACACGTCCGAAAAAAGTGGTTCCATTGAGCGATGTCATGATCACATTGTTGAAACTGGTCTTTCCCTTCTTGCTCACTCTCATCTTCCTCTTCCCTATTGGGAAGATGTCTTTCTCACCGCTGTCTACATCATCAACCTCCTTCCCACTAAAGTCCTTGAAATTAAATCTCCCTACGAAACGGTCCATCATCATCTTCCTGATTATTCCTTTTTCCATGTCTTCGGTTGTGCTTGTTGGCCTTATCTTCGCCCTTACAATAGTCACAAAACTGACTTCCGTTCTAAAACCTGTATTTTTCTAGGTTACAGTCCTAATCATCATGGGTACAAATGTCTTGACCTTTTCTTGGGCCGCATCTATGTCTCTCGTCATGTAGTGTTTGACGAGTCTTCCTTCCCTTATACATCCTCTCATGCACTTCCCTCTTATACTCTTGAAACCGCAGTCTTGCCTTCGGCTATAGCCCTTCATGTACCAGTTGCACCCTCCGCTCTTACCTCCCCTGTTCCCGAGCTATCTCCACTCTCACCCACTCCGAGCATTACTCTACCATCTGCCCCTCTGAACCCTCTTCTATCGAGTCACCTTCCTTTGATTCTCCTCCGACTCATGCTCCCCATCAAATGGTTACTCGATCCAAGACAAATACTCTTAAACCCAAACGTCTTGACCCTGATTTCTGATTGCGGTCTGATCAGGTTATAAATTTATTTTACTTGACCACCAAATTCTAGCAATAGCACTAGGTACATCATAGCATAGCGATGGTGAATCAAGGTCGATCCCTCAGGGAATCAAAATGTGGACCCTAGGTTTAAATAATTAACTCACCTAATTCGTCATTGAACAACGGTCTAAGACCAACATAAAAGGCAAAATAAAATAAACAAACTCAAACCTAAAAGATACACACGTAATTAACCTTCCAATTATCAACGTTATCGTTTGGACCAAGATAACTCATATAAGACAACTTAACTCATCGACCGTAAATCGGTTTGTATTCATATTTAATTGGCTACGGGAGTCATCCCCTTAACTTGACTTAGCACCGGTTAGGTTACTAGATCACTGTGGTATTGTTACGTGACTTCACCTTTTGGGTATCCATCTCATATAACTCACACGCTCATTATTCTAAGGATGCCGATATTAACCGTACACCTCACTTAGGCAACATTCCTATGGTTAGGCGTACTTCCTAAACGATCGCTCAAGCCCTCGTCCTATTAACAATTACTTGTTGAGTCTCTTGTTAATCTACGATTCACGCATGACTAGGTGTCGACAATTCCCTAATACAAAACTAATCTAGATCTTGCTGAACGTCCCGAAAGATCGTTCGTGAGCCGAACTAGACGTCTTATATTGGTATTTCCTAATGATACGCTAATGAAAAACCGACGAGCGACGTAGCCGTAGCCATACCTGCGAGAAAGTAAATTCAACTAGGTTAAACCCACCATAAAGACGTGGCGATTGAACCGATGAAACTAGGGCTCGGTCGACCGAGTGCGAGGCTCGGTCGACCGAACGACTTTGCTCGGTCATCCATACGAACTCAACCCCTAATTACATCCTAGAACCAACCTCTCAGCGTTTCCTCATACAGAACAGATTAAACAGCAATTCGTACATTACTTATATAAACCATCATAGATACACATTAATTAAATCACCTAGAGTCATGAATAACTCTAGATTATGACGTAGGTCATGGGATCCTCATAGACAAGGTGTCACCACCTCCTAACGTCATAGCCGAGAATCACATCATCTAGCTATGTTTAATTAATTTCAAACGATACGAACATAATTGGAAGAATTAATTACTTGGAAATAAAACATGAAGATTAAGGGCTTACATTGTTGCCGCCCTAACTTGCTGAAAAACCCTCAATGTGTAGTTCTCTTTTTATTAATGAATTTATCAATGTATGAATGAATGAATAATGCTAATGACAATGTGTTTATATAGAGCTCAAAACCGACTTAGAAACCGACTAAGGATCGGATTCCCTAAACCCTAACCGACTTAATTAATACGCTGGACTGTGTTGGGCTTTAAGTCCACTCGGTCGACCGAATGGCTGGGCTCGGTCGACCGAGCCTTCACTTCTTCCGGGCTTTGTCTTCTATCTTCTGCTGGGCTTTGCATTGTCCCGAATCTTTAATTCCTTCTCCGTAGTCCGTCCATAATGCTCACTTGTATTTATCATACAAAAACATAGTTTGTAATACCAAATAATGCAATAAATCATCGAAATGCGTAATAACGAATCGTAACTCGGGGTATATATAAATTAGGCATATTACGACTTATTATCCCTACATTAATGCTTTTTCAAACTAGAATCGGGGATAAAGATCATAGAATAACGGGTATAATTTGGCCGTCATCAACTACCCCCCACTTAGCCTTTGATCGTCCCGAGCAAAGTATCAATAAGTTATTCCCCATATAATCATTTTCCAATGGTCAAATTATACTAACACAAGAAACTCGAATCAACTCATGTTGTTTATGCTCATAAGATATCCATTATTCATTATTCACTATGAATCGAGGTGATGTGTGCATGTGCATTAGTTGTATATGAATGTAGCAAGATTAGAGTTTATGCTAACTTCGAAATCTTAACCTACCAACATCAGCATTCATACTCCTTATGCCTCGCAATGGTTAAAGCACTAGAACAATAAGCAAGAGCGTATCTATAGGGTTTTTGGACTTGGAGACCGAGTACTACTCAAAGCCTCTTAAAGAGTTGAATATTCTTTTCATTTCTTCATATTTTTCAAATGCTATCAATCTCAAGGAAGAAAACTTTTTAGAGTATCCCCCTATCTTAGATCATGCATAGCATTGAATATTACCACAAGCGCGGGGCTACTTTGGTAATGTTACTACAAGCCCAAAGTGTTTATCATTTTGCTAAAACACAGTACGTCTCAAGCTTCTTATTCCGCTTTTATTGGCAAGAATATCGAATACATCGACGGATAGATATTGACACTAAGTTTACATAACCAATCATCTACGCAATGTACACATAAAATTCTACATTTTTATTATAAACGCAATATTCATCGATTCATTTATTGAGTAATTGAATAATAAATAACTACTCGCAACATATAACATGAATATCATTAAGTTTACTAGAATTATATCGCAAAAGTATAAAGTGATCATGTACTCATGAACCATGGTTCCTTCCTTATTAAATACAATATTCGGGGACTTCACAAAAGTAAATGTGATTCTATGTTTAAAAGTTTAAATTTTACTCATTTATTATTTGATATATAGAGGCTTGTTCGAGCAAGCTAAGTGAGCTAAGTGACTCGTACCCCCCACTTAAATTATGCATTGTCCTCAATGTATAACAATAAAGAGCAAAAATAGGAACTTAGCTCTGGACAAGCGCGGGAGTGGAACAAGTCGTGGGGAACTCCGGAGAATTGGGACAGACAAATACAGTTTCCAACTGCTGTTAAGGGTGAAATTTATGATTTATATGACGTTATTCCCGTAACAATATCCTTGGTATTTTAGTACTTTTTATAGAAAAGTGTTGGTTTTATCGAATTATTGAGTAAACGAGTTTTAAATGTGTTTAAATGCAAAATCGAGATATTTACGTGATTTTATCGGTGTTTTATGTTTATCCGTATGATGTTACATTTTGCATGTTTCTATCATGTTGTTAGGTACGTTTGCATGATGAGTAAGGAGCTTAAACGATGATCACATGAAGATGGAAGAGTTGAAAGATGTTTAAGTGAAGAATCATTGAAGAAACCGGAACCAGGCACTTCATGGGAATTTTGTCCACACTTGTAGGCACTTTCAGAGAAAGTTGTCTTGATGAAAGTTGTAGAGGATTGAAATAGCTTTCCAACGCATGTTGAATCACCTCATTCGGAGCCCTAGAAGTGAAGTTATGAGCAAAATACTGGAGCTGGGTCCTGGACGGGCGTCCGGATTAATTACGAGTTGAAATAATATTCATGGACGGGCGTCCATGATAATGAACGAGCGTCCGGAGCGGTACTGTAGCAACCGACTTGATTTTCTCTATATATAGCAGCGCATAATCAACCCTAAGACACACAATTTCGAACCCTAAACCCTAGGGAGCAGCTTGGCTGCGTTTTTATTCTATTTTCTTCCGGTTTATGCAATTAGATTCATAGATTAGATTAGCTACTTTTCATGTCTTTTTATTCATCAATTTCAAGTCTCACGAAGATGAAAAGAGGCTAGACCTCTTTTGAACGAGCGGTGTGAAGCCTATCCGTCAACTATTCAGATTCGAATCATGATTGTTTTGTGAGTTCTTTAATACAAGTTGTTTTTTTTTATCATGTTTACATTGTTTATTGCGAATTATATCGAAAGATGTTTGCTTTTGTGTTTGTTTTATGTGATGAAAATCATGTTAACTTTAGAACACCATGATAAAAGAGTAGATCTTTAATCTATAAAACGAAAGTTAATAGGTTAGATTTCTAGGTTAGAAACGTTAGAGTTTCCACCTTTGTTTTGAAAAGCGTTAATCTTTAAATCGAAAGATAAAGATTGATAGGAGAACCATCTAAGAAATTAGAGGTCGTACTTAGATAAGGCAAATCACAACTTGATTAGAATCACGAAATAATCCGAATAGGATCCGAATGTTGATAGGATAGGTGGATCAACTGTTCGTTCGTTTGTTATAACTTGATTCAAATCTCTTGAAACTTGAATTGTTTAGCTTTAGTTTACTTTTTCTGCACTCTAGTTTAGTTAGTTTATCGCTTTCAATTTTTCCTAGCATTGGATTAATCTCCTCTCGTCTAGTTACTTTTATGCAATATTTGTTTAGGTTAGTTTTCGTGACAATAATTAGTTAAAAACAAAAGCTAGGGTTCACAACGATCTAGTTCCCCGTAAGATCGACCCGGCATTAGCCTCCATACTACGATCCTTGCACTTGAGGTTAACCGGTTTATTACTTGTTGTTTTGTATAGATAAAATCCGGGACAAGTTTTTGGCGCCGTTGCCGGGGAACCGGACGGTTGTCTAGTTTTTGTTTTTCATTAGTAATTTAGGTTAGGTTTTTGTTTTTATTTCTGTTTTTCATTGGTGATTTAGTTGTTTTACTTATATGGGTATCATATACGCCATTGCTGATAGTGAGTGGGTGTCCCCGACTCAGGTAGTCCCCAAAAAAGGGGGAATTACTATTGAGAAGAACGAGAAGGGAGAGGAGATAGCATTGAGGCTAGTTACAGGCTATAGTAGTCCGTATTGACTACGAAAAACTCAATGAGGTCACAATGAAAGATCATTTCCCCCTTCCATTCATTGATCAAATGCTTGAGCGTCTAGCAGGCACGCATTCTACTCGCTTCCCGGATGGATATTCGGGATACTTCCGATACCCATCGATCCCGTTGACCAAGAGAAGACCACTTTCACTTGCCCTTATGGTACATTCGCCTACGGGCGGATGCCATTTGGTCTATGCAATGCCCCCGCTACCTTTCGAGAGGTGTATGATGGCAATCTTTGACGGGCTAGTTGAAAAGTGCATGGAGATTTTTATGGATGATTTCTCGGTCTTTGGTCAATCCTTCGATGATTTCCTCAATAATCTTGATCGGTGTTATCTAGATGTGTGGAAAAGAACTTAGTGCTTAATTGGGAAAAATGCCATTTCATGGTAGATGAAGGCATAGTCCTTGGCCACAAAGTGTCGGCCAAAGGTATAGAAGTAGATAGGGCCAAGGTAGAAGCCATTGAGAAGATGAGTTATCCTAAGAATGTACGCGAAGTCGAGGTTTCCTCGGACATGTCGGTTTCTATGGGAGATTCATCCAAGATTTTTCCAAAGTAGCCAAGCCCCTATCTACTCGCTCAAGGAAGACGTTGAGTTCAATTTCGATGAAAACGCAAGCAAGCGTTTGAGGAGCTCAAGAATCGGTTAATATCCGCTCCAATTCTTATATCGCCGGTACCGGAATTTGCCCTTTGAGCTTATGTGCGATGCATCCAACTATGCTTTGTTGGTGCGGTTTTAGGACAACGAATCGAAGGAAAGTTCCGGCTATCTATTACGCCGACCACACGTTTAATCCTTCGCAAGTTAACTATACGACTACCGAAAAGGAATTATTGGCCGTAGTGTTTGCTATGGACAAGTTCCGTAGTTACTTGCTAGGTGCTCAAGTGGTCGTGTGGACTGATCACGCTGCTTTGCGGTATCTGATGACTAAAAAGGATGCTAAACCGCGCCTACTGCATTGGATACTGACCCTACAAGAGTTTGACGTTCAAATTAAGGACAAAAAGGGCAGTGAGAATGTAGTGGCGGATCATGTTTCTAGAATGTTAAGTGAGGAAAAGGGTGATCCTGATGATATAGATCTTTACTTTCCTCTAGAAAACATTATGTTGATAGACGGTCGTCCTCCTGATGTTCCATGGTACTCTTCCATTGTGAACTACCTTCATGCCCGTTACCTTGATCCCGAAATGTCGTATCAAGAGAAGAAGAAGTTCTTCTCTGATATGAAATATTTCGTTTGGGATGAACCTTATCTGTTTAAGATCTGCAAAGATGGTTTGCTTAGGAGATGCGTTCCGAATCGAGCAACAAGAGATTATCGAGCAATGCCACAGTGGACCCACTGGTGGTCACTTTGGTCCTTGGAAAACGGTTGCTAAGATATTCCGAGTCCGGGTTCTATTGGCCTACGATCTTTAAGGATACAGAAGCCTTTTGTAAAGCTTGCGATAGGTGTCAGAGAACCGGAACTCTGACAAGGCGTTTTGACATGCCCTTGAAACCCATCTTAGAGTGCGAAGTCTTTGATGTATGGGGCATCGATTTTATGGGACCTTTCCCATCATCTTGTGGCAACAAATACATCTTAGTCTGCGTTGACTATGTTTCGAAATGGGTGGAGGCAATTGCCACTCCTCACAATGATCATAAAACGGTCATGAAATTTCTGAAGAAGAACATCTTTGTGAGGTTTGGATGTCCACGTGCCTTGATCAGTGATGAAGGGACACACTTTTGCAACCGACCTTTGGAAAAAGTCCTCGAGAAGTATGGTGTTCGCCATAAAATCGGCACACCATATCATCCGATGACTAGTGGTCAGGTTGAGCGAAGCAACCGAGTCTTAAGAAAATCCTGGAGAAGACGGTGAATAGTCATAGAAAAGGCGGAGTACGAAGTTGGACGATGTACTTTGGGCATATAGGACAGCCTATAAGACCCCTATGGGTACATCGCCATATCAAATGGTCTATGGGAAACCATGTCATCTGCGCCCGTCGAGCTAGAGCATAGAGCTTATTGGGCCACAAAGTTTTTAAACTTTGACGCCCAAACTTGTGGACGACATCGACTTCGGCGGTTACATGAGCCGGACGAGTTCGGACTTCGGGCATATGAAAGTGCCGGGATCGGTAAAGAGAAGATGAAACTACTCCATGACGCCAAGATAAAGAAGAGAGAATTCCAGGTCGGCGAGCAAGTTCTCTTATATAATTCTAGGTTACATTTGTTTCTGGGAAGTTGAGAACACGTTGGTCCGGTCCTTTTGAGATTCTCCAAATCATTCTGGAGGTGTTCTAGAACTACGCGGTTATCCGGACCAACCGTTTCGAGTTAATGGTCAAAGGTGCAAGCACTACATTGGTGAACCTAAAGAAAAACCTTTGATTGTTAAATTTCTCGATATTCTCGGATGTGGTGTTACGAGAGGTCAATGAATTTGACGAGTTTTCATCCGATTTATTCTCCGAGAATGACGGTATTGGTTCATCAGCAGAAGTTCTAGCAGGTAGTTGGGCTATGGAGGAGTATGAAAAAGAGCAAAAGCTTAAACGTCATCAGAGGAATCAGAGAAGAAAGAAATCAGCCATGGGGAAGATTAAACGAGTTTGGAAGGCTATAAAAGATTTTACCCCATGTGTTAGATGTCGTTTTTAAACGACCACACTACGGACCGGAGCTTAAACGAGGTAGTGGTGGCGAAAGGTTAAATGGCCTGATCCAGGCTGAGCTTCATATGTGTCGAGCTAACGACAATAACCATTAGCGCTACTAGGAGGCATCCTAGATATCCCTTATTATATTAGTTTCTTTCTTTAGTTATTTTTCCTTGTTCTAGTTGTTTTAATCTTATTCGGATTGTGTTGTTTTTGTCAGTCAGCCGTCCTAGGCTTATAAAGGGTCGAAGTGTTGTTTTGCTTACGATTTCCTCTTATCTTTATCTCTATCACTTTTGCGCGATATGATATAATCCCTTGTATCCCCCGAGGTATTTCTTTGTTTTTCAAGTGTGCAGGATATTTTTGATAGCGATTGTGAGCTTTAGACGATTTCGGTTTTCCGGTGGATGGTCCACGATCTGCCATCGATTTCCTCAAGCATTTCTGGATCTGGACCATGGCCACTTCCAGACTTGCCACTTTCGAACTACAATCAGCTAAGTACTTTCTTTTTTTTTTATTTTTTAATTCTGCACACCATGAGGACATGTTGTCATTTAAGTGTGGGGGAGGGGATAAGTCGATATGTATCTATACATTTGCTTACATGATTTTATTTCTATGCTAAAATGAGCTAAATTTTAAAAAAATTTGTTTTGCCTCGAGTGAGCAATGCATGTTTTTGTTCGGTTTGTTATATTCATTGATGCTGTATGCCGTATGTTCCGTAAGTTAGTTTCTTCACCCGATATTATTTTCCACGAGCCATAGTGAATGATGAGCTATTTATAAAGTTATACCCCTTTTGATTAGTGATGTTTGATTCCTTATAAGTCATGTGCTTAGTGCTAATGTTCATATCGTGAGACTTATGATAGTTTGTGTTTAGTTCCAAGTACGATGTACTGTGAATATCTAGAAGTTTGAATGTGATAAGTAATACGTAGCTAATGTCATTTGAAAAAGTTGAGTTAATAATGAAATCAATAGTGTGTGTCGGAAGTCGGTCGATGATTTGAGTGCGGTAAGGCATTATCTCGAAATGTTTTATTCCACTATGATGACCAAAAGCTCACGACGATCGAGAAAAAGTCGCTTTATGATTTGAGTAAGGTAGGGTATACCACGTATGTCCTATTCTCTATGATGAGCAATAGCTTATTCGATGTGTGTTTAAATGTGAAATCAATTGAATCAACTTAAGAATTGGTATGAAAAGAATGAAATGAGACTTAGTTATCGTTAATCTTATCCCCGTATAAACCGATGGATATGTTGTAGGGATTATCCTCTAAGTATGTCGGAAAGGTCTTAAATGTTTTCTATCATCTTTTTAAGGATATGTTCCGATTTGTAGGGTGCATCTTATAAGTATCTTTTATTGCTAGTCCACGAGGGGGTATTAGCTAGTTTTGCTTGAAATATTCAAGTTTGGATTTAGTGGAAATTTGCTATGGTTATGCACACACTCGGGTGAACTTCTAATTTATTGAGTCTATGGTATATGTGTTGAGATGTTTATATTCTTTCCGAGCCTTTATCTTGTTTTGTTTTGCTCGGGACGAGCAAAGTTTAAGTGTGGGGGAGTTGTTAAGGGTGAAATTTATGATTTATATGACGTTATTCCCGTAACAATATCCTTGGTATTTTAGTACTTTTTATAGAAAAGTGTTGGTTTTATCGAATTATTGAGTAAACGAGTTTTAAATGTGTTTAAATGCAAAATCGAGATATTTACGTGATTTTATCGGTGTTTTATGTTTATCCGTATGATGTTACATTTTGCATGTTTCTATCATGTTGTTAGGTACGTTTGCATGATGAGTAAGGAGCTTAAACGATGATCACATGAAGATGGAAGAGTTGAAAGATGTTTAAGTGAAGAATCATTGAAGAAACCGGAACCAGGCACTTCATGGGAATTTTGTCCACACTTGTAGGCACTTTCAGGGAAAGTTGTCTTGATGAAAGTTGTAGAGGATTGAAATAGCTTTCCAACGCATGTTGAATCACCTCATTCGGAGCCCTAGAAGTGAAGTTATGAGCAAAATACTGGAGCTGGGTCCTGGACGGGCGTCCGGATTAATTACGAGTTGAAATAATATTCATGGACGGGCGTCCATGATAATGAACGAGCGTCCGGAGCGGTACTGTAGCAACCGACTTGATTTTCTCTATATATAGCAGCGCATAATCAACCCTAAGACACACGATTTCGAACCCTAAATCCTAGGGAGCAGCTTGGCTGCGTTTTTATTCTATTTTCTTCCAGTTTATGCAATTAGATTCATAGATTAGATTAGCTACTTTTCATGTCTTTTTATTCATCAATTTCAAGTCTCACGAAGATGAAAAGAGGCTAGACCTCTTTTGAACGAGCGGTGTGAAGCCTATCCGTCAACTATTCAGATTCGAATCATGATTGTTTTGTGAGTTCTTTAATACAAGTTGTTTTTTTTATCATGTTTACATTGTTTATTGCGAATTATATCGAAAGATGTTTGCTTTTGTGTTTGTTTTATGTGATGAAAATCATGTTAACTTTAGAACACCATGATAAAAGAGTAGATCTTTAATCTATAAAACGAAAGTTAATAGGTTAGATTTCTAGGTTAGAAACGTTAGAGTTTCCACCTTTGTTTTGAAAAGCGTTAATCTTTAAATCGAAAGATAAAGATTGATAGGAGAACCATCTAAGAAATTAGAGGTCGTACTTAGATAAGGCAAATCACAACTTGATTAGAATCACGAAATAATCTGAATAGGATCCGAATGTTGATAGGATAGGTGGATCAACTTTGTTCGTTCGTTTGTTATAACTTGATTCAAATCTCTTGAAACTTGAATTGTTTAGCTTTAGTTTACTTTTTACGCACTCTAGTTTAGTTAGTTTATCGCTTTCAATTTTTCCTAGCATTGGATTAATCTCCTCTCGTCTAGTTACTTTTATGCAATATTTGTTTAGGTTAGTTTTCGTGACAATAATTAGTTAAAAACAAAAGCTAGGGTTCACAACAGTCTAGTTCCCCGTAAGATCGACCCGGCATTAGCCTCCATACTACGATCCTTGCACTTGAGGTTAACCGGTTTATTACTTGTTGTTTTGTATAGATAAAATCCGGGACAACTGCTATAAAATGCAACCTCTGCAACAAACATCTTTAACACAAAACTTTGAACGCGTTACAGGGTTAGTCCAGAAAAATATGATCATGTCAAATGGACTGTAAAAGGTGTAATAATTTCCTTAAACGTATGTAAGCCCATACCGAATAATTATAGTGAAAATAATGCACAAATGTCCAACACATTAAATAAGACAAAAAAAATTTCATTAGGGAAATTAAAAACGAACTCCATACAACACGACTTAACTTATTGGTACAACGAAATCAAAAACACATTGATAAAGAGATAATTAAAAGATCACACAGACACAGATGCTTAGTCCGAAGGTATATCGTTCGGATCAATGAAAGCTAATGGAAGAACATTGGGATCCGCTTCAGGAAAATCTTGAAATTGCGCATCGTCATCATCAGGGTGCACAAGAGGTGGTGCAACAGAATCCAAAGAAAGGATAGGCATGGGCCTAACATAAGAGTCACCGCCTAGCACCGGGCACTCGGTGCCTCACAAAATGAAGTGATCAATGAACCATAGGGCGCATGTGTCTAGGCTTGCGGGCATCGGCGGTCATCTCGAACGCATCAATGCCCCAATATTAACCGGCCATCCTCTCGCTCAACCAGTACATCAGCGTAGCATGTGCATAATATACTGTAGACACATGCTTAGCCGGAATAATGTTGGAACGGATAAGCCTGTGTAAGCACTTATCTTCCCACCGCCTAAAATGTGGCTCCTCAAAAGTGCGAGCGACTTCCCCTATTGTCCATGCTATCCCGAGATGGGCACCAACCTCCTCCAACCACGCATCAGACTCATCAAACGTGACAGTGTACTCTGGCTCTTCCTCCGGGGTATCGAGACCATAATAATTATTAATCGTCCCCGGAGTAATAACAATGGACTTGCCACGAACTTGGACTAAATTCGTGTGTGGGTGCACGCATAAATAAGAATAAAATTCTCTTACCCAGTCGACATTGACTTGGCCAGGTGGCGCAACAACCTCTTGCCACCGATAGTAGTCCACGAGATCGAACAGCTCTTG
Organism: Gentiana straminea; assembly: GCA_036785695.1. Taxonomy (NCBI): domain Eukaryota; kingdom Viridiplantae; phylum Streptophyta; class Magnoliopsida; order Gentianales; family Gentianaceae; genus Gentiana; species Gentiana straminea. The sequence goes on along the minus strand of JAVUPR010000514.1, from coordinate 7,569,553 downwards.
ACCACAGTTGGTCAAATCTAATCCTCGAGCCCGGTGTACCGGCGAGTTGTTGAAGAAATTCCGATAAACCGAAAATACTTCTTGGCTCGCGAATTGCGGTACCCCGTTGATCAAGGGAATGGCATCGTCGACTGCTACAAATTGTGCGGAGGATCGGCGTCTTGGTGGCATAACTGCAGAACTGGAACAGAGCACGCTGGCAGAATGCTGCAGCAGGTGGAGGCTCTCGGTCGACCGAGAGAAGGGGCTCGGTTGACCGAGCCGATAAGTTCGGTCGACCGAACTGATGAAGCTTTGCTGCTGAGGTTCAGGTCTTCCCTGTGACAGCCTGGGTTGGATAATCCTTCAGAGACACGAACAGGCACAATTTGTGATATTGGAGGGGATCATTTAGATTACTATCCCCAATTTTTTGGGTGGATGGAAGGTATGAGAAAAATTAGAAATGGAAATTTATGGAGAGAAGGGGAAGAAGAAAATTTGGGATTTGGAGAAGATAAAGATTTTTTTGGTGTGGGAATGGTGAAGAGAAAAAAAGAGGTTTAAATAGAAAGATGTGGAAAGTGAAAGGTTTGAAATGGTGGAAGGTGATTGGTGGAGATAGAAAGGCAAGGATTGAGGAGTGGAATGGTTTTGTTGGAGGAATAAATTAATGGGGAAAATGAAAAGGTGTATTGGGAAATGAAAAATGGGGATGTGTAAAAATAAATGATAGTTGACCTCCTCAATTTGATACACACGAAATTTTCAAATTAGAACACATAAGTCTATCAAAATTATTATGTCACAAATTGAAAAATCCTTACCAAGAAAATTGAATAATCCAACCACAATCCATTAACATATAAATCTTCACTTTTTCAAAATTTTAAACTAAGCATCTTTTCACCGATTTCTCATCATCAATACATTTTATAATGATTTCGCTTCCTACTCTACTTCACGTTAAAATGAGTTGAGTAAAAAAAACTTTTTGCACATCCGTAACCTAATGGTCATTGGAACACGGCAAAAATAAAAAAAAACTCTCGTCATTCTACGTTACTTTTATTCATAAAAAATAAAAATGAACTAAAAAATGGAACGAGAAAAATTCTAAATTTTTGAGTCTATAGCTCGACTTCCAAAATCATCACTCTAAACACTGCCCTTGACTTGCCAGGCTTTCACCCGGCCAGCTTTCACCGAAAAAGTTTGGCCGTCCTTTTCTACGAGTGCCCTTCTTTTGGATTTCAGTCCAATGAAAAGACAGTCAAATTGACCATCCAGACAAGCGCCTACTTTTGGATTTGTCTCTGATTTCGATGAGCTTTTGTTACGAACTCTCCTAGTTCGTTTCTTCGCTCTCGGTCCTCTATCCTTAGGTAGGTCTACGGCTTCAATATTGGTAAGGGCGGCGCGACCGAACCGACTCCGCTCCGACTTAGAATAGTAAGGACTTCCTTCTCATCTTTATCATCGACATGATCATCGCATCCTTTCCTAACCCTTGAGTGGCATCAAGCTTCTCTCGAACCAACTACTTCTAACACATTCACACTTGCCGGTACGGGGAAATTTGGATTTGTTATCCCATAACACTCGAACCCTTGGCATCAAACAAGATACTATCTCATGTCCGGTCATCCGTATGAAGGCTCTAGCGGTGTTGATAAACGATCTACCCAAAATGATTGGGCATTCGGGATGCTCTTCGATTTCCATTACCACTATGTCTATCTTAAACCGTAATTGCCCCACACCAATAATCATGTTGTTCGGTCTCACGATCATGATTGTCCTAGTTCCATCCGCTAATCTAACTTGGAGCGGGGTGTTAGTGGGTGTTAAAATGAAATTCCTATCACAAAGGCTTTTAGGAAAGATATTAAGGCTCGAACCGGTATCAATCAAGGCTAAACCTAAATGGGTTTGTTCTAGGGTTACTCCAACCATAAAAGCTCCCGGGTCCGCTAACTTTTGCATCGGTCGAGACTCGTCTTTAATCAATATTTCATCTCTGAACGAGATGACAACGGGGCTCTTCCTAGCTGTGCTACCCTCTGACTCAGATTCTATCTCGGATATGTAATCATCATAACCTAAAGCTGAATCAGAATCCGAAGAGATTTCCTCTGGATTCAAAATAGACATACCTCTCTGCCAATAGGCTTCTTTAGCCTCTCTTGATTTCCTCGCCTCTCGGATTTTTGCTTTCATCTTTTCTATCCTTTCCATGAGCTTTGGTGTTAACGGCTTTTTAGGTGTAGTTTTGGTCCGTAAAACTTTAACTTCTTCTTTGGCTTCAAGAAAATTTGTTGATGACATTTTGCCGATCTTGGGCGGTTTAAGTGAGTGATTCGAATTATCGCAATATTTGAAAAACAATAAACAATTAGTAAATTGACAAACAAGGTATGATTGCTCATACCGTTGTCAAACTTACAACCTACAAACGGGGGAAACGAACAACGGGAAACAACACTGTGTATAGAATTAAGGCTGGAAGAGGCTCGGTCGACCGAGTGAATACGTTCGGTCGACCGAACGAATATCTTCCCCATTCCTGCTTTAATCCTTTAACAGCATACTAGTACAGATAATTCGTCATAAGAAAAATAAATAATGCAACTAAAAACAATAAAAACGAAGTAGATAAAAATAATTATTTAAACAATCATTGGGCCATTGATTCCCCGGCAACGGCGCCAAAAACTTGATTGCGGTCTGATCAGGTTATAAATTTATTTTACTTGACCACCAAATTCTAGCAATAGCACTAGGTACATCATAGCATAGCGATGGTGAATCAAGGTCGATCCCTCAGGGAATCAAAATGTGGACCCTAGGTTTAAATAATTAACTCACCTAATTCGTCATTGAACAACGGTCTAAGACCAACATAAAAGGCAAAATAAAATAAACAAACTCAAACCTAAAAGATACACACGTAATTAACCTTCCAATTATCAACGTTATCGTTTGGACCAAGATAACTCATATAAGACAACTTAACTCATCGACTGTAAATCTGGCTGTATTCATATTTAATTGGCTACGGGAGTCATCCCCTTAACTTGACTTAGCACCGGTTAGGTTACTAGATCACTGTGGTATTGTTACGTGACTTCACCTTTTGGGTATCCATCTCATATAACTCACACGCTCATTATTCTAAGGATGCCGATATTAACCGTACACCTCGCTTAGGCAACATTCCTATGGTTAGGCGTACTTCCTAAACGATCGCTCAAGCCCTCGTCCTATTAACAATTACTTGTTGAGTCTCTTGTTAATCTACGATTCACGCATGACTAGGTGTCGACAATTCCCTAATACAAAACTAATCTAGATCTTGCTTTGAACGTCCCAAAGATCGTTCGTGAGCCGAACTAGACGTCTTATATTGGTATTTCCTAATGATACGCTAATGAAAAACGACGAGCGACGTAGCCGTAGCCATACCTACGAGAAAGTAAATTCAACTAGGTTAAACCCACCATAAAGACGTGGCGAGATTGAACCGATGAAACTAGGGCTCGGTCGACCGAGTGCGAGAGGCTCGGTCGACCGAACGACTTTGCTCGGTCATCCATACGAACTCAACCCCTAATTACATCCTAGAACCAACCTCTCGCGTTTCCTCATACGAACGTATTAAACGACAATTCGTACATTACTTATATAAACCATCATAGATACACATTAATTAAATCACCTAGAGTCATGAATAACTCTAGATTATGACGTAGGTCATGGGATCCTCATAGACAAGGTGTCACCACCTCCTAACGTCATAGCCGAGAATCACATCATCTAGCTATGTTTAATTAATTTCAAACGATACGAACATAATTGGAAGAATTAATTACTTGGAAATAAAACATGAAGATTAAGGGCTTACATTGTTGCCGCCCTAACTTGCTGAAAAACCCTCAATGTGTAGTTCTCTTTTTATTAATGAATTTATCAATGTATGAATGAATGAATAATGCTAATGACAATGTGTTTATATAGAGCTCAAAACCGACTTAGAAACCGACTAAGGATCGGATTCCCTAAACCCTAACCGACTTAATTAATACGCTGGACTATGCTGGGCTTTAAGTCCACTCGGTCGACCGAATGGCTGGGCTCGGTCGACCGAGCCTTCACTTCTTCTGGGCTTTGTCTTCTATCTTCTGCTGGGCTTTGCATTGTCCTGAATCTTTAATTCCTTCTCCGTAGTCCGTCCATAATGCTCACTGTATTTATCATACAAAAACATAGTTTGTAATACCAAATAATGCAATAAATCATCGAAATGCAGAATAACGAATCGTAACTCGGGGTATATATAAATTAGGCATATTACGACTTATTATCCCTACATTAATGCTTTTTCAAACTAGAATCGGGGATAAAGATCATAGAATAACGGGTATAATTTGGCCGTCATCAATTTCATCCGTCACCCCCTTCCTAAAGCTCTCACTGCCACCACCGATGCTCTTGAGCCTACCTCGGTTACCAAAGCCTTGAAACACCGTGAATGGAGGGATGCCATGAGAGATGAATTTAATGCTTTGGTCCAGAATAACACTTGGGACCTTGTTCCGTATTCTCCGTCTCAGAATCTTCTTGGTAATAAATGGGTTTTTCGCGTTAAAAGGCATGCAGATGGTCATATCGAGCGTTATAAAGCTCGTCTTGTTGCCAAAGGCTTTCATCAGGAAGCCGGTGTTAATTTCTCAGATACTTTTAGTCCGGTTGTCAAACCGGTCACTATTCGTACACTTTTATCCCTTGCAGTTTCACATGATTGGGTTGTTCGACAAGGAAATTCTTTGGCTTTGAATCAGGATATTCAGGAAGAACAGTCCGCTCTGTCTTTTTTGAGGAACTTTGACTAATTAATAAACAAGAATTCTGGCTAATTCTTTTTGAAACTCCCGTCCCCCACAAAGATATTGAATAGAAGGAGATTTTTTGTTTACCACTATAATTTTGAAAATGAACATTTAAATGTCCCTCAAAAGTAAGGAAATAGATCCGAAACATATAAAATGCGGTTAATCCCGCAGTGGACCAAGCTATTAGTGCAAAAGTAGCTGAATACAACCAACTATCATTAAGAATTGAGCGGGTTACCTACTCTTAACGATCAAAGCGAGACTTTTTATTCTATATTCTATTCGAATTAAATAATTCGAATGAATCAAATCTCCCCAAGTAGGATTCGAACCTACGACCAATCGGTTAACGACCGACCGCTCTACCACCGAGCTACGAGGAACAATGGGAGATTCGATCTCATAGAGTTCAATTCTAATTATAGAGTTCAATTCATGTTCTCAACCCATGACCAATATGAGCTAGAAGCTTCCTTCGTAACCGTAACCCCCGGAACTTCTTCGTAGTGACTCCCTTCCATGCCCCATTTCAGAGGGAACCTCGAAGTGGCTCTATCTCTATAGGAAGTGGACGATCCTATTTGGTCAAATACCTAGCGGCAAACTCCTATGTTCCTTTCATTACGGTATTTCTGAACAAGTTCCTGGATAACAAGCCTAAAGGTTTTCTTATTGATGATATCAATATTGATGATATCAATATTGATTAGCAAAGAAATAAACTTCATAGAATTAAAAATAGGAAGAAAGGGGATAGTATGCCTAGCTACTTTTTCGATAGATAAAAAACAAGATCAAATTAAGACAATTGATAGAAGCAGCACCGTAAGGATCAATTAGCAAAGTTTTTGGACGATACAATAATAACTGCGTACTTATGTCATGATCGGAGATATCCTTCTTGATATAAAAATGAGGAATTCACTTATGTAATAGAGTTGATCTACTTAAAGTCTTGAGCAGCGGTGCACCCATAGTAATCCGTTTTATTCCATTTATCCCAAGACAAGGATTCAACAATTCCTTAACCCACCCAATCAAGGAACTATTCATACGTTGTTGAATAGAAATAAGCAATTCCAACCATTGATAATTTTGCTATCATCCAAGTGTTCTCGAATGGGCCCGTCCAACCGAGTAAACTATTCAGAATGCGTTTTTACATGGGTTTCTTACTGAAGATGTGCATATGCAGCAGCCGCAGGGCTTTTGCCATCCTGATTATCCTAATCACGTTTGCAAGCTCAAACGCAGTCTCTATGGTCTTCGGCAGGCACCATGTTCATGGTTTTCTAGATTCACTGATGTTCTCCGGCAGTTTGGATTTCGGCCCTCGACGACTGACACCTCTTTATACATCTATCGTCATGGCTCTCACTCTATTTTTGTCTTAATTTATGTTGATGATATTTTACTTACAGGTACATCTAGAGATCTCGTTCAGCAGACTATTGATTATTTATCTTCCCACTTCCCGGTTAAGGACCTTGGAACGTTATCTTATTTTCTTGGTGTTGAGGCACTCTCTACTCCCGACGGCCTTCTTCTGAGCCAACGTAAATATATACACACTTTATTACAGCGTGCTGGCATGACAACGTCCAAGATGTGTGTCACGCCCATGGCCTCTAACCTTCGTCTTGGTTGGCTTGATGGTCAACCGTTCTCTGATGCATGTCTTTATCGTAGCATCGTTGGTGGTCTCCAATAACTTGGCTTTACTCGCCCTGACATCGCTTTCGCTGTGCACAAAGTTAGCAAGTTTATGCATGCCCCTCGGGATATTGGGCTGCTGTTAAACGTATTTAGCGGTATCTCAAGCATTCCGTCTTTGATGGTCTTCTTTTGACACGCTCTCCCACTCCTGCCTTGCAGGCCTTCACTGATGCTGATTGGGCCTCCGACCCTGATGATCGTCGTTCTATTGGTGCCTACTGTATCTTTCTTGGCTCTAATTTAATTAGCTGGCGCTCCAAGCAACATGCCACTGTAGCTAAAAGTAGTACTGAAGCAGAGTATAAAGCTCTTTCCCATGCCGCTGCCGAATTGCAATGGATCACGTTCTTGCTTCGTGATATGTCGATTAATCTTCCTCATCCTCCTACATTGTGGTGTGATAATATCGGTGCCACTTATCTCACGGCCAATCCGGTTTTCCATGCTCGTACCAAGCATATAGAGATTGATTTCCATCACGTTCATGAGTTAGTTGCCCTAAATAAGTTGCGTGTCGCTTTCATTTCCTCCAAAGATCAAGTGGCCGACATTCTCACCAAGCAGCTTGGCCAAGTTCGATTTGCGGATTTGAAGGCCAATCTCCATGTTCATTCCATTTTCATGGGATTGCGGGGGCATATTGGTGGTATTGATAGCCTTGCACAAGAAGCAACGGCCGACTAGAGTAGGGCATAATTATTGTAGTTATTTCCGATTATATCCCCACTGTAATAGCTATATAAACAACACATTGTACTGCAATTTATCCAATGAAATACAACAATATTTTACTTTAACACATGTGCATTCCATTCAAAAAAAACACGAAAAAGATTGCAACATTAGGTCAGATATTCATTATCGGCTACTCCGATTACTAGAAAACGAATCTACTTATACATAAAAATAAAAATAAAAATAAAAATGTAATATTTCTGACAATTATAGTTTTTAGCTTTTCCCTTTAACTGATATTGAATGCTTGGAAGCAAAGATTACGATCAAAAGCTTAAACTAGACGAGTATGCAACCACAATGGATAGATTATCGATATTTACAAAGTAACCTTTTAAAACTTTGACTGCAATTTGATAGCTTACGATGCGGATTCAGCATTTAGATCCGGTAGGGGGCATCCGTCACAATAAAGTTAAAGAGGTAAAATTAAAGAGGTCTTACTTCAAAATAAATAAATAAAATAAAACAAAAATTGACGAGGTCATCAGTGGGGTATTTGGAGTCTTAAACAATATTTTTTATCAAAAAAATTGTTTTAGTGAAGTCACCAAAACTTAAAACGATATTTTTAGCGGTAAAATGACATATTTCAACAACAAAACTACATCGTTTTAATATTAAAATAAATTTCTCGGATCTCGGTGGGGTCACGTGACCCCACCCTAATAAATGTGTGTCCGCCCCTGCTTGAGCGTTGAAAGACTAGCTCGAAGATGCCCCTTCAAACCCTTGGGCGTGTTTGCATTGTGCAGGTTTACCGGATACAAGGACAGAACCAGAGGTATGTTTGGGTGGGCGTAGGCCCCCCTCGAATTTTATTTTCGGTTAATCAAAAGCCTTATAAAACTCAGTTCAATACTGACATTTGACCCGTATAAATATTTAGAATTTTATAATATAATGTGACGTTCTCGATTCATGACTCGTATCATAAAAATCCTGCGGCCGCCCCTGACTCCGACACGTTGGGTCATTCATTAACTATATGTAAAATATTCATTATTTGGTGAATAAGAATTTATGAAAACAAATCAAGTTACACAGAGACATATAAAACATCATCCGAAAAGACATCCCAAGACAATTAAAATTAGAAGAAAAGAAATGAAAAAATATATAAAGAGAAAGAGTAAGAAACTTGTATCTAAAACGCTTAATACTTTATTGAACAAATATAGGGGCCACGCAATCTAACTAGATATGAATTTCATTGTCAGGATTAACCAAACCATAAGCTAGGGCCTTGACCACTTTATTCGATATTTACTAAATAGTGGAAATATCCTCCTGGATGTGGCATAGTGGTAAGCGGTTGGGATGATGTAATGCCACGCTGGACCGAAAGCTAGAGTATGGGGGTTCGAGTCCCGTAAAGGGCCGGTCCCTTTCGTTAAGCGGAAAAAACAGCAAGCCTCTTCCCCGAACTGCTAGGTTCATGATTAACCTCTCCTCGCACTCCTGTGGGATCGGGGGCGAGGGAGCCTTCCGGTTAGGGTTTAACCGTTTTACTAAATAGTGGAAATAGATCGCCATGGACAAACACATACAGGTGCGGACGCAAGATCTCAGATAAGGAGACAATAAATTTTTTAAAGACAAATAAAAAATTTATGGAAGGGCAAACGATATACTTTGTACATATATTAATGTAATTTTTCGAGACAAGGAGGCAGTTTCCCCCATTAGTTATATGTAACTCCGCTACTGTTCACATATCATGTTAAGTATGTGCAACTAAATGTCCACATTGCTTATTTGTTTGTTTACATTTTGATTATTCATAAAATAAGACATTTAGACTTTGTATTAAATGCATTGAGAACTATCATTTTAGATAAACTTTTCTTGGGTATTTTGGTCGTGTATTGTTGAAGTGTTCACAATGTTAATTATGTTTTCAAAAAAATTGTTAATTATCTATATCCCTATCAGCTTAAACTTTTGAGAGAAATGATAATTCAACGTGGTAAGAGAGAGGGGTCATGAGATCAATCATTGTTGTCAACATTGTCTTCCTATTTATATTATGTGGCTTTATGTGTCCTTTATATGCCGTTGTGCCTCATATTGGCTCAAGCTTGTTATAGGTCCACATTTGAGGGGACGTGCTGAAATGTTTAAAATGTTAATTATCTACCCTATTTTGTTGGCCTTGTGTGCCCTTTATGCTGTGTCATATTGACTCAAACTTGTTTTAAGCCCACACTTGAGGATGCGTGTTGAAGTGTTTATGATGTTAATTATCTACTTTCCATCAGTTTAAAGTTTTGAAAGAGATTGTAATTTAACATTTATCCTTTGAAGAGGGGCTAGGGTTGGGGGATTGTGGATACAAATCATTGTTTTATTAGGCAAATGGTGATGGAGATTTAACGAAGTGAACGAATGTCTCAAGAGGATGGAGGCTTTACACAGCTCTCTATGTTGGGTAGGAAAGATAAAAAGTGTGGTGCAATTTCATTAAGAATGTGCATACAATAACGAAGAATGGAGTGAATCCTTTATCAACTATTAAGTGGAAAGTGAATTATGAAGATTTTCTATTAAATTTTGGAATGATATTTTGGTGGGGGCGAGACTAGGGGTGAATATGGTCCGGTTTGGTCGGTTTTGCGTTTTTTTAAAACCGAACCAGTTTATACGGTTTCCATTTTTCGAAACCAAGCTAGAACGGTTTTCAGACATAAACCATTTGTTCGGTCCGGGTTGGTTCAGCTTGGTTCCGGTTTTTTGCGGTTTCCTTTAACCATCAAAATTATTGATAGGAATCACAAATTGTCTCGTAACAACAAATGATAATATATGTAATCCATTAATACAATTATGTCAGTAAATCCAATGAGATGATTTAACAAATGTTTTATATTTAACTAACATTTATCCATGCGAATCTTGAAGATTCAAAAACCAACAATACTTCAACACCGTCCAACACAACGAACTCGGCATCTACCATTGAATTCCCAAGTTTGGGACAAACAAGATAATAAAAGAGTCATCTCTTACTCATTTCAATCCATCAGTGAATCATTAATTTCAAAACAATTCATCAATGAATCATTAAGTTCAAAAAATACCAATAATTAACTAATCGTTATATTATTAAATATCATATATAAATCTCAAAAACCATTAGACAAAATAATATTCTGAGTATGGTCAAGGGAGAAAGAGGAATGCATTTGTTCATAAGTAAGCGAGAGATAAATGGAAGATAGCTAACTTTCACACATTTCGAACGAAAAAAAACATGTGATATAGTTTTACACTTCATTTAGTTAGAACATATTCGTCATTTTATATTCTCCAAAACACCAACTCTGATTATGATTATCTCAACAATGTTATTGTCAAACATAATCTAATTATAAACAAATGAAAGGCAAACTTATATAAAATTAATGTCTATAAATGCATTATTAACATAAGATGTCAAACTTAACAAATGAACAAATCGGAAAATGTCCATGATGAAGTTCATCAACATCATTAAAAGAAGTATGTCATGCAAATAAGCATTCACATATTTCAAATATTGGTGCTGAGGAAGTAGAAAGAGAAGAAAGAGTTAGCGGTGGTTGTTACAGTATACAGGCTGAAGGGGATGCTGAGTGCAGTCACCCTACTGACAGTATAAGGACAGCAGCCTGCTGAACTCCTAACATGATGAGGACATCAGCTATAGAAAACGGTTATTCAGTTATAGTGTGTAGTACCCGTTTGTAACTAAGTTCTAACTGATTCATGAGGTGTATGAAGTTATAAATACCCAATTATCAGCTAACATTAAAAACTTAACTTGTAACTTTTACTTGATCAATAATAATTCCGTATTTTATTTTGTGTTTGTAATTCTACAAACTTCATCATGGTATCAGAGCAGAAATTTGAGAATTTCTAAATGTTTTTCTCTGAGTTTTTTTTTTTTTTTTTTTTTTTTTTGAAGAATCTTGAGAGTGTTCTTCATCTTTTTCTGAGATTTCAGTTTCTTGAGAGTAAACTGTCATTATTTTCCTGAGTTTTGATCAGTTCTTGATCCTTTTTTCCTATATTCTCACTTTCATTATTGATTTGTGATCAACTCTGGAATTCTTGATAGCCATGGCAGCTAAGAAACAAGAAACAAGTCCCTCTAGTCCATTCTATGTTCATCCTAATGATAATCCTTCTATGGTTCTTGTTCAGTCATTGATGAATGGCAATAACTATAATCCATGGAAAATGTCCATGGAGATGGTGATGATCACCAAGAACAAAATTGGCTTCATAGACGGCACAATTAAAAGGCCAGAAGCAGATTCAGCAGACTTCCATGCATGGAGAAAGTGTGATACAAAGGTTTGATCATGGATTTTAAATTCTGTAAAACACCATTGCACAAACTTTGATGTATTTCAAGAATGCACATGTAGTTTGGAAGAATCTTGCATCAATATTTTCAAATGTTGATGCCTTAAGACTTTCAGATCTTCTTGAAGAAATGCATCTGCTGAAGCAAGGCACAGATTCAGGATTGGAAACAAATTCATCAATGTCTTCTACTTTTTAGATGAGAAAGGACTTCAGCCTTGGCTTACGGACCGTACAAAAAGAATGCTCTCAAGAAGCCGATTCTGTCAATCAATATTTCACAAAGTTAATGATTTTGTGGGAAGAAATCAAGACCATTAGGCCTGTAACAATCAGTTATTGTGATCCTCAATGTCACTGCAATGCAATTAGCAATCTGATGGGTCATATAGAGGTTGAACATGTCATGAAATTCCTTAAAGGTTTGAGGGATGAATTTGAGCCAATAGTCTCACAGGCAATGTTGATGGTGCCCTTTCCAGAAACTCATGGTGCCTTTGCAATAGCAATCAAGTTTGAAAGACAGAAGTTGTATGTGGCTAACAAGGCCAAGAATCAAGATTCCATGGTTCTCTTGTCATGAAAGAATGGACAGGGACAAAATCAGATTGTCAGCAGACCTAACTCTGCTGCAAATCCCAGACCTAAAAATCCCAAGAAGATGCAATGTAGTTTTTGTGGATTCAATGGTCATATTGAAGAGACTTGCTACAAGAACTATGGTTTTCCTCCTAGTTTCAAGTCAAAAAGAGCCAATATGGTAGAAGAGGAACAATCAGCAGGAGAAGATCAGGCACCAAGTAGGTCTGCTGGACTAGGGTTTCCCAATCTTACTGCACAGAACTTGACAAGTTGATGGCTCTGCTGAATGATCCTCCTAGACATGCAGGATTTGATGTTGGTCAACCTGCTGATATTGTCACACACTACTCACCTGCTACAGGAACATGTGATCTAAATTTAGTAAGATCAATACAATGGATCTTGGACTTTGGTGCCACAGATCACATTGTAGGATCATTAGACCTATTAAGCAAACTCAAACCTTCATCTGGTATAAAAATGGACTGCCTAATAGAAATAATGTCTCTGTTACTCATATCGGACAAGTAAGGGTAAACCCTCAATTGGACCTACATAACGTGTTTTGCATTCCTGGTTTTAAGTATAACCTTTTATCTTTACCTTCTATTATTAATCATACAAAAGGTGCAGCTGTTTTTTCTGCTAACAAGTGTGTTTTGCAAGACAAGAACAAGAAAGTGATCGGTACAGATGAGTTACATAGAGGACTCTATGTCATTGATCAACCAATAAGACTTTTTGTTTCCAATGTTGTAGAAAATTACACTTTATCTGATATATTAGATGATGCTCTTTTATGGCATTACTTGGACACTTGCTAGATAAAAGACGCAAATCATTAGTTCACGATCTGCTAATGTCAAATTTTGTAATCATGATCTTTGTATGTGAGGACTACCAAGTAATACCGAAAGAGATCCAGGGGTAACGCTGTGATTACGGTTTTTGGAAGGATTCGTGGAAGGATTAGAACCCTGGAAAGAAGGAAGTGAGAATGATTTAGATGGTAACATGAGAAAATATGGAATCTAAAGAGGAAGAGACATTATTGAAGATTTCCTAAGACAGAATCAGAGAGATGAACTCAAGTAAGGATGATATCTAGTCACGGTCTTGAATATTGAAAAATCCAGAATATAGACCTCACCAATGATCATGTTGAGAATGAATCAAGTTTGGAAGCAATTCAAAACCGAACCTTATCCGGCTCAACCCAAATTCACCTCGATTCAATCACAAAAAGACCATATCCAAGGCATATTTTGAAGAAAAAATAATGATGACACACAGCGCGTCCCTCAAAAGTGCTAATCATTCCAGGTAGCCAACATCTTCGTTTAACGACAAGAGTGTGCGAGGTATACATTTGAATCCTTTACTTTCAAGAATTGATCTGAATACTGCATTCTCAAAAAGGAAATCAAAAGAGATAGTTGGAAAAGAAGTATGCACATTTTCTTGACACTTTTCGGCACTTAACTATTAATATCCCTTTCATTTAAGCTTCGACCAATATGCTGGACACAGGTAAAGTTCTGTGCAGATACTATCCAAAGAAACGCGTTGTTAATACGAGACGGCGTGTCTAAAGGAGGAAGTGTTCGTCATAAGCTTCAACACAAGCTTCCTCCTAAACTTAAAGATCCCGGTAGTTTTACTATCCGTGGGTGAAATTGGGGGATCTTTGCTCAGGGAAGGCGCTGTGATCCCGGTAAGGGAACCCTGTATCTATAATGGGATTATGAAACTTGGCATATGTAAGCTAGCGGACAGAGACACCTCCAACTTGCAAGAGAATTACAAGATCCAAAGGAGTCATCAAGACGTGTTGCGAAGAAGAGAATTACTTCGTCGATTACAGGGAGATGGAGGTGAAAGCACCCCATCTCGGTAGACCATTTTTAGCAACGGTGGGAGCCGTGATCGATGTTCGTAAGGGAGATTAGTTTGGAGTGAATGATGAGCGCGTTGTCTTCAACATTTATTCCATTGAATTATCCATGCAAGCAAAAGAGGCTGACTTAGCTATAAACAAAGGAAAAGGTCAAGAACTTGCAAATATAGTGAAATCACGGGTACTATCCTTACTATCCTATTTACTCATTAAGCATTTATTTCTAGTTGATTTGTGTGCTTAATTGTTACATGCTTTGGTGAGTAATTGTTAGAAGTATCCTCATTTAGTTTATATATTATATTAGTTGCTTAAGTTTGTCGAGCAAACGACGTTAACTCAAAAGCGCTACCGGGAGGCAAATGTGAAAATGTTAAATATAATAATTACTCACTTTGGATGATACTTTGCGAAATACTTCTCGGATTGATTTTCATTTTGTTTCACCAAGTCTTCGGTGATAAATGTTTGAATGTCATTAAACGGGAACGATTAGGTGGTTATCCGAAAATCCCGATGGAAATCAAAGAAAAAAAAAATTCAAATGCGTCATTTCTTGAATTTAGTTGTTCGAACCTTATGAGGATCCGGGTATAAAAGACTCAGAGTTAATACTTTGCCATAATGCTACATTTCATGATCTAGTGAAATTTTAAATTTCAAATAACGTGTGACATGTATTAGTTCAAATACTATGGAATCGAGGAGGTCATAACTTTAACCCACCCACCCAGCCTTTAATATCATCCGAGTATTTGTTTTGACTTGTTTTAGTGCACCATTGCTTTCCCAAACAACTTATTTACACTTCACTTTACATTGAGGACAATGTAAGTTCGTAAGCAGGAGTGGAGTCGTTGGTCTAGCAAGAATAGACAATGTTTATTTTGTATCAATAAATCCCTTTAGTTTTCGATTTTTTTTCGAGCATTATTTAGTTGATTAAAATAAATTGTATAAGGTATATATTTCATGGATTTGAAGATATAAGGATCAATTTGGATGTGTATAACCAACGTGAACCGTAAGTGCATTGTAATTCCAAATATATTTGTGTAACATGAATTCCTTCACGTAAAGCCTTTGATATCAAGCGGAAAATTTTAAAGTTTGTATCCATTCAAGATCTCAGTGGTTATTCTATAGATAATTGTTGGGGAGATTTTGCATCATTAAAACAAAAGAAAATTTATAAAACCTATACTATGCATGCAAATTACTACCTCCAACCGGCCGGAATACCGGGTAGTTGCTAGTAAAGTTGATAAGTACGGTGTATCTGCATCCTCGGGGAAAAGTGGATGTTGAATCTAATCTGCAATTAATTCTCTCAATTGTTACTAACGAAAACAAATAAACGAAAAACTTAGAAATAAACTCATAGAACAAGTAAACTAAATCTAAACTAAGAATGGAAATAATAAAAACCTAAACTAAGGATACATGGGATCAAACATCATACAAACCAAGTGATTTCAATCCTAGTTCATCTCATGATTTTAATTCAAATTGTGGTTTCACCTTTACACGAGATACAAATCCCTAATCTCTTAGTGAATCCGATTTCTCAAGCTATGAATTCTTAATTCCTTAGTGAATTCAATTATCGATCTCTCCTCTTCCGAATGTTGAGATCAATATTCCATACAAAACAAAGGTGTAGATTCAGGTTAACTCTCGTATTTTAGAATCTAACAACCTAGATAATTAATCCATTAATTTGTCACGAATTAACGGCTAAAGTTCCTATCTTTCTATGGTGATCTAACGTTTACGCAACTTCCGTATGTTGTAAACATATCAATAGCAAACTGATCTCTCGATCTAATTCACATAATAGCATGGTTATAATCAGCAGAACGATACATAAATATGAATTAAAAGATCACAAAAAAAAACGAATAAGGATGTTGAATAAATTAAATACTGGTTTTAAGTATAACCTTTTATCTTTACCTTCTATTATTAATCATACAAAAGGTGCAGCTGTTTTTTCTGCTAACAAGTGTGTTTTGCAAGACAAGAACAAGAAAGTGATTGGTACAAATGAGTTACATAGAGGACTCTATGTCATTGATCAACCAATAAGACTTTTTGTTTCCAATGTTGTAGAAAATTACACTTTATCTGATATATTAGATGATGCTCTTTTATGGCATTACAGACTAGGACACTTGCTAGATAAAAGACTGCAAATCATTAGTTCACAGTCTGCTAATGTCAAATTTTGTAATCATGATCTTTGTAATGTCTGCCCTATGGATAACCTGAAGAAAAATCATTTTCCTTTAAGTACTACTGCTGTAAATGCTGTTTTTGACCTTGTTCATATGGACATTTAGGGTCTATTGAGACAGCATACTGTCAATGGACAACAATATTTTCTTACTGTTGTAGATGATTTTTCCAGATTTACTTGGGTTTTTCTTATGAGGCACAAATCTGAAACCTCTGACCTTGTTAAATTTGTTTCCACTTAGTTTCACAAGATTATTAAAGTAATTAGATCTGACAATGGTGCAGAATTTCAACTCATTGATTTTTATGCTTAGCAGGGTATCATACATCAGACATCTTGTGTAAGTACACCAGAGTAAAATGGTATTGTTGAAAGGAAACATCAGCATCTGCTGAATAAGGCAAAAAGTTTGAGGTTCTAGAGTAATCTACTCATTGAATGTTGAGGTTTTTGTGTTTTACATGCTGTAAAGTTGATTAATGCTACACCTACACCACTGCTGAAGGAAAGCACTCCACATGAAGTGATTTATGGCACTAAACCAGACTATTCTGTGTTTAAAGTTTTTGGTTGGTTAGTCTTTCTTGTACACTTCAGCAGTATAGAACAAAATTTGACTCAAGATGTAGGACTTATGTCTAGCTTGGGAATTCAAATACATCTAAGGGTGCTATTCTCTTAGATATTACCAACAAAGACATCTTTATTGCTAGAAATACTTAATTTCATGAGACTTATTTTCCTTTATTTCAACAGGTGTTAGGCAAGGCTAGCTATCTTGCTGACATGCCGTTCATTTACCAGTAATTGACACTTTTGATGATCTCGAATGAATCGACGGACTCACCAAATATAGGGTCACCGTATGGGCGAGGCATCTAATGAGGAGCATGCACCAGTAAATCAGGCACATGAACCTACCCAACTAAGAAGATCCACCAGAACAAGAAAATCACCAACCTTTTATCAAGGAGGTGCTCACAATGTTCAGCAGACTCCACACCTGCTGAGTGCAGTCATGAGTCTGGACAATCTCTCGGCAAACTATGCCGGATTCATTAATGCCATTGATGCTGTTAAAGAGCCTAAGACTTATAATCAAGCCATCAAGCATGATGAATGGAAGCAATCAATGCAACAAGAAATTGAAGCTCTACAAAAGACTCATACATGGGAAATAGTTTATCTGACCCCAGGCAAGAAACCCATTGGGTGTAAATGGGTGTACATAATCAAACACAACCCTGATGGTTCAGTAGAAATATACAAAGCTAGACTAGTAGCAAAAGGCTACACTCAAACATATGGGATTGATTATCAAGAAACATTTTCCCCTGTTGTCAAAATCACAACAGTTACAACATTACTTGCAGTAGCAGCAGCCAACAATTGGCAACTACAGCAAATGGATGTAAACACTGCCTTTCTGCATGGATATTTACATAAAGAAGTTTATATGCAGTTACCCCCAGGTTGTGCAGCAACCAAACCAAATCAAGTTTGCAGACTTATTGAGTCATTATATGGTCTCAAGCAAGCCAGCAGACAATGGAACTGCAAGCTAACTGAATCTTTGGAAGCTCAAGGATTCATTCAATCCAAAATGATCACAGCCTCTTCACAAAAGGATCAAGAAAATCTTTCATTGCCTTATTGGTATATATGGATGACATCATAGCTGCTAGCCCTAGTGAAGAGTTAATTCAGCAAGTCAAGGATGCTCTATATCAGCAGTTCACCATCAAAGATCTTGGAAAATTGAGATATTTCCTAGGCATTGAGGCTGCTAGACGTCCAAAAGGTATATCCATTTCACAAAGGAAATACATGTTAGGTGTAGTGCCTGAAAGACAATTGTGTATTTGTTTTTTATAATGGATAACAAAATTTATCTCACCTTATTACTTGCTTTGTGCTTGTAAGTAATACACTGCTGCAAACCCTAAGTATATCAGTATGTAACCGCTTAACTCAGTGTATGGCATGCACATGAGGATTGAGTTAGTGGTGATATACTTAAACTGTTAGTCCGTGGTGAACTTAATCAGAGTTTAGGATCTCATGATTAAAACACCAATAATGCGCCCAGAACACCTTAGGATGTGATAGTCTTATCCGGACTGTCGGTATAGGGTACCTGAGTGGGGCATTTATATATGATGGCATTCATATAGGACTGGACCGATTTAATCTGGGTTTCTCGATATAATTCCGTAATCGAGAAAACTTACATTAGATGATCATATATGGATTTACCTTAATCCTGAGGTGATCACAGGGTACTGCTTGTCTCGGGGTAGTGTTTGATGTGTTAGTTAAGGATCACTTTGATATGTGATCTGAGTCACTTCTCGTTGGCACTATTCCCTGATGAGTGAGTAGTTCTGTGTTTCACAGACACGGAATTCATTCCTTCCCGCGGGAAGTAGAGAGACAGTCCCCTTATTTGTTAGCCCTAAGAAAATGATCGATCCCGGGAGTTCATATTAGACTAATTAGCTACTAGTCCGGTATGTGAACTAATTGATCACTTAGGGGTTAATGGTAAATAAGGATAAGATATTCTGAGTCGGGTTTACGGAGACTTCCCACTCAGAATGGACAATCTATGGAGGGTTAGTCCGTATGTAATGATTATATCAATTGACGCTTATTTACTCATAAGATTGAGTGTAAGTATATATCTATAATTGGTAGAGTTCAGTTTCAGGTTTATGGTGCCGTAATCCCGGAATTAATAATTTAAGTGTAGATATTCTGTTCGATGAATATTTTACTTAATTTATTGGAGCTACTGGTTATAGGTCCATGGTCCCCAACGTGACTCCTATAATACGAGTATTTTCTTGTTATTGGGCCTCAGTGATAATTAATTAGTTGGACCAATTAATTGATATGCGAAATATTATTTAGTTGGGCTAAATAATATAATACACAGAAAAGACATTTTATGTGGGCCTAAAACCCTAAGGTGTGGCGCCTCCCTCTCATAAAATGCAAGAATTGATTTTCTTGTGTGATTAATTATTTACTTGGTAAGTAATTAATTAATAAAAGATAATTGATTTGTAATTGATTGATTGCTTTTATTGTGATTTCTTTTTAATTATTTATTTAATTAATTAGAAACTTGGAGGCCAAAGGATTTACTCTCCTATATAAAGAGAGTTCTTCCAAGACATATGAGAGATGAAATTTTCGACATACACACATAAAACACAGAGAAAAACTGGTTCCTTGTCTTGGGTTTCTGGTTGAAAAAAACTTGTAGTTTTTCTTGATGCATATCAAGGAGGTTTCAATTCCAAGGATCGGTGTCCACCAACCGTTGTTTGGAGAACACGTTGGAAGATTGTGGCTACTCATCCAACTATTGGTAAGTAGATCTAAACCCCATTGTAGGAAGTTTAGATCCATTATTTATGATATGTAGTTTATAGATAGTGATCCATCCACTGCGCAAAGATCTGTTCTATACAGATCTGAGCTCCTACATCCTTCAATACACCCTTAACCTCCTAGAAGAATATGATTTTTTGGGAGCCAAACCTGCTAAGATACCTATGGAGTCCAAGCAGACTTTACAACATGGTGATTCACCACTTCT
This sequence comes from Gentiana straminea, assembly GCA_036785695.1. Lineage (NCBI taxonomy): Eukaryota > Viridiplantae > Streptophyta > Magnoliopsida > Gentianales > Gentianaceae > Gentiana > Gentiana straminea. The sequence continues at coordinate 7,549,553 of JAVUPR010000514.1, read as the reverse complement.
AGAAGACAACACTGCATACAGATCACTAGTGGGCAAATTGATTTACCTCACTTTTAGCAGACCAGATATTGCTTTTGCAGTACAACAACTAAGTCAATTTCTAGACACTCCTACTGAAAATCATATGAAGGCAGCTTACAGACTGGTGAGGTATTTGAAGACTAACCCTGGTCAAGGCATCCTATTCCCAGCAGACAACAACCTTGTACTCAAAGGTTTTACAGACAGTGATTGGGCGGGTTGTCCTGAAACAAGAAGATCGGTATCAGGTTATATGATGTTTCTAGGAGATGCTCCAATCTCTTGGAATGCCAAGAAACAAACAACTATAGCTAGAAGCTCATCTGAGGCTGAATACAGGGCCTTGGCAAATGCAGTTTGTGAAATTCAGTGGCTAATTTATATACTCCAAGATTTTCAGGTTCCAGTTCAGTTGCCTGCTGTCTTATTTTGTGACAATGCCAGTGCAATGCACATTGCTCACAATCCAGTTTTTCATGGAAGGACAAAACATATTGAAATTGACTGTCATGTTGTGAGAGACAAAGTAAAATCAGGACTTGTAAAACTTCTTCCAGTCAACACAAAGAAACAAGTAGCTGACATTTTTATCAAGACCTTGGATGCACCTATTTTCTCCCATCTACTAGACAATTTGGGAATTTCAAAGATCTTCCAAAGTTCAAGTAGCTGAAGGGAATGCTGAGTGCAAGCTGTTTATGTACCACTCTTAGTTTGAGGGGTGTTACGGATACGAGTGAAAGAATGCGAGTGCGGCCACACCCCGACGACAAGATAAGGACAACGGCCTGAACTACTAACAGGATGAGGACAGCAGCCTGCTGATCAATTCAGCATGATGTAATCTAGAAAACGGTTATTCAGTTATAGTGTGTAGTAACCGTTTGTAACTAAGTTCTAACTGATTTATGAGGTGTATGAAGTTATAAATACCCCATGATCAGCTAACATTAAAAACTTAACTTGTAACTTTTACTTGATCAATAATAATTCCGTATTTTTGTTTGTGTTTGTAATTCTACAAACTTCATCAGTGGTGAGTTGTGAACTGACATGTACTCGAGATTCTCTTAAATGATTGGGAATTGAAGACAAGTCTATTAAATGATCAACAAAATATGAATCTTTAGATATGAGATATGTAATCGATCATTAATACATTACAAATACAAAGTTTAAACAGGTTGAGTTAGACCGAAAAAGGCACATTGATGTTTTAAAGTATTTATAGATGTAGCTATGTGTGTGTGTGTATATATATAAAATCCGATTTGGTCCGGTTTTAAACAGTTTTATTTTTTTAAATTGGAACCAAATTATTTTTCACGGTTTGGAACAGTTTGGTTTTTTACAATACAAAAACCAACAAAAAATCCACAGTTTATACCTTTCCGGTTTGGTTCGATTTGGTTCGCCGGTTGGTTTGGTTTCCGATTTTTTTTGTTCACCCCTATGCGAGGCTCTCATGTGTTTCTTTTCGAGACTTTTTGCCCTTGCTATTTGTCGAGAATAATATAGTTTGAATATTATTATTAACTCTATATATTTATACTCTTTCCATTCAGTTGAATCAATAAAATCCAATACACTTTGAATTATGTTATGATATCTGAGCATCTCGATTTTCTCTCTCTTGTTAGTATGGGTGAACAAGAAAACCGAAAACCAAATCAACCGGTCGAACCAAACTAGTCCAAACCAAAAATGCGTAAACTGTGGTTTTTTTTTGTTGGTTTTTGTATTGTAAAAAATCTAACCGTAAAAAACAAGTTATATAATATATATGTGTGTGTGTCGACACTATTAATTAATGAGGTATTTATTTGCACCACACCAATCCACTCGTGTACCACTTTACCTTGTATTATAGTAAAATCGACTTTTCATCAGTACATTGTGAGAACTGATCACCATAGTGAACCGATTTTTCATCGGTCCCCCTCATTTATCACTACATGTAAATAACTAATATCTCAGTCCATGATCTATTAATATTTCAATCAACTACCTCACACACGTGGTTTGATACCCATCCTAATAGGACCTATCACAATATGAAATAAAAGTGTTATGATCATCTTAATTTGAAAATATGATAATATAATGGTGTGTGTGCATGTGCATATATATAGAGAGAGAGGAAGAGAGTATCCAGTGACATTCGAGTTATGGTGTATTGTAGATGGAGAATGAGAATCTTGTATGATTGTCGTATGAATAATGTCATGAATTCGCTGAACCTTTATTATGCCATTTCAGTGAATTATTTGTAAAAAAAAAAGGACTAAAAACCGGAAAAAAAACCATAACCAAGTCGATCCAAACCGGACCGGATAAAATGGTTTTACCTAGCTATGATTCGGTTTTGGTTTGTAAATTTTAAAACCGTAAAAAATGGTTTGGTTTAAAAATGGTTAAAATCCGAAAAATCGGACCATGTACACCCCTACTTGTTACGACAATTATTCTCTAAACCCTAACCTCAAAAAAAAAAAAAAAAAAACAAACAAACAAACAAACAAAATTTCGGCCGCATCTTCTCCGACTGCTCTCTTCCTTCTTCAACTTCCTATTCATGACCTTTTTCTTCTCCTTAATTTCAATTGGATCCTAATTGTGCTTGCAGTCAGTCTCGGGCACCACCCATTGAACAATTTCTTCGACTTGGCTTGACGTGGAAGAAGAAGTCATCCTAGTCTTGGACAAGCCACGAGCTTGCCGGAGCTGCTCGACCCGGAATTCAGTGTTTGTTGTTCATGTTTGAGCTGCTCCGGTGGTACTTTCCCTCCGATATGCTTTCTCACCGGCGGCAATATCCCTTTCACCGATCTATCCACTTTCTCCTCATCCCGTCACCGTCGCCGGAAATATCCTTCACACCGGCCACAATTACTCTTGCAGCCTTTTTTCTAAAAACTTTTTCTTGTCTTTCTCATGACTTTGGTCCGGTTTACTATTGCTTAGTGAGTTAAAAAATTAAAAAAAAAAAACCAAAACAATCAAAATCAAAAAAAAAAAAAACCCCACCAAAAACAGAGGAATGGCAGATCGACAAAACAGTCAACTTCTGTTCTATCATGCACAGTGGTCATAGTACGGATTTTTTTCGAGGCCGGGGGCGAGGCTGTGATCGTGGAAACCCTCGTCCCCCACACTCCGGCTTCTCTAATGGTCCAAAATTCTCGACCTATCAGATTTGTGCCGCCACCGGCCATACCGCAGGAGCCTGCCCCTTGCGATATCAGCGCTCCCCCCTCTTCAAGGATATGCGACGTCTGCACACCCTGGATTTAATTGGATTGCTGATACCGGGACCACTCATCATCTCACTCATGATGTTCGAAATCTCAACCTATCATCCGCACCTTATGTTGGGTCCGACAAAGTGCATGTAGGTGACGGTACAGATTTATATGTTACTCATTTTGGCTCTTCTTCTGTAAATTTCCCTTCCCAGCCATTTTATTTATCTAGTATTCTTGTTATCCCCTCAATCACTAGAAACCTCTTGTCTGTGCATAAATTTGCCTCTGACAATTCCTTGTATTTTGTATTTCATGGGTCCTACTTTCTTGTAAAGGATTACTCGGGTCCACCTCCACCTCGAAGATTTGTTAAGGATGGACTCTATCACTTCTCCACCCCGATCCATCCCCCATTGCTCCTGCTCAAGCCCTTACCTCCTCTCTTACCTCCCCTACCACGTGGCATCAGCGTCTCGGTCCTCTTACTCTGTCCTTCGCCAAACCTTAAAATGTCTCCCTACTTTTACTCCTACTAAAGCACCCCATGATGTGTGTGCCCCGTGTTAGTTAGCCAAAAGTCACCGTTTTCCGTTATACACTTCTGATTTTACATCTACTGCTCATTTGGGCTTGATCTACTCTGATTTGGGGCCCCTGTTATGAACTTTCAATTTATGGTTCCCGTTATTATGTCAGCTTACTGGATGACTTCACAAAATACCTCTAGCTCTATCCCCTGAAAAATAAATCCGATGTTGAAACTATCTTTCCTGACTTCCTTGCAATGATTGCACGCCAGTTTAATACCAAACTAAAATCCATCCAAACTGATTGGGGTGTTGAGTATCGCCGCATTCACTTTTCTTACCTCTCTTGGCATCTGTCATCGTCTTTCATGTCCCCACACCCATGAACAAGTTGGTGCCATTGAGCGCCGCCACTGTCAAATCGTTGAAGTCACACTTTCTCTACTTGCTCAATCCAACCTTCCGCTTCCCTATTGGGAGGCTGCCTTTATCACTGCCGCTTATCTCATCAACCATCTTCCCACCAAAGTCCTCCATGACAAGTCCCCTTTTGAAATGGTCTACCATCGATCCCCTGAATATACATTCCTTCGCGTCTTTGGTTGTGTGTGCTGGCTCTATCTTCGTCCCTACAACCATCATTAAACTGATTTCCGCTCCAAAACTTGCATCTTTCTCGGCTATAGTCCTTCACACCACGGTTATAAATGTCTGGAGCTTGCCTCTGGCCGTATCTATATTGCTCGCCACGTTGTTTTCGATGAATCCGTCTTCCCTTATACACCTTCTCCTTCCAAACTCACACTTGATAATCTCACTGTCCTGCTTCCTGTCTTCCCGCTAGCACCTCTACAAGATCCGCCCGGCACCACCCGGCACCAACCCCTTCGGCTCCTGCTCCCAAGCCCTCCCCGCCCACCTCTCTTGCGTCCACTTCAGTCTTGGCCTCTCCAACCTCGTCTCCTGACCACCCTGCTCCCACTCATACCATGGTCACTCGAACAAAAACCAATTCTCTCAAGCCTATCTCTCGGCCTGACTTTATCTGTTATCCTCTTCCTAAAGCCCTTGTTGCCTCACCGCCTCCATGGACCCTACTTCCTATACTGAAGCCTCCAAACACCCGAATTGGCGTAATGCTATGAGAGAGGAAATTGACGCATTGTTGTGCAACCATAGCTGGGATCTTGTGCCTCCGCATCCTCGAATGAATATTGTTGGATATAAATGGGTTCTTCGCACTAAACATCATGCAGATGGCCGTTTTGAGCGTCACAAGGCTCGCCTTGTGGCCAAGGGTTTTCATCATGCCGTAAGGGTTGATTTCACTGACACATTTAGTTCGGTCGTTAAACCGGTCACTATTCGTCTCCTTCTGTCTCTTGCCGTTTTGCAGGGTTGGTCTCTCCGCCAGGTGGATATTCAGAACGCTTTCATCCATGGGCATTTATCTGAGCCCGTTTATATGCAGCAGCCGCTTGGATTTGTTCACCCTGATTATCCAGACTATGTTTGCCATCTTCGCCGCAGCCTTTATGGCCTTCGTCAGGCTCCCCATGCTTGCTTCTCTCGCTTCACCGATGTCTTGACTCAATTTGGCTTTGTCGGCTCCAAAGCCGACACCTCCTTATATATGTATTCTCGTGATGGTGCTCGCGTTTATATTCTAATTTATGTGGATGATATTATTATTACTGACTCGTCATGTTCTCTTGTTGAGCAGATTATCTCTTATCTTGGCCGGCACTTTCCGGTTAAGGACATTGGTTCTCTGTGGTATTTTCTTGGCATTGAGGTACTTCCTACCTCCGATGGGCTATTTCTCACTCAGCGCAAGTATATCTTTCAGCTTCTGCAGCGTGCCTCTCTAGACAAGGCCAAGCCTTGTCAGACACCTATGTCGGCCTCTACCCGACTTACATTTGACGACGCCCTCCCTACACCGATCCTTCGCTTTACCGCACTATTGTTGGCGGGTGACAGTATCTCAGTTTCACTCGGCCTGATATTGCCTTCGCGGTCCACAAGGTTAGTAAGTATATGCATTCTCCTACCGACGCTCACTGGGTTGCAGTTAAATGTATTCTTCGGTATCTTAAGCACACTATCTCCGATGGTCTCTTCTTCTCCCGCCGGTCCCCTATTTCGCTCCGGGCTTATTCTGATTCTGATTGGGCCACTGACAGTGATAATCGCCATTCTTTTGGGGCATATAGTGTCTTCCTTGGTGATAATCTCATTAGTTGGCGTAGTAAGCAACAATTGACGGTTTTCAAGAGTAGCACTGACGCCGAGTATAAGACTCTTTCTAACACTGCCGCAGAACTCCAGTGGCTTTGCAGTCTTCTTCGTGAGATGCAGGTTCCGTTGTCTTCCCCGCCTACTCTTTGGTGTTATAATATTGTCGCCACCTACCTTGCTCACAATCCGGTGTTTCATGCCCGCACGAAGCACATAGAGACCGACTTCCACCATGTTCGCGAATTAGTTGCAGTTCTCAAGCTCGACATCTCTTTTATCTCCTCGAATGATCAGTTTGCCGATGTCCTCACCAAACCGTTGGCTCAGCCTCTTTTTGCCAATTTAAAGTTCAATCTACGTGTTCAGCCACTTCCCACGGGATTGCGGAGGCGTGTCGAGGATACACTACAAGAAAAAACAGCTTTTGCCACAACAAAATGTCGTAGCTAATACTCAAAAGTCATGGCGAATAAAGTATTTGCCACGACATGCCGTGGCAAAAAAGTTGTGTCGAAAAACCTGTTTCTAATAACTTTTTGACACAACGTGCATTGTGACAATAATTTCTAGTATTTTTGCCACAACAAGTTGTTGCTAATACATTCCTCCCATGTTTCCTTGGTGCGACGTGGCATCGACGTGGCATCTGACGTGACAATCTGACATGGCCTCTGACGTGGCACACCACGTTGTGGCTAAAAATGGCTGATGTGGAACCTTTATTTGCCACAACTCGTCGTGGCTATTGAATACATACAAAATTGCCACAATTTGTGTCGTGGCTAATACTAATATTTTTTTTAATAATTGTTGTTTTGGTAATTTCCTCTCGACCATGCAACAAAACTTTAAAAACAATAAACTATTTTGTCAAATATTAAACAATACAAAAACACAACTTGACCAAAACTAAAGTATCAAAACTACACCGAAAGAACTTGAAATTGATGTATTTGTAAAAGTATAGTACCAATATAATGACTAGTTTTCACCTAAGTGAGCACAATCCCTCTCTTGATGATGGAGCACATGATGGACCACCATAATCCGTATCTCTAGCATCATACAAAAGCCATTGCCTCTTTTCTTGCCTCCACAAACACCACGGTAAGCTTGCTGCAAAATGCAATCAATTCACACACAAAAAAAGTGATCAAAGCTGATAAAATGAAGCACACACCTGAGCATAAGTGTTATTGTACAATAAGGCACATTAAGAAGTGTTACAGTGGTGAGATTCATGTACAACAAAACAAGAACAGTTCACATTCATAGTTCAGAATCATAACAAGATTAATTATCATCATCCGTCAATTATTATTATCATCCCCCAATTATTATGTAAAAAAAAAAACATGTTCATGTTCATAAGAAAATTCCAGATCTAAAAAAAGAAGCCAAGGTTGCTGATGTACACTTCACAATTTAGGTGACTGTCCCCCTAGAGAATGAACCTACAGTTTATGTTGTTTTTGAACCGATGAACGTAAAGAAATGAAGAACAGCAATGTCATGTGTACAAATCACAACATAATCCTCTAAATAATATTTATCCAAGTCTTCAAACATTTGCTTAAGCCATTTTTTCTACTAATGAAAGGGCTCATGTATAATTTTTCATGTGCATTGTCTTCACATTCATAGTTCAGAATCAAAACAAGAACAGCTCCCCAGTTCAATACAAGTTCAGATGTACAGCAAATTTAGCAAATAAGTTCTTGGGCAGTCTGCATGCCTTCCCCCCCAGCCCCTCCTCCAACGATGCCATACAACCAGCCAGAAAAATGTATTCCACCCATTCCTAGTCATATTTGTGCTCAGGAAGCAAACAGGCATAGTCTAAACATTTCTATCAGCCTTGATATTGATAATACTAGGACACATGTTCTCCCCCATAAGGTCATAGATTTTGATCAAGATACTTAGAAAAGTACATCGTAGGATATGTGCACCCACCCGGAAGTATATGTTCATGGAGAAGAAACATGGGCTAGATAATTCAAAGACAAGGAAGCATTCACATACTATGTTTCGGTTTGCCAAAGACAAGTATGGAGTAGAAAAGGATTTCTTGCTTACCTGATTGGAAGCTTATGGGCGAAAATCCAGTAAAGGCTGAAGAACCAAAATGGAGCATATAACCATGGTCTTCAATGCTTTTTACACATGCAGTCAAAACCTGTCCAACAAACATTTGCATTCATAGGACACAGGAAGAGCTAATGCGTACATAAATAGGATTCATTATAACATTAAGTTAAACCCACCTGAGATGGGTGCTTTATTCTGTTTCCCAGAAACGGGCCACTATGAATATCTGGAAAAATAAATAGTAGAAAAGAAATTTATGCAGTCGGTCATTCAAAAATCACTGATATATGGAAAGGACTCCTTGTTCAATCTGCTATAATGACTTGGTCTAAATGCGAGATGGCGCAAACATGTGGGAGCTTTTCGCATCCCTTTAAGGACTTTAAGAAGATGGATACACTCGCGATAAAAAGTTATCCACAGATGACTCGGATGAGAAGCAGAAGGATCAAAAAAGAGGATGAAACTACATACCATTCCCTCATGAATAGCATCTAGAGTTAAACTCTTGTGCAGTAAGGACAGACGTAAAGAGAGCCAAATCCTTCTCTTCCCCTTTTCATTTTTGTCATCATCCACATGTAGGACAACACAAGAAACGAGTTGGCCCACATGAAATATGCCACAGAGAGATTAGTACTTTTGATATCCTGATATCCAAAAGTAAAAAAATGCGAAAATAAGTGGCACTATTCGTGTTCATGTCTTCTAAATATTCAAAATCAAGAGACATCATTGAGCTGAATACAACATCATTAGCAATGTATACGACATCATTGAAATCAAAACCAACATCTGTAGCAATGTAAGACATGGCAACATGAACAATTTCACAGTACAGGGAGGGATTGGAATGATAAAAATCCTCTGACGAGCATTAAATCCTCCACTTCTGGTTGTCTCGACATTTTTCTTCCATATTTAATCCAGTAGAAACATATTTGATTTGTTCAAATGCATCCTTCAATAATGAAAGCAAGCTTTCTGCTCGCAACAATGTGAAAAAGGCTGCTAACTTTAAACCAGAAAAGGAGCACCACATACAATAACAACATTTCTGCCTAAAACAGAGAAAGAAACAACATAAAATCCATAAAATCCACATTCTGCCTAAAGCTGCATATACTACTAAAGGCCCTTGTTTGACATGTTTTCACTCCACTAAAAGCACGAAGAAATATGAATGCCCACGCCTTTTGTTCTTTGGGGGAAAGAGGGTGCATGCATCAGTACTGGTAATGCAGGATTAATGAAGTATGAAAATTGACGTTGAAGGCAACATTGATAAAGGCCAACAATCCTAGAACAGAGGTCAAAAGTATTCGTGTGAAGACATGTATTCAAGGCTACAGCCTACAGACATAAACTTTTGTGTAGAGTTATTTCCAATTTGAGAGTGAAGCATTGAATCATAGAACGCAGCAGCAAATATAGTAATACAGCATGTGCTCAAGAATTAGCCATTCATAAAACAACCGAGTACATACATTGTAACCTAAAAAATCATTCCAAAGAAAATGCTCCTTTACTTGCCTAAAAATAACCTTAAAGCAATGCCTCGATTACAATAAACACATCACAATGACAGGTTTTTCCCACTGTCCACTAGTTAAAAAAGCTACTGAAGCTTCCCAAAGAAAAACAAAAGTCTAGAATAGTGAAACTAAAGGAAAAAAGCCAACTTTTTTGCGTATTCTTCTTTAATCTGGAAAGTACGGTTAAAAGCGAATACTCCACTCCAAGTTGACATAAGAATACTTAAAATATAGAAAAAAATAATGGCCAAAAGTGTTTACTATTGAGAAGAATAAGAAGAACAAATTTAGAAAGAAAAGCTTTCTCTTTGCTAGATCTAGCACCAAAAAGAAGACTTATATGCTTTCCATATGTGTATTTCTCTGATGGAGTAGCTCAGAATTACACACAAAATAAGTACAAAAATAAATAATCATACAAGCCATTAAAATTAAATTATAGAATCCGTTTTCTGGTGGCAAGTTTCGTCACAGAATTGGACAACTGAATTCACTCAAAACATCATCTGAACAACTTAAAATGGATTAATCCATCAAAACACCAAAAGAGAAGAACCGATAACTTTAAATGTTTTCCATATATGTATTTTACAGCCAAACATTTTTAAGTCATAACAACACCTCCACTAGCCATAAACTAGCAAACTTCTGCAAAAAGATGGAGGAAAAATAAAATATAGAAAACAACGGAGCAACCGAAGCATCTCTTAGTCGAACATAAAAAGCTGTTGGAATGGTTAATAGTTGAGCATATAAACTGTAATGGAAATTGGAAAAAATGAGGGAAAACATGGGTAAACAAAAATTACTCACAGAAGATTAAATAACAGAGTTCCAGCACCACTAGCCAGAGAATCTTCAGTTCTTCCACCACAAAATAGTGCAGCGCGGTGGTCCGGTGGTGGAGCTCCATCTTCAGGCCTCAGAAGGCCGCTGCTTGCACCTGCTCCTCGTCCTCGCCGGAGTGCGGAGTCTACCAGTGCCGGGAAATTGAAGAGCTGATAAACAGAAGCATAAACCCACCATTCATGAGTTTAATGAGAAATCGAGATGAGAACACTCACCTTAAGGTTTTGATTGATACTGCTGCTTTTAGGCTTTGCAAAACGAAATCGGTGTTTGAGTATTCTGATGCGGATCTTCTCAGTTTCTTTGATTAGGTACAATTGCTGGAAAAAAACGTTAGAAGATGGCCGCTGATTTGAGTTTGGTCGATTTGGATTAAATGGACGTAAACCGTCCGAATTTTGGATGCACCCTCCATATTGAGGCGAATTCCGTCCATTTTTGGACGGTGCATCCAACATTTGGACGGTTTACGTCCATTTTGTCCAAATCTCTAAAACCGTCCAAATTGGGACGGTTCCATATGGCCTCTCCGTCCAAACAGAGGACGCACCGTCCAAATATGGACGGATTCATCCAATTTGGACGGAAACGTCCAATTTCAAACCCTTATCAGTCATTCTTCCTCATTTCCAGCCGTTTCAAGCAAAACCTCTGGAAAAAAACGCAGAAAAGCAGCCATATTTGGACGATTTACAGCATTTCAATCCTTCCATTTCTCAGAGCAAATTTGGATGATTACAATGGCTAATCCTTCGTCTTCTCAGAGTCAAGAAGCACCTAATGTGAGTGTTTATGGTTTTTTTTTTATTTTTTTACAGTCTTTTCCAATTCCGTTTTTCATTTCGTTTTTTGTTTATTGTTATTTGATTTTGTTGGGTAATCATACATACGATTTGAATTCATATCCTATTTGATTTTGTTATTTGATTCGAATTAATCCTATTAAATTTTGTTATTTGATTATGACAGGATTTTTACGGTTTATGTCACCATGAATATCATGTTATTTGTTCGATTGGGATTCAACGGTGTTATAGGGTTTAGGGTTTAGATTCAAATTCATATATTGTATGATTATATGTATGTATGATGAAGTGATTTTAGAAATCGAAATGATATGTATGAATATTATAATTCGAATGGATATGTATGAAAATTAGTAATATGTAATTAGTAGCTTAGGGTTTATGTATGTACTGATGTTCATGTAAAATTCGAAAATTCATGTATAATTTAGAGATCGTCATGTTTCATGTTCAATAGTGTGTTATTTTATTGTTGGATTTGAATTCAATTCATGTATGGTATGATTAAATGTATGATGGGGCATTTAGAAGTAATTTATGATAGTGTAAGAATATGTATGATAGTGTTATAATTTTTTATTTGATATCCTAGTGTAATTTTTGATAGTATAATGTTAGATTCTATGATAGTAGTATTGCTAATTATTTAAATTTGACAATGAGTAGGACTGATCACAGGGAGTATAAATGCCCTTGAAATTATCGGTAACAAGAATGTGATTTAAAAAATTGAAACAAATGACAAATTAATGTCGTTTGAAAACACATGAAAGAATATCTCGAACTGAATTCCATGGTACTCCTTGGCCTGATGAGGTTCTTAGAATTGCATGCTTTCCCTAGGGTATTTTCGATTCCTTCTGATCCGCTGTGTCATGCCTAATCTCCATGCTTTGTATTGGGGCTCCTGGTAGGTAGCTCATAGAAAATTTCATTAGGTCTCGCTCAACGAAGCATCTTTTCCCCGTCTCCAAGGCACTGGTAAATCCTCAGCCGGAAGTGAGGCACCCCTTAGATTGAAAATATAATTTATGTTCTGCCGGCTCCGTCCGGCATCCGTTCTCCCTCGTCATCATCAAGTACTCTATGACGTTGGTAAAAACACTACTATCTTCTTCTCTTACCCCCCTCTAACGTTACAACACAACACAACACAAAACAACGATGTTCCGAAAAACAAAAAAAAAAGATGATAAGACATTTCGGTTATATATATATATCTTTATTTATTTATTTATTTATATGTGTGTGTGTGTATATATTTATTTATTTATTTATTTATATATGTGTGTGTATATATATATATATATATATATATATATATATATATATATATATATATATATATATATATATATATATATATATATATATAAATACTCACACGTACAAATCCTATTTACTATTTATTGTAAACAATTATTTACTTCATACGTATATATGTATATAAATTGAATAAATACAAATCTATTTACTATTTTTCTGAAAACAATCTTATTTACTTTATATATATATATACACTATACTATACTATACTATACTATACATATTACCCTTGTCTTTTGTCAAAAAAATATGAAATCATTTTAATAACTATTTAAGGAAAATATAAAATCTTTTTAATCGCAAAAACACACGCACACATATATATATAGTATACATTGTGTGTATATATATATATATATATATATATATATATATATATATATATATATATATATATATATATGCAATATATTTTTTGCGAAAAATAATCATTTGTATTTAAAATGACTCGCAGCTTTCCACATTTGGGACACAAGGAGAATATATTCATCCACAGGATAAGGTGTTTGATACCAAATTGAGGTACCATTCGGAAAGAAGAATCTATGAAAAACTAGAATCCGAGTTGGTGCGGTATCCTGACGGCGATGATCGTACCTTGTTAACTAGATTGGAAGACTCAGTGTTTGGTCAATTTATTACATGGTATCGTGATAACTGGGCGTTCAAAGGGCGGCTAATAGCATTCTTGTATTTCCAAATGGTTTATCCCGACCGCGACGATGAACTTCATTTTAAGATTGGCGAGAATAGAGTGAAGTTCGGCAAAAGAGAGTTTGCAATGACAATGGGGTATAGATTTGGAGATGAAAACCTTCGATTCACCAATATCAAGGTGTTTTGAGGAGCCTTGTGACCTAAGAAGGTGCGCCGGGACTGTGACTATGGCAAAAATCTTAGCAGCGATGAGGACAAGGCAATGCGACACTGAAACCGTATATCGGATGGCTTTAGTGTATGTTATTTATGGGTTATTAATCGGACAAGACACCGAACTGTAATACCGAATCATATATTTTATATCGTCGAGGACCTAGAACGGGTTAGAACTTATCCGTGGGGGCAGTATCTGTTTAACAACTTCATGTGGAACTGGCGTAAACAAGTACAACACCTACGGTTACTTGGGCCGAAAAGTGATGAGAAGGCCTGTCATCCAACGATATCCGGTTGTCTATATGCCTTACATGTGTGGGCTTTTCATGCCATTCCAGCCATCGCTCTGAAGGGGAAATTCGCAATTGTGAGAGAGGGACATGAGAACGATCGTCCTACCATGCTGAGGTGGAAGTTCTCGAACGGCAGGGTGTATTCCGGTAGTCTGGCATCCCCACAGTTTGCTGTATCGGTAAGTATCGTATTTTAATTTTTATCAATCCACATTTTAAATAAATTGTATCTAAAATCGTGTTTTTTCATGTATTCAGGACGGAATGCCCGGTGATGTTTTGAGAACCCCCGAAGATAGGGATTACGTAATTTCACTAGGGTTGCCGGCGGCGGATGTTACGGCTGTACCTCGTGTCCTACATGTCCCTCCCGTCAGAAACACACCACCGGTCATTCCCGTCGGAATCACACCGTCCCGTGCCTCTGGTCAACGCATAGAACGTGAGCGTCCCGAAATTGATGAAGAGGACGCTCGACGTAGGCAGTCGAGGCGTACAGATTATGCGTCTACCTCCGGGAACCTGCAAGGCGATGATACTATATCCCTAAATGTGCAGGCTGAAGAACTGAGGCCAGTAATTACTCAAATCATCGAACAAGAGCTGGATAAAACTAAGTCGGAGTTGAGTGTTGCGAAGACTGAGTTGGAAAAAACCAACTCCAAGTTAAGAAATGCAAATACTGAGCTTCAAAAGACTAACTCCGAGCTAGGAGCTGTGAAGGCTCAGTTAAGTGAAACGATGCGTGGGTTAGCTGAAGTTAAGGCTGATTTGGCATTTTTTAAAGATCAGCATTCAAATTTTGTCAAATGGGTGGAACTGCAGGCAGCTAGACAGGTATGAATTATCTTGCACATACGAATTTGACAGCCGTATTTATATTGTTAACACACGAATCTGAATTATTAATAAGGTGGTAATCAGTCATCCCAGTCCCAGCCTCCGCAACACTTCAACCCCGACGATCTAATAGGTAATTTGTATTATTAACATAGGTATTTTATTGTTTGTTATCGTTAATTGATGATCTCGATTATATTTGGTATAGCAACTCCCGAGGGTATGAGAGATGCCGCTACTGACACCAGTCAGACCGCTACATTTGGTAAGTTATTTGATTTTTCTTTTTGAACCTAGAAATTACATTGTGAAAAACTATCTAATTTTATTGCTGTCGTTAAATTATTATCTCGATTATATTTGGTATAGACACTCCCGAGCCTATGACAAAGTCCGCTACTGCCAACAGCCAGACATCGGTTGTGGAGCGTGGGATCGATTTTAGTAAGTTTGTAGATATTTAATTTTGAAACTAGAATTTACATTGTGAAAAAGTATCTAACTCGATTCCTATATATGTTTATAGAGAGTTAATGTATATTGATTTGTGTATTATTAACATTCAAAATCTAATTTTATTGCTGTCTTTATTTGATTATCTCGATTATATTTGGTATAGGCACTTCCGAGCCTACGACAAGGGCCGCTACTGGCACCATTCAGGAATCGGTTGTGGAGCCTGAGATAGATTTTAGTAAGTTTGTAGATATTTAATTTTGAACTAGAAATTACATTGTGAAAAACTATCTAACTCGAATTCCATATTGTTTATAGAGAGTTAATGTATATTGATTTTTGTATTATTAACATTAAAAATCTAATTTTATTGCTGTCGTTAATTGATTATCTCGATTATATTTGGTATAGACACTCCCGAGCCTACGACAAGGGCTGCTACTGACACCATTCAGGAATCGGTTGAGGAGCCTCAGATCGATTCTAGTAAGTTTGTAGATTTTTTGTTTTCAAATTAGAAATTACATTGTGAAAAACCCTCTAACTCGATAATGTATTGAATATTGTTTAGCTGCTGGTCCAACTGATATTCAATTGGGGAAACGAAAGGCGGATTATGCAACTGACAGAAGATTGACAACCCGTCGGACTATTAACCAACCACGATATTTACGTGATGGGTCGCACGTTGTCGGTCCGCGCAGTGCTAGTAGATGGTCAGCGTTGATAAAATTTCCGCAAGAGTTGGAAGACCAATTTATCTCCTGGTACGAACAAGAAGATCCACCCTCAATAGAGATTCCCACGGGCCTCGCATTTGGAGAACAAATGGGAGATCGGGCGGGCAAGGCGTGGTTCGAACGTCTCCATGGGAAGTATGCAGAGTTAGACCGAGAGGTATATTCTTGTGACTTACATTTTCATATATCTGAAATTTTCATATGTCTGATTTCATTATATCTAACTTCTTTTTTGCATGCGTACAACATATCGATGGGTTCCCGGACCTTATACGACGCCAAATGGAAGTATATCCAGAATGCTTTGACCCGCATACGGCCATTGCCTTCTCTGAATTCTCCTTATTTTGCGGTCAGGGTCATATAGATCAGGGAACGACGCCTAACAAAACGCTTATTCCAAATCATTTGATTCAGTACGTCAAGCAATGGAATGAAAATACAGTGGTGTACATGCCCTGGGCTATATATCCTGGTCACTGGGCTGCTGTCGAAGTGTCTATTCCCCGCTGGAAGATTAGAGTGTATGATTGTCTGATCGGGGATAACTATAAGGAGAGGGAATATGTGAAGGATTATACAAGAGCATTCGGTGTTTCGTTGAGGAGAGTGTTTGAGATGGATGCTCGTCTACGTAACCTCCCACAAATGCTTGATCTAGAGAAGCCTCCTATTACGGTCAGAGCAGTTACGGCTAACCGCGTACCACAAATGCCAATCCCGTAAGTGTTATAAACTTCAAACTATTTATAATAATATACAGTATACATTATTTTCTTATCATTTGATTAATCAAAATTTACATTATGTACAGGGGTGACTGTGGGGTATACACGGTCAAGTTCATCGAGCATTTGCTGCACAAAGAAATTTTTTCATTGATCACACCTGATAATATGTTGTTGTTAAGACATAAAATGTGTGTGCAGTTGTTTCATCAGTACATAGATCTTTAGATATTTATGTATTTTTGGTGAATGTATAAGCACTTGTTGGTGTATAGTCACTTGACATTTTGTTTGTTTTATCTCAACTTATGGCGTTGTAATATTTATATTATAAATTTTGTTAGCTTTTTATATTATCAATTTTTATTCCTGTTGTTTAAGTGGTGGTGAGTTATGACCATCCAAAGTTCGAAGAATTCGGTTTTTTCGTATATACATATTTATCGATCAACTAACAATTATGTTTTGTTCGAAGTAAGCAGTAAAAACAAATGTGTTTCACCTCAAAATAAAAATAAAAATCTAGTCCGATTGCATAAGTTAAAAAAACAAGTCCGATTGCTCGTCGAAGATCCATTACAATTGTTAGAAGAAAGAAATAATAAACAAGAAATCATACAACAAAAATATGCAACTTTAATACATGAAGTGTATTAATGGTGGAGTACATCCTCCTTCTCCTCACATGTGATCAGGACACCACCAGCTACAGACTAGCGACAAAGCATTAATTTATATAGTTTTAATAAAGCATCTTCTTAATGAAAGGAAACATATTATCATTAGCCTAACCCAAGTTGAAATGTTGGCTCCTAAACAAACCAAGGGTGGTCACAAAAGTTGAAATGTTGGCTCCTAAACAAACCAAGGGTGTCGCTATAGACGGGGCCCCACTCGTCGAAGATCATCCATTACAATTGTTAAAGAAAGAAACAATAAACAAGATGGAACACACAATTTAAGAAAATACGGATTCGACATAGTCCATTAGCCGAACCCAAGTTGAAATGTTGGCTCCGAAACAAACCAATGGTGGTCACTATAGATGATAGGGGAGGTTTCCTGATCAATGTCATCATTGTCATTGTTAAAAAAACTCTTTTTTATCTCGCACTTCCGAAAAAACTTAAAATCAAGGTCGATGGTGTGAAAACACTTCCTGATGTCGAATTCCAAAAACCAGCGAGAGGTTCCCCACTCTTCTTTCTGGTATGTGAAAATCTCTTGCGAGAGCCGTGATAAGAAACGGATAATAGAGATAACCATCACCAGCCATGCTAAGCGATATGTTACCAATCCTGTGAACGATGTCACGTCCAAAATCAACTTCACGATTCAAAACTGCGTACAAAAAAGTTTTCAGTTCATTGCTCGGTTGAGCGGTGTGTACGGTACCATAAACACTACTAGCAATCCATTCGAACATAACACGCAGCCATTCGTTAGGATATTGACGCCTCTCAATATGAAATTTGAATGCCTCAACATTGAAAGAGCTGTAGTATGAGAGATTGTATGTTTCCACTCCAGGAACACGATAGTAGCGATTGATCCAATCCGAAGTGAAGCAGACATCTACTCCACGTAATTTGTACACCCCTGATACTGGTATTGTATCATGCGACACATTAATTTTTGACCTGACAAGTGTGTAGAATTCACAAACAATTGATCGGTTCATAGTCGAGGTCGGTGCGGGACTACGTGCGAGCTGGTCTGACGAAATTCTACGTAAGAGAATCTTTAGATTGGTAGGTAGAGTCTCCCATTGAATTCTCCTCTCTCCGACAACAGCTCTATCTTGAAAGTGCCAAATCCAATTGTGACGCTCATGGACTGTTGTGAACCGATTTAGCAGCGTATCCTCATCGTAAAAGTGAGTTATACCGTGCTGTCTCACTGGCCGATGAGGATGCCATTCCGGGAGAATTTCATTTTCGGGATTAAAAATCTGAATGTTAGTAGGAGGGGAATCCGAGTCAGACATTGTGTCTAAGGCAGAGTAAAAATGAGGGTTATGCATGGGTAGTGTAAAATTCATAGTATATATAGAGTTTTCGATGTAAGAGGTCATGGTCAAGTCTTGTCAATCAATCAATGGTCCTGTTGAAATTTGGACAGATTTCGTCCAAAATTTGGACGGAATCCGTCCATTTTTTGGACGGATTCCGTCCAAATATTGGACAGTGAGTGAATTCGCAGGGTTTCTATACTTTCAATCAATCAATGTTCCTGTTGAATTGTCATGGTGTCGGAGATATTTTTGAAAAAAGTTAAATGAAGGTGTAGTCAATGTCAAAGCATAAAGTAATATCTGCAAAATTCAACAAGAACATTGATTGATTCAAGGTACGGAATCCATCCGAATTCACTTACTGACCAATAATGAAGGAATCCGTCCAAATTTTGGACGGACTCCGTCCAAAATCCAATAGGAACATCGATTGATTGAAAGTACAGAAACCGTCCGAATTCACTCACGTCCAAACAAGGATGGATCCAATTAGACGGATCCGTCTAAATTTAGACGGAATCCCTCCTAATTTAGACGGAATCCAATTAATGTCAAAACATAACTAGCCATGTTCTCCAAGCCCGAAGACAAGACTTGACACCGTACCTATGTGTCCTACCTATATGTCATGTGTGGTCACTATCGGCGGGTCCCACACTTCAAGTGATTGTGATTATTGGATTTAGGCAGGCCATATAGGTACAGTACAATGTTACTATAGACGTGAGGTAATATCTCCATAATTAAACAAGAACATTGATTGATATATTTGTGAAAAAAGTGAAATCAAAGTGTAGTCAATGTCAAGACATAACCACTATTCCCGTCTAAATTTAGACGGAATCCCTCCTATTTTTCTTTCTCCTCGTAATTAAATATAATGGATTTTGCTTTATGATTTCATCTCGGGGCTTCTACAGAACTACTGCTATATAGTTCTATTGTGTTAAAACAAAAGACTTTGTTAAAGTTGGTGATTTTTGTTGAATGCCATTGTCTGATTAGTTTGATTAGGTCTTATTTACTTTTATGTTTACATACTTTAGACTACCTCTGTAGAATGAAAACTTGTTATGTAACTGCTACATTGGCTTACATACATAAAAAGAAAGAGTAATGATACATTGGCTTTCATACAAGGCTTACAAACTTAAAAAGAAAGAGAGTAATGATACATTGGCTTAAATAGGATAGGACGACGTCTTAATAAATGCTCTTCAATGTCTAGTAATCACCACATTAAACACGACATGATTTTCTATAGGTTCATCAACGACTTCAAAGGTGCATTCATCTCCAACATTTAGGTCATTGTCGGTAATGAAATCATTCAACCCGCTTAAACGAACTTGTTGATAGTTTGAAATAGAAGCTACAATTCTAGCACGCCATGATCTCCCTGTGGCAATTCGCAGTTCAACCGTCTTGTTTCGCAACATGTCGTTTGTTCTAGCAAATGGCATTGGAATATTCTACAAATCACAAACAATTTTAAATACTGTTAAAAATTGCAATGAGGAAGAAAGATACACAAGAAAACAACTAAAAATATCAAAACTTCATCTCTCACCACATAACCACGTGAAAATGACCAGTTTGCCAGCGTCATCTGAAAATGGGGATTTTGGTGACTTGCACCTGCATCATCTTCTTCACCATCGGAAACAGAAAAATTCTTCTCACAAGAAGTGTGATCCAGCACAATATTGTCGAAAATGAAACCCCCTCTGTGTTCAAACACTATAAACTCCCCCTCATTCAAGTCATGAGCGGCCACATACTCCTCCCAACCTTCCCCAAAGAAACGAAGAATTCCATTGTCTGCGGCTCCAATCCTCACTTCCCATGTCCTTAATCGGCTTCTGAGAACGGTCATATCTATGTTCCCTATCATGTCGTTCCACCTATTAAAGTATGCTGGAGGTAGCGTCTATGAAAAAAGAAACATATCATGTTGGTTCAATCATAATATAAGTGATATAAATGTAAGTTAATTAATAATGACATACCAAACTTGTTGTGAAACCGCCATCAAGAACTTTAAAGAAACTTGGAAAATCCATTTGCTTCACTGTATAGTAACAAAAGCCCGAAGTTCTTTTAATTGTTCGTTCTTGTATGATTATTTGTGATGTCTCATAGTATATGTAGGGAGAATGTGGGTGGGACTGAATATGATGTCACCAGTCGTGCCATGTGTGGTCGCCGTCCAAATATTGGTAAGTGAGTGAATTCGGACGGTTTCTATACTTTCAATCAATCAATGTTCCTGTTGAATCGTCATGGTGTCGACGATATTTTTGAAAAAAGTGAAATGAAGGTGTAGTCAATGTCAAAGGATAAAGTAATATCTACAGAATTCAACAAGAACATTGATTGATTCAAGGTACGGAATCCGTCCGAATTCACTTACTGACCAAAAATGAAGGAATCCGTCCAAATTTTGGACGGAAAGGTTTCCATTTAGACGCAACCGTCTAAATCTATACGGAATCCCTCCTAATTTAGATGAAATCCAATTAATGCTTCTTATGACTAGCCATGTTGTCCAGTCTGAAGACAAGACATGACACTGTACCTATGTGTCCTACCTATATAACATGTGTGGTCACTATCGGCGGGTCCCACATTTCAAGTGGTTGTGATTATTGCATTTAGGCAAGACACATAGGTACAGTGTCACTATAGACGGGCCCCGTACGTCAAATGGTGGCGAGTTTTGACCGTCCAAATTTAGACGGGTTCCGTCCAAATATTGGTAAGTTAGTGAATTCGGACGGTTTCTATACTTTCAATCAATCAATGTTCCTGTTGAATTGTCATGGGGCCCCACACGTCAAATGGTGGTGAGTTATGACCGTCCAAATTTGGACGGATTCCGTCCAAATATGCACAAGTCATAATTCCCACCGACCTTCTCAATCAATGTTTCTTTTGGAAAAAAATCTATAAAGTGAGAAATCCTTTAACAACCATTCATCCCTCTCATTTCTCGTTTATTTTACTCATATAATCTCTTCTAGTTTTCCTTTCAATGGCTAACCCACATGCTCCTGTGTTCATTTCCAATGACGAAATTGATTTGTCGTTGGAAGAGCAGTCTCTCATAAGCCGTTTCATAACAGAAGAGGAGAGGCGTGAGTACGTCACTAACTGGATGGCAAGACCTGTCGTTGCAGAGAGGCGATTGAACATGGAGAGTCTTCCTAGTTTGATAGGGAACTTGTTCCGAGATAACGGTTGGCATGGTGTCCCCCAAAGGCCATTATGCTGTCATCACGTGAATCGGACTATTATGCGTGAATTCTACGCTTGTGTAGCTACGATAGAGCTCAATGAACAGTGCGTCAGAGTGCGAGGCGTTCCTGTTGTTTTGAATAAAACATGGATCAACAACGAGTATGTCATTCCAGAATATCCTCAGGGTTTGGATTTCTTTCTATTTCCGGATGTTAATGAATTACTACAGCGTGACATGGCTGTTTTGTTTGGGGAGACGCATCTTTGGGAACGTGTGAGGCGTACCCGCCCTTCACCCTGGTCCTGGTGCGGTCCATTCTTTCATTTCTTGATTATGTTCCTTGCCACCAATATGTATGGCACAGTGAACTACACCGCACCGACATTTGATTTGTATGCACATGCGTACGCATCTATTACATCATACTTTGACGTCGGAGAGTATATTCTCAACAGGATTCGACAGATAGCAAAGGGCAACGCAGGTGATGGATATATATTTTTCCCGTATCTCATCACAGCTATGTGTGTGAGGTCTGCCGGGGTGCCGGAATATGATGAAGATGATGTGACATACGGTCATGATGACGTTATCACCTACGAAACTTTTAATCAAGATGACTGTTAAGGTTTCTTATTCACGTGCAAATGTTGGACGCTTTTAACAATGACGAAAGTTGTAGACTTTGTTGAAGTTGCATAAGTTGTTTTATGATTTCAGTTTCTCTTTTTAGTCTTCTAGACGCCATGCTCACATTATTTTTCTTTCTCCTCGTAATTAAAGATAATGGATTTTTCTTTATGATTTCATCTCTGGGTTTTTGTGTTAAAACAAAAGACTTTGTTAAAGTTGGTGATTTTTGTTGTGTGCTTTCTTGTCTTGACAATCACAATAGGTGGTTCTTCCATCTCTAGTAGAGAGGACTATCACATTCATTTGCAAAGAACGAAAGCAGGAAACTCCAAATCAAGAAGTGGAATGCTCTTGGATAAGTGTCTCCCAATTTGGATGAGGCGGATTCATTGGACTTTTTATTACACATAGTCATATTATATTATTATGCTCGGTGTAGAAGCAAGAAATCAGATTTTCTCTAAAACTACGTTTCTCCCATGATGGGTTCAAGTTTGGTGGGCATGATTACAGGAGAGAATCTGAAAGCTACAATGAGGATGACTATATCATCTTCCATAAATTAAGTCGTTTAGTGTAACAAGTATCTATTTCGACTTCCTGTTGGTCATTCTTTTGAAATCAATGTGATATAACATTCAACCCAACGAAATAATAAATATATCTATTACAATCATGATGGCTGACGGACGTTTTCTAGTGCTATACAATCCTTACCGGCAGTGTACCGGGTCAAATCATAGTGCTAGTGTGGTGAGTCAGAGTGTCGAATCCTCAGGGAAAACGTGGTAATTCTTGTAAGTGTGGTTAAACACCAAAGAGCATTATTAACTCGATCTAAACCGCAATTTTATCACACGATTACTACTATTCTACTTAACATAAAATAAATGCGTAATTTAAAAGTTATTCTAATATAATATATATATAAATATATAAATATATATAGATGTACATGGATTGCAAAATATATATATATATATATATATATATATATATATATATATAT
Organism: Gentiana straminea; assembly: GCA_036785695.1. Taxonomy (NCBI): domain Eukaryota; kingdom Viridiplantae; phylum Streptophyta; class Magnoliopsida; order Gentianales; family Gentianaceae; genus Gentiana; species Gentiana straminea. Next base: position 7,526,082 of record JAVUPR010000514.1, on the reverse strand, counting down.
ATATATACCAATATATAGTTTATAATAATAGACTAGACGGATAATTTTATAGAACTAGCCAAAGTTTATATAATTGATTTATACGATCTTTTTCAGTAAACGGAATGTGCTCGATCTTTCCTTTTATATTAGGTCCAATTGAGTAAATGAAACGGTGCACTCCTGAGGTTAACAATTCCTCCTCACACGAGCGTATGAAATTGTCATATGTCAAATTGTCATTAGTTTAATCTCCACAACTGCCCCATGCTAATCTCAGTTAGTCTGAACAGGTACCGAGTACAAATCTACCCCGGATAAAAGAGGTTATTCCGTTTGTCAGACGGCCGATGTTATTCAAAAGGCTCCGGTTGTCAGGCGGATCGATTTAACTTTCCGGTGTTAGTTTCAATTAAACCGTTGATTTTAACATTATTACGATCTTGAGCACAAATTTAATAAGTTTCATCTTTCCCAAGACAAATCTGCCCCCGGGTAGGAAATAGGATTCCGTTGTCATGCTTTCGCACGGCCAATTTTACCCTCCGGATTTTCTATCTTTTATCTCATATCCTAACTTCTCTGGTCAGTTCATCGTTAGGTTATATGTTGCGATTCATCTTGGTTAATTACGTCAATCCGAATATTATCAATACGTTACAAAATAGAAAAAGATTCAATTAACTCAATTTTAGTCAGATTTTACTTAGACAGCATTCATTTACCAAAAAGATCGAAATAAAACGATTACATAACTTTGGCTAGTTATTAGATTTAGCCTAAAAACATTATATAACGACTAAAAAGATAAAAACAAACATAACAAACATAAATACTTAAGAAATTTTACCCGATTACAAATGCTGAATCAGAGGTCGTATTCTTCCGGATATTACAACGACTTCAACAACACCGAACTTCTGATAATTTTCCGAGCATTACAACGATACTACGATATTATTATTTTTGGCATAAGGCCTATTTACAACTACTACTAAAAAAGAAAATAAGAAGGAGATATATATATATATATATGTATATATATTGGTACATATATTGGTACCCTTTCATCGCTCCTGAACTGAGCTCCTTATATAGAAAATCGTTCTGGGGCCGGACCGGGCCGGGTCACAGCCGGACTGGGCCGGTATAATGATTAGGTCCATCCCCCTTAATTAATCAGCATGTGCGAGGATAATATATATATAATTATAATTATATATATAACTTATAAAATTCATATCTCGAGTTCCCGATCTCCAAACAACATGATTCAAGATGCATTGGAAAGCTCGTTGAATGATATACAACTTTCATGAAGGACTCTTCTTTAGAAAATGTCTTTTTGATGAGCCATTCGTTTGTCGAAGATATTTCTCGATTACCACTTAATCAAATTGATTAGCCACTTGACCACTTCGATTGACCACTTGACCACTTAAGCTCGTGACATTCTCTAAATCCTTTCAGAGATATGATTATACTTCAAAATGTCGATTCTCGGAATCTTGGCTTATAAATCTGCAATAAAATACCACAAATACCCACGTAAATCTGACACGACACTCCGATTTACTAAAATCGGTACATGATGTATGAAAAATATATGATCATATTATAAGACTTTTTATTATTATATTTATGATATTTTAGTATAATTTCATATAAATGCATTAAAAACTTATAAAAATCATAGTTAGTTATAATTAGATGCATAAGTTATAAAAACGATAAAAATGATGGTTTTTTGTCAGATTTACGTTTGGTGTTTCGTTGATTTTATTGCGGGATCGGATGTTTACCGAGATCCCAAAATATGACATACTTTGAAGTATAAATCATGAGTTTTTGTCGGATAAAAGATTATGCCAAAATCTAACAACTTTGAACGGATCAAGCGTCCTTAATGTTTCTACCGTAACTCATCTTCAACGGACATTTGATCTAACTTAGAGGCATTTTCGGAGAAAAAGTCCTTGATGAAAGTTGTAGCCTTCAAAAGAGCTTTCCAACGAATATCAAATCATGTCAATCGAGGTCTACAAACTCGAGATAGGTTTTTACGAACATCGGATATGTTGTATGTCCGGCACGCGCCGGAGAAGGCCGGATCTCGCAGAAAAATCTCTGACATTGGGCCCACAAATCTCTGACAAGGGAATATATACTATTTGACCGGCACGCGCCGGTTGATGTCCGGCACGCGCCGGCCTTGTGGTACACTCTATAAATACCCCTCAATTGCAACCATTTTGAAGTGTACCAATGCATATATCTCTCTTCTATATCTATCTATAGTCTCTTTTGTTGTTTTTACTTAAATAAAAGCTGTAAACGGAACTCTGCCGGAATAATGCTTTGTAGTATAAAGTATCGTTATAATACTTAGAAGATGTATCAAGGATCATTGATGTAAAGGAGTTGCTATTTCCGGAGGATACAACTACGAAGCTTCGATTGTAATGTCTGGTAACTTTTCTAATGTATTTATGTTGTTATTAGTATCTATATATTAACTATAATGATAGTAGGCTAACTTAATATCTAGCCAAGATATGAAATTGGATTAGTTTTATCTTTTTAGGGAAATGGATAACGACTATGTTAAAATTGATTAAAATCGGTTATAATGAATCTCTTTCTATGTTTGAATTGAAGTAGCTAATTGATTTGAAAGAATTCATAATCTAATTATGAATTGACGCCTCGTAGTTAGTTTATGAACTCGTTAATAGAGAGACCGGAGGGTAAAATTGGCCGAGTGAAAACGTGACAACGGAATCCGATTTCTAAACCGGGGGTAGATTTGTTTCGGGAGAAACAAACTCTTATTGAAATTTATACTCGAGAGATTATCACGTTAAATTCGCTGTTTAATTGACATTTCTTAAAATTGGCCGTATGACAAAACGGGAGTGACCCATGCTTGAGGATGACATTGGACGAGGACAAGACATATGACAATTTCATACGCTCGTGTGAGGAGAAATTGCCTAGCTTAGGAGTATACCGTTTCGTATAATTGATTGGACCTTGGAAAAAGGAAGATCTATCTTATCTAATTTCCACTAAAAAGATATAAGAATTCAATAACATATTCTTGGCTAGTCTCTAATTATAATATCTATCTCCCTCCCCTAGATATTGTTTTGGTACCTATATATACTTATATATATATATATGTATTGCTATATATATATATTTATATACTTATATATATCTGTTTTAGTTTTATACTTTTATTAGTTTAGAGTTTGGTTGGATGATAAAAATTGCGACTTAGATTGAGATAATAATAGTTTCTCGGTGTTTAATCACACGGTGAATTACCAAGTTTTCCACGAGGATCGACACACGACTCACCGTACTATCACTACAATTTGACCCGGTACACGCCGGTAAGGATTGATAGCATAGAAAAGGTCCGTCAGCTATTTTGGCGCCGTTGCCGGGGAACGACGCTAATTCATTGTGTTCGAATGATTTCTACTTATATTAACTCAAAAGTCTCGAGGATAAGTCAACACTCTTCTTACCCCATTTCTATTTTCTTTTTCATTGGTACTTACCTTATAAGTAAGTTACCAATCTTTACTTTTATCGATTTCAACTATTTTCGGTTTTCGTTAGTTGATGACCAGAAAGAGTAAGGCCCCACTTACTCCTTATAAGCCTGACATAGATACTTACGAAAGGCAGTTAAGAGCAGAAAGAAAAAAAAGGTCATACTAGTCAGGGAAATCCTGACGGAGAATCATCATCAAATCAAAATACGAAAATGGCTGAAAACAGTGATGAAACACCTGAACAAGGGCTAGATCATGCTCAAGGGCATGGCCAAAATCTTAATCAAGATCTACCAATACCAAATAACCAGAATAGAAATAATCAAAATCGGAACCAGAACAATCGTAATAATAACCCACCGAATCCGAGACCTATTTGTGATCAGACCTTAAGAATAAACCAGACTAATAATCCAATTCGTTTACCCAATGAAGGAGCAAATAATTTTGAAATAAAATCTCATCTTTTTGGTCTAATTAACGCAAGAGCCCAATTTCTAGGAGAGGATGATGAGGATCCACATCACCATCTCTATCTTTTCGAAGAATTGTGCAATACGACCAAAAGTCAAGGTGCTCATCGTGAATTAACAAGGATGTCTATGTTTCCTTTTTCTTTAAAAGGAAGAGCACGAGATTGGTTTATGTCACTCCCACATCATTCATTGACTAGTTGGGAGGAAATTCAAACCGAGTTTTTAAAGCGATATTTTACTCCGGGTAGAAATTTGGAATTGAAGGTCGAAATTGCCAACTTTAGACAAGGATGCGAAGAAACGCTTGGGAATGCGTGGGAGAGATTTAAAAAGTTGTTAAGATCTTGTCCCGATCATGGTTATTCCTTAGATATGCAAATCCAACTTTTACGTCGTAAATTAAGGAAAGATTCACGTGCAGATGTAGATCATGCATGTGGTGGTTCATTAATGATGAGTGAAGCTCAAATAGTTTACGATGCTATAGAAAAGATTTCCAAAAATAACAGAATGTGGGAAACCGGTTCTAGCACCAGAAAAGTAGCATTTGCAGGAGAATGCACATCGAATACGGAAGTTCTAGCACACTTGGAGAATTTGAGTAGGAAGTTTGACAACCTACAGGCTAGTAGGACTGTAAAACCAGAAACTATCATACCAAATGACTACTCAAGTCATGATAATGTGTCATTAGGGATAGAAGAACCAGAAGGATACTCAAGGGAAGAGGTGAGTTTTTTACAACAGCATAGGAATTTGAACAACGCGTATTCAAACTCCTTTAATTCTATTAGAAGAGAGCACCCAACTTATAGATGGTTAGAAAACCCTAATAAGCCAGGACAACCGCCATATCCAGTTCGGTATAAGAATCCATATAGTAATCAAGTTCATCAAGGAAATACATCAAATCGGAACCTACAATCGTTACCTAAATCTTATCCACAACATACTACTCAAACTATACCGGTCACTCAAAGTTCAACCCAACTTTGAAGGAGTTGATAAATGGGATAAATTAATGGAAAATATGATGGGTGTAGTATCTACTCAAGCTCGAATATGGAAACTATGATAACTTCTATAGGTTCGGTCTCTAAGGATATGACTATGTTGAAAACGTCTATGGGTGGACATGATACGAGAATGAGAACTATAGAAGCATCATTAAGGAATATGGAAGATCATTTGAGCGAGAGAAGGAGAACGTAACAACGGTAGACCTCCGGGAGGATTACCAAGTAATGCGAAAGAAACCCGAGAGAGGTAAATGCTTTGTGATTACAAGAAGTAGGAAATATTGTGAAGATACTAGAGCGAGAAAACGCGAGGAAACAATGAGGTAGAAAATGATTTAAATGGTAATATCATAAAGGAAAAGGACGAACTTGAATTCTTGATGAAGAGGAAGAAATTATCGAAGAATTCTTAAAACGAGAATAATGATGTTGAACACGAAATTGAAGGTGAAAAATGGGTAAAAGTCCACTAGAATTCGAAAGATCCTATGGATAAGGACACGAGAACCCTATTTAAGGAACATGTCGAGAGAAAATCGGGGAGAAAAACGGGAAGATTTAAAAGTAAGCGAGAAGGATAAAGTTGATACGGGGGATGTTTTAAAGGAAAAATCTCAAGATAATGAAACTTGGCGATCAAGTAATGCTCAAAGATTCAAGGAAAAAGGAAAAGAGAAAATAACTTCGAGACCAAAGGTTATAGATTTAGAATCTTTGCCTTATCCACCGAAAGATCAAATTAAAAAGATAAAAACCGATAAGAAATATGCTCGTTTCCTTGACACTTTTCGTCATATTCATGTCAATATCCCTGTTATAGAAGCTTTAGTCAACATGCCTGCCTATGGAAAGTTTCTTAAAGATATCCTATCTAACAAAAAACGATTAGAAGAATATGAGAATATATGCCTTAATGAAGAATGTTCTGCAATACTTCAGCATCGACTACCTCCTAAACTTAAAGATCCTGGTAGTTTCACTATTCCATGTGAAATTGGAGGATTTACGTTTAAGAAAGTATTGTGTGATCTAGGAGCAAGTATCAATCTCATGTCTTATGAGGATTATAAGAAACTAGGAATAGGAGAGCTTACGAATACGAAATGACCCTTCGGATAGCGAGATAGATCAATTAAACATCCTAAGGGAATAATCGAGGACGTGTTGGTTAAAATTGATAAATTTTACTTCCCGATAGACTTTGTAATAATGGAAATGGAAGAAGGATATTCGGCGCCAATTATTCTAGGTCGACCATTTCTAGCTACGGGAAGAACTTTGATAGATGTTCAAAAAGGTGAACTAATGCGAGAGTTAATGAGGATAAAGTTTCATTCAATATCTTCAAAGCTATAAACCATCCATACAAAGAACCGAATCATGTTCTTTTATAGATGAATATTCTACTATACGGGATGCCAAATTTAAAGGTTATGAAAATAAATTAGAAGAATGTTTGGCATTTTCTATCTATAAAGAAGATGAAAATGATCCTGAAATGAAAGAAGTAATCATTTATTTAGATAAAGGAGGGTTTGTTAAACATCCATGGCATCAAAATTTGAAATTGGAAATGGAAGGACCAGTTTTAAAACCATCAGTAGAAGATCCACCAAGGAATCTGGAGTTGAAACCACTTCCTTCGAATTTGAAATATGCTTTTCTTGAAAATGATAATCTGTTACCAATTATCATTTCATCAACCTTAACAAATGAACAAGAGGATCAATTATTAAGAATGTTAAGACAACATAAGAAAGCTTTTGGATGGACAGTGGCAGATATCAAAGGTATTAGCCCTGAGATTTGTGTTCACAAGATTACTTTGAATGAATGAGCTAAACCTTGTATTCAGCTACAACGCCGCCTCAACCCGAATTTGCAAACAATCATTAAGAAAGAGGTCATTAAGCTATTAGAAATGGGAATAATCTTTCCCGTATCGGATAGTGAATGGGTAAGTCCAACTCAAGTAGTTCCAAAGAAAGGAGGTTTCACGGTAAAAGAAAATGATAAAAATGAATGGATTCCGACAAGGGAAATTACGGGATATCGAATGTGTATTGATTTTCGGAAACGAATGATCATACTAAAAAGGATCATCATCCACTTCCATTCATCGTGCGGATGTTGGAAAGATTGAGTGGACATAAGTATTACTTGCTTCTTAGATGGTTATTCGGGTTATTTACGGATATTCATTGCGGCGGGAGATAGAGAAAAAACTACTTTCACCTGTCCCTATGGAACTTTTGCTTATAAAAGAATGCCGTTTGGATTATGTAATGCACCCGCTACATTTCAGCGATGTATGATGGCAATATTTTCTGATATGGTTGAGAAATTCTTAGAAATTTTTATGGACGACTTTAGTGTTTATGGAGATTCTTTTGATAAATGCTTATCACACTTAGAACGCGTTTTACAACGCGTGAAGATACCAACTTGGTACTAAACGGGAAAAATGTCATTTGATGGTATCGAATGAATTGTACTAGGTCATAGAATCTACGAAGTAGGAATTGAAGTTGATAAAGCTAAAGTTGAAGTAATTGAAAAATTACCTCCACCAATTAATTTGAAAACGTTAAGAGGATTTCTTGGACATGCGGGATTTTATAGAAGGTTTATTGCGATTTTCTCAAAAATAGCAAAGCCTCGAGTCATTTGCTAGAAAAAGAAGTACCTTTTAACTTTGATGATAAATGTATGGAAGCCTTTAAGACCCTAAAAGCGAGATTAACTACGCACCGGTACTAGTAGCACCGGATTGGGATTTGCCGTTTGAAATTATGTGTGATGCAAGTGATTTAGCTGTAGGAGCTGTTTTAGGTCAACGGTATAACAAAATTCTCAAGGCTATCTACTATGCTTCTCACACATTAAGCGCAGCTCAGCTTAATTATGCAACTACTGAGAAAGAACTGTTGGCTGTTATATTTGCCTTAGATAAGTTGCGATCATATATTGTTGGTTCTAAGGTAATAATCTACACAGACCATTCAGCTCTGAAATATCTTTTAAGTAAAAAAGATGCCAAACCGCGTCTTCTTAGGTGGATTCTGTTACTTCAGGAATTCGATATTGAAATTAAGGATAAAAAAGGAAGTGAAAATGTATTAGCAGATCATCTAAGCAGGATGGATAATGATGAAGGAAAAGGAAAAGAAATTCGGGATTCGTTTCCGGATGAGAAAGCTTGTTTAAGATAGATACTCCCTCAACCATGCGATTATTAAAAAATAGAATACCATCAAAGGAAGATTCGCCATGGTTTGGGGATATTGTTAACTACATTACACAGTAAGTACATCCCACCTCATTGGACTTGGCAACGAGAAAAAGAAGTTCTTTTATGACTTAAAGTTTTATTATTGGGATAAACCGGATCTTTTCCGAAGATGCTCAGATGGAATAATTAGGAAATGTATTCCTGATAGTGAAATTTTAAGTGTATTATCATTTTGTAATGATCGTGAGGCGGGAGGTCATCATGGAGGATGGAAAAGCTTGCTTTCAAAGTTTTACAATGTGGTTTCTATTGGCCTACACTATATAGAGATGCATATAAATATGCAAAATCTTGTGAATCATGTCAAAAATGGGGAAATATATCGAAAAAACATGAAATGCCTATGCAACCGATTTTAGAATGTGAGCTATTTGATGTATGGGGCATAGATTTCATGGGACCTTTCCACTATATCTTTTGGAAAAAGATTTATTCTAGTAATGGTTGATTATGTTTCTAAATGGGTAGAAGGTGAAGCTCTCCCTACTAATGATACCGGAGTAGTGCTAAGGTTCCTTAAAAAGAATATATTCACACGATATGGCATTCCGAGGGCTATCATTAGTGATAGAGGTTCACATTTTTGTAACCGACCATTTACTAAGATAATTGAGAAATATGGTGTAACTCATAAACTTGGAACACCCTATCATCCACAAACTAGTGGACAGGTAGAAGTGTCTAATAGAGAAATTAAAAGAATCGTGGAGAAAACAGTGGACTCAAATCGTAAAAACTGGGCAGAAAGACTTGATGATGCATTATGGGCATATAGAACAGCCTTTAAAACACCGATTGGCTGTTCTCCTTACAAATTAGTATTTGGAAAATCTTGTCATCTCCCTGTTGAATTAGAACACCGAGCTTTATGGGCTATTAAATTTCTAAACTTTGATCCTAAAGTCATCGGTGATCATAGATTACTTCGGTTAACGAACTAGAAGAATTTCGACTCGATTCTTATGAAAATGCTCGAATCTACAAGGAACGCACGAAAGCTTTTCATGATAAGAGAATCTATAGTCGTGAGTTCCATGTAGGTGATCGAGTACTTTTATACAATTCACGTTTGAAGTTGTTTCCGGGAAAGCTTAAATCTAGATGGACGAGTCCATATGACGTAACAAAAATCTATAAGTCTGGAGCTGTTGAACTAACTGATGGAAAAACAACTTTTATAGCCAATGGACACAGGGTGAAATTGTTCGTGGAAGCTGAAGGGATACCTCAACCAGAAGAAGTATTATTACTTATCGACCCTCCAATGAATTAAGGAAGCAGGAATTTTAAACTCAGCCGATTACAGGTACTATCTTTCTAATTTCACCTTTTAATATGCATTTTAAAGTAGTTTCGTCTTTTACCGGATAGACGTAAAAGAACTGGATGCCTTTCATAGATAGAATAAGAGTTTTTATTTTACTTTTAAGATTAGGTCGAATAAGGATGTCGCGTTTAAGATAGAAGCCTTAGTTTCTAAATTAAATAAAGAATTGCTAATCGAAGTCAGAGAAAGAGAACTTTGTAATGGAAATTCAAGGAGTGCAATAAAAAGAAGAGCAAGGTTTCTAATGAGATGTAGAATCTGTGGAAAAAGTGAACATGATGGACAATGTGGAAGAAATACAACCATATCCCAGGATGAGTATTTGAATGTTATTAAGAAGGGAACGATTAGGTGGTTATCCGAAAATCCCGAGGGAATACAAAGAGATAATTCAAACACATCACTCCTAGGAGAAAGGTTAAGGGATCGTTATGATAACAATCTTGAGGATCTGAGATTGAGGGAGTTAGCAAAAAATCCTAAAAATTTTAGTGTGTGCTTTTAGTCTTTTAATTGTTTTTAAAGTTGTATTAATTCTAAAAATTAAAAAGAAAAAAAAATTAAATATATATTTTTATAAAAAATTTATAATAAACCTATTTTTGTGATTTTAAATAGGTATATTATATCAAAAATATGTGATTTCAATATTATATTAGTTTTTATGTATTTTATCAAGTTTTATATAGAAAAATAGTATTGAACTTAGATTATATAACATAAATCATTTGATTAACATCAAATGATTTTTGTGTAGTATAATTAGAGCTCATTACACAAAAAATGATAAAATTTCCGATTTTTGGGGGCCATGTAGCCGGCACGCGCCGGTACACTACCGGCACGCGCCGGTGTGGACACACTTAGACCTAAAAAAATGCGCCCTTTCTTCATTTCCCCCATTCCCTCAAAATTTTAGAAGAGCAGCCCGACTCCTCCCCATTTTCGCCCAAAAATATATCAAATTTCATCACTTTTTCATCACAAATTCAACAATCCATCATCTTCTCTTCATCTAAAACGTCTAAGAAGATCAACATTGGAAAAAGTTGAAGCTTGGCAAGTTCAAAGCTCTCTTTTCTCTCATTCCGGGACCCACCATTAATTCCGGCGACCTAGCTTTTCTTTCTAGCATATTAAGGTAATATAGATATATATATAAATATATATTTCAAATATTTCAAATTTTAGTTAAATTTTCTGAATTTATTTTGATTTTATAGCCTAAGTAATTGTTGGTTCTTGTTGTTGGTGTTGTTTGTTTGTGTTGTTGTATTGTCATACCACTATCGTAGATGGCCTCATCATCTCGAAGAAATCCTAAGAGGAAAAAGACTGAAGTACCAATCGTAGTACCGGTAGTTCAAACTAGGCCTTTAACCAAAAGGGAGAAAACTTTAACCTTTGAAAAAACCGCTAGTGCAGAAGCTAAGCGGGCACATGATGAGTACTTTAGTAAAAGTAAGGTTTGGTTAGAACGAGGGATTGATTTTTCGAAGATTGGGAAAGAAGTGAAAGAAATTTTCAAGGATAGAGGATGGTTGGATGTAGCTATGGATAGGAAAGATAAGATTAACGTTTCTATGGTATCAGAGTTTTATTCAGTATTATCTACTTATGATGCTGATACGGTTGAGGAGATGACCTATATCCCTCTAAGAAGTGTTAATACCAAAGCTTATGAAGCCCAACAAGCCTTTGACCCCACTGCTGAATGGATAGAAAACAGGTTTGCTTATGGGAATTGTATTAGGGACATAAGGGCAATAAAACAGTTCTTAGGCCATAATGTATGTCCTTCCACACATGTTTGTGCATTTGGTCGAGAGGAAGTGGTTATTGCTTGGGCCATGGTTAATGATATTCCTATAAATCGAGGAAATTGATCTTTTCTAAGGCATGTGAGTTTGCAAGCACTCGTTATCGAGGGGGACGTCTCCCGTTCCCTAGTCTCATTTCTACGCCTTATGTGAGCTTGCGAAGTCCCCGTCTTACCCTCGGATAGAGCTGTGTCTCCCTACATTCCTCCCATTGGTCTTAAGGCGAGAGCCTTACCTACTTTGGAGTAATAGATTACAATAATCCTAATCGTCGGCAACAACAACCGCCACCTCCACCTCCTTTTCACACTCAAGTACCTGACCGCCTGACGGTCACACCGGCCACGGCGAGCCAAGTTGAGGCTATGTTTCGGCATTTAGTTCAAGCTCGGGCTAGAACGATGCTAATATAGCTTTAGCTTGTGAGAAGAATAGACATTGGGCCGAGGACATTCGAGTTGGTCAAAGGGGATATCGAGATGCTATGAGTGAGTTTGATCCTAGATTTGCTTTGAGATTTACGCTAGACACCCCTATAGTCGGCGACCCATATACTATGCCGATTGGATTCCGCCGATTCCACCACCTCGTTATATTTCGGGACTATACGCCGTCATCCATAGGACAGGGTGGTATGTTTACAGGTACACCAGGGACATCCATGGGCATGGAAGGAGTAACTTCTGTAGCAGATGTGACAGCAGGATTTAGTTCATTTGGTCTACAGGGATCAGTTTCTATGTCGACGATGAGGACTGAGACATCATTTCGAACTTCTGTATCGGATCCACAGCAGTTCAGTTATGGTATTCATACGACGCAGTCGCAAGGAGCTGATTATACTTCGATACTATCTACATTTGGATCATCGTCATCTCAGTACGACCCTACTGGTGACATTGATCTTAACTATGATGAGGACGAGTGATTTTGTCTCTATTGTATAACTATCTACTTTTTGGTTTGACTTAGTATCTTTTATATTTATTGTGTACGTTAAACGTTTGATGCACTCTCGGGGTAGTGCACGTTGTTATTTTGTATCGTTTTTCGGATGTTTTTAGATCTTTCCCCCACGTTTTAGAAATATACGAATCTATTGTCGAAAAATAAAAGTTTGGATCAAGCTAGAAATTGAAATATCTCTACGGCGAGCACTATTTGACCGGCACGCGCCGGTTGGTGTCCGGCACGCGCCGGTGTAGTGGGCTGCAGGATCTTCTCAGGATATTTCCATTTCAGTCCAGCCTTGTCTATAAAAGGAAACAGATGCAGCATTCCTAAAATGCTCACTTCCTTCCTTTACCTTTAATTTTCTTGCTATAAAAAGTTTAAAATGTCCGATCGTTCGTCAGTTAACAGTTATTCTCCTCCACATACACCGAATTCTGTCATTCCAAATCCATTTTTTCATCAAATCCCTTACGAGCCTATGTATGCTTCGGCTCACAACCCTTATATAAGTAATTTCAATCAGTCACCGGTGTTGATTGAAAGGGGTTTAAATTTCAGAAAGGTTGACAACTGGGCATTTACGAGGATGGATATAGATGGGTGGGACTATTTTTGTCGTATGCCGAGAGGTAGGATTAATATTACTGTGGTAAGAGAATTCTATTCGATACTTTCGAAGCTCATCTTGTGTCGTTAACGCGATGCATTACGATGAGAGGAGTTGTTGTTCCTTTCACTTCTACCATCATAAATCAAATTTTCCTTATTCCACCAGTCCACACATCACCAAGTCATTTTGAGTATCAATGGAGATTGGATACCGCTGACGGTTTTATTACAAAATATTCGGAAGCTTGTCCACTCTTGTTCTACAATTATGATATTGATCAAAATGTCTCTACGACTGCTTTGCTTCCCCATCTTAGAACGTGGAAGCGATTCATCAATTCACGTGTTTATCCAACTGTTAATTTCTCGGAAGTTAGTGATGATGAATTAATGCTTCTATATGCGATTACTACTGGAGCTGTTATAGATTGGGGGGTGCTGATTCAGAAATCAGCTGTAAGTTTTGCGTTCGGGAGAAGACCGAATTATCATCCTTTACCATTTGGATGGTTGATTTCTAGGTTATGTGTTCGTTTGGCCAGGGTTCCGGAAAGAGCGACAGATGAATATTTTCCAGCTCGCATTCCTCATGTTGGGCTTTTACCAGTCGATATTCCGGGAGGATCGTCAAGTGGTGAAAATTAGATAACTGTGTTGGTAGTCAGGAAGGAATAAAAATCATAAAAGTAATATGGTACGTTAGTATAAGTCACAATAAATTAAAATAACTTAGTTTAAATTAGTTTAACTTAATTTATGGTTTTCTAGTTTAATGTTCCTAGTAGTTTTAATTTGTATTGTTATATATTTCCATGTTTTTAATTTATGTTTTTAAATGTTTTTCTTTTATATTATTTAAACGCTCGTCTATTTGACACATAAAATAATCTAACCATGATAAAATTCATTTTATTTTCTAAACCAAATTTTTACTACTCATTAGCCATCGAGACGATGCCAATTCATAAGTGGGGAGTAGAGATTGGTTAGTAAATAAACTAAATTTAATACATCAAATACTTACACACTTAGTTTAATAAGCAATAATATATAATTATTTGATAAAAATGATATATTTGGATAGAATAAATTTTTAATTAAGTAAAGTAATCTTGATATATTATTCTTATATTAATTATGTCTATTTTAGATTTTTAATAAGATTTTAAGTATATATATCTTGATAAATATTATGAAATATGTTTTTATGAAATTAGACAAAAGTTACTTATAATTATAATGAAATTTTAGAATAATTTTCTTTTCAAGACAAGTATGAAATTGGAATCGGATTAGGGATGATGAGATTTTTGGCATAACTTTGATAAACCAGAGCCAAATAAGCCTACCCGAACATAATTTCCAATTTTTGCCCCCACCTCAGCCTTGTAGAGTGATCAAGACCTCACTCGAAATAGCCATTATTATTAACTAGAAATTACTAACCTAACTTAATAATGGTCTACATTTCTTTGAAAATCCCTCAAGTTTAGTATGTATTTATGGATAGCGGTGACAACATCGAAATTTGGTATATGCTGAGATTGAAATGAATGTTATTCGGAAGGCAGTTTGTTATCAAAAATGGTTATTCTCAAAAAATAAATAAAATAATAATAAAAATAAAAAAATAAGAACATAGTATTATAGGTATCTTTTCTGTTTTTGATCGACAAACCCAAAAATAAAATATCAGATAAAGCTGCCTGATGATAGTAGTCCAGCTAGGGTATTATCACGAAATGTCCTATTGCTGGGAATGAAGGTATATGCTATAAATCTGATGAAAAAGAAAAAGTCGAATCAAAACTATCAAGAATTATCACGAGTTTAAGGAAACCGGATTCGTGATTTTCGATCGAAAGAGTAGTACTCCGATCAATCTTGATAAAGCAATGCCTATGTTCTTAAGTTCTTATTATGTTGTTATTAAAAAAAAAAAAAGAGAAAACCATATTTTGGAAGTTATTAAAGTTGAAAATTGAAAACAGTGTCAGGAGTGTTACTGATTGAGAAATTTTTGATCAGAAGATGAAGGTGTAAGTACGTACGACTTGCTTCTATCTCTTTTGATTTTCCTTTGTTATCCTTTTCGATTAGCCAACTACCCTGAGCCTGAACGTTACAAGCCAATTTGCCAACTACTTGACTTAGTCATTGACTCCGATAAATCATACAGTGGAGATTAAAAAGTTGTTCTAAATATTTTATTTATACTTATAAAGTAATTCATGAAAAATTTCATTTAAATAATATTTTATAACTAGTTTATTACGTTATATACATTTTTTATCTTCTTAATATCTTAGATAGATGAAATTAATATAATTATAATGTTGACGACATACGTTACTAAGTTAGGAATTTAATCTAGAAGAATTATATTATCGCTTATTTTGCTCGAGGACGATCAAAAGCTAAGTGGGGAGTTGTGATGTATGAAAAATATATGATCATATTATAAGACTTTTTATTATTATATTTATGATATTTTAGTATAATTTCATATAAATGCATTAAAAACTTATAAAAATCATAGTTAGTTATAATTAGATGCATAAGTTATAAAAACGATAAAAATGATGGTTTTTTTGTCAGATTTACGTTTGGTGTTTCGTTGATTTTATTGCAGGATCAGATGTTTACCGAGATCCCAAAATATGACATACTTTGAAGTATAAATCATGAGTTTTTGTGGGATAAAAGATTATGCCAAAATCTAACAACTTTGAACGGATCAAGCGTCCTTAATGTTTCTACCGTAACTCATCTTCAACGGACATTTGATCTAACTTAGAGGCATTTTCAGAGAAAAAGTCCTTGATGAAAGTTGTAGGCCTTCAAAAGAGCTTTCCAACGAATATCAAATCATGTCAATCCGAGGTCTACACTCGAGATAGGTTTTTACGAACATCGGATATGTTGTATGTCCGGCACGCGCCGGAGAAGGCCGGATCTCGCAGAAAAATCTCTGACATTGGGCCCACAAATCTCTGACAAGGGAATATATACTATTTGACCGGCACGCGCCGGTTGATGTCCGGCACGCGCCGGCCTTGTGGTACACTCTATAAATACCCCTCAATTGCAACCATTTTGAAGGGTACCAATGCATATATCTCTCTTCTATATCTATCTATAGTCTCTTTTGTTGTTTTTACTTAAATAAAAGCTGTAAACGGCACTCTGCCGGAATAATGCTGTAGTATAAAGTATCGTTATAATACTTAGAAGATGTATCAAGGCTCATTGATGTAAAGGAGTTGCTATTTCCGGAGGATACAACTCTGAAGCTTCGATTGTAATCTGGTAACTTTTCTAATGTATTTATGTTGTTATTAGTATCTATATATTAACTATAATGATAGTAGGCTAACTTAATATCTAGCCAAGATATGAAATTGGATTAGTTTTATCTTTTTAGGGAAATGGATAACGACTATGTTAAAATTGATTAAAATCGGTTATAATGAATCTCTTTCTATGTTTGAATTGAAGTAGCTAATTGATTTGAAAGAATTCATAATCTAATTATGAATTGACGCCTCGTAGTTAGTTTATGAACTCGTTAATAGAGAGACCGGAGGGTAAAATTGGCCGAGTGAAAACGTGACAACGGAATCCGATTTCTAAACCGGGGGTAGATTTGTTTCGGGAGAAACAAACTCTTATTGAAATTTATACTCGAGATATTATCACGTTAAATTCGCCCGTTTAATTGACATTTCTTAAAATTGGCCGTATGACAAAACGGGAGTGACCCATGCTTGAGGATGACATTGGACGAGAGGACAAGACATATGACAATTTCATACGCTCGTGTGAGGAGAAATTGCCTAGCTTAGGAGTATACCGTTTCGTATAATTGATTGGACCTTGGAAAAAGGAAGATCTATCTTATCTAATTTCCACTAAAAAGATATAAGAATTCAATAACATATTCTTGGCTAGTCTCTAATTATAATATCTATCTCCCTCCCCTAGATATTGTTTTGGTACCTATATATACTTATATCTATATATATATGTATTGCTATATATATATATATTTATATACTTATATATATCTGTTTTAGTTTTATGCTTTTATTAGTTTAGAGTTTGGTTGGATGATAAAAATTGCGACTTAGATTGAGATAATAATAGTTTCTCGGTGTTTAATCACACGGTGAATTACCAAGTTTTCCTTGAGGATCGACACCTGACTCACCGTACTATCACTACAATTTGACCCGGTACACTGCCGGTAAGGATTGATAGCATAGAAAAGGTCCGTCAGTACAAAACGATAACTTTTTACTATTATTACTAACTTTTACTACTAACTATACTAAACTATAAAGATTAATATTTCATACTATTTATATCATAATTTCATATATTTTATATAGAACTCGTTGATAAAACATAATAATATAACGTAATTTTAATCATATAAAAGTAATACATCAACTACTCCCCACTTAGCTTTTGATCGTCCTCGAGCAAATATAAGCGGTAATAATTGATCAGATTACAATTTTTAATGTAATTTATATTGTCAATATTATAAATATATTACTTATTCTAATTTAAAATTGTAAGAAGACAAAAAGTGTATATAACTTAAATAGCTTAAACATCAAACATTATTTAGATGAAATTGTACATGTAATACTTAATAAGTATAAATAGAATATTAGAATGATTTTTAATCGCAACTATTATGAAATCCTGGAATCGTAAACTTGGTCAGATAGTTGACAAAATGGCTTATAAAGTTTAGGCTCAAGATGTTGGTTAATCGGAAAAAAGAAATCAAAAAGAGAAAGAGGCAAGTCGTACGTACATACATCTTCATATTCTTGATAAAAAACAATCTCGATTAATAACATCCTATTTTTATTCCAACTATTTTTCAGATTTTCTCTTTTTTCCCTTTTTTTTTTCAATCAAGAACTAAAAGCGTGAGTGTGTGTAGAAAATCAAACTTACAAGCATTGCTTCATCAAGATTGATCGGAGTACTACTCTTTCGATCGAAAATTACAAGTCCGGTTTCCTTAAACTTGTAATCATTCTTGAGATCTTATGATTCGACTTTTTCTCTTTCATTCTATACCTTCATTCCCAGCAATAGGACATTTCGAGATAATACCCTAGCTGGACTACTATCATCAGGCAATCGGGAGCTTTTAAACCTCATAGTGATATAGGACATTTCGTGATAACACCCTACAAAGACTCAAATCATTGGTAGCTACAACCGATATGTTCTTTTTATTTTTAAGTTGTCGATCAAAGATAAGGAAGATACCGATATTTGATTAATTCTGTGTAGATATGGTGCTTCGTTCTTAATTCTTTTATAGAATATTAACATATCCGAACTCATTTCCAAAATCGACTATCTTGCAAGTGTCATGAGGTAATATCGAATATACTAATACTTATCTAATTTTTCCAATCTCAGCATTCACCAAAACTTAGCTTTTATGTCTTCATCTCTTTTCATAAGTACTGACGTGATCCGTTTCCGTCAGGTAGTTTGGAAGGAAGACTTGGACGTGGGATATCTGGCCTCTTCGTGGTGCTCCGATCAATGAGGTTATCGCCGTCGGACGGTGGCGTTTATCGATGTTGGTGATGAGCCCGCGGTGGTAATATGAAATAAATATGAGAGAGAGAAAGAACAGTGCTGATAGAAATAAATGCGCAAAAGTTGTTCTATATCTTCATTAATGTCACAAATGGGGGTATTTATAGGGAAAGGATAAAGCCGTAAAAGACTACTCGTGCTAGCGGCGCCGATGCCCGACGGATGGCGCTTGGCCTCGCATTCTATCTAAGCTTATGAACTTTCCATTAACCGATATTCTCATAGGAATGGGCCCGCGCAGTCCGCGGGGCGGCCCCCTTATGCTTATGAGGATGGCGGGATGGCCATCAAGTTGGCGACGTCGCGCGCTTATGCTCGGGGAAAGAGTTTGACTTATGTCCTCGTACGAGTTGATCGGGGATAATGGGACCGTGTCGGGTTCCGTATCATCAATGGCCCCCTACTCGCGGCGGAAATTTGTTGCGGCGTAGAGTAGTATATCGGTCGAGGAGTCTCCGTTGTCGAACACTCTTGGAAGACAAAAGTTGAGCGGACTCGGATTAGGGATACAAACTCGTAGAGCCTCATCAAAACCTTTCTTAAGAAAAACCCGTGGGAAAAAATCTTAAGCAAGGGAAAAGAGTACTCTCTCGTTTGTATCGAAATCTCAAGACCGCTCCTTCGAGGCGAGGCGGGGTTGCGACATGAAGTTGATGCAACATATCCCGCGAGCGCTTCGTGAAGTTGAAGCTATACGAAAGGCTTGCCAATCACTACAAGCGGGTTTCCTCCTCCTAGTACACGTTAGTGGTGATCTGGAGTCGTCGTCGCGCTCGGTAGTTCGCAGTCAGTCGCAAGCAACAAGGGATCTGACCTACCAGGCCGCCCATTTTCAGATATAGGAAGCGATCTTCTCTCATCCGGCGGCCTACCAGGTCGTCTTCCCCTCATATAGGAAGCGATCCTCTCTCATCTTGGATCTCAGCTTGCGGACTCGGTGATTGTAAGGGGCCCAATTCTGGTGAAAGACGCTTTGCCATTCTTCCCGCACGGCGTCGACCATGGCCCCCCGGCGGCGCTTTCCATTCCGGACTAGATGCACAAACTTTTTGAACAACTTGCTTTGTGCGGTCCGTGGATCCGATCGCCGATGAATACCTCGATCCTTCCCGTGAGCCCGCGGGACTCGGATTCACTTATCTCGGCTTCCTCCTCACGCTCTAACTCCGCAATCTCGGGCGCAAGAAGGCGGCGGCGGTATCAAGATTCTCGTTCCATTTCCACTCGTGGTATTGAAATTGGGGGTTGTCCTTCCCCCGAAGGGTTATGGAGGAAGTGCAAGCCGGATTCCGGATGCTCGTTGCCTTTGTAATCCTCCGTAAATTCGTATTCAACATTATCCGACTGAGACATTCTTGTTTTTCTAGGGATTTTGTAAGGAAAAAACGAGTGATTCGAATGGGAGAAGAAGCATCCGTGGAGGAGGCGGTGAAATGGCCGGCTTTTATAGAGGGAGGTGGCGTGTTTGGCATGGATTACCATAATGGTGGACGGACGAACGACGGCTATCTCGAAGAGACAATCATAATGACCGGCGTAATGATGGTTATCGAGAGGTTTACCGTCATTATGAGCATTCGAAGGGACGGTTATTTATGGTGGGTAATCATGGGCTATTTTTCGTCCGTAATAGTCCCTAGTCAAAGTAGCCCTATTAAACACGGATAAAACTCGGGAAGACCACCAATGATGGCTTTTGAACCGTTCCATCCGTTGGGATACCGACGCTTTGTGGACGCAGCGGGGAGATGCGATGACACCGCGGACCGCGATTTGAGGTGCACGGCATGAGCGATCCGGATATGCCGCCGCGGAGTCGTTCCGCATATGCGCCGTCGCCGGCGCCGCGATCGCGGCTTGAGAGCTTGCGATGGAAATCGTCCGTGCTCGTTGGTCCGACCGAGGTCGACATGTTGAGGTGCACGGCGCATGAGCGATCCGGATATGCCGCGAGGAGCGTTCGGTCGCCGTGGATCGCGGCTTGAGAGCTTGCGATGGAAATCGTCCGTGCTCGTTGGTCCGACCGAGGTCGACATGTTGAGGTGCACGCATAGAGCGATCCGGATATGCCGCGAGGAGCTGTTGCCACGTCGTCGCCGCGACGCGGCTTGAGAGCTTGCGATGGAAATCGTCCGTGCTCGTTGGTCCGACCGAGGTCGACATGTTGAGGTGCACGCGATAGAGCGATCCGGATATGCCGCGAAAAGTCGTTTCGGTCGCCGCGATCGCGGCTTGAGAGCTTGCGATGGAAATCGTCCGTGCTCGTTGGTCTGACCGAGGTCGACATGTTGAGGTTCTGGGAGTTATCATTTTCTGCGATCCCAGGCGAGATGGCGAAGTCATTTGTGTTAGCGAGAGCGAAAACTGTACAAGCAGCTATTACAGGTGGCGTGCCACGTGGAGCAATACAAATGGGCTGCGAACGCCGCGTATCATTAAATGTGGCGTCCTTTCCGTTCGACAAGGTGACGTTTCGCCGCGGACGTGACGGCCGGTAATGATGGCTTTTCGTTTTTTACGCAAACTTCAAATTTCAAAGCGTCGTGTCGGATTCTCGAAACTTTTCGCTTTCCCGCGTAAACCCGAACCGTTGGATGAAGATAATCACGCGGCCCGCCGGTTGGTTGAATGCCTCGTCTATTTAAGGGGGTGTTGCCCCTCTTTTTGCCACTTTTTCGAAAACCTCCTCCAAAATTCCCAGGCTGATCAAGCCAGAAATCAAGAGCATCCTGTGGTGATTTAGAACCAAGTTTCCAGAATTCTGAGGCTGAGGCTGTGTTTGAACTTCATCGGAGTGAGCCTTTTTCAGCGATCGGAGCGATCATCCTTGTCTTCCCAATTTTCTGCCATCCAGACCATAAAGGTACCATCTTTATCCGATCTAACACTAGGGTTTTTCTTTGTTGATCGTCTTTTTGTGGTTGATTCTTGGCCCGTATAGATCATAAGTATGCTTTTTTGTCCCGCGAGATATTCGGATTTTTGAGGTTTTCTAACCGGTGATAGAATCCGTATGCCTAAACCCTTCTTTTGTGAATTTGAAGCCCTCGTGGATTAGGGTGCAATTTTCAATTTTTCCGTGTAGTATTTCTTTATGACCCCGTTGCCCCCTGTGCTTTTTGCTTGCGCGGAAATGGGGGGGGGGGGGCGGTGTCGACCTGAACGAAGCGTTGATCCACCTCTCTTCATTTTGCAACATGTCGCACGGCCGGGGACGACGCCGATAAGAGGAATTTAGTTATGGGGATGGCGGGGCCGAGGAAATGGCCGGCGGCGAGGTTTCATCTTCCCATTCGACGAAGAGGACTCGCGTCCTGCGCGATCGGCGAGGCCCAAAGGCTACTTATAACGAGGGGCACTCGGGCCGCTTTCGAATCCTTGCGCACTTAGCTCCCGCAGAGCGAATTCCTAAGACCGCCGGTGAAAGGATTCGGACGGCGTCCGCCCCAAAGCCGCAAAGGCGAAGGGGGACAGCCGTGGGGGCACCCAAACCTGCTAGCTCCGCCCCGCAGAGGGGGAAAATCCAGATCAGCTTGGAGACTGCGGAGTCTTTGGAAGAGGGTGGCAAGCTGAAGGCCATGCATCGCGCCGCCGATGTAGAATGGAGATCTTTGTTGACCGCGGCGCCTGACTTTAACACCGCTATCCGCGCCCGATACCGGCTTTCCGACGACTATCATTTTTGTCCGTGCATGGATAGCCGACAGTATGATTATACTTGTGGGCGCTCTACCAGGGACCAGTTGTATGTTCCTTTCGACAATTTCCTGGCGGGGTTCAGGCCCCCTTTCGATCCTTTTTTGGTGGAGGTGATGTATTTGCTGGAAGCCTTGCCGGCGGACTTTCACCCTAATGCTGTTAGGGCCCTGGCGGCGTTTATTGCGACCGCCGCCTTAATGGAATTGAGTCCTCCTTGGGCCTCGTTTAGGGAGTTCCATGATTTCGTCGGCACCCAAACTCCGGGTCGTGTGAGCGTGAGGGCGCGTGAGGGGAGGCCTCGCCCTTTTTACCCCGCCGACAACAAAATCTACAACTGGAGCCAAAGAGTGATGCGCGTGCAATCCAGGGTCGGATGGCCATTCCCGCATTTTGGGAGTCGGGCTGCACGGGGACTAGACTCCAAGTGGCTCAAAGGCAGAGTGGTTCCTCTCGCAAGTCCTGAAGAAGTAGAGGCGATTGTGGCCTTGATAAGCTCGCGGACGATCCGCACAGTCCGCATGATCGCCGTTCGGATGTTGACGAACGTAAAGCCGGGTAGCGCGAGGATGGCGGGGATCCCGGGCTGTTTGGAGTCGGGGATTTTGCCCGTCGTGAACATTCCCCCGCCGGCCGTGGAGCTTAGTGATCCCGACCGGGTCGGCGAGTGCCACTTGGGTAGGAACTTTCCGACGCAATGCGAAGAGTGTGGCGGTGATTGGTCGAGCCGCCGGGTAAAACCATTTCTTCTCTATTTTTGTTTTTGCTAACCCAAAAATACACAAGCTCGTGCGCGGGGTCGGGGCGGCGGCACGGGCACCTACCCCCTACTCCCCCCTTCTTTTTTTTTTTTTTTTTTTTTTTTTTTTTTTTTGACTTGTACATTTCTGATTGCTTCCTCTTTTGTTTTTCTTTTTTCTGTGATGCCGGCATCCGGTCTTCGCAGGAGCGCTAATGTTGCCGATGCTAATGCCGCGAGGAAGACGCGGGTGGAAGCGTTAGCGAGGGCAGATCCCGTGATCATACCGACTGTTCATGTGGGGATCAATCAGGGAGTGACCGTTGCTGCGGCGGGTACAGCGTCTGAGGCGGGGACTTCCTCTGGTATTGCGATCGCCAGAGCGATTACAGAAGATGTCCGCCCCCCGCCAGCTGAAGGCTCTGAGCACCGCCCTGGTAAGCAGCCCGCAGTAGAGTTTGAAGATGTTCTTGAAGACGTCCCCCTTTCCCGGAAAAGACCAAGAGTGGATGCGCCATCCGAGGTTGTCGACCTGAGGGTCTTGACTCTCCCCCTCTCAACCTTGCACCTCTTTATGAATTCGTGCCGCGAGAGCGCGCACGGCAAGAAGCTTCGGCGAGCGCCGACATTCCTTTATATTTTGACGAGGCTTTCGCGCCGATCAATCATCGCCCGACCGGGGTGTGATGATGGAGTCGCTCCCGTCGGCCGGTTCCTCCTCTTCCCCGTACTTACCGTAAAATGGAGCGCCGAGGCTCGCCTATCCGTGGGGACCGGACCGATAAAAAGGATTGCTCCCGCCAACATCGGCAACGGCTCTATTGATCCCCGCGAGGCTATGAGGGCTGCCGTCGCCGAGTACGGGATGTCGGCGCATAAGGTAAATATGTTTCCTCGCACGAATTTCCTTTTATTTTCCAAGTGCTTACTGTGTCTTTTTTAGGTCTCGCGTTGCATGCTTGCCGCTTTAGATACTGTTGAGAAGTTGGTGGAGAGCGAACAGCGAACGAGCGACGAGCTGGCGAAGAAGGCGTAGGAGAACCAGGAGTTGGTGCAGACGATGAAGGACCTGGAGGCCAAAGTTGGCGACGCCAAGGCTCTATATACCGCTAAAGAAAAGACCTGGGCGGACAAGATAGCGGAGTTGGAGCGCCAAGTTACTCGTGAGAAGAATCATCGCAAGAAGGTCGAAGCCGCCCGGGTGCCCGTGAGCAAAATTTGAAAACCGCCGAGGATGCGTCGCCGATGCCGCTAAGGAAACCGAGGATGCCCGTCGGAAAGCCGAGGAAGCTATCAAAAGGGCCGAGGACCTTGCCTCGGATGTCCAGCCAAAATCGAGGCCGCCCTTGCCGAATATAAGGACGGCGCCGAATATTGGAAGGATCCGGGTGACAATTATGACCAAGGTCGCTATCATATGGCGAGGTGTGTCCGTAGGTCGATGCACCGCGAGAGGGTCCCCGCCTTACATGATATGGCGGCGTGGACTCGGGAGAATTCCTTCGGTGCCGAGCTCATTCAATATCATCCCGTGGTTCCATACTCCGAGGAGGAGATCGCGGAATACCGCGAGCGATGTAGGGTTGATGGTTTACGGGCGGCGGTATTTCCGGCGGCAAAGAAAAGAGAACATGCGATCACTCGTGCATGGGCGATCTTGGATGGGGCCAATACGAGAGGGGATCGGGCGGCTCCGTGGTGGTGAGGAGGGGCGCAGCCGGGAGATTCGCAAGCCGGCCTTGATTCCGGAAGCGTTTGATTCTCCTTTTGTTATTGACGAAACTTTGTTATTGGTTTGTAATATTAACTTTTGTTTCCGGCTAATGTGGGGCTCGCCACCCCGTTAACTTTGATCCTTTTCCTTCGTGCACATTGGGGCCGCCGCATGGCCATTTCGTTTTATGCCTTTGTTCTCTCGCTTTGGTATTTTGAGTTGTTTTTGTTTTTGCTAACCCAAAAATACACAAGCTCGTGCGCGGGGTCGGGGCGGCGCCGGGCACGCTCCCCTACTCCCTTTTTTTTTTTTTTTTTTTTTTTTTTTTTTGGGCAAAAAGGAAGAAAAATATATACACAAGGAACAAAAACTTCCAAAAAACGAGAGGACTACATGTAATATCTCTTGAGGTTGTCGGCGTGCCAAGTATTCTCATATTCACGGCCATTCCCGTCTTTGAGATAATATGTCCCCTTCTTTAGCTCGCGAGAGATCCGAAGGGGTCCCTCCCAATTGTCGTCTAACTTTTTGGGTTTGCGGCCGGCGGCTTCACATTTAATTAATACGAAATCTCCCCGCCTTGAAAAAATGGTGGCGTACCTTCTTATCGTGGTGTCGCTTAGCGGCCATCTTGAAGTTAGCCAAACGGGTCGCCGCTTGCGCCTCTTTTTCTTCGAGCATGTCGAGCTCAAACTCACGCGATCGTTCGTTGGTGTCCTCGTTGAAATGCGACACTCGATGCTAGGTAGAGACATCTCCACCGGTGTCATCGCCTCCGAACCATAAGTCGGGGAGAATGGGGTTTCTCCCGTGGTGGACTTTTTGGCGGTCCGGAGCGACCATAAGATCGCGGGCGCCTCATCTACCCACCTCGCCTTTCTTTCCGCATAGAGTGCGTTTCGGGCCTCTCGAGCACTTGTTTGTTTGCGTTCTCTCGCCCGACCATTACTTTGAGGATAGTTGACCGAAGACGTCGCATGAATGACGCCATGCTCTTTACAAAACTCGTCGAATTCCGTTCGAACCGTGGTCCATGGTCGGATATGATGATGCGAGGTACCCCGAAACGAGTCCACACTTGATCCATTAAAAAATAGATGACCCGGGTGGTGGCAATCTCTCCGAGGGGCTTCGCCTCTGTCCATTTGGTGTAATAATCGCCGCTACTACTATGTATTCACATCCTCCGCGCCCTTTAGGCATTGGACCGACGAGGTCGATGCCCCACATTTCGAAAGGCCATGAAGCGGTGACGATGCTCGCTCTACGGAGGGTAACACCGGGTATATCTCGCGTACCTTTGACAGGGGTCGCATTCCCTAACGAATATATCCGCATCCCTCAACAAGGTAGGCCGCAGTATCCTGCGGTGATCGCCCTTTGTGCGAGGGTTCGACAGGCGGATGCCCGCCGCACACTCCTTGATGAAGCTCATGGAGGATACCTCTACTTGCTCCGGCCCGACGCAATGGGAGCGAGGGTTTGGAGAAAGAGCGCCCGTAAAGTATCCCATTTTGCACGACATATCTTGCGCTCGGCGAGCCAAGGTTCTCGCCTCTCTTGTCCGAAGGCAAAACTCCATGCTCAATATAATCCTTGACCTCATCGATCCGGCGCGCGAGGAGGGTTGAATATCCATGACCTCGCATCCGTTGATAGAAGGTTCCCCGAGGTATTCCAAAGGGATGTCGGGGAGCGAGCGCCGCGTCGGCGTCGGATAACTTGGATAAATAGTCCGCCCTCAAATTCGAGTGCGTGGTATATAAGAGAGCTCGCAATATCCGAACCGACGACGTAACTTCGGACCAGGTCGATGTACCGCTGCAGCTTCGAACAATAAATCTTATAACCTCCATTCACTTGATTGACAACCGCCTTGTGAGTCGCAAAAGACGTGTATGTTCTCAACTCTCATTGCGAGGGCGAGCTCAAGGCTGCGATGACCGCCTCATATTCATCTTGGTTGTTTGACGCCGTGAAATCGAAGCGAAGCGCTTTCTCAATTTCTTCGGACGTTCCCGGCTCGAGCAAGACGATGCCGGCCCCGCAAGCTCCAATTCCACTAGCGCCGTCAACGAACAACGCCAACGGTGGCCGGGCCTCGCGGGGCCGCTAAGAGCCGGTTTGTCGGGCGAGTTGGTCGAAGGGGAAGTGGGTTGTGTTGTCGAGGGATCTCGGAAGCTTGCTTCAAGAATGAACTCGGCCAGGGCCTGTGCCTTGATTGCCCTTCGAGGCTCGTACTTGATGTCGAATTCAGTGAGCTCAATTGCCCATTTCTGGAGACGACCGGCGAGGTCTGGCTTATGTAAAACCTGACGCAGCGGACTATCCGATAGTACAATGATCGTATGTGATGAAAAATATGCACGGAGCTTTCTAGCTGCTATAACAAGAGAGTAAGCCAATTTCTCTGCATTAAAATATCGACCTTCCACAGGACTGAGAGCCTTCAAAACATAGTAAATGGGCTTTTGAACGGGCTTCTCAGGAGTCCCCTCTTCCTTTACAAGAACTGCGGCGACAGCCCTATCTGAGGCCGCCAAATATAAATAAAGCTGGTCGCCTATGATAGGACTTACTAAAAGAGGCGGGCTGACCAGGTATTGCTTGAGCTCTTCAAAGGCTTCAGTACATAACGACGTTGGCTAGCCAAGTAGGATATTGTAGTTCTTCAATGATATCCGCCGCAAGTAGTTTGGCGATCTCAATTTTTACAGCCTCTTCCTTTGCGGTTGAAAATTGGCGAGCCCGCTGCTGAATTGGCTTGAAGTGGGGATTCACGTTGAGACGGTGGAGTGCGACCTCAGGGTCGACGCCTCGCATGTCAGTGACCTCCCAAGCAAAGGCCTCCAGGTTCTCTTTCAGCACGTTGATCAGCGCGGACATATCGGCCTCGCTGAGGTGCGCCCCGACTTTGATCTTTTGGTCGGGGTATCTCTCATTGATGATTACCTCGACGAGCTCCCCCTCTGCTTCAATGCTTGGATCATCTCGTATCTGCAATGTGTCGCATACAATTTCCTTTTGTTGTTTCTTAAGCGGCGGAGGGCTGTTCGTGCCTTGTCCCCGCTCGATATGGGCTTCCGCGCTCTTTTCTTAGCGCTCGCCTCTAACTCGGCCATGGACTCACCTATCCGGGGGTTGAGTCGTCCGGCGGTACTTGGGATCTCACCGTATCGATTATCACTAGAGCTTCTCCCAACGATTTATTGAATTCGTGAAGGGGTTAGTCCCCGCCGGTGCGACGGGAGGTGTAGCATAAGCTTGTCCTAGCACACCTTGGACTTCGGGCTCCCGTGCCCTTTTCAACCCTGCCTTTGATTTTGCCAAGTGGTCAAGATAAGTCCGTGGTCGGCTAATCGCCCGGCCTATCTTGCCATTTTCGTATAAAATTTGACCCTCTCGATGCGGAATGGAAGACACCATCCGAAATTTGCGCATCGCGGTATGCCCGGGATCATGTGGTAGCGAGCCGGCGGATCGACCACCGTAAATTCTATTTTTTCGATCCGGAAAGGCTCGAAGTCTCCGATGCGGACCTCCGGGTCAATCATTCCTTTAACTTTTACCTCATGGTTGGTAAAACCTCTAGCGAGCCCGGTACGGTTTCGCATTGGCCTCGGTGAAATTCAAACCTTTGAGGCGCAAGATAGATGATGTCTCTGGCGGCACTCGTATCCACCAGGACTCTGTTAACCCCGCACTTGCCAATCCCGATTTTGATTATGAGGGGCATCTCCATTGCTCCCGTAACAAAGCTAAGCTCGCTCTTCGTGAAAGTCAAGGCCTCTTCATCTGGCCGCAGAGTTCTAGGCCGCTCACGTCCAAATTCTTTGATCGAGTTGATCTGTTCTTTTATCTGCCTGTTGCTAGGCGGGCTTTCGTGGATGACATTAAGCTCGCGCTCATACTGGGCTGCGACGAGTCTCTGGTTGGCACCGCCTGCCAATTTGAATCGATCTAACTTTCCCTCCCGGGCCATTTTGTCTAGGATCCTTATCAGGGAAAAACAATCATCCGTGTTATGGCCGTGATAATTATGAAACTCACAGAATTTGCTTGTGTCCGCTTTACGAACGATGTCTTCGCTACGATTGTCGCGGGGGTTCCGGATGTGTTCCGAAATTTCGTTCGGGATCGCCGACGGTCGGGCATTCGCGGAATGTAATCTTTTACGTCGAACTTTTGCGGCCTTTTGAAATCACGGTCGTCCGTTCTTTCGCCGGATTGACGGCCTCCTCCTTTCTTTGGGGATCGGCCTCGAGTACTATTGGGCGGGGCCGTGGGATCGATTGAAGGCCCCGGTTTCGGCGGGGATGACCTCGACGGTAGTAAACTTCCGGGCCTGCTCCAACATGTCCCTCAAGTTGGTCGGAGCGTGCATCGTTAAGTGTGTCTTAAGTTCGCCGCCCACCGGTCCGATTAAGAATGCCATCATGACCGTGGGTTCGGGCTCGTCCCGTGTTTGATCGTAAATTTGGACGAATTTCTCGTAATACGACCGGGCGGACTCCCCGGTGTCCTCGCTTTATCAAAAACGATCGGTTGTGGTCTTGCGAGGTCTATGCGCTGTCTTGAATTCTGTCAGGAACTTTGTCCGCATATCCTCCCAGCTGTTAACTGATCTGGCTGGCAATTTGCGAAGCCATGTAGAGGCTCTATCTTTCATGCAACCCATCATAGCCACGCACCAGGCCGCGCTATGGTGAGTAGCGAGCATCATTTTGCTCTCGAACGAGGCTATCCATTCGTATGGGTCTGACTTACCCTGATAATCTGTTATGTTGATGTTGGAGACTCGGCGTCGAGGGAGGCTCGCTATGAGCGAGTCTGAAAGTGCATCCATAGCAGCGCTAGGTTCCTTATCCTCTTCTCGTTTGTTCTTTTTCATCTCCATAACCATCGGCCTCGCATCTTCAAATCGCCGGGTTGGTCCGGGCTCGAGGTGCGCCCGAGAGTGGGCGTCGTCCTCGTCACCGCCGTGCCTTTCTCGTTTCGGCCCGTGCTCTTCTTCTCGGGATAATGTTCCGGGGATTTTCACCGAGGGGACCCGGTCCGTCCGTCGACGTTGCCTCGCGTTCCTTTATCTTCATCCCTCGGTGGTGATGGTAAAGCTCTACGTTTTCCCGTGCGGTCGTGCGCCGATATTCTAGTTTGGCCGTATTCACCGTGCCGAGAGGAGGATACGCTTTCCCCTCGATGCTCGTGACGCCGAGCTCGCGTTGTTTCCCCCATGTTTGGCCCTTTCCACGGAGGGGCGATGATGTTAGGTCCGGCGTTCATGCCCTCTACGGTTGGGGGAGGATCAATTGCTAGCGCGGGCGGCCGGCGGAGATTAAGATCTCGTTGGTCGCCTTCATTTTCGCCGCGTATTCACCATAACTCTTTATTCTTGCCGGATCAGCCTCGCTAGGAACCGGCGGGGCGGGGGCCTCTTTGTCTGGGCCCTCGGTGTTAATCTGTCTTCGGGCGAGCTCTGCCTCTAACTGAGTGTTTTTCTTCCTTAACTCTAAGAACTCGCGGTAATCGACGGTTGTACGGGCGGGGTCACTCTCATGAGACCTTGTGGGGCGATCTGCTTTTCTGCCGGGTTGGGTGTGACGGGGTTAGGCGAAGGGTTAGCCATGATGGGAGGTCTGATGCCAGTCTGACAACAAGCTTTCCAAGGTAGCAAGTGGGATTATTGCCTCTGACACAAGCCAACTCTAGTATCCTTTTCAAAAGGTAGTTGATGTGACGTGATGTGACGTGATCTGCTGTCAGATTTTATGTACGCAACATCCGATGAACCTTTTACCCTCCTACAAGCAATCGATCCCAACACGAGATGCTACAAGTCGAATTTTATGGCGTTCACACCGTCCCGATCAACATACAAATCGGAAAAACGCTAACCACAGCCGTTTCTTAGCGGTTCATATAAGATTATCCCAATAGTGGTGAATCTTCAAATGCAAGATTGGGATAGTCTACATAAACACATGAGCTATTTTTCAACGGACTGTGAAGACAAAGATAACCGATTTGATGATGATAAACTGGAATAACAAACCTTTTATACAAGGGAGACGGAGATCGGTACAAGCTGAGCAACTATGGAGTCCACGAAGGTGTTGAATCCTTTGAGGAAAACGTTCCCGGTAACGGAGCCAATTGACGTGATCCGTTTCCGTCAGGTAGTTTGGAAGGAAGACTTGGACGTGGGATATCTGGCCTCTTCGTGGTGCT
This sequence comes from Gentiana straminea, assembly GCA_036785695.1. Classification (NCBI taxonomy): domain Eukaryota; kingdom Viridiplantae; phylum Streptophyta; class Magnoliopsida; order Gentianales; family Gentianaceae; genus Gentiana; species Gentiana straminea. The sequence continues at coordinate 7,495,026 of JAVUPR010000514.1, read as the reverse complement.
CCGATCAATGAGGTTATCGCCGTCGGACGGTGGCGTTTATCGATGTTGGTGATGAGCCCGCGGTGGTAATATGAAATAAATATGAGAGAGAGAAAGAACAGTCCTGATAGAAATAAATGCGCAAAAGTTGTTCTATATCTTCATTAATGTCACAGTGGGGGTATTTATAGGGAAAGGATAAAGCCGTAAAAGACTACTCGTGCTAGCGGCGCCGATGCCCGACGGATGGCGCTTGGCCTCGCATTCTATCTAAGCTTATGAACTTTCCATTAACCGATATTCTCATAGGAATGGGCCCGCAGTGCTGCGGGGCGGCCCCCTTATGCTTATGAGGATGGCGGGATGGCCATCAAGTTGGCGACGTCGCGCGCTTATGCTCAGGGAAAGAGTTTGACTTATGTCCTCAGACGAGTTGACCGGGGATAATGGGATCGTGTCAGGTTCCGTATCATCAAGTACGTACAAACTTGCGGAATTTTCAAGGAAATGTAGACCAAAATTAGCTACAGGTCGGTTACTTCTAGTTAATCAAAATGGCAATTTCGAGTGAGGTCTTGATCACTCTAATCAAGGCTGAGGTAGGACTAAAATTGGAAATTTATTTAGGTAGGCTATTTGGCTATAGTTATATTTTTGTGGTGCCAAAAATCGTCATCCCTAGTCCAATTCCAAATTCGTAATTCATTTTTGAAAAGAAAATGATTCTAAAAAATTTTACTTATAAATATCAACATACTTATATAATTTCATGAAAACAATATTTAATATTAATTACTCAATTATATAAACTTAAAATCTCGTTAAAATCTAAATTAGACATATAATATAATTATAATATATTTCATTTAAAAACTTTTTTTTTCTTTCGAAAATTTTAATGAATTTTCTAACCTAACTCTACTCCCCACTTAGGAAGTGACATCGTCCCGATGTTCAATGAGTAGTAAAAATTAGGTTTGAAAATAAAATTAAAATTATATATTATCGTTATTATTTTGATTTTTTACTTAACGTATACTAATATATTATAACAACTCAAACATATATATTAAATATGATAAAAACTATTACAAACTTAAAAAACATAAACTTATTACTACTAACTTAACTTAAGTTAACTTATTAAAAACTTAAACCATCATAAACTAACAACCAACAAACCATCTAAATTGTTGACGAACAACCCGGTGTATCAACCGGTAACAAGCCAACTCTATTATCTCTAGACGGAAAAATTTCATCCGTCTCAAGCTCTCCAACTCCATTCATTTGAATACAAAGATGCGAAATCATCCAAGCATTAGGCATAGGCTTCCCCCTACTACCTCTTGTTATTGCAAATTCCAAAACTGTCATCTGAATTAAAATACCCCAATCTACAAATTCACCAAATGTCAAAGCATATAGCAGAAGCATTTCATTCTCGGCAAGGCTTGCAAAATCCCGTGTGGGATATACTCTAGAATTAATAAAATGCTTCCACGCCTTTAGGTGTGGAAGTAAAGCACGTGTAGACATATCGTGACTTGTGTCGAAAAGTGGAAACAGACATTGGAAAGACTCATGCACTTTATTCAAATGATTATATGGATTTTGTAGTCCCCATTTCATCTCGAAATGTTGCAGCGTAATAGGCGGAATTTCAAAAAGTTGATTGATAATAGACGAAGAGAAGGGAACAGCCACTCCTCTTACCGTGATAATTTGAGTACTTTCAATCATGGACATCGTCATTAGGGCAGAATAAAATTCTCGAACAATCAAGATATTTATTCTTCCTCTTGGCGCACTTACAAACTTCTTCCAACCGAATCCTCGAATAACAGTTTTACCCCATCTATCAAGTTTATCGAAATTCAAACCTTTCTCCAACAGAATTGGAGAATGAGCAAAATGATGGTGTAAAAGTATATTATCGTTTGAAGCTCGTGATTCTGGAGCCATAGCTTCTGGTGTATTTGGCTCATATGAATTAACAGAGGGCGAGGAATGGTTCGACATTTCTAAAACTAGATGAAAAGTTGAAAGTAAAAAGATATAGCAAGTGAAAGAGCTGGCAATTTTTCCTTATTGATTCATTCCCTTTTAATAGAAAGTAAAAACATACGTGGTTGCATTAGAGGAACTGGAAAATGACTCATCTCTTTTTCCCGGATCGGTCCGAGACTAGGCCGGCTCGGTCCGGCCTCAATTTTCTTTTACCGAGTACAGAGGTAAAAGTCAAGTTGTGTTTTGTTTTTACTTCTCACATGTGTAACAATACATACACTTTCTTTGAAGATATTTTATAAAGCTTGAATTAAATTCATCTAACTTGATACGGACTGATAAAACGACACATTATATTTTGAAAACGACTTAGTAATGATACAACATTATTTTTGGGTTTTTATAGTTTATAAAAATTAAAACGATTTAGAATGAAAACCATATTTCGATAAAACGATTATAAATGAAAATAAACGAAAACGAAAACAAACCAATATCTAAATGAAAATGTCGAAAAAAAAAATTTAAAAAATAAAACGTGCAGTAAAAATGTTTAATCAAACATAGTCATGAAATTCAATCTTCTTCAAAATCTTCCTCAGGATCAACATGAAAGCTTGAACTCGGAAACGACTGAGAAGCTGGCGGCTGAACTGTAGTCGTGGTCCTGACTGAACTATCAAGACCCATAGAACTCGTGCCAGTAGTGATATGCGCAAACTCAGTGAATCTTCCCCAACTAGACATCACGGGTCTCTGAATACCTGTCGAAAATACACCTGTACCACTCGATTGGCTTCCAAAAGGATAGGACATTGGATGAAAGCTCGAGGGTGGTGGAATAGGTGCTACCCACTCTGGTAAGGTATACGGATCGGACTGACAAGGTGGATAGGCAGGATCATCAAAAGTAGGATTACGAAGCAACTGCTCGTTCCTCCTTAAACCTCTACGAATATCATCACACCACTGCCTATTACTTTCAGCATACAAAGCCATGTTGGCTTGACCACGTGCAACGTCCGAGACTAAAGATTGAAACATGTCATAAGTGATAGTGTTGGAGAAAGGAGTTTGTTGAGGCTGACTAGAAAAAGATGGAAAAGAAGAAGAAGATGTGGAAACTAGTGGAGCTGGTTGAGTTTGACGTCTTCTGATCAAAGAGCTTATTCTACCATCTGGAAGCCTAGTCAAACTTGGTCCAATCGAGGGTGCATCAGCCAGAGCTAACTTGTCATTAGGAAGGAATGGTACTCCCGACCTACGACATAAATCCGAAATAAAACAAGGGAAGTACAGATGACTCCCTGGTCTGGCGATGACAATGCTCTCGAAAATTCTTTTAAACATTACCTTCCCAACATCCACCTTTACATCATTTACCATCGCCCAAACGATACAAACATCTTCTTTTCCATAAGCCGTATGTTTACTCGAAGGAAAGAGATTATGGCTAATAAACCTTTTAATCGCCCTTAAACCTCTAAAACACTTCCCGTAGTTAAAACTATTTTCAACCCACACAGCGGTTGAATCAAAAGCGTGCTGAGCTCTCAAGGCAGTCTGCTCAAATGTTGCAGGATCATCTAAATTCCAAACTACCCTGTAATCTTCATCATCTGGAAAAACTTCAACTCCCAAAATCGCATTTATAATCGCAGGGTTAAAGGGAACATTTCTAGCTCTTAGGGGTACAGTTTGCGACTCAGTAAGCTCATCTTGTGACATAGTAGACAAAACTGAATAAAATTCAGCTACTAAAGTCGTATTTATTTCCCCTTCTCTTCTGGCTGCTAATTCTAACCACTGACGTCTCGTAAAAATATCCTTAACTTCATCACCTAAGTCATCAAAATCTAATCCTCTTTCAACCAAGACATCACATTTACTATAAATCCTTTGATACGCATTCTTAGCTTCTTGTGATGCTGTTTCATTAAAGCTTAGGGCTTCTTCTTCAGGTGATAAAATTATCGTGCCTACTACCGGAGTTGATATAGGAATGTTTGATTTCCGCTTCTTAGAGGCTTTTCTACTCGACTCAGCCATTCTACGATATTGATAAAGCTAATCCACAACAAAAACAACAAAAAATAAAAATGTCACAACACACTCAAAAATCAAAACAGTTGAAATTAATCTAAAAAATTATGAAAAATACGAAATTGATAACTAGATAAACTAAATAATACCTTAATATGAAGAAAACGTTGAAAAGTAGGCCGGAAATGTTGTAAAGTCGCCGGAAGAAATGGAGCTTGTTTTCGATCCTTTTTGATTTTTTCAACTTTTGTGGAAGAGAGGAGATAAAATGATGAAGAAATCAAGTAGTGTATTAGTGTGAGAGGTGAATTTTTGTGGAAGAAATTGAAAAAAATTCTAGTGGTGGGGTTTTGGTGTGGGGGCGGCTGTTGTGTAGAAAATTTGGGAAGAAGAAGAAGAAAAGGGAGTCCCCGTTTTTTTATGCACTTTAACCCCCGGATCGGTCCGGGTTAATGGCCGGATCGGTCCGTGCACAAATTTTTTTACTTTTTCCGATTTTTTACTTTTTATGATTTTTGATTAAAAACTTATAAAAAAACTCTAATAAAACTTAATTAAACTTGATTAAAATCTTAAAAATAATTTTATAACAACTTCTTAAATTTTTTATTAAAATCTTTATAAAACTTAATAAAAAGCTTATAAATATTTAATAAACTTTTATTAATTCTTATAAAATATCTAAATTATAACTAAAAAAAACTTTTATAAAACTTTTATAAAACTCCTTAATTTTATAAAGATCCAATTTTATAAAATTTTCAGAAGTTATGAGAAAATTTTATAAAATATTAATAAAACATAAGAAAAGACTCGAAACTTAAGGGGTTCCTGATTCTTCGATTTCTAAATCTTCCAGAGTTCTGATATAACGTTCAATCAACCTAACTCCTAAAAACGAAGCATTTGAATTATCTCTTGGAATTCCATCGGGATTTTCGGATAACCACCTAATCGTTCCCTTCCTAACAATATTCAAACACTCATCCTGGGATTTGGTTGTGTTTTTCCCACAGCGTCCAACATGTTCACTTTTTCCACAGATTCTGCATCTCTCTCAACAATTTCTTGTTTTGTTCAAAAACTAAAGCTTCTATAGCAAACGCGACATCTTTATCAAGGCCTAATTTCAAAAGTAAAATAAAAACTCCTAATCTATCTAAAAAAGACATCCAGTTCTTTTACGTCTATCCAAGAAAAGACGAAAAGAGTTTAAACATAAATAAAAACACGAAAAAGTAGAGTAAAGATAGATAGCACCCGGTATTCGGCCGATTTCGGTTTCTCGCTTTTCGCTTTTCGGTTTTCTCTTTTTCAATTTGTCGGGGGATCAATCGGTAGCATTACTTCTTCTTTCGGTGTGATTCCTTCTCCTCCACAAATAACTTTACTCGTGGCCATTGGCTATAAAAGTCGTATTTCCATCGCTTAGTTCAACACTCCGCATTTGTAAACCCGTGTTACTTTATATGGACCTCGTCCATCTTGATTTAAGCTTACCCGGAAACAACTTTAAACGTGAATTGTACAAGAGCACTCGATCACCTACATGGAACTCACGTTTAAAGATTCTCTTATCATGGAAAGATTTCGTGCGTTCCTTGAAGATTCGAGCATTTTCATAAGAATCGAGACGAAATTCTTCTAGTTCTGTTAATTGAAGCAATCTATGATCACCGCCAGCCTTAGGATCGAAATTCAGAAATCTAATAGCCCAGAAGGCTCGGTGTTCTAACTCAACTGGGAGATGACAAGACTTACCAAAGACTAGCTTATAGGGAGAACAACCAATTGGTGTTTTAAAAGCTGTTCTGTATGCCCATAATGCATCATCTAATTTAACTGCCCAGTTTTTACGATTTGATTCCACTGTTTTCTCCACGATTCTTTTGATTTCTCTATTTGACACTTCTACCTGTCCACTGGTTTGCGGATGATAGGGCGTTCCTAACTTATGCGTTACACCATATTTTTCAACTATCTTAGTAAATGGTCTATTACAAAAGTGTGACCCTCTATCACTAATGATAGCCCTCGGAATGCCATATCTGGTAAATATATTCTTTTTAAGGAATCGTATGACAACTTTGGTATCATTAGTGGGAAGAGCTTCAGCTTCTACCCATTTCGAGACATAATCTACCATTACAAGAATAAATCTTTTTCCAAAAGATATAAGGAAAGGTCCCATGAAATCTATACCCCAAACATCAAATAACTCACATTCTAAAATAGGTTGCATAGGCATTTCATGTTTTTTAGATATATTTCCCCATTTTTGACAAGATTCACAAGATTTAACATACTTATAAGCATCTCCATATAGTGTAGGCCAATAAAAACCACATTGTAAAACTTTAAAAGCGCTTTTCCAACCTCCATGATGACCTCCCGCCTCACGATCATGGCAAAATGATAAAACACTTAAAATTTCATTATCGTGCACACATTTTCGATTATCCCATCCGAACATTTACGGAAAAGGTCCGGTTCCTCCCGCATTAAAATTTTAAGTCATAAAAGAACTTCTTTTTCTCGTTTGCCAAGTCCAATGAGACGGAATATAATCACAGGTTAAGTAATTAATGATTTCTCCAAACCAAGGTGACATTTCCTTAGAAGGAATTCTATTCTTTAATAACTGCATGGTTGAAGGAGTATCTATTCTAAATAGTTGTTCATCGGGAAATGAATCTTTAATTTCATTTCCTATTTCTTCATTATTTTCCATTCTACTTAGATGATCTGCTCCTACATTCTCACTTCCTTTTTTATCTTTAATTTCAATATCGAATTCTTGAAGTAAGAGAATCCTTCTAAGAAGACGAGGTTTAGCATCTTTCTTACTTAGTAAATACTTCAGTGCTGAATGGTCTGTATAAATTATTACCTTAGAACCAACAATATACGATCGAAACTTATCTAAGGCAAAAATTACAGCCAACAGTTCTTTTTCTGTAGTTGCATAATTTAGTTGAGCAGTGTTTAATGTGTGAGATGCATAGTAAATAGCTTTGAGAATTTTGTTATATCTTTGACCTAAAACAGCTCCTACAGCTAAATCACTTGCATCACACATAATCTCAAACGGCAAATTCCATTTTGGTGCTACTAAAACTGGTGCGGTAGTTAACCTCGCTTTTAGGGTCTGAAAAGCTTCCATACATTTACTATCAAAGTTAAAAGGTACTTCCTTTTCAAGCAAATGACTTAGGGGCTTTGCTATTTTTGAAAAATCGGCAATGAATCTTCTATAAAATCCTGCATGTCCCAGAAATCCTCTTAGGGTTCTTAAATTAACTGGTGGAGGTAATTTTTCAATTACTTCGACTTTAGCTTTATCAACTTCAATACCTACTTTAGAGATTCTATGACCTAAAACAATTCCTTCTGATACCATTAGATGACATTTTTCCCAGTTTAAAACTAAATTGGTATCTTCGCAGCGTTGTAACACTCGTTCTAAGTGTAACAAACAAACATCAAATGAATCTCCGTAAACACTAAAGTCATCCATAAAAATTTCTAAGAATTTCTCAACCATATCAGCAAATATAGCCATCATACACCTTTGAAACGTAGCCGGTTCATTACATAAACCAAACGGCATTCTTTTATAAGCAAAAGTTCCATAAGGACAAGTGAAAGTAGTTTTTTCTCTATCTCCCCGCCGCAATGAATATCTCGTAAATATCCCGAATAACCATCTAAGAAACAGTAATACTTATGTCCACTTAAACGTTCCAACATCTGAACTATGAATGGAAGTGGATGATGATCTTTCTTAGTATGATCATTTAGTTTTCTAAAATCAATGCACATTCGATAACCTGTAATCTCTCTTGTTGGAATCCATTCATTCTTTTCATTCTCTTTCACTGTGAAACCTCCTTTCTTTGGTACCACTTGAGTTGGACTTACCCATTCACTATCTGATATGGGAAAAATTATCCCCATTTCTAATAGCTTAATGACCTCTTTCTTAACAATTAACTACAAATTTGGGTTGAGACGGCGTTGCGGTTGAATACAAGGTTTAGCATCTTCCTTCAGAATTATCTTATGAACGCAAATCTCAGGGCTAATACCTCGAATATCGGCAACTGTCCATCCAAAAGCTTTCTTATGCTTTTTCAACATTCTAAGTAATTGATCTTCTTGTTGCTCAGTTAAAGATGATGAAATAATAACCGGTAATAGATTATTAGTTTCAAGAAAAGCATACTTCAGATTTAAAGGTAACGGTTTCAATTCTAGATTCTTAGGTGGATCTTCCAGTGATGGTTTAAGAACTGGTCCTTCTAGTTCTAATTCCAAATACTTATGCCATGATGGTTTAAAAGTAAAATTTCCTTTATCTAGAGAAAGGATTATCTCTTTCATTTCATTGTCTTTCTCATCTTCCTTATAGATAGACAGAGTTAAGCATTCTTCTAATCTGTCTTCAAAAGTTGGTAACTGATTATCATAGACGAATGAATATCTTCTATAAAAGAACATGATTCCGTGATCCGTATGGATGGTTCATAGCTTTGAAAATATTGAAAGCAACTTCATCTTCATTGACTCTCGAATTAACTCTCCTTTCTCGGACATCTATTAAAGTTCTTCCCGTAGTCGAAATGGTCGACCTAAGATAAGTGGCGCCGAATATCCTTCTTCCATTTCCATAACTACAAAGTCTACCGGAAAATAGAACTTGTCTACTTTAACCAATACGTCCTCAATAATTCCTTTAGGGTATTTAATCGATCCGTCCGCCATCCGCAGAGTCATTTCGCCTCTTCGTAAGCTTTCCTATGCCTAGCTTTCTATAATCCTCATAAGACATGAGATTTATACTAGCTCCAAGATCACATAAGACCTTCTTAAACAAATCCTCCAATTTCACACGGGATGGTAAAACTTCCAGGATCTTTCGCCTTTAGGTGGTAACTTATGCCGCAAAACTGCGAACATTCTTCATTTAGGCATATATTCTCATATTCCTCTAATTTTTTCTTGTTTGACGAATATATCTTTCGAAACTTTCCATAAGCAGGCATACTAATTAGAGCTTCGATAACAGGGATATTAACATGAATATGACGAAAAGTATCAAGGAAACGAGCATACTTCTGATCAGTTTTAATCTTTTTAATTTGATCTTTAGGTGGGTAAGGTAAAGATTCTAAATCTATAACCTTTGATCCCAAAGTCATTTTCTCTTTTCCTTTCTCCTTAAACTTTTGAGTATTACTTGATCGCCAAGTATCATGATCTTGAGTTTTTTCTTTCAAAACATTCCCTGAATCAATCTCTACTTCAGATTCCTTCAGTTCTTCTTGTTTTTCATCCTTGTTTTCATTATCTTCTATTCTAACATGTTCCTTGAATAAACTTCTTAAATCTTTATATATCCATGGGATCTTTCAAAATCCTAGGGATTTTTACCTATTTTTCACCTTCATTCTCAGGTTCCAAACTTCTATTCCTTTTCAAGAAATTCTCTATAATTTCTTCTTCCTCATCAGTGAATTCAAATTCATCTTTAGTTTCATCATTTTTTCCATCTAAATCATTTTCTACTTCATTATTCCCGAAGTTTTCTACTCCATTACTACCACAGAGTTTTCTACTTCTCGTAACTACAACATTTACCTCTCTTGGGTTTCTCTCAGTATTGCTTGGTAATCCTCCAGGAGGTCTACTGTTATTACGTTCACCTTCCCTACTCAAATGATCTTCCATATTCCTTAATGAGGCTTCTATCGTTCTCATTCTGGTATCATGTCCACTCATAGATGTTTTCATTGTACTCAAATCCTTAGAGACTGTACCTATAGAAGTCATCATTGTTTCCATATTTTTAGCTTGAGTAGATACTACACCCATCATATTTTCCATTAGTTTTTCCCATTCTTCAACTCCTTCTGCAGGTTGAGTTGAACTTTGAGTTACTGGTATACTTTGAGTGGTATGTTGAGGATAGGATTTAGGTAATGATTGTAAATTCTGATTAGATGTATTTTCTTGATAAACTTGATTATTATTCATATTCCTATACTGAACTGGATAGGGCGGTTGTCCTTGCTTACTAGGGTTTTCAGACCATCGAAAAGTAGGGTGATCTCTTCTAATAGCATTAAACGAGTTTGAATATGCATTGTTCAAATTCCTATGTTGCTGAAGAACAACTCACCTCCTCTCTTGAATATCCTGTTGGTTCTTCGATCCCTATTGACATATTATCCTGATTTGAGTATTCAGTTGGTGTACTATTTTCTGAACTTTGGTTTTTGTTCGATTGTAGGCCATCAAATTTCCTACTCAAATTTTCTAAATGTGCTAGAACTTCCGTATTAGATGTACATTCTCCTGCAAAAGCTACTTTTCTGGTGCTAGAACCGGTTTCCCACATTCTGTTATTTTTGGAAATCCTTTCTATAGCATCGTAAACTATTTGAGCTTCACTCATCATTAAAGAACCACCACATGCATGATCTACATCCGCACGTGAATCTTTTCTTAATTTACGACAGAAAAGTTGAATTTGCATATCTAAGGAATAACCATGATCGGGACAGGCTCTTAACATTTTTTTAAATCTTTCCCAGGCATTCCCAAGTGTTTCTTCAGATCCTTGTCTAAAGTTAGCAACCTCGACTTTTAATTCCAAATTTCGTCCTGGAGTGAAATATTGTTTCAGAAATTCAGTTTGAATATCCTCCCAACTAGTAAGTGAATGATGTGGAAGAGACATAAACCAATCTCGGGCTCGTCCTTTTAAAGAAAAAGGAAACATAGTCATCCTCGTTAGTTCCTTATGAGCACCTTGACTTTTGGCCGTATTGCACGCTTCTTCAAAAAGATAGAGATGATGATGTGGATCTTCATCATCCTCTCCTAGGAATTGGGCTCTTGCGTCAATTAAACCAAAAAGATGAGATTTAATTTCGAAATTATTCGCTCCTTCATTGGGTAAAAGTATGGGATTATTAGTCCGGTTTCTTCTTATGGTTTGATCACGAGATAGTCTCGGGTTTGGTGGGTTATTACGATTATTCGGTTCCGATCTTGATTATTTCTATTATTTTGATTATTATTAGGGTTAACAGGGTTTTGTCCATGCCCTGGAGCATGATCTAGCCTCTGTTCATTTGTTTCATCACTAGTTTCAGCCATTTCTGTATTTTTATTAGAAGATGATTCGTCAGGATTTCCCTGACTAGTATGACCACGTTTACTCTCTACTCTTAACTGCCTTTCGTAAGTATTTATGTCAGGCTTATAAGGAGTGAGCGGGGCCTTACCAATTCTGGTCATCAACTAACGAAAATAGAAAAATGCTCGAGTTTTATAGAAGAAGAAAATTGGTACTAAAAGAAAGTAGATACCAACGAAAAAAATAAAATAGAAATGAGATAAGAAAAAGTGTTGATTTATTCTCGAGAGTTTTGAGCTAATACAAGTAGTAACCATAGACACAAAGAAAGAAATTAGCGACGTTCGATCCCCGGCAACGGCGCCAGAAAGCTGACGGACGTTTTCTAGTGCTATACAATCCTTACCGGCAGTGTACCGGGTCAAATCATAGTGCTAGTGTGGTGAGTCAGAGTGTCGAATCCTCAGGGAAAACGTGGTAATTATTTTAAGTGTGGTTAAACACCAAAGAGTCATTATTAACTCGATCTAAACCGCAATTTTATCACACGATTACTACTATTCTACTTAACATAAAATAAATGCGTAATTTAAAAGTTATTCTAATATAATATATATAGATATATAAATATATATAGATGTACATGGATTGCAAAATATAAATATATATATATATATATATATATATATATATATATATATATATATATATATATATATATATATATAGATACCAATATATAGATACCAATATATAGTTTATAATAATAGACTAGACAAATAATTTTATAGAACTAGCCAAAGCTTATATAATTGATTTATACGATCTTTTTCAAGAAACGGAATGTGCTCGATCTTTCCTTTTATATTAGGTCCAATTGAGTAAATGAAACGGTGCACTCCCGAGGTTAACAATTCCTCCTCACACGAGCGTATGAAATTGTCATATGTCAAATTGTCATTAGTTTAATCTCCACAACCGCCCCATGCTAATCTCGCTTAGTCCGAACAGTACCGAGTACAAATCTACCCCGGATAAAAGAGGTTATTCCGTTTGTCGACGGCCGATGTTATTCAAAAGGCTCCGGTTGTCGTGCGGATCGATTTAACTTTCCGGTGTTAGTTTCAATTAAACCGTTGATTTTAACATTATTACGATTTTGAGCACAAATTTAATAAGATTCATCTTTCCCAAGACAAATCTGCCCCCGGGTAGGAAATAGGATTCTGTTGTCACGCTTTCGCACGGCCAATTTTACCCTCCGGTTTTTCTATCTTTTATCTCATATCCTAACTTCTCTGGTCAGTTCATCGTTAGGTTATATGTTGCGATTCATCTTGGTTAATTACGTCAATCCGAATATTATCAATACGTTACAAAATAGAAAAAGATTCAATTAACTCAATTTTAGTCAAATTTTACTTAGACAGCATTCCTTTACCAAAAAGATCGAAATAAAACGATTACATAACTTTGGCTAGTCATTAGATTTAGCCTAAAAACATTATAACGACTAAAAAGATAAAAACAAACATAACAAACATAAATACTTAAGAAATTTTACCCGATTACAAATGCTGAATCAGAGGTCGTATTCTTCCGGATATTACAACGACTTCAACAACACCGAACTTCTGATAATTTCCCGAGCATTACAACGATACTACGATATTATTATTTTTGGCATAAGGCCTATTTACAACTACTACTAAAAAAGAAAATAAGAAGGAGATATATATATATATGTATATATATTGGTACATATATTAGTACCCTTTCATCGTACGCTTTCACCGAACTCCTTATATATAGAAAATCGTTCGGGGCCGGACCGGGCCGGGTCACAGCCGGACTGGGCCGGTATAATGATTAGGTCCATCCCCCTTAATTAATCAAAGATGTGCGAGGATAATATATATATAATTATAATTATATATATAACTTATAAAATTCATATCTCGAGTTCCCGATCTCCAAACAACATGATTCAAGATGCATTGGAAAGCTCGTTGAATGATATACAACTTTCATGAAGGACTCTTCTTTAGAAAATGTCTTTTTGATGAGCCATTCGTTTGTCGAAGATATTTCTCGATTACCACTTAATCAAATTGATTAGCCACTTGACCACTTCGATTGACCACTTGACCACTTAAGCTCGTGACATTCTCTAAATCCTTTCAGAGATATGATTATACTTCAAAATGTCGATTCTCGGAATCTTGGCTTATATATCTGCAATAAAATACCACAAATACCCACGTAAATCTGACACGACACTCCGATTTACTAAAATCGGTACAAAACGATAACTTTTTACTATTATTACTAACTTTTACTACTAACTATACTAAACTATAAAGATTAATATTTCATACTATTTATATCATAATTTCATATATTTTATATAGAACTCGTTGATAAAACATAATAATATAACGTAATTTTAATCATATAAAAGTAATACATCAATGGCTTACAAAATTAACATCAACACGTGCTGAAGTAGAGATTTATTCAATTAGGAACAACTGCACGAGTCGGACATCTATTCCTTCTGTGTCCGGGGTTACCGCAATTCGAGCAATTCCTACCGGAACCTGGGTTTGTCCTCTCAGTAGGCATCCTGCTAGTCCTAGCACCGGGAGGCTCACCTTGAGAAGGAATCCTCGTGGTCCCGGGTCGGCCCCGCCTAGCTCCCGTACTCTGTGTTTCTCCTCCTTCCCTAACCCTAGGCTCAAGCGGATTGAGGGAAGGTTTAGTTCTAATCCATTCGGGAAGAATCCAATCATCCTCGACTGGAACAGGGAAAACGCGTCCTTCATATATACGTTGGAAACATGCTGCTTTGTAGTAATGAGAACAATAAGTGTACGCACTCTCGCAGTGGTGACTTATAGCAGCGCAAGCATGTACGCAAGGTAACTGAAGTCCCTGAAACTGCCCGCAATAACATTCCTTCGTAAGTATATTTATTTTCTCACTAGTATCGACGTCCCCAACTTGAAACTGGTCCCGGTCGATCCTGAGCAGTGTGAAACTCCTTCTGGCACGCGAAACACCATTCAAGAACTCTTCAGGTTCAGGGGCTAACACGGTGCGACACGAGTCCGCAAGTTCTCTCCTCTCACAATGCCAACGCTGCAACACTCCCCTGATGTGGTCAAAGAGATTCACGATACTCATCTTACGCGCATCCCTGATGACGTTGTTAAAGCTTTCAGCATGGTTGCTTGTCATTATTACGTAACGTGTACTCGGAAATTGTGATCGTGCCCATTTGTCGATTTCAATCTCCTGTAGGTAACGCGAAACTGGTTTGGTTGGGTCTCTATCCATCTCTATTATCTTCTGAAATAATATTTTGAATCGCATTTCTGAAAATGTATAAGCGGCTTCCCAGAAAGTGTACGGGCAATATCCCGTGCTCCCGAATTTTTTATTGAGGTTCATAACGATGTGGTGGTAGCAGTAACCATGGTAAGCGTCTGGAAATACATTTCTAACGGCTCCAATGATGCCTGGCCCTCTGTCTGATATGAAAACCAAGTCACTACGTTCCCCGATTATCGACTTCACGTTTTCCATGAAATACGTCCACGCATCAAGGCTCTCTCCGTCGGTCACGGCCAATGTTCTAAAAGTCGGTAGGCGCTAGTCAGGCGGCCAGGTGGGGAGTTGGGACTAGTCGGCTAGGCGGGGGACTAGTCGGGGACTAGGCGGTTTTGGATTTTTTTAATTAATAATTATAATAATGGAATTGACTAAAACAAAAATAACAAAATATTACTAAAAACCCACAAAAATAATGATACTACTACTCTAGTAATATTAAGTACTAACATAACATAAGTCCAAAAATTCATTTCACAAAATAAAAACATAAAAACATACGTGATACGTCCAAAATAAAAACATTCAAAGTCAAGCACTCAAGTTTCAAAAAAAAATCATAATACAGACCGCCTAGGCTGAGTTGCCCGAATTGAGCCCGACTATCCGTCCTTGAACCCGACTTTCCCGCCTAGAGGGCGACTAGTCCCCGAATAGTGACCGACTAGAGACCAGCCCGCCAAGAGAGGTCCGACTAGTGTGTACTCGGGTCGGTGTAGGGCCGACTAGCGCCTAGGCGGCGCCTAGTCGGCCGACTTGGCCGACTTTTAGAACACTGGTCACGGCAAAAGCTAACGGAAAGATATGGTCGCCCGCGTCTACACCGACTGCTACTAACAATGTCCCCTCGCATTTTGATTTCAGATGTGTACCGTCCACAACTAAGATAGGCCGACAATACTTAAACCCCTCGATACTAGAACCCAAAGCCATGACACAATACTTGAACCTGCCATGCGCATCAGGAACAATGTCTGTGATGGTTCCAAAATTTTCTACCGTCAACATGTAAAAGTAGGCGTGTAATTTAGAATACGACATTTCTACGTTTCCGCCGATCAATTCCAAGGCTTTCTGTCTATATTGATAGGCACTTTGATAAATAAGGTCTATGTTGTATGTTTTTTTGACCTCCGCTTGTAAAACTTTTGTCGCGAAACCGCTCCCGAATTTTATGAGGCTATCCCTTACGAAACGACCTATAGGTCCGGGCTTGGCTTGTCTATGATTGTCAGTCAATTGGTCCAATCCACAAGTGTGGGTTTCATTGTACGCGGTTATCACAGGGCCGTTCCTGACATTTAGTAGGCCCGGGGCAAGATTATAAGAAGGGCCTCTTTTTATTACCCAATTCCTCAATATTCTCACGAGAATGACCTACTACATTAACAAATTTATAAGAGCTCCTCTCTAAGACTCTCGAAACTGTTCATCTCGTTTTCTTTTTTCCTTCATAAAAATCAATACTCAACAATAATACAATTGTACAAGGAAATTAACGAAAGCATCCGTATAGAGTACTAGTTTCCAAGAAAAAACAATGGCTACCCCTCAAAAACTTCGTGAACTTCCCGATTAAACCCGAAACTCAAACACAATTGAGCAAACAATATAAATTATAAATGAAAAAACTAGAATGATGTATTAAATCAATAAAATCATTCACCGTGAAATCATTAGTTTATTAAATACTAATTAACAAAGAAAATCGTACCCGAACACAGAGGCCGCGAACCTAGACGAATGAGATATGAATTAACTTGTGGCTATTTTGTTTTGTAAAATTGCAAGAAAAATTTATGAAGATCTTAAAAATTTTTTTTTTTGAAAGAAAAAGATTAGTGTAAGTGGAACATGAATGAGACGTGAAGAAGCTTGAGTGATGATAGGATTTACGGTTTACTACAACATTTATAATTTTATGTTATATATAATAATTTATAAAACAAAAAAAAGAAAGAAAAAAATGTAGCATACAAGGTTCGAACCCGAATCAATAACATAGAATACACACTCTTATTCCACTACGCCAACATGCAGCTATGATAAAACCATTAATTTTTGCTATCTTATACAAACCAATAAATTTGTAAAACATATAACAATGGGCCCCACTTGTATCATGGGCCCGGGTCGGTCGCCCATCCCGCCCGGGCCCAGGGCCGGCCCTGGGTTATCACAAAGTTCATGCAACGTTGTCCGTCCCTTGCGTCCACATCCGAATCAACAACCTTCCTACCGACAACCTTCCATTCGCATCGTTCTGAAGTATAACATCGTAATTTTAACTTTTCCTTGTCAGACCTAACGAGTTTCCACATGTAGTCTTGTTTCAATGCGTGGTAACTCATTTTATCCTTCATATCCTCTTTGTCTCTATACTTTTTACCAATAAACAATACATCTGGATTATCGGTCTGAAACGTCCCAGCACGTGGACATGGAGGAATTTGGGACGGGTCCATTCCGGACCCGAAATGAGCACCTCTATGGCGATTAATACTTGCCATACTAAATGTGTGACCAAAGGTCGTGTTCGGTGCAAAGGTGCTTTGTCAAATAACTCATGAAAGATCCCCCGATATTGAGGCCCGTTTGCATCGGTGCTTGCATCGCCGTTTGCATAAACCGCCGGGCCGGTTCCATCTATGTGGAGATTATGACTAGTCTGACCAAAATTATCCCAACATGTCCCAGCTTCAATCACTGGTTCACGCCTCCTATCACTAGTTTGCTGCCTATACGGTGTGTGGGTCGTCTGATCTAAATTCTGCCGAGACGTTCCAACTTCATTCATAGATGCACACATTCTAGCCATAGGTTGTTCACTGTAAGGTATGTGCAATGGCTGACTAATCATATTTGCAATAAATCCCCAATCGTAGCCACGTTCACTTGACAAGTCAATTACTTGATCACCGAAAGTTGTATTCGGTTGGATGACAATTTCATGAGGGGCTGAGACTTGTGGAGTACGTACAACATGCTCACCGGAATTCCGATTATAATAAAGTTCGGGTGTAAAATCCTCAATCCCTCTATCATTTTCTTCAACTATCGGTTGTTCATTTAAGTCAAATGCGTTGTCGTTTTTGTCTTCCGAGTCATCATCAGCAATAACCGGTTCAGCGTTAACACAAAGTTTGACGGTTTCTAGTTTAAGCAGATCATCAATGTACCCTAGCCATGTCTCATCATCCAAAACATCAATCGGCCCCTCGTATTTTGCGTACAAAAGTTTCATGACCAATGTATTTTTTGATTCATCAATTCCTACTTTCCCACACACTTTCTGCTTCACTTCATCCAACGTCATATCGGTTTTTACACGAATCAAATAAAATTTTCCTTTTCTATAAGACCATCTGTCGCATCCTTGCTTGTATATCCACTCTCCACCAAATTCAAACTTAACGGACACAATGCTGTTATCTGTGAAAGAATTATAGATTTACATCAGTATACAGTGGAGATATGAATATAAAATAATATATAAACAATTAATATATTGTCATCATATTGTCAGTGTGATACACATATATATGTAATAACTACAAGTGCATATATGTAATAAGTGTGTGTGTGAATGTGAGTGTGAGTGTTTTTGCGAAGTTAAAATATGATATTTTGTGTAAGTATATGTCAAAAAGAATGAAACAACTATTAATAAATGAGGATACTTATACTCACACACACACACACATATAAATATATATTTATATACACACACACACACACACATATATATATATATATATATATATATATATATATATATATATATATATATATATATATATATATATACACACACACACACATATAAATAAATAAATAAAGATATATATATATATATATATATATATATATATATATATATATATATATATATATATATATATATAACCGAAATGTCTTATCATCTTTTTTTTTGTTTTTCGGAACATCGTTGTTTTGTGTTGTGTTGTGTTGTAACGGGGGTAAGAGAAGAAGAGATTAGTGTTTTTACCAACGTCATAGAGTACTTGATGATGACGAGGGAGAACGGATGCCGGACGGAGCCGGCAGAACAGAACTTATATTTTCAATCTAAGGGGTGCCTCACTTCCGGCTGAGGATTTACCAGCCGCCGGAGACAGAAAAGATGCTCGTTGAGCGTACCTAATGAAATTTTCTACGAGCTACCTACCAGGAGCCCCAATACAAAGCCTGGAGATTAGGCATGACACAGCGGATCAGAAGGAATCGAAAACACCCTAGGGAAAGCATGCAATTCTAAGAACCTCATCAGGCCGAGGCGTACCATGGAATTCAGTTCGAAATATTCGTTCTTGTATTTTCAAACGACATTAATTTGTCGTTTGTTTCAATTTTTTAAATCACATTCTTGTTACCCATAATTTCAAAGGATGTTCTCATACTATCACAAAATACGTAATTCAAAAACCATATATTTGAATTTAATTTTCATCTTCCACTACAACAACAACACAATCAACTTTGTACCAAACCAAAAAAACACATTCGGTAAACAAGTTTCGTTTATTACTACAAGCGATCACATTGACATCAACCAAAATATATTTGTATCGTTATCCAAATATTTCATCACAATATATCAATCAAAATAAAATGTATCATTGACTACCCTAATTATCCAACGAATGTCAATTCCATTATCGAAATATATAATCAAAATTAATCATTTCTCTAGCCTGAAAATGCATAATTTACACTACGCTAAAAATCGAAAATTTATAACATTAACAATATTAATAAAAATCGAAAATTAATAACATTAATAAAAAATCGAATTTTTTTAACATTAATAAAAATCGAAACATTAACAATCGAAAATGCACATACTACACTATGCTAAAAATCGAAAATTTATAACATTAATGAAAATCGAAAATTCATGTGAACAAATAACAATAAAAACAAACACAATAAATATATTTATTCAAACTTAAATAAATGCTTACCCATTTTGTTTAAAAATACAACTCCGGTGAAATAAAACAACGCAGCTCAAAAAGACAAATATGATTTGTTTTGTTTTTTTTGTTTTTTTGGGTACCAATGGTGATTTTTTTGGAAGCAATGGTGAATTTTTTGTGTGATGAAACGGTGAAAATGTACGTTTCCGTCCAAATTGGGGCGAAAACCGTCCAAATATGGACGGTGCGTCCTTTGTTTGGACGGAGAGACCATGTGATAGCGTCCAAATTGGGATGGTTTCAGATATTTGGACAAAATGGAAGTAATCCGTCCAAATGTTGGACGCACCGTCCAAAAATGGACGGAATTCGCCCCAATTTGGACGGTGAATCCAACATTCTGACGGTTTACGTCCATTTTGTCAATTCAATTAATTTGGACGAAATGCATCCAAATTTGGAGGGATTTGACTGTATTTGGACGATTTCATCCAAATTTGGACGGTGAACCTGAAAAAAAATGTCAGAATCTGTCGAACCTGAAAATAAATGTCAGAGGTTAACAGGGCCTGATTTTCCAATTTCTCTATTTTGGAGACTAGTGGTGGAGACCGTGCACGGTTGATGCCCATTCCAGGATTTTTGTTATGCTCAGTATGCAATTTAAGCATTTGTGCTAGTATGTGAAATGTATTGGTCATATAAAGCAGTACATGCATTTTTGGTGCAGTGGGAAGGCGGCAAGACAAAGCATACATGGATTTCATACAATGATTAAGTTGTTCTTGGGTTACAAAATAGGCAGCATTGGAATGCAGATAACATAATACAACTGGTAATTGATGGAACATGGTTAAGGTTGGTTTTTGTAAAAGAACTGCTCCAAAGTTGGAGTAGGTAGGTACAAACTGAAAGAAGCGACATATTATTAATCATTAAGATTTAGTGGACATTGAATCTTAATAATGTAATATGTTGCTGTTAGCTGCAGAGAGGAGCATGTGATTATTTATAGATAGCTGCCAAATTTGGTATTCTCTTACAAGCGGCAGCATTTCGACACCACATTTTACACACAAATCTGATAAATATTTCGAAACAAAATTTTACACACAAATTTTATATGTGAATGTATTCCCTGTTGGAACCTATGGGTGAGCAGTAAAAATTCGAGTATTAATTCAATTGGACTAAGTTTTCTATTCTATTTTCCGTTTAGTTCGTATATTTGATCGTCTTAATACATCTGTGTTGCATGTCTCTATAGTTGGACTTATTGCCCATGTGTATGATGAGATAAATAATTCTTTTTTTTTAAAGGTAATGAGAAAGGTATTTGTAAATGAATTAGTGGTAAATGAATTGTCCAACTCATACTCCTTCACTCACAGTTGTGGGGGCACATAATAAATATAAAGAAGGTGCCGAAGACAAAAATGTAGTATTTTTTAACATCAAAACTAATTGTTTTAATATGTTTTTTTATTTATTTAAATCCACCGATTAAAGACACATGCCCCCCCGGTCCCTATCGACATTTCTTCCCGGCCCTGTATTGTATTTCTGTGTCGGTTTTGCATCAATTATTGCTTTACACAATTATTCAAAGATATAAAACACCAGGAAATTAATACAAACAAGTCGAATATTATATAATAAACGAGCTAAAAGTTATAATACAGATCACCGCTCCATTTTAATTCCTTAAAATGAGGGAGAAATACAAACAAAAGCATCATAAAACAACGGGAAAACAAAAGTAAAAGATATAAAATAAAATTTAAAAAAACTACTATTTGGGCTTCATACTCAATGCTTACAATGCAAGCAACAGGCTTGCCCTCAGCCCTTTATCCTAAACAAAATCAAGAAACTAATTCCAATGATGGACCGAGTCTGATCCATCTATTTTTCGTACATCTAAACTTCATCAGGGCGCGCGGTAATTGCGTGCCCTGGTACAATAAGGTTACATCCACCCTAATGATCGATGATGATCAATCATCATTTTCATCTCGCCCTTCTGCACGATCTTCTCTGATTGTCTCGAGTTTAGGACAATGGGAAGGTTTCACCGGAAGAACGAAAGGCGACGGCGCCACCTCCATACAATTATGCTTCATCACATATGCCATCTTCTTAGCCATTTTTTAATCCCACAAATCTAACCCAATACAGGTACTTTTCGGGAAAAAAAAAAAACTAGTATATAACACTTCTCTTTCCCCTTTTTCACAAAAATGAGAAAGAGAATATATGAATTTGAAGGAGATTTGGTGGAAAAGCAAGTCAATGCTTAGACTCAAAGGGTTAAAATTAAAAGTGTTTTTGATACAATAATTGGAGAGATGTTCTTTTGTTGTTGTGAAAGATATATGAAATAGGGATATTTGGGGGAGTTTATATAGGGGAAAAGGAAAGGGCTAAAAGGGTGGTAAAGAAGCAACTTCGGAGAAGCAATTAAAACATGTGGTGGAAAAAAAAGTTGACGTTATTGTTTAATTTTCTCAACAAAGGTACAAAAAAGTTGATGTATTGTTTACCTAATAATCCATAAATAAATTAAGTTGATGGTATCGAGGAATCCACGTGGAGGATGCAAGACCATAAAGCTTTAGAAAACTATTTTATGAAAACTAATAATTGTGTAAGTTCATTCGAAGAATATCCTTTAATTGTAAACTTATCTGGCTATATCTTAATCGTATAATATTTTTAATTCGGGATTTATTTGTGTTGTTTAAATTAAGAGGCATAGTAAGTTAATAAATATCAAGTTATCATACAAGAATTACCCGCAATTCTATGCATGTCATTATCAAGTTATATGATGTAATGTAATCGGATATTCATACACGTATCTTATATTCTATCAAGTAATATGAAGGTTCTTGCGTATTATATCCATACGCATTGAAGTCACTGGTGAGTTGATTAGAGACATACGGTTTACATCTAACATGTAAACTGTGTGTCTCTGATCAACTCACTGATAACTTCACTATAAAAATATTCACCACAAAAGAACTTATCCAAGAAATTATGTTCACTTCAATGTAATACATTTTTCTTTTCTTTTCATTTTAACTTGTTTTTGTCATAGGTTCGTAAGACCTGATAAAGAGTGAAAATAAAAAACATATGATGCAAGTCGGTGATACAATCTATCTAGAATAGTTGGGTTTTTTTTTTTTCCATAATAAATGAGTTTATGATTAGATTTTTTTTTTTTATATGCAATGGATAATAAACCAATATAAAAAGAACATTGAATCTAAAACCTAGCATTACTTTAATTACGATGGATCTCGTAACTATTAAAGTTCTTCATCCTTTCTTAGACTATAATTAGTAGAGCGAACGTGGTTTAGTTCGTCCGGTTTCTTTTTATTTTTAAAATCGAATCATTTTATACGGTTTTCAATTTTTGAAACTAGACTAGAACAGTTTTAAGACGTAAACAACTCGTTCCCGGAAGACAGACTTCAGATAATATAATCATTACCCAAGAAGTGCTTCATACAATGAGGAGAAAAACGGGTCTAAAAGGTTTTATGATTATCAAAGTGGATCTCGAAAAAGCCTATGAAAGGGTGAACTGGTCCTTCCTACGGCATCTTCTCTAGCTTGTTGGATTTAATAATGACTTGATTGAGCTTATTATGTACTCTCTGTCCAGCACTTCATTGGAGGTTCTTTGGAATGGGCACCCTCTTGAAGCCTTCACTCCACATCGAGGCCTTAAGCAGGGTGACCCTCTTGCCCCATATCTCTTCGTTCTTGTGATGCAGGTGTTGAGCCAGATGATAAATACCTCGGTAAGTGACAAGAAGTGGAAGCCGATATCAGTTTCACGGGGTGGTCATCGGATTTCTCATTTATTTTTTGCGGATGATCTTATACTTTTTTCGGAGGCCTCTATTGATCAAGCTAGAGAAATGGACCGGGTCCTACGTGAGTTTTGTGGTATTTCAGGCCAAAAATTTAGCATTGCAAAATCTAAGTTCGCAGTTTCCTCCACTGTCAGCTCCCAAACCGCCAATTGTATTGCGGGGGTTCTTGGAATGACTCACACACAGCACTTTGAAAAATATCTTGGAGTTCCCCTTCATCACGGGAGAGTCAAAAAGGAAGATTTCACGTTTATTGTCGATAAAGTCCGGTCCAAACTCCAAGCCTGGAAAGCGTCCTCACTGTCTAATGCAGGTAGGGCCATCCTTACTCAAACCGTGTTTACCACCACGGCTTTTTACCATATGCAAACGGTTAAACTCCCAGCTTCCATCACTGATGAAATGGACAAACTTGCGCGGTCGTTCTTTTGGGCTGATAATGAGGAAAAAGAAAAATCCACCATGTTGCTTGGCACTCTATATGCCAACCGAAGTCCCACGGCGGCTTGGCTATTCGACAGGCTCGGGTAATGAACACATCATTTTTAGCTAAACTTGTGTGGCAAATTTTAACTGAGCATGACAAATTATGGGTTCAAATTCTGACACAAAAATATGGCTCACCATTTGCAACACCTAAACCGACTTCGTCTTTCATTTAGCGTCACATATGTTTTGCTGCAAATGAGCTGCGCCACGCCTTCACAGCAGATGCCTTGGGATCCCCATGCTGGGCAGCCCACCCTTCTGGTAAATTCTCAGTTAATTCGGCCTACCATGAAGCCTGCAAGCCTCTGGCCCCTTAGTACTGATGATGCGAACTGGAAACGTATTTGGAATATCAAAGGTCCACTCCGAGGTAATCATCTTCTTTGGCTTATCCGTAAAAACTCTCTGCCCACGGCTGGTACGCTCGCTATGCGTAATATCATTGCCGATGATTCATGTAACTCCTGTGGAAATCACAGTGAATCTATTTTACATGCTCTTAGAGACTGCACTTGGGTGCGTGGTATGTGGAAGGATGTTGTGCACCACCACTAATGGCACGAATTTTTTAAGATTCACGACGCCCCGGATTGGCTCGACAAGTGCCTCCAGAAGGATATGTATAAGAAGGATAATGTGGCGTTCTGGCGATTTCTCTTTCGGGAACTAATGTTAAGTATTTGGTATTGGCGCAATGAAGAGTTCCACAATGAAGACCAACATCGACCCCCTAAATCGGTGTTCATATCGCAAGCTATCCGAAAAGCAAGGGAATTACACGTAGCCTGGCATACTTAAATCTATAATTCTTTGTTAAATTCTGCTATGTATAGCTTTTTGATCCTTTTTGGACCGTTTGTATAGTTTTTTCTTATAATAAAATTATCCCATTTAAATTTAAAAAAAACAAAAAAAAAAACTCGGTCTATCCGGTTTGGTTCGGCTTGATTCCGGTTTTTTACGGTTTTCTTTAACAATTAAATTTATTGATAGGAAATCACAAAAATTTTCTAGTAACAACAAATGATAATATATGTAATACATTAGTATTATTATATCAGTGAATCCATCATGGATATTGAAAACCGACATATTTCACATCCTTTATTGGTGTTGAGAAAGTAGAAAGAGAAGAAAAAGTTAGAGGTTGTGAATTGTGAACTGACTGAAAGAATGATATATTCTTTTCCGTCCATGATTGTGTATCCAACCTATTACATATATACTCAAACTACTATAACTGATAGTTAGTGTCTAGGCTAGAATTAAGGAATCAAAGATATACACAATCCTATTAATGACCACAAATTACATAATTAATTCTAATTATAATATACGCTAATACACCCCCACAATCGATGCGGGAGGAGGGCGGATGCTAAGACTGGATCGGAAGTCTTCGAACAAAACCAGTGGGAGACCTTTGGTGAAGATGTCCGCGATTTGATACCGAGAGGGGACGTGGTGTACTCGGACTTCACCTCACGCAACTTGCTCCCACACAAAATGGATATCCAACTCGATGTGCTTTGTGCGTTGGTGTTGAACGGGATTGCCTGTAAGGTAGATAGTACTGACATTGTCACAATAAACGATAGTAGCCTTACGAACCGGACAATGAAGTTCCAAAAGTAGATTGCGCAACCAACAAGATTCAAAAACCACATTCGCCACACCCCGATATTCGGCCTCCGTACTAGACCGAGAGAGAGTGGGTTGGCGTTTTGATGACCACGAGACCAAGTTGTCTCCCAGAAAAACACAATAGCCGGACGTAGAGCGGCGAGTATCAGGACATCCTGCCCAATCTGCATCAGTGTAAGACACGAGACCCGAGATGGAGGAGGAGTATAAATGTAAGCCCAGATGGAGGGTGCCCTGGATATATCGAATAATGCGCTTGAGTGCCTGCATATGCTCAACTCGAGGATCATGCATATGAAGGCATACCTGCTGTACTGCATACGAAATATCAGGACGTGTAAAAGTGAGATACTGAAGCGCACCCGCAAGGCTACGATAGTGGGTAGGATCGTCATAAGGAGCCCCGGCCGTAGCACTCAGCTTTCGCTTCGTATCAACCGGAGTAAGAGACGGCTTACAGTGGGTCATACCTGCCCGTTCTACAATTTCCGAGGCATACTTGCGTTGTGACAAAAACATCCCCCCTACATGACGGGTGACACGGATACCCAAAAAATAATTCAAAGGACCTAAATCTTTGTTAAGGGTGAAAGTCTATGTTTTATTATGATATATTTTATGGTATTTTCCCTCTTAATTGGATTAATTACGTAATAAATGGCCCTTATATGGAAATATTGAGCGTACTAGGTTTTTAAGGACTTAATCGCAATATTGAATAAATTATGTGTTTCCATCGTGAATTATAATTAATTGGACTTTATTACAGTTTGCGATGTTTTCCATGTGTTATAGGTATGTTTATTGTGCTCAAATGATGATCAAAAGGGTTAAAATTCGAGCTATAAAGATTTAAGAAGAGATAATGATCGAATGGAGTGGACAGGAAAAGAGATAGAGATGATTTAATCAAGTTTTATTCCAGCTAAAACTGGCGTCCAAGTCCCGTCCAGGAGTGGACGGGCGTCTGGCAATCTAAACGGGCGTCTAGAGGAAGAATTCAATACTGAGGCATCATGAACTTACTGAATGAACGTCCAGAAGAAGCAGACGAGCGTCCAAGGTGCAAAAAGAAGATCAGAGAGTTTGGACGCTATCCAGACGAACGTCTACATTGGAGTTCAGAACACTTGGACGAGCGTCCACTTAACCGGACGAGCGTCCGGATTGCCGACTTAGTGAAACCGCCTCAAATCTCTATAAATACTTGCCTATTTTCACACATTGGGATACCAATTTGACAATTCTCGAACCCTAAACCCTAGGGGCGGCTATAGGCTGCGTTTTTACTCGCTTTTTTCCCGGTTTATGTTCTTAAATTCCTAGATAAAATTAGTTTAGTTTATGCAATTTACTTCAACAATTCAAGCTATTCAAGGATGCTAAGAGGCTAGGCTCCAATCAAACGAGCATTGTGAAGCCATCCAACTTTCATTGATTTTGATTCTTCGACTATATTGTAAGTTTTAATCAAGTTGTTTCCTTTATCATGTCTTATGATGATTAATTGCATTTATATCGAAAGATGTGCATGTATGATGTTTTATATTTGATGAAAGTCTTTATAAACATTAGATCACCATGATTTAGGAATGGATCTTTAATCTATGTCAAACGAAAGTTGATAGGTTGAAAATCTAGGTTAAAACGTTAAAGTTTACATCTTTGTTTATGTTATGACGCGCTAATTTCCGTAAATCGAAAGATAGAAATTAATAGGCGAATCATCTACGAAAGTAGGATTCATACCTTTGATAAGATGAACCACAACTTGGTAGAAACTGCAATATACTCGGGATGAGAGATTAGTGTTTGTTGGATAGGTGGAACAATACTCGTTTGCCCATATTAAACTTGATTTAATCCTTGAGACTTGAACTTTGTTTAGTTAGTTTATTTTCTATTGCACTTTTAGAGTAATTTGTTCGCAACCAAACCTCCCTAGCTTTGGATTCGTCCTCTCGTCTAGTTTATATTCAAGCATATATGTTCGCTTTAGTTTTGTTTAATCGCTGTTTAGTTTAGTTTTCCGTGACATAGCTTAGTTAGACAAAAACTAGGAACCACAATCGTCTAGTTCCCCGTAAGATCGACCCGGCATTAACCACTAGTACTACGTACGATCCTTATACTCGGGGTTAACCGGATTATAAATTTATTACTTGTTTGTTTCGCATAGATAAAATCCGTAGACAAGTTTTTGGCGCCGTTGCCGGGGAACCGGACGGTTGCCTAGTTTTTGTTCTAGTTTTTATTTTGTTTTCAATTCCTGTTTTTAGGTTAGATATTTTCGATTTCTGTTTGTGGTTAATAGTTTAGTTGTTTTTGTTCATTTGTCCGTCGTTCAAATTTTGTTTTTTGTTAGTAGTCAATATAAATTTTCTTGCTCCTAGTTTATACTCTGTTTTTCTGATCGTTCGGCCCAGTTGGACGAGCGTCCGTTTTACCAGACGCCCGTCCAGTTCTATTTTCAGTCGGACGAGCGTTTAGCTTACTGGACGTCCGTCTGCTGAAAATTCTTCAATCCTGAATCAAATTCTGACCTGCAGACGAGCGTTCATACTTCTGGACGCCCGTCCAAAGGAACTCGAAAGAGAGGACGAGCGTTCATGTTTTGAACGCCCGTCCATTCTGGACACTGGTCAGACGCTAGTCCATAATTTTGGACGTCCGTCCGTTCCTCTTTTCCTTCTATCATCTTCTTCTTTTCTCTCTTCTTTTCTTTTCTCTAGGTTTTGATCTTAGATTAGATTATAAGTCTTTAGTTTAAGTCGTTAGTTTCTTAGTTTATAGCTCTCTTTCTCTCTCTCTTTCTTTCTTGCTCAATATCTTGATCTTGGATCTCGGTGTATGCAAACTCGTAGTCAGAGGGGACCACTAATCTACTCCCCTGACCCCGAGCGGACCATAGTCCGGCCCAATAGGCGGAGACTTCGGTTCGACGAAGGAAACGCTCTAGATCAAGAATTTGAGCATTATCTTTCGGAGAAATCGAAAGAATAGTAATAATGGCGGCGGAAGATAGACGGACGTTGGCCGACTATGCCATGCACAAATCACCATCAACCCCGCAATTGTTATGCCGGCCATTACTTGCTCCAACTTTCGAGCTAAAGCCGGGACTTATTCGGATGATGCAGCATGCATCGATTTTTCACGGCTATCAATCTGAGAACCCCTACACTCACCTACACACATTTCTACACATATGCGGTACTACCCGCATCCAAGGTGTAAGTGAGGACGCAATCAAGCTCAAACTTTTCCCATTTTCCTTGCGGGGGGAAGCACTAGAGTGGTATCACTCTCTCCCTTCGGAATCCATTACGACCGGGCCGGACTTGAAAGAGAATTTTTGAGTCAATATTTCCCTCCATCAAAGACGGCCCAAACATTTGAATGAAATCTTCACGTTCCGTCGCGGAAAATGAGTCTTTCTTTGATTGCCGGAAAAGGTTCAAGTCCCTCCTCCGAAAATGTCCCCACCATGGCTTGCCGATGCAAAGGCAAGTCAATACATTCTTTAGCGGATTGACCGAGCTCACTAAGGGTATGGTCAATAGTTCATCCGGCGGGGCGTTTTTGAAGAAGACTCCGGACGAAGGATGGGCATTGTTCGAAGACATTGCCAAATATAACTATGCTCCGTCCTATCAAGCTATTCAGGCACCTCCTCCTCCTCCCAAGGTCGAGGAAGTGACTATGCAGAATCTGATTGCCATGTTGCAAAAGCAAATGGCTAACTCTCAACTGACAACATCCCAAACTGTTCCTAATCCGAGTAATCAGACTCTTTCGTTTCCACAGAACTCTCAGGTTCTGTATTGCGAAAATTGTCGTCAACCCGGCCACGTGTCCAAAAAGGTGTCAATTTCAATCCCCCTCTCGCGCATCAAGTCAACGTTGTTCATAATAATGGACAAGATAATCCAATCACATGCCAAGTATGTGATGATCCGGGGCACACTGCTCGTTTCTGTCCCATGATTGGACAAAATGCAGAAGTGAATGCTTTTTCTGGCCAGTCTAATCCTAGGTTCAATAACCAATTCTCTGGCCAGAATAATGCTCAAAATCAGGGCTTCGGCCAGAATCTGAGTTTCAATCAGAATCCAAACTCGAACTTCAATTCTAACCCGAACTTCAATAGAAACCCTGGTTTTGGTTCGAACCAAAACTACAATTCTTCCAATCAAACACAAAGGTTTAATCAGAATTGGCCCTCCATTTCCAATTCCAATTATCAGAATCGGCCCACCAGCCACAAAATCAAAAATTTTCCAATTCTCAAGGCCCCTCGAATTCCAATGACCTCAAGGCCGAATGGAACTCATTCAAAGAGGAGCAAAACAAGAACATCCAGCTCCGATGAGTACCAATAAGAACCTTGAAAGACAGATAGAGGGCACCGGCCGAGCAGCTAGCATCAAGACCCCCGGGCATCCGCCCCGCTTTACCGAGAAAAATCCTAAGGGCGGTCATGTGGCTCGAGCCGATTTGAGCGACGACCAATGTACCGACCTCGTACCAACAATGCATTATGGACAAGAGGAGGCCGGTACAATGAGTTTAAGAAGCGGTACACACCGAGTGGTCCCCCGGCTTTCGGGGAAACCACTAGCCCCTCCTGCCATTGATAAGGCAGGAGGGGAAGTTGAGCACCCATCATCCCCTTGGCTGCAAGCAAGTAATCAGGTGGCTGATCCCCTGATAGGTGAAAAGGTTGGAAATCCTCAGGCGGCTGTTCCCCTGAGAAGTGAAAAAGTTGGAAATCCTCAAGTGGCTGATCCCTTGAGGACTGAAAAAGGAAAAGAAAGTCAGGTGGCTGATCCCCTGACTACGAAAGCTTCTGAAAAGACGGTTCGGTGGAAGGATTTGGAAGACAAAGCTATCAGCGCATCCTCAAAGAGAGTCTTTTCCGAGAGTGATCTGAAGAAGCTTCCGTTTCCATCGAGGAAGAGCAACATTCCTTTGGTTGAAGACAAAAAGTACGAGAAGGTGCTAAACCTTCGAAAAATACTCGGGTAAATCCGCCATTATCCGAGGTCTTGGTCGAGATGCCTAAGTATACAAAGTTCATCAAGGATGTTGTATCTTCCAAGAAGAAGTTAGCAGGAATGGATCAAGCGGTTGGTAAGGAGTGCTCTCTCGGTCAATTATGAAAGCTTACCAATCAAGAGAAGCGACCCAGGAAAATTTGTGCTCACATTGCAGATGGGAGGCCTAGTCTTCCCAAATTCCTTATGTGACCTGGGTGCATCTATCAGCTTGATGCCATTGTCTGTGTGCAAGCAGCTGGGTTTACAAAGTCTTCTAGAACCCACAACCATGAATTTGCAGTTCGCTGATAGATCTTCTAAGAAAGCTTCAGGAATCCTAAAGGACGTATTAGTTCAAATAGATAGGTTTACCTTTCCAGTTGACTGGTACGTCTTAGATATTGAGAAAAGTGAAAATGTCCCTTTGATTCTTGGAAGACCTTTCCTATCTACAGCTAGAGCCCTCATCGATTGTGATGGTGGGCATGTGACCATTCGAGTTGGTGACCAGGAGGTGAGTTATAGTGTTTCCAAATCTATCAATGTACCTTCTGGATCTCCAACCGGCTTTTCCATTGAGGAGACTTCTGATGATTTCGATGGCTTCATGGATAAGCAAGTCATAGCTGTAGAATCAGAATATGAGCGACTAATTGATAATCTGAATAATCATGGTGTGGTCAATCTAGATCGCTTAGCAAACCGAATTTGAGGATGAGCTAAGAGAAGAAGCCTTGCCAGTAGGACCACTAAGTAAGCTCAGTGATGTTGAGTTGAAGAGTGGCGATCTTAAATCAAGTCTAGAGGATACTCCCGTAGATTTGGTACTGAAGCCGTTGCCTAAACATCTTAAGTATGTGTTTTTAAGAGAAGGTGACAAGCTTCCTTTGATCATCTCTGCCAAGCTATCTCGTATAGAAGAGCTTAAATTGTTAAACGTCTTGTGCAAAAATGAAAAAGCCTTTGGATGGCAGGTGGGAGATATCCGAGGGATATCTCCCGACATCTGTATGCACAAAATCAAGACTGAGGAGGGTGCAAAACGAGTTAGACAAAAACTAGGAACCACAATCGTCTAGTTTCCCGTAAGATCGACCCGGCATTAACCACTAGTACTACGATCCTTATACTTGGGGTTAACCGGATTATAAATTATTACTTGTTTGTTTTGCATAGATAAAATCCGTAGACAGCCTCAGAGAAGGCTCAACCCTCACATGCAAGAGGTAGTCAAGAAGGAGATCATTAAACTTCTAGATATGGGTATCATTTACGCCATTGCGGACAGTGAATGGGTTTCCCCGACTCAAGTAGTTCCCAAGAAAGGTGGAATTACGATTGAGAAAAATGAGAAGGGAGAGGAGATTGCATTGAGGCTCGTTACAGGCTATAGGGTCTGTATTGACTATAGAAAACTCAATGAGGTCACACTGAAAGATCATTTTCCCCTTCCATTCATTGACCAGATGCTTGAGCGTCTGGCGGGGCACGCATTTTATCGCTTCTGGATGGATATTCGGATACTTCCGTATACCCATCGATCCGGTTGACCAAGAGAAGACCACTTTCACTTGCCCTTACGGGACATTCGCCTACAGGCGGATGCCATTTGGTCTCTGTAATGCCCCGGCCACCTTTCAAAGGTGTATGATGGCAATCTTTGACGGGCTAGTTGAAAAGTGCATGGAGATTTTTATGGATGATTTCTCGGTCTTTGGTCAATCCTTCGATGATTGCCTCGATAATCTTGATCGTGTGTTGTCTAGATGTGTGGAAAAGGACTTAGTACTCAATTGGGAAAAATGCCATTTTATGGTCGATGAGGGGATAGTTCTTGGCCACAAAGTGTCCGCCAACGGTATAGAAGTAGATAAGGCCAAGGTAGAAGCCATTGAGAAGATGAGTTATCCTAAGAATGTACGTGAAGTCAGAGGTTTCCTCGGACATGTCGGTTTCTATAGGAGATTCATCCAAGATTTTTCCAAAGTAGCCAAGCCCCTATCTACTCTTCTGCTCAAGGAAGACGTTGAGTTCAATTTCAATGAAAACTGCAAGCAAGCGTTTGAGGAGCTCAAAAATCGTCTGATCTCTGCTCCAATTCTTATTTCACCTGACTGGAACTTACCCTTTGAGCTTATGTGCGATGCATCCAACTATCTTGTTGGTGCGCTCTTAGGGCAAAGGCTTAATGGAAAGTTCCACCTATCTATTATGCCGATCACACACCGAATCCTTCTCAAGTTAACTACACGACCACCGAAAAGGAATTATTAGCCGTAGTCTTTGCTATGGATAAGTTTCGTAGTTACTTGCCGGGTGCTCAAGTGATTGTGTAGACGATCACGCCGCTTTGCGTTATCTCATGACCAAAAAGGAAGCTAAACCGCGCTTATCGCGTTGCGTTGATACCGACCCTCCAAGAGTTTGACGTTCAAATCAAAGATAAGAAGGGCAGTGAGAACGTAGTAGCGGATCATGTTTCTAGGATGATAAGTGAGGAAAAGGGTGATCCTGAAGATATAGATCTTTACTTTCCTCTAGAAAACATCATGTTGATCGATGGCCGCTCTCCTGATGTTCCATGGTATTCGTCCATTGTGAATTACCTTCATGCCCGTTACCTTGACCCCGAAATGTCGTATCAAGAGAAGAAGAAGTTCTTCTCTGATATGAAATATTTCGTTTGGTATGAACCTTATCTGTTTAAGGTCTGCAAAGATGGTTTGCTTAGGAGATGCGTTCCTGAATCTGAGCAACAAGAGATTATCGAGCAATGCCACAGTGGACCCACCGGAGGTCACTTTGGTCCTTGGAAGACGGTTGCTAAGATCTTCCAAATCTGGTTTCTATTGGCCTACAATCTTTAAGGATACGAAGCCTTCGTAAAGCTTGCGATAGATGTCAAAGAACCGGAACTCGACAAGGCGTTTCGACATGCCTTTAAAACCCATCTTAGAGTGCGAAGTCTTTGATGTATGGGGCATCGATTTTATGGGACCTTTCCCATCATCGTGTGGCAACAAATACATCTTAGTCTCGCGTTGATTATGTTTCGAAATGGGTGGAGGCAAGGGCCACTCCTCACAATGATCATAAAACGGTCATGAAATTTCTGAAGAAGAACATCTTTGTGAGATTTGGATGTCCTCGAGCCTTGATCAGTGATGAAGGAACGCATTTCTGCAACCGACCTCTGAGAAAGTTCTTGAAAAGTATGGTGTTCGCCATAAGACCGGCACACCATACCATCCAATGACTAGCGGTCGTGTTGAGCGAAGCAACCAAAGCATCAAGCAAATCGGAAAAGACAAAGTGAACAACATAGAAAGGACTGGAGTTTGAAATTGGATGATGCACTATGGGCGTATAGGATCGCTTATAAAACCCCTATGGGTACATCTCCATATCGATGGTTTACGGCAAGCCATGTCATCTCGCCGCTTGAGTTAGAGCATAGGGCTTATTGGGCGACGAAGTTTCTTAACTTTGATTCCCAAACTTGTGGAAAACATCGATCGCAAAGAAATTGCATGAGTTAGACGAGTTCCGACTCCAGGCTTACGAAAGCGCCGGGATAAGCAAGGATAAGATGAAACTCCTCCATGACGCAAAAATTAAGAAAAGAGAATTTCAAGTAGGGGAACAAGTTCTTCTTTATAATTCCAGATTACATTTTTTTTCTGGAAAGCTGAGGACACGATGGTCCGGCCCCTTTACGATTCTCAAAATCATTCCCCGGAGGCGTTCTAGAACTACTCGGTTATAAAGATCAGCCGTTTCGAGTTAATGGTCAGAGGTGCAAACACTACATTGGAGAACCTACAGGCAAGCCTTTTATTGTTAAATTTCTCGATATCCTTGGATGTGGTGTTAATGAAGTCGAAGACTCTGACGAGATTTCACCCAATCTGTTTTCTGAGGATAACGGTAGTGGTCTATCACAAGAAGTTCTAGCCGGTAGTTGGGATATGGAGGAATATGCAAGGGAGCAACAACTCAAACGTCAGCAGAGAAATCTACAAAGGAGAAAGTCGACCATGGGAAAGGTTCAACGTATCTGGAAAACTGTCAAAGCTTTAATCCCATGCGTTAAGTGTCGTTTCTGCGGCCAAAATCCTGATCAGAACTTAAACGAGGTAATGGCGGGCAGAAAAGTCAAATGGCCTGACCCAGGCTGAACTTAAATGGTGTCGAGCTAACGACATAAACCAAAAGCGCCACTAGGGGGCATCCTAGATATCCAATCTTGTTTTAGTTTTTCTTAGTTCTTTTTGCTTTAGTATGTTATGTTGGTTAGTTTTACTAAGCTTCTATGTTTCTATATGTCAGTAGTTGCTTTCTAGATATGGATCTCTACGGAGTTCGCCCTGAGGAGTTCCCACTCATTAGTCGAATCCCGCTGATCACAGTAGATGATGGACCAGGAGGCACTATAGTTCTTCATGTAGATTTCGACATTAGCACTCGTGTTAAGACCATCACGTACGTTATCATTGTTCCACCTTGTTCGGGAGGCAGCGATTTCACGACCGAGGAGTTGCGGGAGGCCATAGGACGTCCTTACACGATCCTTAATGATCCTATGCCGACGGATTTGGCACTAGTGCCGCGGGCCGAGCATTTTAGAGGTGTTGAGGTAGTCGGTGAGGATTGGTGTTTGCGGGATGAGTACGACTTCCCTCCGGCTATCGACATGCTTCGACGTCTCATTCGCTTAGTGGATTGGGACGAGATCTACGCAGATTAGTGTTTCCTTAGTTAGTTTTGCTTTCGTCGAGCCCCGACGTAAAACGGAAGCGCTTGGTGGGAGGCAACCCACTGTTTTATTTGTGTTTGTTTTATTTTCAAGTTCTTTCATGTTCGTTGCATTTCCTTATTGTACTTTTGAATTTTAAATTATCAGTAATAAAAGTTTCGCATTTAGTTGTTTTATATGATAATTTTTAGAAAAGGACAATTTTGCATTTTTCTTGACTGGACGCCCGTCTAGTGATTCTGGACGCCAGTCCGGCACTCGATTTTCCTGGACGCCCGTCCAAGTTATGGGACGCCCGTCTGGAAACAAGATTTTCAATCCTGTATTCATCTTTTTAACCAGACGTTCGCCTAAAAATATGGACGCCCGTCCGGATAATTCCCTCCAATCCTGTATTCAAATCAAGCCTTTGGACGAGCGTCGGTACTTGGGACGCCCGTCCGCTCATCACATTTCGATCGGACGCCCGTCCGCCGAGTTGGACGAGCGTCCACCACCTCGTATATATATACCCCCCTCATGCCATGAACCCTCATTTTTTCAGGACTCAAAATCGAAAAACCGACTTTTCTCCTCCCTTTTGCCCTAAATCATTCGATTCTACACCAAATTGGGCGCTTCAAGGTGCGTTAGAACGCTCTAAACACCTTCTTTTCGATTATCTCTTCCAAATCTCCCAACGTTCCACATATTTGAAGAATTAGTCACGCATCTAGTTCGACTATTTCAAGGAAAAATCGGATTTTTGGGGTCGAATTTGCGTTGTTTGGGTTTCTACACAGCATCATCATCACCTACTCACCTTCAATCGTAAGTTTTCAACAACTTTTCTCGTTCTAATTCACGTTTTTGTGAGTTCGATTTTCGAGTCGGCTCATTTTCTTGAATTTTCAACTATTGTTGATCTTCTTTCGTTTTTGTTGGTTCTTTTCTTATTCTTTCTTCTGTGGTGGTGTGGGGATGGTGATGGTGCGTTGTTGATGTGGGTGGGTTGGACGTTTCGTTTGAAATCCCGATTTGGATGTTAAACGGGTACCCTTTGTTGTGCCTTGGAATGTTTTAGTGTTTGTGGTCTTTAAAGTTTCAATCATGGTGCGGGTGGAGGGAGTTCAGAAGCGGTTTGGTAAGGGTGTGGCTAGGGAGAGTGGTAAAAAGCGTAAAGAGTTGGACCCTCCCATAGTTGATCCAAATAGAGGCGTAGTGATCCGAGAGCAACCCTCTAGGGCATCACAACAAGCTAGAGCTGATTTGAGAGACGAGTCCACCTCGGGGTCTGAAACTGATTTGGATGTGCCCTTGGCACGGTTTACTAAGAATGCCCGAGGTGGTGAGCCGTCTAGAGGTGAAACTGCTGAAGAGGTTGCTAGGGAGGATGCCGATGAACCTAGGACCGAGAGACCTCGAAAGAAAGTGAGACCAGCTGTGCCTATCCCTATGCCTCGTCGGTTTGTCAATTCTAAAGCACATGAGGCCTATACCAAACACTATTTCGCTCGGAATATGTTGGTTGAGCGGGCGGTGATAGAGACAAAAGTGGATCCCGTTTTTGTGAAGTTGTTGAGAGATAGGAAATGGGAGGAATTGATGAAGATACCGACTACCCCGGTGAATGATTCGTTGGTTAGGGAGTTTTATGCTAATTTTTCGGAAACCGACTTGAACACAGGGGTTGTGATGGTTCGAGGCGTGACAGTTCCCTTTACACCGCGAGTGATTAATGCAAAGTATGGTTTGGCGGCGTTTGAAGGATCCGATTATAAAGAGGAAATCAAGCAGCGACAGGATTCGGGACAGGATCCCTTGGAGGAGCTCCGATTGAAAGTATGCCCCGATGTTGCTTGGACGCTCAGACCGGGTGGAGACCGTAAGGAGATTGTTACTACGGCGTGGTCTGAAGATTGGAGAGTCTATTGCCGTTTCATCCAGAGTCGTTTATTGCCGAAGAATAATTTGACACACTTTCCCATAGGCGACCTTGGAATGTTGTATGCTTTGGTTTTCAAGTTAAATGTCGATGTTGGCCAAGCAATTTATGATGAGTTGGTGTTCAGTCAGAAGAATTACAAGCGGATTTTGATTGTCCCACATTTGATTCATCGATATGCATCGATGCCGGAGTGCCGGAGTATAAGCGGGATCACGGTGCCTAAGAACCCGAGAGGTATTCAAAGAGAAAAAGCTCCGCCTACGGGTGAGTCCGAGGCCGCCCCACCTCCGGTACCTCCCCGTCCCTACCATTCCTCCGTCAATGCGGATGCGGCTCGGCATGGCCCACGCTTTTAGGCGGTGGATGCTCGATCGGCGAGACATGCGGAATAACATTGTCACTTTGCTTCGGTGTGTGCTTGAGGATGGCGCCGAGGGATGAGCGGATTTATGACCACGGCGTGGTGGATTATAGTTTCGATGACGACATTGAGCGGTGCGATTGCGGTGTGATTCGCGAGTCGTCCGACGATGAGGAGGATGAGCCCCCGGTAGATTTCGTGGAAATACTATGGTTAATATTACATTATTATTACACTCATAACATGTTACAATGTAACGTGTTACTTTCTATCAATTTTCTACGCGCGTACATATTAATTGCATTGAATAAACAATTAATATGTCCTAATAGTCATAAAGTAACTATCCTTTGTCCTATTATGTAAACAATTAATATGTCCTAATAGTCATAAAGTAACTATCCTTTGTCCTATTATGTAATAGCATAGACATAGCCGACTCTAGCATTTATTGTAGCCGGCTCTAGTTACTTTTACTTTACTAGCTAGGATCCTCTCTTGTAAGGATCCTCTCTTGTATCTATTTATACTCATTCTTTCAACATGAATAAACAAGTTGGAGTTTACTCAAGTATTATTTACTTTCTCAAACTCTCTTCATGGTATCGTAGAGCCTTAAACTCCCGAATCCGCCGCAAATTCTCAAGCACCCCGCCGAATCAAGAATGTCTTCATTATCCGAAGCTTCCTCACCCTCGCCGAGTCCCACCGCCCTCGGCAGGCCGGGGTCACCGACTCTTCATCTTACACAAATCATAGACTTGATGGCAACAACTACTTACCGTGGTCAAGATCTATGAAAATGTACATCTCCGGACAAGGTAAGATGGGATACCCGTCCGGCTCTAAACCCGCCCCCGCCGAAGATGAACCAGGATTTGAAGCATGGGATACTACTAATAATCAAGTCATGACCATTCTCACAAGATCAATGACAAAAAGATATTAGTGAGAACTTTATGATGTATGATACTGCAAAGGAGATCTGGGATAATGCCAGGGATCTTTACTCCAAGAAAGACAATACATCTGAAGTGTATGAACTTGAAGCTCAGATTCAAAATTGCAGACAAGGAGATATGTCTGTAACTCAATACTTCAATCAACTATCCAGGGCATGGCAACACCTGGATATGTTGGAAACTCACCCCTGGAATGATGTCAAGGATGCTGCCCTTTATAAGGACATCATTGAGAAAAAGAGAGTATTCAAGTTTCTTACCGGACCGAATCCTACTCTTGATGATGTTAGGGAAG
The DNA here is from genome assembly GCA_036785695.1 of Gentiana straminea. Lineage (NCBI taxonomy): Eukaryota > Viridiplantae > Streptophyta > Magnoliopsida > Gentianales > Gentianaceae > Gentiana > Gentiana straminea. The sequence continues at coordinate 7,456,151 of JAVUPR010000514.1, read as the reverse complement.
AATCCTTGCCACAAAACCTCTCCCCAATCTCAAATCCATGTTTGCCGAAGTCAAACATGAGGAAAGCAGAGGAAAGTGATGCCGCCGAACTCCCCTACCGACAACCCTACCGAAAGTGCTACCCCGCCGACCGTCGGAAGCCCGCCGAGGTTACCGAGACCGTCGTGAAGCCTACGATCGAACCGGAAAGTTGTTCTCGTGAGCACCGCAAACGCACAAATCACACCAAGGACACTTGCCGGAAGCTACATGGCATGCCCAAATCCTCCAAGCCTACCAGGGAAAGTCGTGCGGTGCACGTCAATGAAGGGGGAGAATGATAACAAGTTGAATGCTCGCCTTGCCGCATTCAAAGCTTTCCTCACTCAACAAAAAGAAGGTAGTCCCTCTACCGACATGGCTACACAAAGCAAGACAGTAAATTCTACTCTTCTATTAGTAATGAAACGTGGATTGTTGATTCTGGGCCTCCTCTCATATGACCGGCAATAAAAACCTCATAACTCACCTTATGCCATGTCATCAAATTCATAAAATTAAGACTCGCCGATGGATCTATCTCTCATGCAAAAGGTTTTGGAAATGTTAAACTCACTAATAAGATATGCCTAAAGGATGTCCTATTTGTTCCAAAATTAGATTGCAATCTCATATCCGTCAAGAAAATTGCAAAAGATTTGAATTGGACTGTGGTGTTTAATAAGAATCGTTGCACTTTCCAGACCCTTCTTCACAGAAGTGATTGGGAGGGCTAAACCCCGCTCAGATTGTATGTGGTCAACCCCGCCGAAGACAAGACGACGACCGAATCCGCCTCAAGCAGCTCGCACTCAAACCTTAGATAATATCATGTTATGGCATTATAGACTAGACATCCAAGTTTTGGTTATTTAAAGTCCGTAATTCCCGAATTATTTAAAGGATGTAATGTCAATGATCTTCAATGTGATATTTGTCAATTTGCCAAACTTACCAAATCCGTGTATACCAAACTACCTTATTTGCCTTCAAAACCTTTCACTTTAATTCATAGTGATGTATGGGACCTTCAAGAGTAAAAAGTATAACAGGGAAAAGGTGGTTTGTCACTTTCATTGATGATCATACCGTAAACACATGGCTGTTTTTAATGAAGGATAAATCAAGTTGGAACAGCTTTTTCAGAATTTTACAACATGATCTCTACTCAATTTGACACTAAGATCAAGATCTTAAAGACCGATAATGCACTTGAATACTATGAGTCTAACCTCGCAATTTCTTGATGGATAAGGGGATTGTCCATACCAAGTAGTTGTGTGGAAACACCTCAACAAAATGGGGTTGCCGAGAGAAAGAACAGTGCACTTACCGGAAATGGCTAGATCACTCATGTTCACAACACATGTTCCAAAATATATGTGGGGTGAAGCTATATTAACCGCCACATACTTAATCAACGTACTTCCCAAGAGTGTTAGGCTTCAAAACTCCTATCCAAACTCTTTTGACCACTCACTCCCGTCCTCATCTTATTTCCCAATTACCTCCAAAAATCTTTGGTTGCACCGTGTTTGTTTATATCCATGCCCAACACAAGCAAACTTGATCCCAAAGCTCACAAGTGCATTTTCCTAGGATATGCAAAGGACAGAAAGGTTACAAGTGCTATTCTCCTTCGAAAAGAGATTTTACAATTCTATGGATGTAAAATTCTTTGAAAGGACTCCCTACTACAAAGCAAGTCCACCGAGGCAAGCCACCGATGGAAACCCGATTGAACTTGACCTAAATCCTTTCCCTCAAAGAAACTCTTGAACCTCAAAGCACCCCACCGACTCTCGCATCCTACCGATCCTCGCAACCTCCCCGAACCGTAGACTACCGACCCGCAGCTCGCCGAACCGTAGACTACCGACACTCAAAGCAACCTACCGAGTCACAAGCGACCGAACCTCAAAGACCCCACCGACTCTCGCCAGCCGCCGACGTTGATGACAGACCTATTGCTATCGTAAAGGGAAAGAGATCTTGCACTACCGATCACTCTATTCATAATTATCTATCCTATGATCGCTTATCACCGTTTTTGCCATGTTTACACAGACTTGGATTCTCACTCTATTCCTAAGAATATACAGAAGCTCTCCAACATGATAAGTGGAAGGCACCGTCAAAAACCGAAATGATCGCTCTCCTTGACAACCATACTTGGGATCTCACCACTCTCCCACATGGAAAGAAGACAACCACCGCAAATGGTCGTTCACTATCAAGTACAATGCCGATGGTACTATTGACAAATACAAAGCTAGACCGGTTGCAAGGGGATTCACTCAAACATATGGCCTTGACTACAAGGAAACCTTTGCACCCGTGGCAAAACTAAACACCGTCGTGGTACCGATCTCAATTGTCGTCCAACTTGATCGGCCTCTACACCAATTGGATATCAAGAATGCTTTCCTAAATGGTGACCTTACCGAGGAAGTCTATATGAATGTGCCTCCCGGTTTTTCCAACACTCACACTCAAGGGAAAGTTTGCAAATTGAGGAAATCTCTATATGGCCTAAAGCAAATTCCCCTAGAGCCTGGTTTGGCAAACTCACTACCGTGGTTAAAGCCGCCGGATACCATCAATGCAACTCGCATCACACAATGTTTATCAAAACAACAAACCGTAAAAGGTCCATTCTTATTGTCTATGTGGATGATATCATCCTTACCGGTGATGACCCCGCCGAGATCCAACACTTGAAGACCCCGCCGGCAAAAGTATTTCAAGTTAAAGATTTGGGCTACCTCAAGTACTTTCTTGGTATGGAAATAGCTAGGAACAACCAGTGGTATATCTCGTTTCACGTAGGAAGTATGTGCCGGACCCGCCGAAGGAAACCGGCATGCCGGGATGCAAACCCGCCGTATCCCCAAGCAGACCCCGCAATACCCCGTCGCATGGTGACATTGCCGTCGAAAGGATCAATATCAAAGACTTGTAAGGAAACTCATTTATCCGTCCATACAAGACCCGATATTGCATATGGCGTCGTCCGGTTAGCCATTCATGCATTGCCCTACCGAGCAACATTGGGATGCCGTGAACAGGATACCGAGGTACCCGAAGTCCACTCCCGGCCGGGCTTACATTTCACCAAGTCTCCCGATAGATCAATCAAGGTCTACACCGATGCCGATTGGGCCGGATGTCACATTGACAAGATCTACCACAAAGTATTGCTCATATGTATGGGGAAACCTAGTTACTTGGAGAAGCAAGAAACAAACCTACCGTGTCAAGAAGCAAGGCCGAAGCCGAACTCGTGGCACTTGTACTTGGAATTTGTGAAGCTCGTGGCTAAAAAGGGTACTCACCGAACTTCAAAGAACCTCTTCAAAGAACCTATCACACTCGCCGTGACAATAATTCAGCCTTATGCATGGCAGAGGATCCACCCATCATGATAAAACCAAACATGTGGACATTGACAGACACTTCCTGAAGGAGAAGATTGATGCCAAGATTATTCAACTCTAGTATGTTCCCTCAGCAGACCAGAATGCTGATATTCTCACCAAGGCCATACCACCACTTATGTTCAAATAGATTAAGTAGCAAACTTGGTCCGTATAAACATATACAACCCAAATTGAGGGGGTGTGGAAATACTATGGTTAATATTACATTATTATTACACTCATAACATGTTACAATGTAACGTGTTACTTTCTATCAAGGGACATATTAATTGCATTGAATAAACAATTAATATGTCCTAATAGTCATAAAGTAACTATCCTTTGTCCTATTATGTAATAGCATAGACATAGCCGACTCTAGCATTTATTGTAGCCGGCTCTAGTTACTTTTACTTTACTAGCTAGGATCCTCTCTTGTAAGGATCCTCTCTTGTATCTATTTATACTCATTCTTTCAACATGAATAAACAAGTTGGAGTTTACTCAAGTATTATTTACTTTCTCAAACTCTCTTCACGTAATTTTTCAAAATTTTCCGACACTTTTGTTTTTGTTTTGTCCCGAGTAGGCAATTCAATTTGAAGTTCGTTGTTTTTATAGTCATCTATGCGATATTTCATGTACTTGATGAGTTAGTTGTTTCACCTGACACTATTTTTCACGAGCCATAGTGAATGATGAACTAATTTATAAAGTTATACCCCGTTTTGGATTAGTAGTTTTTGATTTTCTTATAAGTCATGTGCTTAGTGCTACGTATATATCTTGAAACTTATGATAGTTTGTATTTAGATCCGAAGTATGAGATACTGTGAATATCTAGAGGTTTGAATGTGATAAGTAACACGTAACTAATGTCAAATGAGAAGTTGAAAAATTTAAATGAATCTATGTGTGTGTCGAAAGTCGGTCGATGATTTGAGTGCGATAGGGTATACCACGTATGTCCTATACCACTATGATGACTAAGAGCTCACGACGCTAGGAAAAGCCGCCTTATGATTGGAGTAAGGTAGGGGATTATCTCGAAATGTCCTATTCTGCTATGAGGGCAAAAGCTCACCCTAATGTGTGTTTAAAGTGAATGAATTCAATCAACTTAAGAGATGTTATGAAATGAATAAGGCTTAGTTTTCGTTAATCTATCCCCAGTATAAACTGATAGATATGCTGTAGGGATTATCCTCTGAGTATTTTAGAAAGGCCCTAGATTCATTCGATCATCCCTTTCGGGATATGTCACGTTTGTAGGGTACATCTTATGAGTGTCATTTATTACTATTCTACGAGGGGGTATTAGCTAGTTTTGCTTTGAGTTATTCAAGTTTGGTTTTAGTGGAAGTTTCCTATGGCTATGCACTTACACGATGGTGAACACCTAAGTTATTGAATATATGTTATATTTGTTTAGATGCCCGTTTTCCTTTCTCGAGCCTAATTTTTCGTTTTGTTTTGCTCGGGACGAGCAAAAGCTAAGTGTGGGGGAGTTGTTAAGGGTGAAAGTCTATGTTTTATTATGATATATTTTATGGTATTTTCCCTCTTAATTGGATTAATTGCATAATAAATGGCCCTTATATGGAAATATTGAGCGTACTAGGTTTTTAAGGACTTAATCGCAATATTGAATAAATTATGTGTTTCCATCGTGAATTATAATTAATTGGACTTTATTACAGTTTGCGATGTTTTCCATGTGTTATAGGTATGTTTGTCGTGCTCAAATGATGATCAAAAGGGTTAAAATTCGAGCTATAAAGATTTAAGAAGAGATAATGATCGAATGGAGTGGACAGAAAAGAGATAGAGATGATTTAATCAAGTTTTATTCCAGCTAAAATTGGCGTCCAAGTCCCGTCCAGGAGTGGACGGGCGTCTGGCAATCTAAACGGGCGTCTAGAGGAAGAATTCAATACTGAGGCATCATGAACTTACTGAACGAACGTCCAGAAGAAGCAGACGAGCGTCCAAGGTGCAAAAAGAAGATCAAGAGAGTTTGGACGCTATCCGGACGAACGTCTACATTGGAGTTCAGAACACTTGGACGAGCGTCCACTTAACCGGACGAGCGTCCGGATTGCCGACTTAGTGAAACCGCCTCAAATCTCTATAAATACTTGCCTATTTTCACACATTGGGATACCAATTTGACAATTCTCGAACCCTAAACCCTAGGGGCGGCTATAGGCTGCGTTTTTACTCGCTTTTTTCCCGCTTTATGTTCTTAAATTCCTAGATAAAATTAGTTTAGTTTATGCAATTTACTTCAACAATTCAAGCTATTCAAGGATGCTAAGAGGCTAGGCTCCAATCAAACGAGCATTGTGAAGCCATCCAACTTTCATTGATTTTGATTCTTCGACTATATTGTAAGTTTTAATCAAGTTGTTTCCTTTATCATGTCTTATGATGATTAATTGCATTTATATCGAAAGATGTGCATGTATGATGTTTTATATTTGATGAAAGTCTTTATAAACATTAGATCACCATGATTTAGGAATGGATCTTTAATCTATGTCAAACGAAAGTTGATAGGTTGAAAATCTAGGTTAAAACGTTAAAGTTTACATCTTTGTTTATGTTATGACGCGTTAATTTCCGTAAATCGAAAGATAGAAATTAATAGGCGAATCATCTACGAAAGTAGGATTCATACCTTTGATAAGATGAACCACAACTTGGTAGAAACTGCAATATACTCGGGATGAGAGATTAGTGTTTGTTGGATAGGTGGAACAATACTCGTTTGCCCATATTAAACTTGATTTAACCCTTGAGACTTGAACTCGTTTAGTTAGTTTATTTTCTATTGCACTTTTAGAGTAATTTGTTCGCAACCAAACCTCCCTAGCTTTGGATTCGTCCTCCGTCTAGTTTATATTCAGCATATATGTTCAGTTTAGTTTTGTTTAATCGCTGTTTAGTTTAGTTTTCCGTGACATAGCTTAGTTAGACAAAAACTAGGAACCACAATCGTCTAGTTCCCCGTAAGATCGACCCGGCATTAACCACTAGTACTACGATCCTTATACTTGGGGTTAACCGGATTATAAATTTATTACTTGTTTGTTTCGCATAGATAAAATCCGTAGACAATCTTTCATGGCAAACTCGGAGCTAAAGGCTAGCCATAATCTGAGTGCGAAGGGTATCCGACGAGGCAGTCAAGATAATATCGTCAACTTAGAGCAGCAAGTAGGCCATATTTGTACCATATCGATAAATGAATAGCGACGTATCACACTTACTATTGGTGAAACCCAGCGTGGTGACATAATCTGTGAACCGGGTGTACCAAGCACGAGGGGCCCGCTTCAGGCCATATAGGGACTTGCGTAACAAGCAGACATGATCCGGATGAACACGATCTCGGAAACCCATAGGCTGATGCATATAAACTACCTCATTAAGTGTGCCGTGAAGAAATGCATTCTTGACGTCGAGTTGATGAATGGGCCATTTTTTAGATAAGGACAAACTGAGGACCGTCCGAATAGTCGCCGGTTTGACCACCGGGCTAAAAGTCTCACCACAATCGATGCCAACCTGTTGTGTTTTCCCATCACCTACAAGTCGGGCTTTATGCCTCTCAAAAGAACCGTCAGATTTTTCTTTATGCGAAAAAATCCACATCGAACGTATGACATTAATATTAGGGGGCCGAGGCACCAAAACCCACGTCTCATTTTTAATAAGGGCATTAAATTCATCGGTCATGGCCAATTTCCAATTCGGGTCACATAAAGCATCTAAAGGAGTACGAGGAAGAGGGGACTTTGCAGGAGTGGTAATATGGGCTTGGTTCGAATATTTCGGGTCGGGCCGAAAAATACCACGTTGGCTACGTGTGACAGGCCGATTTGGAGGTGGGCTAGGAGGATGATTTGGCGCTGGAAAATGAGCTGGGTTGGGGTCATTGTTCGGAGGGGAATTTTGTCCAACATGGGACGATGGAGGCGGTTGGGCTTGAGGGGCCAGCTGGGCCGGAGTGGGCTGGATGACTTGGGGCGCAGGCTGGTCCGAGGGTAGTGTATTGGGCTGGGGTTGGAGCAAATGGTGAATAATGTTGGGATTTAATCCATGGTCTAAAAAATCATAAGATGTGGACGCCGGTTGATGTATTTTAGCGAAGGGGAAAATTGTTTCATCGAACTGGACGTGACGACAAGTAATGATTTTACGACTCGATATATCATAGCATTTGTAACCCCGATGATTTGACGGAAAGCCCAAAAAAACACAAGGAGTGGACCAAGCTTGTAGCTTATGGATGGTCGTGGAGGGAAATAAAGGGTAACAAAGGCAACCGAACACTCGGAGGTGAGCATAGGACGGGTCTTTGTGGTACAATATTTTTAAAGGCGACGCATTGGCTAAAAGTGGATTGGGAAGGATATTTAGGAGGTAGGTGGCCATTTGTAGTGCATGAGTCCAAAACGAGGGTGGTACTGAGGCGTGTAAAAGCATGGTGCACATGATATTGTTAATAGATCGGATTTTTCGCTCAGCCTTGCCATTTTGAGACGAGGTATGGGGACATGAAAAACGAAACGTAATGCCATTAGACTGACACAATTCCCAAAACGGACGATTTTCATATTCACACCCATTATCACACTGTAGATTTTTAACGTCACGCTCGAACTGAGTTTTAATATGTGACTTAAGTGTGGTAAAAATTGGAAGGACTTGGGATTTTTTGGCTATTGGAAACGTCCACAAATAATTCGAAAAATCGTCTAAGAACAAAACATAATACCGAGCACCACAAGAGCTTAATATAGGAGAAGTCCACAAATCAGTGTGAATAATATCAAACGGAAACCAAGTTTTAGACAGAGAAGCAACAAAAGGCATCCTAATATGTTTGCCCAGGACACATGATTGACATTTTGAAGGCCTAAAAGTAGGAGTACAAGCAATCGATTTATTTTTGCTAAGAGAATTTAAAATGGACGAGCCAGGATGACCCAACCGATCATGCCAAACGGTCGACGAGAGCAACGTAGAATGCGGAGAATCTTTATTTTGAAGGGAGGGAGTGACAGGATACAAGTCGCCCGTGCTATCACATCTTATTAGACGCGTGCCCGTCTGTAAAGAATGCACAGAAAAACCATAGGGATCAAAAACAACAAACACATGATTATCTTTGGTAAACTTACGAACGGATACGAGATTTCTTATGATGTTCGGGGCATGAAGGACATGATTCAACGACAAAGGCGGGTGAGGGGGGTAACGATGAATTACCATAACCGTGAATAGGAATCGTATGACCATTTCCGACAATAATACCATTTTGTTTGCCCAAATTAAAATAAGACTAAAGTTTACCTTCTTCCGATGTGATATGTGAAGTGGCACCGGAGTCCGTGTACCACTGTTGATCCGGAGGTTGGAGACTCATAGTATGCATCGCAGATTCAATATCCGTAGGAGTCCAGTTTGTGTCCGCTGTATAGGCCTGCTGCCTGCTGGGCTGCGGAGGCATGGGAGGTTGCTGGCCTAAAATCCCTGGTTGTGAAGGAGCTGCTGGCCTGTTCCAGGGCTGGGTCGGGTATGGGCATGGTGGGACGGCCCAAACAGAATGTGGGTAAGAAGGATAAGCCCACCATGGAGGCTGGGCCCAAGGCTGCCCTATTATGGAATTAGGCTGCTGTCCAGAATTATTATTTCCTCTCCCTTGCTAAGTGTTTCGACCATTACCTCTACCCGAAGAACTTCCCTGGCGGCTGAAGGAGTTGCCACCACCATTACCGGAGTCAGACCCACCCCTATGATTTCCACCACCGGTGCTATTACCCCGACGATTATTCCGGCCATTCCTCTGTTGCTTGCCCCGATTGTGGTGCGAAGAATTGGACCCAGAATTGTCCACCGTCGCAGCAAGGGCATGGGGCGACGACGATGATTCCTGCGTCACACGTTCTTGAATGGTTGTCTCCTCGAGTGCAAGCTTCGAACGGGCCACAGCAAATGACGGGAGGGTCTTCTTATTCTGCATCACGGTGACAAAGTGGGAGTATTGCTCCGTGACCGGAGCTCCGACATTAGTCAATTGATCAGAAAGAGCCTTCAAATGGTTGCAATAGGCGTTTGTTGACGAGAATTCGGCAAGGGTAGCATTCGTAAATTCCTTATTGAGGTATAAGGCCCTTGAATTCTTGTTGTCATTAAACAGAGCCGCCACCCTTCCCCACGCCGTGGCTGCATCATCGCCGTTGACCAGAATGGATGTGAGGATTTCGGTGGTGACAGTGGCATATATCCATTGAAGGACAGCCGCATCAAGTCTCTTCCACAGGGAAGGATTGTCGGCTTTGAATTTTCCGTCCATGATTGTGTATCTAACCTATTACAAATATACTCAAACTACTATAACTGATAGCTAGTGTCTAGGCTAGAATTAAGGAATCAAAGATATACACAATATATCCTATTAATGACCACAAATTACATAATCAATTCTAATTATAATATACGCTAATACCGAGATGTAGTCGAAATTCTCTTAAATAATAGAAAATTGAAGACAAACCTATGTAATGATCAACAAAATATGAATTTTTAGGACATGAAATTAATAATTGATCAGTAATACATTAAAAATACAAAGTTTGAAAAGGTTTGGAGTTGGTCTGAAAAAAGCACACTGTTAACGGTGATTTTTACGGTTTATATGACTTTATTTCGTAGCAATTTCCTTTGTGTTTTATTACCTTTTTATAGAAAAGTAAGTGTTTAAATGATTTATTGAAAGAATGCGTATGGAAATGATTTAAATGCAAAGTTGAGCTAATTTCGTGATTTTATTGGTAATTCTCTATGGTTTTACACTTTGCGTGTTTTTATGGTTTTGTAGGTACGCGAACATGTCATAAAAGGAGATCTAAACGGAAGGAAGAAGATGCAAGTCAAACTTGGAATGGAGAAATGGAGATGGACGAGCGTCTGAGGTCCCGTCCATCTGGACGGGCGTCTGAAGGGATGGACGAGCGTCCAGAGGAGCCACCTGATTCAGAGTATTGAGATTTTTGCTGAACGAGCGTCCAGTACCTCAGACGGGCGTCCAGCCGCCGCCATAGCAAGGACCGACTTAAAAACCTATAAATAGTCGCGTTTTCTGAACCCTAAAATATATAATTCGATCCCTGGCCGCCCCAGGCCCCTTTGGGGGTGCCTTTGCTGCGTTTTTCTGTCCCCATAAACATCTTTTCATCTACTTTTTATTTATATACCAACGATGAATAGAGGCTAGGCGATTTGAACGAGCTTTGTGAAGCCATCTCTGCAACATCTTGATTTCTTCTTTGGGATTGTTTTGTGAGTTTTAAATAAAGTTTGTTTCTTTATTATGTTCATATTGTTATGCAATTTAAATCGAGAGATGGTTGCGATTTGATGTTTAACGTTTGATGAGAATCGTTGTTAGACTTAGATCACCGTAGTAAAGATTAGATCTTTAATCTAATTAACGAGAGTTGTTAGGTTAATTTCTAGGTTGCTAGATTGAGAAATCTTACACCTTGGTTATGAAAGCGTTAATCTTTAAGATCGAGAGATGAGAGATTAATAGGCGAATTATCTAAGAGATTAGAAATTCATACTTTTGATAGGTGAACCACAATCTTCATTAAATCTTCACTAAACAATCTAGAGAGGAAGTTGAGGGTCGTGAGATCGGTGGATCATTGCTTGTTCGTTTTCAATTTATTTGTTATCATCTTAGTGATTTTATTATCTTTTTAGAATAGAATTATTTTCATTAGTTTGGCTCGTAACTATCTTTCCTGGCTTTGGATTCTAGATCCTCTGTCCAGTTTATTGTTTTCGTTTTACTTTAGTTCTGTTTTGTTTTATTTTTTCGTGACAACTTTAGAGAAATTAAGAACTAGACCAACCTCGATTCCCTGTGATTCGACTCCGGTTGTAACCTCTATACTACGATCCCTGCACTTGGGGTAAACCGGATTTATTTTAATACTTGTTTATTTTTCATTAGATAAAATCCGAGACACACACTAATGTTTAAACGTATAAATTGATGTAGGTATGTGTGTGTGTATATTTATATATAATCTGGTTTGGTTTGGTTTTAAACTGTTTTTATTTTTTTAAAATTGGAACATAATTGTATTAAACGGTTTGGTTCTTTGTTATATGAAAACCGACCAAAAACATGGTTTACACCTTTCCAGTTTGGTTTGATTTGGTTCGACCAGTTCGTTTGGTTTTTAGAATTTTTGTTCACCCCTAATAATTAGAATCGCAAATTAGTAAGCTCATTATCTTAATTTCTCAACGTATAATATCAATGTATTTTTTCTTCCATTTTTTCAATGTGTGATACTATGAATTAATTGGGATCATCTGTTGTCAAAATATGTTGTACCATCTGCTGTCACCATGTAAATGAGTTGTTTTGTGTTTTTATAAGAGACTATCTTTTCACACAAAACATGTTTTACACATTCCATTGGCGAGAGTGGGCTTCGTTTTGACATTTAACACACATATCATTCTGACCCTAAATGAGTCAGGAATTATATATTATTCAGACCATGTTACAAGCCTGTAACATTATGTTTTCCAGACCAATTTTTGGTCTGAATAAAGAGACATTATTATGTACGCTTGAGAAACAATACGGACCGTTTTACAGGCCGAAAAAGAACGTTTTCCGCTCCTATTTCTAGTCAGAATATGACCACGGCGCTCTGAAAATTTCGAAAACGTATCGGACCATTCTAGAGGCCAGACATGTAATGTTTTCCTGACTACGTTCGGGTCAGAATAAGCCAAATTATTCTGACCACGTTTGAGTAGGTATAACCCTATCTCAAGTAAGAATATAAAAACGCCGCTATAAAAAATTCGAAAACGTATCGGACCATTTTAGAGGCCAAACATATAATGTTTTCCTGACCACGTTCGGGTTAGAATAAACTAAATTGTTCTGACCACATTTGGGTAGGTATAATGTCCTAAATTCTGACCAAACTCCGGTCAGAATATAGGCGCGTAAATAAAAAAAAATAAGGGCAAAATTGGAAAACAAAATACTATGTAATAAGACAAAATTTTGTGTGAAAAGATATTTCATTTTTTAAACCCTTTGTTGTCACCGTGTAAATTACATGTTTTATTTTTATTTATTTTTTTCAAATTTCAGAGAATGAAGTTACCATTTCACCCAGGCCCTCCACCCTTATCACAGCATATGTTGTGATGTATCAGCACAACAGACGATCAACACTCATGATATATACTATGGTTGTGTCTATTGGAACTTCAATGGTTATTTATCTCAAACCGGGTCTAAGTGTAAGTGGCGAACAGTCCACTTTATGCTTGATTTTGAATGACTTATGGAATGAATTTACGGGAGCTAAAACTATTATTGGAAACTATTAAGATAGTAGTTGATGTTAGGCTTTTAAATCACTCGATTCCGATATCGGGTGAATGAGAAATTAATGGCTAAAGGTAGAATAATTTATGTGGGTGTTATTATGGAAGAATGTTCCATTTGTCCCACATAGGTAATGAAACTAAAGATGCTCACTATATAAGTGGGAGAGTTTCATAGAAAAGCAAGCCCCAAGGGGCAAGAAAATTTTGTGATGCGGGGGAGGACTTAGATGCTTGTTGGTTCACAAGCGCGTCGTCCGGCCGGCTCAAATCGGCGATTAAATTTTTGGACCAGCTCAACATTAAAATTCAGAATAAATGCAACAGGAAAACATGCATATGTTCGAAAAAAAAACAACAGCCATCAGTTCGGCAACATGTGATGACTGTTGGTGTTAAAAACTGCCTCCAATCGACAGGAAAACATGCATCTGTTCGAAAAAAACAACGCCATCCAAAGAACAGTGATGACAGGGTGTTAAAACATGCAACATGCATCTGTTCGAAAAAACAACAGCCATCAGTTTCAATAGTGGCAACCCTTTGTGCTGCGAATTTTGAACAGAAGTTTATGTTCATTGCCTCCAATACTCTGCAACTATAAAGAACATCCCTGAATGAAAGAAACACAACATTTTCATACCATTACTCTACAGAAATAAACACTCAAACACTTACATTGTCAGAGATAAACAAAGGTCCAATCGGTTGTTGCTTTCCTCATTCGAGTGCAAGAACCCGAAAAGGTAGACTGTTGTATCTTACGAGACGTAGTGCCATAAACCGTGTGCACCATAGTCGGGGCAAATTATGTCTTAAAGACAGAGTTCTAAACTTGGCTCAGTCACTATAAGTTTTCGCTTTTACACTTGCTTTCTGCATTTTTCTTTCTATGTGTTGTAGTATTATAAACATATGGATAAAGTTTTCATGCTATGTGTTCATCTTCTTACATATAAGTTACTACAAATACATGTTGTTATTCTCTAAGAAAATTAGCAAGCCGATACACTCTATTAATTTTCTAACAATCTTAAGACATAACTTTTTTGCATCCGTTAATCTGTGTATTTGGTTTGTAAAAATTGTTGTAGTTTGCATCTACTACTTGCTTTAAAAATCTGCAACTTTTGTCGAAACAAATCCTGCAAACTTTCTGTTAAAATGGTAGAGACAAAATTCTGCAACTTGTTGTGATCACAAAAATAATTTTTACAAGTTACCAAAAATAGTCACGACTGTCTACCTTATTTTGTAATGAAAAATACTTTGTAAATACTACATCGTTTCCGAAAACTTAAAGAACAAAAGTTGTTCGTTTCATCTTGTAAGTTGTGAAACCATTCATTTTACTTGAGTAATTGGTCCATGAATTTTTAATATTGACATACACACCATTGTTGGAAAGTGTGCTCTACAAACTTTGTTTTGCAACTTTTAATTGTCGATCTTGTGTCATTGAACGAAAATTGAAGGAACGTTTGAAGGAACAAACGCTTTACCTCTGAATGTGGTGCATCCTGTTGTTGCACTGGTGCAAGGCACAAGTTCTTCACAGCACGAAAAGCCCGAGAAATTCAACGGACAGAATTTCAAAAGGTGGCACCAAAAAATGATGTTCTAACTGACTACCCTGAGTTTAGCAAAATGGCTAACCGATGATCCTCCTGAAATACAGAGGGGGAAAATAACAAAGCATCCGTAATTGCGTTGGATGCTTGGAAGCATACTGATTTTCTTTGCAAAAACTATATCCTTAACTGTCTTGATAACACATTGCATAGTGTTTATTCTATGTACAAAAGTGCTAAAGATGTATGGCAGGCACTCGAGATGGAGTACAAGACAAAGGATGCAGGCAAAAGGAAATATATTGTCAACAGATTTATGGAGTACAAAATGGTGGAATCCAAAACTGTCGAGAGTCAGATGGAAGAAATTCCATGTGATTATCTCTGAATGCCATGAAGAAGGATTGGTTACAAATTAACATTTCCAAGTTTCTGCGATAATAGGTAAACTTCCACCGTCATGGAAGGATTTTAAAAATTATCTGAAGCATAAAAATAAAGAGATAACTATGAACAAAATTGTGGTGAAATTGCGTGTTGAGGAAAATAACAGGCAATTAGACAGAGGTGGGCACATTGGAAAGTCCAAAGCACATATGGTGGGATCCATTTTGGGTGCAAATAAAGGCAAGAAACGAAAGTTCAATGCCGGTGGTGCGTCAAGTTCCAAGGGAAAAATGATAAGAAAGAAGACAAGCGCTTCAAAGGCACTTGTTACAATTGTGGCAAGCCGGGACATAGGAGTGCTGAAAGTCGAAAGCCAAGGCAAAACAATCAGATTAATGCTGCTGAGATCGTGACAGATGTGGTTGGTGAGATGAACCTGTCAGCAGTTGTATCTGAATGCAACACTGTAGGAAATCCACGAGAATGGTTTGTAGACACTGGTACTACACGCCATGTTTGTGCCGTTAAAGCAATATTTTCGGACTACCAAAAGGTGGATGGTGAACAGTTGTTTATGGGCAATTCGGTAACCTCAAATGTGGAAGGCTAAGGAAAAATTCTTTTGAAGATGACATCCGGGAAGCACTTGACTTTGAACACCGTGCTACATGTTTCGGATATTCGCAAGAATTTGGTGTCCGGTTCTCTTCTTGTTAACAATGGTTTTAAGTTAATTTTTTATTCTAGAAAATTTACTTTGTGTAAGAATGGACAATTTGTTGGGAGGGGCTATGGTGTAGATGGTATGTTTAAACTTAACATTATGACTGTTATTCCTAAGGCCGTAGTGCCTAAGTCTGTAAACTCTGTTGATGATGCTAATAAGAATGCTACAACTTTTGTGTACTTGCTTGAGTGTTCTAATTTATGGCATTGTAGATTAGGTCATGCAAACTTTAAATCTGTTTAAAAATTGATGAACTTGGATTTATTGCCTAAACTACAGTTTGATGCAAATAAAAATGTCACACATGTATTGAAGCGAAAATGACTAAATTACCGTTTTCAAGTGTTGAAATATTTAATGAACCTTTGGATTTAATTCACACGGACATTTGTGATTTAAAATTTGTACAAACCAGAGACGGTAAAAAGTACTTTTTAACTTTTATCAACGATAGCACAAAATATTGTTACGTGTATTTATTGCGTAGTAAAGATGAGGACTTGGATGCTTTTAAGCATTATAAAAATGAAGTTGAGAATCAACTTAGCAAACAAATTAAAGTAATTCGTAGTGATCGAGGTAGAGAATATGATGCATCTTTTGATGAATTTTGTTCGGAATCCGGAATAATTCATCAAACAACTGCGCCATGTTCGCCACAGTCAAATGGTGTTGCTGAACGAAAGAACATAACACTTAAAGAAATGATGAATGTTATGTTGATTAGTTTGGGTTTACCCCAGAACTTGTGAGGGGAGGCGATCCTCTCGGCGAACTTCATTTTAAACCGAATACCATCCAAGAAAAGGGATGAGCCAAGAAAAGGGATGAGACACCTTATGAATTGTGGAAGGGTCACAAACCTACCTACAAAATTCTAAAAGTGTGGGGGTTCCTAGAAAAGGTAGAAATGCCTAAACCTAAGCAAGTGAAAATTGGGCCAAAAACAATTGATTGCATATTTATTGGTCACGCAAACAATAGTAGTGCCTATCGGTTTCTGGTTCATAAATCAGACATACTTGACGTTCATGTAAATACGGTAATTGAGTCAAGGAATACTGTATTTATTGAGGAGATCTTTCGTTGCAAAGACAAGGAGAAAGAAAGTTCAAGTTCTAAGAGAACTTTTGAAGAAATAACACATGAAGAATCAAATGATCATCAAGAAACGGAGGAACTTCGCAGAAGTAAAAGGACAAGTACTTCACCCTCTTTTGGTCTTGATTTCCTTACCTATATGGTAGAGGATGATCCAAGGACATTCGCTGAGGCTATGTCAACTCCAGAAGCACCATTCTGGAAAGAGGCTATCAATAGTGAAATAGAATCCATCTTGCAAAATCACACTTGGGAGTTGGTTGATCTTCTACCCAGATGTAAACCACTTGGATGTAAGTGGATTTTCAAGAAGAAAATGAAAACTGATGCATCTATTGATAAATACAAGGCCAGGTTGGTAGCCAAAGGATACAGACAAAAGGAAGGCCAAGATTATTTTGATACATACTTACCGGTCACGAGAATTACGTCTATACGTATTTTGATTGCCATTGCAGCGCTGTTTAACCTGAAAATCCATCAAATGGATGTTAAAATAGCTTTCTTAAATGGTGAGTTGGAAGAAGAAATTTACATGGAACAACCTGAAGGGTTTGTGGTTCCAGGTCAAGAAAGGAAAGTGTGTAAACTTGTGAAATCAATGTATGGGCTTAAGCAAGCACCTAAAGAGTGGCACTTGAAAGTTGACCAAACAATGATGACAAATGACTTTAGAATCAATGAATGTGATAAGTGTGTCGACATAAACACAACACCTTAACCCTATGTGATAGTATGTTTGTATGTGGATGACATGCTAATCATGGGCAGTGATCATGAGATCATCGTGAATACTAAGAGAATGTTGACTAAAAGCTTCGAGATAAATGATATGGGAGTTGCTGATGTTATACTTGGGATTAAAATCTCAAAATTCTCTAATGAACTGATGTTGTCACAGGCTCACTATGTAGAGTCTGTTCTTAAAAGATTAAGGCTTTTGACCAGAGTCCTGTTAAAACTCCATTTGACTTAAGTAAACACTTAGTCAAAAATAGAGGTGAACCCATAGTTATCAGACCCGGCCCGGCCCGGCGGTCGAACCGATCGACCCAGTGACCCGGTCCCAAACCCGGGCCGGGCAAGCATTCGACCATTTGAGCAAGTGACCGTTCCAACCCGGCCAACCCGGCGGTCGGACCGGGCGACCTAATGGTTGAACCGATCGATCCGGCGGTCGGACCGGTCAACCCGGCTGTCGGACCTGTCAACCCGGTGACCCGGGCGACTTTCCATCAGCCCAGTTTGTTTTTTTTTCTTTTTTTTTGTCATCATGATTTCATTCACCTTCAGCCGGTTCTAAAAAAAAACTTCAGTTCTAAATAGTATAAATCTCAAAATATCGAGCAAATTTTGTCCAAAAAAAAAGAACATCGAGCAGATCTCTCATCAAAAAAAAAAATCAAACAGCAGTATGTATTTTTTTTTTTTTGTTTTATAGGAAATAATTGTAGGTATTTAGGGGTATTTGTACTTTTTTTACGGTCGAAAAATTGAAGTGAAGATAATGAGCTTGTTTTCATTATGGATTGAATGTATTGCTGTGTTTTTTTAGGAATGTATGAAGTTGTTGCAGTAGCTACAATGCTTACCTAAAGAAAAGGATAATTATTTGCGCTTTAACATGCACAACAGATAATCATTTGAGCATTTTATGTTGTCTAATTTGTAATTGTGTTTGTAGCAGTAATTTGAAAATAATTATGGTTGTCATATTTTATTTTATCTTTATGTTTTGAATATTCAATTATATTTTTTAAGTATATGATGTGACCCACCGCTTGAACCACTGACCCGGTGACCCGATGTCTTTTCCGGGTCAATGACCGGGCCGGGTCTGATAACTATGGGTGAACCTATAAGACAATTGGAATACTCATAAGTGATTGGTAGTTTGATGTACATTACAAATTGTACAAGACCAGACTTGGCTTGTGCAGTGAATAAATTGAGTAGGTTCACTTGTAATCCAAGTGAGGATCATTGGATAACCCTTGACAGGATGTTAAGGTATTTGAAATTTACAATGAACCTAGGAATACAGTATAAAAGATGTCCAAGAGTATTGGAAGGATATTGTGATGCAAATTGGATATCTGACTGTAAGGATTCAAAATCCATCAGTGGATATGTATTACTATTGGTGGCGGTGCAGTGTCCTGGAAATATTCAAAGCAAACATGCATAGCCCGATCACTATGGAATCTGAGTTTATTTCATTAAATAAAGCTGGAGAAGAGGCAGAATGGCTTCGGAATTTCTTAGAGATATTCCTTGTTGGCCAAAGCCAATTCCTCCCATTGGAATACATTGTGATAGTATGTCGGTTATAGGACGTGCACAAAGCTGTATGTATAATGGTAAGTCTCGACACATACGTTGTAGACATAATACCATCAAACAATTGATCTCTAATGGCGTGATTTCCATTGATTACATACAATCAAAGGAGAACCTTACGGATCCGCTAACTAAAGATTTACCTAGAGATCAGATGTCAATCTTGACAAACGGAATGGGACTTAAGCCTATTACGCATGCTCCCTTATAATGGCAACCCAACCATAGTGACTGGAGATCCCAAGATTGTGGTTCAAAATGGACAACTAAGTTACGAGGGACATTTAGCACTTACCCATTCTGTTAGAACAAAAGTGCTGTCTGCTGAAGGTTTAGGTTAAGCATAAAGCTTTTAATGATTCCTATATCATGGTTAAGCTAAGTGGGGTATTGCAGAGTACTCTTTATAGGAGGTCACCTATGTAAGTGGAAGTGGTGGGGCCGCTTCTGTGAGAATTTGTGGGCTGAATTCTCTAAAACACTTTCTGAAACCAAGGTGTTCCAGGGCCAAAATGGACACAACCATGAGAACTTTGAGAAGGCCAGGGGTCTATTATGTGGGTATCATTGTCTAGGCATGCACCAAATCCTGAGCAGTTTAAGACCTAGTTCACTGCTTAGCCGAGTATGTCCGATGGTATTCTACTAGGGTAGGTTCAAGGCAGCAAACCATCTCGCCCGATGCAATAGAACTCCGTTTTGTTTTCTTTACAGAGTCTGCATAGCATATGCATTAATTTTCATTCATGTGGGGGATTGTTGGAACTTTAATGGTTATTTAGCTCAAACCGGGTCTAAGTGTAAGTGGCGAACAATCCTCTTTAGGCTCGATTTTGAATGACTTATGGAATGAATTTCCGAGAGCTAACTATTATTGGAAACTACTAAGATAGTAGTTGATGTTAGGCTTGAATCACTCGATTCTGATATCGGGTGAATGAGAAATTAATGTCTAAAGGTAGAGTAATTTATCTGAGTATTATAATGGAAGAGTGTTCCATTTGTTCCACATAGGTAATGAAACTAAAGATGCTCACTATATAAGTGTGAGAGTTTCATAGAAAGGCGAGCCCCAAGGGGCAAGGGAATTTTGTGAAGGATGGAGGATTTAGATGCTTGTTGGTTCACACGTGCGCGCCGCCGCCGCCGTCCGGCCGGCTCGGCACTGTTCGGGCTCGGGCTTGTGGCTTGGGCTCGTCTCAAGTATTAAATTTTTGGGCCAGCTCAACATTAAAATTTTGAATAAATGCAACAGGAAAACATGCATCAGTTTAGCAAAAGGTGATGACTTTGGTGTTAAAAATTGCCTCCAACCGAAATTTTCAACAGTGGCAACCCTTTTTGCTGCGAATTTTGAACAGAAGTTTTTGTTCATTGCCTCCAATACTCTGCATGTATAAAGAACATCCATGAATGAAAAGAAAACAACATTTTCATACCATTACTCTGTAGAAATAAACACTCAAACACTTACATTGTCAGAGATAAACAAAGACCCAATCAGTTCGTTGCTTTCCTCATTTAAGTGCATGAACCTGGAAAGGTAGATTGTTCTATATTGGGAGACGTATTGCCATAAACCGTGTGCACCATAGTCCGGGCAATTATGTCTTAATGACAGAGTTCTAAACTCGCCTCAGTCACTATAATTTTTCGCTTTTACATTTGTTTTCTGCATTTTTCTTTCTATGTGTTGTAGTATTATAAACATATGAATAAAGTTTTCATGCTATGTGTTCATCTTCTTACATTTATGTTTCTACAAATTCATGTTGTTCTTCTCTAAGAAAATTAGCAAACCGATACACTACTATTAATTTTCTAACAGTCTCGTCTTAATGAATTAGATATTTCACAATGTGTCTTCACAATTATATTGGACTTTAACAACTTAGACACTTCCTCATAAATTATTTAACATAAAATGGTTAATCATGTTGCTAAGCTTTTTATTTTTCAACATTATATCATTGTATTTTTATTTCTTTTCACTTTTCCAACGTGAAATAATATGTTTATGAAGCAAAGTGAATGAGTTTGGAATTTGTGAACCTGATTTTTGCTAATAATTGTAGTCCATATACCAAATACATATATACACGTGAAACTTATTGAACCTTATTTACATTCAATCATTACACTTGATGTACCATACTACCATTCGGATGGATACACTTTGAAATTTAATCTGAACCACACACGGTCCGGAGCCATTAGCGATGTGACCGCCCAACACTAAGCGCCAGCAGAAGACGGTGGTCTTAGACCTACTGGTGTCCGGAAGCCTAAATTTTTTTTTATATAAATTCAATCCGATTCGACCTAATATAATGTGTAAATTTTTTTATTTGAATTAATAAAGATCCAAAAAAAAATATTTACTCGAACCGATAAAGGCCTAAAAATAATTTACTCGGCCTAATTCGAATCTATAAGTATGAAATTCGAACTAAAATGCCTAATTCGATCACTAAGCCTTTGGCCAAAAAATGTCAGGACCGGCCATATTCACAGTGTCTCCACATGAATGAAAACACTACACAAAAAATTCTCACTACCATGTACACAAGCTTTTCAATTAAAGAGTCCACTGAACATGAGGTTCACACAAATAGCATGGCTTTGGTGGCGTTGCCTAAATTGACCGTGGAAAGTGCATAGAACTTATGTCTGTCTGTGTGTGTATATACAAACAAATGAAATGCAACAGCCGAGTGGTCCGTAAATAAAGACAACTGTATGGACTGACTGTAGGCCATGATGAATATACAAAATGAGCTGGTTGACTTGATTGTGGACGATGACCTTAGACTTTCAGTAAACGGCTTAGGCTCTTTTTTTTTTTTTTTTTTTTTTTTTTTTTTTTTTTTTTTTTTTTTTACCCTTTCAACATCATATAACAGTTGGATTTCAAAGGAGGAGGGGGGGTTGGTTACTATCATGCAGTTGTTGTTTTCTCATGACATATTATTTTTTCTTCTTTGTTTAAATTTAAAAAAATGGAATGAGAGTTATTAAAACCAAGTTCACCCACATACAAGAGATGGAGCATCAACCTCAAACTTAATTCATATCTTAATATTATGAGGGAAACAAGAACAAGTCCCTAATATGGGACGACTAACAATCTTTAACAACTGGGTTAATTTTACGAGTAATCAAGACTCTTTTAAAAGAAATCCAACAACTAAAAACTGAGATTTTATTGATGATTTGTAATTATGTCTTAAAGACACCCTACGTACACCATATGTGTGAGATCAAGCTAATAAAGTACTATGGATTGTAAGTATGATGATCATTTTATAGGTCTTTCTCGTGGGAAAGTTAATATAAAGATCTTTGAATTGTAGGGGCCTGTGATTGAGGACCAATGTGATTTCAATCGTGGACAATCATGGCTCGATTAGGCGAACATCATAGGATGTAATCAATCATAGATTGTTGCAGTTAATGGGATCAATCGTGAGATCATGCATATTAATGCGAAGCGTCTTTGAAGGTCGAAGACTCCCGTCCTGCTTGAGAGCGATCGAATGGCCTCTTCGGTTGAGATGAGGTGACTGAACTCTGAGAGCGACCCGAATGAGGTCGGCTTGTTCCTGAGTGGATCCTTCGGGCCGAAGACCCAACTATGGGTTGGATTTCATATTGGCACATTAAGCAATTTGACGATACGTATAATTTACGGAATATACTCATATGAGTTATTTATTTTATTTTTTTGTTTGGGGAAAGTAAATGAGATTATTTATTAGTGTATTGCAGATTGGACACTAAATATCATTACTGTTGGAGAAAATAGAGAAAAAAATGATTTAATCGATTTTATCGAGTTCTTAATCATTTTCGACAACTACTTTAAAGAGCGAGTTCGATAAGACTTTTATTAAAGTTATCGAGACTTTGTTAAACCATTGGAAACAATGTGCCACGTAGTTGACAATAGGATATAAAATTATTCAATTCAGAATACGGATGAATGAGATATTAACGCTTTAAATTGTTTGTGAAATATTGGGAGTAGAGTGTGTAACATGTTTATCCCATATTGGAACATGAGTGGTCCATTGTCAAGTATTTAAATGATGACATTTGATGATGGGTATAAGCTCTTAGAGAAAGTGAGGAAGACTCGAAATGTTTTAGTTAGACGATGTTCTGCTAAAATTGCCACACGCGCGCGCCGCCGCCCCGCCCGAGCCCGTTGACCGTTGACCTTGGGCTTGGGGGTCTTGGGCTTGTGGGTCTTGGGCTAGTATTAAATTTTTGGACAAAATCAGCGGAGTGGCCGAGGCTCAGCCGGTCGAAGTCAGCTGAGGATCAGCAGAGTCGAAGTCAGCTGAGAGTCAGCAGGGTGGCAAAGTCGAAGTCAGCTGAGGCAATTCAGCAATGCTGAATGTTTCTGCAGGCCAAATTCAGCCGAGATTGAATATTTCAGCCAGCTGACTCGGCTGAGACCTTTCACCTTTCATCTTCTTCGAAACTGCAATGATCAGTATTGATATCAAAGTAAGAATAGTGGGAGTAAATGCATTAATGTTTATTAATGCTGAGGCTTTTCCATTGCCTGCTCAAGCCTCTATAAACAAGCCTTCACAACATGGAGAAGACACACAAGTTACAACAACAGAAACACAATACACATTTATATAGTTTTGCATATAAAGTTGAAGAGTTTCCGAGACACTGCAAGAGTTCGACGTTGTTCAGAAGTTGAAGTACCCTCTTTTTGAACAGGTAAACTGAGTAATCCTATGAGACAATTGCATAAACCGGGGTACAAGCCGGAGCAAATTTGTCTTAAGGACATAGTTTCTTCTCACCTTAGTCAAGATATCCTTTATAGTTTTATTTTTGTTTTTCCATTACAGTAGTTGTAATATCTTTCAGGATTAATATATATAAATTGTTCTTAGTATTTCTATTTATTAATTTTATTTCGCATAAAATACTACGGATATAACAATTACCCACGTCTTCGAGAATGCGACAAAGAGGAATTGGTAACGATCTTTGTGCAATTTGCAACCAAGAAGAAGAAACGATATGACATAGTTTATTCGACTACACCATATCAAGAGAGGTTTGAAACCAGCTACCTGATGGTTCTTTTTGGCAAAATTCTAGGTTTCCGTCTTGTCAATATTTCTTTGAATTTCTCGTGAGTAAAAAATATGAATAAGAGGTTGCTAGAATGATGTCTTGTATAGTGGATTTGGAAGAGTAACCGCGTGACATATGGCACTCACCCAGCTAGGCTGCTAGCATACGACCACCTTTGAGTGCGGTCCAAGCTGATCCCCAAGCGTCACCCGCCCTTATTATTATCTACGTATCTAGAGTTCGGCATCCACTACAGAGCTCGGCATCAAAGCCCATGTCAACCAGCTCGGCACAAAGATTCCACATCAGGAAAACCTTACACATGCCGGCCCTTACACTTTTTGCAGCAGGCATGACGCATTAGTCATATACCACAAGCGACCTTTTTGTTCTACACACATTGGGCATCAATTCACTCCAAACTAGATAAATTCCTCAACCACATTATGATCATTAATTGGACCATTAACTCCATCAAGGTGAGCTATATAATAGGACCCTCTCACCCCCATTATGGGATTGTTTGTTGTTATTATATATACGCAATTTTGTATTGAGTATTCCGCATACCTCATTGTCAAATATATATATATATATATATATATATATATATATATATATATATATATATATATATATATATATATATATATATATATATACACACTTGAGCGTCGAGAGTTTATCGGAGATAGAACTTCAGGACCCCTAACAGCTTCTTTGTCTTACAGGTACCACCAAACATGATTCATTTGTCAGACAACTTTCTAGGGCACTATTAGTAGTTTCAATAGTCGGATCATCTTTGGACAGCTTCAGGTATCGTCAATGCACATTGGTCTTTGAGAATGAATGGACGACAATCGCTACTATCATTTCTCCAACAGAAACCGAAGCTTTGGCTTATATAGAACTTAATGAGAACCGCACCATCGTAAAGCATTAGAACCGGCAGAAAACTTGAAAACCACCATCGCTTGGTATGTTAAAATTTAATATGGATGTGATACTCAAGGAAACAAAGTTTCATTTGGAAGTATGCTATGAGATATTCTTAGTAGTTTTTCTTATTTATTGGAAGACAACTATGAAGTTCTAGTTGGAAGACTCTCGCCATATATACGCTATTGTATTGACCACTCCACGAGGATATTCTTATGTCATCTTTGAAGGTGACTTCCAAATCATTTATAATAAGTTGACATCAGATACTCCAGACCTCTCTCGTGTTAGGAGCATTGTTCAAGATTGTAAAAATATATTAGCTGTTTCTCCAATTTCTGTTTCTCTTTTGTCAAAAAAAGAAGGTAACCAAGGTGCTCATCTTTTGGCTAAGGAAGAGTTGAATTTCAACTTAAACAATGTGGCATTAGACTGCCAAATAATGTAATCATAACTTGTTTCGTTTAATATAATGGAATAAACATCTTTCTCTTCTATATCATACATAGTAGTATACATATTAAATTTGCATACGGCTTTTTGCGACCTTTTTGGTCGTCCGCCTTTAGCGGCGTTTTCGTCGTCGCTAAAGTCTGTCCTTTTGTGGTTTTTTTTTTTTTTTTTTTTTTTTTTCCTATAATCTCCCAAGCAACGTACACCCCACCTCAGCACATATGTGTCCACCACCGCCCCACTCTGCATATCTACCGAGTACAAGCTCGTTGTCTCCCATTCTTCTCTTTCTTGGGCCCAGAAGAGAAATTCGATTCCACCTTCTCCCTGCTAAAAAATGTGTACTTCGGCTTATGTTACCGGAGATGCGATCCCGTCCGGTGACAACGATCGTAATTCTTCGAGCCGGCCGCAGAGGATTCGAAACCCATTTAATTGATCGGTTGGGGACTCGTTATGGAAATTGGTTTCTCAAAGATAAGATCGTGCTTTTGGTTTCCGTGTTTACTTTGTTTGCAAGATCGTGTTGTTCAATCATGTTCTCATGAGTTTTCGGGGCAAAACAAGTTGTGAGGAGGATCTCTACAAAACATATAGCTTCGGATCTACATGTTATGTAATGATAGTCAAATAATAAAGATGCTTCCGAATTCAAAGATATGGATTCTTACTTGGCTAATATGTATTTTTGATCATTTTGCGAAGTATCATTAAGAAGAACTTATGCAAACAAGTAGGTGGAATAAGCCGATAATCGTCTTCATGTTGATTCGCTCTCTCCTACTAATACTTCGTTACGTTATGGGTGATTTATCAGCTGAAACTTTAGGTCTTGACGTTATAGTCTCATTTGCTTTCTGTCGTGTTTTTTTGTTTTAGGATTTGTCTTTTGTTATGTTAACGTGAAGATTTATTGGTTAAATTTTTTTGAACGGTTGGTTGGTTTTGAGCAGGACATGGATAGGCACAGAAAGGTGGAAAAGCCAAAGGAGAAGTCTCATTCGTATCACAAGCCAAGGATGTGAAGCTATATAACTAATGCTACGATTATGCTTCAGGTTTGTATAACTTCCACCTCATGTGTTTAGAGCATTCTACTTTTAGGAGTTCCTATAATAGTTATGCAGCTGATCTTTAGAAGAGCATGCCTCTCATCTCCGGGTTGTGTTTAAGACTAGAGGGCAAAATGGAATGGGAGAAATGCTCTTCCTCTCAAAAAAGAGTTTCTCGGGCAACGTAGTTGTTTTAACTTTTACGTAAATTTATATGGATGACCAGAGGATCCGTGTATGCACTTTACGTTATCGAAATAGTAGATTTCTCTTAGGACCTATAATTATTTATTGGATAAGCGTCTGCTATTTGCTACCTTTGACATGGGATGACATGTTTTTGGTTGGATTTTCACTTTCGATGAATTATAAATCTCTTTGGATTTGAGTGGATATAAGATTTAGAGAATATTGTAGATGTTGTGGAGCTTCCGTTGTTTGTGTTGGTATATGTTACTAATTGGATTTGTGTTGAGATGCTTACTATGTTTTATTTCAATTTAATTGCCTCATGTTCTGTTTTGATGTTCTTGGGTTTGTGACATGTAACGTCTGTTGGTGTTCAACTGCCCCCCCCCCCCCCCCCCCCCCCCAAAAAAAAAAGAATGTTGGATGAGTCAAATGATTAATACTTGCTTTGGTCATGCCAATGCCACTATCAATGATAGAAAGAGTCTTGTTAACCTTATCGTGTACATTCCGAACGATATTTTAATCGGAAACGAAATAAGGGGAAGTTATACATAAATTTTGCCTATTTATATAATATACACTTCTCGCCACATCATAGAAATAAAGAAATGGGAGCCTCCCTTCATCCCGCCAATTTGCCGTTTCTCTTCTATTTCTTATATGCATCGAGTAGGCCTCTATTAGCCGGATTCGTATTTTGTGCTTTGTTGCGGGTAAGTTGGATTTTGGAAGGATGTTATCCACTTTAGATGTGGCCACCGTTCAATGAAGAATGGATGTCATGAAGAAGTCTTGATCTAAATGTGCCTCGAGGAAATGAAACCGACAATGAAAGAGGCTATGATGATATATCTTGGGATTCTTTACGAGTGATTGATCCCGGGCATTTGAGAAAACCCGACGCGTATCTTGGCGGGGCAATGCTTTGGATGGCTTGTGACAAGGGAGATTTGTGTTGTTACATCCCATGTTTCATGAGCAACCGCCGGATTTGCGCCCATTGCGAGGCGGTGGTTTTCTCCTCTTTGCCCGCCTTATCACTTATCCGAGCATCCTAATCATACAATAGAGTTACCTATTAAAGTCGCATCTCCCGGTACGACCATTTGTTTTTGTCCGGTTGTGACATGTAAAGCGCCGTCATTTCACACATAATACATATCATATCTCATGTGTATACGGGGCTGCTTCAATCGTGGGTGTGGGTGGCGTTTTCCTCTCCACCACCGGCTTTTCCCACGTGTAGTTGTTTGAGATCCGTAGTATCGAGTCCACCGTTCGCGATGTATAAAATGATGAAGATGCCGGACACTATTGCTTTCTTCCCCCATTTTCGACCGACTTCCGGAAGTTCACCATTTGTTCTTCGTTTGTGCGCCGGTTTCGTTCATCTTGATTATCTTGATTATAAGAATGAGAGGTTAGGGCTCTTCGATTATTGGTATAACGGTATGTTTTTATTTCTTATTTTAGCGATGCAATTTTAGATTGGAGGTGTTATTAACTTTTTTCCTTTTCAATTAGGGGTTTTGATCTTCTTCTCGTTTTTTCCTTCACTTATGTAAGAGTCTGTTCTTTTTATTAGTCTGATGGTACATGGTAAATGGTTTTAAACGCACATGCTGTGTAGCTTACTTGTACGGATTCCTATTCAATTGGAGTAGAAATTTTGACCTTGAAATGTGTCATGTTGTTAAACTTCTTACAGGGAAATAAAAGATGCAAATCTTCTTGTGGATGCTTACGGCGTCGTGAAGCTTGCTAACTTTGGAATGGCCAAACATGTAAGCCAGCATTTATGTTCTCCCCATCTTCAAGATACTAAATATGTATAGTAAAAAAAGGTGAGCCTAAAGTTAATTAAAAGGGGGAAAATAACATTAACTCGGTTCGCAAATTTTATCCTCTTTGGATTTCAGACAAGGTTGAAGGTCTTTTAATAAAGCTGAATGGTCAGGCAGCCAACGTTCTTTAAACGGATGTCCATATTGGATGGCACCTGAGGTACATTTTTTCATAATATATTCTTCCTGCTGCGTTTTTGAGCTACATAGCATGTTTTTTTCCCATTACATAGCTTTATAATGAAATACAACTGCTGCAATCTGACATGCATAAGGATGATTCAACGACTCATGCTTTTGCTGTTTTTTATTTTGTGTTTACCATGACTATCCCTCTGCCCTTTTTGCCCCTTCACGACCATTACTTCCCCTACTTTTTCACTATGACAGGCCAAGATGATTGTTCTGGGTTTGAGTTTGAATCGAGCCATGGACCTGTGTCTTGGCTTGGTAACTGTGATGGCCTTTCACTGCAAATGGGTTATTTGTGCTGCCATGGCAGATTTTGTTTCTCCTTTGACTCTTTTCACAGCACGTCTGAGCCTAACTCATTTCTGAAATTGCTAAGGGAATATGGTTCTCATACTAGGTGTCATACTAGGTAGTACCGTTAATTGTGCTGGTGATGATGAAATTTGACGATTTGCTGTATTTATTGGACTTATAAGCCAAATATTTTAGATAAGAAATGGGTTGAAGCAGTTCAAGTGTCTTGGACAAATTATGAACATGAACAAATTAGCTCCTTGTCATGGAGTGAAGATGGAAGATATCGTTTTGGTTACTCTATTTATTTTAATTTTATCTTCTTGGTTTTCCGGTATGAATGACAATTCAACTTTATTTTTTATCCATGTTTCTCTCGGGTATATCCTTAGCATCTTATTTTGAGAAATTGGTGAAGATGAAATGTACGTAGTTGTTATCTTCCCGGTTTGCCTTGTGCAAGAAATTTACTACTCTATTTGAATTTTATTTTGCCTTTCCCTCTTGACGATCAACATGACAAGGAATCGATCAATTGTCCGACAAGTGTATATACATCGTGGTCGCTTAGAACCAAATCCCCCGAAACCAATGGATATGGGCTTTTCGGAAATAATGTCGTGTACTTTCATCCAAGGTTTGTCGATTCCTCGGTAAAATACCTTGCGTGCACACTATCTTTCATCGAAAATGAGGGCCACACCGGGCATCGCCGGTGCGTCCCTCTAGTAAAATAAATAAATAAATAACAACAACAACAACATTGCTTTCATCTAACCTTTTTTTTCACCTTAATTATTATGTTTAAGGTATCCAACTACTACCTCCATTCCGTCCCAAAATATAAGTTATCCTACACATTTAGATTTGTAAGTAATTCTATATTAGCAATGCAATATTTATTACAATTTTCTCTATCTTACCATTAATTTATTATCAATTAAACGTCCCCAGGACATAACCCAGTTGACAAGGGGCGTGGGTGCGTAATTGCAGCCTAGCGGGAGGTTAGAGGTTCGATTCCCACAAGGGGCGAATTATTCCCTCATGTTAAAGGTAAGCCCATTGACTCTGAGCTACTGGAGGATCATGATTTACATCTGCACTCATCCCGTGGGACAAGGGGAGTGGGGACCCTCGGGGGTAGGGTTTACCCTTTTTTTTATATTATCAATTAAACTATTTTTACGAATCTTACCCTTAATTTAAGGGAATATCTTTATTAGCTTGTGTTTTTATTAAAAACACGACTACTTTACAAATATGTCCTTCTTTTATTCTCCTTAAACCTTTTAATAAATATAGTTATGTAGGTATTTTGGGAATTTAAGAAGAAATTTTTAGTCAAAATTTAATTATGAGACTTATTTTGAGACGTCCATAAATTGAATAAGTCTCAAACAATTTGAGACGGATGGAGTATATTTAAACATTTTCTTCCTTCTATGTAAATTGTTTTTTACCAGCTGATATTCAAGGACGGAGGTAGTAGCAATTAGAAAAAAAAAAAGTATATGCACTTCAACTATTCGGTTTGTATCAGTTTATATCTTAAACTTTATTTTGTATAAATACAACACTTATTCTTTAAGTATCAAAACAACTTACAATGTAAATTCGTAAAAACATAATTATAATCTTACGACATATACGAATTGTCGATACATATGTGATATGTCGAGTGATGATAGCCGACCCGAGCTGCACCATGTGTTGACGAGTCCTTAAACATAGGACATTAAGGGCCAGGTGCCCCAGAAGCATACCTCAGGGCATGTCCCTTATCCCAGGTGGGAGATCGGCAGAAGTTCCTCCTCCAGCCACCGCAAGTCGGTTAAGGTCTGGCGAACAGGAACTTCCTAGTTCGGCCATAGTGGCCTTGGGGGCCGAGCGCAGGACGCTCAGAACAACCCGGCTGTTATTCCACGTGTGGAATAACTGAACCTAACTAAGGAAAGAATCTTTAGTCTTAATGACTGTAATGTCGACATTAAATATGTCCATAATTATCTCTAAATTATGGGATTAATGCGTGTATATCCTTAGGAAATAATAATAAATCATAATACTTGCAAAGCAAGAAATAGGGCGAGATGCCTCCTATATAAACAACCATAAAGAACTACGAAAGACTTGATTCCAATTCAACTATTGGATATGTAGGCAACTCAAGAGAAATAACTCGAGAGCTCAGTCTAAATACACAACAAAACGCATCTCTCTTTTACACGAATTAGGGTTCTAGGGGTTCAAGATCTTTATCACAAGGGAATTGACCCGGATCAAATAATAGACGGTTTCCAACATCGTCAATTGGCGCAAGAATGAGGGTTTTCTTTCTGATAATCGATCGAAACAATCTCATAATCCTTGCAAGCAATCATGCCACCGAAGAACACTGGTAAAAAGACAGTAGATCCAACGGATCCGACTCGACGGGTGGAACGCCTTTAATCGCCGGGGAGAAGCCCGAGGCTACAAACTTGCTCGAGAAAAAGGCAAAGCTTGCTGACGATCAGCCCAATACGGCCCTTCAAGACACAGCCAATCAGGCATTGGTTGAGGCCTTGAAAAATCTAGATAATATCACTATCAAGGCAATCTTGGATGAAACCCTCAAAGGAAGGGATCCCTCAGAGGTTTCAGAAACCAATCTCCATCAATAGGCTTCAAAAAAGCAAGAGATCGTAGAATTAAGTGCTCACATGGAGTACGAAAATCAGCGTCAACCTAACGACACGGCTAAGGCTGAACTTGACGCTCTTCTCGGAAAACGTTCAGACCAACTACTCTGTGTGTCACCCTTCACCGAGTATATTGACAACTACCCCCGACCAGCGGGGTTCAAGATACCCAAGATTGATTCATATGATGGATCCAAGGAACCTTATGATCATATGCATCAGTACATCTCACATATGAAATGTACAACGCCTCAGACGAGATGAAGTGCAAAGCCTTCCTTGCATTGCTAACAAAAAGAGCCAGAGAATGGTTCAATAAAATTCCACCAAGGTCGATATTCGATTTTGGGACCTTAACTCGGAAGTTCGTGCATGCCTTCAACGCAGCTCGTCCGTTCGTGCATGTCCTTCTTTTATTCTCCCTAAACCCTTAAATAAATGTAGTTTTGTGGGTATTTTGGGAATATATTAAGAAATT
This sequence comes from Gentiana straminea, assembly GCA_036785695.1. Taxonomy (NCBI): domain Eukaryota; kingdom Viridiplantae; phylum Streptophyta; class Magnoliopsida; order Gentianales; family Gentianaceae; genus Gentiana; species Gentiana straminea. Next base: position 7,423,913 of record JAVUPR010000514.1, on the reverse strand, counting down.
TTTAGTCAAAATTTAATTATGAGACTTATTTTGAAACGTCCATAAATTGAATAAGTCTCAAACAATTTGAGACGGATGGAGTATATTTAAACATTTTCTTCCATCTATGTAAATTGTTTTTTACCAGCTAATATTCAAGGACAGAGGTAGTAGCTATTAGAAAAAAAAAAGTATATGCACTTCAACTATTCGGTTTGTATCAATTTATATCTTAAACCGTATTTTGTATAAATACAACACTTATTCTTTAACACTTGTATCAAAACAACTTACAATGTAAATTCGTAAAAACATAATTTATAATCTTACGACATATACGAATTGTTGATACATATGTGATATGTCGAGTTATGATAGCTGACCCGAGTTGCACCACGTGTCGTCCTAAGGTGACGTGTAATAAATGATGAGTCCTTAAATATAGGACATTAGGGGCCAGGTGCCCCAGAAGCATACCTCAGGGCAGGTCCCTTACCTCAGGTGGGAGATCGGGAGAAGTTCCTCCTCCAGCCACCGCAGGTCGGTTAAGGTCTGGCGAAGAGGGACTTCCCAGTTCGGCCATAGTGGCCTTGGGGGCTGATCGCAGGACGTTTAGAACAACCCGGCTGTTATTCCACTTGTGGAATAACTGAACCTAACTAAGGAAAGAATCTTTAGTCTTAATGACTGTAATGTCGACATTAAATATGTCCATAATTATCTCGAAATTATGGGATTAATGCGTGTATATCCTTAGGAAATAATAATAAATCATAATACTTGCAAAGAAAGAAATAGGGCGAGATGCCTCCTATATAATCAACCATAAAGAATTACGAAAGACTTGCTTCCAATTCAACTATTGGATACGTAGGCAACTCAAGAGAAATAACTCGAGAGCTCAGTCTAAACACACAACAAAATGCATCCCTCTTTTACACGAATTAGGGTTCTAGGGGTTCAAGATCTTTATCACAAAGGGAATTGACCCGGATCAAATAATAGACGGTTTCCGGCATCGTCAATTGGCGCTAAAATGAGTGTGTTCTTTCTAATAATCGATCGAAACAATCTCAGAATCCTTGCAAGCAATCATGCCTCCGAAGAACACTGGTAAAAAGGCAGCAGATCCAACGGATCCAACTCAGCAGGGTGGAACAGCTTCAACCGCCCTGGGAGAAACCCAGGCTACAGCTGCTCAGAAAAAGGCAAACCTTGCTGACGATCAGCCCAATACGGCCCTTCAAGACCCAGCCAATCAGGCATTGGTTGAGGCCTTCTAGATAATATCACTATCAAGGCAATCTTGGATGAAACCCTCAAAGGAAGGGATCCCACAGAGGTTTCGGAAACCAATCTCCATCAACAGGCTCCAAAAAAACTGGAGATCGTAGAATCAAGTGCCCACATGGAGTACAAAAATCAGCGTCAACCTAACGACACGGATAAGACTGAACTAGACACTCTGCTTGGAAAACGATCAGACCAACTACTAGATGTGTCACCCTTCACCGAGTATATTGACAACTACCCCCGACCAACGGGGTTCAAGATACCTAAGATTGATTCATATGATGGATCCAAGGATCCTTATGATCATATGCATCAGTACATCTCACATATGAACTTGTACAATGCCTCAGACGAGATGAAGTGCAAAGCCTTCCCTGCATTGCTAACAGGAAGAGCCAGAGAATGGTTCAATAAGATTCCACCATGGTCGATCTCCGATTTTGGGACCTTAACTCGGAAGTTTGTGCATGGCTTCATCGCAGCTCGTCCGTTCGTGCATGTCCTTCTTCTATTCTCCCTAAACCTTTCAATAAATGTAGTTATGTGGGTATTTTGGGAATTTAAGAAGAAATTTTTAGTCAAAATTTAATTATAAGACTTATTTTGAGACGTCCATAAATTGAATAAGTCTCAAACAATTTGGGACAAATGGAGTATATTTAAACATTTTCTTCCATCTATGTAAATTGTTTTTTACCAGCTGATATTCAAGGATGAAGGTAATAGCTATTAGAAAAAAAAAGTGTATGCACTTCAACTATTCGGTTTGTATCAATTTATATCTTAAACCGTATTTTGTATAAATACAACACTTATTCTTTAACACTTGTATCAAAACAACTTACAATGTAAATTCGTAAAAACATAATTTATAATCTTACGACATATACGAATTGTTGATACATATTTGATATGTCGAGTGATGATAGCCGACCCGTGTTGCACCACGTGTCGTCCTAAGGTGACGTGTAATAAATGATGAGTCCTTAAACATAGGACATTAAGGGCCAGGTGCCCCAGAAGCATACCTCAGGGCAGGTCCCTTACCCCAGGTGGGAGATCAGTAGAAGTTCCTCCTCCAGCCACCGCAGGTCGGTTAAGGTCTGGCCAAGAGGAACTTTCCAGTTCGGCCATAGTGGCCTTGGGGGCTTAGTGCAGGACGCTCAGACCAACCCGGCTGTTATTCCACGTGTAGAATAACTGAACCTAACTAAGGAAAGAATCTTTAGTCTTAATGACTGCAATGTCGATATTAAATATATCCATAATTATCTCTAAATTATGGGATTAATGCGTGTATATCCTTAGGAAATAATAATAAATCATAATACTTGCAAAGCAAGAAATAAGGCGAGATGACTCCTATATAAACAACCATAAATAACTACGAAAGACTTGATTCCAATTCAACTATTGGATACGTAGGCAACTCAAGAGAAATAACTCGAGAGCTCAGTCCAAACACACAACAAAACGCATCCCTCTTTTACACAAATTAGGGTTCTAGGGGTTCAAGATATTTATCACAAAGGGAATTGACCCGGATCGAATAATAGACGGTTTGCAGCATTGTCAATTGACCTTAGAATGAGGGTTTTCTTTCTGATAATCGATCGAAACAATCTCAGAATCCTTGCAAGCAATCACGCCACCGAAGAACACTAGTAAAAAGACAGCAGATCCAACGGATCCGACTCAGCCGGGTGGAACAACTTCAACCGCCCAGGGAGAAGCCCAGGCTACAGCTGCTCAGAAAAAGGCAAACCTTGCTGACGATCAGCCCAATACGGCCCTTCAAGACCCAGCCAATCAGGAATTGGTTGAGGCCTTGAAAAATCTAGATAATATCACTATCAAGGCAATCTTGGATGAAACCCTCAAATGAAGGGATCCTTAAGAGGTTTTAGAAACCAATCTCCATCAACAGGCTCCAAAAAATCCGGAGGTCGTAGAATCAAGTGCCCACATAGAGTATGAAAATCAGCGTCAACCTAACGACACAGCTAAGGCTGAACTAGACGCTCTGCTCTGAAAATGATCAGACCAACTACTCTGTGCGTCACCCTTCACCGAGTATATTGACAACTACCCCCGACCAGTGGGGTTCAAGATACCCAAGATTGATTCATATGATGTATCCAAGGATCCTTATGATCATATGCATCAGTACATCTCACATATGAACTTGTACAACGCCTCAGTCGAGATGAAGTGCAAAGCCTTCCCTGCATTGCTAATAGGAAGAGCTAGAGAATGGTTCAATAAGATTCCACCAAGGTCGATCTCCGATTTTGGGACTTTAACTCAGAAGTTAGTGCATGCCTTCATCGCAGCTCGTCCGTTCCAGAGAAATCAGACTCACATGTTAACTTGAAGCAAAAGCATGATGAATCTATACTGTACTTTATAAAGCATTTTAATGAAGAATCCGCACAGGTACGGGATGCAGATAATCGACTGCTGGTCGCCTCTTTCGTGGCAGGTCTGTGAGAGGGACGGCTGCACGCAAAGCTGAACAGCAAACTCCCTCAAACAATGGAGGAATGCTTAGATGTGGCCTATATACATTGCCAGGGAGAGGAAGCAAATCGACTCAAAAGAGAGATGGAAAGAGGTGAAGGCAAGAAGAACAAATCTGAAGACAAATCATAAAAAAAGAGAAAGTCGGTTTGGGATAGGGTAACTGCGCCCATCTCAGATCGGCAAGGGAAGAAAGGAGCTCTGCAGGACAGAGACTTTATTCCTTTGAACAGATCTCGCGACCAGGTCCTCGCTATCATGGAAAGAAAAGGCATAGCCCGGGTCCCCCCACCGATGAGGGGGCCTAGTGAAAAAAGAGGTCCCAACAAGTATTGCAAATATTACAAGGATGTTGGACATGATTTAGAAAATTGCAAAGATTTAATCCGGGACATTGATGTTGCAGTGATAGAGGGAAAGCTTGATGAGGTAGATCGGTCTCACCAGGCCGAACCGCGGGGCCGACGTGAGTTCAAGCATCGGAATAACAACGACAGAGATGAATATCGAAGAAGAAGGAACCACTCACCGGATCCTGACGGTCAATTGGACAACCGCCCTGTGAACATGATCAATACGATCTCAAAAGGGCTGAACAGCTCAAGCAGAACTAAAGACACGAGTAGTAGCAGGTCTACTGCCCCTACTTCTGTGAATAAAAGGCAATGAATGTCGGGAGAAGTGGTTTATGGTCTAAGGGATTCACTACCATTGGTAGTTAACAACGAAGGGTTAGTAATAGAAGCGGTGATCAGTAAGAATCGGACAAAGCGAATATGCGTAGACATGGGCAGTACCGTGAACGTTCTCTATTACAATGTGTTTAGAGCGATGAAATTGAAGGATGCCGATCTGACCCCTGTTTCAGCTCCTCTGTTCGGCTTCGCCGGACCCCCAGTTCATCCGCTGGGTGTGATTAAACTCCTTACTACTTTTGGGAAGGGAACCAAGGGCAGGAACCTAATGGTGGATTATGTGGTGGTGAGGGCACCATCAGCTTATAACGTGATTATAGGAAGACCAGCACTTATCGATCTCCGAGCTGTAATTTCACCAGCCCACGTCAGTATAAAAATTCCAACATGAGAGGGTTTGATAGAAATCAAAGGGGATGTGGAAACAGCTAGGAGCTGCTACACAGCGACAGTAAGTAGGAAAATGATAGTGCAGCAGGTGAGTATTGAAGAACTACTTCTTGAGGATGAAGAGAACTAGTCATCTAAAGATCAGACAGAGGTTGTTCATCTATAGGACGAACATGAGGACTCAATAGTAAGCGTGGGGGCATGGATCCTAGCCTCACACAAGGAATCACTGATAAACCTCGTAAAAGAATTCAGAGATGTGTTCGCCAGGAAAGCAGAGGATATGCCAGGATTATCTCCAGAACTGGCAGTTCATAGGTTGAACATAGACCCGAACAAGAATCCTGTTCGCCAAAAGAAAAGGCATTTTGCCTCTGAACTCATCTCAGCGATTATGTAGGAGGTGACAAAGTTGTTGCAGGCCAACATAATTAAAGAAGTTATATATCCTGAATAGTTAGCAAACCCTGTACTCGTTAAGAATCCAGACGAAAGCTGGAGGATGTGTGCGGATTTCACAGATCTCAACAAGGCATATCCCAAGGATTGTTATGTCCTACCCAAGATTGACTGTCTAATGAACTCAACGGTGGGATATGAAGTGTTCGTATTCTTGGACGCGTACAAAGGTTACCATCAGATTGTAATAGATCCGGAAGATGCCGAAAAGACTGCCTTTATAACAGAAGTTGGGACGTACTGCTACGTCACTATGCCTTTTGGCCTGAAGAATGGTGGAGCAACTTATCAGAGGGCTGTAAACACAATTTTTGCCGAGCAGATCAGAAGATGTATGGAGGTGTACGTGGACGACCTCCTGATCAAGAGCAAGTCTCTTGATCAGTACCTAAATGATGTCAAGGAAGTGTTTGGAGTTCTAAGGAAAACTCAGATGAAACTCAACCCCAAAAAATGTATGTTTGCCTGTTTGGGGTCAAATCAAGAAAATTCCTAGGATACATGATATCCAAAGACAGAATTAGAGCAAATCCAGATAAAATTGATGCACTGAAAACTATGTCCCTTCCGAAGAATATCAAATAAGTACAACGGTTAACAGGGCGAATAGCAACCTTGAATAGGTTTCTATCTAGATCGGCACAGCGTGCCTTTCCATTTTTCAAAATTTTGAGAACAGCAAGTCATTTTCGGTGGGATGAGGAGAGTCAAAAGGCCTTTGAAGAGCTGAAATCGTACTTGGCCGAACTGCCCACCTTAACGGCTCCTCAGGTAGGAGAACCACTGTTCGTCTACTTGGCAGTATGTGAAGAAGCGCTGAGCGCAGTACTGGTTAAAGAACAAGATGGACAACAATACCGGTTTTCATTGTGAGAAAAGAACTCCATGGACCAGAGGTCAGATACTCAAATGCAGAGAAGTTGGCACTAGCACTAATGCATGCTTCAAGGAAGATAAGACCCTACTTCCAGGCACATCCGATTACAGTAATCATCGATCAGCCGTTACGGTAAGTATTAGGACGACCAGAAATCAAAAGCAGGTTAGCGAAGTTGGTCGTCGAGCTGGCAGAGTATGACATTGATTTTCATCCTCGAACTGCCATCAAAGCACAGGCTTTAGCGGACTTCCTAGCAAAAGGGATAGATGTTCACCTAGAGGCGATCATCAAAAACGGGAAGAAAATAAATGGAACTTGTATGTTGATGGTGCAACAAGTAAAGAAGGAGCAGGGGCAGGTCTCCTGCTCGTCAGTCAAAAAAGGGAAGAGTTTTCCTACGCTTTGAGGTTCGATTTTCAAGCTTGGATCAGATAGTCTGCAAGTCTACAACGATTCACAACTCATTGTAAACCACATAAATGGAGAATATGAGGCTAAAGAGGAGCCTATGAAGAAATACTTAACAGTGGATCGAACTCTACTATAAAAGTTCCAACAGGTCCAGGTTGACCAAATACCCCGAACAAAGAACAAAAGAGCAGATGCCTTGTCAAAGTTGGCTTCAAACTTCATGTCAAAGAAAAAAGTGATGGTGGAACTATTCAAAGAACGGAGCTATAATAAGCAACTGGTTCAGCCGATCAGGCAAGCCAATACTTGGATGGACCCCATAGTGTCCTATCTCAGAGATAACATATTACCTCAAGACAAGGTTCAGGCTAGGAAGATGAAACTCTTAGCGACCAGATATTCGATTTTCGAAAACGTGCTCTATCGCAGGTCGTATATTGCACCCTGGTTTAGAAGTGTGACAAGTGAAGTAGGGAATTACCTCCTCAGAGAAATACACTTGGGAATCAGTGGGAATCACCCTAGAGCTAAGACCTTAGCGAGGAAGTGCAGGCTATTCGACTATTATTGGCCAACAATGTTGGAAGATGCTAAAGAGTTGGTGGAAAAATGCAAATCGTGCCAGGTGCACGATAATCTGTCGCATCAGCCATCCCAAGATATGGTTCCGGTGGTGTCCCCTTGGCCCTTCGATCAGTGGGGGGTAGATCTAGTGGGACCACTCCCAAGAGCTCCCGGCAAAGTCCGATTCCTGATCGTAGCAGTTTCTATTTCACCAAGTGGGTTGAGGCTGAACCACTGACTACTATAACAGGGAAACAAATACATAAATTTCTGTGGAAGAACATAATATGCAGGTATGGAATACCAAAGACTCTGATTTCAGTCAATGGAACTCAATTTGAAGATAGAATTGTCAGAGAACGGTGTGCCGAACTGCATATAACTCAACACTTCACCTCTGTTGGTTATCCCCAAGCTAATGGGCAGGTTGAACAAACCAACAGGAAGATCGAAACTGGGCTGAAGTAACGCCTAGAGGAAGAATGAGAGAGTTGGACCGAGCATTTACCCAGTTGATGACGGTCAAATTATACCCGTAAAAGTCATCAACGTTGACCTTAAATCGAGATTAATAATATATATTTCATATTAAATCACATGTTTATATTTATTATTTAATGTTAAGTGATTATTAATATGATATTTGGTATTTAGCCGTTTTCATTATTAAAAGCCGATTTATTGTGCGATAAATGCTTTATTTTGTAGATCACGACAAATCGAGAGGATTAATGCCATTCAATCAATGGTCTCAAGATAAGGAAGGAAGGAAATCGGAGCATTAAATGAGAGAGTAATCGGATCGACATGCAAACGTGCAGTGGGGAGCAAGGCAAACGAAGAAAACGTGTAGAACATGGAAAATATAGGTTCGGTCGACCGAACCATTAGGCTCGGTCGACCGAGTGTCATCTTTCGGTTGACCGAGTGTCAGCTTCGGGGCGGTTTAGGGCTTTAGTCGTGTTTACCTTCTAGAACCACCCTAAGTCGGCAAAAACTCCTATATAAGCAGCAGCTACGAGGAATTGTAAAAACACACCAAAATATACCTTAGAATATCATTCAATAAAATCACTCTATTCATATCTTGATTCAATGTAGTTTATTGAGGGTGTTTCCAGCAATTTAAGGGCCGCATTATGTAAGCCTTTATTTTCTCGTTTCTTTTCTTTTAAGTAATTAATTCCCCCCAATTATGCTTTATTGTTTGAGTTAGTTAATTCATAGCTAGATGATGTAGATCTAGGTTATGTCGTTATGGATGTGGCGAAGCCTTGTCTATGAGGATCCCATAACCTACGTCATACACTTAGTATTTATTCATGAATCTACTTGATTTAATTAATGCGTATCTATGTTAGTTTATATGAATGCTTTACGAATTACTGTTTAATCTGTTGTGTATGATGAAACGCTGAGAGATATGTTCAGGGATGTAATCTGGGGACGAAATTGATTCGGGTGACCAAATGAGTTCACTCGGTCGACCGAGCCCACCTATTCGGTCGACCGAGCCCTGTTTTCATCCGTTAAATAGCCACGTCTTTATGGTTAGGTTAACTTAATAGAATTTATTATCTCAGTAGGTATGGCTATGGCTACGTTACTCGCTTAGTTTAATTAAAATGTGTAAAAAGGAAATACCAATATAAAACTCTTAGGTAGGCTTATGAATTGATCTTCGGACGTTCGCGTTATCTAGGTAGGTTTATATTTGGGGATTGCTAGCACTCGATTATACATACGTCGTAGATTAGCATGAGACTATAACTTGGTAATTGCTAGTTGGACGAGAGCTTGAGTAATCGTTTAGGAAGTACGCCTAACCATAGGAATGTTCCCCGGACGAGGTGTACGGTTAATATCGGCATCCTTAGAGTCGTAAGCGTGTGAGTTATATGAGATGGAGGCACCAAAAGGCGAAGTCACGTAACAATACCACAAGATCTAGTGACCTACCGGTGCTAAGTCAAGTTAAAGAGGATGACTCCCGTAGCCAATCTAAGATAGATACAAACGGATTGACAGTTAATAAGTTCGAGTTTATTATATAAATTATCTAGGTCCAAACGATAAAGACTATAATTGGGGAGGTTAATTACGTTGTGTCGAGTCGTGTCTTTACCTTTCTTGTCTTATGTTGGTCGTAGACCGCCTTTATGTCATTGACACGTTTAATTAATTGTTTGTATATAAGATGATCCACAATTGGTTCCCTGTGGGATCGACCTTGATTCACTATAGCTATACTACGATGGGCCTAGTCCTCTTGCTAGTATTGGTTTATGGTGGTCAAGTATATTATAACCTGATTGACCCCGATCAAGTTTTTGGCGCCGTTGCCGGGGAACCAACGGTCAATTTTATATATAAATAATTTTTTTATTCATGTCGAGTTTTCTGTTTTAGAGTCTGTTTTTACGTTTTGAGTCCCTCTGGTTGTCTGCTCTGTCTGAAAATTCCAGATTCTTTATGAAAAAAAAAAAAAAAAATAAATTTATTCGGTCGACCGAGAGACCTCATTCGGTCGACCGAGAATTTATAATTTTTTTGTTTTGTTCTTGTTCTGTTCTATTTACAAGGTTTCTGATTTGTGTTTTTCGAGTCTGGAATTTCGCGTGTCTGTTTATCCCCGTATGTTTAATCCGTAGGTCTGATAGCAGCATGGGAAACCATGTTAAAATCGCCTACGGTCCGTTTTGTTTTTCTTCTCGTTTGCGAAACCAGGGAAGCAATAATCCGAGTCGTAATTTTTCAAGGGCGCTAAGGAAATAACCCAACAAACATGTGGAGCTACGAATCTACGATGGGAAAAGCGATGGAAGCAATACCTTTAAAGCACAAAGATGGCTCCGAAATTTATTTTAAAGGCTTAAATTCTTCGTGGTACAATGTTGAAGGCAAGGTACTACCTTTTTTTTGCTTATGTTTTACTACCTTTTGTTTTTTTGAGCATAAGTTAGCCTATACATGAACCTTAGTATGAATCTTAGCCCGGAGTGGTTTGTAAGATTAATTTTATTAGTGTCGAAGGTTTTGCCCCAAATCGTCTCATCTAGAGGGTGTAAGAAAACATGTAGTCGTTGAAAGGAAGCAGTGAATAAAGAGTTCCTCGTAGTTCTGTTAAAATCTCTTTGTCCTATGCATGAGATTGCTTCTACTGGCCAGGGGAGCAACAAATTGTGTAGTTTAAGCATTCAAAATCTAAAGAAGACGTTGAGTTTTGAGAGAACACAATCTTCTGCTTTCGTTGAGTTTTATGGTGATGGCTTCTCGGTGAACCCACCTTAAACAAAAACGAGATTACGCTTTGGGTGACAATTTAGAAATCGGAGACTCTTAGTACATGGGTTCGGAAATGGTCTAACCATGGCTGGGCGAGTTCAACCGAGCTTCGGCTCAATCGACTCCCCTCCACGTGTGATGTACGTTACGGCCAGCTCAACAAGACTTAGCATAGCCGATAAGCCTTCGGGCTAAACGGGGCTTAATCTTGACGGATTGGCCCGAACCGTCACATATGTTCCAACGAATAAGACGGCGTAGGCTTGCCTACATAACCGACCTTATTCGGAGTACTTTGATTCATTGTTTCTTATTGTCAAGGCCAAAACCGTAATTTTAACCGAGTTCCTTAGAATTCACTAATTCCTAAAACGAGAGCCGAGGTAAGAGCTTTGGATAAATGGTATGGATAAATGTCGTTTCCTAGGTCTCACAACCAAGGGAAGGGTATTAATCGCAAAACAACAAGCCCACCTCTTATAGTGCGCGAAGGGTCAAAGTCCGGCGATCCAAGAATGATAACTGACAAGGATAATTTTTGGAAAGTCGAGCTGAGGACTTTAAACTCAGAACTACTTCTTTAAAACCCTTAGGATTTCTTTTTAGGATTTTAGGTTTTGTTTTCTTTGAGTCAAATAAGAGTAACGTGAAATATGTTGAGGTTTTTTATTTTGCCGTGTTCCGATGGCCATTGGGCTAAGGATGTGCAAAACTTTTTTACTCAATATAGGCCACGTGAAATAGAGTTCCGTAGAGAGTCAAGAAATTGCTAAAGAAAAGGAAATTTAGCAATCAACCTTAAGATGGAAGCATTAAGAGAGCTTGAGAATTATTGAAAATGTAACAGAGAATGATTGGTGCGAACAAGAACAATTTTGGTCAACTTCCAAAATCTTTTAGAATGGTGATCCAAGTGAAAATTCAAAGTGGTGCGCAATTCATTCTGCAACTAACCTTATCCTTTCATTTATACCTTTTCACCTTCAAACTTTTCGATCCTCTCACCAATCTGCCCCGAAAGTTCACATTTCTAACCATTCTTTCATCGCCTCTCTTTCTTTCCATCCGTTTCACTCTCCCACCCAATCTCAATGCCTTAACCATTTTCAACCCACCCATAAACACAATTTCTAACCCGTCCTTTATCTTTTCTTCCCATCCTTATGTGTATCTTTTTCTAAACCCATCATACTCTCAACCTCCATTTTGTTTACAAAATACCTTTGTGTTGCGGAATTTGAAATATTGCTAAGCTTTAATGATTATTTTTTATCATTTTGATTTTCATGATCCTAGTTGGGGGAAGTGTAGCTCTGACCCTAGCTAGATTTTAAAGGTTTTTGGTTCGATCAAAGTACAACTTATCTTTCTACCGGAAGTTTTAAATTTCACATTTTTTTCCGTCTATTCCGGCATTTCTAGATGATAAGTTTTGTTCTGAACTATCACACCGATCCGACCTTGTTGATGACGGTTATGACTTTTACGTGATACATTGGGTTATTAGTAATTTCGAGGAGTAGCTACATCTCCCTAAGTTGTTGATATCCAATGCAAGCGAGAAGTTTCTGCGCTAAGTATTTGATTTTATCTTTAGCCAATAGGTCGCATTCAATCTCGTTATACCTTACCAAGTTTCTCTTTTCCCGGATTGAATACCTTTTCGAGCCGAGTCACCCGTGTTTTCCCACGTCGGGTAATGCTTTTTGATCTTTGTCTTCTCCACCCGGTTTTAAGAATATTTAGGCGGTGGAGGTTGTAGATGAAGACTACCATCTTTAGTTGCTTGTTTATTTTTCTTTCTATTTTAGTATTTTTCTTGTCATTGGTTGTATAAAATAAAGTGGCTTAAACTGTTTTTAGGTATTATACCTCATTACTGCCACATTATTTTATAACTTCCATAGACATGGTATTTTACGGTTTCGTGGAGTTTGTCTGCTTATACAGGTTTTCACTTGCTTCTCCACGACGTGCTGAAATCTACTCCGATGTTCTGCATTTACTTGAGAGCCGTTTCCAGAGCTAAGTCTTTTTCTTAAATTCTCATTTATTTTTGTCATTGAGGACAATGCCATGTTTAAGTGGGGGGTAGGAGACTTAGCCATGTTATGTCATGTTATGTTATAATTAAAAATTGAATGAAACGGCACATGATTGAAAAAATTGAATAAATACCATATTATGTATCTCGTACCCTTAGAATTGTCAGTTCCTAGCTAAGAATTGATAGGAAAGGAACCAAGTTTCATGAGTACGTGATCATTTTATACTTATGTTAGGTAAATTTAAGGATATTCATGCCCGTTTTTGCGAGTAGTATTTATTATTCGATTACTCAATCTGTGAATCGAGTTTTACCGCGCAATTTATAAAAAAATTGAAAATATTGTGTACATTGCATAGATGATTGGTTATGTAAACTTAGTGTCAATATCTATCTCGCGAGGTATTCTTATCTTCTTACCAACAAAAGCGGAGTAATAAGCTTGAGACGTACCCGTGTTTTAGCAAAATGTTAAACACTCGGGCTTGTAGTAACATTACCAAAGTAGCCTTGCGCTTGTGGTAATATTCAATGCTATATGATCTAAGATAGGGGATACTTTAAAAAGTTTTCTTCCTTGAGATTTATAGTATTTGAAAAATATGAAGATATGAAAAGAATATTCAACTCTTTAAGAGGCTTTGAGTAGTACTCGGTCTCCAAGTCCAAAAACCCTATAGATACGCTCTTGCTTATTGCTCTAGTGCTTCAAAATTTAAAGGCTTGAGAAGTATGAATGCTGAGGTTGGTAGGTTGAGATTACGAAGTTGGCATAAACTCTAATCTTGCCACGAATATATAAAACTAAATGCACATGCACACATCACTTCGATTCATAGTCAGTAGTGAATAATGGATATCTTATGAGCATGACTAGTATGAGTTGACTTGAGTTTCTTGTGTAAGTATGATTTGACCATAGAAAATGTTGTCTTGGGGAATGACTTATTGATGCTTTGTTCGGGACGATCAAAGTCTAAGTGGGGGGTAGTTGATGACGGTCAAATTATACCCGTAAAAGTCATCAACGTTGACCTTAAATCGAGATTAATAATATATATTTCATATTAAATCACATGTTTATATTTATTATTTAATGTTAAGTGATTATTAATATGATATTTGGTATTTAGCCGTTTTCATTATTAAAAGCCGATTTATTGTGCGATAAATGTTTATTTTGTAGATCACGACAAATCGAGAGGATTAATGTCATTCAATCAATGGTCTCAAGATAAGGAAGGAAGGAAATCGGAGCATTAAATGAGAGAGTAATCGGATCGACATGCAAACGTGCAAAGGGGGAGCAAGGCAAACGAAGAAAACGTGTAGAACATGGAAAATATAGGTTCGGTCGACCGAACCATTAGGCTCGGTCGACCGAGTGTCATCTTTCGGTTGACCGAGTGTCGCCTTCGGGGCGGTTTAGGGCTTTAGTCGTGTTTACCTTCTAGAACCACCCTAAGTCGGCAAAAACTCTCTATATAAGCAAGCAACTACGAGAATTGTAATACACACCAAAATATACCTTAGAATATCATTCAATAAAATCACTCTATTCATATCTTGATTCAATGTAGTTTATTGAGGGTGTTTCCGAGAATTTAAGGGCCGCATTATGTAAGCCTTTATTTTCTCGTTTCTTTTCTTTTAAGTAATTAATTCCCCCCAATTATGCTTTATTGTTTGAGTTAGTTAATTCATAGCTAGATGATGTAGATCTAGGTTATGTCGTTATGGATGTGGCGAAGCCTTGTCTATGAGGATCCCATAACCTACGTCATACACTTAGTATTTATTCATGAATCTACTTGATTTAATTAATGCGTATCTATGTTAGTTTATATGAATGCTTTACGAATTACTATTTAATCTGTTGTGTATGATGAAACGCTGAGAGATATGTTCGGGATGTAATCTGGGGGACGAAATTGATTCGGGTGACCGAATGAGTTCACTCGGTCGACCGAGCCCACCTATTCGGTCGACCGAGCCCCGTTTTCATCCGTTAAATAGCCATGTTTTTATGGTTAGGTTAACTTAATAGAATTTATTATCTCGGTAGGTATGGCTATGGCTACGTTACTCGCTTAGTTTAATTAAAATGTGTAAAAAGGAAATACCAATATAAAACTCTTAGGTAGGCTTATGAATTGATCTTCGGACGTTCGCCGTTATCTAGGTAGGTTTATATTTGGGGATTGCTAGCACTCGATTATACATACGTCGTAGATTAGCATGAGACTATAACTTGGTAATTGCTAGTTGGACGAGAGCTTGAGTAATCGTTTAGGAAGTACGCCTAACCATAGGAATGTTGCCTGGACGAGGTGTACGGTTAATATCGGCATCCTTAGAGTCGTAAGCGTGTGAGTTATATGAGATGGAGGCACCAAAAGGCGAAGTCACGTAACAATATCACAAGATCTAGTGACCTACCGGTGCTAAGTCAAGTTAAAGAGGATGACTCCCGTAGCCAATCTAAGATAGATACAAACGGATTGACAAGCTAATAAGTTCGCTTTATTATATAAATTATCTAGGTCCAAACGATAAAGACTATAATTGGGGAGGTTAATTACGTTGTGTCGAGTCGTGTCTTTACCTTTCTTGTCTTATGTTGGTCGTAGACCGCCTTTATGTCCTTGACATGTTTAATTAATTGTTTGTATATAAGATGATCCACAATTGGTTCCCCGTGGGATCGACCTTGATTCACTATAGCTATACTACGATGGGCCTAGTCCTCTTGCTAGTATTGGTTTATGGTGGTCAAGTATATTATAACCTGATTGACCCCGATCACCAACATCTTATGGGCCTACAGAACAATTCCAAACTCGGTCACTGGAAAAACTCCGTTAGTCTAGCATACGGTTGTGAAGCAGTAATTCCGGCCGAAATCAACCTATCCTCCCCACGATTAGCGCTCTATTCTGATGATCAACAGTCAACTGAGCTCAGGAATTCAAAGGATGACCTGGAAGATGCTCGGAATGTGGACTTCATACGAATGGCCAAGTACAAGCAGCGAAATTCTCAGTACTATAACTCCCGAGTTAAAAACTCATATTTCAAAGAGGGAGATCTGGTACTCAGAAAGAATGAGGTCAGCGAACAAAGACCTCAAGGAAAACTTGATCCAAACTGGGAAAGACCATATAAAGTGGTCACGGTGCATGGAAAATGGGCGTATGCCGCGTATCAGTTGGCAGATGCAAATGGCAGGACCGTACCACGCAGCTGGAATGCCTCCAACCTCAGAAAATTTTATGTCTAGGACAGGTTCCAGACTTTATTTATGCATTATTTATGCTTTTAAATTTTATGCCCTAATAAGATGTAATTAAACATCACTTATAATAAAATTTTATTTTGCACATGTGCGTTCTTCATTATATGTGTTTGTTTATAACTGTGCCGTAGGTCGGGCTCGGAAAAGTTTGCGAAGGACAAACTGAAATAATCTGCAGGACAGACCCAACGAACTAAGCCGCAGGTCGGACTCGGAAAAGTTTGTGAAGCACAAACTAAAATAGTCTGCAGGACAGACCCTATGAACTGAGCCGTAGGTCGGACTCGGAAAAGTTTGCAAAGGACAAACTGAAATAGTCTGTAGGACAGACCCTATGAACTGAGCCACGGGTCGGACTCGGAAAAAATTACAAAGGACAAACTCAAATAGTCTGTAGGACAAACCCTGCAGGACAGACGAACAGAACTAATAATACGAACTGAGCTGCAAAGCAGACTCAGAAAAGTTTGGTAGTTCCAAACTAAAACGCAATTCAGACGATCAGAACTAAGCAGCTTAGAAAGTTGAAAATTGAAATAAACCCAACTTTCCAAGTCTGCGGGACAGACGATCAGCACTAATGTACGCTGAAGACTATAATACTTGGAAAGTGGAAACCATCATACTTCCTAAGTCTGCAGGACAGATGATCAGCGCTTACACTGAAGTACATCACTCAAAAAGCAAAGCTTTGTAAATGATGTACTTCAGGGGGGTCAAGGACCCTAAGCTATGCTTGAAACAAAAGCAAAGGCAAAAGCAAAAGCCAAAAAATAGCAGTAAATGGTTGAACGCCAAAAAAGAAAATATGATTACAAAACAAGTGCCAAAAAGGCACAAATTGTCAAGAACAAAAAGTAACAAAAGTTGGAAATTATTACAAAATTTTTCAACAAGTTTTTCAACGGAATAACAAAGGTCTGATCCTAAGGATTGGCAGTTGAATCCTGTTGCGGATGTTGATCAGAGGGATGAGCTAAAGAAGTACTGGCTCGCTGTGCGGCAGGTCTGCAACCGTAGCCAGATCTTCACCGGCTTGAAACTCATTTAGCCTGGCTTCATAGAGTTGATTACCACATGGCTCACAGAGCCTACCATGCTGAAGATTCTCAACGACCAGCTGAGGACATTGCTCTTTGGCTTGATTCATGCGCAGGGTGTACCCGTGGCTTAGGATGGAGCCAAGTAAAACCTTCAGGGCCCCGGTGATGTGAGCAGAGCTCTTATATTCGTGAATAGCCTGAGCTATCCGCCCAGGCATTGCGGCCTCAAGCCCCTCATAATCAGCTTGGAGCCTGGCCAAGGCCTCCTCTCGTTTAGCACCAGCAGCTCGCAGCTCGCCCAACTCGGCTAGCTAAGCGTGCATGATCTTTTCCAAATCAGCGATCTGGGCATCCTTGGACAGAGATTCGTCCTTGTGCTTCTGGCGGCTGGCCGAGAGGTCAGCAATCCGCTTCTTCAGAGAAGCCTTCTGGGAGATCGTTAAGCCTATGTAAGACCTCATTCCCGGCCTTAACATCCTAACAAAAAACCAACAGGGTCAGTACAAGGCAGGGGTAACAAAAGAAAAAATATCTGAGAAAAACAAAAGGAAAAAATGGACAATAGAGGCCAGATTCGTCCGGCGATTTCTTGTCCGGCGAGCTTTTCGATAGGAATTCATCCCGGCCGAAGAAAAAGCCCCTTCTCGCAGGGATCCTCGGCCGGACCAACCGTCCCTCGCCGCCCAGATCGGGAGCGTTGTCGGGCCTGTTCCCCCGGGTCTTAGACGTCGGCCACTAAAAAGATGATCGAACCGGACCGCTATCATTCCCGGCGGGTCATTGGTTCAACCGGTGGGTCATTTCTTATAATGATATATATATATATATATATATATATAGATCATCATGTTGAAGACCCTTCTCATCATGAGGATCCTCAAGATTGATCACAGGACCAACCGGGCCCTGCTCCTGTTCGGCACCGGCCCCAAGAGCCTCTGCGGGTTCGAAATTAAATCTTTTGTGTTTTGCTTATTCGTTGGGCTCAGGCACAACCTCCTCCTCCTCAAATTCCTTCTCAAGACATCAGCAAAGTCGGCCACTAAAAAGGAAGAAAAATGGCAATATCAGTACGAGCAAAGGAGAAAGGAAAACATTGAAAATGTGCAAAGTTAAAATAGCACAAGTAAACTTCTACAGTTGTTACACTCCCCTTGGGTAAGCCACAGTTAAGGCTCAGGTCCGGAGTCGGCTAGGCGGGCTGCCTCGATCAGCTCGGCAGGCCACTGTTCGTGGTCCAGAGAGATGCCCGAAGCGGCAATAGTTTCCAGTAAACCCTCGTCAACCCCAGTGGGGCACACATCGGCAGGGAGGTGAAAGTAGTTCCGGCCACTCAGCTCAGGATGTCCGCCATGGCAGATGAAGAAGAAATGATTCTTCCACTAGTGTATAGAGGTCTTCCCCTTAGACAGTATGGGGATGCCCCTCCGGTGGTCTGTACAGCGTGGGAAACAGTACCACTGGTGGGTCGTCAAACCACCAAAGATAAATCACCTACAACCTCTATAGCTAGTACAGTAGAAGTAGGTGTCGAACCCACAGGGAACGGTGGATTTATTTCTCCTAAAATTTGTAAAACAAAAGATATTTGGGTTTTTACCTATTTCCTAAAAAGAAATGAAAAATAAGCGAAGGAAAGTTCCAGCTACTTAACTATTTCCCCCTCAATTCCAACGATTGATCATCGATTCAAGGATGACTCACTAAATTATTAATAAATTGGTTATAGCCACCGACAACCGCCCAAGTGACCAATCTCTCCTAAATTCGATAATCAAGACACGGTCGTTAATTATTCTCTAACCGAAAACACCCCTAGACACGGTCATAGGAGTTTGGAATCCTGGAAGCATTAAGGCTTGAGAGACCCAATTCAAGGTCTTAATCAAACCGGACTAATTTTAACCTAGATTGTCTATTCCCACAACAGGAAATCCTACGGGTACGAACCGGCAGGTAATGTGCTGTTTAGCACTAAAAATCCAATCTTTTATGGCAACCGCCTAAGATGGATTTTGGTGCTAGATCAAAATAATCGTTTAACTATCGCGCGCCAACAATCAAACAATAATTCTAATCCTCTATTGTAAATCAGAAAATAGATAAATACTAACAATCAAACGAGTAGAAAAACGTTTAGACCTCACAACCATATAAAATCGAGGGTTCAACAATTAATCAACTGGAAAAAGAAAAACTAACTACTCATTAAAATAAAAATATAATCTAAAAGAAAAGAACCAAATTATTATATCATAGTGAAAGAAGAAGAATCACCGGCAGTCTTCCATTCACCGCAAAAATGAAACCTGTTCCTTCTCTCTAATACAATAAACCTAAGCTATATATTTGTTTTTCTTCTCCTGATAATTCATGCCAAAGAATAGGCTGAAATTCTAATTGGGCCAAGCCCACTTATTTCTTAAACAAAATAAATCGTATAATAATAATAATAATAATAATAAGGGTGCTTCTAATAATAAAAGTTTAATATGACTAAAAATCGAAAATGCACAATTGGCTTTAATATCTCTGTCTTCTCTTCATAAATCGGGATCCCGACATAGGCGAAAACTGAAATTCTCGGATCTTGAAACGCTGCTTTCCTCCCTTCTCCCACAAAACTTTCCAAAACTGCTCTATAAGTCCTGAAATCTTCCATCATCACTCACGTCCTCTTAAAACCTGAAAATCATCCAAAACATACCCGGTACAAAGCATCTCCCGACAAAATACACACAAATAAGCACATGAAATACCATCAGATATGTCTCTATCAAATCCCCCCACACTTGAATGATGCTAGTCCCCGAGCATCTCACTATTCTCAACTAAGCCATGAAATGAGAATGCAAGATGAAATATGCATAATGAATGATGAATGATCCTAACATGTATGCAAGTAGTACCAAGAATATTCAAACTAATGACACAAGTCCAACCTCCTCATCCATCTCATATGTCATAACTCAAACAAAGGGCAACCAAACAATATTCTCCACACACTAATGTTCATACGACTCACATTCTCACATTGGCTCACAACTCTTCAGAGCGGCAAAACCAACAAACCTCAACATGTTCTCCCAGGTAATCACTCAATCAAATAAATTTATAGGGACAATTCACACACTCTAAAAATCAACACACACAATAGCATTACCATAAGTTTGCATATCAATCAATTCTCCACCACTATGCATTCAAATCCAATACACAAATCATGTTTCATAGGGTTGTAACGGGGCTAGGGCCATAAAATATGGTAGGTAAAAGGATATAATATGGGCTAAATTGTCAAGGAAAAAGCATGAATAATCACTTCAATAATCACAATCACCAAAAATGATTCCAACTAGAACACGCAACATGGCTCCAAAATATCACATCTCATAACTAAGAATAGAAGTGCAAACAATACTCTCCAAAGAAGCTTGCAAAATTGTTGGAAATAAAATCTATGTTTTGATGATAATTCATCATATTTATTCAAAATATTATATCAACCTCATTGATGGAGTGCTGAAACTAGATGTTATAGTGAAAAGGTAAAAGATGTCTAGAACTAAATGTATAGGTCTTACTAGAGTATGATATTTGTATAGATTACATCAGACAAGCACTGTAATAGTTAGAGTGTCGTGAAACTAAAAACTGGAAATTGTCAAGATAAACAAACTGACTCAGACTACACCAATATGGAACCGAAGAAGATAAGTTCGATGAGGGGTACAAACTCGGTTGACTTATATAGAAGATTGAAGAACTGAGGGTTCAAACTCAGTTGATGAAGAGCTGAGGGTCACAGACTCAGTTATTGAAGATTGAAGAACTGAGGGTTCAAACTCAGTTTACAAGTCGAGACTGTAAAGTTAGAATTCAGGCAAGTCTGTGGTGACCTGAACTGACTATATGGATCTTGTATGAAGACCTAAGAGTCATAAGGACAATGAACTCTTAGATGATTTGTTTGAAAAGGTGTACTCTGATTAATTAAGTCAATTATAATCAGATGAAAAGCTGGAGTACTGATATTTGAAGAAGAGTAAAATCTCAGTTAATGCTCCAAGTCAGTCAAGAAACTGACAACTGATAAACACAGTATAAAACTGATCAGGAAACTCAGTTTTATAAGTCAGTCATCCAACATACTGATAGTACAGTCGAACGTTATAGAGAAAGCAATATTATTGGATGAAGTACTGACACATCAGAACGGTCACAAAATATAACCGTTACAAGATAGACGTTGATACAATTCGAATTCAAGCAATATGAACGTTGGACCTCGCACTATAAATAGAGGACTTTGCACCAAGGAAAAACAACAGAATCATTAAGATCAACAAGCATTTTGTGCACTAGTCTGATTTATTCGAATTGCTATCATCTCTGCGCTATAACAAGATCATATCAAGAATTTCTTCAAGTGTTCAAGCTATATAGAATTTATCCAGATTCAGACACTTTGAAGAACCACAAACAAGAATCAACTCATTGATTCTCAATCCAACTTTGATTCTTAATCAAAGGTTCAGACTATGAAGCAAACCGGGAAGGTTTTGCCAAGGACAGTTGTTACTGCAGTCGGGTAGACTGTGTTTGTGGTGGTAGCAAGAGGCATACGTAACCCTTCAAAGACCAGTGTTCAAACAATTGAAGAGCAGCAATTCTACCTGTTCTACAACTGTTTAGATAGTGAAGCTAGGATTAGACAAGGACTATTGTTTAGGACTTTTTGTAACAGCTCACCTCAAGAAGTTCTAGTGTAATTTTCCTCCTACACCATAGGGGAAGAGATGACTGACAGGATTACACCACCTGGAACCTTTATAATATTTGCCTCATTTACTTTACGCACTTATTTATTTACTTAGCATTTATTTACAGCATTCTGAGAATTGATTGTTATATACTTCACAGTTCACAGACTGACATTCACCAGAATTCAGTTTAGCACACTGATGACGGAAAAATTCATTGTTATTTTTATAACTTATCACCCCGTTTCTGATATCATTTTGAGCACTTTTGTATCATTTCGAGTCATTAATTCCTAGATTTCATAAAAATGTATAATTCGTGACTATTTTATAAAATATCGTGTTTTTATGTGTTTTTATTAGTTTTTGTACCGGTTTAGTAACCGGATTGTCGTGTCGGATTTACGTTTGGTATTTTGGTGTTTCATTGCAGAATCTTAAGATGAACCAATACCCCGAGTAACGACACGTTTTGAGCTCTAAAAGAGGTGTTTTTAGGGATAAAAGAGTGTGCCACTAACTTAAGTGGTCAAGTGGCTTTTCCATGGTTAGTGGTACCACTAACGATTTATATCTTCGACGAACAAATGGCCCTTCAAAACGGTATTTTCTGAAGAAGTGGCCTTAATGAAAGTTGTAGATCTTCAAATAATCTTTCCAACGCATTTTGAATCAAGTCAATCGGACTTCTACAACTCAAATGGTGGTCAAGTGGCTAATCGATTCGTATCAGTGAAAATCCTGAAAACAACACGTAATGGGAATGGCCGGTCAAAAAGGCGTTTTCTGAAGAAGTGTCCTTCATGAAAGTTGTAGAGTTTTCCGAGAGCTTTCTAATGACGTTTAAATCATGATTTTTGGAGGTCTACAACTCAAGATATGAATTTTAGAAGTTTAATATATAATTATATATATATTATAACAGTGCACATGCTTGCACATGCGAGTAATGATTTGCAATGATGACACCGGACCGGTCCGGTCCCCTTCCAGGACCGGTCCGGCCTTGATCAATTTTCCTATATATATGAGGGCATTAGCAGAGTGATCTTTGCCCCTCTTCTTCCCCATCCTCCTTCATCTTTTTCTTTCTTTTAATTTATGTTTTGGGGGGCTTAAATTAGATATATATGTAGTTATAATGTCGGTGTAATAACCCGACTAGTTATCGTTTTAATATAATTTCGTTTCCGTTTTTCTTCTATTGCTTTCTTTCATTTTTATGCAATTAGTATAAATACATATATATATATATATATATATATATACGTATATTATATATATCTATATCTATATATATCTTTATATATATCTATACGTATATCTATATAAATTGTAGTTATTTTATTTCCGTTTTGTTTTTTTTCGTTTTGTTTCTTTTCTTTCTTGTTATATATATATATATATATCTATATATACGCATATATATCTATATACTAGTATTTATATATATATATGTATGTATTTAGATATATATTTATATTTCGTTGTTTTCTCCGTTGTTATGAATAGCTAAAGTAATCACATAGCCGAATTATGTAAAATTTGGTGAAATCAACCCTTGGAAAATGAAATAGGGAGTGTGTAGTGCTTTTTATTGTTATATCTCACATATTTCACGTCTTAGAATTTGTTATAACGGATTTGGGCTAGATTGACAACCTAGGTCAAAAATCACACACATCACTCTTGAGAGTTGTTCAAAGAGAGTGGTGTGGGAAAAAGGGTTCTAAGATCGGGAGGTAAAACATACCGGGTTTTAGGTCGTGAATTCGGGCCCGCGCTCATCGATGTATTATTATCAACGTAATAACTTGAATGTGGTAGTTTAGATTAGTGTAATTTAGTGTTAGACCCCGGGGTTGAACTATGAAGTGCCGGGTGGTTCTTGAGCCAACGATGACAAGTTGTTTCACGGAGTCTTTCGGCGTACCATGGATTAGGTAAAGCTTTGGTTTACTTGCTTTGACACATTCTCGTTAAGATGTTCGGTGTAGTACATTGGTGAGTATCGGGGGTAGTAACGTCGACCGAGTAATTTCGGACTTGTTTCCTTAACGAGGTTTTTCTCGTGAAAACGGAGCGTCTCACAAAGACTTAATCATGTTAGATTAATCGGTTTTCTAAAGGGAGAATTAGTTAACCTCACATAGGATGTTGAAGGAGAGTTGTTCGATTTTAGCATCGTAACTAGGAGCACGCACCCGTGAGATTGAATGTGAGAGTTCATTTGTTATAATGCACACTTCCAGCTTTGTCTATCCGTGGGGTTGAAATTAACTATTTTGATCATGGCTCGGCTATGTCTTTTAAAACCAAGTAGTTTAATTTTCTTTCTTTTCTATCTTTAGTATAAACAAACCAACAACTTTGATCGCCTAGACTAAGAAACACGTTCACTTTGGTACTCACAACCACATTTCTCTTGGGACGACCTCGTACTCCTGTAGCTATCCTAACAATCGACCTGGTACTCTGCCAGTTAGAGAGTTGGTTTACCCACAGTTGCGAGCTTTTATAAATGTATTTTTGAGGGGTAAATTTTAGCTCATCAAAAAATTGGCGCCGTTGCCGGGGACCAATATTTTAGGTGGTGAATTTTTCTCTCATCAATAATTGGCGCCGTTGCCGGGGAAATGTGTGATATTGTTGTGATATCTTGTAAGTGAACCGAAGGCTTGGGCCTAGGTTTTTATTTTCTTCGTTTTATTTAGATTTCGTGTGTGTGTGTGTGTAAAAAAAAAATTAAAAAAAAAGAAGAAAATTTTTATTTTTTCTTGTTGTTTTATGAAGATCTCGCAGATTGAGCTTAAATGGATGGATTTTTCAATCAATACTACTCACCTGAACAACAATACTCCTACCTACTTCAGGCATCTGAACAATGTTATCAACAACAGTTCGTGCCTCAGCCTCAATATCAACAGCAGAATAACCAAGGTTCATGGGATTATCAGTGCTCGAGTGCATACCAGGATCAGAATTATGGTTATTCGAGTTATGAGCCACAATATTACGAGGGTTGTCGAGCCCCCGTGCTTATCGGATTATGGTTCTCATACTCGACGTTGATAGCTTCAACCATATTCACCACCCGATCGTTGTCCGGAATGGCAAGAGGACTACTACTCACCTCCAATGAATCAAAGTCAATACGATCGCTTTTCCCCATGCCACAAGAAGACTTCACCGACAACAAAATAGAGCAACTAGAGCGATTGGACCGGATCTTGCAAGAGCGATCGTTGGACATGCAGGAGTTCAAGGTAAGTACCGACTCCGCTATAAGAAATCTTCAAGACAAGGTGGGGGAATTGATTGAATTAGTGAGGTATGTGAAAGAGGCAAGAGACATGTGAGGTGGATGGGAAAGATGAAGTGCTCATTGAAGAAGTTCAGGTTGAGGATTCAGTTTGCTATAATGGGATTTCAGAGTTAGAAGAGCAGGAGAGTGATCGGCCATCTTTGGTAGAACCACCGGGAGAGTTGGTAATATTTGATATGACAGTCCCGGATTATTACATTCGTCCACTCTGTGAGGATGAATTTTCTGCGGTCCAATTTGTATACTCCCTGATGGATGAGCTTTATGGTGATTTTCAAAAGAAGATGGTTCGACAGGCTGATAAAAGAAGATTCTCTGGCTGGGAGGAGATAACATCGAGGGCCAAACGAGGTACGTTTCTAGACAATTTAATTTTGATGGTTCTCGCCTTGTTAATTTTTCTTAAGCTATTGATCTTCTTAAGTTCGGATTTTGGTTGATTGAGTCTGTATAGAGTCACCCTGTCGAGCAAACGACGTTAAACAAAAGCGCTACCGGGAGGCAGCCCGTTAAATAATAATAATTTGGATAAGCCTAGTCCGAATGAAATGTAGAATCTGTATGAAAGATAAACACAAAGCACAACCAAGTCTCAGGATGAATGTTTGAATGTCATTAAAAGAGAGAACGATTAGGTGGTTATCCGAAAATCTCTAGGTAGAATACGGAAAAAAAATTCAAATGCATCATTTCTTGGACTTAGGTTGTTGGACTGTTTTGACAGAACCCTTGAGGATCTGGGTATAAAAGACTCAATACTCTTTCACACATTTCATTTTATGATCTAGTCTGTTTCAAATTTATGGTCGTTGTAGTATAGTGGTGAGTATTCCCACCTTAATAAAACTGTGTGTAATAAAAATGAATCTAGGAATAGCTGACTTGACTATGATATATGCTCATGTGATACGTATATGCTTAGATGTTCTGTGCTTTATCCGTGTGGGTTATTTTTCCATCTAAAGCTATATATATATTGCCTATCGAATTTTCTGACGTAACAGGGCCATTATCTTATTATTCCCATATCCCTATTGCATATTTTGGCACGAGGACCATGTCCCGTGTTGGCTTTGTTTTGGTTGTTTTGGTACAGGGATTCGGGATGTGCTTTCTCATGGCTGTTACGGGATTCGATAGCATCTTTCTGGCTGGTTTATAAGCTAAGTCTTTCTCTCTATCTCTCGGGGATAATGCAAAATCGTAAGTGGGGGTAGAGATGTGATTGGTTTAGTATGGCAGTAAGTGTTTAAACCCTTAGTTTTTGATCTTTTTCGAGTATTATTTAGTTGATTAAAATGAATTGTATAAGGTATATATTTCATGGATTTAAAGATATAATGATCAATTTGGATATGTATAACCAATGTGAACCGTAAGTGCATTTTAACCCCAAATTTATTTGTGTAACATGAATTCATTGTTCACGTAAGCCTTTGATATTGAAGCGAAAAATTTTAAACTGTACCCATTCAGTATTCTAGTGGTTTATCCTAGAAATAGCAGTAGCTTAGTACCTAATTTCTGAACATGTACTGTGAATATCTGAAGGTTTGAATGTGATAGAAAGAATGTCAAAATAAGATAAACTATATATATGTCGGTTGTAGCTACCAATGATTTGAGTGCGGTAGGGCGTTATCACGAAACGTCCTATACCACTATGAGGCTTAAAAGCTCCCGACTGCCTGATGATAGTAGTCCAGCTAGGGTGTTATCACGAAACATCCTATTGCTGGAAATGAGGGCATATGCTACACATTAAAAAAAATAAAAATAAAAAAGAAGAAAAAAAAAAGAGAGAGAAGTTATCTTCTGACTATCCCCAGTATAAACTAAATGATATGTATTAGGGATTATCCTAATAAGTACACGGGAGGACTTTGTGTGGAACTGTTACTGCCTATGCCTAGAAAAGTCATTAGGACTGTCTGAATGGATATTTGTTCGTTTGCTTGAATTATTCAAGAGAGGATAGTGGAAATTGAAAAGGCTTGTCACACACTCACTCTGTTATACATTTATATTGCGGTTAACGTGTAGTTATGATTCGATTGGTTGCATCATCTGATTGTCCTTTATGTCTTATATCTTCATGAATTTTTCCTCATTCATTTTATTTTATCGCTTATTTTGTTCGAGGACGACCAAAAGCTAAGTGGGGGGTTGTGATGACGGAAAAATTCATTGTTATTTTTATAACTTTTCACCCCGTTTCGATATCATTTTGAGCACTTTTGTATCATTTCGAGTCATTAATTCCTAGATTTCATAAAAATGTATAAGTCGTGACTATTTTATAAAATATCGTGTTTTTATGTGTTTTTATTAGTTATTGTACCGGTTTAGTAACCGGAGTGTCGTGTCGGATTTACGTTTGGTATTTTGGTGTTTCATTGCGTAATCTTAAGATGAACCAATACCCCGAGTAACGACACGTTTTGAGCTCTAAAAGAGGTGTTTTTAGGGATAAAAGAGTGTGCCACTAACTTAAGTGGTCAAGTGGCTCAGTGGTTAGTGGTACCACTAACGATTTATATCTTCGACGAACAAATGGCCCTTCAAAACGGTATTTTCTGAAGACGTGGCCTTAATGAAAGTTGTAGATCTTCAAATAATATTTCCAACGCATTTTGAATCAAGTCAATCGGACTTCTACAACTCAAATGGTGGTCAAGTGGCTAATCGATTCGTATCAGTGAAAATCCCGAAAACGACACGTAATGGGAATGGCCCATCAAAAAGGCGTTTTCTGAAGAAGTGTCCTTCATGAAAGTTGTATATTTTTCCGAGAGCTTTCTAATGACGTTTAAATCATGATTTTTGGATGTCTACAACTCAAGATATGAATTTTAGAAGTTTAATATATAATTATATATATATATTATAACCGTGCACATGCTTGCACATGCGAGTAATGATTTGCAATGATGACACCGGACCGGTCCGGTTCCCTTTCAGGAACGGTCCGGCCTTGATCAATTTGCCTATATATATGAGGGCATTAGCAGAGTGATCTTTGCCCCTCTTCTTCCCCATCCTCCTTCATCTTTTTCTTTCTTTTAATTTATGTTTTGGGGGGCCTAAATTAGATATATATGTAGTTATAATGTCGGTGTAATAACCCGACTAGTTATCGTTTTAATATAATTTCGTTTCCGTTTTTCTTCTATTGCTTTCTTTCATTTTTATGCAATTAGTATAAATACATACATATATATATATATATATATATATATATATATATATATATATACATTTATTATATATATCTATATCTATATATATCTTTATATATATCTATACGTATATCTATATAAATTTCGTAGTTATTTTATTTCCGTTTTGTTTTCTTTCGTTTTGTTTCTTTTCTTTCTTGTTATATATATATATATATATATATATATATATATATATATATATATATATATATATATATATATATATATATATATATATATATATATATATATCTATATACTAGTATATATATATATATATATATATATATATATATATATATATATATATATATATATATATATATGTATGTATTTAGATATATATTTATATTTTGTTGTTTTCTCCGTTGTTATGAATAGCTAAAGTAGTCACACAATGAATTATGTAAAATTTGGTGAAATCAACCCTTGGAAAATGAAATAGGAGTGTGTAGTGCTTTTTATTGTTATATCTCACATATTTCACGTCTTAGAACTTGTTATAACGGATTTGGGCTAGATTGACAACCTAGGTCAAAAATCACACACATCACTCTTGAGAGTTGTTCAAAGAGAGTGGTGTGGGAAAAAGGGTTCTAAGATCGGGAGGTAAAACATACCGGGTTTTAGCTCGTGAATTCGAGCCCGCGCTCATCGATGTATTATTATCAACGTAATAACTTGAATGTGGTAGTTTAGATTAGTGTAATTTAGTGTTAGACCCCGGGGTTGAACTATGAAGTGCCGGGTGGTTCTTGAGCCAACGATGACAAGTTGTTTCACGGAGTCTTTCGGCGTACCATGGATTAGGTAAAGCTTCGGTTTACTGCTTTGACACATTCTCGTTAAGATGTTCGGTGTAGTACATTGGTAAGTACCGGGGGTAGTAACGTCGACCGAGTAATTTCGGACTTGTTTCCTTAACGAGGTTTTTCTGTGAAAACGGAGCGTCTCACAGCACTTAATCATGTTAGATTAATCGGTTTTCTAAAGGGAGAATTAGTTAACCTCACATAGGATGTTGAAGGAGAGTTGTTCGATTTTAGCATCGTAACTAGGAGCACGCACCCGTGAGATTGAATGTGAGAGTTCATTTGTTATAATGCACACTTCCGCTTTGTCTATCCGTGGGGTTGAAATTAACTATTTTGATCATGGCTCGGCTATGTCTTTTAAAACCAAGTAGTTTAATTTTCTTTCTTTTCTATCTTTAGTATAAACAAACCAACAACTTTGATCGCCTAGACTAAGAAACACGTTCACTTTGGTACTCACAACCACATTTCTCTTGGGACGACCTCGTACTCATGTAGCTATCCTAACAATCGACCTGGTACTCTGCCAGTTAGAGAGTTGGTTTACCCACAGTTGCGAGCTTTTATAAATGTATTTTTAAGGGGTAAATTTTAGCTCATCACACACTCAGCTTTCGCATAGAATAACAAGATCAAGAAAAATGCTAGAATTATATCCTCTGCCGGTTGACTCAGTTTTGCTTAAGTCAGTTTGACTTAAACTCGGCTCGCCCGACTTAACTCCACACAAGTTTTAACTGTACCTTAATTTGATTTAAATCCAGCTTTTAGGGACAAGTTTATTCACCTCCCCCCCCCCCCCCCCGCCTCTAAATTTGTGTTAGCCTTTCCAATGGACCAACAATAAATGCACTGAAACAAGCAACTTCTTCAACTATAAAACACTCCTTCAATATAATTTCATTTCATTCAACTTTTTTTTTCTTCATTTTTTTCAATCTTGCAATTCTCATCCCACTCAAACAATTTCAGCCATGATCCTAAAATATTCATTTCTTGGTACATCTTCTTCAAATCATTAATCTATTCATACAATCTCTTGACAATAGGGTCAACAAAAGAGGGGATCCCGTAAGAAAAGGCCATGTGTTTTAGTTTCTGGAGTTAATCAAAGAAAAGGTCATGCTAGAATGGGCTAACTAGGGGGTATATAGTATGGGTAGGCTAACAAAAGTGGGTCTAGAAAGGGTTAAATCATAGGTGCATCAATCATTTAAGTGCACTGAACCCGAAAAGTGTGGTCTCGAAATGCATGTCAACGCAAATTCTGGAATGACATTGGAATGTGTGGATACCACTCAAAGGAAAAACGAGCGAGTGCGCTCTTTGGCTGAGTAAACCTCAATTTTAAGTGGCATTCGTTAAGGTTTAAAGGTTTTACCACCCAAAACTTATAAACAAATGTTCTAAAATTAGTGCGCATCAACAACAGTGTGTGCATACATTGATTCTTTTCCATTCAATTCTTATTAATCCACACAAGATAGAAACGAAAAGGTTGGTAAAATATCACACATTTGTATGCATGGTACAGTAGTACAAGAAAATACTAAAATGCAACTCTAAGCATGGATTTTTTGTTTTTTTTTTTTGTTTTTTTGTTTTGTTTGTTTGTTTGGTTTTTTTTTTTTTATGTACAAAAATGGAAAATGATGCATGATCTAATCTAAAAATGATAAACATGTATGATGAATGCAACATCTCCCCCAACACTTGAAACATACATTTTCCCCAATGTATGGCCAAATGTAGAAGAGAAATGCGATTATGCACAATGACATGATATATGATAAATAGAGCTATATGTATGAGATAATAAAGTAAGAGACCGAGAACTTACCTGCAACCGAAGTGGGGGCTAGAGGTGTATGTCTAGGGACTGGAGTCGTTGCCTCTTTATTATCTGCACAAGAAAAATTCACATGTGCTGGCAAGACGTGCCAGACTCATTTTTAAAAGATTAGTGCCGTGCAAATAATAAATCATATCCATACGCCTGGAAACCAAATCACCGCACATAAGCTTAGGACTCCATGGTTCTTAAACGGAATACCATTAACTTGACTCATCAAATCTCAAATAAGAGGATTCTCAATAACTAGTAAAGGATTCCGGTTCTTATTCAAATGCATCCCAGTTTTCAATTTATATTCAAATGCATCCTGTTGGGGAGTTTGAGTAGCCCAGAACAATGGTATCAAAACAATAAAAGAGATAGCTTGATATAAAACGCAGAGTCGAGTTAGAGGCTCTTTCCTGCGAAAATTATTCGTTCCCTTAGATTGCCTCCGGGAATTTACACGAATATAATCATGGGATAAAACTACGTCCCTTTCGATCTTTGGCAATAAGATAGAAAGATAGCTATAAGAGTTTTGTTTATTTGTGTGTAGAACTTGAGGTTTCAAGATAGTATTCAAAGAAAATGAATAAATCTTTTTAAAGTGTTGATCTATCTTTCTTCAAATATATCAAGTGTTATGTACTTATATCATGTGTTATTCTACATGAAAAACACAACATAACCCTTCAAAAACAGTTAAGAAATGTCTTCATACCGAATGGACATCAGTTAAAACCGAAGGGACACCAAAAAACTGCTGAAAACCAAAAATTCAGTTTTGGTCCTGTAACTCATCCGTACGGATAAAATACCCTATCCGTACGGATAGATTACAGTATCCGATTTCAACTTAACAGGCTTCATCCGTACGGGTACGCAGCAGTATCCAGTTTTTGGTTCAACACTTGATCTAACACTTCCGTAAGCTTGTAAATATCAATTATAAGCATGCACCCCGCATCTCCTAACTCATATCGATTGTTTCAAGCTTACCAAACCTCAAACTAAATCCAATTACACTAAATCACATTGGTGATATAATCACCAACAATCCTCCCCCATTTAGTGTAACTCTTGATTTAGTTAAAACTTATCAACACACAACAATTCATCTTTCAATGATAATGTCACGCATTGAATTACCATCTAAGATATTACACATTCCAAAATATTCGAGTATCGGGGCGTGACTAAGCATTGAACCCCTTTACACATTTGAATACTTCAAAGATAATACACAAATGAATCAAAAGACAACTCCTATAGCTTGCTTGACACTCTTTATCCAGGCCTCGTATCCATATCAATTCATGAGCATGTAGAAAGCCAACCCTAACTTTCTTGAAGCGGCCAAACTTCATACTCATATAGGCGAGTCTTATCAATCGTGTACCTGCAACGACACTTTTTCATAAGACTTATTAAGATATATTATCAACCTCACATGCAGGTCAAGCACAAACCTTCGGGACAAAATATATGTGCCAAAACTAAGTCATTAGGCCTCCCACATTGAATTCAGCCCCTAATGTCATATTAAGGGGGAATTGGGTATCCTAACGCAAAGTTTCAATGGGTTGTAGACCCATCCCGACAACCGATTTGATGAACAAGTCCTTCGCCAATGCCTTGGTCAAATGATCGGCTAAATTCTTTTGAGATCTCACAAAAGCAACTGATATCACCCCGTGAGTGATCAACTCACGAATCGAGCTATGCCTAACTCCAATATGTCGCGACTTTCCGTTGTACACTTGACTATAGCATTTAGCCAATGTATTTTCACTATCACAATTGATAGAAATTGGTGATATCGGTTTTGGCCACAATGGAATCTCGTAAATCAGATGTTTAAGCCATTCCACCTCTAAACCGGCCGAAGCCAAGGCAATAAACTCCGATTCCATTGTTGAGTTTGCATTACATGTTTGCTTCTTGGAAGCCCATGAAATGGCACCACCTCCAAGTAGAAACACCCAACCACTCGTAGAAGAATGATTTTCATTTGATATCCAACTAGCATCCGAGTAGCCTTCTATAACCGAAGGATGTCCAACATAAGTTAAACCAAAATTTTTGGTAAACTTAAGATACCTTAACACACGTGTCACCGCATGCCGATGAACACTACTTGGATTACTAGTATATCTACTAAGTTTTCCAACCGCATATGCAATGTCCGGACGTGTGCTGGTCATTGCATACATCAAACATCCTATAACTCGAGCATATTCAAGTTGAGACTCCGGATTACCCGAATTCAACTCAAATTTCTCATGAGGATCCATGGGAGTTCTTGCCGGAACGTAATTTTCACAATTGAATTTCTTCAACATTTTCTCGATATAGTGAGATTGTGTCAAAGTAATCCCTTTGTCATTCCTTATGATTTTTATTCCAAGGATAACATCCGCCTCCCCCATATCTTTCATAGAAAAACTTGATGACAAAAATGATTTACAATGGTCAACTTGATCTTGGTTTGTACCAAAGATCAACATGTCATCAACATATAGGCAAATGATTACACCATTTCCGGTTTCATCAAATTTGCTATACAAACACTTGTCCATTTGGTTAAGCTTAAAACCATTAGACAATACAACCTCATCAAACTTATTATGCCATTGTTTGGGAGCTTGTTTCAGCCCATACAATGATTTAACAAGCTTACATACTTTATGCTCATTTCCGGGTATCACAAAACCCTCCGGTTGTTTCATATAAATTTCCTCATCCAAATCCCCATTCAAGAAGGCTGTTTTAACATCCATTTGATGGATAACAAGATTGTTAATGGCTGCCAAGCCAATCAACAATCTAATAGTGGAGATTCTAGCAACCGGGGCATAAGTATCGAAATAATCAATGCCTTCTTTTTGTCTAAAGCCTTGTATCACCAACCGGGCTTTATACCTTTCAACGGATCCATCAATTTTCATTTTTCTTTTGAAGATCCATTTGCAACCCAATGGTTTACACCCACGTGGAAGATCCGTCAATATCCACGTATCATTGCCTAAAATGGAATCCATCTCATCATTAATGGCTTCCTTCCAAAAGGCAACATCCCGAGACTTCATAGCCTCTTTATAAGTTCTAGGATCATCATCAATATGATAACAATATGCATATTGAAATCCTAATTCATCTCTTGTACCCTCCACCAAATATGTTTGGAAATCGGGACCAAAAGATTTTTCTTTCCTTGCCCTTTTGCTTCTTCGAAGCACTAAAGGCTCATCTTGTGACTCTACACCTCCACAACTTTCTTTAAATCCAATGTTCATAGGAACAACATCTCTAGGCCTTGATATAGAAGAAAACCGACTTTCATCAAAGAGAGCATCCCTTGATTCAATTACGGAATGAACCGCAACTGAAGCATTTGGTTCTATAACATAGAACCTATATGCCTTGGAACGCAAAGCATATCCAATAAATATGCAATCAATGCCTCTTTCCCCCAAGGTTTTAATCTTGGGATTGGGTAGTCTTACGACTGCCCTACATCCCCAAACACGCAAATAATGCAAGTTTGGCTTCTTTTTATACCAAAGCTCATATGGGGTAATAGGACTCTTTTTATTAGGAATCCTATTCAATAAATAACAAGTCATTAACATAGCTTCTCCCCAAAATCCCTCACTCAATCCCGAGTAAGAAAGCATAGTATTCACCATCTCTTTTAGAGTACGATTCTTTCTTTCAAATATGCCATTTTGTTGTGGTGTATAAGGTGAAGTTCTTTCATGTATAATCCCACAAGATTCAAAGTATGGTGGATCAAAGTATTCTCCACCTCTATCCGTACGAAGTTTCTTTATTTTAGTTTCAAGTTGCAATTCCACTTCGTTTTTAAACACTCTAAATTTTTCCATTGCCTCGTCTTTAGTATAAAGCAAGTAAACACAACAAAACCGAGAGCAATCATCAATGAATGTGACAACATACTTTTTGTTTTCAAAAGACGGAGTAGAACAAAATTCACACAGATCACTATGAATAAGTTCCAAAATTGTAGACGACCTTTCAACACCTTTAAAAGGTTGTCTTACAATTTTAGTTAAGTTACAAGTATCACACTTATTCATGTTTGTACAACAAATAGGAATTAAGTCATTTTTAGACATTTGCAACATTCTTCTAAAATGCACATAACCTAATCTTGCATGCCACAAGTATGAATCATCAACATTAACAAATCATAACATTCATAGCAAGATTTTCATACAAACCATTACTAACAATATTAAGCATAAACATACCATTGTTAAGATAACTAAATCCTACAAATACACCATGTTTAGTCAATACATAACGAGAGGACTCATATACTTGTTTATAGCCCTCTTTACATAAAATACTACCGGAAACCAAGTTCTTCCGTATCAAAGGTACATGTAAAACATTGTTTAAGGTTACAAATTTCCCAGAACTAAATTGCAAATTTACAATTCCTCTTCCAACAACAGTGGCTTTAGACTCGTTTCCCATATGCACAATGGATCCATCTTCAACTTTTTCATAATTTGAAAACCAAGATCTATCCTCGCATACATGCCTAGTTGCACCTGAGTCTATCCACCAACTAACATCATCATCCTGCAAAAAACATGCTTCGGAAATCAGTGGTACATAATTCATATCCGAATTAACACCACAATTATAAACATTCGTACCTTGATGTTTAGGTGGATCCGGGTCTTTAGCCCCATTCACCGGGCCTTTACCCTTACCATTGTTGTGCTTTCTAGCAAAACAATCCGCCCTGAAATGGCCTTCTTTACCGCAATGCCAACAAGTGCCTTTAGGCTTCTTGTTGAACTTTGCCTTGTTTTTGTTGTTGGAAGAATCAAACTTTCTCTTGTTGTTATTCTTTTTAGAAGTTTCTCCAACTTCAACCATATTGATTGAAGTTGAACCATCTGCAATGTTCTTACCGCAACCTACAACATTCTTACCACTTTCTTGCAAACGTAAACTCTCCTCAATCCTTAGATGAGTTCCAAGTTCAATTAAAGAAAGTTCTTCCTTTTTATGTTTCAAGAATTTTTAAAATCCCTCCAAGAGGGGGGCAACTTTTCAATAATGCTTGAAACACATATGGATTCATCCATAGCCATCTTATGCATAGAAAACTGACCAAACAAACGCAACAACTCATGGTATTGATCCATAACCGGACGATTATCTACCATCACATACTTCATAAAATTACCAACAAGAAACTTCTTACTAGACGCATCCTCACTTACATATTTAGCCTCCAAAGTATCCCACAACTCCTTAGACCTCTCAATTTCAAGGTAAGTATCAAAAAGACTATTAGACATACCGTTAAGGATGTGACCACGGCATATATAGTCGTCATTTTCCCACTTACTTTTCTTCCTTGACTCTTCCATGGTGCTGTTATCATCAATCTGAGGGCATGGCGTACTCAACACGTACACAACCTTCAATGCAGTCAAAAGGAAATGCATTTTCTTTTGCCACCTTCGGAAATCCTCACCATTGAATTGTTCTAACTTGCTGAAATTAGAAGTCATCTCCTTGATACTCGACATTGTTCAAACAACAATAATTTTTGCAGATTGTTGGGGAGTTTGAGTAGACCAGAACAATGGTATCAAAACAATAAAAGAGATAGCTTGATATAAAACGCAGAGTCGAGTTAGAGGCTCTTTCCTGCGAAAATTATTTGTTCCCTTAGATTGCCTCCGGGAATTTACACGAATATAATCACGGGATAAAACTACGTCCCTTTCGATCTTTGGCAATAAGATAGAAAGATAGCTATAAGAGTTTTGTTTATTTGTGTGTAGAACTTGAGGTTTCAAGATAGTATTCAAAGAAAATGAATAAATCTTTTTAAAGTGTTGATCTCTCTTTCTTCAAATATATCAAGTGTTATGTACTTATATCATGTGTTATTCTACATGAAAAACACAACATAACCCTTCAAAAACAATTAAGAAATGTCTTCATACCGAATGGACATTAGTTAAAACCGAAGGGACACCAAAAAACTGCTGAAAACCAAAAATTCAGTTTTGGTCCTGTAACTCATCCGTACGGATAAAATACCCTATCCGTACGGATAGATTACGATATCCGATTTCAACTTAACAGCTTCATCCGTACGGATAGTTCAATCTATCCGTACGGATACGCAAAGATATCTAGTTTTTGGTTCAACACTTGATCTAACACTTCCGTAAGCTTGTAAATATCAATTATAAGCATGCACCCCGCATCTCCTAACTCATATCGATTGTTTCAAGCTTACCAAACCTCAAACTAAATCCAATTACACTAAATCACATTGATGATATAATCACCAACACATCCCAGTATTCAAGTTCTCTTCAATAGACCATAAGGAAGCCACTATTCGAGTGTGCACTTTCCAAAATCAGGTGTACCATATGCAGGATGCTAGACACAAAAATGAAAATACGACATTAGAAAGAATGGAATACTTACATAACACCACCTCTTCTATTAGCTCTGTGGCGGAAATTGAGGTTCATACGATAAAGGTGATGGTGATGGTTCCTTGGTGGTGGCATTCGAGAAATACCTGGTGCAGTGGCAGGACCTGCTTCTCAGACATGCGTTTGAGCCGTACGAATGGAAGATCGGGGGCAAGGTTCACAGGTGGTTGAACAGAAAAGGAGTTGGGAGGGGCTGCTGTAGTAGTAGAGCCATGGATATTAGGGATTTGGGATGTTACTTGGTGACGGGGCTACGGGTAAAGAAAGGGGATGAAAAAGATGGTTGAAAATAATCAATGGATTTTTTTATAGGGAAGGGGACGTGTGGATGGGTGGCTGATTGGCTTTTGGGATTAAGTAAATGGATGGAGTAAACAGAAATTTAAAAAGGACGGGACATTTGGATTAATGCTGAAGGCAGTTTTTTTTTTTTTTTTTTTTTTTTTTTCCAGCTCTCTAAATAATGTGATAACATCATTATTTATTTACTCTCTGTTTCTTGGATAAAAAATGTTGAAAAGACACCTTAAAATCGATGTGATCACATCGTAAAAAAAAAATTACCCGCTATTTCTATGCCTTCATCCAGCTCCTTAACCACTTTCCTCATGCAACCTTAAGATCCCGACTTCATGGAAAAGTGAAATTCGCCTTTCTTGAACAAGTCCCCCAAGCTTGTGCCTCCACATATGAACTTCAAATAACGCCTCACATTTCTTCACGGAATTCAGCGCTTCAACTGCAAAATAGACAAAAGCCTTCACCAAAAGTGCAAATCTCTCTTTTTTTCACTTATTATGCTAAAAACCAAAATGAATAAAATAAGAAAAATTATTTTCTTTGGGTTGCCTCCCAACAAGCGCCTTTCTTTAATGTCTTTGGCTAGACATACTTACCTAGGCTATCCATTGTCAAATGGAATAGTTTTTCTTTCATGATTCTTCCTTGCATACTCAGTGAGTGAGCCATCCATCTCATCTCTAGGAAGAATCAGTTGTGCCTTGGCTCTCGGCACTTTTATGAAGTATCTTCCCAAGAAAATCTGAACCGGATTAGGATCTTTCACATCCCAGTTCATAATATAGTGATCCAGTGGAAAGACTACTTCCTTCTTGCTCACTTGCATGTCCACGGTCATCTCAACACTTTTTGGCTCCAACGGCTCCTCAAATTTAACTTCCTCCGGGTGATTTTCTTCATAATAAGACACACCATCCTCTAACTTCTCCAACACCATGTGAATTTCTTCACCCTTTGGTTGATCATCATCTTCAACAATCTCTAGTGTCGGATCAATCATAGGACAGTCGTCTTCATCGTCATACCACATAGGAGGAGAGGGTGTTTTTAACCTTTGTTCCTTAAGCCGGTCCACTGCAGTTTTCAGCTCGCCAATTTGTCTTTGCATATTCTGAACCCAGACAACATGCTCTACTCTAAACTGTTAAGTCTCTTGTACCAACTCTCTAAGTGGCATCATTTCGATTTGGATTATCTGTGCAATAGTGGAGAAAAGGTGCAATAGTGGTAGAAAAGGTCTTCATAAGTTCTTCAACAGTTGTACCCGAATTTGAAATTGGCAATCCTTGTTCACTAGGCGGCTGGAAAGTAGACCGATCCTGAGACATGTGTGAAACACCGTAATTGAAATTGGATTGGTCATTCTATCTTTGATTGTACACTTGTGGGTAAAAAGCATAGCCCCAATCCTGATGGTTTGGCTGACTTGGATAATATCTCTCCTCATATAGGTTGTTCACCCGGTATCCGTAATGATCATGATTCATCATAGGACTTGTGTAGTTGTAACCTGACATGCTTACAAACAAGGGTAACGCAAAAAAAAAAAAAAAAAAAAAAAAAACTATATACAAAATTTCAAAAGAAATAAATCACTTAGCACCGTTCCCGGGCAATGGCGCCAAAATTTTGTGGGTCACCAAACCACCAAAGATAAATCACCTATAACTTCTATAGCTAGTATAGTAGAAATAGGGGTCGAACCCACAGGGAACGGTGGATTTATTTCTCCTAAAATTTGTAAAACAAAAGATATTTGGATTTTTTCCTATTTCCTAAAAAGAAATGAAAAATAAACGAAGGAAAGTTTCAGCTAATTAACTATTTCCCCTTCTATTCCTACGATTGATAATCGATTCAAAGATGACTCGCTAAATTATTAATAAATTGGTTATAGCCACCGACAACCGCCAAGTGACCAATCTCTCCTAAATTCAATAATCAAGACACGATCGTTAA
This sequence comes from Gentiana straminea, assembly GCA_036785695.1. Classification (NCBI taxonomy): domain Eukaryota; kingdom Viridiplantae; phylum Streptophyta; class Magnoliopsida; order Gentianales; family Gentianaceae; genus Gentiana; species Gentiana straminea. The sequence continues at coordinate 7,384,326 of JAVUPR010000514.1, read as the reverse complement.
TTATTCTCTAACTGGAAAACACCCCTAGACACAGTCATAGGAGTTTGGAATCCCTGAAGCATTAAGGCTTGAGAGACCCAATTCAAGGTATTAATCCAACCGGACTAATTTTAACCTAGATTGTCTATTTCCACAACAGGAATCCTACGGGCTACGAACCGGCAGGTAATGTGCTGTTTACCACTAAAAATCCAATCTTTTATGGCAACCGCCTAAGATGGATTTTGGTGCTAGATCAAAATAATTGTTTAACTATCGCGCGCCAACAATCAAACAATAATTCTAATCCTCTATTGTAAATCAGAAAATAAATAAATACTAACAAACAAACGAGTAGAAAAACGTTTAGACCTTACAACCACATGAAATCAAGGGTTTAACAATCAATCAACTGGAAAAACAAAAACTAACTACTCATTAAAATAAAAATATAATCTAAAAGAAAAGAACCAAATTATTATATGATAGTGAAAGAAGACGAATCACCGGCAGTCTTCCATTCACTGCAAAAATGAAACATGTTCCTTCTCTCTAATACAATAATCCTAAGCTATATATTTGTTTTTCTTCTCCTCATGATTCACGCCAAAGAATAGGCTGAAATTCTAATTGGGCCAAGCCCACTTATTTCTTAAACAAAATAAATCCAATAATAATAATAATAATAATAATAATAATAATAATAATAATAATAATGGTGCTTCTAATAATAAAGGTTTAATGTGACTAAAGATCGAAAATGCATGATTGGCTTTAATAGCTCTGTCTTCTCTTCACAAATCGGGATCCCGATATAGGCGAAAACTGAAATTCTCGGATCTTGAAAGCCGCTTTCCTCCCTTCTCCCACAAAACTTTCCAAAACTGCTCTATAAGTCCTGAAATCTTCCATCATCGCTCACGTCCTCTTAAAACCTGAAAATTATCCAAAACATACCCGGAACAAAGCATTTCCCGACAAAATACACATAAATAAGTACATGAAATACCATCAGATATGTCTCTATCAACCACCCACTGTGATTTCTAACATTTTTATGATGATAAAAGGTCCTAAAAGGTCTATAGTGAACTCCGAATCCATCAATCTACAAAAGATAGCGAAGCCAATAATCGCCCAAACTCCGTTAGGGGCGATCTGAGAAGAACTCAGATGGTAATTCCCCAGAACGGCCAGAAAATCCGGGCAGAATGGGACCCTCTATCCACAGGCGAAGTGCTCATTCTACACAGTACAATACCCTTCAAGGGGCTGATGAGCGTACATATTTACTCCCCCAGGCAGGTGGGGAGCTTATTGGTCCATATCGATGTGGTATTTGTCACATGTTTCCAGGATATCATCCTGAGTGATTTTGGATCTAACACAGAAACAACCTACAACTGTCCTCTAAGGCTTTGATTTAAAAAGGTAAATCTGAAAGAAGAATGGGGCCTAGTTGGGTTATTAGGCTGTAGATCTACGACGATCTGCTCAAAATTACTACGAGCAGCAACCGTGTTAAGTACAAGGATGTCTATAGGACCTCAAGGTTGAAAAACTTCTACCTCATACTCAGAATGGGACTCAAACTCTTTATCAATCGAACTGCTAGAGGCGGTGCTCGCCCTCATTAACTGGGGAAAATAGAAGAAAAGAAGAAACAAAACTCAGAAATTAGAGAAGCTTACTTGAGAAACGCAAAGACTTGAGAGAAAGGAAATCTTCGATTTAATAGCAAATGGGAAGAAGGGGGGAAGTCTGATATGAAAGAACGGGTTATAACCTCCCTCCAGACGTGTAAACGATGTCAGGCATGGGAAGGGGTGAAAAACGCATCGCATCCCGCAAAAGTAATGATGGCCTATTTAATAGACTGCCATCTGGCAGTTAGGTAATTCAAAACGCGAGATCGGATAAGTCCGGCCAAACCGCCAAATAGTGCATATCTGACCAACTAAGAGTAAGATCAGATCTGGGGGGCTTATGATGATAGCCGACCCGAACTGCGTCACGTGTCGTCCTAAAGTGACGTGTAATAAATGATGAGTCCTTAAACATAGGACATTAAGGGCTAGGTGCCCCATAAGCATACCTCAAGGCAGGTCCCTTACCCCAGGTGGGAGATCGGCAGAAGTTCCTCCTCCAGCCACCGCAGGTCGGTTAAGGTCTGGCTAAGAGGAACTTCCCAGTTAGGCCATAGTGGCCTTGGGGGCTGAGCGCAGGACGCTCAGAACAACCCGGCTGTTATTCCACGTGTGGAATAACTGAACATAACTAAAGAAAGAATCTTTAGTCTTAATGACCGTAATGTCGACATTAAATATGTCCATAATTATCTCTAAATTATTGGGATTAATGCGTGTATATCCTTAGGGAATAATAATAAATCATAATACTTGCAAATCAATAAATAGGGCAAGATGCCTCCTATATAAAGAACTACAAATGACTTGATTTCAATTCAACTATTGGATACATAGGCAACTCAAGAGAAATAACTCGAGAGCTTAGTCTAAATACACAACAAAACGCATCCCTCTTTTACATGAATTAGGGTTCTAGGGGTTCAAGATCTTTATCACAAAAGGAATTGATCCGGATCGAATAATAGACGGTTTCCAGCATTGTCATCGAGTTAAAAAACTTTTCTCCCCATCGTTTGCTACATCCGTCATCATCTACCCGGTGTCATTGTCATCTATTGAGTTTAAATGCCTATATGTAATTGACGAAATAAGATCTGTCGGGCATAAAATCTAGGTTGTTTAATCTAGGGGTTTATTATTTGCACCCCACATGATCTACCCATACACCACTATACACACTACACCACACATAATAGTCAAAATCCACTTTTACACCACACTTAAATTACAATATTTTATTTATTTATTTACACCACATACTTAATTAAAATTTTACCATACTTACGTACACACCAATTTCATACTATTTCCACTCCCAAAATTGAATTACATCAACCGACCAATAACAAGAACATGCCCTCCGGAATAAAGAGAACAAAACACTCATGCACCACCACCGCCGCCGCCACCACATTTCACGATATGTATTCCGACGAGTTCGACACAAACCTCAATCCAGCTTTCTTTTACTACGGTGCACCGGCATATAAACACGAGACAGAGCGAGAAGATAGAGAAGATGGGTAGTAAAGAAAATGAAGGATTCATTTCCACGCCGGCGCCGGTGGTAGGTGAATCGAGAATCGTCGCCGCCGAGATCTTCATCGATGGGAGAAGCTAAAAAAGATGGGTATTCTTAAAAGAGTTTCTTTAATGGAGAAACTTTTAGCTTCAAAAATCCAATCAAAGGAGAAGATTGTTGCAGCATCAATATCGCCGGAGAATGCAAAATAGAGAAGACGGCGGTGAACGGAGTCGGAGGGAAGAGGAGGGTTCCGGTGCCGTCGGCTCACGAGTTGCTTTACACAGGGAACAGAGCTCAGGCGGAGGAGATGAGGAAGAAGACTAGGCAGTAGTAAAATTTCCTTGGCAAAATTGTTTTTATTTTATTTTAAATATGGGGTGTATAGGTAAAATATGGGACCCGAAACATAATAGGTGTGGTGCATCAAAAGTTGTTTTTTTTAACAATACATGGGGTGTATGAGTAGAATTACCGGGGTGTAAATAAAGGAACCCTTAATCTAAAGGTAATTGAATTAAGGATGAAAAACAAGAGAGTAGGAATGGGGAAGGATTTTTTAGGGTAATTTAGACTTAGCCTGGGATTTTCTCCAGGTGCCTACGTATCCAAATTATGAATTGAAATCAAATCTGTCGTAGTTCTTGTGAACGTTTATATTGGGAACATTTGTAAAATTCCACATCGGTAAAGTAAAGTCCTGTTCACCATCATATAAGTGTGAGACATAAATGTCTTGTCAACTCTGGTTAGCTCTTTTAGACCAAGCGAGGATGATGGACTAAGGAGTTGAACGGACCATTTATGACTCATTTAAAGCTACCAAGCCCGGGGTCTAGGGCGTTACAAAACGTTATCAGAGCTGACTGCCATACGGAACTAAGTGTCACACCGTGAGAGGCGGTGGGGGCCACCTCTAGAATCCTATGGTAGGGACGAACTGGAACAAGTCCACTGGGACAAATCTTGGATGTCCTGGCGAGGACGCCAGTCCCTTATAAAGGGGGAGAATGTAAAATCCCACATCGATAAAGTAATGTCTTGTTCACCCCCATATAAATGTGAGACATAAAGTTCTTGTCAACTCGGGTTAGCCTTTTTAGACCAAGCGAGGACGATGGACTAAGCAGTTGACCGGACCATTTATAACTTATTTAGCGATACCAGGCCCGGGTTCCGGGGGCGTTACGGCATTTGTGCCCTAGGCCTTCATGGGCGTGTCTATCATGGACTTTTCTTTCGTGTCTCACAAGTACAACTAAATCGTAATTATCCCTTAATTTTAGGAGATAATCTCGGTATTCAAATGTTAAAGACCAGAACCTTAATGGCTCGGGATTCTTCCCATAATTATCCTGATAAACGTGTGTTTATCATTATATGATTTAGCTGACCTGCGGCGATCTGCCGAGGTCTGCATGACCGAGCTGGGTAGGTCTTGCCTCTATCTCGTCTCGACAGTCATGCGATGGACCGAGGAACGGCCTGAACGGCCCCCTCCTTTGAAGGTGGAGATCGGCCCCTTAGACCTTCATAAGGATTTTTGTTCCTTAAAGTTAAGGTTCTAGCCCTGTTTGTTTCGTGACACGTGGCGTGGTGAAATCCGGTATCGTCATAAGCCCTCCAGATCTACCTGAGCTCTAGAGGTCCGGTCAGATCTGCATTGACTGTCTTATGAATTTGTTCAGCTCTGTCTTTATGGAGCTCAGCTCTTACCTTACCAGGTCTGAGAAAATCAATTGCATCAGATGGCATCGTCTGATCATAACTCTTTCCATAAATGTTTTTGAAAACTGAGGTGTATTCCACCCACTATACGGAATGATTCTTGAGAACGCGTATGGGGGTAACAACCCCACTCACACCAACCGTCACTTCACTTATCATTCTAGGCGTTATTCTCGTCATTAAGGATCAAAAAAGAGTTATGTTATTCTGTCGCACATCTTTCTTAGCCTTCTAAGTGGGTTCTGTCACATATCCACACGTATATTCTTCGTATTCAAGACACCGAGAGCCTCAACCCCTTCCAGTTCTTCTATGGAAGAGGAACTTTCACCCCATTCCGGAGTAGAGAGCCCCAGGGGCAACCCAAATCTGGTTCTCATTACCCATCCTTCCTATGATACTTTTGACCCGGCCTTCAAATTTAGGATCCGGGAAAGGACCAGGGAGATTATAGGTAGTTGCGGTATGGAGTCTATCCTTGCCCAAAGCAGCATAGACTATATATGTCAAGAGTATGGGATAGATAGGTGTGTGTTCATCCATACCCTCCCGGAAAACTCTCGTCCCTACGCCTATCGGCCCCCTGAAGGCTTTTGTGCCTTTTATGAGGGCCAACTGAATAGTCGGTTAGGGTTACCCTGGTGTCTAGCTTTCTTGGACGTGCTGCGACATTACGGCATAAGAGCCGCCCAGATCGCTCATAATGGTATTAGGAGTATTGTAGGATTTGCCATCATTTGTCGGATGGTAGGTGGTTTGATTTTCGGTGCGCCTTTTCCGAAGCTTTCATCAGATCAGGAAGAACCCAAGGCCTGCAGGGTGGTATCAATTTCCTCGCCGGTCAGGCGTGAGGGCTTACATGGCTGATGGACCCTCACCCCAGGCAAGGTGGCGTGCCCGCTTCTTCTTTGTTCAGGATGGAGGTATCCCCGAGCTAGGGCGATGGAGGTCGAACGATGTTCTGAAGGGTCCTTTTCCCTGGCATTGAGGATTTTTTTGTGGTGCAGAAGATCCAAGATTCTAAAATCTTTTTAGACGATAAGGAATTTTCTCCTCAGCTGATTGGGGCAGCTCATTTAGGCGAGGCTGGGCCTGAGCTTTATATACCTCTTAGCGTTGAGGACCGTGATACTTGTAAAAGTCCTTTATTTTAATTTTTGTCTTTTCTTTTTTACTTTGCCAAATAACTCACCTTTCTTATTATTTCTGCAATGACCTCTTTAGCCACAGTTCTTGTTGTTGCCGGAGGGGAGCAAGTGGATGTAAATGCCTTCCCGAAAAGGACGCATTCTGAAGAGCATCTTGCCTTCCGAGCTGCGGCGGGGGCGTTACCAATGTCGTGCCCATTAGTACCGTCATGGTTTCACCGATCTCGGGGCGTCAGCAAGGGACCCCTCTATGCTCTTGTGTGCCCAGGGTGGATGTTGCAGCTCTTATTGTAGACATCCCGGATGACGAGGAGCAGGGCCGGCCCAACCCCTAGGCAAGCCAGGCAGCTGCCTAGGCCCAATGCCACCGGGAGGCCCAGCACATATATGTCTTGCTTATACCCGAAAAAAAAAACTATAAAAGGCCCAATGTTTCAGAAAAAAAGCCCAATAAAAAGGCCAAATTATTTTTATAAAAAAAAAAAACCCAATAAAAAGGCCCCATAAAATTTCATAATACAAAAATGTTGTAAGTATCTTGCAAAAATGTAAGTATCTTGCAAAAATGTTGACAAAAGGTGCACATGAGGATATTGATTGGGAAGAGTTGTATTATGAGTTACAACTTCTTATACATGTTTTGCCCAAAGATGTGGATGAACCTCTCGAAATTTTGAATTTTTTGAAGACATGTCCTCTAAGTTATGAAAACACACAAGTTGTTTACCGGATATTGTTGACTATTCCGGTAACGGTTATCCGGTGAACGGAGTTTTTCGAAGTTGAAGCTAATAAAGACCCATCTTCGAAGCACGATGACTCAAGAACGCTTGAATGGGTTGGCCATAATATCGATTGAGCGGAAATCGGTTGATGAAATTGACGATTATACTTTGATTAGTGATTTCGCCTCCAAATGTGCTTCAAGAGCGTTGTTGAATTGTTGAATACTTGAATTAATATTTAGTAATATGTATATATATATATATATATATGTATGTTTTGGGTATGAAAATGATGAAATGAATTTGAATACTAGAAAAAAATCATTTTTCGGTCGAATTTTTTTTTCGTGTTAATAGGCCCTATTTTTTTTCTCCGCCTAAGGCCTCTCAAAACGTAGGACCGGCCCTGACGAGGAGGATATTGATGATGATGAAATTCCGAGGGTGGCTAATCGAGGGGCCATTCCGAGGGTGGCTAATCAAGGAATAAAGGTCAGTCTGAGGCCTCCCTAGATCAGTCCCCTGAACCAACTGGCCCTGGCAAGGAAGAGGGTGAAAAGGAGAATGACGAGGAGCTGGAGGTCGACCCCTTGTTGGAGATGACCAACGAACGGTTGGCCAACGAGAGGATCAGTACCATCAAATATATGAATGCTCTTAACCATATTTATTAATTTCATCCTTAGCTTTTGCATCTTCTGAAACTTACTTTTACCCTTTGCAGGGGTCTCGTATTGGAGAGGAAATATTTAAGAGGCTTGCCACAGCCTCCTCCTGCATAGAGAACTTGAGGAATAGGGTTCTAACTTGGAGAGAGGGTCTGATAAGTGGGATCAACTTAACCGAGTTTGCGAGCCACCATCCAGGAGAACAAGTCTCTTAGGCAACATCTCCATGCTCTGGAGATCGAGCTACAGAAATTGGGGTCTGCATACAAGGATACTTTGGAATCCATTAAAGGAGAGCCTTTGGCTGAAACGTTTGAGATGGGGGAGGCCATTGTCAAACCTCGAGCAGAAAAAGATGCTCTAGCAGCTGAGCTAGCTACCGCACCTGCCCGTATAATTCAAGAGTAAAAGGCTTCACCAGATTTTCTCCAGGCCCTAAACTTACTGCTTGCCCCAGCAGCCTGCAGAGCTTACACAATGGAGATAAACGATGCCCTGATTCAGTTCCACGGCCTGGACATTGCTGACCTTTCCCACCCCAACATGTATGAGTCAGGCATGGAGAAGGATTATAATGACCGTGTGCCAGAGTTCCAGAGAGGAACGGACATCGTGGCCAATCATGCGGCTCAGCACGGTTCCCTTCAAAGATCTTCAACCCAGGCTAGGTCGCATCCGGCTACAAGACCGGAGCAGAGTCCAACTTCTAGGCCTTAATCTTTTTCTATTGTACTTATTATTTTTAGAATCATATTTGCTTGACTGTAAACGATTCACATTATATGTAAATTTTGAAAAAATTGGAAAATTTTCTTCATGGCAAGTATTTTAATATAACAACTACTTACTTGAATGAACTTTGGCCTATCTTTCCTGATCTTCCGACCTAGCCTCCCAGTGTGTCCTTTAATCATCAGTGATTTTTGAAGGGCATACTTGATGTCAGCCTTTTGGCTTTGAGATTCCAGCTCTGATAAGATCATCATGTGAGCTTTGTTAACAGGCGCATTGTAAATTACACTTATTCCGACCTGCAGATCTTAGCGTGCCCGTCCTGTGGACCTAGAATATATTACACTGGTCCGACCTGCGGATCTCAACGACTCAACGCGTCCGTCCTGTGGACTTAGGATAAATTACACTAGTCCGACCTGCGGATCTCAGTGCGTCCGTCCTGCGGACTTACGATAAATTACAATGGTCCGACCTATGGATCTCAACGCGTCCGTCCTGCGGACTTAGAATAGATTACACTGGTCCGACCTGCGGATCTCAGCGCGTCCATCTTGGCGGACTTAGAACAAATTACACTGGTCCGACCTGCGGATCTCAGCGCGTCCGTCCTGCTGACTTAGAATAAATTACAATCTGTGAACTTTCATAGGATTTCTGCAGTTCAGACAAGTATTATGGCATATGATAAAGAAAAACTTATAGTTTTCATACAAAAGAACCCGCCAAGTGCAAAATCAAATCATCCATAAAGTAAAGTAACAAAGTACTAAAGATAAATAAGGAATTTACCAAAAAAAGAAAGCATAAAAGGAATCAATAGTGCCTGCAACTCGTCTCCGCTGGTGCCAACTCGATCCATTTCCTGATGATCATTGATGTGTAACAGCTCCTGGCCGTCTCTACATCTCATTTGTTTTCCACTAAACCTTATGATGTGGGAAACTTCAGACTAATGTGGGCCGGTGAGATCACAGCTCGGAGTTCGATTAATACAGGTCTTCCCATAATGGTGTTATAAGCTGAGAGAGCCTTTACCACCGCATAATGTACCATCAACGCCTTGTCCCTTGGCTTTTTCCCAAAGGTTGTTCCCGGATTTATCATTCCTAGGGGATGCAACAGAGGCCCTATAAAACCAAAAAGTGGGGTGGAGACGGGTGTCAATTCTGAGTCTTTCAGATTCATTGATTGGTAGGCGGAATGATATAGCACGTTAACCGTGCTTCCTGTATCGACACATATGCATTTCACCAGATTCTTGTGAACCACAGCTTCGATGACCAGGCCCTCAATGTTGGTTACCATGGGAAGTGGGTCTTTCGGACCATAAATCACAGACTTTCTGTCCTGGCCATTCAAACTCTGCAAACTGATGCTAGGTCCACCCATAATAGTATTGATAGTATTGATCGCCGATTGTCTATCTGCCGATTGGCATTGGGAGTTATGTCTCTCCTTCTTCGGGGCTCCTCTTATCTGTCCCGATCTCATCTATCTGACATGCGTACGAATTCTCTTCGACCTTGGGGTTTGGGGTTTTGAGATCGATCTATGACTTCATCCAACTTTCCCTCCATTATGGCTGCATTGATGTCTCTTATCAAGTATGTGCATTCCTCTGAATCGTGCCCCACATCTTGGTGGTAGGCTCAGAATTTGCTCTGATCCCTCATTTCTGCAGGACCTCTCACATGAGGTGGTGTCCGAGCTATCCCTTTCCGTTCCATAGTCACCAAAACCTGCGCTCGAGGTTGTTTTAGAGGGATAAAATCTCTCTCCTGCAAGGCTCCTTTCTTCCCCAGCCGATCTAAGACACTGCTTTTCTCATCATGTCAGGCTTATCCTCTTCTTTTTCTCTCCTTGATTCTCCCCTTTCTGATTCCCGCTTTAGCCTATTCGCTTATTCTCCCTGACAATGCTTGTACGTTGCATCCATGCACTCTTCCATGGACCTGAGGAGCTTGTTGTTTAGCTTGGTGTGCAATTTCCCTTCCCACAATCCAGCTACAAATGAGGCAATCAATAGGGGATCATCTGCATCCTCCACTTGCACAGACTCTTCGCTAAAACTCTTTAGGTACTGGAGGACGGACTCCTTTTCTTTAACTTGATGGTGAGCAGGTGGGTTGCGTTTCTTTGAAACGGTTTTGCCGTGATAAAAGCATTAAGGAACATCCTGCCCAATTCAGAGAACTTAGACACCGACCTCAGCGGAAGATTTCGAAACCACTCGCGGGCCCTGCCCGTCAGCAGTGTGGGGAAGGCTTTGCACTTCATCTCATTAGCGGCGTTAAATAGGTTCATCTGCGTCATATACTGAAAAAGGTGGTCCGACGGGTCCCTGGACCCGTCATACGGATCCAATTTTGGGACATTGAACCCGGCTGGTCGCTCGTAGTCCTCAATTTGCCTTGAGAAATGTGAGGCAAAAAAGAACTCATTAGTCTTTTTTCCCATCATGGTATTGATCTCGGCTCGAGCTGTTTCCCTAGCATGGGCGTTCGAGGGTTTCTTTCTATATCCGTAGTATTGTAAGCAAAATAAAATAAACAAGCAAAAGGAATAAGAACATTTTGTTTATTAATCTAAAAAGAAATTACAAGTACAGTAATGAAAACGAAATGAAAACAAAAATCTAAAGGATAGGCTAAGAACTGAGGCGAGAAGAACTCTTTCCTTAAGACAAATTTGCTCCGGCTTGTACCCACGGATTATGCAATTGTCTCCCAGGAATAATCATTTTACCTGTTCAAAGAGAGGTACTTCAACTCTGAACAACTTCGAACTCTGCAGTGCTTCAGAAACTCTTCAACTATTTTATCCAGAAAGATGATAGTATGTTGTATGTGTTGTGTATTTTGTGTTATTTCCATTGCAGCAGAGGACCCTTATATAGGGAGGAAAGCATCAGGTAACTCCATCAGCCTTGAAGTGTATTGAAGCCATCATTTGAGGAGTTTCATCTAACATGACTTTAACTCCACTAACTCTCAGTATTGTTGCCCAATAATAGATGAAGAGACAGTTGAATCGAGCCTGGTTTAATTGAATTGAATTACTCAGCTTGAATTTTAAGACAAGGCCCAATGTAACTTTTTCCAAAAAATTAGTATTGCCTCAGGTCCAATTTCCCAAGCCCCCATGCCCAATGGTCAACGGTCAACGGGCATGGGCGGGCAGCGGCGCGCGCGCGTGTGTGGAAATTTTAGCAGAACATCATCTAACTAAAACCATTCTGAACTCTCTCCCTTTCCTTGGAGCTTATATCATTGACTAATCTCCTCCCACTTAAATATTGAGAAATGATTAGCACAATTCCCAATGTGGGATTAAGGAAGTTGAACTCTTCAACTTCCAAGTTTCAACACCTCAACTTTTCCAACTAACCAACTTCAAGCCTTAATTTCTCATTCACCCGATATCCGAATTGAATGATTCAATGACCTGCTTTATCTACGTCATACGTAGATTTCAAAATCATCATAAACTCTTGATAAATTATACAAGAGTTTAATCGAAACAGGCTCTTAAAGTGGTTGTAAAAAATGATTAAAAAATCATTTTAAAATGATTAAAAATCATTTTCCTTTTCCTCTATTTTTCTCCAACAATCCCCCACATGAATGAAAATTAATGCAAATACAGACCCTGAAGAGATTTCTGACAGAAAATATTGCATCAGGAGAGGTAGCTTCTGGCTTTGAACCTACCTTAGTGAAATACTATCGGATCTACTCGGCTATTTAGTGAGCTATGTCTTGAACTGTTCAGCCTTTATTGTAAAACCAGACAATAGCACTCACACAATATTTCCCTTAGCACCGTATTTGGTTCTCATGGTTGTGTTCATTTTGTCCATAAATCACCCCTGGTTTCAGAAAGTGCGTTAGAGAATTCTAGCCTCTGAATTCTCACAGAAGCGGCCCCACTACACACTTACATAGGTGATCTCCAATCAAGAGTATTTTGACATACCCCACTTGAATTAACCAAGTTATAGGAATCATTAAAAGTTTTCACTTAACCTTATACACCACTAACAGATAACACTTTTATTCACAGAATGGGTAAGTGTTCACTGAACCTTCGTAACTTAGTTGTCCCTTTGAACCATGATCTTATGATCTCTAGTCAACATGGTTGGGTTACCATTACAAAGTTTTTATCGTAATAGGCTTAAGTCCCATTCCGAGTGTCATTTTGACATTTGATCTCAAGGTAAACCTTTTGTAAGTGGATCCACAAGATTCTTCTCTGATCTAACAAAATCGATGGAAATCACACCTTTAGAGATCAGTTGTGTAATAGTATTGTGTCTGCGATGTATATGTGGAGACTTACCATTATACATACTGTTTTGTGCCCGACTGATTATCACTATGTATGCTTATTGGAGCAATAAGCTTAGTCCAGCATGGAATATCCTCTAGGAAATTATGAATCCATTATGCTTCTTCTACTGCCTTATCTAATGCAATAAACTCAGATTCCATCATGGAACGAGCTATACATGTTTGCTTTGCGGATTTCCATGACACTACAGCACCACCAATAGTGAATACATATCCACTTGTGGCTTTCGAATCTTTGGAGTCAGATATCCAATTTGCATCACGGTATCCTTCTAATACTACTGGATATCTTGTATAACATAATCCCAGATTCATTATAAATTTTAAGTACCTCGGTACCTTATTCAAAGCTTTCCAATGATCCTCACTTGGATTACTTGTAAACCTGCTTAGTTTATTCACAGCACAAGCTACGTCCGGTCTAGTATAGTTGGTTATGTACATCAGACAACCTATGATTTGTGAATATTTCAACTGAGACACAGGTTCACCTTTGTTCTTGACTAAGTGCAAGCTTAAGTCAATTGGAGTTTTCACTGGACTTTCATGAAATACATTAAATCTTTTTAGAACAAACTCAATGTAATAAGACTGTGACAACGCAAGCCCATTAGACATTCTAGAGATTTTAATCCCCAAAATTACATCTACAACTATCATATCCTTCATATCAAAATTCCGTGTCAACATCTTCATAGTATTCATGATTATATCACGAGTACTTCCCATGATCAACATGTCATCAACATAAAGACATACTATCACATAAGAATTAGAAGTGTTCTTGATAGAGACACATTTGTCACACTTGTTAATTTTAAACCCATTTGACAACATAGTTTGATCAAATTTTTGGTGCCATTGTTTTGGCGCTTGTTTTAGCCCATACAATGATTTAATGAGTCGACACACCTTGTGTTCTTGACCTGGAACTACAAACCCCTCGGGTTGTTCCATGTATATTTCTTCCTCTAATTCACCATTTAAGAAAGTAGTCTTAACATCCATTTGATGGATCTCAAGGTTATAGACCGCAGCAATCGCAATAAGAACCCGTATCGAAGTGATTCTAGTTACCGGTGAAGATGTATCGAAAAAATCAAGACCCTCCTTTTGTCGATAACCTTTGGCTACCAATCTGGCCTTATATTTATCAATACATCCGTCAGCTTTAAGTTTCTTCTTAAATATCCACTTACAACCAAGTGCTTTATGCTCTAGTGGAATATTAACCAATTCCTAAGTGTGATTTTGCATAATAGAGTCTATTTCACTTTTTATTGCTTCTTTCCAGTAAGGCGCTTCTGGATTTGACATAGCCTCAGCATATGTTCTTGGATCATTTTCTACCATATAGGCGAGAAAATCTGGACCAAATGACGTTGAAGTCCTAGCCCGTTTACTTCTACTAGTTTTAATTTCCTCAGTTTTTGGAGTGGTATCCTCTGTGGATTCATGCGTCCGCTTATTTGGACTCGTGTCTTCATTTTTTCTGTCTTTGTTAGGAAAGACATCCTCTAAAAACACAACATTTCTTGACTCCATGACGGTATTCACATGTACATCAGTGATGTCAGATTTATACACTAGAAATCTATATGCTCTACTGTTATTCGCATAACCGATATGCAATCTTTCGTTTTAGGCCCAATCTTTATTTGTTTAGGTTTAGGCACTTCTACCTTTGCTAAACATCCCCACACTTTCAAGTATTTGTAACTTGGCCTATGGCCTTTCCACAACTCATATGGGGTCTTATCCATCTTCTTGGATGGAATTCTATTAAGAATGACATTCGATGAGAGGATGGCCTCCCCCCACAAGTTCTAAGGTAAACCTGAACTTATCAACACATAATTCATCATTTCTTCCAGAGTGCGGTTTATGCGTTCAGCAATACCATTTGTTTGAGGTGTACACGGAGTAGTAGTTTGATGAATAATGCCAGATTGTGAACATAGTTTATTAAATGGTGCATCATATTCACCACCTCTATCACTACGAACCTTTTTGATTCGTTTTCTAAGTTGATTTTCAACTTCATTATTATAGTTTTTAAAAGCCTCAATTGTCTCATCTTTGCTACTTAGCAAATAGACATAACAGTATCTTGTACAATCATCGATAAATGTTACAAAGTATTTTTTACCGCCTCTCGATTGCACAAATTTTAAATCACACAAATCTGTATGAATTACATCTAATGGTTCTGTGTTTCTTTACACTGAAGGAAATGGTGCCTTAGTCATTTTAGCTTCGACACATATTTGGCATTTTTCAGTTTGATTAAACTTTATATTAGGTAATAAATCAAAATTCATCATTCTACGAATTGATTTATTATTAACATGTCTTAATCGATTATGCCATAAACAAGAAGACTTAAGCAAGTAAGCAGAAGTGAATGCAATTTTATTAGCCTCATCGGGAACAACAGTCTTAACCACAATGGCAATTACATTCAACTTAAACATACCCTCGGTGAGATAGCCGCTACCGACAAACACTTCATTTTTTGTCAGAATTACCTTATCAGAACCAAACATCATTTTGAAACCAGCCTTGCTCAACATAGCACCAGAAACTAGATTCCTACGAATGTCAGGAACATGGAGAACATTGGTCAATGTCAGCTTTTTCCCTGAAGTCATCTTCAAAACTACATTCCTGGTTCCCTGAATAGTTGAGTGGGAAGAGTTACCTATCCACAATTTGTCACCAGCTCCAGCCTTATACGTTGGGAACACTCCACGGTCAGCACAAAATTTCTTGTGGCTCCAGTGTCCACATGCCACTACCTTGGATTCCCAACAACATTGCATTCCGTCACCACAGCGCAGAACATGTCATCATCACCATAAGTTTCAGCCACATGTGCCTTTGGTTGAAATGGATTCTTTCCACGGCACTCACTTGCACAGTGCCCAAATTTGCCACAGTTGGGCATTCACCATTAAACTTGTACGCAGTTTGTGGTCTCTTGGACGATTCACCAGTTTTCTTGGAAGATTGTCCAGTTTTCTTCCACTTCTGATTCTTAACCTCGGCAACATGTGCTTTGGCTCATGTCCAACTTTGCACAAAGAAGTTTATTCTCGGATGCTCTATTATCCTCCTATATACAGAGTCGGACAATCAGATCATCCATAGACCTTTGCTTTCGCTTGTGTTTGAGATAACTTTTAGACTCCTTCCATGAAGAAGGTAGCTTCTCAATCACACATGCTACTTGGAAAATTCATTAATAATCAGACCCTCTTCTAAAAGTTTGGATATAATGATTTGTAATTCGTCAACCTGTTTAATTATGGTTTTGTAACCAGCCATCTCATATTTCAGAAATTTACCAACAATAAATTTCTTAGTGCCTGTATCCTCAATTTTATGTTTTTTGTCTAATGCAAGCCACAATGCTTTAGCAGACTCAAAAGTACAATAGACATCATACAAAGTATTTTCTAAACAGTTCAGTATGTAATTTTTGCATAAAAAATCACTATGCTTCCAACTCTCAAGAGCAAGCAGAGCTCTGTGTTCGATGTTGTCAGCAGGCACAACTAGTTGCTCTTTAGTAAGCATCCTGGCCAAACCAAGAGTAGTCAAGTAGAACAACATCTTTTGCTACAACGCTTGAAATTCAGCCCGTTAAACTTTTCAGACTTCTTACCATGAGATGAACCAGCCACAACACTAGTAGACTGTGTCCAGTAGGCACAATTACACTTGATAGTGGAGACTTCCACTTGCCGCAGCATCAGCAATAGGTGTCAATGACGCATCATTAACAGTAGTCATTTATGTTCAAATACAGAAGATATACAATCAGGTTTAGGTTCATATTCAACGAGACCAACAAGATGAAGTTTACTAAATATCAAAAAATGATATTCAGAACGATCAGAAAATTAAAAAAAAAATTTGTTCAGAATACAAACTGAATATTTATTTTTATTCGCATACTTTTCAAAGCATAAGAAAGCTCTGAAAATTTTGTCTTAAGATTGTTATATCCGTAGTATTGTATGCAAAATAAAATAAACAAGCAGAAGGAATAAGAACAATTTGTTTATTAATCTGAAAAGAAATTACAAGTACAGTAATGAAAACGAAATGAAAACAAAAATCTAAAGGATATTCTAAGAACTGAGGCGAGAAGAACTATATCCTTAAGACAAATTTGCTCCGGCTTGTACCCACGGATTATGAAATTGTCTCCCAGGAATACTCAGTTTACCTGTTCAAAGAGAGGTACTTCAACTCTGAACAACTTCGAACTCTGCAGTGCTTCAGAAAATCTTCAACTATTTTATGCAGAAAGATGATAGTATGTTGTATGTGTTGTGTATTATGTGTTATTTCCATTGCAGCAGAGGACCTATATATAGGGGGAAAGGATCAGGTAACTCCATCAGCCTTGAAGTGTATTGAAGCCATTAGTTGAGGAGTTTCATCTAACATGACTTTAACTCCACTAACTCTCAGCATTATTGCCCAGTAGTAGATGAAGAGACAGTTGAACCAAAAAATTAGTATTGCCTCAGGCCCAATTCCCTAAGCCCAATCCCAAGCCCAAGCCCAACAATCAACGGGCTCAGGCACGGGTGGGCGGCGGCGTGCGCGCGCGCATGTGTCAATTTTAGCAGATTATCGTCGAACTAAAACCATTCTAAACTCTCTCATTTTCCTTGGAGCTTATACCATTGACTAAACTCCTCCCACTTAAATACTGAGAAATGATTAGCACAATTCCCAAAGTGGGATTAAGGAAGTTGAACTCTTCAACTTCCAAGTTTCAACACTTCAACTTTTCCAACAAACCAACTTCAAGGCTTAATTTCTCATTCACCCGATATCTGAATTGAATGATTCAAAGAACTGTCTTTATCTACATCAAACGTAGATTTCAAAAGTCATCAAAAACTCTTGATAAATTATATGAGAGTTTAATCGAAACCGGCTCTTAAAGTGGTTGTAAAAAATGATTAAAAATCATTTTAAAATGATTAAAAATCATTTTCTCTTATCCTCTATTTTTCTCCAACAGTTTGAGGTAGACGCTTCCTCATTGTGCTTACTCTGTGTCGGACCAGAGGGCGTCTTCTCCCCGTTATCTTCTAGTAAAGTACTACCCTCTGGTTGCACCGCCTGAAGGATAGCCTGCCTGGTGGCTGGGTCCATGGCAGCCAGCTGATCAATTACTGCTTGTTGTTCTGAGTTTAGAGAAATTTACTCTGATTGTTGGGTATGGTCCTCTGAATCCACGTCGTTTCCTTCCTCAGTGCCATTGTTGTGGGCGTTTTCAGTAGCTTTTTGCTTGCGCGTCTTTGCCATGCAATGGTATTTAGAACAACCTTAACCAATCACCAGTAGAATGCCCTCCTTCTAGCGCCAATTGACGAAACAAGATCCGTCGGGTACAAAATCTGGGTTGTTTAATCTAAAGTTAATTGAATTAAGGATGAAAAACAAGAGAGTAGGAACGGGGGAAGGATTGTGTTGGTCCATTGGAAAGGCTAACACAAGTTTAGAGGGGGGGTGAATAAACTTGTCCCCAAAAACTTTCCCAAAACTGAAAGTACCCCAGGAACTGAGTTTCTACTAAACTCAAACTGAACTATCAAACTGATGTACTATGTAACTTAGCTCAGTTTTGTTCCTATCCTTTAACCTTGTATAGGAGTTAGTTAATTCAGCTTAGCTAGTGCTAGAACTGAACTAACTTGCAGCGGATAAGATCAAGCCTTTTGTGCAATAGATGTGTCAATAAAGATCTAAGTCTCCTATGTATCAGTTCTGTGCTGACTCAGTGTCTAATGTTTGCTAAGTGAAGTAATGAAAAGATAATGCAATACTTAAAGCAATCACAGCACAAATATAAATGTGTAAAGTAAATCAACACAGAGTTTGTTTATGGAAGTTCCGGGTGGTGTAATCCCGTACGTCTCCCCTTCTCCTGTGGTGTAGGAGGTATCACTAGAATCTTGAGATAACTGTTACAAAATCCTAGCCTAATGACAGTCCTTCACGACACCCTAGTTTCACTGTCTTCACATAATGAAGAAAGGTGAGATTGCTCCCTTCACTCTGCACACTGATCCTTCGGAAGTAGAGTTACTCCTTCACCAGCTTACCACTAACACAAACACAAATCCGCGTTGATCGCACCAACAAACGTGGCAACCAAGTTGCAACCGTATGAGGAAAGGTGGAGTTGCTCTCCTCAAACTATGCACAGCCAACCCTTTTTAATATAAAGGTTAGGTTTAGAATTAATCAAATGATTAATTCAGTGAGCTGTCTGATTCTTCTGGATATGGCGTTCTAGCTCGAAGATGCCTCATTCCCCCTTAATGGATTACTGGATATTTCTTTGTAATCTTCAAGGCAATTCCGTTGGCTTCCCCTTTTCTAGATATGAAATCTGATTTTCTGGATCTGGATCTTTAGATATGTGCTTTGTAAAACTTTTCCCAGATCTATGTTTTTCAATTGCTTCCCTCTGTGTATTTATAGGGGTAATGTAACGGTCGAATAAATCTTATAGCCGTTACATTTGTCGTTTAGCCAATGTTCATATGTACGACCTTTTGTCGTTTAGACATATCAAATTCAACAAGGCCGTAACTCAGTTTTCTACTCTTCTTCAAAACTGAGTACCTCGTATACTTGACATCTGACTTTAATTGATTAAGTCAGGGTACACCTTTCAGTTTCTTCTTCTCCTGGTAACTGATAATCTTTGTCCTTAAGATTATTCAGCTTTACATGATCTATAGTTCAGTTTCGGTCACCACGGACTTGCTCGATTCCTGACTTATAGTCACGACTTAATCAGCTTCTAACTGAGTTTGCCACCTCAGCTCTTCAGTCTTCAATAACTGAGTCTGTGTCCCTCAATTCTTCATCAACTGAGTTTGAACCCTCGATTCTTCATATGTATACTCAGTTTGCTTGCTGTGACTCAGCTGTTCTCCTAGTACCTATTTATTACAATGCTTGTCTAAAACAACTTATACAAAGTTCAGACTCTAGATAGAACTTATACATTTTTCTCTAGACTATTTCTTGCTTCTTCTTTCATTATGCACTATAACAGTTAGTTATGACTTCATCATCATGGGTTGTAAGTGATCTTACTAAATACGTGACGAATCATCATCAAAACATAAATATTATTTCCAACAGATTGTTAAGGGTGATTTAGACTAAGCCTGGGATTTTTTTCTCCAGGTTGCCTACGTATCCAAAGTATGAATTGGAATCAAGTCTGCCGTAGTTCTTGGGAACGTTTATATAGGGAACATTTGTGCCCTAGGCCTTCATGGGCCGTGTCCATCATTGACTTTTATTTCTTATCTCACAAGTACAACTAAATCGTAATTATCCCTTAATTTTAGGAGATAATCCCGGTATTCAAATGTTAAAGATCAGAACCTTAATTGCTCGGGATTCTTCCCATAATTATCCTGATAAACATGTGTTTGTCATTATATGCTTTAGCCGACCTGCGGCGATCTACCGAGGTCCGCATGACCGAGCAGGTCTTACAGATGAGAGTCAACTTTGCTATAATTTCGTGTGCATTTTACCCCCTATTGTAGCATATTCGATGTAATTTTGGGTAGTTAAGTGGTTTTTATAGGCACTGTTCACCACAGTTCGAATCACGAGACGAAAGACGTTTACGTCGAAAATCTCGATATTTTCGGGTGATTTGAGTGTGTTTTATTGGTATTTATCACGCTAGGGTTTTCTTGTTTTATTTGTTACAGGTATGGCGTGACAGAGGACGTGACGAGGATCACAACGATATGAAAATTATCCGAAACCGAGTTCGTATAAGAAAATGGCACGAGATTCAGGTTCGGACTTTCGGAAACGGAAAAAAAATCGCAAGCCCGAGCTTGAGATCCCAAGCCTGCGCCTCCTTTTCATCAAATTTCAATCTCCATCAAATTTCAATCTCCTTCCTTGCAAGAGGCTTATGCTGGGACAAAATGGAGCCCATGCCTCAACAATTGGTCCAAATTATAAATAAATCAATAATAAAAATAAATACAAAGGAACGGAAGTCAATGCTGGGATTTTATTTTCCAAAAATATTATTTTCCAAAATATTCCCAGAAAGATGAGGTCGGCAATTGTGATATAAATATCACTTAGGTCAAATTTCAACAAACAGACCTCTTAGAATAATTTTATTTTCTCTCTGCAACAGTTTTTCCTTTCCATTAGATTAGATCAATTTTATTTTTCTACAAAAATTCCCTTAGAGCATCCACAATTTATTCATTTTATTTTACGATTTCAACACAACGGATTGACAAACCAAGTATGGATTGCTTCAACATTTTTGTGGTAATTTTATTTAGCTTTTTATCATGGTGTTTATCAATTTATTTACAATTTCTTGTGTTCTTGATTTTATTATGAGTAGCTAATTTTATAATAGCTAAATTATGTGATGGATCGCGAAATTGATGCATAAACGATGATCTAGGGATGAGTCGAGCATAGAAATTAAATCTATTGAATTGTTGTGTCCTAAAAGTAGATCTTAATGCTTGAATTAATTTGATCACCTAATTCATGATCACACACATGAACTTTATAAATGTATTTTGCGATGGAGTATGCGAACTAGAGTTTTTGGATTGCCATGGACGAACTAGTCGAGTTTTTCGCAGCCTGTTCCTTGGTATGGTTTATTCTAGCTAAGCTATGAACTCGGTGGATGCGGAGCGTCTCATAGTTCTTAATCATATTAGGTCAATTAAATCCCATAGAGGGGACTGTTGAAACGAATGTAGGGTAACTAGGTTGTGGTATTAGCGCTAGAGACCAATTTAGGAGATTGCACCCACAACACATTCATTAGAAGCTATTGGTTGGTTGGTAGGTTAAGGCTCGTCTCTAGTGATTCGGTAAAGGTGTTGAGAGTAGTGTTCTTGATCATAGTTTAGCTATTTCACTTATCATATATTATAAAGTTATTATTTTGATTTTTCTAGTTATACTTAATATTTTCATCTATATTGTGAGCCTAAACTAAATACGAAAGTGGTTGTGATCCTTGACCAATTCCTTGTGGGATACGACCTTGCTCGCCGCTATAGTGCTTCCGACCCGATACTCTGCCGGTTAAAGTTGGACGTCACTGTTTTGGCCATCAAGTTTTCTGGCGCCGTTGCTGGGGCATCGGTCAATATCAAAAAGTCATTCGAGTATTTAGGATTAGGTCATTTTTATTTTACTGTTTTCTTGTTGTTTTGGTGATTGCAGTGTATGACCCGAAGTTCCAAGGAACCTCTACTTCCTTTGATTTCGGAAATTGAAGCATTTACAAGGCATTAGAACAGCGTGAGGAAGAAGAGATCGGTTTGGAAAGCATCAACATCAGTTACTGAATTAGAACCCGAAACAGAAGTATCAGAAATGACTTCGGGAAGTGGACATTTAACAAATTTAACTGATGGAGATGAGACTCAAGATGGGTTGCAATTAGACCCAACCCTTACTCCCGAGGATCGGTAAATACAAGGCCTTAACAGAGAGCCCCCACCTAATCAGAGGGCAATTAATCTGGGAACAACTGTGGTCCAAAATCAAGGAGGTCCGTAGAACCAAGTCCGACAACAACAGCAAGGCCTGCAGAATCAGAACAACAACAATCAGGGAAATCTATTTTGACAAATGCCTTTTGACCAGAACCAGATGATGGCAACAATCCGGAAATTAAACAACATGGTTCGAGTCATTTCCCCATTTCATGCAAGTGATTCCCCGAGGAAGCGGTACCCATACTTAAAAGGGATCAAGTCATTTCCCCATGTTCCCTACATACTTGGGATCAAGTGACTTTAAAGTTCTTATTGAAGTATTGTCCCCTCTCCAGAACATTAGACATGAAGGCTGATATTTCAAATTTCGAGCAGTTAGATATGGAGAGTATGCATGAGGCATGGGATATATTTAAAGCAATGTTGAGGAAGTGTCCGCATCATGGGTTAGAGGCATGGAATCAGGTACATCTTTTTTATGGTGGATTGCGAGAAACTGATCAGTCGAACTTGAATGCGGCATGTGGAGGTGATATGATGAGTGTGCAACCGGATGTTGCATTGGCTACTATAGAGAGATTCGCAAAGAGCAATAGGCAGTGGAAGACGGGCATGAGACTTTCGAGAAAGCCAATTAGCTTAGTTGACCAAGTAGGGCCGAGTGAGGAGATTATGAGGATGCAAGCGGTAGTGGCGGATCTTAAAAAACAAGTGAACGAGATGAGAGATTGGCAGAAGGAATCCAATGTTTGCGTTACCTGTGGTGGTGATCACTTGTCCTCAAACTGTCCTCAAACCAGGAAAGTGAATTAGTTGACGATGAATCAAATTTTGACTGACCCGACAATTGAGAACCCTTGCAACATGAGCTATATGGATATGAATCCGTTATGCATAAGCCCCATGGTCTACCAAACTGTAGATCCGAGTTTGACTCGAGGTTGGCAGCATGCTGATGTGAGGTTTATAGCTAATCAGAACATCGGTCAGAATTTTCAGAGCTGGCGGGACAATCTAAATTTAGATTGGGCAAGAAATACAGGCACCGGACAAACCACTCGGCAACAGATTGTGCAACTGCAACAGAATCAGTATAGGCCTCAACCGCAAAACACTTTTGGTAATCCGAGGCAACCTCAACAAGGGGTTTACATGCACCCCAATACACATTTGCAATATGCCCCGGCCTCACAATCAACACCACCACCTCCCAAACCAGTGCAACACAAAAGTTCCACGGACCTTCAGTTGGAGTAAATGAACAGAGAACTGAAGGAAAATAACAAGGAGATAAAGGAGAATAATAAGGAGTTGAACAAGGAGCTGAAAGAGATGAAATATTCCCATGTAAACTTGCAAGCTGTGGTAAGGAATTTAGAGACGCAAATGGGGCAAGTGAATCCTAGGCAAGTAAATGCCATTTTTACTAGAAGTGGAAAAGCTATGGGTAGTTTGTTGAGGTTCCCGAAGTTCAGAAGAAGGAAATGTTGGGTATATAGCACTCTGCCCGCCTGTGTGTGTTTGACCCATGGTGTTGTGAAGGTGTGGTTTAAGGAAATAAAGTAGCACATTTACTAACACCAATTGGTTTTAGTACAACGGTAAGCGCTTGATCCTAAAAACTGGTAGCAGAGCAGGTCATGGGTTCGAATCCCGGTAACAGCATTCTGTGTTAAACCACGGTTGAGTGGGTAGTAGGTGCTGGGGGATTGTTGGGTATTCAGCACTATGCCCGCCTATGTGCGTTCGACCCATTGCGTTGTGAAGGTGTGGTATAAGGAAATAAAGTAGCACCTTTACTAACACCAATTGGTTTTAGTACAATGGTAAGCGCTTGATCCTAAAAACTGGTATCGAAATTGTTGGACTTATTTGAAGTTTTAATGATGAGTTCAAGACTAGCTGTTATAGAGCAAAGGCAAAAAAGATGTCTAGATCAAATGTATAGGTTTATTAGAGTTTGATCTTTGTATAGGTTTGATCAAACAAGCATTGTAAGGAGGTCAGCTGAATTTATCAGCAGACTGTCTAGGTCAGTAAGGTTATTAGGTTAGTAGACTAGTTAGGAACCTGCTGAAGACTGAAGGCTGAGGGTTCAAACTCAGTTATTGAAAGCTAAGGGATCAAACTTAGTATTTAAAGTCAAGAGTATGGAATCAGAATTTAGGGAAGTCTGTGATGACCTAAACTGATTACATATACCTTGTGTAAAAGGTCTAAGTTCCATAAGTTAAGTGATGATTGGAACTTAGTTATGTTCAAATTGGTGTACTCTAACTTCACAATTAAAAGTTAGATAAAAGACGATCAAATTTGAAGTGTTTTATAAACACAAAAACTTCGATACCGATCGACAAGCATTTCAAATGAGACTTACATACATAGGAATCTGCTGAATGTAAATCTTGATTTAATCAAAGGTTACATTGGAAGATTACAAGGATAAGGACAGGTCACAAGTCTTGATTTTGTCAAACAATCAATGGTCAAGATTAAAGGGACGTTGGAAAGATTCAGAGGATTAACCAATGGATATAAGTCAAAGGGTGAACAGACTGAAAACTGTCAAAAAGTAAACTGATAGTGTCAGTACTATGTACAGGGACAGAAAGCAAGTCAAGATGGGGACAAATCTGAAACGTCTATGTTTGAATTTCAAACATAATTAACAGGATTCTCACCTATAAATAGAAGACTTCTGATCCAAATACAAGTGATGAAGAACAACATATAATATATTGAAGCTATCAAGTTTATTGTCAAGAAATCACCCTGCTGACATTCACTGAGCTTAAAGCTACTGATCCAGAAAACTCTTCAAGTGTAACCTGCTATCAAGTTACATCAAGAATACATACTTGAAGATATCAAGCTGCTGATTATTTCATCCTGATCAAGCTGCTGACTGTTGAATCATTTACTTGATTCAAACTTTCTTTTACAAGAAACCTGCTGAAGAAAGAGAAGCACTTAGATGTCAAGAACTGTTGTTTGTGGTGGAGCTGGTGAAGAGGCAATCATACCCTTCAATGACTAGTGGAATACTTTGAAGCAGCAATCCTACATGTTTCAAATATTCAGTTTGTGAAGCCATAGTTATTGGTGAATGACAGAAAGCTTAGGGATTTTTGTAACTGCAACCTCAAAGATCTCTAGTGAATTTCCTCCAACATCACCGGAGAAGAGTTGACTGACAGGATTACACCACCTGGAACCACTATAAAATTTGCCTACTTACTTTCTGCATTTAGTATACTAATCAAATCAACTTACTGTAACTAGCAACTGAATCACACGCCTACACTACTGAGTATCTATTACTTAGTATCATATTTAAAACAACAAGTAATAAGGCTTAATTTGAATATATTCCGCTACAACAAATTCAGTAATATCTACTGTCAGCAGACTACTGAGTGGTCAGCAGACTACTGAGTAGTCAGCAAGCTACTGACCTTGCTGAGTTTGTTAACTCCAAAAGTTTTAAATGTTAAGTTTATTCAACCCCCCTCTCTAAACTTAACCAAATCCTTTTCAATGGACCAACATGAAAAAATGGAGAAGAATAAAGAGAAAGATCAAGATTTGGTGGTGATCGATGAGAAGCAAGAAGAGGAGGAGATAGAGGAAGAGTTGGAGAAGCCTAGTGCGGCACCGGAGAAGCAAGCAGACACGACACGAGAAGGTATGAATGACTCAGTTATGAATTCTTTGAAAAAACCTTTGGATTTATCTAAGTTACCTTACCCCCCTCGTGGACCTACTAAGCCTACTATTTCAAAAAAGCAAAACAAGTTTCTTGATATTTTAAGAAAAGTTTAGATAAATATCCTACTTGTATATGCGCTTGTTAATATGCCATCTTATGTTAAATTTTTAAAAGGGATTTTGTCTAACAAGTCTAAGATGGAGAATTAAATGAGGAGTGTTCTGCCATTTTTCAAAATAAACTACCACCTAAGTTAAAAGATCCGGGTAGCTTTTCCATCCCTTGCACTATAGGGCTCATGTTATTCCCCAAAGTGCTGTGTGATTTAAGTGCAAGTGTGAGCTTGATTCCTAGGAGGATTTTTGAGAGATTGGGGGTAGGAGAGCTTAAACGGACCAATATGACCTTGCAGATGGCGGATAGGTCGATTAGGCGCTCTATGGGAGTTGTGGAAGATGTACTAGTTCAGGTGGGTAAACTAGTTTTCCCTGTTGATTTTGTAGTGTTGGACATGGAGGAGGATAGTCAAACCCCGATTCTATTAGGTAGATCTTTTTTGGCTACGGGTAGGACTTTACTAGATGTTCGAAAAGGTGAGATTACAATGAGAGCGGGTGATGAGACTGTCGCCTTTAATGTCTACAACCCCATTAAACACCCGGGAAATGATTGGGGCACGCAGGAGGAAGTCCAAAGGTTGGAAGTATTTGAGGAGAGCCCTCTGAGTTGTGAGATTCCCAATGATGGAGTGATTTGTAAGAGTATCCCTAGGATGACAGTTGAGTCAAATGTAAAATTTAGGGGATACGAGTCTTGCCGAAGACTATAAACTTGGCACCCTATCTTGTTTTTGAAATTCAATAAGTCGAGCTAACGACAATAAACACAAGTGCTTATGAGAGGCAACCCACAATTTTTTTCTCTAGGTTTTTAGGTTTATTTTTTAGAGTGTGATTAAAATTTGACCTCGCATTTCGAATTCCGTTTCATGATTTGTGATAATCCATATTTTATATGCTTTATACATCTACATACTTGTGCTTACCTACACTTAAGGTTTCGGCCTTTCGTCGTAGCGGAATCTTTTTTCCTTGATGTGATTGCACAGGTACCCTGGGAGATACATTGGAGGTTATCATTTTGCATGGTTGCGCCCTATTTCACGTTCAGCTAAGTCTTTCTTTCTTTTACTTTATCACTCACACACCGAGGACGGTGTTCCGTTTTAAGTGGGGGGTGGTAGACTTAGCTTCACTTGGCAACATATGTTTAAATTTTTATGCATCGAAAAATCACATGCTTGGTGTTTGGTCCTTATCGAGTGAAATTGAGCCATTTTTAAAATTCTTCATGATTTTGAGCCGGCGTATCCTATGTGATTCTTCTATGGTTAATTATTAGTCAAGAGTTGAATGCATGCGAGTCAAACCTTCATATTGTTGTGGAAATGGAATTCATACGCACGTAATAGCTTTGCTTTCATGAGTTATGATTGATTGGTGAATGATTATAGATATCATAGACATTAATTTGTTACTTAGAACTTATAGCATTAACTTCGAGTCGAAATAGAAAGGTCAATCTTGGTAGAACAACATAAGTCATGCGTCTATAATCTGAGCCGGTTGACTGTAATGAATGATTGAGAAGCTATGCATACACACACATTCCGTTTCCATGATAAAATACGTTTTGGCTCGTGTGTCTTCGCTTGTTGACTAGTTTTTACTCATTGAATATATTAGTTTCCGCTTGCAACGTTGACCTCATGATTTATTTTCAGTCGCTTGATTTGCTCGAGGGCGACCAAACGCTAAGTGGAGGGTAGTTGATGAGGGTCAACTTTGCTATAATTTCGTGTGCATTTTACTACCTATTTGTAGCAACTCGATGTAATTTTGGGGTATTTAAGTGGTTTTTATAGGCACTGTTCACCACGGTTCGAATCACGAGACGAAAGACGTTTACGTCGAAAATCTCGATATTTTCGGGTGATTTGAGTGTGTTTTATTGGTATTTATCACGCTTGGGTTTTCTTGTTTTATTTGTTACAGGTATGGCGTGACAGAGGGCGTGACGAGGATCACAACTGTACGAAAATTATCCGAAACGAAATTCGTATAAGAAAATGACTCGAGATTCAGGTTCGGACTTTCGGAAACGGAAAAAAAAAAATCTGAAGCCCAAGCTTGAGATCACAAGCCTGCGCCTTCCCTTTCAATCAAATTTCAATCTCCTTCGTTGCAAGAGGCATGGGACAAAATGGTGCCCATGCCTCAACAATTGGTCCAAATTATAAATAAATCAATAAAAATAAATACAAAGGAAACGGAAGTCAATGCTGGAGAGAGCCGTGGGATTTTATTTTCCAAAATATTCCCGGAAAGATGAGGTCGGCAATTGTGATATAAATATCACTTAGATCAAATTTCAACACACAGACCTCTTACAATAATTTTATTTTTTCTCTGCAACAGTTTTTCCTTTCCATTAGATTAGATCTATTTTATTTTTCTGCAAAAATTCCCTTAGAGCATCAACAGTTTATTCATTTTATTTTATGATTTCAACACAACGGATTGACAAATCAAGTGGTAGATTGCTTCAACCTTTTTGTGGTAATTTTATTTAGCTTTTTATCATGTTGTTTACCAATTTATTTACGATTTCTTGTGTTCTTAATTTTATTATGAGTAGCTAATTTTATAATAGCTAAATTATGTGATGGATCGTGAAATTGATGTCTAAACGATGATCTAGGGATGAGTCGAGCTTAGAAATTAAATCTCTTGAATTTTTGTGCCCTAAAATTTGATAATGCTTGAATTAATTTGATCACCTAATTCATGATCACACATGAACTTTATAAATGTATTTTGTGAGGGAGCGTGCGAACTAGAGTTTTAGGATTGCCATGCACGAACTAGTCGATTTTTTCGCAGCATGTTCCTTGGTAAGGTTTATTCTAGCTAAGCCGTGAACTCGATGGATGCGGAGCGTCTCATAGTTCTTAATCATATTAGGTCAATTAAATCCCATAGAGGGGACTGTTGAACCGAATGTAGAGTAACTAGGTTGTGGTATTAGCGTCTGGGGACCAGTTTAGGAGATTGCACCCACAACACATTCATTAGA
This sequence comes from Gentiana straminea, assembly GCA_036785695.1. NCBI lineage: Eukaryota > Viridiplantae > Streptophyta > Magnoliopsida > Gentianales > Gentianaceae > Gentiana > Gentiana straminea. Next base: position 7,355,416 of record JAVUPR010000514.1, on the reverse strand, counting down.
AGCTATTGGTTGGTTGGTAGGTTAAGGCTCGTCCCTAGTGATTCGGTAAAGGTGTTGAGAGTAGTGTTCTTGATCAAAGTTTAGCTATTTCACTTATCATATATTATAAAGTTATTATTTTGATTTTTCTAGTTATACTTATTACTTTCATCTATATTGTGAGCCTAAATTAAATACGAAAGTGGTTGTGATACTTGACCAATTCCTTGTGGGATACGACATTGCTCGCCGCTATAGTGCTTCCGACCCGGTACTCTACCGGTTAAAGTTGGACGTCACTGTTTTGGCCATCATTTGCCTCTATCTCGTCGTGACTGACATGCAATGGACCGAAGAACGACCTGAGCAGCCCCCTCCTTTGGAGGTGGAGATCGGCCCCTTAGGCCTTCATGGGGACTCTTAGTACTTAAAGTTAAGGTTCTAGCCATGTTTCTATCGTGACACGTGGCGTGGTGAAATCCGATATCGTCGGTAATCATGACATTTTATTCTATCTGGTGTCAAATACAGAAATAAAAGTGTTTCACTATGTTTTGTTTAATAGCATTCAATTAAAATCATGTTTTTATCGTGACACAAGGCGTGGTGAAATCCGATATCGTCAGTGATCATGACATTTTATTCTATCCGGTGTCAAATAGAGAAATAAAAGTGTTTCAACTAAAATCATCTTTTTACGTTCCATTGTAATCTAAAGTTCGACTTATTTTGCTTTAAATAAAAAGAAAAAAAGACAATCTTTCAAAATAGAAATTAACTTCATAGCCTAAGCCCATGAACTCCTTATATATCAAAAAGAAAAACCAAGCCTATAGACTCAATTCCACAACTCTTCGGCCTTGCTAACATTTGTAGTCCAAAGGCCATTACTTAGACTATTCTATTAAAAAAAAAAAAAAAAAATCCATTAATTACTTGATCCTTTCCTTAGTAAGACAGTATTTTGTGTATTTGGAATTCTCTACAAGTTATTTTTCTTATGTTGCCTTAATATGGTTGTGGTGTCCAGTAGGAGATTGGTGGTTTTATGGTGTTTGTGCAGCATGTTTCCGACGATTGTAAACTTTTGTTTATTTGTTTAACAATATAATATATCTTTCGTTTCGGGAAAAAAAAGTTAGTGTTAGTTGTTTGTTTAGTAAACGATATTTTGTGTGTGCTACGTAAGTTAATCTATTGCTCGAACTCAAACGAGCAGCTCTCGTTTTACATTTTACACCGACTTTTTCAACTCTCACTTCTAGTTGTGAGTTGAATGACTTTTTGATTTTTCAAACTTGTATCAACTAGTTACATGGTGCAGAGAATTATAAGAAGAACAATAGAGACAAATATATGCGAAATTAAGATAATGTTAGAGATATATGTTAACATTACATGCAGACACGCGTGAACCTGAACGAAAAATTGCAAATTAGTTAAAGCTTGATCGTGTGATAAACGAACAAAATAATATGTTTGATTGATCTATTTCACATACTGAACAAACAAGCATTATCTTATACGGGTCAAATACAAATCTATTAACGAAGTAACGAACGATTATGTTCGTTAAGAACTCTATGTACAATTTTCTTATCAAGTCACCAAAATGTGTATCTTATAGGAAAAATCGAGTCAAAACGACATCGTTAAATTTTTTTTTTTTGATACTTAGCTCCAAAATGAAGTTATTTTTTATGTGTAACACTTGCACTGCAGTAAATATAAGGGATCCCGACGAATCATTTCGGGGATTAACACTCACCACTACTATGTCCGATAACTATATGGGTAATTCTGCTGCAGAAATTCTCTATTAAAACGGATTGTCGGATAAATTTCCTATATATAAAGAGATAAAATTGTTTATCTTTATCTATATATATTACCTCTGTCCCACAAAAAGTGTCGACATTTGAAAAAAAAAATTCCCACAAAATCTGTCTATTTACTCCTAGCCTAACATTTATTGGAGTAGAAACCAATACATCATTTAATATTTCTTTTTCCAAAAATACTCCTAGCCTAATATTTAGGCGGCTTCTATTGGCATTACTATTTTACTATCGGCACCATTTTTCTTTTTCTTTTTTCATTTACATTTTGGCAACATCATACGCGCGTCAGAACAACTGACGTTTCAGTTCGCTTAAAGCATCGTCGTGGCGGACCCGAACTTTTTTTCGGGGGTCGACGTTTTTCAATAATTTTTTTCACGGTCCGATATATTTATAACCGTAAAATCGGGGACGACGTTTTTCACCCTGATATATTTATAACTGTAAAATCAGTGTCACTGACGTTGGAATGGAACACAAACGTCAGTTTAGCGACGCTCGTACCGAGAACGCGCGTCAGTTCCACCAACGTTTGTGTTGTGCAAATAATAAAAATATTCAATGTGGTGCCAAAAGCGATTTATAGGGTGTCAAAAATGATCGTGGTGCCGTAAGCAGTTTCGTGGTGCCAATAGAAGCCACCACTATAGTTGTATGTTTATTTCATATTCCAAACAAGCATTAATTTTAAGATATGGGTATATATGTCTATTACTACTAAAACACAACACATTAATTGAATTTCTTAATCTGCATGAATAGTACTCCCTGCGTTCCTATTTAATTGTCACAGTTGCTAAAAACACACATTTTAAAGAGCGTAGTTAATGTTTTGACTTAATATCAAAATGACAATAACACCCCTTGAATATAATTAATGCAATTGTTTTCAAACTCTCACCCATTAATTAATTAATAATGGTAAATATAGAAAATACTATCTCTGTCCCATGAAAATTATCTATTTTTTCAAAATTAATTGGCACATAAAAAATTTTAATTTCATGTATTTTTTTCCAAATATACTCATATCATAACATTTAATTTAATGTTTATAAAAAAAAATTTTGACAGTCGAATTAATAAATTATTTTAATTTTATTTTATTTATTGGAATACGGGAAAATTAAGCATGCGAATGCGGATAATGAATTGAAGAGACTGAACGTATAGGTGTCGCAATACAGAAGACAGTAACCACAGAAGCCACGAATACAGCTGGCAACAATATAGAGACGCTACCTCCCAAATTTACACATCATGGGCCCCACTTCACGTGCCATCATGGCCCCTCTTTCATTATAATCAACCACGTGGCATGATGAACCCATATCCTTTTAAAGTAATTGATGTGACCTACACCCAGGTGAAGGGTCCTTTGTCCTTTACTTCCCACTGCGACAAATTTTTTAAACTCTTCACTAAAGACAAATTAACATATTACTACGTGGCATGATGAACCCATATCCTTTTAAAGTAATTGATGTGACCTACACCCAGGTGAAGGGTCCTTTGTCCTTTACTTCCCACTGCGACAAATTTTTTAAACTCTTCACTAAAGACAAATTAACATATTAACACACTCGACGTTTTTTTTTATTATGAAATAAAATTTTATGGGTAGAAAAAGAAAATGAACGGTCAGATGATGATGACACCTACCTCACTTCTTACTTATTACTACCTCACTAAACTTATAATCTATAATAATATCTTCTATATTTAAGTTGACACCTTACATTTGCTACTGCATAATTGATGGTAATTTTTTTTTCTAGAAAGTCTTTATTTACACGACACTTATTATATTTGTGCATCACTCTGCATTTGCATCACAATAGAACCGTTCTTGCATATGAAATTCGGTTCTGAAGCTTAAAAAATAACTTTTCGTATGTTTTGAAGCAATAACCGACTTTCCTTGGTCGATACATTCTCACACTGCATGCACCGATTTGAAGTTGGTTCCTGGCTCCATATCTGATTTTTCTAAGGCCGGTTCTACTATGATGCACGAGTAGAATGAGATTGTACGTTTAATATCTTCCTTTCACTAACGACCATAACGGATCACTCGACACATGTTAAATTCATGGTCTAGATAAAACACGTAAATCTCATATCATAGTGATATTACAAATAGAAAAAGGAAAACAAGTAAATTGAAGTGAATGCATAGACATTGTTGTAGAAAATTAACTCAAAAAAGAAACTCAACCGTTGATGTTGTCCACAGGCTATTAAAGTGTAATATCACACAACATATAGAAAGCGTAGTAATCTCCTACGAACTCCTCATACCCACATGCTCGACCGACTCATTCTGTGAAATGATGAAATAATGAGTGAACAACATTTAATGTATTAAAACAACTTCAACTAATCGATACTAGCATAAAAACTAGCTATGTCGGTCATGCTTTATAAATTCGAACACTTTCTTTCATAGTTACTATGTGCAATATCAATGAGTCAAACAAACTTTTATGAATAAATTAACCAATTAAAATGTTATTCAGGTCCTAAAATCCAAATAGATTCCATCATACATGAACTTAGTGTACTTTCATATATCTGCTACATCACTATGAAGTCATTTCAACAAATTTCAGCTTTATTTGTCTATAAGTCAAATATGAATACAACATGATCTTGAAATATATACGTCAGTCCACAAACAATAATCTCATATTATTTTACTTATTTAACACTCGTCTCATAGCAAGATTACCTCTGAAAAAGTGTTTGATCAATGCCGATTTGCTAAAACATGTTTGATCAATGCTGATTTGCTAATTTGACCAAAAACAACATCTACTAACAACAATAAGTCTAAACTCGTAAAACATGTAACGTTAACACATAAATTTCGGTCATTTCATAAATATATATATAATATACTCCAATCAAACATAAAATTACCTTAAAAAATAATTGATGTAAACTTAAGGAGATATTGACATAAAAAAAAATAGAAAATAAAACTTCTTAATCATTACGAGATTCACAAAGGTCTTCCAATTTGGATAAATAACTCAAGGAATCTTTAAAGGTGTCATTGATCGATTTGTTTCAAACCTTTTTCAAAATTACAAAAATTATAACTTGTCCAATAATTTATTCCACTGAAACTAAAAACAAAGATGGGATATATACCAAAAATTATACTACATGCGTGTAACAAAAAAACTTTCTCAAGTGATTGTTTATTTCATTTTCAAAGTAAATATTATTAAACATAATAAAAATTAAAATCTGATAGTGACGCCGAATTGACTAAAGGAGCATTTGGACGAATTACATAGCTCAATCCACTAAAATAATCAAAAGATTAAATCTTAATGAACTGTATTTATTAAAATAATGCCAGCTTATCAACCAGTTTCACTTTTAAATGACAAAATTCAACGAAAATGAGTATTGACAAAGATGTGCATCTGCTGAGATGTGTAATAATATTTTATAATGTATTCTAATGTTCTATCCAATTCTTTTACGTTTTTTAGAGTGAAATGAAGAGGTAGCATTATTCTTATAATTTTTCTCTATATGTATATGTAAATATGGATTTTTATTATTAGTAATTATTTTAATATTGTACTCCCTCTGTCCAAAATATAGGACATTTAATTTACATTTTCGTTCTTGTGTCGTTTTATGAAACATTCTCACAAAACAATGAACGATTTCTTTTTTTGAAAAATCAACCAGCTATATTAATTCAAATTCTCTAACTCATCATTTACCTGTTCGCTTTCTCTCCCCCAAACACATAAATAAACATGCATTTGAGGTAAGTACAATGTACAAAGTAAGAAGTAGAAGCTACAATATGATTAAGGTTTATTATTAAAAGATTTGCCTTACTGAGACCGACTCGATCTAGGGTTCACTACATGCCCATCGACACGTCGTGACTATACGTTTCTAACTTAGCTTATCTTTGTTACATCATTACTCAAGGACACAATGCATGGTGAAAATTCCACCACGAGATGTACTTGCCAACTACGGTGATTAGCACCGGTAGTCCCGGGATCTCCCCGGTATGCATATACGTTCGATGGATTTCCTCCACTACCCTTCAGCCTTTTGAGCCAGTAGTGTTGTCCACCTTTTATGAACGTATCACACCGCCGATTTGAATCAGTGCCTAACCAAGAATAGATGACGTTTTAGCTTTTACTACACTTATGTAATTATTAATGTGAATTAACTAGTCACCTAAGTGTTTTCAGAATAATACTCCCTTATCGGTTCTACTCCTCACTTAGACAACTAGACATCACATCCTATCAATTACACGGACATTGATGAACCCTAGTTCATCAAAGCACAAGCCCTTTCATGCCCTTCCGACGGATCCGAACTTCAACTCCCTTTAAGAGTACATTCGGTGTTTTAACTGAACGAATCAGAAACTCAATCGGGGCTTGTTCATATTTAATTAGTGTTATTAAATCATGAATTAAGTTAAAATTCAAAACATAGCTTAAAACAACATTATATAGAAAAGCGGGGCAATGCGTGCGCATTACTCAGAATGCGTGCGCATCCCCGCCGCACTTATTCTAAGCAATCTCCGCATCGGGAATGCGTGCGCATTGCTAGCCAATGCGTACGCATCCTACGCGAAAAAAGCCCAAAAACTTGTTTTCCAACCCTTAACGGTCTCTACTCGAATCTAAACATCTTGCACATGAATTATAGCGAGAAAAACAAGAGAAAACATGTCTTTTAAGATCCAAAACAAAACTTAATCCTTAAACATCATCTAAGCTTAAAACTTGATACAATATGCATCCAAAACATGATCTATTCTACTATAAACCACAATTAGATTGTAGGAAGAGCTTCTTACCTTTAACAAGCTTATTCCAACAGCAAAACTCAGAGAAACAGCAACTAAAACCGATCTTTCTCTTATCAAAGCTTCAACTTTCGCAATCAAAACGTTGCCTTCTTCACAACGATTCCGGCGCTCTACTCGATCCGAAAACCGTCAAGAATTGCTTTAACGACCGATTGAAAAACTCTCACCCTAATTTTTGGCTCACACACGCAGAGTATATGGAGGTGGAGAAAAATCGATTTCTAATAGGTTATAAGAATTGTGGGGATTTATTCTCCTTAAATAGAAAATCCCAAAAAAAAGATAGAGATCTTATTATCTTCCTTTATAATAAGATAAATCCCAAAAAAAAAGGATAAAGATCTTATTATCTTCCTTTATAATAAGATAAATCCCAAAAAAAGGATAAAGATCTTATTATCTTCCTTTATAATAAGATAAATCCCAAAAAAAGGATAAAGATCTTATTATCTTCCTTAACTATATACATATATATATTTCGAAATATACATATATAATTTAACAAATACTTAAACTCCGAATAAAAGGAACCGAACCCAATATTTCGTTTTCGCAAAATGACACGTCGCCTTTCCCGAAAATCGGAATATTACATTCTTCCCCCCGCAAAAGGAGTTTCGTCCTCGAAACTTAAAACATACCTGGTAAGTCCATAAAATCGGGAACTCGCCGATCATATCGTCCTCAACTTCCCAAGTAGCTTCATCCGGTGAATGATTGCTCCATTGCACCGAACTAAAGGAATCAACCGTCTCTTAATCATCTTTTCCTTCCGGTCCAAAATTCGGTCGGTGTCTCATCGTACGAAAGATTATCCCGAGACCCTCCGGATAAACAGTAGTCTCAATATCCGTCTTGGTCAAACACTTCTTTAACATTGAGACATGAAACACGTTGTGGACTCTCGACATGGATTCGGTAACTTGAGTCCGTAAGCCAAAGGTCCAATTCTTTCTAGAATCTCAAAAGGTCCAACGTACCTGGGCTTAGCTTTCCTTTTTGTCCAAAACGTTTCACTCCCTTCATTGGTGAAGCTCGTAGGTAAACTCTTTCACCAACTTCAAACTCAAGAGGTCTCCTTCTAACATCCGCCCAACTCTTCGTCTATCTTGAGCCGCCTTCGCATTCTTGACCACCGAACCCTTTCTTTAGCTTGCTCAACCAATTCGGCCCGGTGATTTGTCTTTCCCCGACTTCATCCCAAAACAAATGTGTTCTACATCTTCTTCCATATAATGCTTCAAACGGTGGCATGCCAATACTTGCATGATAACCGTTGTTGTAAGCAAACTCCGCTACCGGTAGGTAATCATCCCATGATCCACCTACTTCCAACACACAAGCTCTCAACATATCTTCAAGTGTTTGGATGGTTCTCTCGGATTGTCCATCCGTCCGAGGATGAAAGGCCGTACTCAAATCCAACTTGGTTCCAAAAGTCCTTGTAAACTTTTCCAAAACCGATCGACGAACCTCGAATCACGATCCGAAACTATCGAGATAGGTACTCCGTGTAACTTCACTATATTATCCAAGTATAGTGTCGTCATTTTCCTCGAGGGCATATCGACCTTATATGGTAAGAAATGAGCGGATTTGGTCAATCTATCCACAATCACCCAAATCGCATCATTACCGCCTCTCGTCTTAGGTAAACCGGTGATAAAGTCCATAGTGATCTTATCCCACTTCCATTCGGGATATCCAATGGCTTAAGCATTCCTCCCGGTCTTCTATGTTCCGCTTTAACCTTCGGCAAGTATCACACTCGCAACGAACTTGGCTATCTCCGGTTTCATCGAGGGCCACCAAAACCTTTCCTTCAAGTCTCTCGTACATTTTGGTAGCTCCTGGATGAACTGCGAAAGCAATCCTATATGCCTCTTCCATGACTCTCTGTCTTAAATCACCAACCTTAGGCACACACAAACGATCCTGGTACCAAAGATTGCCATTCTTATCTAACACATATCCAACCGTAGGCTTTTCCCTTGCAACTCGCTTCAAGTCAACCAACACTGGGTCTTCATCTTGCTTTTCCCGAATGTCATCCATCAACTCGACCTTGCTAACAATGGTGCCATAAACTCGTCGGTCTTCAATCGATCAAAGCTTCGGATTCTCAACCCATCTAACCTTTCGCAACGTCTTCAACACTCGATACCGCAAACACTTGGTTTTCTCGCTCAAGGCATCGCCCACTACATTTGCTTTACCCGGATGATACTGAATCTCCAAGTCATAATCCTTTACGAACTCCAGCCATCTCCTTTGTCTCATATTCAGATTTTCCTGGGTAAAGAAATACTTCAAACTCTTGTGATCGGTGAAGATCCTGGCCTTAACTCCATACAGGTAGTGCCTCCAAGTCTTTAGGGCAAACACTACTGCCGCCAACTCTAAGTCATGTGTTGGGTAATTCTTCTCATGCACCTTCAACTCGTCGGGATGCATAAGCAATTACCTTCCCTCCCCGCATCAACACACAACCTAAACCTTGTCCCGAAGCATCCGTGTAGACATCATAATTATCAAAGATCTCCGGAACCGCCAAAACTCGGGCCGTAGTCAACCTCTTTTTCAACGTCGAAAAGCATCTTCACACTCACCGGTCCACTCGAACTTCACATCCTTTTGAGTGAGCCGGGTAAGTGGTGTAGCTATCTTTGAGAAGTCTTGTACAAACTTCCTATAATAGCCACCAAACCGAGAAAACTTCTAACCTCTCGAAACGGTAGTCGGTCCGGACCACTTCTCAACTCGCTTCAATCTTCGCGGGATCAACCTTAATGCCATCTCCGAAATGACATGACCCAAGAAACTCACTTGATTCAACCAAAAGTCGCACTTCGCGAACTTGGCATACAACTGGTTCTCCTTTAATGTATCCAAGACTATCCTTAAGTGTTCTTCATGTTCCTTCTCATCCTTAGAGTATACAAGGATGTCATCTATGAACACTATCACAAACTTATCCAAGTATGGCATGAAAACACGCTGCATTAAATCCATAAATGCGGATGGGGCATTAGTGAGTCCAAAAGGCATAACTAAGAACTCATAATGTCCATACCTCGTACCGAAAGTTTGTCTTTGGTATATCTCGCTACCTTGATCTTCAACTTTGGTGGTATCCCGATCTAAGATCAATCTTAGAAAACACTCTCTTGCCTTGCAACCGGTTAAACAAATCATCAATCCTCGGCAAAGGGTATTTATTCTTGATGGTCGGATTATTCAACGCTCGATAGTCTATGCACATCCTCATGCTACCATCTTTCTTCTTAACAAACAACACTGGGGCTCCCCAAGGCGAAGTACTAGGCTGAATTATATTCCTCTCAAGCATATCCTTGAGTGTGCTTTCAACTCCTTCAATTCAGCCGGTGCCATTCTATAGGGTGCCTTAGCAAGCGGTGCCGCTCCCGGCATCAACTTGATCTCGAATTCTATCTCTCTATCCGGCATGTTTCCCGGTAACTCTTCCGGAAACACTTCGGGGTATTCCTTGACTACGGGGGGTCTCCTCTAACTTAGGTTTTACCTCGCTCCACATCAACTGCGTACAACAAGTAGCCTTCACAACCTTTCGACAAGCCCTTATAGCCTTAACCGCCGAAATTATAGGGTGACGCTTCTTACTAGGCTTGTAAATGTTACCTTGATAAGTCTTATCTGATTTTCCCGGTATCTTAAAGGTCACTCTCTTTTCTCTACAATCCAAGTGGACGAAATTCTCGGATAGCCGATCTATTCCAAGAATCACATCAAAATCTAAAAAGTCCAAAACCGTAAAGTCACTCTTGCAACAATACTTTCCAACTCGAACCTCTACCAGGGGTATCAACTTGGTTACCTTAGTCACCTTCCCTAAAGGTGTTGTTATCTCCAAAGTATTTCTTAAAGGTTCCATTGGCAAGTTAAGCTTCTTAGCTATCTTAGTTGACACAAAAGTATTAGACGCTCCCGTATCAAACAACGCCGTAACTGCTAAGTTGTCTAATATTATTGTACCTAGGATGTAAATTCATTTATTTAAATACAAATACAACATGATTTAAATCGTGCTATAAAAGTACTCAAATAAATTAAATTAAACAAAAAGGTACCTGAAATAACATTATCGTCTGGTTCTGCTATCTCAGCATCCACTGCAAAGACTCGAACTGAGCGGCTTGGGCCGCCTTTCCCACTTCCTTGCTTCGGAATATTCGAACTCCCTTTCGTGGGACACATCTTGGCAAAATGTCCTAAATCTCCACAGTAGTAGCAGCCTCCTGTATTAGCCTTACATTCACCTGAGTGATTCTGTTGCACTTAGAGCATAAAGGTGCTCCGGTGGGTGGCTTACTCGTTGTAGGGGCCGTTGTCTTCTTGAAATTTTGTTGGGGTGCTCCCCGGCTATTGCCCCGGCTTGTTCCAAAATTCCTCTTGCTCCCGATAACAACGGTGGCCTTCTTCCCGAATGTCTCAACCTCTAAGGCCTTATTCAACAACTCGGCCATGTTCTTGGCATTGTGAAACCCAACATGCCGGATCAGTATCGATACGATAACCCTTCCTTGTATAGGGCCATCTTCCTCTCTTCTACCTTCATCAACTCGGGGTAGAATCTTCCCAATTCGTTAAACTTGTTGGTGTATTGTGATACTTGTCATGTAATTACCTTGCTTATGCTTTAGAAATTGACTTGCCATGTCCATGCACCGTTCTTTGGAAAATACTCATTATAGAACATTGCCTTAAAGCTTTCCCAATCCGTCACTTTACCATTACTTGCTCGTATAGCATCTATCCATGCTTCACTTTGCACCCAAAAGGAAACTAACCGCCAACCGTGCCATCTCGGTCTCGGGGACATGTATGTTCCTACATGCCTTCTCAAAACTCCTTATCCACTCTTCGGCCTTCGAATGCTCGACATTCCCAAAGAAGTCTTGAACTTTGTTCCTCCTTAATCTCGTATACCGGTCAATCGGTGGTGCTTGCTCGGTGCCGGTCTAATCGGTGGGGCTTGTGGGTAAACTGGAGGGTATTCAAAAGGTATCTCTTCTTTGTTGAAACTGGGGTTGATGTAAACCGTAGGGTGGGTAACCAAGACCTTGTTGATGGTCAAAACGGGGTGGAGGTGGTACGAGGTCGGGGAGTATGACCCACTGGAGGAGAGTAAAAGGTCTGATGCTGCTGATGAGAAAACACTGGTGGAGAAGGGTAGCTCACTGCTGGGGGATAGATACTAGTTGCTGGGGGTACGTAGGCTGGTGGAATGTCTCCCACTACAGTGACTCGTATAGGTGCTTCTCCTGGTTCTCCATAGATGTAGTTGTACCTTGGTGGAGGGTGACTTACTGGTGGCGGTACTAAACCCACTGGAACGTCACTTACCAAGGAAAACTGAACCGAACTTCCCACATGCCATTGTGGGTGTTGCTTCTGATGAGGTCGCGGTGACAAACTCCGCTGAGATCGTGGTGTAGGGGTTGCAGTATGAGGGGGTGGAGTGGGGCTCGGGTGAGGTGAAGGATTCTGCCTCACGAAACCGCCTCTAACAACCGGCGCGTAGGACTCTCTCGACGTACTCCCGAAGCTTCGCACCCGCTCCGGTTCTCGTGAACACCATCCCGATGATCAACGAAAACCAAATCGTTACTAAGAGGTCTAAAGAGAACTTATCTTAATAGAAAGAAAGCCTAAAAGACGCTTCTCTCTCGATACCAACCGTAACGCCCCGTTCCCGGACACCGAGTCCTTATCCGGAAATCGAAACGTTCGGCACGCATAATATTAAATAAATAATATTACACGTAAGCCTCTACTACGTCGTATCAAATAAAAGCAAACGGAAGCTAAAAAGACTCGGGTAATTTTTTTCAAACATCTCAGAATAGAAATTCAAGAACTAGAGAAGGAAATGTAAAGTTATTACATCCGAAACAAAACCAACGAATCCCAAAACAGTACGAATTCCAAAGTACTAAAAGTAAACTACAAAATCCAATAATAATCCAAATCTAGGAAATAAATAAAGAAATGAATAATAATTAATCAAAGTCTTCAACTCCGGCGTCCTCAAACGACGTCATCAAAGTCCTCCTCTAACTCATCATTTACCTGTTCGCCTTCTCTCCCCCAAACACATAAATAAACATGCATTTGAGGTAAGTACAATGTACAAAGTAAGAAGTAGAAGCTACAATATGATTAAGGTTTATTATTAAAAGATTTGCCTTACTGAGACCGACTCGATCTAGGGTTCACTACATGCCCATCGACACGTCGTGACTATACGTTTCTAACTTAGCTTATCTTTGTTACATCATTACTCAAGGACACAATGCATTGTGAAAATTCCACCACGAGATGTACTTGCCAACTACGGTGATTAGCACCGGTAGTCCCGGGATCTCCCCGGTATGCATATACGTTCGATGGATTTCCTCCACTACCCTTCACCTTTTGAGCCGGTAGTGTTGTCCACCTTTTATGAACGTATCACACCGCCGATTTGAATCAGTGCCTAACCAAGAATAGATGACGTTTTAGCTTTTACTACACTTATGTAATTATTAATGTGAATTAACTAGTCACCTAAGTGTTTTCAGAATAATACTCCCTTATCGCTCTACTCCCTCACTTAGACAACTAGACATCACATCCTATCAATTACACGTACATTGATGAACCCTAGTTCATCAAAGCACAAGCCCTTTCATGCCCTTCCGACGGATCCGAACTTCAACTCCCTTTAAGAGTACATTCGGTGTTTTAACCGAACGAATCGAAACTCAATCGGGGCTTGTTCATATTTAATTAGTGTTATTAAATCATGAATTAAGTTAAAATTCAAAACATAGCTTAAAACAACATTATATAGAAAATCGGGGCAATGCGTGCGCATTACTCTGAATGCGTGCGCATCCTGCTCGCACTTATTCTAAGCAATCCCGCATCGGGAATGCGTGCGCATTGCTAGCCAATGCGTACGCATCCTACGCGAAAAAGCCCAAAAACCTCGTTTTCCAACCCTTAACGGTCTCTACTCGAATCTAAACATCTTGCACATGAATTATAGCGAAAAAACAAGAGAAAACATGTCTTTTAAGATCCAAAACAAAACTTAATCCTTAAACATCATCTAAGCTTAAAACTTGATACAATATGCATCCAAAACATGATCTATTCTACTATAAACCACAATTAGATTGTAGGAAGAGCTTCTTACCTTTAGCAAGCTTATTCCAACAAAAAACTCGTAGAAACAAATGACTAAAACCGATCTTTCTCTTATCAAAGCTTCAACTTTCTGCAATCAAAACGTTGCCTTCTTCACAACGATTCCGGCGCTCTACTCTGATCTGAAAACCGTCAAGAATTGCTTTAACAGCCGATTGAAAAACTCTCAGCCCTAATTTTTGGCTCACACACGCAGAGAGTATATGGAGGTGGAGAAAAATCGATTTCTAATAGGTTATAAGAATTGTGGGGATTTATTCTCCTTAAATAGAAAATCCCAAAAAAAGATAGAGATCTTATTATCTTCCTTTATAATAAGATAAATCCCAAAAAAAAAGGATAAAGATCTTATTATCTTCCTTTATAATAAGATAAATCCCAAAAAAAGGATAAAGATCTTATTATCTTCCTTTATAATAAGATAAATCCAAAAAAAAGGTTAAAGATCTTATTATCTTCCTTAACTATATACATATATATATTTCGAAATATACATATATAATTTAACAAATACTTAAACTCCGAATAAAAGGAACCGAACCCAATATTTCGTTTTCGCAAAATGACACGTCTGCCCTTTCCCGAAAATCGGAATATTACAATTATATTAATCACGAGGAGGTGGCTCTCCCACAAGGTAAAACCAATTGAAAATAAATCATATTTAGCTAGCAACCTCAGAGCTTCATTCAATGCCAAAATAATACTGCCTCCGTCCTAAAATATAAGTTATTTTAGGTTTTTTCATACGTATTAAGAAAGTTGATTAAATTTGTTTTTTGTCATTAATTTTGATTAAAAAGATTAAAATGACATTTTATTGATATTAATGCTAAGTAATAAAAAGTGGTTGAGTATATAATAAATTAGAGGTAGAAAAAGAAAGTTGTAATAAATGCTTTATTGGTTTTTTAAATGGATTTATATTTTGGGACAAAACTAAAAAGCTAAAAAAACTTACATTTTGGGACGGAGATAATAGCTCTTATCTCCGGAATCTCCGTTTCAAAAAACGATTTTTAATTTTAAGCTCTACTTATGCATCTCATCACTATAAAATGCAACGTAAACGTAAAAGGGCTTTTATGTCCTAAAATATTAAATATTGAATCATTTATGCGTATTCTTATTCTATGTCGTAAAGGTAACATGTCTTATATTTTAGGATGAATAAAATATATATTATAATAGATAACAGACAAACGGTAAATAAGAAAATCGTCAGTAGACAATGATGTAAATGTACTAAAGTAGATATATACTTTGTAATCTTAATTAAGTAAAACACCACTAACTTTTTTTTAGGGTAACCACTAACTTTAGTCATTAGAACAAAATGACATTATCCCCTGATATGGCTATGGTGGTGGCGCGTGGTGTGTGTATGGCGCAGAAATATATAAATTTCGACTATGTTATTCTCGTAATGAGTTGATTTCCGATTGATAACACCCTTCAAACGGCAGTGGTCGAAAAGGAGGTCGGAATGGTTCGATTAACCTCTAAAAGGGATCGGGGGTGATTTTAGATTTTTTTTTAGATAACACTCGGATATCCTAGTGGTGATGAGTTGGGGTGTTATAATGACAAATGGACCTGACCCTTTTCTAACTCGATTCCAAAATGGATTGATTTCCGATTGATAACACCCTTCAATGATGTGGGCAAAATGGCCCCCGACTTGCTAAACAATTCTAGACACGATTAACTCCCCACATTCCCGCGTGGGATCGGGGATGGGAGCGCCATTTAGGGTATAACCATTTTTTTAGAACAAAATGACATTTTGAATATTTGTTAGAATATAACAAATTAAAATTTCAAATGAAAAAGCAATAAAAAATAAAAATTCATTATCTTGAACTCTTGAAGGGGTTATTTTTATGATAATGATGACTCTTTTAATCAATCAAATAATTTCCTCCAACTTTGTTCTTTTGACTCTTTATCCAGGTGGGGTCCAGGAAAGGGATAAAGTTAAAAAGAAGATCATGACGTGACATCAATTTTCCAAGGCCATTGAGGGTATTTTTTTAGAAAAATGTTAAAAGGACAAATTTAAAGTAGAAATAAGTATTTAGTTCAGTGAAATTGAAAAATTATGAAAATGATAAATTATCATTTTACTGGACGATAATATCTTTTTTATGTTTTTTAAATTTTTGTTTTGTTTTAGTGGATTTATTTAATAATGAATTTGTTGGATATTAAAATGTTTTGAACATGACTACATCACCCGAAAATAAACACAAAAAAACCATCAAATGTTAATCATATCCATTCATTCATTTAAAAACAAAACATGATAAAAATTGAAAGGTGAGGATTTTGTTTCGGTAATGTTTCGGGATTCACTCGTCGGTGAATCTAGCTTCTGCGAAATGTTTTAGTGGATTATTTTAATAGATTTGTCTGAAAGTGAAATTGATGTCGTTAATTTGACGAGAGTAATTTCTTCATTTAAATGTCTTTTATCCTTTTTCACCAATTTTCATTCCACTTGTCATTTTTGACAATTTCTTCTAAATTTTTGTCCTTAATTCCGGTTGTCCCAATTTTTTTTTGTTGAAGCAAAAGTGATTTCATTTTTTTTTTTTTTGATGTCAACTACACAAGCAACAAAAACAATATCCCTCACATATAAGTCTTTTTGGACGAACAAATGTGTAATAACTCATGAGGTTTTCATAACACTTGACAATCGAAAAATAAACGAGATACACACAAGAAACGAGATAAGACAATCAGAATATAAACGAGATACAAACAAGAAACAAGATAAGGCAATCGAAAAATAAACGAGATTTACAGACAAGAAACAAGATAAGGCAATCAACGTCGGTACAATCAGAAAAAAATAGGTCTTGTGTAGGTTATCCTCTCCTAAATAGACCTATTTAGACAAATAAATGAGTTGATATGTTGCCACAACGTTTAACAAATCAAAGATAAACAAGATGATAGGCAACATGCTCGAGGCAATCTACGACAACCGAAAGAAAAAAGTTTTGTGAAGGGGATCGAAGCCGCCAAATGTACGTGAGAAACTGAAAAGCTTAGTTTAAAAAATGATTGACGATGTCGGAAATCGTCCGGATGTAAATCGAGTGTTGATACGGATAATTTGACATTTTGAGTCATGATCAACTAGTTTTTTTTTAATGTATTTTTTGAGTGAGCCTGCAAAACACACAAAGCGTCAGAGCTTGCCTCCGGAAGAACACTCTGACGCTTAAATCAATATTTGTATAGAAAAATTGATGTGTAAGACCATGAGCAAAACGTATATATCTTAGAGGTATTGTAAGCGTACCTTGATAATAAAAGATGCAGATTCTCTATATAGTCATCCCTCGTGGGGGTGATAACTGTGCATTAAAGTCGTGGTCAATGACGTTCACCACGTATTTGAAGTAAAGAATTTTATATCCCGGATCCATTATTGTAGCAGATACAAACGTGGAGTATTGTACGTGTAATGTACGAAATGCCCGCTTTAAGGGTGATATCAGTTGTCTAAGACTGAGGACGATTTGCGTCGTATTAAATATAAATAACTGAGGTGACCTGCACGATATCGACAATATGAGACCGTAGATGATTTGCGTCACGCAGACTATAAGTGACATACGACAACTAGTGTCATGTCGGATGAGTCAGGGCGACTTGCGCCACACTTGAAGATGCCTTGTGCTAAAGTCTTCTTGGTAGATAAACTGAATGTTGAGGCGACCCATGTCGGACGTTGAAGTCTTCTTAATAGATAAACTCAATATTGAGTTGAGTCACGTCGACTCATACGATGATGAAAATGACTTTTTATACTCTGCACGAGGCATGATTGGGGACACGTGTTGGATGATCGATTTTCCTATGTCTATGATCATCCTATATTTCCTTTTCTTTATATTACAAAAAGACTATATATATATACACTGAGTAACTAATAAAATGCATTAGTCACAATCTTATGAAAAACAGGTACAACCTTTAACACACCTAATCAGTTAATTTTACTATTACTTAATGATTTTATCAAGTGATGTACGTAATAGACAAAGACTCATTTGATGCTTAATATGGAACAAGTAATGTACTTACAAGACAAAAACCCAATTGATGATTATGACTTAATTATATTATATTAAGAAACTTGAAAAAAAATGCCTGAAAATTATTATCGATACATAATTCATTTTCCTAACCTTTTTTTTTTTTTTTTTTGCAAAACATTTTCATAACCTTAAATCCGTATAATTTCGTATCAACTCTATGAAAAACGTATGAAATAATTCAAATTGTGTAAAAATTACAAAAAAAAGGTACTAAAAATGTGCAAAACGATATGAAAAAAGGACATGATATACGGATAAAATTAGTACATAGCTGATAGTTTCGGTACAAAAATTACTGTAATTTTTTATTTTTTTTGGGGGAAAAAAATAAACCGTTAAAGTTATTATAACAATATTATTTCTTAAAGCCTCCAATATCCAAAATCAACTGGTCCGACTAATTCGAAATTCGGTCCGGATCGTGTCTGTAGAGTCTGACTCTTTCTCAGGGTAGGGTGTGGCAAAGAGTTTTTTCAATACGACGCATCAGAGGAAAATCAAACTGGTGATATTTCTAGACATTCTCAAGTTATTAAAACATTTTATATATTCACAACATATAAAACATAAAAGAAAAATGTGGGAAAAAAAAAAAAGACATGATTTTTTTTTCTTTTTATGTAGACAATGTGAAATTATTATTTGACATTTAGTTCGGTGTAATTTTTTTAATGATATTAAGCATGTGAAAAAAGACAATATGAAGTTACCATTTGACATTTAATCAAGTGAATTTATTACCGTATTAAGCACTACTTAAGATTCACTCAGCCATTTTATCATTCTATTGTTATAAGAACAGAAACAAAAATAGTAAGACATATATTATATCTCTTGCTCAAATATTAAAACAACTACTATAACTTTCCACACATAACTACAAAACATTTAAAAAGAAAAGAAAGTAACAAAAAAAAATTGCCAAATCCACCTTTTATGTTAATTCATCATATTTTACTATAACTTTTGATCAAAGATTTTAAAAGCCGTAATTAATTCATCATATTTTATTTTTTCGTTCTTTTTATTTCGATATATCATTTAATAATACTTTAATCGAAGTCATTTTTGAAAGCACATTATAAACAACAAATTACTGAAATTTATAGTGACTCATCTGTGACCCGACCCGTGATCGGACACTTTTTACGATGACAAAGAATAGTGGAAGCATTACGTCACTCTCCGCTTCCACCATGCCACTTACACCATATTCGTTTCTACTGCTCTGTTGTAAGAGTAGTTTAGTATTTTAAAGTGGAGTATGGTTCGAACCCCGTAAATGATAGATTTTTTGAATTCTTTAATATAATAGTAAACTCTTATCACTTTGAGATACTAGGTTATCAGATTAACATCTCTACTTATCTCATGAAATAAGGGTGGAGACCCCGGTTTAACCACTAAAAGTATTTGTTAAGTTTCCTAATAGGAATGTCTTTTCTCATATTAGCAAAATTTCTTAACACACATTTTTTTTTCAAATATTAACCTTCAAACATTTCGCTCTTATTTATTCTGATCTAAATTTAGACAGAATATCGAATTTTTTCAACCTGAACTTAGGTCCGAATGTATAAAATATATTTTCTAACCGATGTTGAACTAAAAAACAATTGATTTCTAACTTATGTTGTATCATAATAGCATGAGGTGTGAAAATAATCCAAATATGCTCCCTTCCAAAAGATTGAATCCTTTAATTTATTATTTGGTAGAGTAGATGACTTGTACAATTGTACTACACATTTAAATAATGCTCCCTTCCAAAAAAATGATTTTCGTCTATTTTAGAATCCTTTCAATTTTCGCGTTTTATTATTTGGTAGAGTAAGATGACTTGTAAATCAAAATATGTATTTTCGCTACATTCATTTAAATAAAATAGAAAGTCTATATAAAATAAAATAAAATAAAAAATAAGTTGAGTATAGTATAGAGCGAGAAACTGAGAGATACAAGGTGACCTTATCCATTTAATAACCTTTATAAAAGCCATATCAAACCCCTTCACTTTAACCATAACATTTCATTTCTAAACAGAACAGAAACTAAGGGAAGAAAAAACTGTACTTTGATTTTGATTTTTTTTTTTTTTTGAATATAGAGAGAAAGGTCAGTCCTAACCGTTCTGATTGATTTTCAATCCTTTGAAGAACATCAATGGCGGCTTCAAAAGGTTTTTACGCTAGATCAAACTTCCGTTTCTTAGATGCTCACGCTCCAGTGACGACTCCTGACTCGATGTTTGAGCTCGATGAATCGGACGTTTGGGGTACGGCAGCACGATCATCATCGCCGGAGTTCCGTAAGCCTGCTCCGAGTTCACGAAGGAAATTCTCACCGAAGTATGAGAACAACGGTGGTGGAACTGCCGTCGGGGGGAATCCGTCGTCGTTGCCGATGGATGTGCCGGATTGGTCGAAGATACTGAAGATGAGTATCGAGATAATCGGAGGAGATACGGAGGAGGTGAGTTTGATTTTGATGATGATGATGATAATGAGGTGGTGGACGGCGGCGCCGGAGCAAATCGGATTCCGCCGCATGAATTTTTGGCGAGGACGAGAATGGCGTCGTTTTCTGTACATGAAGGTGTTGGGAGGACTTTGAAAGGGAGAGATCTAAGTAGGGTACGAAATTCAATTTGGCAAAAAACTGGGTTTGAAGATTAATATTCAAGTTTTAGAGGGACTGCTACTTGCTAATCACCAAAAGTTCATGCACTCTTCCTCTATTTTAATCTTTTCTTTTTTGGCCCCTCTAGTCTTGGTTTTGATTTTACCTATGTACTGAAATCGGAAATCGGAATGTAACTTTTTTTTTAACATTTTGAGCGGAATTTGAAGAAGTTCTTATTATTATATTAAAGTTTTTATTGTGTTCATGGATCAATCTAAACACAATAGATAAGCTAATGAATATAGTTAATTAATTTGATGATTTAATTATTGAGTTTATAATTAATTTTTGGAAAAATTAAGAATAGTTTTTACAGTGATGAGATTTGCAGTTTTGGGATGATACAAAAATTTGTGAAACGATAGAACAGTGATGGGGTGTGAATGGCCGCAGTAGCCGGAAATGGATTGGCACTGATTGTTTAAGTTAGAAATAATAAAATATGCCAAAATATACATATATATAGATATTGATATTATAATATACATATATATATATATATATATATAAAACTACATAATAACAAAATTAAAATTTCCCAAACTCGAATAAATGAATTGTTAGTCGTAGAATATTATTCGTATCAAACTTAACTCTAACTAATACTAATAAAAAGAAATGAAAAAGAAAAGGTTCGGAAGATTTTCATTTTCTTATCTTTTATCGAAGTAAATTAACCGAAGGATAAGTAAGATAAATGGGAGTTGAATCTCGTTTTTTATTTTTATGTATCTTTTATGTATCATAGATCGAATGAACATTCTCATTCCTTGTCTAATTTTTACAATATTTTATTTTCTAGTAGTTTTTGTGGCCGTACCAAATCATACGACTTTGTTTTTACTTAACCAAAAAATTCGAAGATCGAAATGCACCTTCGTGCACAAAAAGTCAAACCAGGAGTTTCGGTGTACTAATAGAAACTACATATAATAACACAATTAAAATTTCCGAAACTCGAATCAAAAGAATTGAATACTTCAAATAAAAACCTAGTGATAAACACGTCGCTTAACATGTTAAACACGTTGATGGGTCCTATGATGTGGGTCGAATCTGTCTTGGCTCAAAAATTTTGGTATAGCGACGACCAAAACGTCGCTAAAGACAGACGACCAAAACGTCGCAAAAAGCGTACTACCAAAGATGCAACTTTAATAGTCTACTACTAAGTATGATTAACATGTTGCGGGTCCTATGATGTGGGTCGAATCTGTCTTGGCTCATTTTTGCCGACGAGCCATCGGCCTGATGGTTTCACTGGGTCATGGTCTGACAAGTGATCGAATTCGAATTTCTTTTACAAGTGATCGAATTCGAATTCCGTTTAGGGCAAGTGTGTAAACCTTTCGTGTATCTATATATATATATATATATATATATATATATATATATATATATATATATATATATATATATCAACACAAATTGAACTAGTGGTACTGTCAAAGCAAAGTAAGCTGGCAGAAAAATGAACCAAAATGTCATACACATTGTGTTTAGAAAATAAGGAAGCTCATATTTATCTTCTTCTTCATCACACATGACTCGCTTTCATTTTAGATAAACTCAAATATTTTTTATCATTAAAATGAAAAATTCATTTAGAGAAACTTAATTAATTGATCTCAAAAGCTAGCATATGATGCTTGGCGTTTTTCGGACATGAAGTATAATAGATGATAGGAGAAAGAATTGTTACACTGGGCATTCTGTTTAAATAAACCAAAAAAATTGGTTTTCACGGCTGGACACTATTTCAGATATAATTGTTCTATTCATATATCTTCGTCTTGCCTTTTAAGTATATCTACTTTTTTTCGAGCCCAAGTATATCTACTTAAGTCATAAGAACTTCAATTATTCAATATGAACACACCAATGGACTTTTTCACGTTCATGGTGATCTCCGACTCATTAAATCAATATATATCTTACAACTCATGAATGTGTGGTGTTTGCTCCCATTCCACTCGAGCTTCCTTAGAAATTTAGAATTTGATAGCCAAGAGAAGGATAGACTCTACACTTCTCTGAAAATCAACTCCGTGTTTAGAACGTGAGATTGAAAAATGACTTATTTCTATATAACCAAATTACTCAAGCCGTGACACCAACTAGAGCTGACCATAAGCGTGAGGCCAAATTCGAAGCAGTATTCCCAGCTCTTAAAAAACACATATCAGTAAATGAAAAAGCATTTTTTTTAGATAGTTTTTTTTAAACAAAACCTTTTGTATTAATTTAAAAATACTGTTCGTACATGCCGTATCCTGACCCTCCCCTTATACCAAAAGACGTTGACGAAACATGGCACTGTCTCCTTAAAACCTACGGCTGTCAAACCCAGTGTGGAAAAATCCATACCACAGAAAGAGTGCAGCACCCCATGTTTCCAAAAGTATTAAACTCCCCCAAAATATGAAAAATACAATAGAATGCTAGGAGAAAAATCTCTATAGAGGCAACATGAGAGTCCCGGCAATCGGTTTCTTGAAAGTCATAGGATTCTTGAAAGTCATCCAAATCAGCTATTTGAAAGGCTTCGCATTGAGTAGCGTGAGTAATAGCTATCAGACAGTTTGCAGTCTCCCCAATATGTATCCAGTCCACATGCAAAAAGAGGCAGTAAATAACACCAACAAGAGTGTGAAAATAAAAGAGTGGTAAAATAGAGCTTAACACCTGAATTGCACCCTTCATGGTCGGGATGAAGGGTGCTTCTAGTTTTCTTCGCCAAGGAAGCCATAATCCAATAAGCTGTAGGTGAAGTTGAGCAAAACTTATACTAGCATACTGATGAGGCTTCGAAAAAATGCCGTGTGCAGCGATTTGGTGGTACCCAGCTTCAAGGATAAAAGAAAAATCATTTATCCCATCAATATTGCACCAGCTTTGAATATGAGACCAAATCAATAGTGTCACATCAACTGCAAATAAAAGATGATTGACAGTTTCTTCAAACTTGTAACATAACAGACAAAATGAATCTTGTATTACAACTGCATGACGAACAAGATTCAGTTTTGTAGGGATTCTTTTGAGATTTTCTTTCCACATGAAAAGATTCACTTTCGAGGACAATAGCTTATTCCACCTGTAAATATGATCATTAGCCGAAAAAGTATTTTTGAAAAATTCCATCTGAAGCTTTTTTCGCAAGGAAGCTACAGAGAAAACACCATTTGGGCAACGGCTCTATCTCAATTTATCAATTGAATCTGCATTTCCATCAAAAGAGTTAATTATAGCCTCCAACACACATACTTCCTCCTCCTCGAAACCCCTCAAACTTCTCCTCCAGACCCAAAGAAAAGACCGCCTACCACCTACCCATTCTACCACCCTTGCAACAGTTACATCCTTGAACAAAGAAAGCCTAAAAAGTCTAGGAAAAGCTAATTCAACGGACTATTTCCCACCTATTTGTCCTCCAAAAAACTCACCCTACTACCATCACCCACTGATGGCCGTTTTACAGCATAGCCAACTTTGACCGGCAGGGTATCGAGTCGGTTGTACTATAAATGGCGAGCAAAGTCGTATCCCACAGGGAATCTGGTCGAGTACCAAAGTCGGTCTCGTTCCTAGTTTAGGCCAACACGACTACTGAACGTAGTGATTTGTCAGATCACCGGTTCTACCAACTAATATGCACAAAATAAAAAGAGTTTAAACTACGAAAAAGAGATAATCGAGTTATGATCCAATCTTACTTACCAAACCTTAGCAAAGTCCGAAGGTGTTCTTGATGCACCTAAACGTTCTCGATATCATACGTAGGGTGTCGTTTCCTATTTCCGAGAATAGACATTATTTCAATAATCTACCCTCCTATGTCAAGTTCAACAGTCCGCTGGCCGGATTTAACTGACCTAACACGGTCTATGGTCAATGAAACGCTCGACAAGTCGATATAAACCTCACACACGAAACCGAATCTGAACAACTCAGTTGGTTTTACAGGGTGATCCTAGAACCACAGTTCTCGTATCCTCTCGCAAAATACATATGTAAAGAAGATACGTGTAATACGATTATCAAATGGGCAATTCAACAAACGTGATTAAGTATAAGTTCTAGAACTACAAACACATCAAGAATAATCAAATCAAACATCAAGAACAACACATGAACAAGCTAGGGGTCGGTTTCGATGATTATCACATTACTCGACTATCGGGAAACTAGCTACTCATTCTATTAACAAAAACAACAAGAAATTAACAATAAAGGTAGCAAGCATCAAGATCTAAAGCAAGAACAAGAAATGAAATTGAAATACCGAATATATTAGGCTGTAGAAAATCGAATCACCGAACGAAATCCCGTCAATAACGCATCAAACTATCTTCGAGATCCTCCGGATTACAACAATCTACAACTAAACTAATCTAATCTACCTACAAACTAATCTAATCTACTAAAAGATGAAGAAAAACACAAAAAAACCGATCTATATATGTATATATATGTATATAGATGAAAATGAGGGTTTTTATAGTGTTTTGGGAGATCTGAACGCTAGGCGTGCGCCTAGGCTTTGCTAGGCGTACGCCTAGCATGCTGAAAACTCGGACTAAAACTTTCTGCTCCAATTTAACCCGTAGGCGTGCGCCTAGCATTTGTCAGGCGCACGCCTGCTGACACATCTTTAGTAAATCAGCCATAATTTTGTATGTAGACCTCCAAATCTAGCGATTCAAAATGCGTTGGAAAGCTAATGAAATTGTCTACATCTTTAGTGAAGAGGACCAGCCCAGAAAATGCCTCTAAATTGGATCAAACTGCAGATGATTGGAAGCCAATGTTGTAATACCAATGAAATTTCGATCCGTTTGAACGTTTAAGCTTCGGGCACACGCTCCAACCCTCATATCTCGCCTTCCGGTCATCTCGAACACCTAATACCTGTAAAAAAATCACAACATATACCACACGTAACCCCTACAGGACACTAGGGTGACCGAGAAAACATTAAAACACCGAAAAAAAGATGAGATTTCCGGACTTTACGTCATAGGTTTTGAAATGGTAACCAAGGTGTAATAAGCACCAAAATACAACCAAATGTCTCCGGAAACATATAAAACGAGGTATAAACGGGGCATAATCATATAGTAAATGATAGCCAAGTTGACTCTCATCACCCTTTAACACCGATGAAGCTAGAGCCTTCAAACTTGTCAACAACATCGAACACCCTGGATTCACACCTTCAAACCCTCATAATTATAACCTTATTCACACCAAATACTGCTCAAGAGAGGATATATAGGCTCGTTATTGTGTGGAATATGTGTTAAATGCTATGTGTATGTTTCTAGGATCGTAATTCTGCATCTATGTTATTTTCCCAAGATTTTGGTGCTGTTTTGTCTCGTTTTGCATGTTTTATAAGATGTACCGAATCTGGAGCAATGGAGAATGGATCTGGACCAAAATGAGTATATTGGGCCGAGTGATTAAAGTCCAAGAAAAAGGCTGCTGAAGAAAAAGAAGAAAAGTCGGCCCGGTAAACCGAGGACTTGTTGGACACGAAATTGATTCTGCCGCCTCTACTAGGTCGGTTAGGGTTTTAGAGAGTCATAAGTCGGTCACTGTATCTATATAAGGCCGCATCTACAGATCATTGTATAAGTTTACATAAGTTCTTCAAAAGTTTTCCATTACATTATACAATTTTGATGAAATAAAGTTATTCCAAGCTTTTGAGGAGTTATTTCTGGTTTTATCCCTTTCTCTACCATCTCTAGATTGAGTAGATCGAGCTAGATCTCCATTGTTGAAGGTATGAAGCTTTGAACGTTCCTTTTTGTCTTCAATATGATAGATATGTTCGTATTTATGTGTTTTAGTTAATCTGCATGTTTAAAGACCCCATAATTTACTTATTTTAATCGTATGTGAGCAATGTAGATCCAGGAATAGGAAAAGCTGACCCCGGTAACCCGGCGGTCTATACCGGTTTACCGAGGCATTATTTAGAAAAAAACTGGGATTCACTACAGCTACGTTGATCTACAGGTTCAATTAACAGTAGGTTAGATCTGGCCAATCTGCTTATTGTAATCATAAACTGGCATGAAATACGAATAGTGAAGTGCTAAGTTTGGACATAGTCTTGAATGGACCTTATGAACATGCTGATCAATGTCGACAGCTGTCTAGGCGGGTTAGCGGTATGAGTTAGCGCTCGATATCGGCAATTCTAGTTCTTTATACGTATGGGCTATTACGGACCAGTTAAGGAGGGTAGCTCTCGTATAGATTGTCTACTACCATTGTCGGAGTAGATAGGAGTAGGATTTGCACCCGTAGCTGATAATTAAATCAAAAGCTCGCTCGATTAATTTAAGGAAATTATGTGGGGAAGTAAACGTAACGATTAACTAATCCAAGTTAGTAGATCGGTGAGAAGAGGGGGAGAAATACCACGTTTTCTTTAGGTTCATTGTTGGTCAATGACCGCCTATATGTTGCTTCTTAATTAGGTTAGAATCGTTTATAGTTAAAGTTGCATCGTCTCTGTGGGATCGACCTTGACTCGTATTTACTATACTATGATGTATCTATTATTCTTGCTAGTAATATCGACGTTAGTGACTTACACGCGATCAATTATCCCACTAATTTCCATAAGATGCGGCGTATGGGTTGAACTGATAAAATGGTTGTGTTTGGTAACCCATAGCACCGTAATTATAATATCCGAATGGGTAAGGATAGGAGCCGTAATTGTAGTATGGATTCATTATCTGCAAATCAAGGAAACAACACGAACACAATCACGGTATCTTGTCACTACCACTACCGAAGTAAATGGTGTGACACTTCAACAACAATGAGAAAAAAAAACAAACTATACATAGAAAACAAATAAGAAAAACGACATAATCCTAAAAACTCAACTAACTTACAAGATATCAACCCGATTACCCGGCAACGGCGCCAGAAAGCTTGATCGGCCTTTTCTAAGTGTCCAATCTTACCGGCAGTGTACCGGGTCAATTGTTGCCTAGAATTGGTGAGTCAAGGTCGTATCCCACCGGGATTCTGGTCGAGTACCAAAGTCGGTCTCGTTCCTAGTATAGGCCAACACAATTACTGAACATGGTGATTTGTCAGATCACCCGTTCTACAAACTAATATGAACAAAATAAAAGAGTTTAAACTATGAAAAACAAGATAGCCGAGCTATGATCCAACCCACTACTTTCTAGCCCTAACTCGTTTCTGGAAGTGTTTCGACAAACTCTAATGTTCTCGGCATCGTTGAAGGGTGTCGTCTCATATTTCCGAGAATAGACATTATTTCAATAATCTACCTCCTATGTCAAGTTCAACAGTCCGCTGACCGGATTTAATTGTCCTAACACGGTCTACGATCGATGAGACACTCATTAACAATGATATAAACCTCACACACGAAACCGAATCTGAACTACTCAATCGGTTTTACAGGGTGATCCTAGAACCCCTTTTCTCGTACCCTCTCACAAAATACATCTATAAATAAGATACGTGAAATACGATTATCGAGTGATCAATTCAACAAAGTCATTAAGAATAAGTTCTAGAACGATAATAACACCGATAATCTAACAATCAACACATCAACCCACTTCAATCAACAAGCTAAGGTTCGATTCCGAAGACTATCACATAACTCGACTATCGGGAAATTAAATACTCATTATACTAAGAAGATAGCAAGAAATCAACATCAAAGCTAACCAAAATCAAGATTGAAAGCAAGAACAATAAGTAAGTTGAAATGCCAAATAGATTAGGCTATAGAGAATCGAAGCTCCGATCGAAATCCCGTCAATAACGCGTCAAGCTATCACCGAGATCCTCTGGATTACAACAATCTACAACTAAACTAATCTAATCTACCTACAAATCTAATCTAAGGTAAGAACATGAAGAAAAAGTGCAGAAAAATGGCTGTGAAATTCGATCTATATATGTATATAGATGAAAATGGGGGTTTTTATAGTGTTTTGGGAGATCTGAAAGCTAGGCGTTCGCCTAGGATTTTCTAGGCGTACGCCTAGCATACTCAAAACTCCGACTGAAACTTTCTGGACCAATTTAACCCGTAGGCGTGCACCTAGAATTTGTCAGGCGCACGCCTGCTGACACATCTTCAGTAAATTGGCCATAACTTTGTGTGTAGACATCCAATCCAGTGATTCAAAATGAGTTGGAAAGCTAATGAAATTTTCTACAACTTTCATGAAGATGTCCAGCCCATAAAATGCATCTAAGGTGGACCAAACTACAGATCAATGGAAGGTATGGTTGTAGTACCAACGAGTTTTGATCCGTTTGAACGTTTAAGCTTCGGGCACACGTTCCAACCCTCGTATCTCGCCTTACGGTCATCTCGAACACCTAATACCTGTACAAAATCACAACAAATACCACACATAACCCCTACAGGACACTAGGGTGACCGAGAAAGCATCAAAACACCGATAAATAACGAAATTTCCAGACTTTACGTCCAAATGTGTAACCAAGGTGTAATAAGCACCAAAATACAACCAAATGTCTCCGGAAACATATAAAACAAAGTATAAACGGGGCATAATCACATAGTAAAAGATAGCCAAGTTGACTCTCATCGCCCTTTAACACCGATGAAGCTAGAGCCTTCAAACTTGTCAACAACATCGAACACTTCCTTATCCCATACACTTAATAACCCACCTGACAATCCAACAGCTCCTTTGAAATGAAAATCAAATTTAGAATCTTTCCAGAAGGATCGTACCAAAATATGATTCACCAACAATGACTTGGTTTCTTGAACAGAGAGAAAAGGCAATTGATGAGAGCAACACAGTTCCTTTAACCATTTCTTTTTGCAACCCGGTCCTATACCTCTTATATTGATAGATAGAATCTTCATAAAAGAACAAGAAATCACACACCAGACAAATTCAAGAAGCTCAGGTCAAATTGAACCTGCAACTCCGTTATCATTCCAATCAATTCCCAGAATTTTCCCCAATTATGCGGTTTTTCCTGATTCAATCTTTCCATCATCATCATGATCGATCAGCCATCTTTTAACAAGGTTCGTCATATTACGAAGATTGGATTCTGAGATTGAGTAGTCGGTCACCCTTCCTTTCGACTTCAAGTTAATGGGAAAAACTCCCACATCTCTGGTTTTCATTTTACCATTTTTCTTCATCTTCTCCGGGTCTTTTTTCTTAAGCCTTTTTGTGCAATCAAACCCCAGCAAATCGGTTATAGCTTTATCTTTTTTCTGCAGACCCACTTTAGATTCTGTAGGAGAGTTAATACGATTTTTCGATGTTTCACTGCCCAGGTCTGTCCTCAATAAATTCTCAGCGATATTCTGTTTTTGCACATGGATTTGGACTTGGGCCGGGTCCATCTGATTTTCACAAAAGCTATTAGGTACATAAGTAATCTCCTGTGAATCACCTTGGGCCAAAAGTGGACCCCTAACCGCACCAGGCTTTGACATTAAGAGACTTTCGTCTAAATCCAAATTAAAAGCTGTTGCATTAAAAACCTTTTTTGACTCGCAATAATGCATGAATTCTTCCCCGCCGATCTTTTGCTCTTCCCTAGCTGCTTTCTCCAAAAACAAAGCGTTTTCATTCAATTCCTTCTGCAAAACAATATTTGATCTTTCTTTGATGTCTGAACATGCTGATGACTCGCCTGAGATTGATTCAAAATCTTCATCGCCGGAGCTGAATATATCCGACGAGGATCGATCAAAGGAAGAAGAAGGGTAACCAACATGATGAAAGGTTTGACATTCCTCTTCTACTTGGATCCAAACCTATTCACCATCAACATTAATCATCAATTTTGTGGAAATGCGATCACCATGATTAAGCCGGACACGAACTCTTCCTGATATCAAAGAACATCTTGCTTCTGTATTTTGATGAACCTTCATGACCTCTCCGAATTGACTACCAATAGAGTGAAAAGTCTTCCAATTCCAAACATTTAGAGGGACGCCTTTGCAAATTAACCAAACGAATCTATCAACCTGAAAAGGGTCTTTTGACCATGACCTACCCATTGGAACCGGTCTCCCAAACAAGATCCTCCATTAAGCAGAAGTCTGTTACGTTGACTAAAACTCTCTCATTCCAAAAGTATCTGCATTCCTCTGAGAGATTTTACTGTGCAATTTTTGAAACCTTCCTCTGATAGAGCCGAGTGGATGGAATCCACTGAATTCAAAGATTTTAAGGTTCCTAATACACATCTATCTAGTGATTGTGATTCAAGTTCACTAGAGAATAATTCTAAAACATGATCATCAGGACCTGATTTTTTTGTTGTTACATGTCCTACTTCAACTACAAGTATGGTTGTATCTCTATTAGTGACCATACCTGATGGGTTTTGTCGATGAATCACCTCGTTCTTATTTTGGACAACTGCAACATAGCTCTTCCCAGGTGTGCAATCAGACCCCCTCTTACTTATATCACCATTAAACTTATTATTCCCTTTCAAGATTGCAGCCGGTTTCTTGATAGGATACTCCCGTTGATACCTTAAAAACCTTATAAGAATCGATCCATACATTTTCCAATTTTTTATGTAACACCGAGTGAAGACCTTCTTTCTTAAATCTCACAAAACCGAATTTTTCCCTTTGCCATTCTTCCTCTTGCAAATGAAAACGTCCAAGACCTTACCAAACCTTTCAAATACTTGCCATAAGATTTTCTCACTTCGATCTTCAAGAAATTTGGAGAAATAGTAGGAATGTGAAACCTTCTTCAAATCCTCGAACTAGCTGATCCTTGCACCCATTCCGCCGCTCTTAGTCTGCCTTGCGTGCCTCCTATTAAAATACAAACGAGAAGCTTGCAAATTAAGAAGGATTAAGACAGAAGCAATGCAAACATAAAGTATGGCGGAAATTGATAAAACACAAAAATAAAGAGAACACGGAGATTTGATGTGGTTTCCGACGTTGTGCCGACTAATCCACAAACATAAAAGGAGATATTTTACTATGCACAAAGTTACAAGGATTTTCACACACTTGTGAAAGACACACATTGCATTGATTACAAGATTGGTATTCATAGGCACAATCCCCTAACCCTAACCGCCATAAGATCTTTGTCAGAATTGTCATAAATACCCCAGATGTGGACCCCAGCTATAGTTGTTATCCACCAGATGAAACTCAGTCTTCAAACTGACCTTTCCAGACTTGTAATCAACTGCCCATATGTAGAACTCAAATGTACTCAGCAAAAAAGTCAGCAGACACAACTGAAAGCTGACTTCAGAAGAAACTTAGTTTGCACTCCACCAAAATTGAATACCTTTACTAAACTGAATACCAACAATTTAGAGATCAAGTTACCAAAACTGAAAAATCTCCGCCTTGACTTGAACTCTCATTTACGGTCAACCAGATTGCATAATCAGATGTACTTGTACCAAATGCATTTGTCAATGCCAGGATGTACTTGTACCAGACTTCTCCATAGAATCAACTCAAACTGATTTGCCATCAGCTGAGTATCCAGTTTCCTATTTATAAGCTTTGAGTATTCAGCAAGTCCAGACACAACTGAAACTTGCTCTGCTGAACTGGTTTAGTGATCATATCAGCATGATTATCCTTGGTGCTGATCTTCTTCACTACAACCCTCTTCTCATTTCTTGAAAAATGATACCTCGCATCAATATGCTTGGTTCTCTCATGATGAACCTGATCCTTAGCCAGACAAATTGCACTCAAACTT
The DNA here is from genome assembly GCA_036785695.1 of Gentiana straminea. Taxonomy (NCBI): domain Eukaryota; kingdom Viridiplantae; phylum Streptophyta; class Magnoliopsida; order Gentianales; family Gentianaceae; genus Gentiana; species Gentiana straminea. The sequence goes on along the minus strand of JAVUPR010000514.1, from coordinate 7,322,916 downwards.
TCACAATAAATCTCAGCTTGATCTTGATGTAGCCCCAAATCACTGACTTGTCCCTTCAACCAGATACCCTCATTGGCTGCTTCAGCAAGAGCCATATACTCAGCTTCAGTAGTTGATAAAGCCATTGTTGTTTGAAGAGTTGCTTTCGAGCTGACAACTGAATTCCCCAACGTGAAAACATAACCAGTCATATAGATTTTCTGCTGTCCACATCAACTGCATAATCAGCATCAAAGTATCATGTGATCGGTTCTTGAGTATCATCACCATAAATGAGACCAATATCAGTTGTACCTTTAAGGTACCTGAACATTCTTTTCACAGCTTTCCAGTGTTCATTTCCAAGTTTAGCCATAAACCTACTGGCAACACTGACTGCCTGAGTCAGATCAATGTTGAAATAGTGTCCTAAACCCAATCGGGTTGGACCGGATCCGACCGGGTCAGATCATTTCTACTATTTCTTAATGTTTATACATATATTAAATGGCTTTTCTGTTGTCATATATTTGTTCTTTTAAAGAACCAATTGTGAATTGTTATATGATAACGTCCTTAGTATTAAACTGTGATAGAGGAACCATGATAGGCGATTTTGGTTGACGAGATCTCTAATTACTTTAATAAGTTTGATACTTAAATGTCTCTAGGCTGATGTACTATTAAACAGGGCATTGATAGTACAAACATGCTAGCGCGTATTAGATGTCTTCTGTCTTTAAGGGCAAGGATAGATCTCGTCTATCGAAGTGTAGAGACACTTGGATTGTACGTGGACGTGTATTAGAGAATACGTATGTTAGACTGACCCACTTACATTAAGTGCCGCACTATGTGGCAGTTGTGTAATTATCCTTAAGACCGGAGTCTTCATGGCATCACGGTGTCGATTGTTATGCTTTGACACTATTAAGATTTCCCCTATCCACGGGGCGAACATGCAGTGGTGATTGGGTGTGATACTGAAGCATACGGAGTATACATGTTAATTCGTCCGGGAATCGCGTATCCTATGATTGGGATTGAATATCCGAAATGGCCTTCTTATAAGGAATGTCTAGCTCTCGTGAATCTTTGCAAAGTGGGAGTAAATGTGTTATTCCGAGAGAGAATGATATCCAGATTATAAGATACGATCGTTAATGTATTGACACTCGAGATATGATCTTATGGATATTATTACTGTGGTAGGATTGTAATTTACACGGTAACTGTTTCACATGAAAGGTTGTAGTCATTGCATTTTACTCTTCCGATGATAGGGGTCAATGTGTGTTGCTAGACGCTATCCCGTGATCGTTAGGTATGAAGGATAATTACACAACCGCCACATAGTGCGACACTTAATAAAGTAAATGGGTCAGTCTAACGTACGCATTCTCTAATACACGTCCATATACAGTCCAAGTGTCTCAACAGTTTGATAGACGATATATATCCCTATCTTCAATAAGATAGAAGACATCCAATATGTGCTAGTCTAATCGTACCATTAATGTCTTGTTTAATAGCACATACGACTAGAGACATTTTAAGTATCAAACCTCTAAAGCGTGTCGAGATCTCATCAACCATAATCACCATTATGATTTCTCTTTCACAGTTTGATACTAGGGACGTTATCATATAGCAATATCGTAATTGGTCCGTTAAACGGACCAATATATAATAACAGAAAGTCATTTAATATATGTATAAATATAAAGAAATAGTAAAAATAATCCGACCTGGTCGGATCCGGTCCAACCCGATTGGGTTTAAGACACTATTTCAACATTTCACACACTTGTGAAAGACTCACATTGCATTGATTACAACATTGGTATTTATAGGCACAATTGCCTAACCCTAACCGCCATTAGACATTTGTCGGAATTGTCATAAATACCCCATATGTAGACCGCAGTTACATCTGTTATCCACCAGATGAAACTCAGTCTTCAAACTGACCTTCCCAGACTTGTAATCAACTGCCCATATGTAGAACTCATATGTACTCAGCAAAAAACTCAGCAGACACAACTGAAAGCTGACTTCAGAAGAAACTCATTTTGCACTCCACCAAAACTGACTTTCACAGAACTGAATACCTTTACTGAACTGACCATCATTCTCAGTCTCAGTTTCACAGATTAGTTCCACCAGTTTATTCATCAGTTTAGAGATCAAGTCATCAAAACTGACACCTCCTGAAGGAGAAACACTCCCCCTCTCTCTACACTCGCCCTCTCTCTCATCCCAAGTAAACTGTGTTGTAACTAGGTGCTATTAAACATTTCTATCATTATTCGTTTCCTAGAAGCATGACAACCGTAAATCATCGTTTATGATAGGTTCAATGCAATCTCCCTTCATATCTTATACGGAATTAATTTCAACCATTTATATGGCACTTAGTTAAGTTTCTTTTGAATTAAGGCATCATCCCAAAATAGGTATGGGATGCTTGCATTAGAGCAAACGTACTGAGGCTCATTTAGCTGCCATCTTCTCTGACAATTGCAGAATATACTTTTTGATTATTTGTAAGACAATGTAACAATGCTAAAATAGCTGCTTTTTAATCCAATTCGTCTATGCCAGCATCCAAAAATTGACGTCGCAGGAGATGCCCATCTATTCTCTCTAATAAAACCCACCACCATTACACCATTTAATTAGCAAAAACCTTCTATTAAAGTTGGTCAGAATTTTTATTCAATCAAAAGTTGCCAACTGGCCTGACATTAAAGCATAGCTGGGTAGAAATTGATGCACCCATTACGGCTGCTCTTAGTGATCCCGCATCTTTATCATATAAAATGTGATTTTCACTTCTAGAAACACACATGTGGTTCCGTTTGTTTTGTGTTGGAGTTTATTTTGGAGTGTTTTATATGCTAGTGGATAATAAAAATGATTGAAGTAATAATTAGAAAGTTAAAATATTTTTTTAAAATTTGTGTAGATAAAGAAATGATTGGTGAAAGAAATTGAAATAAAGTATAATAAATAAAACAATGTAAAAAAAATAATAAAGTAGATAAAGTGAAATGGTGAAAGATAATTTAATATTTTTTATTTATAGTTGAAGAAGCGATTGGTGAGAAAATTGTAAAAAATGATTGATGAAGCGATATAAAAAAAGTCTAAAAAAAACTTCAACGAAAACAAACACAAACACAATTATTGTGTATTTTTGTAGCATATCATTTATGGAAGAATTTTATTCTCTTTCAGACATCTCTGAAACACCCTTCTTCGTATTCACTACATTAGTAAAAAAATCGGATTCATTACCACCGGTGGTTTGATAAGTAATAATGGGATCTTCTCTTAACGGCTAGGTTGTGTGTAGTGACTGCTATTGGTGAAGCAACAATGTTTACAAGATAAATGTCTTTAGCATTCGCATGAGATTTCTTGAGCGTGATTTTTTAAAACTAACACCGAAAATACTTACAAAATACTTGAAGATCGCGTTGAAAATCTTTACCCTTTTGTAGCATCATTGAGGATTATTTATCCTTGTTCTTGAGTTTTGATCATGGTTTTTTTTCTTTTGTCAAAAAGAAAGTAAATGTCCATTTTTTTACTCATTTGAAAAAGAAAGATGATTAAGGCACAGAATTTAAGCACACAAAATACACTAGCACCCTAGGATCTGTTCATAGAAGAAAGGAGAAGAAAAAACTGAAAAAGCACATCCACTGGATCATTGTTTCGATACTTTTTTCGATACTAATTTCGGAAACTAAAACATTTGCCCTTGAAAAATCGTCATTGTAAATGATAAGAATCTTTTCCACCTTGTCTTGTCCTATGTCTAATGTTATTGATAGCGCTTAAATAAATTGTGGTATGATGAAAATATAAATGCCCTTAATAATCACTTAATTTTTTAGGAGGATTAGGGATAAGGATATCATTTGAATATTTTTGAGTAACATGATACCTATATATTTTTTATAGGGAGAACGACAACTTTTATATTTTCTTATAGTCTGAACGACAAAAAAAAAAAAAAAAAAAAAAAAGAAATTCGCTCGCTGCTAAGCATCGTACCTGGGAACTTCTTTTTTCTTCCCATTTTCAAACGCTCATATCTTTTGATATATATATCCAAACGCGATAAAAATTTCACTGAATTTTATATTTTTGGTGCTTTTCGTTTTGAGACGTTCGATATAATTACATCATTTTCATGAGATTCACTGTCGAAATTCACTCACTGAATATCTACAGTGAATCCCAAAAATCAGTGAATATCGACAGCGGATTTTCTGAAATCACGTCGGAATAGGTTGAATGTTGTCTCAAAATAAAGAGCATGAAAAAAAAAAATTATGAAAGAATTTTTAAATTTAGAGTTTTAAATTGAAAGATAAAGTGCTTTGTTTTCTTATAGGAAAAAGGGTCGCTTGAATTAAAAAAGTATTATTATTTCTTCTTAATTGATGAAATATTGATATCATTCTATTTCATTCTCCTTAATTTATTTAAGTTTAATTTTTATTTATTTGGATGGATAAGCAAACGAGAAGGAATACTAAATAGTGCTCGTATATCAAAGCTTAAGTACTACGAAATCTCAAATTTCAAAAACATCTGTAAAACAAATGCACATGGATGACATCACAATTTTTTTAAACACTAGTTGCAATTAATCATCAACACTTGTTTCCCCTAAACTAGACATTAGCTAGCTATTGGTAAAGTAGATAAAGCATATATATATCTTATCATTAGTATTTCCCAAGTTAATCTTCTCTTCTTCTTTTCATGACTTGTAACGACCCGTTTTCAAAAAGTGCATATTTTTCGAAAAGTGACTCGCTCGGCAATGATTCAAGACAAAAATCTCAAATCACGAAGCCTCAACATTACAAACTTAATTAAAATGTGGACTCTGAAAGTCATTAATTTAAAAAAAGACTCGGTCTATAATACATTATTACATGCTTCCCAAAAAAAATACTAAACACCACCAATAATATGAAAGAGCTACTCCAATGACCACCAACAAGGCTAATTAAGGGCAACTATCATCTGTACCAAACATTGTTCATCATCTGAAAAACATGTGAAATGGAAATAGTGAGCACTAACAGAATAATAGAAAAATATATTGTATTGCATTGCTTTGATTGAATACAATAGTAGTTATTTATACTAATAGTCATAATGTGAACATAATAATAACCATAATGAGATTGATTACAATCAATTATTTTCCTAATTTTCTATATCTAGAATATTCTGTCATTATCTCTAACACTCCCCCGCAATCACATGGTAGTGCAACGAACATGGTGATTGGCTCGCAATGAATGGCTTGAGTCCTGGGTGTCTGCGACAACTCTGCATATCAATCAGCATCAACTTCTTCTCAACTTGATATTGCTTGAATAAAAGCTGGTGGGATAGACCCTAACAAAAAAAATACATGGAGGGATATACCCTAAAATAAAATAAAAACACACGAGGAGGGATTTACCCTTTAAAAAAAACAATAAATTGAGGGATATACCCTAAAATAAAAAAAAGATAGAGCAAATCAAGTGAGTGAAAAGTTGAACTGCCGATGAAACAAGAAATAATTGAATTTGACCATGAGAAAGAAAGGGGCTTAGAAAAAGAAATTGATTGGGAGACCATCACCGTTAAACAAAATGAACTAGGTGTTAACGGGGTGGATCGACAATAATGACAGAAATTTTTATTTTTATTTTTTTATATTATTATTTATTTATTTATTTTGATATTAATATAATAATAACAATAATAATAGAAGAGGGGTGGCGGGAGGGAGGGTGGACGGGAAAGAAAAGCCGGCGGCTGTTGGTGGTGCAATAGATTACCATGTCCGCGAATCTCATTAATATGCATGTGGATGTATGAATCTTGAAGAAAAATGAAAGAAAAAAAAAAAAAGAACGAGAAATAAAGCAAAGTAGAGATGAGGAGGTGGGACTTGTGAAATAAGAAAGCAAAGATAGTGGTAAAAAAGAAATTAAAGTGCTGATTTTTAGAGGTGGGTTGACAGATAGAAAAATGACCGGCCGAAGAACAAGCAGGAAAAAGAAATTCGAGAAGAAAAGAGAAATAAAAGAGAAAAAAAAACTTAAGAACAGAGGGGTAAGGATTCGTATAGATTAGTGTAACGAACCCCCACCCGAACGGATTCTTGAAAGTTTGCTCAGGATCTAAACGACGTTAGTCTCAGAGCTCTGATACCATAACAGAATAATAGAAAAAGATATTATATTGCATTGCTTTGATTGAATACAATAGTAGGCTATTTATACTAATAGTCATAATGTGAATATAATAATAACCATAATGAGATTGATTACAATCAATTATTTTCCTAATTTTCTATATCTAGAATATTCTGTCATTATCTCTAACACTCCCCCGCAATCACATGGTAGTGCAACGAACATGGTGATTGGCTCGCAATGAATGGCTTGAGTCCTGGGTGTCTGCGACAACTCTGCATATCAATCGGCATCAACTTCTTCTCAACTTGATATTGCTTGAATAAAAGCTGGTGGGATAGACCCTAACAAAAAAATACATTGAGGGATATACCCTAAAATAAAATTAAAAACACACGAGAGGGATTTACCCTTAAAAAAAACAATAAATTGAGGGATATACCCTAAAAAAAAATATAGAGCAAATCAAGTGAGTGAAAAGTCGAATTGCCGATGAAACAAGAAACAATTGAATTTGACCATGAGAAAGAAAGGGGCTTAGAAAAAGAAATTGATTGGGAGACCATCACCGTTAAACAAAATGAACTAGGTGTTGACGGGGTGGATCGACAATAATGACAGAAATTTTTATTTTTATATTATTTTTTATTTATTTATTTTGATATTAATATAATAATAACAATAATAATAGAAGAGGGGTGGCGGGAAGGAGGGTGGACGGGAAAGAAAAGCCGGCGGCTGTTGGTGGTGCAATAGATTACCATGTCCGCGAATCTCATTAATATGCATGTGGATGTATGAATCTTGAAGAAAAATGAAAGAAAAAAAAAAGAACGAGAAATAAAGCAAAGTAGAGATGAGGAGGTGGGACTTGTGAAATAAGAAAGCAAAGATAGTGGTAAAAAGAAATTAAAGTGCTGATTTTTAGAGGTGGGTTGACAGATAGAAAAATGACCGGCCGAAGAACAAGCAGGAAAAATAAATTCGAGAAGAAAAGAGAAATAAAAGAGAAAAAAAACTTAAGAACAGAGGGGTAAGGATTCGTATAGATTAGTGTAACGAACCCCCACCCGAACGGATTCTTGAAAGTTTGCTCAGGATCTAAACGACGTTAGTCTCAGAGCTCTGATACCATAACAGAATAATAGAAAAAGATATTGTATTGCATTGCTTTGATTGAATACAATAGTAGGCTATTTATACTAATAGTCATAATGTGAACATAATAATAACCATAATGAGATTGATTACAATCAATTATTTTCCTAATTTTCTATATCTAGAATATTCTGTCATTATCTCTAACAAGCATGAAAGCCCGTAAGGAAATAGACTATCAAAAGGGAGCTAAAGATGCCTCTGGGCAGACTATCTAGAGTTCTTGGTTAAATATTTCTAAAATAATATTGAAAGTAAAATACTAGAAAATAAATAGTATAAATAAAATACTGAAATGTTACGGGTAATACTGCTAAAACTATAATTAAGACTATCTCCAAAATAAGGAGCTTAAACTAATGTTGCTAATGTTACAGTTCTAATGTCACAACTGAAATTACTGAACTAGATGCAGACCGGATATACCGGCTCCGGCAATAATCTCACTTCTATTACCTATGAGTAGGGAACTCACATCTATTGCCCGTGAGTAGGGAACGCACATCTATTGTCCGTGAGTAGGGAGCTCACATCTATTACCCGTGAGTAGGGACTAGTGCCGGGGACTCTCGAGGGTTTTCACTGCAAACTGAAAACAAATAGGATGACATGAACCGTAGAATTTTTCTGATTGTCTATTTCTTCGTGTTTATACTTATCTAAAAATTACTTACAATTATTAACTACATTTTCTACAAATCATATTTCTAAAAAAATACTCATAAAATTCTAAAATACATATATTTCTATATTTATTCTACAAAGTTAAAATAAGTTCTCTAAAAATACTTATATCATATTTTATACTCTAAAATTTTAACTTCTAAATAACTTATCATATTTTGTATATACATTATTTCTAAAGGATTCTCACAACTCTTTCTTCACTCAAACTTACACTAAATCTACTAAAGAAATTTTCTTCGAAATACATATTTGTTAAAAATATGAAGTTTATGAGTCATATATTTTCTTTACACAAAAATCATATATTTACGGTTTTGACATAACATTTTATATATCAAACATAAATCGTGATAATACAAAACATTATTTCCTAATAACTTATTAGTTTTATGAAAAATCTAATAGTTACAATAAAAGTATTTTCACAGCCATTTTATAACTAAAATTATCCTGAAATTATTGATAAAATCACAATACATAATTAATATACAAAATCATATATAATTCATATTTCTTATGATTGTTTATAACATTATTCTTAATGTATATCCTAAGACCCAGTGTATACGAAATCATGAAATTTATATTCTAACTATAATATCAAAAAATTTGTTGGAAATCGCTAATGCTTTTTTGATGGACTTTCAACAAAGACCCACTATTACGGAGTCATCGGAGTAAAGGACCGAGCTATTAGAGATCGTGCAAAGAATCGGGAATCGTATCGAGCAAGGGTATCTTTCAGATAATGGGAAAATAGATTCTCATGCACTTCAATCTCTTGATCAGGCACTTAATGTTTGGAAGCAAATCTCTTTGGATGCAAACACCACATAACAAAACCAAAACAAATAGCAAGTCAATACGGATGGTTTTACTATGGTGACTAAAAGGAGGACAAGTAGAAAAGATTATGCAGCTATGTCTAAAGGGATTCCAACCCGTACCGAGTCTTCAAAATTGATAGTTAAAGATGTTTAACGGACTTTTTTGGAATATAAGAGGAGTGGGAAACCTCTCCTCGATACGACGACTGAAAAAATTGGTACGTACTTATAATTATCTTTTGTTGCTGTTATAGAACCGATGGTCACTACTCCTAACTATCTCAATAAGGTAAGATTAAAAATTGGCTTCAACTATGCGATCTCAAACCCAAACAACAAAATTTGGTTTTTTTGGACTATTGCCTCCTCATGGGACTTTGTTCGTAACTCATATCAGGGCATTCATTTGAAGTTTAATGATAGCATCCCTTTCATCATTTCGATTATCTATGCCAAATGCTCTAGACCAGAACGAGTGATGCTTTGGAATGAATTGAGGTTGATTTGCGATCTGAATATGCCTTCGTTAATTGGAGGTGATTTTAATGTTATACGTTACTTAGACGAATACAATGGACATGGACACCCAGATATTGGGGCCATGCAAGATTTAAATACATCTATCTCAGAGTGTGGTTTACAAGAGTCTACGGTTTTAGGGGGCATTTTGTTGAGTAGGTGTCCTAAACCCAATAGGGTTGGACCGGATCCGACCGGGTTGGGTCAATTACAGTCTATTTTAGTTCATGTAATAACTTTATTATGATTAATAAAAGCACTTTTGTTATTGTATATTTTTTATCTTCGTTTATTGAATATATATATATATATATATATATATATATATATATATATATATATATATATATATATATATATATATATATATATATATATATATATATATAGTAACGTCCCTAGTGTCAAACTGTGATAGAGAAATCATGATAATGATTATGGTTGATTAGATCTCTAATCGCTTTAATGAGTTTGATACATAAATGTCTCTAGTCGTATGTACTGTCAAATGGGACATAGATAGTATGATTAGACTAGCACGTATTAGATGTCTTCTATCTTATTGAAGATAGGGATAGATCTCGTCTATCGAAGTGTAGAGATGCTTGGACTGTACGTGGACGTGTATTAGAGAATGCGTACGTGGCTGACCCACTTACATTAAGTGTCGCACTTGTGACAGTTATGTAATTATCCTAAGGACCGGAGTCTTCATGGCATCACGGTGTGGATTGTCATGCTTTGACACTATTGAAATTTCCCCTAACTACGGGGCGATCATACGGTAGTGATTAGGTGTGATACTGAAGCATGCGGAGTATACATGTTTGTTCGTCCGGGAATCGTGTATCCTATGATTGGGAGTGAATATCCGAAGTGGCCTTCTTATAAGGAATGTCTAGCTCTCGAGAATCTTTGCAAAGTGGGAGTAAATGTGTTATTCCGAGAGAGCATGATATCCAGATTATAAGATACGATCGTTAATGTACTGACACTCGAGATACGATCGTTAGAATATTATTACAGCGATATGATTGTAACTTACACGGTAACTGTTTCACATGAAGGTCGTAGTCATTGCTTTTAACTCTTCCGATGCTTGGGGGTCACGGTATGTTGCTAGACGCTATCCCATGATCGTCAGGTATGAAGGACATTTTCATAATTTGCACTTTGTGTCTACGGCCAATATATTCGGAAGCCTATCGGGTCACACACATATGAACATCGAGTCGGATTAAAATGCGGTTATAGTTGATAACCAAATAAGGAAAGTTTATCTCAAGACTATAAAGATTATAGTGGTAAATTAATATGGTGGTATTTATTTATTATGAATAAATAAAATACAAGATATTGATTATAGATAAATTATATTAATTAAAGAATATTCCGGAAGCCAATTTGTTGGCATTTGGGGCGCCACATGTGAGTGTATAAGATACACTTGGATTGTGCAATTTAATTAATAAGATTACCATAATATTAATTGATTTTGGAAAAATAGATTTATGGTAATAAGATAAATATATTCAATATAAGATATTGGCAATATTTAGTTTTTATTAATATAAGATATTAAAATAAAAGAGATAAATCAATCAAAGTGATTTTTCTTATTTTATTGGGAAAATGTTTTTCTCTTTCATCTATCTTCTAGAAGCTAATCCCAATCAGTTTGGGAGAAGGAGGGGGCGCACCATACCTCTATATAAGAGGAGGTTGGCTAGCTCTTTTTGTACATTACAATTCCAAGAGCTACTAGTTCTTGAGTAGAAATATAGAGCTTCTAGTAGAGAGTTAGAGAGAGAGAAAATGGGCCGGTCTAGCAACCGGATTTTTCTGATAGCAATCCAAGGAGGATTCCGGCGAGGAGTTCGTGTGGATTATCAATAGAGGCTGGACACGTGGATGGCTTGCGCACAGTACTACTCTCCGTTGACGGTCAAAGCGACAATCTTATAGATCAACCAAGGTATATACCATCAAACTACTTAACGTGTTTATTGTATTAAACGAAGTCGATCTTGGGATAGGAAATCAAATTTTAAATTCCGTTGCGTTAAACTAGTGATTTCCTAACACATTTCTCCTGGGCTGGATATAGGCCTAATGGATATATTTAAAAAAAGCTTGATAGGATTTTGTTTAACACTCAGTGGAACTCTAATAGATCGTTTGAAATTCTTTCTTTAGCTCGCACTTGCTCTGACCACAAACCTATCATTTACTTGGAAAAACAAAGTCTTACCGGCCCAAAGCCTTTTCGCTTTCAGAAAATGTGGCTACACCGCTCGGATCTAAAATATGTCGTAGCAGCTAGCTGGAATGAACCTACACATGCTTCTGGCATGCTCGGTTTTATGCTCAAACTTAAAACCCTCCGCTCCCGTTTGAAACAGTGGAATGTAGAGTCTTTTGGGAACGTTCACGACAATGTTAAACTTGCAGAACTTGATGTTGGGACTAAAGAGAGTGCTTACGATCAAGATCCTTCACCTCAAAATAGATCCGATCTATCGCAAGCCCAAGCTAAATTACTACGCTTTTTAGCTGAGGAGGAAGATTTTGGGCGTAAAAAATATACCTATAAATGGTTTGTTGATGGTGACCGTAATACAAATTTCTTTCATCATAGTGTTCGTATTAATCAGCAACGCTTGTCTATTAGACGAATCAAAAATGGGGACGGTAATTGGCTTACTTCTTGGGATGATATCGGGGCTGAAGCATTGTCTTTCTTTTCCACCCTTTTATCGGATGATGGTCTTACTACTTCTGACGCGATGGATACTTGCTTAGAGTATATTCCTTCAATTATTGATGATGAAGTGAACAATGATCTTCTGGCAGAAGTTTCCATTGAGAAAATTCGTGCAGCTGTATGGGATATTGATCAAGACAGTGTTGCCGAGTCGGATGGTTTTTCTGGTGTTTTTTCCAGAAATTTATGGGATGTGATTCTGTTAGACCTTTTGGAAGCCGTGAAGGATTTCTTTGCAGGGAACCCTCTACCGAGAGCGATGGGATCTACCCTTATCAACCCCCTTCCAAAGAAGGAAGGGCCTACTACTTTTGCAGACTTTCGCCCTATTTCTCTTTGCACTTTCCTCAGCAAAATTTGCACCAAGGTTATCTCCTCTAGGTTGAAAATTTATTTATATCTTATTATCTCTTATGAGCAGTCTGCCTTTATGCAAGGAAAGGACATATCCGACAACATTTTATTTATGCAATAGATGGTACAACATATCCATAAAAAAACGGAAGGGCATAATATGATTTATAAACTCGATATTATGAAGGCTTTCGACAAAGTCTCCTGGATTTTCCTACGCATGCTTCTTCTTCAGTTTGGTTTTCATGAACATTTTGTCGGTCTCATTCCCAATAACCTTCAAGGTACGTGGTCCTTTGTTTTAATTAATGGTTCTCCTGTTGGTTTTTTTCCGTCTTCCCACGGCATCAAACAGGGTGATCCCTTGTCCCTTTATCTCTTCATTATAAGGAATGTCTAGCTCTCGAGAATTTTTGCAAAGTGGGAGTAAATGTGTTATTTCAAGAGAGCATGATATCCAAATTATAAGATACGATCGTTAATATATTGACACTCGAGATACGATCGTATGGATATTATTTCAACGATAGGATTGTAAGTTACACGGTAACTGCTTCACATGAAAGGTAGTAGTCATTGCTTTTGACTCTTCCGATTATTGGGGTTCACGGTGTGTTGCTAGACGCTATACCGTGATCGTTAGGTATGAAGGGCATTTTAGTAAATTGCACTTTGTGTCTACGGCCAACATATTCGGAAGCCTATCGGGTCTCACACATATGAACATCGAGTCGGATTAAAATGCGATTATAGTTGATAACCAAATAAGGAAAGTTTATCTCTGGACTATAAAGGTTATAGTGGTAAATTAATATGGTGGTATTTATTTATTATGAATAAATAAAATACAAGATATTAATTATACACAAATTATATTAATTAAAGAATATTCCGGAAGTCAATCTTTTGACTATTGGGGCGCCACATTTAAGTGTGTAAGATACACTCGGATTGTGCATTTTAATTAATAAGATTACCATAATATTAATATAAGATATTAATTGATTTTGGAAGAATAGATTTATGGTAATAAGATAATTATATTCAATATAAGATATTGGCAAAATTAATTATAATAAAAGAGATAAATCAATCTAGAAGATTTTCCTTATTTTATTGGGAAAATGTTTTCTTCTCTTCCACACATATGGGGCGCCACTTTTGACAATAAATAAGATGTGGGTGTCAAGCTATTTTGTACATAACAATTGCAAGAGCTCATAGTTCTTGTGTAAAATAGAGAGCAACCTATAGTGAGTTTGTGAGGGAGGAAAAAGGCCGGTCTAGCAACCGGAGTTTTCCAATAGCAATCCAAGGAGGATTCCGGCAAAGGGTTCGTGTGGATTAGCGATAGAGGCCGGACGCGTGGACGGCTTGCGCACTGAACTACTCTCCGTTGACGGTCAAATCGACGATCTTATAGATCATCAATTATAACCGTCAAACTACTTAACGTGTTTATTGCATTAAACGAAGAACGATCTAGAAAAAGGAAATCAAATTTTAAATTCCGCTGCGTTAAACTAGTGATTTCCTAACATTATGTATGCAGACGATCTTCTTATTTTCTGTAGAGGACTAATCCGTAATGTCCGTAAAAATTTTAAGTTCATTGATACTTACGAGCATGCTTCCGGGCAAAAGGTTAATCGGTAGAAAAGTTTTTACGTTATCTCTAAACGCTGTCCGACTACTTCAATCAGAAGAATATCCACTCTTACGAACATTCGCCACACTCAGTTACCCTTCACGTATCTTGGTTGTCCAATCTTTCAGGGGAGAGCTAAGCGTCACTACTTTCAGTTTTTGATTGATAAGATAAATAAATGGCTAGAAGGGTGGCAATCCCGCCTCCTTTCCCCTGGTGGAAGACTTATCCTAATTAAGCACATGCTGAGCTCAATACCTATACACACGATGGCTGCTCTACCTGCATCTGTTTTACACAACATCCACTCTATTTTTGCCAGCTTTTTCTGGGGGAATACGGGAGATTATCCTAAAAAACACTGGCGCGCTTGGGAAAGAATTTGTGGCCCTACTGAAGAAAATGGTTTGGGAATTCGTAATATTTTTTATGTTCAAAAGGCTTTTGCATTTAAGCTTTGGTGGAAATTTCGTAATAAACTTGGGATACGGGTTAAGAAGTTTGGCGATTATCCTTTCCCCGAGAAGATGCATACCTAGCGCACTATGAATATTGTTCATGACATCATGAACGATAATTTGAGGTGGTTTTTCTTGGGTGGTACATGTACTTGGGTTTGGAAGCCTACAAAAATGGCTTTTTTCCATCTCTTCTGCTTACAACCTTATCAGAGAAAAGAAACCTCATTTGCATGAAATGGGTATGATATGGAAGCCTAATATACCCTTGAAAATATCTATTTTTATGTGGCGCTTTGTCAATCGTCTCATGCCGATGCCGGGTGTCATTTGTCGTTTGGGTTTTGTTGGTCCTTATAAATGCCCTTTCTGCCAAAATGAAGACTTCACACACTATTTCTTCTGTTGGAAAGGTGTCCTAAACCCAATCGGGTTGGACCGGATCCGACCGGGTCGGGTCATTTACAGTCTATTTAGTTCATGTAATAACTTTATTATAATTAATAAAAGCACTTATGTTATTATATATTGTTTGTCTTCATATTATTTGTTGAATATATATAGTAACGTCCCTAGTATCGATCTGTGATAGAGAAACCATGATAGTGATTATGGTTGATGAGATCTCTAATCACTATAACAA
The DNA here is from genome assembly GCA_036785695.1 of Gentiana straminea. Classification (NCBI taxonomy): domain Eukaryota; kingdom Viridiplantae; phylum Streptophyta; class Magnoliopsida; order Gentianales; family Gentianaceae; genus Gentiana; species Gentiana straminea. The sequence goes on along the minus strand of JAVUPR010000514.1, from coordinate 7,307,658 downwards.
GGTTGGTACTTAAATGTCTCTAGTCTTATATATTATCAAATGGGACATTGATAGTATAATCAGACTAGCACGTATTGGATGTCTTATATCTTTTAGAAGATAGGGATAGATCTCGTCTATCAAAGTGTAGGGACACTTGGACTGTACGTGGACGTGTATTAGAGAATGCGTACGTTAGACTGACCCACTTACATTAAGTGTCACACTATGTGGCGGTTGTGTAATCATCCTTTTGACCGGAGTCTTCATGGCATCACGGTGTGGATTGTCACGCTTTGACGCTATTGAGATTTCTCCTAACCACGGGGCGATCATGCGTTAGTGATTGGGTATGATATTGAAGCATGCGGAGTATATATGATTGGTCGTCCGGGAATCGCGTATCCTATGATTGGGATCGAATATCCGAAATGGCCTTCTTATAAGGAATGTCTAGCTCTCGAGAATCTTTGCAAAGTGGGAGTAAATGTGTTATTCCGAGAGAGCATGATATCCAGATTATAAGATACGATCGTCAATGTATTGACACTCGAGATACGATCGTATGGATATTGTTACAGCGATAGGATTGTAAGTTACACGGTAACGCTTCACATGAAAGGTAGTAGTCATTGCTTTTGACTCTTCCGATGATTGGGGGTCACGGTGTGTTGCTAGACGCTATCCCGTGATCGTTAGGTATGAAGGGCATTTTAGTAAATTGCACTTTGTGTCTACGGCCAACATATTCGGAAGCCTATCGGGTCACACACGTATGAACATCGAGTCGGATTAAAATGCGGTTATAGTTAATAACCAAATAAGGAAAGTTTATCTCTAGACTATAAAGGTTATAGTGGTAAATTAATATGGTGGTATTTATTTATTATAAATAAATAAAATACAAGATATTAATTATATACATATTATATTAATTAAAGAATATTCCGGAAGTCAATTAATTGACTAATGGGGCGCCATTCTTGAGTGTGTAAGATACACTTGGATTGTGCACTTTAATTAATAATATTGCCATAATATTAATATAAGATATTAATTGATTTTGAAAATAGATTTATGGTAATAAGATAATTATAATCAATATAAGATATTGGCAAAATAAATTATAATTAAAGAGATAAATCAATCTAGTTGATTTTCCTTATTTTATTGGAAAAATGTTTTCTTCTCCTCCACACCATATGGGGCGCCCCAACCACAATATATAGGAGGTGGGTGTCAAGCTCTTTTGTAAATCACAATTGCAAGAGTTCATAATTCTTGTGTAAAATAGAGAGCTTTCCATAGTGAGTTTGTGAGGGAAGAAAAGGTCCGGTCTAGCAGCCGGAGTTTTTCCGATAGCAATCCAAGGAGGATTCCGGCAAGGGGTTCGTGTGGATTAGCGATAGAGGCCGGACACGTGGACGGCTTGCGCATTGAACTACTCTCCGTTGACGGTCAAAGCGACGATCTAGTAGATCATCAGGGTATAACCGTCAAACTACTTAACGTGTTTATTGCATTAAACGAAGAACGATCTAGAAAAGGAAATCAAATTTTAAATTCCGCTGCGTTAAACTAGTGATTTCCTAACAGTGGTATCAGAGACAGACTTCGAGCTTATGCAATAAACATAATTTAAATGCGTAGTATTTAATCAATAGATGCAAGATTTAAATTACGAAACGTTGAAACAAAAAAAAATAGGGTTTATGGGGGGCTCGGCCGACTGGCGGCGGCCTTCTCCCTCTGCGGCGGCGGCGGTGGCCCTTGGGCTGCCGTCTGTCGGTGTCCTCTTCCAATGGGGGAGATCGACCCTTTTCGTTTTGTGATATTTATTGTGCATAGATATCCGTTTGTTTAGTTGTGTCATATGGCCAACCAATGGTTCAAATAGTTTGGACCATTGGGAAACCATATGGCATATTGGCCTTTCCAAATTTTGATTTGGAATAGGCCTAGGCCCTTTCCAAATATTTGATTTGGAATAGGCCTAGGCCTAAGCCACTTCCAAAATTTTGATTTTGGAAAGTGGCCAGGCCTAAACCAAAACTATTTGGCATTTCCAAATATTAGATTTGGAATAGGCCTAGGCCTAGGCCACTTCTAAAATTTTGATTTTGGAAAGTGGCCAGGCCTAGACTAAAATAATTTGGCCTTTCCAAATATTTGATTTGGAATAGGCCTAGGCCCTTTTCAAATATTTGATTTGTAAAAGGCTGCCAGCTTGCGCCACTTCCAAAATTTTGATTTTGGAAAGTGGCCAGGCCTAAGCTAAATCTAGTTTTGGAAAGGAAACAAATATGAGACTTTATAATTTTAATTTTATATTTTGAATAGTTCAAATTTAATTAAAATTGAAATCGATTTAAAATTAAATGTTAATTTTAATTTTCGATTAAGTCATATAATTAGTTAAAAGTTATTTAATTATTTGGCGTGATAAAATAAAGACGCATGAGTAGTTAAAATTATAATTTAATCTTTTTCATAAGATAAAATTGTATGGATTAGATGTGTAGATATAATGTGATTATATGGACCCCAATTGATCATGGACTCGACCAATAGGATAGATGGGAATGTTTTCTTTATGTTGGTTTTTGAAAAATTGTCCTAGGCCGTTATGAAGAACGTGACCTAGTTTACTTTTTGCAATTATCCCATTCCCGTTAGCCCCCCCCCCCCCCCCCCCCGTGTGCGGCGGGTGTAATTATTTATTATGTAACAAGAATGGAGCAAGAAGTTGAAGACCAATGAGAGATAAAGAATCCATTGGCGTACAACAATAAAGATCCTATTGACGGTTGCAGATACCCTTAGTTTGCGATCCGCGGTTTCGTCAGTTTGTATTCGAAACCGCACCTAGGAAAAGTCCATGATCATACCGGTTATTTTGTGCGCGGAATGTTGTGTATGTTTTACTTTATATGATATCGTAGTAATATGCACATAGTAGATGAGACCATAATTAAACCAAATTAATTAAGTGAATTAATTTAAAATTATTCCCACGCCAAAAATCGAGCTAAAATTGTCTCCCGATATTATAATGACGGTGAAGAGCCTTTGTTCGGATCCAACTGATCGACCACCGTCGGGAGTTGACTTACCACGGGTATATCGTTATTATCGAGATATGATCGTCACGAGATCTCATGAATATCGGGTTATGACTCGACTGAAGTCTTTCGGAGATTGGCCACCGTCAGGGCCGTCTGACTTTAGAGACAAGGGGTTGACTGCCACATAGAGATGCGGACTGTCAAAGAGTTGACCGATCAACCAGGGAGTCGCATATGATGCGACTGGTAGGAGTACCTACCTTTCGAAATTGCCGAGATTGATCGACCACCGTCGGGGATTAAGGCGACTAGATTGGATCCCAGCCACTAAAGAATTAGTCAAATTCTTGAAAGCCAATTGGGAATAGTTGGCTAGTGGGAGTAAAACCTTAGGAGATTTTTTAGTGCAAGTTTAGGGTTTTACATACATGAATTTTACTTATTCAATCTTTATTTATTGTTGTAGAAAAATGTCGAACAAATTGAACCTCCGTTTTATCATCGAAAACAAGCTTGACGAAACTAATTTTCTCGATTGGGAAAGAAACCTCAAAATCGTTTTGAGGCACGAGAAGATTGGCTATGTCTTGGACGAGGCCCTACCGGAAAAGCCCGCTAAGGGTTCGGCTGCAGATGTTGTCGAGAAGTACAACAAGCACCGTTTCGACAAGATGCGATGCTACATGTATCATGCTTGCTTCTATGACACCTGAACTGCAGAAACAGCATGAGTCTATGGACGCCTACTCTATTATGGTCCACCTGAAGGAACTTTATGCGTCTCAGTCTCGCACTGAGAGGTACGAGGTCTCGAAGGCCCTGTTTAGTTGTAAGATGGCATTTGGGACTGCTGTAGGGTCACACGTGCTTAAAATGATCGGGTACATAGAGAGGCTTGGGAAGCTGGGCCACAAGTTGGAACGAGAGTTGAGTATTGACTTCATTCTGCAATCTTTACCTGATTCATTCTCGCAGTTCGTGATGAACTATCACATGAACAAGATAGATTGCTCCTTGCGAAGTTATTGAACATGTTGAAGACTGCAGAGGGCACTGTGGGGAAGCGAAAGCAAGTGTTGCTAGTCACTTCAAGCAAGGGCAAGGCAAAAGCCCAAAAAAAGTCCAAGAAGGCGAAGGCTGCACCTAAGCCAACGCCTAAGATAGCAAAAGACAAATCCAAGGATGCTTGCTTCCATTGCGGTGAGACCGGACATTGGAGGAGAAACTGCAAGGGCTTCTTGAGTACCAAGAAGAAGCATTCTGATGCTTCGACTTCGGTATATTTATGATTGAGATCAACATTACTTCTTCTAAGTCTAACCACCGGTATTAGATACTTGGTTGTGGTTCTCATATTTGTACGAATATGCGGGCACTAAGAAGAACTAGAGATCTGAAGAAAGGAGAGGTGGACCTACGCGTTGGAAATGGAGCAAGTGTTGCTGCACTAGCCGTAGGAGTTTATTTTCTTTCATTGCCCAGTGGGCTAGTACTAGAACTCAATAACTGTTATTTTGTTCCTGCTCTTACGAAGAGCATTATTTCTATTTCTGCATTAGATATTGATGGATTTTCATTTACGTTTGAGAATAAATGTTGTTCTTTTTCACGTGATGGAATCTTTTATGGTACTGGCATACTTAGCAATGGTCTCTACATATTAGATATGAATGTTGACGTACTTAATATAAATAACAAGAAAGCCAAAACAAATGACTTGAATGAATCCTACTTATGGCATTGTAGACTTGGTCATATAAATAAGAATCGCATTTCCAAACTCCATAAAGATGGAATGTTGGATCAATTCGATTACGAATCATTTGATACATGCGAAGCTTGTTTACTTGGCAAGATGACAAAGTCACCTTCTAGTGGCAAAGGGATAAGATCCAATGAATTGCTTGAGCTCATACATACTGATGTATGTGGCCCAATGTCAATTTCAAGCCAAAGGAGGATACTCTTATTTTATCACTTTCACTGATGACCATTCTCGCTATGGTTATATATACTTAATGAAGTATAAGTCTGAAGCCTTTGAAAAGTTCAAGGAATTCAGAAGTGAAGTGGAGAAACAACTAGGTAAAGAAATCAAAACACTTCGATCTGATCGAGGTGGAGAATACCTAGATGGAGAGTTTCAAGATTATTTGAAGGAGAATGGGATTATACCCGAATGGACCCCTCCCGGGACGCCACAGATGAATGGCGTGTCTGAGAGGAGGAACCGCACCTTGTGAGACATGGTACGATCCATGATGAGCTACGCAGTTCTTCCAAAATCCTTTTGGGGGTATGCTCTTGAAACCGCATCCTACACACTGAACCGAGTTCCATCAAAGACGGTCGAGTCCACTCCCTATGAAGTGTTCAAAGGGAAGAAACCAACACTAGGTTACATGAAGCCTTGGGGATGCCCCGTCTATGTGAAACGGACCATGCCTGACAAATTGGAACCTAGATCTGACAAATGTCTATTTGTGGGTTATCCTAGGGAAACCAAATGGTACCAATTTTACCACCCTGAGGAACAAAAGGTGTTTGTTGCCAGGACTGGCCACTTTCTGGAGAAAGAGTTTATTCTGGATAGGGTCAGTGGTCGTAAAATTGATCTTGAAGAAATTCGAGAACCACTTACGGACAACAGTCCGTTGATGGAAGTAGAGGATACACCACATATAAATGTGGCGCCACCCTCTACCGTAGACACACTAGCACCTCGAAGATCCACCAGGGAACGCCGTGAACCCGAAGGTACACAGGCGTGTATCTCATGGAAGATGAGGACCCTAGAACTTATGAGGAAGTGATGTTAAGGCATGACAAAGAGAAATGGCTGGAAGCCATGAATTCTGAAATGGAATCCATGAAAGACAACCAAGTTTGGAACTTAGTTGATCCGCCTGAGTGAATAGTTCCCATAGGGTGCAAATGGGTCTTTAAGAGAAAGACCGACATGGACGGTAACGTGACTACCTACAAGGCTAGGTTAGTGGCAAAAGGATATAAGCAAAGACAAGGAGTTGACTATGACGAAACCTTTTCGTCGGTTGCCATGTTAAAATCCATTAGAATTTTGCTCGCTATTGCAGCATACCATGATTACGAAATCTGGCAGATGGATGTGAAAACAGCTTTCCTTAACGGGAACCTGTCTGAGGAAGTGTATATGACACAGCCTGAGGGTTTCACAACCAATGACGCTGGGATGGTATGTAAACTGCAAAGATCCATTTATGGATTAAAGCAAGCTTCTCGGAGTTGGAATCTTCGCTTTGATGAGATAATCAAACAGTTTGATTTCATCAAGAACGAAGATGAGCCCTGTGTTTACAAGAAGGTTAGTGGGAGTGCCATTGTGTTCTTAGTGCTTTATGTAGATGACATATTGCTCATAGGGAATGATGTGCCTATGTTACAATCGTCAAAGCTTGGTTATCCAAGAACTTCTCTATGAAGGACTTGGGTGATGCAGCCTATATTCTAGGAATAAAGATCTATAGAGATAGATCTAAAAGGTTGCTTGGTATGTCGCAGTCCACCTATATAGACAAGATGCTGAAGAGATTCAGCATGGAGCAGTCCAAGAAAGGATTGCTGCCCATGTCACATGGGGTCTACCTGTGGAAAGGAATGAGTCCTAAGACGGAGGAGGAAAGGGCACAAATGAGTAAAGTCCCTTATGCTTCGGCAATCGAGTCTATCATGTATGCCATGTTATGCACAAGACCAGACGTATCGTACCCTCTTAGTATGACTAGCAGGTACCAGTCCAATCCAGGTGAAGGTCACTGGATTGCTGTCAAGAACATCCTTAAGTACATGAGACATACTAGGGATATGTTCCTGGTTTTCGGGAATAATGATTTAGTATTACGAGGTTACACAGATGCCAGTTTCCAAACTGACAAGGATGGCTTTAAGTCACAATCTGGATTTGTTTTCACGCTTAACAGCGGAGCAGTGAGCTGGAAGAGTTCCAAGCATGAGACTACTGCAGACTCTACAACGGAAGCCGAATACATAGCAGCCTCGGAGGCAGCAAAGGAAGCAGTTTGGATGAAGAAGTTCATTACGGAACTTGGTGTGGTTCCCTCCATTGAAGGTCCAGTGCCTCTGTACTGTGATAATAATGGAGCGATATCTCGGTCTAAGGAACCAAGGTCTCATCAGAAGTCCAAACATGTGCTACGGTGCTATCACTTGATTAGAGAGATAGTAGATAGAGGAGATGTAAAGATAGAGAAAGTCCACACGGATGATAACATAGGCGATCCGTTAACCAAGGCATTGTCTCAAGCTAAGCATGAGAAACATGTTCACTTGCACGGGCTTAGGCATATGGGTGATTGGCTTTAGGCCAAGTGGGAGATTGTTGGAAAGGTGTCCTAAACCCAATCGGGTTGGACCGGATCCTAACGGGTCGGGTCATTTACAGTCTATTTAGTTCATGTAATAATTTTATTATAATTAATAAAAGCACTTATGTTATTATATATTGTTTGTCTTTATATTATTTGTTGAATATATATAGTAACGTCCCTAGTATCGATTTGTGATAGAGAAACCATGATAGTGATTATGGTTGATGAGATCTCTAATCACTATAACAAGGTTGGTACTTAAATGTCTCTAGTCTTATATATTATCAAATGGGACATTGATAGTATAATCAGACTAGCATGTATTGGATGTCTTCTATCTTTTAGAAGATAGGGATAGATCTCGTCTATCAAAGTGTAGGGACACTTGGACTGTACGTGGACGTGTATTAGAGAATGCGTACGTTAGACTGATCCACTTACATTAAGTGTCACACTATGTGGCGGTTGTGTAATTATCCTTTTGACCGGAGTCTTCATGGCATCACGGTGTGGATTGTCATGCTTTGACGCTATTGAGATTTCTCCTAACCACGGGGCGATCATGCGGTAGTGATTGGGTATGATATTGAAGCATGCGGAGTATACATGATTGGTCGTCCGGGAATCGCGTATCCTATGATTGGGATCGAATATCCGAAATGGCCTTCTTATAAGGAATGTCTAGCTCTCGAGAATCTTTGCAAAGTGGGAGTAAATGTGTTATTCCGAGAGAGCATGATATCCAGTTATAAGATACGATCGTCAATGTATTGACACTCGAGATACGATCGTATGGATATTGTTACAGCGATAGGATTGTAAGTTACACGGTAACTTCTTCACATGAAAGGTAGTAGTCATTGCTTTTGACTCTTCCGATGATTGGGGGTCACGGTGTGTTGCTAGACGCTATCCCGTGATCGTTAGGTATGAAGGGCATTTTAGTAAATTGCACTTTGTGTCTACGGCCAACATATTCGGAAGCCTATCGGGTCACACACATATGAACATCGAGTCGGATTAAAATGCGGTTATAGTTAATAACCAAATAAGGAAAGTTTATCTCTAGACTATAAAGGTTATAGTGGTATTTATTTATTATGAATAAATAAAATACAAGATATTAATTATATACATATTATATTAATTAAAGAATATTCCGGAAGTCAATTAGTTGACTAATGGGGCGCCATTCTTGAGTGTGTAAGATACACTTGGATTGTGCACTTTAATTAATAATATTGCCATATTATTAATATAAGATATTAATTGATTTTGAAAATAAATTTATGGTAATAAGATAATTATAATCAATATAAGATATTGGCAAAATAAATTATAATTAAAGAGATAAATCAATCTAGTTGATTTTCCTTATTTTATTGGAAAAAGGTTTTCTTCTGCTCCACACCATATGGGGCGCCCCAACCACTATATATAGGAGGTGGGTGTCAAGCTCTTTTGTACATCACAATTGCAAGAGTTCATAATTCTTGTGTAAAATAGAGAGCTTTCCATAGTGAGTTTGTGAGGGAAGAAAAGGTCCGGTCTAGCAGCCGGAGTTTTTCCGATAGCAATCCAAGGAGGATTCCGGCAAGGGGTTCGTGTGGATTAGCGATAGAGGCCGGACGCGTGGACGGCTTGCGCATTGAACTACTCTCCGTTGACGGTCAAAGCGACGATCTAGTAGATCATCAAGGTATAACCATCAAACTACGTAACGTGTTTATTGTATTAAACGAAGAACGATCTAGAAAAGGAAATCAAATTTTAAATTCCGCTGCGTTAAACTAGTGATTTCCTAACATCTTCCTCCATTGTGATTTTGCTACAGATGTTTGGCGGTTCTTCCAAACATCGCTTGGTTGCTATGTTAACACGGAAGACTTAAAACATGTCTTTTGGGGCTGGTAGGATAATCACTCTACGGGGGCTGTACAAATTGTGAACTCTTATATCCCCACTTTTGTTTGTTGGGAACTATGGAAGGTGCGAAACACATTTATTTTTGAAGGTATATTTGATACTCCACAAAAAGTGATTTACTCTATTATCCGAAATCTATCCATGGCCTTCTTTCAAAAACCCAGTTGTCGTATGGATTACAAAGATGATGTTCTTATGCATCTTGGCATCTTTAAGCAGTTCTCTTCAAAACCTAAAAAAATCCCAATTACACTCAAATGGATGCCCCCTCCTACGAATTATTTTAAGCTTAACTCGGATGGTTTTTCACTCAATAATCCTGGTGACTCATGTAGTGGTTTCATTATTCGCAATGATCAAGGCAGTTTGGTTTATGCTTACTCTGCTTTTCTTATGACCGCCAACAGCTTTGAAGCTGAAATCAAAGCTCTTTACTATGGAGTGGAATTTTGGCTAAAAATAGTATTTTTCCTCTTATAGTGGAAACGGATTCTTTGGTTCTCTATTCCATTCTACATGATGATAAGCCTTTTTCTTGGCAGCATTACGATTTTCTTTACCAAACTCGTCAGATTATTCAAGCGCATGGTTATACCGTTCAGCATACCTACAGAGAAGCAAACACATGGCAGACTTCTTGGCCAAGTCCTCAAGTTCTTCTGGATTATCCTATCAATATGATAGCCACACACCTATTCCATTGGATTTACGCCTTCTTATATATCGTGATAGACTTGGTTTGCCTTCTATTCGTTTGGTCAAACAACGATGACTTACTAGGAAGCACTCTTCAATGTTTTGAAGAGTGCAAACCAGGTTGTTTCTATACCTACTATGCCTTACTATTTTGCTTCGGATTTCTATGGCCTATCACCGTGGTTTGTTACAGGAGAACAATTTTAAGTTTGCAGAATGGCTCAAATCTTGGAGTGCCAACTCAATTTGTTGCATTCATCTGGCTGTCATCTCTAACACCACTCAGCGGAACATCATATTGAATTGGAATGTCACATGGAGTATTTGTTTTGAAGCACCCTTCAATCTTTTGAAGGGTGCAAACCAAGCGTCTTGGAAGCTTGCCACTTCAAACATCCTTGACACTAGCGTGATGATAGCTATCTTTTTTTGAGACAGCACATGCCGAGCACAAGCCGATTTTCTTTTGTTATTATTTGCATTCTCAGTGTATATACAGGGGTTTTTATTTAGGTTAAAGGTCGTAAGTACGGGTTTTAATCTAAAATGGTTGAGAAGGACAAACAGGTAGTAACACATGTACAAAAATGTAGTAACACATGTAGTGACTGTCCTTCTCAACCATTTAAGTTTAAAACATGTCCTTATGGACTCTGACCCCTTTTTATTTTTTATTTTGGAAGCATAGGGTGTTGTACTCTTTCCTATGCATAAGATTTTCCCACATCGGGTTTGCCAAAAAAATAGGTTTTAAGGAGGCAGGGCTTTTGTTGGACTTATTATTAAGTTTTAGTGATGAGTGTCAGACTAGCTGTTATAGAGCAAAGGCAAAAAGATGTCTAGATCAAATGTATAGGCTTATTAGAGTTTAATCTTTGTATAGGTTTGATCAAACAAGCACTATAATTGGTCAGCTGACTTTCATCAGCAGACCTGTCTATATCAGTAGGGTACCTATGTCAGTAGACTAGTTTAGGAACCTGTTGAAGACTGAAGGCTGAGGGCTCAAACTCAGTTATTAACGGCTAAGGGATCAAACTTAGTATTTAAAGTCAAGGATATGGAATCGGAATTTAGGGAAGTCTGTGATGACCTAAACTGATTACATATACCTTGTGTACAATGTCTAAGTTCCATAAGTTAAGTGGTGATTGGAACTTAGTTATGATCAAAATGGTGTAATCTAACTTCATAATAAAAAGTTAGATATTAGAAAAGTCAGCTGCAGTGTGTTTTAGACACAACAACTTTGGATTAGCTGACTGATATGTATTTCAACAGACTTACATTCACAGGAACCTACTGAACATATATTTCGTTTTAATCAAATGTTACATTGGAAGATTACGAGGATAAGGACAGATATCAACTCTTGATTCTGTCAACAAATCAATGGCTAAGATTAAATGGACGTTGGAAAGAAACAGAGGGTTAACCAATGGATACAAGTTCGGGTGGACAGTCTGAAATCTGACAAAAAGTAAACTGACAGTGTCGGTACTATGTACAGGGACAGAATGCAAGTCATGAAAGGGACAAATCTAAAACGGCTAAGTTTGAATTTCAAACATAAGTCACATGGATTCTCACCTATAAATAGATGACCCCTGATACAGAAACAAGTGATGATTTTTGAGAGAAAAACAACAGATAATCTTGAGCTTCAGATTCTTATCAAGAGGTCACCCTGCTGACCCTACTGAACTTAAAGCTACTGATCCAGTAAAACTTCTTCAAGTGTAATCTGTTATCAAGCTACATCAAGTTTACACACTTGAAGATTTCAAGCTGCTGATCATATCATCTTGATCAAGCTGCTGAAATCTGAATCATTTACTTGATTCAAACTTTCTTTTACAAGAAACCTGCTGAAGACAGTGAAGCATCTTAGGGTGTCAAGGACTGTTGTTTGTGGTGGAGCTGGTGAAGAGGCAATCCTAACCTTCAAGGACCAGTGGAAGACTTTGGAGCAAAGAATCCTACCTGTTCAAAGTGTTCAGTTTGTGAAGCCATAGTTATTGGTGAAGGACAAACAACTTAGGGATTTTTGTAACTGCTACCTCAAGGATCTCTAGTGAATTACCTCCAACATCACAGAAGAAGAGTGGACTGACAGGATTACACCACCTTGAACCACTATAAAAATTGCCTACTTACTTTCTGCATTTACATTCTGTATTAGTAAATTTAGTACATCAATCTACTGAAACTAGCAACTGAATCACACACATACACTACTGAGTATCTAATACTTGGTATCATATTTTAACAACAAGTAATAAGGCTTAATTTGAATATATTCCGCTGCAACAAATTCAGTAAAATCAACGATAGCGGACTGCGAGTGTCGGCGGACTGCGAGCATTCGGCGGTGGCCGCGAACTTGCTTTGAGTTTGTTAACTCCAAAAGTTTTAAGGGTTAAGTTTATTCAACCCCCCCCCCCCCCCTAAACTTAACCAAAGCCTTTTCAAGGGACCAACAGCTTTGCTTCGTCTACATAATTTGGTATAAGGAGAGGGCCAGGATACGGCTTTGTAACGAAACCTTTCTTTTTCTTTTAATAAAAAGCTTCGTTCATTAAAAAAAAAAACTTGCTAGTTAGTGAATAAGATAGATAGATAGAAGGGAATAAAGTGGAGGAAGTGGAAAAGAGGAGTTAAATGGTGACTTCATGAGGAGTTAAAACGAGGAGTTAATCGGTGACTAATGAGGAGTTAAATTCATGAAAAGTAATTTTTTTTATTTTTACTTCAAGGTTTAAGCTAAAAAAACTTATTATTCCAATTCTAATTGTTGATTAATCAATTAAAATAAATAAATAAATTTGCTTTTTAAGTATGAGCTAAAAGTTATATGGGTCGTGACATGAATGATGCTATAGGGTTTAATTAGTGAAAAATAAATATTATTCCTGCCCTAAAATAATAAGAATTGTAGGGGCGGTTTTCATACAGATTATGAAAATAAATGAATGTTATAAAGAAATGACTAGAGTGCGTGTAACGATCTGATCCGGTTTTAACAAACACATAAACAACAACCCCCCCCCCCCCCCCCCCTCCCCCCTCCTTAAAAATTCTAAACAGGCTGGATCCATGATTTAGGATTTAGGATTTAGGATTAGGATATCCTAACAATTGATTCAATAATGGTTCAAAATGACAGGAAAATATAGTAAGATAATAAAGCTCAAAGCTCAAAGCATTTCACTAATAATGGCTCATAAACCTCAATAATCAACTATATAAGATTAGTTTTCTAATCTAAGTTGTACTTGTGGCAATAGTTCAGTAGTTTTTAAGTAGTTTTGTTCGTCCAAATCACGGATCTTCCTTATCTTTTATGCTCATAATTGAGATATGTCACATAATGTAAAAATCTCTAATCTTCTATCTTTTGATGACATGAAAATATACGATTTATTATGTTACATTTAATTTTAATTTGATGTTTGATTCTGTATGACAGTTGTTGATAGGTCAATGGAGAAAGTCTATCAATATTGCTAAGACAAATTTTGGTATTGTCTGAGCAAAATAATTGATAATACAAAGTTGATGTGTTTTGAATTGCCCTGATAATACCACTTTTAGCTCTGATAATATTAGTGCTCATGAAGAAAATATAGTCATTTCGAGCGATTATAAGTTGTATGTGCAACTTATGTAGGCATTTTTTTAATAGGAGGCCAATGCAGAAACAAGGGGCATAGTGTGAGGTTTTTAGCACAAATTTTACGATGATCATTCCAAAAAAAATAAAATTACACACATGCATCCATATATTGACAAGTGTCCTTAACCATATTATTATTGGCCATTGTAAAATTTCACATAGAATATTATACATCATAAAATCCGAATAAAATATTTTATACTCGAGCATGACCATATATTATACATCATAAAATCCGAACGTTCTCGTGTAGTTTCTTAGAAGAAGGAAAAATCCTTCCCCAACCTCTCTTTCCTCCTCCATTGCAACCCGTCCCCTTCCCTGCCTTTTCCTCACCCTCCCTTCCTTCCTAAGATTCTTCGACATTCTTGATAATATCCTTCCATTTGAGCCTTCAAGATACAGATCGATAGGAGAGATTTGTTCAAATTAAGTTTGACCGCACATCTCAAATAATAGATAGTGCAAACTTAAGTGTTTTTTCGTGGATTCCACAGAAGTCTACAGATTGTTTGAAGAATACCTATAACATAAGTCATTTCGGGTTTGGTCAATAAGGTATTGGCCAAGTGGTCGATATTGAGATCTCAAGATCAGGAAATTCAGAGTTCGAGCCTTATTCAAGTAGAGTATGTGAGTTATATTCGTAGAATTCCCAAATTTGGAATAGAACTTCCATTTTGCTTCCAAGTATAACATCAACAAAGACCAACTTGTGATTTTGATATATTTTATTCAAATCACAACTACACTCCTGTGCTATCCATCCCTTTTGGCTTCATAGTGGGTACTTTTTGGAAACAAAAATTATTGAAAGATGCCAATAGTTACAATGAGCAATAGCTTAAAGAGTGGGTGCTTTTCGAAAACCAAAATTATTGGCCAAAGATGCGTACATATCTAAACACTATTATTCATAATAATAATAAGCATTAGTTTACAGAAACCAAATAAAGTGTTTTTCTATTAAAAGTTTCAAGTAGTATTTATGAGTGGGTGACCTACTATGGTATAAAGCTTGGATCTAAACAATTGAGAGAATCTTTTGATTGAAATAACTATCTCATAGTTTAGTTTTCATTTTAAATTTGTGACAGATGAGTTTTATATGAAGAATGAATAATGTTGAATTATTATATCTTTCAAAAATTTAAACTGATTGAAAAATAAATAATTAATATATTATATATCTCAATATATAAGAAAGGAGAAGGGAGAAGGGAGAAGGGAGAAGGGAGAAGGGAGAAGGGAGAAGGGAGAGAGACCCAACACTTGAAAGTATAGTTTGCGTTATAAAGCGCCCTTAGTCGCAAAAGAATATCATCGAGCAGAAGGTGCTGACCATCATGAGATGTTTAGTCCGGTGGTTAAACCAATTACCATTCCTCTTGCTCTCTCTTATTATTGCTAACAATTGGACCATTCGCCACGTAGACAATTAATACCTTAATTTTTACATAGTCACGTGGCTGAAAGTGTGTTTATGCCGCAACCTACGGGGTTTGTTCATACTCAATTTCCTAATTATGTTTGCCGCTTCAAACTCAATCTGTATGGCATGCATCAAGCCCATGGCGCTTGGTTATCATGCTTCACTCATGTGTTTGTTTGTTCGGCTTTCAATTTTGAAAAGCATGTACATCTCTTCATAGCAATCATTCTGACACCAATCGCATTTATCTGCCAATCTATGCAGATGACATCATCTTCTCAAACACCTCAACTATTTTTATTCAACAAGTCATCATGCATCTCGCGCAACATATTTTAGGTAAAGATTGTGGTCATTTTTACTTCTTTCTCAGCATTGAAGCACTCTACACACCAGATGATCTATTTCTTAGTCAACAAAAGTACATTCTACTTTTTCTTCGGAGAACAAATATGGACAAGGCTAAACCATGTACAACTCCTATGGAAAGCTATAGTCGGCATCAACAACATAGCAGACTATCGTTCACGGATGCTTCTATATACCGTATCATTGTTGGTGGTCTTCAATATCTCAATTACAGTCGCACCCATATTGCATTCATTGTTCATAAAGTAAGCAAATACATGCACACTCCCTCTGAGAACCATTGGATTGCAGTTAAAAGAATCTTATGTTATCTCAAGCATACAATTATCAAGGGTATTCAGTTGTCTCGCACTTCCACTCTCTCTATATAGACTTATTCTGATGTTGACTGGGCTACTAATCTTGATGATCGTCGGTCTGTAGGAGCTTGTTGCATTTTTCTTGGTAACAATTTATTTAATTGTCACACAAAACGGCAACAGATGGTTTCTAAAAGTAGTATTGAAGCAAAGTGTAAGTCCCGCTCTAATATTGGCAGAAGTGCAATGGGTTTGCAGTCTTCATCATGACATGCATATCACATTCTCCACACCATCCACTCTCTAGTGTGGCAACATTGATGCTACGTATCTTGCTGCTAATTCAATTTTACATGTTTGTACTAAGCCCATAAATATTGACTTTCATCATATTCGAGAACTTGTTGCTATCAAGAAGCTGCATATTGCCTTTGTTTCTTCTAAGGATCACTTAGTAGATTGTTTACGACTAATTTTGTGGTTTATATCGAGTTATTCCGTAACAATATCTTCCGTGTTTTAGTGTTTTTTATAGAAAATCACTTGCTAAAAGGATAAATTGGAAGAATGGGTTTAGAATTTATTAAAGTGTGAAAATCGAGCTATTTATGTGGTTTATTAGTCATTTTCTATCTATATATATATTTCTACAGTTTGCATGTTTTTACCCCCTTGTAGATATACATTTTTCGAGCTAAAAAGAGGATTAAATGGTGTCAATGATCGAGTTTATACGAAGGAAAAGAGATAAAGGGGAAGTCGGTTGAAGATAAAGATGAGAAAATCACTTTTTGACCAAGTTGAACGCACGTTTGATGTAGCGTCCATCGGATGGCGTCCTATTCCGGATCGGCGTCCGAAGGAGATTTTTGATTCGAGTTTGATGATTTTTAGTGAACGAGCGTCGATTTTGTATAGGACGGACGTCCAAGAAGACTCGGCCCGACTCGATAAATTCTACACGCATCCGGACGGGCGTCCAATAGCCGACCTAACCCTAGCCGCCTTAAAAATCTATAAATAGCAGCGCATTCTAAACCTTAAAATCAGACTTTTACACACCAAAAAACCACACAGCAGCCGCATATCCAAAAGAGCTAACAAGGAGATGAACTCTTCCATCCCAACAATCATGATCACCAACATGATTGTTGGCTAAGCAATTCACGGTGGGACAACGGAGGAAACCAATCAACAACTACACCAACTAGAGGATTTTTAGCTATATCTTAGTGAGTTAAATTTATGATTTTTCATCAATTGAATGTTGTGATTAATCGTTTATGTTTTATTGAATCGAGAGATCGATGAAACTATCTTTTTGATTGAATTTATATGAGAATATTGTTCAAGCTTTGATCTTTTCAATTGATGCAATTAATTGTAATTCAAGAGATTGTTTATGATTAATTGAGTAGAGTATTGGAGACAATCTCAAGATCGTGTTATACATGCTAGTTTAGTTTTGCTTGAGAAAGAAAACGAAACCCTAGAAATTGATTAAAGAGATTTAGTCGAAATCGTGATTTGATCATTACTAAAAACCGTATTTTTAGCTCACAATCTAGTTGGGGTTGGTTGGTTGATTGGTGGATTCTCGTTGCCTTGCCGTTTCTTTTAATTATTTGATAAACCAATTCGTTCATATCAACTTTTGTTGCTAAGTTTAGTTATTTTTAAAACCCTAGTTTTTACCTGCTGTTTTCTGCATATTTGCTGTTTTTAGATCGTTATTGGACGCCCGTCCACCTTAAGTGAACGCCCGTCCAGTGTCGTTTTTGTTCTATTTTCTCGCTATTTTCTCGTTTCTAGTCATAGTTTCTAGATTATAGTTAATACATACCTTAGTTTTAGATAATAATTTGTGACATAATCGATACAATAACTGTACTTAATCCGATAAACGTTCGATTCCCTTAGGACGACCCGTTAACATCCTTTACTACGAACCTTATACTTGGGGTGTTTCGGTTTATAAATTTAAAACGAGTTTTCACCGAACAAGTTTTTGGCGCCGTTGCCGGGGAATCGGTAACGGTTGTCGGATTCTTCGTAGTGCAGTTTTCTGTGTCGGCAGTATTTTGGCCATAACTTTCGGCTCGAGTGTCCGTTTGGCGCGCATGACCCCAATTCGGAAAGCTCGTTCCGACGCCGACGACGTGATGAACGGCCAAAGGCCGTTCAACACCGTTTTCGAGGTCAAAATCTGCTGTTTTCCCTTCCATTTTAGCCCTAGAAGATTTCAACACGTTTTTTTTTCATCGTCTTAGTGTTTTTCCTGTTTTTAAGTTTTTCGTAGGTAGGTTTCTTTTCCTGTTTCTATTTCTTTTCTAAATTAAAAAAAATAAAAATAAAAAAATAAAAAAAATACAAAAACTTTCGAACGAGCGTTCACTCATACTGAACGCCCGTCTACCCCCAATTTGTCTTCTGAATGCTAGTTCAGTGACATGAACGAGCGTTCACCTCCAGAATTTCCCCTGAACCAGCGTCTACTCATACTGAACGCCGGTTCAATCTCTTTCTAAACCTCTCTCTTCTCTCTTCTCTCTTTCTAAACCTCTAAACCCTCTAATCTTCCTACATTCATTCTCATCAACCCTAAGGTTGATTTCCTCTGTTCTGCTCTTCTGGTTTATGCAAACCAGGAGTAAGAAGGGACCTCTTATCTTTAATCCTGAACCTGAGCGATCTATTCTCAGGAGAAAGCTCTTCCCTAATCCAGACATTATGGCTAACGAACTTCCAAATCCAGATCCTCAAGCCCAAATGAATATGATCCTTCAACGGATGCGAGCAATACAACAACAACGAATCAACAAGTTTGGGATAAATAATCAATTTCAACGGTTCCATCGAACCGGCTAAACCAATTAAATCAAGACCCCTATGCTCCCTATCTTGACCAAGACTTCCTGGAAGGGCATAGACCTATTCGCCCTCCAGACATGGGGCAAGTGAACTTCGATCTGAAAAATGGAGTGGTAGGACTGGTCCAGAATAGTTCTTTTCATGGCACTGCTGACGAAGATCCTCATGACTTCTTGTCCACATTCGTTCAAATCTGCGAAGCAGTCCACTATCCTGGTGTTGATTCTGAGATTGTTAAGTTAAAACTCTTCCCGTTTGCTCTAAAGGGTGAAGCAAACCGTTGGTTCAAATCTTTAGCCCATCATTCTCTCCGTACCTGGAATGATGTCAAAAGAGCCTTTGCTCTGAAGTTTGTCTCACCTGGGACAATCATGGACATGAAAAGGGAGATAGCCACATTTGAACAACTTGATGGTGAGAGTGTGGGGAAAGCATGGGAGAGACTAAATCTGTTGATGAGGAAGTGTCCCAACCATGGATACAGTAGACATGAGCTATTAGAGTTATTCTACAGAGGTGTCTCTCAACCAAATAGAGACTTCCTTGATTCAACTGCTCATGGATCATTCCTAGGGGGAGGTGATGATGCTGCTTACAGGGTAGCTGAAACTATAGCAAAGAATAACATGTGGTCAACTCCAAGGAAGACCAATGTTAGTGGGAATAAGAAGGAATCTGCTGCGAGCAATTCTGAGACTAAGGTGTTAGTTGCTCAAATGGAAGTAATTAGCAAGCAGCTAGCCAACTTACAAATGCAGCAGCAACAAGGGTCGTCAGATGGGAACTACCTGGGAATGCAGGCGGGAGATGAGATGAATGAGGAAGTGAATTTAATGGAGAATCATAGCCAAACCTTCAGAAACTTCAATCAGAATCAGACTTATTCCGGATTTCAACGTCCCAATCTTAATCAAGCCAATGCACCACCTGGCCCATCAAATTCCAACCCTTCTTTCAACTCAAGTTATCAAAGACCACCTCCTGGGATGGTTAATCAATCTCACAATCCTAACTCCCAAAGACCTCAAGGTGGTTGGAATCAAAACCAACATCACAACCAAACCACCTCTTGTGTCCCTCAACATAAGTTTGATGAGCTAGTAGACATGGTGAAGACCCTGGCTACCAGTGTCAAAACAATAGAGAGACGGGTTGGTCAGATGGCAGACCAACAAGCAAGCAGACCCCAGGGTAAACTTCCAAGTTATACCGAAAGAAATCCTAAAGCGAGATATCAATGTTTGCACTTGCCATCACACCTCAATGGGATTATGGGAACGAAGAGCTGAATGAGGTCACTCTAAGAAGTGGTAAGCAGGTGGGACCCGGAAAGATGTCGGGAAACGAGTAGCCCCTCCTGACGCCATAAGTTCAGGAGGGGGCAATCAGAAGTTAAATACCGAAGGAAGAAACAGTGAGGAGGAGCTTAATGATGATTCTTCGGGTGATGAAAATGATTCTGATAGAGAAATGAGGAAAAGTCAGGTGGTTGTACCCCTGACAAAGAAGAGGGAGGAAAAGTTTGTCAGATGGAAGGATAAGGAAGACGAAGCCATAAAAAATCAAGCCATGAACAATGATAAAGCCCTTCCTTATCCACCGAAGAAGAAAGAGAATACCCTCAGTCATGACAGACAATATGACGGTGTGAGGAGGATGCTTAGAGATACCAAAGTGAGTATACCCCTAGGCGAGGTATTGACCGAAATGCCCAAGTGCTCTAAGTATCTTAAGGAAGTTTGTGGAAGCAAGAAGAAGCTTCAAAGGATGGCAGAAGAAGCTTTAAGAGAAGAGTGCTCTATGGTTTCACAAAAAGTTGCTACTAAGCGAGGTGACCCCGGGAGACCTTCAATCTCTTGTGAGATTGAAGGCCACATGTTCCAAAACGTCTTATGCGACTCAGGGGCCTCTATAAATGTGATGCCATTGAACGTCTGCAAAAAGCTCGGTTTAGATAAAAGAATGCGGGAACGCCCTATTTCTCTTCAGATGGTAGACCGATCTAGCCGCTCAGCAGCCGGTTGTGTTGCTAATGTTCTTCTCCGTGTTGAACATTTGGTTTTCCCTACTGACTGGGTTATCTTAGACTACCCACCTGACAAAGAGATGCCCCTAATTCTAGGCCGGACTTTTTTGGACACCTCTGCCGCCCTCATCGATTTTTGTAAGGGTCAGATTACACTTAGAGTCGATGATACATCTGTTACCTTCACACAAGGGAAAAGTCCTGAGGAAACCTTGATTGAAGAAATCTCGTTCGTTGAAGCAATTTATGAGGACGAAGAAGATGCCAACTCGAAGAAGCGGTAGAGGCAAACAGAGATAGGTGTTTTCGAAGCTATAAACATTAAAGATCAAGCTGACTGTGGATCGTCTTCACAACTTGCTCACACTGAGCCAGTCAGTGAACAAGAAACATGGAGATTCCCAGCAATGAACGATGATCTCAAAGAGTTGCATCAGGAAGACTTTAACCCTGTAGAAGAGGAAGCCCTGATGGGTAGTTGGGATGAAGTGGATTTCTGGAGAGAGACTACTCATTGGGAGGTTGATGATTGGGAACAGCTAGCAGAGGAGCTAGAAGAAGAAGAGTTGAGAAAGATGATCAAGCATAAGAAGGAGGAAGCGGGTGCTGACAGAAGGATCCCTATGGATGATGTGATCCAGTACCTTTTCTCGGGGTTATACCTCGGGAAGATGAGGTATTCTTCGATCAACCACTTCAAGCCCATAAGGAAAAAGGTGGCCCCTTAAAATCCGGTATTGAGCAACCACCTACCGACTTGGAGCTTAAACCGCTTCCGCAACACCTTAAGTACATTTTTCTTAAGGATGGTGATAAGTTACCCTTGATCATCTCTTCAAAACTCGAGCTCGAGCAAGAAGCACCGCGATGAAAGTGCTTGAAAAGAACATCCTCGCGTTCGGATGGCAAGTGGGTGATATCCGAGGAATCGGCCCCGATGTGTGCATGCATAAAATCCGAACGGAGGAAGGAGCTAAGAAAGTCGGACAACCTCGGCGAAGGCCGAATCCGCACATACGCGGGAGGTTGTCAAGAAAGAAGTCATAAAATGGTTAGATATGGGAATCATCTATGCAATCGCCGACAGTGAGTGGGTTAGCCCCACTCAAGTTGTGCCAAAGAAGGGAGGCATTACCGTGGAAAAGAATGAAAAGGGGGAAGAAGTGGCTTTACGCCTTGTGACTGGCTACAGGGTCTGCATTGATTATCGTAGATTGAATGAAGTCACCGCCAAAGACCATTTCCCCTTACCTTTCATTGACCAACTTCTTGAAAGGCGAGTGGTCATAAGTATTATTGTTTCCTCGATGGATATTCGGTTACTTCCGGATAGCCATCGACCACTAGAGACCGGGAGAAGACTACGTTTACGTGTCCATCGAGCACTTTTGCTTTTCGCGAGAATGCCTTTCGGGTTATGCAATGCACCGGCAACATTTCAACGGTGCATGTTGGCCATTTTCGATGGACTTGTGGAGAAATGTATGGAAGTCTTCATGGATGACTTCTCGATCTATGGCGATAGCTTTGATGAGATCTTGGAAAATCTAGATATGGTACTTCAACGCCGTGTTGAAAAGAATTTAGTGCTTAACGGGAGAAATGCCATTTTCTAGTAGATGAAGGGATTGTTCGGGACACAAGGTGTCCAAGATCGGTATTCGGTTGATAAGGCTAAAGTAGAGGCCATTGAAAAGATGGCGTACCCGAAAACAGTGAAAGAGGTACGAGGTTTTCTAGGTCATGTTGGCTTCTACAGGCGGTTTATTCAGGATTTTTCCACCATCGCCAAGCCCTTATCTAACCTTATGAAAGATGATGTTGAGTTCTTGTTTGATGAGAAATGCAAGGAAGCTTTCAATTGCCTAAAGGATAAGCTCATAAGTGCCCCTATCTTAATCGCACCTTTTTGGACTAAGCCTTTTGAATTAATGTGCGATGCCTCTAACTACGCGGTGGGTGCGGTTTTAGGCCGGAGAATTGATAAAAAGTTCGGGCCCATTTACTATGCGAGCCGCACCTTGAACCCGGCTCAATGCAATTACACCACGGCGAGAAGGAATTCTTAGCCGTCGTTTTTGCTATCGACAAGTTTAGAAGTTACCTTCTAGGGGTCTCAAGTTGTGGTTTGGACGGACCATGCGCCCTACGCTACCTTATGGACAAAGCGGATGCAAAACCAAGATTACTCGGATGGATTCTAATTTTGCAAGAGTTTGACCTGGAGATCAAAGATAAGAAGGGTAGTGAAAATATTGTGGTGATCACCCGTCTCGCCTAGTAAATGAGGGTGGCGAAAATCACAAGGAAATAGGCATCGATTTCCCTACTGAGCAATTGATGAAGCTTGATACAGTAAGGCCGTGGTACGCTGATTACGTCAACTATTTAGCAAGTGGGCATTTAGAGGAAATGACGTATCAGGAAAAGAAGAAATTTTTCAGCGACTTAAAGTATCTCGTATGGGAGGATCCATATTTGTTTAAAGTCTGCAAGGATGGGTTGCTTAGAAGGTGCGTTCCGGAGCATGAACAATTGGATATCCTGGAGCAATGTCATAGTGGTCCCGCTGGTGGGCACTACGGAGCACCTAAGACAGTCACAAAAATCCTTCAAGCTGGTTTTTACTGGCCTACTTTGTTTAAAGATGCTGAAGCCTTTTGCAAAGGCTGTGATAGATGCCAAAGAGTAGGGAGACTCAGTAATAGGATGGAGATGCCTTTGAGGCCTATCTTGGAATGTGAAGTTTTTGACGTCTGGGGCATTGATTTTATGGGACCGTTCCCATCATCATGCTCTAACAAATATATTCTGGTCTGTGTGGACTATGTTTCCAAGTGGGTAGAGGCCATAGCCACCCAAACCAATGATCACAAAGTTGTTAAGAAATTCTTGCAAAAGAATATCTTTACTAGATTTGGCTGTCCTAGAGCCCTTATCAGTGATGAAGGTTCGCATTTCTGTAATGCACCACTGGATAAAATTCTTGAGAAATATGGTGTCAAACACAAAATTGGTACACCATACCACCCCCAAACCAGTGGCCAAGTCGAGGTGAGCAACAGAAGTCTAAAGCGGATTTTGGAGAAAACTGTGAATTCCAATAGGTCCAACTGGAGTCTGAAGTTGGATGACGCACTTTGGGCTTATCGCACTGCGTTTAAGACCCCTATGGGTACGTCACCCTTCCAAATGGTTTATGGCAAAGCTTGCCATCTACCAGTCGAGCTTGAGCACAGAGCTTCCTGGGCTATTAAATTCTTGAATTTCGACAGCCAGCTTTGTGGGGAAAAGAGATTATTGCAATTGAACGAGCTCGATGAGTTCCGACTCCGTGCCTACGAGAATTCGAGAATCATTAAGGAAAGAACGAAGGCACTCCACGATGCTAAGATTAAAGATCGGGAATTCAAAGTGGGAGACATGGCTTTGCTGTATAACACCAGGCTCCATCTTTTTGCTGGTAAGCTTAAATCTAGATGGTCTGGCCCCTTTGAGATTCTTGATGTTCATCCTGGTGGAGCCATTACGTTGAAAGGGTACGGCGATCAACCGTTCAAAGTCAATGGTCACAGGATTAAGAAGTACTTTGGGCAAGCCAAGGAACAGCCTGAAGTACTATACTTTCAAAGGAGAAATGAAACGGTTGAGTCGTTTATTTGTGAAGAGATTCCATCCGACTTCTTTGAAGTGGATGATGACATTATTACCCCGAGCCTTGCAGATCCTTCTTCAATGCTCCTGAGCCTGTTAGCATACCTCAGCCGAATCTGAGAAACAAGAACAAGAAGAAAAGAGTCAGTGTTGTTTGGAGAGAAAAATTTCATGATCTTCTCGCGCACTTGACTTGTTGTTGTGGCGAAAACCATTTCCGTCCTAGTCATTCTAATTCTGACAGAGAAGTGGTTAGCCTCATACCCAAGTGGCCAGATCCAGGTTGACTTGGTTTACTCTCGTCAAGCTAATGACATAAAAGAAGCGCTCCTAGGAGGCGCTAGTCTTTTAAGTTACTTTTTAGTTAAGTTTTTAGGGCGTTAGGAATAAAACCATGGTGATTTGTGTGTTGGTTATCCCCGTCCTATTTGTGAATGCTTTATTTGCCCATTTCTGTGTGCATTCATGTTTACTCATATACCCCTTGTCCCCCGAGATTATATGCTATGTCGAGTGTTGCAGATACTGTTGAGCGGTTTTGCCAGTTATCACTTTTAGTGTTGTCTGTTCGTGATACGAGCTGCAGCGGTTCATTCATGTTACGGCCTGACCACTGTCAACCTACAGCCCGACAACCACTTTGAAGCCAGCTAAGTATTCTTTTCTTTTATTTGCACATTCTGAGGACATAATGTGATTTAAGTGTGAGGGGGTGTCTTAATTGGGTATGTTATCATGCTATATTTCTGACAATGAGTAAATGTGATTTTCTCGAAAATTTTAAAATTTTTCAAAGTAAACTTGGATAATTGTAAATCTTGAGCATGTAATTGAAACAAATGGCTTGCTAGTTGTAGTTTCCTAACAATGATTTTATGTGACTTTGAGAGATAATTATAGCATGCTTTTACGATTTGAGATAGTATTCATTTCACACTCACGAAAGCCTTTGATATTGAAGCAAAAATTTTGAACTTGTATCCTTTCACTATTTTAGTGATTTATCTTAGAGAGATTTGGTCTTAATAGTAACAGTGAAGTAACACCTAAGTTCAGAACGTGCACTGTGAATATCTGAAGGTTTGAATGTGATAAGTGAAACGTAACTAATGTTTTTGAGAAAAAAAATATAAAAAAATAAATAAATGGGTGTGTCGAGAGCTGGTCGATGATTGGAGTGCGGTAGGGCATTATCTCGAAATGTCCTATTCAACTATGATGACCAAAGGCTCACGACAGTCAGGAAAAGCTA
Source organism: Gentiana straminea (assembly GCA_036785695.1). NCBI lineage: Eukaryota > Viridiplantae > Streptophyta > Magnoliopsida > Gentianales > Gentianaceae > Gentiana > Gentiana straminea. Next base: position 7,282,046 of record JAVUPR010000514.1, on the reverse strand, counting down.
CCCTATGATTTGAGTAAGGTAGGGTGTTATCCCGAAACATCCTATTCTACTATGACGGGTAAGAGCTCATTTTGATGTGCGTCAAAGAAAGAAGAAAGTAAAAAAAATTAACGACTTTGTTATCGTTGAACTTATACCCAGTATAAACCGAATGATATGCTGTAGGGATTATCCTACTAAGTGCGCAGAAAGACTTTGTGTGGAACAATTACTGCCTATACCTAGGATAGTCATTAAAATTATTTGAGAGGATATTTGTTTGAGAGGATTGTGAAGATTGAAAAGGGCTTGTCACACACACACAGAATCTATCTCTATGTTGGTATCACTTGCTATAGTTGTTGTATCTTTTGTTACGTGAGTTAGGGATCTATGTGGATTGCATGAAAGTGAGCTAGTTTTGATTGTTTTGTTCGGGACGAACAAAAGTCTAAGTGTGGGGGAGTTGTTTACGACTAATTTTGTGGTTTATATCGAGTTATTCCGTAACAATATCTTCCGTGTTTTAGTGTTTTTTTATAGAAAATCACTTGCTAAAAGGATAAATTGGAAGAATGGGTTTAGAATTTATTAAAGTGTGAAAATCGAGCTATTTATGTGGTTTATTAGTCATTTTCTATCTATATATATATTTCTACAGTTTGCATGTTTTTACCCCCTTGTACATATACATTTTTCGAGCTAAAAAGAGGATTAAATGGTGTCAAGGATCGAGTTTATACGAAGGAAAAGAGATAAAGGGGAAGTCGGTTGAAGATAAAGATGAGAAAATCACTTTTTGACCAAGTTGAACGCACGTTTGATGTAGCGTCCACTGGACTGGCGTCCACTATTCCGGACTGGCGTCCAGAAGGAGATTTTTGATTCAGAGTTTGATGATTTTTAGTGAACGAGCGTCTGATTTTGTATAGGACGGACGTCCAAGAAGACTCGGCCCGACTCGATAAATTCTACACGCATCTGGACGGGCGTCCATTACCTTGGACGGGCGTCCAATAGCCGACCTAACCCTAGCCGCCTTAAAAATCTATAAATAGCAGCGCATTCTAAACCCTAAAATCAGATTTTTACACACCAAAAAAACACACAGCAGCCGCATATCCAAAAGAGCAAACAAGGAGATGAACTCTTCCATCCCAACAATCATGATCACCAACATGATTGTTGGCTAAGCAATTCGCGGTGGGACAACGGAGGAAACCAATCAACAACTACACCAACTAGAGGATTTTTAGCTATATCTTAGTGAGTTAAATTTATGATTTTTCATCAATTGAATGTTGTGATTAATCGTTTATGTTTTATTGAATCGAGAGATCGATGAAACTATCTTTTTGATTGAATTTATATGAGAATATTGTTCAAGCTTTGATCTTTTCAATTGATGCAATTAATTGTAATTCAAGAGATTGTTTATGATTAATTGAGTAGAGTATTGGAGACAATCTCATGATCGTGTTATACATGCTAGTTTAGTTTTGCTTGAGAAAGAAAACGAAACCCTAGAAATTGATTAAAGAGATTTAGTCGAAATCGTGATTTGATCATTACTAAAAACCGTATTTTTAGCTCACAATCTAGTTGGGGTTGGTTGGTTGATTGGTGGATTCTCGTTGCCTTGCGTTCTTTTAATTATTTGATAAACCAATTCATTCATATCAACTTTTGTTGCTAAGTTTAGTTATTTTTAAAACCCTAGTTTTTACCTGCTGTTTTCTGCATATTTGTTGTTTTTAGATCGTTATTGGACGCCCGTCCACCTTAAGTGAACGCCCGTCCAGTGTCGTTTTTGTTCTATTTTCTGCTATTTTCTGTTTCTAGTCATAGTTTCTAGATTATAGTTAATACATACCTTAGTTTTAGATAATAATTTGTGACATAATCGATACAATAACTGTACTTAATCCGATAAACGTTCGATTCCCTTAGGACGACCCGTTAACACCCTTTACTACGAACCTTATACTTGGGGTGTTTCGGTTTATAAATTTAAAACGAGTTTTTACCGAACATAGATGTACTCACCAAACAAATTGCCACTCCACGCTTTAAGGCTCTAAAATCCAATCTTCATGGCCATCATATTTCCTTCAGATTGCAAGAATGTGTGAAGAGTCTCTCCTACTACTTTAGAATATTATAAAGGCTATAATTGTCATTCTCATCATTATTTTATATATAGAGAGAGATCATTGTGCATTATTAAAAATCACTTTTCCTAGCTTATTTCAACTGATATGGACCAATCAAGTACATGTACAACAGGGGTAATGCCGTAATGGTAGAACAAAATAGATGAGTTCAAAAGTGTAATGATACGGTTACAACGATTGTGTCACAACGAATGACACAACGATGATCTGCAGGGTTGATCATAATGAGTTTAAATTAATCATTACGTAAATCTAACACGATCAACGGTGCAGACAAGAAAAATCATTTTGAACTCGGAGTAATGATACGGACACAACGGTTGTGTCACTCGTTGTGACACAACCGTTGTGTCCGTATCATTACTCGAGTTCAAAATGATTTTTCTTGTTTGTTTAATTTGTACAGTCAGCAAGATTGGCAAAGCAACAAGTTTAGATATTAATCTTCCTTTTTTTAAGGAATAAATACTAAACTTACTTTAGATCTTGTCGCCATTTACTGTTTTACACCAAATCTTCTTATTCTGGAAAAAAGATTTTAATGTAAAGATGGAGAATGTTATTGGGTGGATGCATTTAAAACTTGTAGTATTACATTTGCAGATAAACCACGATAATAGATATATAATTAACCACTAATCAGCATTTATGCTCAATAGTTATGGGCTTGTGCCTTAATTTTTACACTTTGCATGTGACCGGATAAGAAGTAAGATAAATGGCTAAAAACATTAAATTCCCACAAACACAACGAGAATCAAAGTCGGGCCGTCATTGGCCCTAGGCCAATTTATCAAGATAAGGCTTTCTGAAAAATAAAATACGAGGTTTGAAAGATGTAGTACACGTACGGTTAGAAGACTCGTTGAACCAAAAAAATATTGGGGCCCACATTTTTTAATTTTCGAGGGCGAGACCATGACCTTGCTGACCTATCTCTAAGGATGAGTCCGACTAAAAGTTGAACAACTCAGGGTCTTTCATCACGGTTTCGAGATTACGTCCCTGATTTATGCCACGACCATTTGCATGATCGGTGCACGCCATTCACTATATAAATAAAGTCTTAACCTCCACATTTAGATACATAATCTCGACATACATAAGCTTGCATGAAATTCTCTTCTCTCTCCTTTTCCATAACCAACTTGAGAGTCGAAGGGGCTTCTCAGAGACGATCTATATATTGAATAAATAAATATTATAAGTCAATGCAAAAAAGGTAAAAGAAAGAAAGTTAATGGAACGTAATGGATAAAAGGATGTAATGTAATGGAAAGTAAAAAAAAGAACAATCCATTAATGAGTTTGGCACGTGATGTAGAAACGGATGACATTTTATAATGTAGGTGACACGAACAGTGGTGGAGAGAGAACCAAGGTGATAGGGTAGGGATGGGATAATGTATTGTGATATGCTACTAGTGGGTTGGTTATCATAAGTGAGGAATGGGGGTAAGGTTAAGGTGGGGTGGTGATTGTGGGGGTGGTAGATGTAAGAGTAGTGATAGAGTAGTAAGGATAAGGTAAGATGATTATGATGACCGTGTCTATGGTTGTATGGCTGTATGGTAAGGGCAGAGAAGGATGTTGAGGGCCGATGAGTTGGGTAAGGCCGTAAGGTGTGGTGACGTGGATAGAGTGGTAAGGATAATGGTAGGACCACAAAGAGTAAGGGTGTAGTGGAGATAAGGGTAGGGAGGGTAATAAGGCTAAGGTGATAGTGACATTTGTAAAGGTAACGTGGGATGAAAATGCTGAGTGTAGGGTGAGGTATGAGTGGTGTGGGCAGGGTATGGTGGTTGGAGTAAAAAAAGGACGACTTATGGTATAAGTAATGGTGGGTTGTATGGTGATGTGTGGTTAGGGTTGGGGTAAGGTAGATTGTAAGTGTGGGTTGAAGATGGTGGTGGCCGTGGTTTTATTAAGTTTGATTACTTTCAATTTCACCTATTTTTGAATGTAATGAAAATGATTTTCTTTATGCTATTGTAATGAAATTTCATTACATAACGTTACATTACAACCTAACTAAACACATCAATATCATTTTATTAGGCTGCGTGAATTCGATACTCTGTATTGATTTTTTTAATAAAAAGAAAAGAAAATGTGCACTTGCAGCATCTGTAAATCGAACCTCTGAAACATAATTATCGATTTATATCATCCATAAAACTCTAGGATAGGATACCGAAAATTCTTTGTGTTTGTGACTCGATTTTTATTTATAAAATCATTCTATTGCTTACATTAGTTTCCTCCAACGGCCCATAATTCTTTCCAAAACACACTCTTTGTTAGTAATTTCAATATTCCACCTTCCACAAGACCAAACATTATTGCGTCCAGTTAATTGACAGCTGATGGAACATTGGACATGAGAGGAGTCTTTTTTTTTTTTTTTTTTTTTTTTTTTTGAGGAAAGAGAGGAGAGTCTAAACCAACACAATTACAGACGCACATGTCCTTCTCATTACAAATATCTTCTCTTTTTTTTGTGATCAAATTAAAGTATTTTTCTCAACCATAAGTTTCAAACAAGTGAAACAAAGAAGGAGAGATATTTATCATTTCTACTTTTTCAGGACAATGACTCAACGTTTTGGGACAAACATCTCCCCTTCAATATTCAATTTTTAAGTGGCCATAAGGTTGGGACTTCTTTGGTGTTTGTGTGCCGACCATTATGAAAGCATAATTCAAAATATAGAAAGGAAAAGAAAAAAAAGTACTCTTCCCATGGCCGTTCAAGTTTAAATTGGGGTCTGTAATTTTTAGTTTTTTTTTTTTTTTAGGGTTTTTGATTTTATGGTATTACAATTATTTTTTAGAGTATCTAGGTTTTTTCTTTTCTTTTTTTTTTAAGTCTTCTCACTAAGCACCCAGAATAGACCTTGTACCAAGTATTTAGAAAAAACGGTTAAACCCTGACCGTGAGGGGGCCCCCCGATCCCGCAGGAATGGGGAGAGAGATTAATCAGATAACCTAAAACTTAGAGTCAGAGGCTTGTTGGTTCACCATCACTGAAGGGCGTTATCAATCAGAAATATTCAATTTTTAAGTGGCCATAAGGTTGGGACTTCTTTGGTGTCTGTGTGCCGACCATTATGAAAGCATAATCCAAAATATAGAAAGGAAAAGGAAAAGAAAAAAAAGTACTCTTCCCATGGCCGTTCAAGTTTAAATTGGGGTCTGTAATTTTTAGTTTTTTTTTTTTTAGGGTCTTTGATTTTATGGTATTACAATTATTTTTAGAGTATCTAGGGTTTTTTTTTTTTTTTTTTTTTTTTTTTTCTCCTCATAGGCAGTAGTAGAATCTTAGACGCCAGTGGAAACCACTGAAAGAATGTACTGCAAGTCTTTAAAATATCTAGTTGAAGATGTGTAACAAGAGTTTATATATACACCTTATATTGATTTGAGTTTAATTAAGTTTTATTTAAAAAAATTAAAAATTGACCTAAAATATAATAATAATGCAAAAAAAGAGACCCTTAAAATCTTCATTTTGAAAAGGAGCCTAGACTTTGGTTCAATGGGCCTGTACCAAATAACATGCATCTCTGCTCTTACCGTCACAAAATGAAAAATATTTTAGTCTACTAGGGGGCGTTACCGTGCTATGCACGGTGTTGCCCCCACCTGGTCGTGTTTGTTCGTGTTTTGTTCGAGAGGCTGTTTTGTGTTGTTAATGTCTCTGCTGTATTGTGCTTATCTGTTTTGTTTGGTCTGGTCAAAGTCTTGGGCCTGATAATCTGATAAAAAACAGCAAAACATCAGATTCTAGAATAAAAAGCAGATAAGAATATAATTAATTTGCATAAACATCAAGGTGTGTTATGGTCTGGTCACTAAAATGTGTTAACTTTAGGCTAACTCTCAGTTAACTAAAGTGTTTAATCATAATAAAGTAAAGTAAAAAAACACATGTATGTTATTTCATTTAGTCTGCCTCTGTTTATCCTGATTGCCACCAAGAGCCTGAAAGTTAGCATTATCCTTAGCCTCCCCACTGGCTATTTACTGAGCATGTCATTCCTGCCATGAAAACAGGTTTTTGAATAGCACAGATTCAAAGCAACTATATTAATACATGATACTAATTCACATATATGCTCACAATGGCTGCACCCTATCACCTTTGTATCAATATTGTCAATGCAATCCAGAACGAAATCGGGCTGGCCAAAGAATTTCATCTTCGGATGACGAATCATATAAAAGAACTTTCACATCAACATTGCACTCGGGAAAATTGATAGGAAGTGCTTCTCCGAGTACGAGCTTTTGGTGTACCAACATCCTCCCTTGTTGCCACTGCTTGACGATTCAATGAAGAAACAGATACCTTCACAAGTAATCATTCGAAAATAGAGTAACAGTTTGCAGCTAATTGTAGCAAAAAAGCAAAAACATTTAACATACAAATAATATTTTCCAACTGCAACCAAAATAGACAACATAATCCACATCTGGTTTATGTAACCTAGCCCAATGATGAAGAAGCTTTAGAGATACTGAAGTTCAGAAAACTCAGATTAACTTGTATAATCAAATACTGAAAGCAGTTTTCTTTATGCATGATTTTATTTGACTTACAGAACTTTTATGTTTTGCATAGTAGAAAAAACACAAGATGCAAGCCAAGCCTGTCCAGTTACAGAAGAAAAGGTACCTGGTCAAAGTCAACAAGGAGAAGTCGGCACACCCCTGACCTCAAAAGCATGGTGACTGCATGGCTTCCTACACCGCCAAGGCCAATAACAACAACATAAGATCGAGCCACTTTCTGCTGGGATTCAAGGCCAAAGAACTGAATGTTCCTACAAAAGCCAAGAAATAGTTGGTATCTTTAGAGAGTGAACATTACATTCTCAAATCCTCGCCGTACAGGCCTCAGACCAATGGAGCAGTGGAGGCAGCAAAGGAAAAAAAAACATAGGTCGGATCCCGCGAAGATGACGGACACATATCGAGATTGGCCCGAAAAGTGGCCACCGGCCCCGTGGAGGTATCGGACCCCCATTCGGACTTCCACCGGCGCTACTCCATACTCCCTGATTTATGGGATGGAAGCAAGTCGCTAATTCAAATGAGGAATGACATATGCAATTAACCGGACACCATATTCAAAAATGAATGGCCAATTTGTTTGATGCCCATTCCTACTGACACCTTCCTGTGACTTGACACCTTAACCAAACTTTCCCGTAAGGGGAAAGGGAAGCGGTCACGTTATCATCTGGACCCCAAACCTTTCTAAAGCCTTCACCCTAGAAAGTGGTAGTGGTATGAGAATTCAAGGGGAAAGTAGGCAAAACGTCTAATAGTGGAAGCTGGTTTGGCATAAGAAAGAAGGTCCCTATGCTTTCATCACTTGGTTGGTTTTGTAGACACAGGCTTAACACCTCTTGGATAAACTGAAGGATTGGGGCATTGTCCAGAACTGTGACTGCGTCTTATGACTGAGGAGGGAGGAATCTCATAGCCATCTCTTCTTTGAATGCCCTATTGTGAGTGAACCTGGTTCAATTTGCTAAGGAAGTTAAGGGTTTATGAGGAGGAGATGGTTTAATTGGGAAGAAGCCGTGAAGTGGCTGTGTTCTTCTTCTAAATTCACTAACAAGTTCCAAGTTGATGTGCTAGAAACCTATGTCCTCATTTTAGTATATGATATGACTGGAAAGAAGAGGTAATTCTCCTTACCTTGACCAGGCTATCCGTATCACAATGCCCGTTATCATCTCTGAAATAAACGAAAAAAACAGATAGGAAACTGTTAATGGAGGAATTTCAATGAGCACTAACATGTAATGTCATAAGGTAATGTGACTGATGAATTCAGTAAGATAAGCTTGAGGCCTTAAGCACCTTCCATCACCTTGAATAATGAAGAAAACTTAATCATGTTATCCACGATATCCAGGTATATGGTTTATCAAATGAACATGTCTTGTGAATTAGTATAACAATAAATCAAAAGTGTTGGCATAAAAGAGAAAAGCTAGCTGTTCAACGCTGCTAAAGAGCGATTAGATGAGATAAACACAAAACAGTGGAACATTAGTGATAGAAGACAAAATTTGAAGATACAGTTGATCACACCATTAATGCAGAATAATACTTATAATTAATGTTAAATGATTCTTATGATTGTATTTTGATTACATATGATCTTTGTAATAAATGTTGCTTAGAGGCTAAGTAGTATAAGCCTATAAATTCTCTGTTGTATCATTGGAAAAAAATTAATTCAATAAAAAAAACCACCTTTCAGAGTCTCTTCCACTATTCTGATTTTCTTTATGGTATCATAGACAGGGGCGGGGGTTCGTATGCCTTAACATTGGCGAACCCTCGCCCGGTTCTCTTCTGCTCTTATACAAATTTCTTAAATATTTTTTATCAACTGCTCCGCATAAAAGATCTCCCTGCATCTACCCTTCACCTCCTTCTTCTCAACACCATATATTATCCTTGACCCCTTATTCGCCCAAAAGATTTCATTATGTGTCGTCCAATTACATTCCTATCTCATCAGCTTCATTCATAAGGAATGAAAAAAAGAAACCCAAAAAAAACTCTCAGTAAACAGCCCAACCATCAAGCCTTTCGAAAAGATTACCTACAGCCACAAATTGTGCCAATCTGTCCAGGACATTTGTTTTATATATTTTTTATATTTTAAGTCTTAATACGTATTAATAAATAAATAATTCAATATCAGATTTCTTTTGGCATCTTGCTATCTCTATCTTTTTCGGTGTGATGCAGGTCATTGGAGGCCGATATCATAGTCAATCAACCAGAATCAACAAACCAGAATCAACTCTCGGAAAAGCCGGACATACGAGCACCGAGAAAGTCAAAATCACACCTATGGACTCTGGAAAAACAACCGGAGTGAAGATGCCCTCCAAAACAACACCACAACTATGGACTCCGGAAGAACTCCGGAGTGGAGATGCCCTCCAAAACAACACAACTATGGACTTCGGACGAACAACCGGAGTGGAGATGCCCTCCAACAATACCACAACTATGGACTCCGGAAGACTCACCGGAGTGGAGATGTCCTCCAAAACAACAATACTATGGACCTCGGAAGACCATCTGGGGTGGAGATGCCCTCCAAAAATCACAACTATGGACTCTGGAAGACCTGCCGGAGTGGAGATGCCCTCCAAATTATGCCAAGACAAACTCAGCCTCCAAACCCGGCCTCGTTTGAGGGTGGGTGATAGAAGACAAAATTTGAAGATACAGTTGATCACACCATTAATGCAGAATAATACTTATAATTAATGTTAAATGATTCTTATGATTGTATTTTGATTACATATGATCTTTGTAATAAATGTTGCTTAGAGGCTAAGTAGTATAAGCCTATAAATTCTCTGTTGTATCATTGGAAAAAAATTAATTCAAAAAAAAAACCACCTTTCAGAGTCTCTTCCACTATTCTGATTTTCTTTAATTAGAACTCATTATAAAAAGCAAACAAACCACTGATGAAGTTTGTGAGCAGACGTATTGAAGAGCAGGATTCATGTATCTTTTGTTAGTTCGAGGCTTATATTGTGAGATTTTTGAAGACCAGAAAAGCGTATGAATGTGAAACACTGACAATATAAATAATAATGAAAGAAATCATTACCTATCGTTGCTTCCTTCACGAAATATGCGAATAGATGGATAACCTTGAACATGGTTCCTACACAGCAGGCCATCAAGCACAAGTCAATGGAATGATGCATCTACCTAAAACTAATTATGTTTAACCCTTACAGTTGATGACGCGGCTAGCGCATGACATTTACTAACAGAAAAAAGCTACATTGGTCATACTCGTACATAAACACGTTTAAAATAAAGATAGCCTGTATGGACCATTGAATTACCTTCTGCATAAGTCTTCTTCCACAGTGCAACCGGTATCGCCATTTCTACGAAATGTAATGATGCAGAAGAAAATGGTCACATATAAGCCTCTTATCATCATGAAGTAAATGCCAATGATGACAACAAACTACTTTTTCGGTCATAATAAACAAGAATAACGGGGAATAAAGCGTAAAACCGAAAGGAATTTCACATGGTCGTTTTGTATTTCGAACACAAAATCGATACGAACGAACAAACCCACTACAAAACTCCCTATGACTACAAAAATAGCGTATGATTAACATCCTGGAAATTCAAATTCAGTTAAGCTTTAAGAAGTTTATAGATAGCACAAGTCACTACTAATTTTCTTGACATCAGAAAGAAATTCCTAAATTCTGAACCTAGCTGTACATAAAAGAGCTGCTGAATTTACAAAGCCCTCAACAATTTCTAAGTGTCTGGTGACGTGTTAAAGATCATGTAATTTTATATAGAGCAAGTGAATTTCTCGCCATGTGGTAAGTAGACTTTCTATAAATATTGCCTCCATCCTCTAACATAGGATTTGTGCTTCTTCCATTTTGTCCCATAATGCAAGTTTTTTAGAGTACCGGTAGAGCCTTTATTACCTGTTTCCCTCTGTTTACGCCTAATATATTGTACATTCAACCACTTACCATTACTTTACAATTATTGCATCAATGACAACTGAGGGTATTTTAGACTTGCAGGTTAAAATTTATGACTTTTACCTACATCAATGACCTAGATTTTGGGGTGGGGGTAATAATACATAGCAAAGGACAATGCCGCCTAAAAATCTTTTTCCTTGTATTTCTATGTATCAATCTTCATAGAAAATATCCGTGTAGCAGGGTGATATTTACATTAAAAATCAGTATACACAATAGCCATGCTGGAAGACCACCGCATGGAACCATTACTACATGGTGAAATGAAGAAAAAAAAAACACATACCTCTCTGTTAATAATCAAATAACCTTGCCTATCGACCATGTAAGAAATCATCATTATTGAATCATATTCGCATCCGGAAATTTTAATGGAAGCTTTGTGGTCTCAATATCAAATGCACAAACACGAACTTCAAAGACGTTGCAAGAGATCCATTCTTCTCTCAAGTTTGACTCCAGCACTCGATACACAAACATCATACCACTGACCACTTCTTATGTCTGAAAAATAAAGTTCATAGCTTAGATGGTGGAAGAAAAAAAATATAACTACAAAAAGAAATGCAAATGACAACCCCCAACTAACGAAGAGATCTTGGCGGAATTGCCACATATGAAATTGAGCACAAAAGGATGATCTTTGGCGAAATAAAAAAATTCATCTGCAGACCACCCAAACAGAACCCTTGCAACCGTATCAAACATAATTACCACAAACACCTTTGTATCTGCAGCCACAGACATCTGCAAAACACCAGAACCAGAAAAATAAAAATTATGTATAACTATATCCAATACTCATTAAACAAGCAAGAACACCAAACGCACAAATGTGCAGTACTTGGCAAGTATTCTATCCAAAAGCTCCCCTCCTTCATCAATTTATGAATCGATTAACACATAAAACAAAATAAAATTATTATGATGTTTAATCCATACACAGAGCTACAATTTACCGGACGTCACTGAATAATTCGACCTCTTCCGCCAGCATGCAATGGCAAAATCGATTGAAATGAAACTCGTAATTTAGATTTCTTCGGTAACACCCAAATTCTTAGCATCGGTGCCCATAGATAGATATACAAGGGGTTAATGGAGAGACCGAAGACGGTGCGAGAAGACCACGTCTGTTGTAAGATATGCACACTGATAATAGAAGGCCAAGCAGCAAATTGAAGCAAAAGGCAAGCAATAGAAGGCCACCGATATTCCGCCTCCGCCAACGCCACCGCCACCGCCACCGCCACCTACCCGATTTGCAGACGACAACTCCACAAAACAAATGCGAAACAAGCAGTAGTGGTGATATGTTGATAAAAGTGAGAAAATACAGTTTAGAAGGAGGTGAGGCGGTGGGAAAATAGGTAGTGGAAGAATCGACGTGGAATGAGGCCGTTGGTTTTCTAGGCGGTGGCAGAAAGATAGTGGAAAGCTCAGCGTGGATTGACGCCATTGGATTTTGGAGAAGAAAGTGCGGTTTGTTGAGTTGAAGAAAAGACGAAAAAGACGACGACGACGAACCGAAGGATATGCAAAATATATAGTATATCCAAGGTAGATTAATTAGGAAGCTAAAAGATGAGCTATTATATAGTGTTGTAAAACAAGAACAGCCTTCATCATTAAATTAGTTTTACACATTGGGATATCAAAATATAAAATACGTATGAGTTAATTTAGGATATGAAATAGGGGTGAAATATGAAACAATGTTTTAAATGTTGCAGTGGTTTGTAAGAACAACTTATATATGAGACAAAATCATAAATAAATAAAAAAGTAAAATAATTTATATTTTGAAACGGAAAAAATACATGTGTTAAAAGTTATCCCACACATGCTATTGTATTACCTCCATATTAAGATATGGACTTCCATCATCTCACAACCTAGATTTTGGTGATGAGACACCTCCTCTTATATGGGTTTGGACTAGATTTTCTACGTGGTATCGGAGCCATCCCTTTGTGTAAGTGTTGGGCCTCTTTGTTGGTCTTATAGTGCCCTTATATGCCTTGTGTGTCATGTGACCCAGGCTCTTTATAGGCCCACACTTGAGGGGGCGTGTGTTGTCCCACATTGGGCACTTGCTATTGTATCACCCTCCATATTAAGAGATGGACTTCCCTCACCTCACAACATAGGTTTTGGGGATGAGACTCCTCCTCTTATATGGGTTTGGGCTAGATTTTCTACAACATGGGAGAAAAAAGAAGAAGAGGGTTTGTTGCTCGTCAAGAAAAGAAAAAACCATGCATTAATATAAGATGATTAATCAAAATCACACAAATGTGTCTTAGATGCATACTGGATTTGGATACATACACATGATAAATTAATTAAAAGTTGATAAATTAATGGGAAAAAACTATTGATTTGGATGCGGACTTGATTGCAAACGTTGAAAAATAGATACGGAATGTCATGAAATTATATGAATAATTCAGTTACCGACAATTAGTGAATTTTCAAGAAGAAGATTAGAGGTGCAGAGATTTTCTTTTGAAGGGAAAATGGAGTTGTTGAATACACACCTACTAAATCTGTAACGCAATGTTCCGAATATCGAATCATTATCCGGACATGGGACGCTTGGCATGTGATATTTAGAGTAACTTCAAATTTCACGTAAATCTCGTGTCATATCAGAGGAATTAAAGATTCGCACGGAAGAAACAACCAGAATACTCGGGAAAATAAACTATCGGGGTTTTCCAAACAACCACAACCAGAACACAACTGCTGTCAAAACTAAGTCACAATTAACTGAAAGTAAGAATTATCATCTATTACAATTGACATGTCATGAAAGAAAGAACTATAATACTAGCAACAATGTCTTATTTACCAATAACAACTATAAAAGGAAACTAAAGCATAAAAAGACTACATTGCTCCATTCTAAGCTAGCGCCAAGCTTGCCATCAACTCAACATGTACCTGCAACCTTCAATTCCAAGTAAATGAGTGAGTAATAGCTAGATACTCCGTAAGGATAAAGAAGATCAATAGGGAGATTTATGGTTGTCAATTGTCGGGAGACACGACATGAATCTATTTTATCCACTTCACAAACAGGTTGAAAGACAATACTTGAAACATAAAGAAAACTATCTTAAAGTACATGATTAACGTATAGAAACATGTCTACTTACTATGTAGGTTTATCTTGCACGTACTTGTTCAGCTAAATAAATCACTTGCTTAACCTACTCGTGTTCTTGACATATTCTTGTCTAGTTTCTTACTTGCTTGACATAACATAAGGGACGGGTAATATGTCTAACAATACCTCCAACTTGGGACTTAACGTACCCAATGTACACCATACAATACGTCGTCACGGGACTTGAGTACTCATGGTACTCCGTAAAGTACATTTATACGTCACTAACTATGAACAAATAGAAGCACATAAAGCACATAGAATCCGGTTAAATTACACGTCTAACCTACATGAACATATAAAGGTTGTAACGACACCGTACTTCTAACCTATCTTCACTATTAACACGAAAACAGAACCAAAACATGACCATAACTTGAAATAACTTTCTAAAAACACTGTGGACAACACTAAACGGTCAGGAGGCCAATCTGGGAGTTTTCTAGGTCGCTTTACCGAGAGAGGTTCTCGGTTCAACGAGCCAATTGATGCCGAGATTCGGTTTCTAATCTAACACGTACCCGGCAGACTATCCTAAACATATAACATGTCCAATTTCATGCACTTTAACCATAAAACAAAGCTAAAACATCTTGAAATATACACTTTAAAACAAAAATTGAACATTTTGATAAGAAGAACTTATTACCTATTAGACGAGCCGAAACCAAACAGCAAACGACGATTAGCCCTTGAAACATTGCGAACCTACGAACAACCGAAACCCTAACATGAATACTACGGATTCTAACTATAAACGGGATTGAAACTATGAATTCAACAAATAGCTACGATAATTACCTTATTGAGATGAACCAAGCCTCAAAACTACACCTAGGTCATTTGCTTCGAAATTGAGGCTCTGGTCTACAAACACACATCAGGCACGATCAGACGCATCTTGGACACCAAATCTAAGCCGCTTAACGGAGAGTAGTGCTCGGTTCAACGATCTAACTCTTCCTTAGAACTCCGAAAACGCGATTCTGACGAAGTCTAGGGCTCCCTGGAGCCTTTTTATAGACCTTTCAAAGCTTAAGTCGGTTTTCCAAATTCTTGGAGGAAAAGAAGCCTTATTAAAGAAAAGTAAAAACAAAAACAATTTCCGAAAAGACTAAATACCCTTACGAGGAGATGAGCGGTTTTACAAAACCAGAGTCATACCAACAAACACCCTATAGATGTTGATGATTAGAGTACTTTTTTATCGATGCAATACTCATTGAATATTGAATATTTTTAGGTGATAATTCTATCACTAACATTGATGAACGTGTCTTTTACATTGTTTGCATGTAGTAAACCTCATATTTTTTGAGTCGAGTCGAGTATTGAGCTTCTTGAATCGAGCACGATAATGCTTGATATTGACTCATTTATTATTCAAGCGTTATTTGAGTGGAGCCTATTCGATCTCGAGCTTTATCAAACCAAATTATTTGAGCAAAAACCAACTCAAACTCAAACCGTTCACGAACCGTTTAACTTATTTACTCCACGTTCTTTACACATGTTGCATATGGTAACCTCCTCTTTTTTTTTTCTTTGCACAGAAAAGGCCAAAGCCCCAAAGAAATAAACTCATGAGAGACATGTCCTTTAAGAAAAAGGAAAAACAAACCCAGCCCACAAAATCTTATGTCTCATTGGGCCAAAGATCATTTCTTTATTTTGGATATGCCATCTTAAACATCCACTAACCCAAACCTCACCAATATGTAAAAATAAAAATAAATAAATAAAGTTATTATTGACACGTCTAATTACTTCAGGAATAATAATTAGAGAAATTGTATTTTCAGGTCAACTGTAATACCATTTATTTTATGTCAGGTCGGGACATACCTGACACTTTTTAGGTCATCCGTGCAATTGTTAGAAAGAGCCCGTGCAAATTTGCACGGGCCGTTAAAATTTTCCCATGACCCTCGTGCAAATCTCTCCCTCCCCGTTGCATTTTTCCATGAGCCTCGTTCCTTTTCCTTTTCTTTTCTTTTTTTTTCTAACTTCCCATGCATACAGAAAGGCCCCGTGTGATTTTTGACGGGTCCATTCAATTTTGAACAGGCCCGTTCAATCTCAACTTCCACTTGAACGATGCAGTGTGTTTTGGTCTGATTTTAAAATTCAACTAGGCCACGACATTTTGAACGGGCCCGTTGGAATTTCAACGGGAACCTAAAAAAATGTCAAGTCTGACCCGACCTGACATGAAATATGGAGTGTTACAATGACTTGATTTTATAATTCCTCTAACAATTACATATAAATATGATACTGGATATAATTATGAGGTGTCAATAGAACTCCTATAAAAAAAAACGTTGAATTTGCATTTCATATACTTGGGCCTTATATTTCATACGAATTCATAGACGAATTATATTGGCATTACGAATATGCTCTGAGTATCGTGATCACTCACAAAATTATCAACATGCATCTTTGATCATTGTGGTCGTTGACCAACTCATTTTTTTAAGTGTGTTCGTATGTAGTGGTGAGGTGGTGCTGTTGTGACGGTCACCCTAAACCCTCGACACTAAACCGAGACGTCAACCCCAAGTCACACGGAAGGGTTTGTGTGTTTGCTACAACACCGGAGTTAGTCATCAACCTGAATCACACAGTTTCAATCATTGAATAAATTGTGTGATTCAAATTGATGCACATAGGCTCGTATAAGGAATTGTGAGGTTCTTGGCTACTAATATGTGATAATGAAAGGTATAAAATTATAAATGCTAAGAACTTGATCAAACAAATACACATTTACTAAACTATTTCACCCCCGCCGCTCCCGACAATCCAAACGCCATGGATAACATGGCCCGTGACCAAACAACTGAAGAGGCAGACCTGCTACAACGTAGTATCGAGAAGCCAAAAGATATGAACCCCCCATCCTCGCCGTCGGCTTGAGATGATAAATCAGGGGTAGAAGTTGTAACCGGACGGTATGCTGATCCGAACATCTACATTGGCGAAGATGAAGATGAGGAACTCACTGAATGGAAAGACGCAGTCGAGAATTTCATGGGGTTGGAAAAATCGGTGACTATCCCCTTGGATCGGTGCTTGGACCTGTGGCGTCCATGGCGTAGAGCACTTATCATCAAACTTCTTTGTAAGACGATTTCTTACAAATTTCTTTGCCAAAGGCTATCTGACCTGTGGAAACACCAAGAGCGTATAGAAATAACGGATTTGGAAGATGGGTTTTATATAGTCCAATTTACTAAGGAAATTGACTATGATATTGCCTTAATGAATGGACCCTGAGTAATCCAAGGGCACTACCTGTATGTTCTGAAGTGGACACCTTACTTTGGGTCGTCCAATGATGCCATAAGGACCACTTTGGCTTGGATTCGCTTTCCCAAGCTCCCAATTTGGTGTTTTAAACATGATATCCTGACTGAATTAGAAATTTGATTGAGAAAACTGTCAAAATTAATGTCTTCGCGAAGGAAAACTTAAGGGCAAGATATTCTAGAGTCTGTGTAGAGGTCAACCAGGAAAACCTCTTGATTCAATTGTGGTGCTAAATGCAAGGAACTTCAAGGTAGAGTACGAGGGATTACAAATAATATGTTTTGATTGTGGAAAGTTTGGCCACATGAAGGAAACTTGCCCACTAAAAGTTCAGATTAGTGAGGAAGAGGGTAACAAGAAACAATCCCCCATAAGTGCGGCACATGGCCCGACGAAGGAGCAAACTTATGGCCCCTGGATAATAGCTCAAACTAGGAGAAAATGGAATCCCAACAGACCCAATGGTCCTCACCAAAAAAATTAAGCCTACAGACAACGAGAGGTCAAATGGACCTGCTCCCACTTCTGAATCAAGATTTGATGTACTCAATGTTGAGAACGAACACCGGGATCATGATATGGCCAATGCAGATGACGAGGTAATCTCAGAGGCTGTCCAAGAGTTAAGAAATAAAGCACAACATGTGGAATCCCAAGGTGGACGGGCATCTACAAGAGAAGTTAGAAGGGATTAGCCCCTTAAGCAGAATAACAAGAAAAGAAATGTCGAGGAAACTCACACAGGCACCACATATGTTCCCAAAATAGGTAATGTCTCAGAAGGTAATTCTTTTGCCCTTCAGCTGGTGAACCGAGTAGAACACAAGATTCCATACCTCTCTCATCTCACACCCAAAATAAACGGCCCCCAGCAGGCAAAGCTAAATCCACACCAAGGTCAGCCCTGACCGATGTCTCTAATGGTGCCAAAAAATCCAACGTCCCACCAGATTCCAGCTCTAACTCCAAAACTCCTCGGGAAAATGCCCCATCCTCTAAGAGAGCTGGGATCGATGTCAAACTTCATCCACCTGACAAACCCCAGGGGACCAAAATTCATTCCATGGAGATAGATTCAACCAATATGAACCCTTTGTTTGATGTTGAGGTGGGTGACGATCCCACAAGATAATCCGTTCCCTATCTTTATTGTTTATAATGAAGATCATAGCCTGGAATTGCAGAGGGCCTCTTCTACGGACTTTCTTCGTCACCTTCGGTCTATGCTTAGCGAACATAAACCGGATGTTCTCTTTCTAATGGAAACCAGAAGTTCCAGTGACAGAGCTTGCAAAATTCTTAAAAAAACTTATTTCACTGTTTATGGTAAATTTTACTATATTTTCGGGCTTAATCCCTAAACAATTTACCTTATTTTTAAGGGAAATAAATGAGAAAAGCGTGTTTTAACCGTTAAATTCCTATAATGGTTATTGAGGGGTTATAATTTAATTATGAGGAAATATTGAGTTTAAATGTTATTTTTGTTACACATTTTATTATTATTATTATTCGATGACTTGGTGTAACAACAATCTTGCAGGAAATTAAAAGATATGCATGGGGATATTATTAATGGAGAAGATTAATCTCATTCAATCAAGTGATTTCAAAATAAAGAAGAAAATCGGAGCATTGAAGAGAGGATAAATCAGATCAGATCGAAAGAGTGAAGTGGGGGACACGGTATACGAAGCAGTAGTGTGAAAACGCGTAAATAGGTAGGCTCGGTCGACCGAGCCATGCTATTCGGTCGACCGAGTGTCTTAAGTCGGTTGACCGAGCCCCGAAGCTGCAAAATCGACGCGTTTTTCTAGATCCTTCCTTATGTCGGAGAAACTCCTATATAAGCAGCACCATTCGAGCGAGAAAAAGAACACACGAAATTTTACACACGAAAAAAGCACCACATCACACAAAAACATGAGTTTCTTTCTTTCAATCTTGCTTGGGAGTTCGAAGATGATTGTTGGCTAAGCAATCCGCGGTGGGACAACGGAGCAAACCAATCAACAACCACACCAACTAGAGGATTTTTAGCTATATCTTAGTGAGTTAAATTTATGATTTTTTTTCATCAATTGGATGTTGTTTTATATTGCTTACGTTTTATTTGAATCGAGAGATCGATGAAACCATCTTTTATGCTTTGAATTTATATGAGAATATTGTTCAAGCTTTGATTTATTTCAATTGATGCAATTAGTTGTAATTCGAGAGATTGTTTATAATTAATTGAGTCGAGTTTTGGAGACAATCTCATGATCTTGTTTTGCATGTCATTCGTTTTACTTGAAAAAGAAAACGAAACCCTAGAATTCGTTTAGAGAAATTTAATCGAATTCGTGATAGATCATTACTAAAAATTATATCTTTAACTTGCCGTCTAGTTGGGGTTGGGTTGGTTGATCGGTGGATTCCCGTTGCCTTGCGTTGTTTTAATTATTTGATAAACCAATTCGTTCGTCATCAACTTTGTTTGTTGAGTTTAGTTATTTTAGGAACCCTAGTTGTTAATTGTTATTTTTCTGCAAATTTACTGTTCATCATCGTTTTTACTGTTCATTATTTCATAATTAGTATAAACCCTAGTTTAATTAGTTTAAATCTAGTTTTAGTTAATATTCGTGACATAATCGATTTAATTATTGCACTTTGATCCGATAAACATTCCACTCCCTTAGGACGACCCGTTAACACCCTATACTACGAACCTTATACTTGGGGTGTTTCGGTTTATAAATTTTAGAACTAGTTTTTACCAAACAAGTTTTTGGCGCCGTTGCCGGGGAGTCGGTAACGGTTGTCGGATTCTTCGTAGTGCAGTTTTCTGTGTCAAAAGGGATCGCTTTTAGCACGCAGTAGTATTTTGGCCGTAACTTTCGGCTCGAGTGTCCGTTTGGCGTGCAGGACCCCAATTCGGAAAGCTCGTTCCGACGCCGACGATGTGGTGAACTGCCATAGGCGTTCAGTGCCGTTTTCGAGGTCAAAATCCACTGTTTTCCCCTCCATTTTGGCCCTAGAAGATTTCAACACGTTTTTTTTTACCGTCTTAGTGCCTTTTCTGTTTTAAATTTTTCGTAGGTAGGTTTCTTTTCTTGTTTCTATTTCTTTATCTGTTCTAAATAAATAAAATAAAAATAAAAATAAAAAATAAAAAAAATAAAAACCTTCTGAAAGAGCGTTCACCCATACTGAACGCCCGTCTGCCCCATTTTTTTCGAACGCCGCCCGGTGCTCGAACGAGCGTTCACTTCCTGAATCCTCTCTGAACTAGCGTCCACTTACACTGAACGCCAGTTCAGTCTCTGAAAATTTCACTTTTCAGTCTCTTCTCTCTCTTCTCTCTTTCTAAACCTCTAAGCCTCTACTCATCTCTACATTCCCCTCTCATCAACCCTAAGGTTGATTTCTTCCTGTTCTGCTTCTCTGGTTTATGCAAACCAGGAGTAAGAAGGGAAATCTTATCTTTAACCCCGAACCCTGAGCGAGACATTGTCAGAAGAAGAATATTTCAAAATCCTGACAATATGAGCCAACACGGTTCTAGTGATGACGAACCGGAGAACCAAGGGAATAATAACCAAGATCCCGCTCAATTAAACCAAATTCGATGCAAATGTTGCGGAACCAACAACGACGGCAAGCCTGGATAAACCGACGGATGCAACAACAACCTCGAATGTTCAACGACAACGGCCCCGGGCGGCGCGGTGTTGTGCGGCAAGACCCTTATGCGCCATATCTTGATCAAGACTTCTTGGAAGAGCATAGACCAATTCGGCCTCCAGAGATGGGAGGACTGCATTTTGATCTTAAGAATGGAGTTGTGGGGATGGTCCAAAATAGCTCATTCCATGGCACTGCGGCAGAAGAACCACATGACTTCTTGTCTACTTTTGTGCAAATCTATGAAGCAGGTCACTACCCTGGCGTTCTTACAGAAGTTGTTAAATTGAAACTTTTCCCGTTTGCCTTGAAGGGTGAAGCAAATCGATGGTTTAAGTCCTTACCCCATCACTCTCTTCATAACTGGGCTGATGTTAAAAGAGCCTTTGCTCTGAAATTCGTTTCACCTGGAACGATAATGGACCGTAAACGAGATATAGCCACTTTCGAACAATTAGAAGGAGAGAGTGTGGGAAAGGCCTGGGAGAGGTTGAATTTGCTAATGAGGAAATGCCCTAACCATGGATACACTCGACATGAACTTCTAGAATTATTCTATCAGGGTGTTACTCAACCCAATAGAGATTACTTAGACTCCACAGCTCATGGATCATTTTTAGGAGGAGGAGATGTTGCTGCCTACAGGGTAGCAGAAACAATAGCTAAGAATAACATGTGGGCTACTCAAAAGAAGACCCGTGTTAGTGGAAGCAAAAAGGAGGGCACGGAAAGTAACTCGGAGACAAAGCTGCTAGTTGCTCAAATGGAAATAATGAACAAACAACTAGCCAACATGCAAATGAAGCGACAAGAAGGGCCGGCGGATGTGAATTACTCGGGCATACGGGCCGGGAATGTGATGAATGAGGAAGTACAAGCCATGGAGAACCGAAATCAACCCTTCGGAGGCTTCGGTCAAAATTACGGTCAATCGAGTCAAACTCAAAACCGCAACTTTTCGGGAAATCCGCGGAATAGTTATTATACACCGCCCGGTGCATCCAATAACCCAAGACCCCAAGGTAAGCGGGCTCAAACGCAAAATCAACGGCCCACCTATGTGTCTCTCGGAAGAAATTTGATGAGCTAGTAGACATGGTGAAAACACTAGCCACCGGTCAAAAAACGATGGAGAGACGAATAGGTCGGATGGTGATCAACAAGCAAGCATACCTCAAGGAAGGCGCCGAGTTATACGGATAAAAACCCTAAGGCGGATATCAATGCTTGCACTTGCCATCACACCTCAATGGGAGTATGGAGAGGAGGAGTTGAATGCGGTCACCCTCGAAGCGGTAAGACAACCGACCCGAAAAGATGTCGGGAAACGAGTAGCCCCTCCCGACGCCATAAGTTCGGGAGGGGGCAATCGAAGTTAAATGCCAAAGAAAGCAACGGTGAGGAAGAGGCGAGTGGTGATGATACTTCGGGGGATAGTGATGAGGATGTTGAGAAGAGAAGTCGGTATCCGAACCCCGACTAAAAAGAAAACTGAGAAGTTCGTCAGATGGAAGGATAAGGAGGATGAAGCCATTAAAAGTCAACCGATGATTAATCATTCGAAAACCCTTCCTTATCCGGCAAAGAAAAGAGAGAATATCCTAAACTCTGACAAACAGTATGACGGAGTGAGGAAGATGCTTAGAGATACTATGGTGACGATGCCACTTGCTGAGGTATTAACTGAGATGCCTAAGTGCTTGTAAGTATCTTAAGGATGCTGTGGAAGTAAAAAGAAGTTAAAGGAAATGGCAGAGGAAGTGTTAAGAGAAGAGTGTTCAACGGTTTCACAGAGCGTTGCAATCAAGCGAGGTGACCCCGGACGACCTTCAATCTCCTGTACGATTGAAGGCCACACGTTCTACAATGTTTTATGCGATTCAGGGGCCTCTGTTAATGTGATGCCATTGAACGTCTGCAAGAGTCTCGGGCTGGACAAAAGGCTAAAGGAGCGTCCCGTCTCTCTTCAGTTGGTGGACCAATCTAGCCGTTTAGCCGCCGGGTTGTGTTAACAACGTCCTTATCCATGTTAAACATCTAGTTTTTCCAATGCGGCGGGTCATACTTTGATTACCGGTCGACAAGGAGATGCCCACGATTCGGGCCGGCCTTTCTTAAACACTTCGCCTCCACCATTGACTTCCAAACGGCCAAATCACTCGAGGATAGAGGACACTTCGTTACTCTCGGGCAAGGAAAAAGTTCTGCGGAAGCCCCAACCCGGGAGATCTCATTCATTGAAGCAATCTATGGAGATGAACCTAACCCGATGAAGAGCTCACGGAGATAGGAGCCCTGGATGTTATAACTCAACAACTTGCGCACCACGAGCCTACTGAGTGAACGGAAAATGCGGGACATTCCGGGGATGAGCGAGCAATGATTTGAAGGAGCTCAACCGGCGGACTTTAACCTTGCGAGAGGAGGAAGTTTTAATGGGTAGTTGGGACGAAATAGATTTACGGAGAGAAACTACCAATTGGGAGTTGGATGATTGGGAACGACTTGCGAGAAGAGCTTGAAGAAGAAGAACTTAAAAAGATGGTTAAGCATAAGAAAGAAAAACGGAAGGCGACGGAAGATTCCTCTAGATGATGTCATTCAATACCTTTACGGGGTTACACCTCGGGAAGATGAGGTGTTTTCGATCAACCGGTCCAAGCTCACAAGGAAAAAGGTGGACCCTTGAAATCTAGTATCGAGCAACCACCTGCTGACTTAGAGTTGAAACCACTTCCGCAGCATCTAAAATACATCTTCCTTAAAGACGGTGATAAGCTTCCCTTGATCATCTAGTCTAAACTCGAGCCGGAGCAAGAAGCAGAATTAATCAAGGTGCTTGAGAAACATATCCTCGCGTTCGGATGGCAAGTGGGCGATATCAGAGGAATCAGCCCAGACGTGTGCATGCATAAGATTCGAACGGAGGAAGGAGCAAAGAAGATTAGACACCTCAAAGGAGGCTAAATCCGCACATGCAGGAGGTTGTCAAAAAGGAGATCATCAAATGGCTTGACATGGGGATTATCTATGCCATAGCTGATAGTGAGTGGGTCGGCCCCACTCAAGTTGTGCCAAAGAAGGGGGGAATTACGGTGGAGAAGAACGAAAAAGGGGAAGAAGTTGCCTTACGCCTTGTGATTTGGCTATAGAGTATGCATTGATTATCGCGAGGTTAAATGAAGTCACCGCTAAGGATCATTTCCCCCCTTCATTGACCAACTTCTAGAAAGGCGAGTGGTCATAAGTATTATTGTTTCCTCGATGGATATTCGGGTTATTTCCGGATAGCCATCGACCCTAATGACCGAGAGAAGACAACTTTTACGTGTCCATCGGGCACTTTTGCTTTTCGCGAAATGCCTTTCGGTTTATGCAATGCACCCGCGACCTTTCAACGGTGCATGTTGGCCATTTTTGATGGACTTGTGGAGCGGTGCATGGAGGTCTTCATGGACGATTTCTCAGTCTATGGCGACAAGTTTTGATGAAATCTTAAAGAATCTAGATATGGTACTCCAGCGTTGTGTTGAGAAAAATCTTGTGCTTAACTGGGAGAAGTGCCATTTTCTAGTCGAGGAAGGGATTGTTTTGGGACACAAGGTGTCCAGTGATGGTATTCAGGTGGATAAGGCTAAAGTAGAAGCCATTGAGAAAATGTCGTACCCGAAGACAATGAAGGAGGTACGAGGATTTCTAGGACATGTAGGCTTCTATCGGCGTTTCATTAAAGACTTTTCGACGATAGCAAAGCCGTTATCTAACCTGCTTAAAGAGGAAGTGGAGTTCTTGTTTGATGAGAAATGTAAGACAGCTTTTAATAGCTTAAAGGATAAGCTTACCAGTGCCCCTATTTTAATCGCGCCCGACCGGACTAAACCTTTTGAATTAATGTGCGATGCCTCTAACTACGCGGTGGCGCGCGTTCTAGGGCGGAGAATTGACAAAAAGTTCGGGCCGATTTACTATGCGAGCCGAACTTTGAACCCGGCTCAATGCAATTACGCCACTACCGAGAAGGAATTCTTGGCGGTCGTTTTTGCTATTGACAAATTCGAAGTTATCTTTTAGGGTCCAAAGTGGTGGTGTGGACGGATCACGCGACCTACGCTACCTTATGGGAAAAGCGGACGCTAAACCAAGGTTACTCGGATGGATTCGATACTACGGGAATTTGACCTTGAAATTAAGGACAAGAAGGGTAGTGATAATGTTGTAGCCGACCACTTATCTCGCCTAGTGAATGAGGGTGGCGAAGTCCCTAAGGAGATAGGCATTGACTTTCCGACTGAGCAATTGATGAAGCTAGAGACTTTGAGGCGGTGGTATGCTGATTACGTTAACTACTTAGCGAGTGGGCATTTAGAAGACATGACGTATCAGGAAAAGAAGAAATTTTTCAGCGATTTAAAGTATCTCGTATGGGAGGATCCTTATCTGTTTAAAGTCTGCAAGGACGGGTTGCTTAGAAGGTGCGTTCCGGAGCATGAGCAATTGGATATCTTGGAGCAATGTCATAGTGGTCCCGGCGGTGGACACTACGGAGCACCGAAGAGCTTTGTCACAAAAATCCTTCAAGCCGGTTTTTACTTGGCCTACTTTGTTTAAAGATGCTTTGAAGCCTTTTGCAAAGGCCGTGATCGATGCCAAAGAGTAGGGAGACTCGGTAATAGGATGGAGATGCCTCGAGGCCTATCTTGGAATGTGAAGTTTTTGACGTACGGGGCATTGATTTTATGGGACCGTTCCCATCATCATGCTCTAACAAATATATTCGTGCACGTGTGTGACTACGTTTCCAAGTGGGTAGAGGCCATAGCCACCCAAACCAATGATCACAAAGTTGTAAAGAAATTCTTGCAAAAGAATATCTTTACTAGATTTGGTCTGTCTGTAGAGCCCTTATCGGTGATGAAGGTTCGCATTTACGTAATGCACCACTTTGGATAAAATTCTTGAGAAATATGGTGTCAAGCATAGAATTGGTACACCATACCATCCCCAAACCAGTGGCCAAGTCGAGGTAAGCAACCGGAGCCTTAAGCGGATCTTGGAGAAAACGGTGAATTCAAATAGATCCAACCGGGAGTACGAAGTTGGACGACGCACTTTGGGCTTATCGCACGCGTTTAAGACCCCTATGGGTACGTCACCCTTCCAAATGGTCTATGGCAAGGCTTGCCATCTACCAGTCGAGCTGGAGCACAGAGCTTACTGGGCTCTTAAACTCTTAAACTTCGATAGCCAACTCTGTGGCGAGAAAAGATTATTGCAACTGCATGAGCTCGACGAATTCAGACTCAGGGCCTACGAGAACGCCAAAATCAGCAAGGAAAGAACGAAGGCGCTCCACGATGCTAAGATTAAAGATCGAGAATTCAAGGTGGGAGACATGGCTTTCTTTGTATAACACCGGCTCCATCTTTTTCTTTGGTAAGCTTAAATCTAGATGGTCGGCCCCTTTGAGATTCTTGATGTTCACCCTGGTGGAGCCATTACGTTGAAAGGGTATGGTGATCAACCGTTCAAAGTCAATGGTCACCGGATTAAGAAGTACTTTGGGCAACCCAAGGCAAAGCTGAAGTACTATACTTTCAAAAGAGAAATGAAACGGTTGAGTCGTTTATTTGTGAAGAGATTCCATCCGACTTCTTTGGAGTGGATGAGGACATTAATACCCCTATCCTTGCGGATCTTTCATCAATGCTTCGAGCTTTGTTAGCATACCTCGGCCGCATCGAGAAACAAGAACAAGAAGAAAAGAGTCGGTGTTGTACGGAGAGAAAAATTTCATGATCTACTCGTGCACTTGACTTGTTGTTGTGGCGAAAACCATTTCGTCCTAGTCATTCGAGTCGACGGAGAAGTGGTTAGCCTTAAACCCAAGTGGCACGATCCGGGTTGACTTGGTTTACTCGTGTCAAGCTAATGACATAAAAAAAGCGCTCTAGGAGGCGACCTAGTCTTTTAAGTATTTCTTTTTAGTTAAGTTTTTAGGTTAGTAGGAATAAAACTTTGGTGAGTTGTGTGTTGGTTATCCTTGTCCTATTTGTGGTTGTTTTTACATGTTTACTCATATACCCCGTATACCCCGAGATTATCTGTTATGTCAAGTGTTGCAGATACGTTTAAGCAGGTTTGCAAGTTATTACTTTTAGTGTTGTATGTTCGTGATACGAGTGCAGCGGTTTATTCATGCTCTGGCCTGACCACTGCCAATCTACTGCCCGACAACCATCTTTGGAACCAGCTAAGTATTCTTTTCTTTTATTTGCACATTCTGAGGACATAATGTGATTTAAGTGTGGGGGGGTGCAATTCATGCTTTATTTTCCAAAATATGAGTAAATATTTGTGATCTTTGATAAATGGTGGAATTTTAAAATTTTTACACTTGGGTAGTTGTAAATCTTGAGCATGTAATTGAAACAAATGGCTTGCTAGTTGTAGTTTCCTGACAATGATTGTCTGTAACTTTGGTGAGATAATTATAGCATGTTTTACTGATTTGAGATAGTATTCATTTCATACTCACGAAAGCCTTTGATATTGAAGCAAAAATTTTAAACTTTATTCTTTCATTATTTTAGTGATTTATCTTAGAGAGATGTGTTCTTAATAGTAATAGTGAAGTAACACCTAAGTTCAGAACGTGCACTGTGAATATCTGAAAGTTTGAATGTGATGAGTGAAACGTAACTATTGTTCTATGAAAAATACAAGAATAATACAAAAGAATAAAGTTGAAAGTGTGTATGTCGAAAGCTAGTCGATGATTGGAGTGCGGTAGGGCATTATCTCGAAATGTCCTAGTCCACTATGATGACCAAAAGCTCACGACAGTTAGAAGAAGCTACCTTATGATTTGAGTAAGGTAGGGTGTTATCACGAAACATCCTATTCTACTATGACGGGTGAGAGCTCATTCTGATGTGCGTCAAAAGAAAAAGAGAAAAAAAGTGAGAAAAAAATTAAAGACTTTGTTATCGTTGAACTTATACCCAGTATAAACCGAATGATATGCTGTAGGGATTATCCTACTTAGTGCGCGGGAAGACTTTGGGTGGAGCAATTACTGCCTGTAACTAGGAAAGTCATTAAACTATTTGAAAGGATATTTGTTTGAGAGGATTGTGAAGATTGAAAAGGGCTTGTCACACACACAGAATCTATCTCTATGTTGGTATCACTTGCTATAGTTGTTGTATCTTTTGTTACGTGAGTTAGGGATCTATTTGGATTACATTTAAAGTGAGCTAGTTTTGATTGTTTTGTTCGGGACGAACAAAAAGCTAAGTGTGGGGGAGTTGTTTAGGGTAAAATTTACTATATTTTCGGGCTTAATCCCTAAACAATTTACCTTATTTTTAAGGGAAATAAATGAGAAAAGCGTGTTTTAACCGTTAAATTCCTATAATGGTTATTGAGGGGTTATAATTTAATTATGAGGAAATATTGAGTTTAAATGTTATTTTTGTTACACATTTTATTATTATTATTATTCGATGACTTGGTGTAACAACAATTTTGCAGGAAATTAAAAGATATGCATGGGGATATTATTAATGGAGAAGATTAATCTCATTCAATCAAGTGATTTCAAAATAAAGAAGAAAATCGGAGCATTGAAGAGAGGATAAATCAGATCAGATCGAAAGAGTGAAGTGGGGGACACGGTATACGAAGCAGTAGTGTGAAAACGCGTAAATAGGTAGGCTCGGTCGACCGAGCCATGCTATTCGGTCGACCGAGTGTCTTAAGTCGGTTGACCGAGCCCCGAAGCTGCAAAATCGATGCGTTTTTCTAGATCCTTCCTTATGTCGGCGAAACTCCTATATAAGCAGCACCATTCGAGCAGAAAAGAACACACAGAATTTTACACACAGAAAAAGCACCACATCACACAAAAACATGAGTTTCTTTCTTTCAATCTTGCTTGGGAGTTCGAAGATGATTGTTGGCTAAGCAATCCGCGGTGGGACAACGGAGCAAACCAATCAACAACCACACCAACTAGAGGATTTTTAGCTATATCTTAGTGAGTTAAATTTATGATTTTTTTTCATCAATTGGATGTTGTTTTATATTGCTTACGTTTTATTTGAATCGAGAGATCGATGAAACCATCTTTTATGCTTTGAATTTATATGAGAATATTGTTCAAGCTTTGATTTATTTCAATTGATGCAATTAGTTGTAATTCGAGAGATTGTTTATAATTAATTGAGTCGAGTTTTGGAGACAATCTCATGATCTTGTTTTGCATGTCATTCAGTTTTACTTGAAAAAGAAAACGAAACCCTAGAATTCGTTTAGAGAAATTTAATCGAATTCGTGATAGATCATTACTAAAAATTATATCTTTAACTTGCCGTCTAGTTGGGGTTGGGTTGGTTGATCGGTGGATTCCCGTTGCCTTGCCGTTGTTTTAATTATTTGATAAACCAATTCGTTCGTCATCAACTTTGTTTGTTGAGTTTAGTTATTTTAGGAACCCTAGTTGTTAATTGTTATTTTTCTGCAAATTTACTGTTCATCATCGTTTTTACTGTTCATTATTTCATAATTAGTATAAACCCTAGTTTAATTAGTTTAAATCTAGTTTTAATTAATATTCGTGACATAATCGATTTAATTATTACACTTTGATCCGATAAACATTCCACTCCCTTAGGACGACCCGTTAACACCCTATACTACGAACCTTATACTTGGGGTGTTTCGGTTTATAAATTTTAGAACTAGTTTTTACCGAACATTCACCAACTTATATGCTGTTGAAGCTTGGGGTATGCAGGCGGCTTATGGTGCTTTTGGGTTGAAAACAAAGTTACCTTATCCTATATCACCTATACCAATCAGTCCTTACAATGGCGGTTATGAAAGGTCATGAGATAGATTGGATGCTCACTCTACTTTATGCATCTCCCATTGCTAGTGCAAGAAACGAGCTGTGGGATACCTGATACGGCTGAAAGATACTTTTGATTTGCCTCGGTGTTTACTTGGGGACTTTAGTCAAGTTGTGTATCAAAGAGATAAGTTGGGTGGAAGAGCAGTGGGAGGCCTCAACAGAAATAAGCTTTGGCTTTTCCTCCAGCACTGTGACCTAATGGATGTACCATTCCCAAGACCTAGATATACTTGGTATGTCACAACACGTGACAACGAGAAAATCCTACAACGTTTAGACCAAGTTTGGTGCAATACATCATGGATGGAAAAGTGTAGTAAAGTAGTGGTTAAGCATATGCCCAGAGCCCATTCTGACCACAACCCCATTAGCCTGGATACTAAGTTCTTACTACCCAAACAAAAACCCACAGTTGCTTATTTTTTCAGAGAGCTTGGATGGACCACTCAGACTTTGAAGAGTTTGTGATACACAACTTGAAGAATCCAAGCAGCATTGTTGATACCATAAATTTCTTTACCAAAGCTGCAACGAAATGGAATAATGAGGTTTTTGGAAATATATTCCGCAGAAAACAAAGCTGCCAATCAAGAATTGAAGGAATTGAGAGAAGCATGGAAAGAACACCTTCTACCTTTCTTGCGAACCTCCATGATTCTTTAAAGTTTGAGTTGGACGACATTCTGAAGCAGGAGGAAACATACTGGCATCGAAGATCACAGCTCCAATGGCTAGCAGAGGGAGAAAGGAACACATGTTTTTATCATCTGACTATAATCATAAGACAACAAAAGAAGAAGATAACTTGCTTGAAAAACAAGTATGATCAGTGGGTCTATGATAAGGGGCAAATTGGAGACATGATTAAATAGTTCTATACCAACCTTTACCAAGAAGAACCTGTCTCTCGTTGATTGGAACCTTGATATCAGTTGGCCCCATCTCTCCACTTCTGACAAACAGTGGATGAATAGACAACTGGCAGAAGTAGAAATTGAGGATGCAGTCTTCCAAATGGGGAATTTCAAAGCTCCTTGCCCTGATGGTGTTCCAACTTACTTTCTCAAGAGATATTGGCCCATTGTCAGTCCTACCATACTCAAGTTTGTTTATGATGCCTTTTCTAATGGTACTTTTGATGAAAGAATGAATGAAACTTTAGTTACTTTGATCCCCAAAGTAAACCCACCCCCAGAGAAAGTGGAACAATTTAAGCCCATTGCACACACAAATGTTTGCGCTAAGATCATTACTAAAGTGTTGTCTAATAGATTCCAGTCAGTCATTGGCAGGTTGGTAAGCCCAACCCAGTCTGCTTTCATACCTGGTAGAGAAAGCACATGCAACATCATAAATGCCCAGGAAGTCCTTCATCAATTTAAGAACATAAAATGGAAGAAATGGTGGATGATGCTGAAGATTGACCTCGAGAAAACATATGACAAGGTTAATTGGCAATTCCTTAGGGGATTCTAGAGCGGTTGGTCCTTTTTGATAAAATTACACAACTTATTATGCAAAGCCACAAATCTAACATTTTATCCCTCTTATGGAATGGCAATAAACTGTCCCCAATCCAACCCCAGAGAGGTATTAGACAGGGGGACCCCCTGGCCCCTTACCTTTTTTATCTATGTATGGAAATATTGAGCCTCCTTATTGACCAGCAAATACATCAGAAGAGATGGAAACCCATAAAAATTGGCGAGATAGGGCCACCCTTGTCACTCATGTTTTTTGCAGATGATCAGATACGTACTTTTTTGGGGAAGCCACTGAAGCTCATGCAGATATCATTAAAGATGTTCTTGACACCTTTTGCAAACTCTCAGGCCAGAGGGTTAGCACTCAA
Organism: Gentiana straminea; assembly: GCA_036785695.1. Classification (NCBI taxonomy): domain Eukaryota; kingdom Viridiplantae; phylum Streptophyta; class Magnoliopsida; order Gentianales; family Gentianaceae; genus Gentiana; species Gentiana straminea. The sequence goes on along the minus strand of JAVUPR010000514.1, from coordinate 7,250,388 downwards.
AAATCAAGTTCCACACCTCCAAGAACACATCCGTGCACGTCAAAACGCTCCTCAGCCATAAATTCGGGATGCAGCATTCTGAGGATCTTGGTAAATACCTTGGAGTTCCACTTCTCCATTCAAGACTGACCAAAGACAAGTTCAGCCCAATCCTTGATAAAATGAAGAAAAAGATGGCCAGTTGGAAATTGAAAACTTTGTCCAGGGGTGGTAGAATGATACTAATCAACAGCTCACTTGCTACCCAACCTTTCAATGCTATGCAAACCATGAAGATTCCCACTGGTGTAATACATGCAATGGAAAGGATATGTAGGGACTTTTTCTGGGGAGACGAAGAAGGTAGCAGAAAAATGCATTACCTGGCTTGGAACACCCTCTGTCAACCAAAAGAGATTGAGGGATTGGGCTTCAAGAAATTGCAAGTTATGAATGTAGCCCTGCTAGGTAAGTTGATTTGGCAGCTTTTAATGGATGATCATTCTTTGTGGGTCAATGTCTTAGTCAGGAAATATGGCAATCCTTTTGCACCATCGAAAGTCACTGACTCGCTTACGTGGAGGACAATATGCTATGTGGCCAACCTTCTTAATAATGGATTTGATGCAATCCAAGACAAGATAATCTGGACTGAGACACCAGATCAGAAATATTCAGTGGCCTCGGCCTACAAGGCCTTGAGCCAGAGCACTGAACTGACAAGCACGCATGTCTGGAAACAGATTTGGAAACTTCAGGGACCTAACCGCTTTAATTTTTTCCTATGGCAAGTTGCACACAATGCTCTTCCAACCATGGAATTCCTCTTCAAGAGACATGTAAGCTCCTCACCGGTATGCCTTCAATGTTAGTTGACGGATGAAACAAATATGCATGCTCTGAGGAACTGCGGCCCAACATAAAGTCTCTGGAGAGCACTGATACCCAGAGATGACAGAGGATCTTTTTTCACCACCTATGATGTGGAAGAATGGATTACAAATAATATGCAGCGACTTCATGGCAATAGGGATTGACCCTACATTTTTCGAGAAACGATCTATAGCGTGTGGTACTGGAGAAACCAACTACACCATGGAAATCACGAAAAGAGACCCCTATTGCATATCTTAATTTCTAAAATTGTTAGTAGAGCTCGTAACCTCAAACTTGCCTGGGATGACTGATTTATAGCTAGACAGTCTAGTTACTACTTTTGCTTGTAACTGCTTTGGGGTTGTTCCTACGATATTTTCAATAAAATAGACCGTTTCTAAAAAAAAAAAGAATTATAAAATTATGTTGTACGTCTCGTCGAATGATTGTGTCAATAGTATTGCCTGCCGTTGAACGAGCCCGCCACGTGCTACTCCACACCTTGCTTTCCCCTCCCTAAACACACCGTTTTTCATCAATTGAAATTAGCAGATCAAACCATTTTCAGCAGCTTTTCTGCTCGTTTTTGGTCTTCAACAATGTCCTCCGGTTACAGCTCACCGGCATCGGACAATGACCGAAACCCGAATCGTAATCCCGGACCCAACCTTGCCTCAATCGAGCAGTCACTGGATGCAATCGACAATCAACTAGCTTCAATTTCAATGGCCCAACCCGGATCACCGTCAGTTAACGACTCAAAACCCGACCCGGATCAGACGACGAATGATTTCATGGATGAAACCGAGTATTCGAGTTTCCAGAGCAATTTGGCAGTAAGTGAGGCTTTATTGGAAGAGGTGGTGTTACTGGAGGCAGCAGAAGAAGCAGCGGAAAATGAGCTGCCAAGTCCGAGTAGTAGCGGGTATGCTGCTGAAAGAGGGAGCAGTGGTTCTATAAGTGGATTTGATGGCCTGGTAAATAATGAGGATGGTGGAGCGATTCGTGAGGTCAGGAGTGATGATGATATCAGCCGGATTCTTGATTCCCAAGCTCCTCCTAGTAATCACCGTGTTGATGGCGAGGTCAGTTTGCTGATATTTTTTTCCCCCTTTCTGAAATAATTAAATTGGATGCTACACGATGACTATGAGTAACTTATAATGCATTTTCGTCACTAAATTTGCTCGTTGCTAATTTCCTCTTGGCACCTGTGATGTTATGCAATAGAGCCTTGTCTTTGGTGTTAAGGAGCAGTTACATAAACTCATTTAGTTAATCAAATTGGGCTAGGACGAATTCATAAAATTATCAACACAAAAGCTGAAACAAAGGAAATACAAGAGTAATTAGTTTAGAATAAATAATGTAATGATTGCATAGAAATCTTTTTGTTAAGATGAATGATCAGTTATTTACTGGATTTTAAGCTAATCGAATTTTGGTCCGTTGAATATATGCTTTTGTTTTTTTTAAAACTAATTCTTCATTGTATAACCGAAGAAAACTAGTTTTGACATTTTGACAAAAGTCCGTCTACACAAACTCGTGTGTCTTGTATAAAGTATTTTCTGTGTAATGATCTTTTGGCCAGTTGCCCTTTTTTTTGTGATTCTATCAATTTCTCTGCCTTCATTTGATTAATATACAATGTGCAGGATGATGCTTCTATTTCATGGAGAAAAAGGAAGAAGCACTTCTTTGTTTTGAGTCATGCTGGAAAACCAATATACTCAAGGTATATGTTTTCTTTCATGGAAAGAATTAATTGTCTCGTCAACTTCTATATGGTAGAATTAAATGTGATATACCTAATCTTAGTTTGAGTCCATTAATATGTCTCATTACAAAAGGAAATAATTTCCTCCTTTCTTTTGGCCTTGATTTTAAGATATGGAGATGTACATAGGCTGGCTGGATTCTCGGCCATTCTGCAGGCTATTGTTTCTTTTGTAGAGAATGGGTAAGTTGACAAACTCACAGTTACATCTACATATTGTTGCTGTTGTGATTTTGTTTTTTTTTTTTTTGAAAATATGAGGCATCAAGACGATACTAGAGTGTTTCAAGCCTTTACATTATATTAATTTCTTTTCAGGGGAGATCGGGTCAAGTGGGTTAGAGCTGGAAAACATCAGGTAATTGCATTGTCTCTATATGGACTTGCAAATTTTCACGTTAGTACTATTGTTACAAAATTTGTCAAAGTCCAATTGTGTTCCAAACTACAATAAGAAGGTGCAAAAATTTCCTTTTCTTAAGAAGTTACTGTAACCTCTATATTAATCTACCCTTTGTGTCCCTGATGGTGTTTATTACTAATAATCCAAATGTTATTTCTAACTAAGTACATGGCAACCTCATCTGGTGGTAAGGCAACTTACTTTTACTGTTTCGAAAGGAGGTAGTGATGGAATACATTGATCACAGAAGTTTCCATGTGGGTTGTAAAGGTTCTTTGAAAAAGTTCTAAGATAAAAAAATATAATGGTTTGAAAGGATTTGTAGAAAATTACTAAATCATTATCAGCAACGCAAACAGTTTTGAAAGTAAAAACTGAAAAACAGGTTCAAAACTATTAGCTGAATGAGCCTGTAGTGGTTTCATTTGTGCCGTGTGGAAAGGAGCCTGAAGGGTATATGATTGTTGATGTTTATTAATATGATGTCATGTGAATTGTTGTCATTTACATTCTAGGAAACCGTTTCCTCTTAGCGCCCCATTACCGGTAGCTGTAATGTGGATCTTCTTACATTGCATCTTCTTTAGTTGCCTTGTTGTTATCTTATTTCTTTTAGGTTGTTTTTCTGGTTAAAGGACCAATATATTTGGTTTGCATAAGCTGCACAGAAGAACCATACGAGTCACTGAAGGGACAGCTGGAACTCTTTTATGGTCAGGTAAGCACACCTTTTCTGATCTTGTTCTAATAGTCTTTTTTGGAAATTCGTGTTTTGTTCTTGAACCCTTCATGCTGTCATGACAAACCGTGTAGTTCTTGATTTGTTGATTATTGCAGATGATACTTATTCTTACCAAGTCCGTGAATAGATGTTTCGAGAAGAATCCTAAATTTGATATGACCCCTTTGCTGGGAGGAACAGATGCCATATTTTCTTCCCTCATCCATTCCTTTAGCCGGTTAGTAGCATTCTTCGCGCTCTGTGCATACCTTAATATTTGACGCCCGAGTGGGCATTCTTTTGACCTCTTCTAAATTTTTCACGAAATTTCGCTTAAAATGAATGCTTGATTTGATGCTAGTTGCTTCTACTTCTTTGGATGGTATTAGAGAGTTTTGGATGGTAGATTGAACAACAACTTATTAGCTGACGAAATAGTCATATGTGGTATTGCAGTACAATTTCCGATGATGGTCCTTTGAGGAATGATAAACTCGGGTCTGGGTGTTTATAGATTGAACAAATAGTTATTATCTGACAAATGAAAGGATTACAATAAATAGAAAGAGCCTCGAGAAAACTAAGAATACCATGGACAAATGTATCCTCTTGATCCAGACACCTTCACAGACCCCGAGAGCTAAAGCCCTAAGCTCAGATTCTGCACTACTCCTGGATGCAACATGTTGCTTCTTGCTTCTCCATGTTGTGAGATTTCCCCAGATATATGTGCAGTATCCAGAAGTTGATCTCATATCTGGAACTCCTCCTGCATAATCAGCATCAGTGTATACTTGGATACCTCTAGACTGATTTTTCTTAAAAAATAATCCTTGGCCTGGATCCTTCTTTAAATATCTCAGAACCCTCTCTGCCACTTGCATATGTCTTTCTGTGGGTTGATGCATGAACTGGCTGATCAAACCTACAGCAAAGCATATGTCAGGTCTAGTGTGAGAGAGGTATATAAGCTTCCCTACAAGTCTTTGATATCTCCCTTTGTCAACAAGGGAACTATCATCAGCCTTGTCCAACTTTAACCCAGGTTCAACTGGAGTATTTGCTGGTTTACAACCCAACATTCCAGTTTCTTTTAAAAGATCTAGGGTGTACTTTCTTTGGGATATGGAGATACCAGTTGCATTTCTGGCAATCTCCATTCCAAGGAAGTATTTAGGACTCCCAAGATCCTTTATTTCAAATTCAGAGGCAAGAATCCCTTTAAATCTGCAAATCTCATCAGTGTCATCCCCTGTGAGGATAATGTCATCCACATAAACTACAAGGACAGTAGTTTTTCCAGAAACCTTCCTGATGAATAAGGTATGATCAGTGTGACATTGGTGAAACCCATGCCCCTTTATGAACCTAGAGAATCTCCCAAACCAGGCCCTAGGAGATTGCTTTAGGCCATATAAGGATTTTTTCAGTTTGCATACATCACCCTTATTGCCTAGGGATTCAAACCCAGGGGGGAGATGCATGTACACTTCCTCATCCAAATCTCCATAGAGAAAGGCATTTTTTATGTCAAGTTGAGTTAGAGACCAGTCCAGATTTACAGCAATACTCAGTAGGATTCTTATGGTATTAAGCTTTGCAACAGGGGCAAAAGTTTCATGATAATCAATCCCATAGGATTGAGTGAAACCTCTTGCCACAAGTCTAGCTTTATACCTGTTAAGAGACCCATCTGCATTATATTTAAGTGTGAAGATCCATTTACATCCCACAGGATGTTTCCCTTTAGGAAGAGGGATGATGTTCCAAGTTTCATTTTTAACCAGGGCACTCATTTCCTCTTCTAGGGCAGCTTTCCATTCTGGACTTTTCAAAGCATCATGGACACTTTTGGGTATTTGTATAGTGTCCAGACTACTAGTAAAAGCTAGAAAATGAGGAGCTAAGTGATCATAGGACAGGAAGTTGTACAGGGGATGTGCAGTACAACTCCTTGTCCCTTTTCTTTTTGCTATAGGTAGTTCTTCAATAGGAGAATTACTTTCCTTATTACTGGAGGTGTCAGAGGTTTTGATAGTCAGCACTATCAGTACTCTGATCCTCTGATGACAAGTCTTGAAATTCCTCATCATCATCATGAGTGAATTCTTCAACATCAGGTCTTTGAGATGTAGCCTTTCTCTTTCTTGTATAGACGGTAATATTAGGCTCATTCTCATGCTGTTTCTCCTTAGAAGGAGAATTAGATTGTTCCTTTTCAGGCTGCTTTTTCTTTGCATTCTCTGTGTTAGGATTCACAGATTCCTCAAAGTTGTCAGTAGGACTAATGTTCCAAGATTCATAGTATTCTTGGAACACCTCCCCCTGACTTTCATTGCCATAGAAGGGTTGATCCTCCATAAAAGTAACATCCATGGTGTTATAGTACTTTCTAGTACTAGGACAGTAGCACTTGTATCCTTGTTGGGAGGATGAATACCCAACAAAGATACATTTAATAGACCTAGGATCAAGTTTTCCCCTGTTATGAGAATGTATATGTACAAAACATACACATCCAAACACTTTAAAGTCTATGGTACTTATGAAGTGAGTGTCAGGGTGTGCTTCTTTTAACACTTGAATAGGGGTTTTGAATTTCAGAATTCTTGAAGGCATCCTGTTGATGAGGTATGTGGCTGTTAACACAGCCTCACCCCACAAGAATTTTGGAACTTTCATAGTGAACATAATTCCCCTAGCCACCTCCAGTAGGTGTCTATTTTTTCTTTCAGCCACCCCATTTTGTTGGGGTGTATCAACACATGTACTAATATGTATGATCCCTTTTTCAATGAAAAAGGATTCAAGACTCTGTTCAAAGTATTCCTTCCCATTGTCAGTTTTGAGAACCTTTATATCAGTATTAAACTGACATTTGATCATGGTATAGAAGTTTTTGAAGATAGAACCCACTTCTGATTTTTCTTTTAACAGAAAAAGCCAGGTTACTCTACTATGGTCGTCAATAAAGCTCACAAACCACCTTTTTCCGGTGGTTGTTCTTTGTTTTGAGGGGCCCCATATGTCACTGTGAAACAATGAGAAGGGACTAGAGGGAACATATATATTTGCAGGAAAAGTAGATCTAGCATGTTTAGAAAATTGACAAACTTCACATTTAAGAGAATCAATGTTTATTCCTTTAAACATACTAGGATACAATTTTTTCAAATACAAGAAATTTGGATGACCTAGTCTATAGTGCAGAAGCATAACATCAGAATAAACAGAGGTACTTCTACAACTAATAGACAATCCCTTAGGGATGTTATCAATACAAAGCTCAGAGTAGGGTGTCTTGAAAATGAAGAGTCCAGATCTCACATTAGCACTGCCAATCTCCTCCATTGAACTCAAATCCTGAAACTTACATCCATTAGTATGAAAAATCACAGAACAGTTTGTGTCATTTATGAATCTACTAACAGACAATAAGTTGCATTGTAAGTTAGGAACATAAAGGACATCCTTTAATGTGATTTTCTCACTTAAAAAGATGTTTCCAGTTCCAGAAACCTGAGAAATGGAACCATCAGCAATTTTAACATTGTGAGGATGGGTACATTTCATGAGTTTCACAAATAATTCTGGATTCCCAGTCATATGATTTGATGCACCAGAGTCAACAATCCATATATTTTTAAGGATTTGACTCCCAGAATAAGCATTTAGGCACACACCTGTGTTAGCTATGGAAACATTGCCTTGAGGAGCAGCAGTCTGTGCATTTTGTGCATTTTGAGCAGACAGAAACCTTTTAAGGGCTTCAATCTGTTCCATGCTAAACACACCATCAGACTTTTGTTCCTCAACAGTGGCTAGTCTACCAGCGCTTTCAGGTGTGTGATTAGGCCTAGAAGGCTTCCAGTTGGCTGGTTTCCCATGGATCTTCCAAAGAAGTATCCCTGGTGTGACCGGTTCTCTTGCAATGATCACACACTTTGGTTTATTGCCTTTAGATTTCAAATTCGGACCGGTGGTGCTTTTGGTGAATAAAGCACTAGTTTCGATAGAAGAACCGGGGGTTAGACACCCCATTTAACATGAGTTTACGTCTGCTTTCTTCATGTTTTATGTTAGCAAACACACTTTTGATGGATGGAAGAGGTTTAGAGCTCAGAACTCTACCTCTAGCATCATCAAGAGAAGAGTTTAGCCCCATCAAGAATTTAAAGATCCTTTTTTGATCTTTTAGGGCCTTGTACATCTTGGCATCCTCAGTAGAGTGCCAAGTTAGATTTTCAAAGTTATCAAGCTGCTGCCAAGATCTTGACAGGAGGTTAAAATAGTCAGTGACTGACATCTCCCCCTGTCTTATATCTTGCAGCTTTGCTTCTATCTCATATTGTTCAGAAGTGTTATCTCTTTTTGAATAGAGATCAGCAGCTTCATTCCAGATCTCCTCAGCAGTATCAAACATAATGAAGTTTTCTGCAATGTTAGGAGTCATGGATCCCAGCAAAATTGAAACCACATTGCTGTTTTCCACTCTCCACTTCATGCAAGAGGGATCCCCTGCTGCAGGAGCCTTGCTTTCTCCAGTTAGATACTCCTCCTTGCCTCTCCCGGTAATAAAAAATCTTACTTGTTTGGACCATTGGAGGATACCATGGACAAATGTCATCAGAAAAATCAGATTACCATGTACAAATGTCAAATGGTCATGTGAGGATTTGCAGTATAACTAATAATGAGAACTTAAACAGGTGCTAATTAATAAAGATTGTGAAACTAGTAATTAAGATTACCATAAAATGTATTGCTACTAGGCATCATGAACTTCAGATATGTGTCTAATCAAATGAAGATGTATCTTACATCTGGTTATGATTTGATTGTTAGTTTGAGAGTTATGATGGAGCACTTTCATTTAGTAGCAAATATTTGAGCAGCGTCGGCTCCGCTGTAATGGGATTAACTTGGAAGAATATGTACTTACCAAGATACTTATGAAAAAGGGTAAAAATAAATTATAAGACAATAGATTGCATTTTTGCAAGGAAAAGTCTTTTACCGTCCGTTATACTAGAATATGTGTTAGAAAAGGAGAACCTTTTTGGTAATATATTTTTATTCACTTAATTGATTTATTACAAAGAGTGTCCTCTCTTAAATAGGACAAAGTCTGGAGACCTGTCTGATTTAAACTCCTTGATTTGAGGAATCGAATCAAATCAAATCAAATCAGAATTAAATCAGACTTTCTATAAAAGGAAAATACAACCAAATCAAATAAAATCAAACATAAATGCAGAATCCCAAAACCCTACTGGAACATGGAAAAATACATAAAAGACAGAAAAGCCCTCAATCTTCAACAATATGTTTTATGCTACTATGGATAAGTGGGATAATGGGTGTATTTCCACTTCTTATTTGTTTTACCCAACACTATTAGTTGCACGGGTACAAATACGGTTACGGATATGTGGATACATGATACGCGGATGTGATTTTTTTTTTTTTTTTTTTTTGAAAAATACAGGATACATGTACGTATGGGATTGCGTAAATATTTAAAGTAAAGGGACCAATCCTTACATAATATAACTGTAAGGATGAAATTATAAATATTAGAAATCATAAAATAAAACATATTTAGTGGTTTGTCTCTTTTTTGTGTAGTTTTTCTTTTATTTCCCGGCGATATATTGTCAATTTTCAACAAGGTTCTTCATTCTACGTATCCAATTTATCGATATGCCTATTTGGATCCTGTATTCAGTGCGTATATGTTGTATACGCACTATCAAATAGAAGTATCTCTGTTAGTTCTCTTGTCTGATTAAAGCTGCCCCTTTAATGTTAGGAATCCTGCTACCTTTTTGCACGCGTACACTTGTCTTCCTCTTTCTCTTGCAACGAGACAAGCAGCTAGTGCTATCTTGCAGGATGTTGCTGATTCAAATGTCCTTTTTGCAATTTTGATGTGCAGAGAGAAGGTTTTTCTTCTCTTTCTTGTTTATGAACTTTCTTATGATGGTTTGAGGGGTTCGTCGAGAGTACATCTTTTAGTTGTTTCTTTAGGGACCATCTAACAGTGTTCTGTGATCGAGTAATGCAGGTTATTTGTCTTGCTGGTGCTCGTAAAGCTTCTCTTCATGCGGACGATATATTGCTGCTATCTAATTTTGTTATGTCCTCTGAGTCATTTAGGCACGTCCGATCTATTTTTTGTCTATATGCTGTTGGTTTTCTTAATAGCTAAAAATCTGAAAAGGTTCTTTTTACTTTCATAGGACATCTGAATCCTTCTCGCCAATTTGCCTTCCTAGATATAATCCCACGGCGTTTCTGCATGCATATGTTCATTATTTTGATGTAAGTATCGTTTCTGGCGTTTCCATCCAATTATTTCCAATGATTTGTGTAGTTTGAAGCAGCTGAAGCCTCTACATTTTGCATACTAGTTTATACTCTTCTTTTCTTGACAAATAATATACGTTCTTACAGGTGGATACATACCTAATTCTGCTCACTGCAAGTTCAGATAACTTCTATCATCTTAAAGATTGCAGGTAAATTTGCCTTTTGCACGGCTGCAACATACGAGAATTCCATGTTTTTATTAAGTCTGCGTGTGCTTTTTCCCCTTTATATAATACTATATTGAACAATTGCTATGTGTGTATATGTGTCTGATCCCAGGACCTCGTGCTTTGATACCTTGATAAATTACCACCTCACCTAAAAGCACAAGTTATTATTGCTACGGCTACTTCACTACAGCAAAACGTCTAATGTTGCTACTCAACTATAACATGTCTATTATTGTCAAGTGCTTGTGGCGCGTTGGGACTTGGGGGTGGGTGGGGGAGGGACCTAAAAGCTATTAAACAACTTGCTAAGATGATAATTTATCGATATCCATTTTCTCAAATACTTTTTTCTTTTGTGTATTAAGTTTGAATTTTCTGTTTGCATGCTTGTAGGATTCGTATAGAAAACGTGGTTTTAAAATCAAATGTACTTGTTGAAGCTCAGAGATCCATGGTGGAGAGAGGCATGCGAGTTGATGAATTACTCGTTGACCTGAGTGTGCATCCTGGTTCTTCATCGCCTCACCTAGGGCAGCCAAGGCAGGAGCCACCTGATTCTTCCGGAAGGTCAGAAGGTGTATTTCGTGGTCTAGGTGGCCCTGCCGGACTTTGGCATTTCATATATCGAAGTAACTATCTTGACCAATATGTATCGTCTGAATTTTCATCACCAATCAACGGCTTGAATCAGCAAAAAAGGTATAAGATGCATGCTGTTTGACATCTTTATGAAATATTGTCTAGTGGATAGTTCCTCTTTCACCCAGATTTCTTATGCCAGCGTTTTATTTGGTAGATTGTACAGAGCATATCAGAAGATTTATGCATCTATGCATCAAACAGGAAATGGACCCCATAGAACAATGTTTCGAAGGGACGAAAACTTTGGTTTGTCTCTTTTACCCATAGATGTTTGTGTGTTAAACGTACAAATTTATTTCGTTCTGCTTTTCTTTTGGGAATGAGATGGGGTAATCTGGGGTAGGGTTGGACCCAGTGGCAGATCCAGAAACCAGGGGCACAAAACAAAATTGAAGAACCAGGGGACGAAGTGCGTCGTTTATTTTATTTTTTAACAGCAAACTGGCAGCGTTTTAATACAATTTTTTTCCTTCGATATTCCATTGGGGGCACGTGCTCCCAGTGTCTCTCCACATTATATCCACCTCTGGGTAGAACACTTGGTTTTTCCATAGTTTTACCTTTCTCAAGTTGATTATGGGATAGTAATGTAAAAGCTCTTGTTAATTGTCAAACTTTTTAGGCCTTTTTATTTACGAACTTGTAGAAGTTACTCACGCATCTTATTGTTCTTCTTATGCAGTTCTCCTGTGCTGGATCACGCAAGATTTCGAGTTTTATGCTGCATTTGATCCCCTTGCTGACAAGGTTAGTCCAAATAATTGTAATAAATTTCCTACTCTTAAAGTTGGGCGGGTTTTTCCCGGTTACTTGAGATGGTATTCATCAGACTCATCACACCGAACTTACTATGACATCATGTAACCACGTGTCATCATATTCTGATGGGGACTTTCATGAAGTCGAGTATTTGACTTTTATGATGTATCGGGTGTACCTACTCGACTATTTTGAAATTTGGTTTACTATCATTGTGTCACCTCGCTTACTAGGTTGTCTGTTCATTTGTTCTGACATTTTCTTTGGGTCTAAATCTCTTGCTAATCTGAATTTTTGCAGGCTTTGGCTATAAAAGTATGCAATCACGTATGTCGAAGGGTAAAAGATAATGAAAATGAAATTTTCATCGTAGGTGCAAGTCCTTTTGCCTGGTGATTCTGCAGCAAATGGTATACGAATTATAACTATGATTTGAGTTCATCTTCGTAGCTTTTTCCATTTTTGCAATTTGCAGGCAGGTTACGATTCCTGTATAAGTTTGTTTTGAATTGCAGCTTGATTTGAGCATGTTTAGTGCTATTTTTCTGCATTAGAAGTGGAGCTAGGACCGGGAAGAAATTCTCAGGGGACACTCCATTTGTGGAGTAACCCCATGTGGATTAATATGGACCGTGTAGTTTCAAACCATAATGAAATTGTGTAGTCCAGATTCATCTACATTGGGATCCGGATATGAACATATCATCCATAATTCGGATACATATAATGAGGAATGGCGATGCTAGATATCGTCGGGTATTAAATCCGGGGCCTTGTTTTCCTAGTGACAACATCTTCAAGATCTAAGAACAAGAAACGATGTAACGGGGTGGTTAGTGTGATGCTTAGACTGAGCCTGAATTTTGTATCTCAAGTTGTCTACGTATCCTGTGTATGAATCAGGAATCAAGTCCCTCGTAGTTCCATGGGATTGTTTATATAGAGGCGTTATGCCCTGATCTTGCATGCATCGTGTCCATTGTGGACTCTATTTCGTATTGACCAAGGATTATCTTGTGTCAATCCTTATTATTTTGGAGACAATTATGGTGTGATCTCCCTGATTGTAGGAGATAATCACGACGGTTTTGAATATTGGAACTTTATGACTAAAGATTCTTTCCATGTTTATCTGTTATATTGTGCACATGGGGGATCTTTTCCAAGGTATACTCAAGCCGACTGTAAGGCCTGAGCTGAGCTCCTTCGCGCTCTGACCGACTTGCAGAGGTCGGGGAGGCTAGCTAAGCCGACCTCCCGTCAGGGGTTCAGATCCGATGTTGGACCTTAAGGTGGGGAAGTTCTTCCCTAGTATCTCCACATGCACCGAAGTGACCGGTGGGTTGATCAGGGCCACACAGTTTACATCTAACATCTAAACTGTATGGTTCTGATCAACCCACCGGTCACTTCACTCTAAAATCCCTCACCACACTAGAAGTTTCCCTTAAGGTGGGGCTCTTGAGCCTTAGAGTTTTGACCTTCTCTGTCTGCATTTATTGTTGTGTTAATGTGGGATGATATGTGACGAGGTGTTGATCCGACTTCCGCCAAGAAACATAGTTGAAATTGAAGACGTGATAATAAAATTACTGAAATGTTGTCCAAACCGAAGAAAAAGTTAAAAATAATGATTAATCACCCAAAAAAAATTAGTCTACTGTTTTCATGATTTATATTTTGGTTCTGATAGTTTTATTATGCGTAGTTTAATTTATAGTTTTAATATTTGTGAGAACGTGCGACTGTCTTCTAATATTAATCTGTATCCCATGGTAAATGTTTTGAGCCGAATCGAACATTAAGCTTTATTGAATTAATTATACTTCAAATTTTATGAACTCAGTCCGAGCATGTGCTTGACTTGGCTATTAAACTCAAGCCAAATTCGAGTTTGTTTTGAGTCGAAAAATACATGCTTTTATTTCAAAAATGTATGACAAATACCAAATAATCCTGATGTATATTATTTAAACTAATATGTAAAAAAATATTTCTTAATAAAACATGCTGATGATGCTTAGCTCAAATGGCTAGAGCTGACCAGGTTTCAGGTTTAAATTCTTTTGGAGGCAATAATTTGATAGTCAACCAGCGTAGTACTCACTTTATGTGGTGTGTTAGTCCAGTATTGTTGTTCATTCTTCCTTTCAATTGTGATAATAATAAAGCATATTAAATTGTCGAATTTACACACAAATGAACATAAAAATTTGAATGAATATCAATCAAATTTATGCATATTTTCACAAATATTTTTAATTCAAGCATATTCGCGAGCAATGAACCGAAGATTTGAATGCTTGAGCTTGGCTCGTTTAGTATTCGAGCCGGTCAATTCGATCTCGAATTGTATCCAATCAGGCTATTGAAACAAAAAGTCAAATCGAATTCAAACGGCTCATAAATCACTTGGCTCATTTACGTCCCTAATCATAAATCAATGAAGCATTCTCATAACAAGAAACCTAATCAAAAGCGATATTCAAACGATTTACTGGATACGGTGTTTAGGTTGTTTTACATTCTGTTGCTCAAGCACAAGTTCGGTGCAAGAATCCCCCAACTATTTTTATTTTTTTGAAGTTTAAAATTAAGTCAGTTTTAACAACAATGTATCAAATACATTGTACTTAACCGTTAAGAAAACGGCCGGTTAATAAGGAGTACCACTTTCTAATACTTGTTTTAATTGAATAGTAAAAAATTGGGGGAATGAGGGAGAATGACAGAAATATTTCATCAATTGAACAGAAGGACAGTCTTTTGAAACTTTTGCATAAAGGACAAAACTATTTATTCACTGTCGAAATTCACTTGTGTTCGAAATTCACTTGTTTAAATTCACTGCCGAAATTCACTGTCGAAATTCACTAATTTTCAAAATTCATTGTCGAAATTCACTGATTTTCGGGATTCACTGTCGAAATTCACTGATTTCGGGATTCACCGGAAGATTCACCGATTTTCCGATTCACTGTTTGTCCTTCTCGCTATAAAAATTATGCAGTTGTCCTTCTCCCTATAAAAAATATGTAGTTGTCCTGTTACTTAAAATTATTCCAGATTGTGTCCTTATCCCTAATTTCCCATAAAAAATACTACCACTTTCCAAAACTTGTTTTAGATTATGAAATGGAGGCTAAACACTCCTCTTTCCCTTTTTTTTTATTTGATGTAGTTGTTAATAGGTTATTAAACTTGTTTTAGATTATGAAATGGAGGCTAAACACTCCTCTTTCCCTTTTTTTTTATTTGATGTAGTTGTTAATAGGTTATTTCTTTTTTATATTACGCGGAACATTTTTTAAAACAAAATTTATTGTTATTTTTTAATTTACTCATATTTATTATTACTTGGTGATATGTTAAAATTATTATTCTGAATTTATAATCGATTTATCAAAATTTTTTTACTTCAAGTTTATTACATTAATCTTGCAAAAAAAAAAGTTGATTACAATAATAATAACCTAAATGTATGTTACCCTTTTATTCTTCTTTATACTTCATAACAGTCTATACTCTAAAGGACCTTTCATTTTGTGACGAAGTACCCCATCGTTTCTATTTAATGGAGGGAATTGCCAAAATCACACTAAAAAATCTATAGATGTAATTAATGCGTTATTTTCTTAGATTGCTTGTCACCACAATGAATCTAACGTAACACTACATTTTATGCTATATCTGACTTTACTGAGATTGAAAATTAACATTCAACCTCCGCAAAATTGAATGTCGAATTTACATTCGACTTTCAAGAGTCGAATGTCATGTAGTGCCCAACGAGTAGATTCGTTGTGGTACCAAACATTATCAATAACAATATTCTTCTTTTTAATATCCCTTACCGGAATAAATAAATATATGGTTAGAAAAATGATATTTTGAAACTTAAACAAAATAAAATATAAAAATAAAACATTTTATAACCAAGTAATTTGTAAATAATTTGAAAATGTCTACGAAATTCATTAATTCGATTCTCCTCTGAATTGCTATCATGAAATGTCTATCGGTCTGCAAGTATGATTCGGAACGAACTCCAAATTAGTCGGAAAAAAAAAACCATTTTTTTAGTAACTAAATCAGTTAATAAAAAAAGGAATGAGTATTAACCAGGGTATTAAAAGAAGAAGACTTTCTTGTTTAGTTGACTCATAGCCCAGAATTCACACAAAACACAGACTATATACACAGTTTTCAAAACCCCCTACCCCAAACCCTAACCCCCTCTACCCCCTACCCCCACACTCCCCACAGCAACCAGCCACCATAAAGCAATTAATTTTCCCATTATACCACTGACCACAACTACCTTCTTAATTTCTCACACACCACTGCACCCACACCACACACATATACATACAATAATTTTTACATTATGCATGAAACAATCAAAAACCTCTCTGTTTCTCTGTTCTAAAATATAAAAAACCCGATTACCCATTTTCTCTGCTCCAATCACCCGAAACTCCATTTTGAAACAAGAAGAATTTGAGTTATTGAATTGAAAAAAGAAAATGTATAAGAACCAGCTACAAGAGCTAGCACAAAGGAGTTGCTTTAATTTACCGGCGTATACTTGTATTAGAGAAGGTCCTGACCACGCGCCGAGGTTTAAGGCACTTGTTAATTTCAACGGCGAAAACTTTGAGTGTTCACATTATCATTCTACGCTCCGGCAAGCTGAGCACGCCGCCGCGGAGGTGGCGCTTAATTCGCTTTCTGCTCGTGGCCCCTCTCATTCCCTCGCCGCCAGAATCCTTGTAAGTCATATCAATTTTTACTTATTAGTGTTAAATTAACCTTATAATTAGAATGAAATGCTTGTAAAAAGTGGATTTGTGGCATTTTCTAGTCGGAAATGTTTGTTTTTCCGGTGATCCGGCGCCATTTGTGGTGGCCATTATTAGCCTTGAACGAGCGGTTAATTTTTTTTTTTCTTTTTACCCTTTTTTTTTTCCTTGAACTTTCCATTTGCTTAAAGTAAGAGTCACAGTCAACTTTTTCACGGTAGAGGAATTCTCGATAATCGAATTTACATCGAATAGATCGATTATCACATTCGATTTTATGCGAGTCAATGGTCACGTTCGGCTATCGACTTTACATTTGTCAATTGTCACGTTCGATTATCGACTTTTGATGTCGTCATGTTCGACATAATGAAAGTCGATTTTAAGCTCGATAATCGAGTTTACAAATCGATTGTCACATTGGTCGGTTGTTATAATCAAGTGAAGGAAAATCGGTTACCAAAATGAGAGAATAAAAGTAGTTGTTTTTGTATGGTTTTGGGGATAGATTTAATGTGATAACTTTAAATTAGGTTCCTCGAGTAAAAATACATACATAAAACGCGATACGTGAATATGAAATACAAGGATTCAACTGTAAATATAAAATCTATAAAGACAGAATAATAATTAATAAAATAAATTTTTTTTTGTTTCATTTTTCACATATGCAAGTTAATTTAGTATTTAATATTTAAATTACGAATTTACCCTTACATGGGTATACGGGACACATTACGAGACATTAGTATTCATATGGGTATGGGAAAGAGGCCAATTGTTGTAGCTGTCGACCGTTAATATCACGGCGACGGAGTGTGTGTTGGAATGCCGGAAATGGCCCTTCTTCTTCTTCTCCTCGATGGTTGTGCTAATGGGGTGTGTTGGGGCTGGGGGGCATTAACGTAGACTATTATTATTACACGCGGCAAAAGAAAGGTTTTTATGGGAGGAGGGTCCCATTTTAAAAATAGAGGGTAATTATGAGATTGACCCCCTTTTTGTCTTCACCTATTGGTATACCAGCTGTTTTCGGATCTTTGCTTCGGATACCCCATATCCTAGTTTTAATCAAATCTTTTTTATTTTAATTTTTTTTTTTTTACATTAAACAATCTAATCCTTAAGTTTTGAGTGGCCGTGTGCACTTTTTTCAATTCAACGATGAGTTTTGACTTTATATTTTGCTTTCCTTTTGTTTTGGTTGGTGCAAGGGGAGTTATATAGTGGTGAAGGCTTTCTTCTATGACGCTAAAAAAACATAATAAATCTATCATGATACGACACTTCGAATTAGGTTTATTTTTACATAGATCAAAAAACTTTAGTTGACCTATGCAAAATCGAACTTGAATTTGCACTGATTTTTCAAAGGTCGAAAGTCGAAAGTAGATGTGGTGTATGCCATTAACATTTGCATTTTGGGTGCTTGTAGTGTGAATGAAGCTTTATTTTTCCATTGACCCACGTTAAGAAACGCCTAGGGAGGATCATATGCAACTGGGAAATACTTGTGTGGAAAGTGTATTTTAAGGTGAAGTGACGGGTGAAACGAACAGAACCATACAATTTGAATAAATAATGAAACTGTGTGGTTCATAGTGCTCCACACGTGTGGAGACACCACACACAAGTATCTCCCCATACAACTATACACTTATAGCTCATTGAATATGATGTGATCCGTATGATGCATGGATATATTTGTCTGATCGTATCCGACATAGATACGCATCAAATACTCGGGATACATATCTAAGGATAAATCTGTACCACCTCCGTTTTAAAATATAAGTTATCTTACACTTTTTGTTTTGTTTCACAATACAAGTCATTCTACATTACCAATGCAACATTTATTACTTTTTTCTCTATCTTACCTCTAATTTAGTATCAATTCAACTAATTTTCATTATTTAACAACTATTGCATTAATGATAGTCAAGAGGCATTTTAGACATTAATCATCAAATTTATGACATTCAACCATTTTCTTAATCTGTGTAAATATAAGATGACTTATTTTTTAGAACAGAATTAGTATTTTTCAAAAGCCGTATAAATATAATGACTCAGATATTCCATATCTATAACTCATAGTCATAGTAGTATATGTGAAACGAAAAACATTTTAGAAAATTGAGTAAAACTCGTTAGTCAATTAATGAAGCTTTCCAAAATGATGAAAATTTATAAAAATAAAAATAAAAATAAAAAACGAAGGGGACGACTAAAAATGTCTTATTTTATTTGTTTTAATTTTTTAATATGCGTTATTTGTGTATAATGATATACAAGTGTATCTTGATATAGAAAAATCTTCGGGTAAGGGTATACGCACTATGCGAAACGACTAGCCAAAAGGATCTCATTGACACAATATTGTTATAATACAACATAGGGTTTAATCATATTTTTTTAATATTGTTTTTCTTATTAATATGACTTTAAATGTGTCCATATACTATACTACAAAGATAAGAAACTAATTGTAACAACTTAAGTGGACTTTTAACAAATAATATTGGTTTATTTGTAAGTTGTGGTGCATGTCCGTCCATATGAGATGCTGATGCAAGTATAAATGAATAGGTTGAAATTTTTGTGCATTGCCACCTAACTCTATTTATTACATTACACACCCTACTAAATTTTTTTCTACTTTTGCATTAATTTTATGAGTAATAATGTTTGACCCTTCTTTTTTTAGGAGTATTCATTTACATGAACACTTTCAAATTATGTTCATGTCATAAATACAACTTTTGACTAATAATAATAATAATAAAGACAAAATAAAAAGTTGCAGGCTATTAATATAGGGAAACTTGATAAAATATGCCTTAAATGTATAAAATTTATACAGTATGCTCCGTAAATAAAGATTTGGAAAATATGTTTCGGTCGGATTTCGGTAGCACATCACGTAAATACACGGGTTTTCGGTAGCCGCCAAAAAACCCTCGTTGATTAAAAAAATATAATAATAATAATACTCACGCAAAACTCACCTAAATCCTATGTATAAGTGACTCATTTCCTGTTTTTCGATAACCGCGTAAATGACCTAACCTACTCAAACCTCACTCAATTTTCACTCAAACGCTACTCAAACTACACGACGTTTAAGTGAGATTTGAGTAGGTTTTGGGTAGGTTAGCTTATTACACGGATATCGAAAATAAGGTTGTTAAAAATAAGTCAATTATACGTAAGATTTATGTGGGTTTTGCATGGGTATTATTATTATTAAATTTTTTTTAATCAGCGACGGTTCATTTTGCTGCTACCGAACCGTAGCATAGTTTTGAATACATTATTTACGAAACATACCAGATAAATTTTAGGCTTTTAAAGCATATTTTCTCAAGTTTCCATAAATTAAAGGGGTATATGTACCTAGAAAAGAATAAAATAAAGGACTAAAAAAAAGACAATTATGACCCCTTCATGGCACATGCATATATGGGATACTGGTGTATGGTTACAATTTATTGCTGCATTTATGTCTACTGTGCAATGCACATGCCTATACCTATTATTATCTACTATGGCTACTTGATTTTAATGCGTTTTGTGAACTGCACAATTATTTTTTTCTACTTTCTGTTTCTTTATTGTACTACTTGTATATTAAAACATATACTAGAAACAATCATTAATATAAAAAAGTTCTTATACACATATATAAATATTTACACACGTATTTACACACATGACATTCATCTAACGTTCCGTCTCGTGTTAGAATTTTCCATTCATCTAACACCTAGGTTGCACGGATACGGATACGTGGGTACGATACTAGGATATGGGGGTGCAGGGTTTTTTAAAAATATAAGATATTGCTAGTATTTCATCATTTTGAACAACTTTTCATTCTTTATCTAACGGTATTACTCAGTTTTAGACATATGATTCTTCATTCCTCATATTCGAGTTATGAACATTCATAAATGAAGCTCCCATATCCATTTTTTGAAAATTACAATTTTGTCCCTAGACGTGTATCTCAAGTATCCGATAAGTATCGGTATCGGATACATATAGAATACGAGACATGTTAACGGACAGAAGTATATGTGCATCACAGTGCATTCTACTACACATGACTTGAATAGAACATATATATCTTGTGCAGCAAATACAAAGCATAATTTGGACATTTTGTATTTCGTAGATCCGAGTCGATAGTGTAAACTTAATGATTTGAATTTCTATTTTACATATTTGCGTTATTTTACGGTATCTAATGCAAGTGTCATGTTTAGGATGAAACGGGTGTGTATAAAAACCTGCTGCAAGAGATATCTCAAAGAGTAGGATCTCCTCTACCACAATACACAACTTTCCGATCTGGCCGGGGATACCAGCTCGTCTTTACCGGAACAGTGGAACTCGCCGGAATTACATTCACCGGAGAACCCGCCAAGAACAAGAAACAAGCTGAGAAAAATGCTGCTCTGTCTGCTTGGTCATCTTTGAAGCAATGTGAGTCTCAATCTCTTTTTATTTATTTATTTATTTTATTTTTTACTTTTATACCCTGAAATGATAATCACAAGCAACACAACCGCCATCTACATTCGTTGAACCGTTTATTGATATAAAAATTGTACTAATGATAGTCGTTTCTGAGTTGTGCATATATCATTTTCCATGTACATCAGTACATGTATGGTTTTTAGGAGATTTAGCTGACTAACGTCTGGTCAACCGTTATAGTATGTGACACGTGTTACCATACTATTAGTTGTAAAATAATAGGAAACGATAATGAATAATGACACTTTAGTCCCCTATATTTTCTTAGTCACTAAACTAGCCCTTATTCTTTATACTGTAACAATTTTCACCCTGAACCACACATTTTTGCTACACTTTTAGGACACTCAGTGGATCAAACGCTTGGGTTAAAACATTAGTCGGCGGGTCGAATCCGTTAAAAGTCCTAAAAGTGTAACAAAAATTATTTAATATGAGTGAAAAATGTCATTAGGCTAGTTATTAGAAAAAGGGGAAATATATTTCTTGAAACCATGCATTAAAAAAAAATTGAATTTTTTATATTGTATATAATACAGTGGCACAGCAAGATGCAAATTGTTCAAGTGAACAAGACAACAGTGATGAACAAGAACAGATCAGAATAGCAAGGGCTTTACTTAACTACCGTTTGAAAGAAAGATTGAAAATGGCTAACACATGGAGAACCTCTTCACCTTTTTCACAAAATAAGATATCTTTTCCGCAACCGCCTCGACGTCCCTCGAGTCCACAGCGGCCCCCTAGTTCCACCTCCAAAATCCTCCCCTTGTTTTTCCCAAAATGCCCTCCTCCTCCTCCTCCTCCTGATCATAACAAACAATCATCACCTACAGCAGTACCACCTACTAATGATTCCCCTGTTCCATCAACAAACCAGAAAGTGACAACTGTGGATGCATCACGTCCATTCATTTCTGGTAGCCAGTTTAGGGGACCATGTTATAAAGGTATAGCTCCTCCTGTTACAATGAGGACAGCGGTTCCGGTTTACTCTGCGCCGCCACGTCCACCGCCTTCAAACCCGCGAGTTATGCCGCCTCTGCGGGTGGCTCCTCCTGTATGTGTTAGACAAGCTGTTCCTGTATTTGCAACGCCGCCACCGGCTGTTTCAAAGGGAGGTGCATCAGCGGCGTCTGCTAGTTTTGGTGGTGGTGCTACTTTGCCGGAAAAGCCGGTAGGACAAGTGGAGGAGTCTTCAAGCGATTCTGGCGGTGATATTCAAGAGGCGACGGCGCTCAAGTGCTTGGAACACCTTGGAATATGATGTATTATTATTATTGTAAGGGCATAAGATTCTTGAGTTTTTATTGTTTGAATTTATAGTCTTTTTGGATTTTAACTACTACCATCCGGCCTGAACATGAGCAAGTATTGGTTATGTTTTTGGTGTATGATGCATCTTTTATCTTGACTGTATTTGCTTGAATATTTGGTAATGAGATGGAAATTTTGTAAGACATGAAATCACTTGTCATGTGTATGTATCTGTTAGAATAGAACTACATTGTTCTTAGTTCTTACCCCAACACCCAACGTTCCCACCATCCGCCTCTACTTCATCTATCCCTACCTTACCTCACCCTACCCGTATTCGCCCGCCTCTGATGCATCCATTGGGCCCATCGTGTCCACCCTTATGCCTCATGGGCCAAATTCACCACCCATGCTCTCATGCCTTCAACATCTGCCTCTACATCATCCTTACCTCACCATACCCGTATTCACCACCTATGTTGCATCCATTATGCTCATCATGTCCACCCTTATGCCTCTCTTTCCAAAGTCACCACCCATGCTCTCATACCTTCAACTGTCTCTACTTCATCCTTATCTTACCTCACCCCACCCCACATGTATTCAACCACCTCTGATTCATTCATTGCTCGACATTGTTAGGAAATCTACGTGGGAACGCAGCGGAATTTAAAATTTATTTCCTATCGACCCAAGATCGACTTTGTTTAAGCAATAAACAAATAAGCTAGTAGACGGTGGTTACCTTGGTTGATCTAAAAGATCGACGCTTTGACCGTCTAAGGAGAGTAGTGATGCACGGAGCCGCCCAAGCGTTCGGCCTCTACCGGTGATCCACACGAACAGCCCGCCGGAATCTCATCATGGATTGCTACTAGAAAAATCTAGTTGCTAGACCGGCATTTTCTCTCTCTATAGTCTCTCTCTAAGAAGCTCTCTAATTTTCACAATAACTATTAGCTCTTGGAATTGTGATATACAAAAGAGCTAGCCAACCCCTTGCTTATACAGGGAGTGAGGCGCCACTTATGTCTCCCAATCTGATTGAGATTGGCTTCTTAGTAGATTGATGAGAAAGAAAACATTTTCCTAATAAATTAAGGAAAATCTCTTTGATTGATTTATCTCATTAATATTCAATATCTTATATTAAATATTTTTCTAAGATATATATTGACAATATCTTATATTCAATATATCTTTATCTTATTACTATAAATCTATTTTCCAAAAATCAATTAATATCTAATATTAATATTATGATAATCTTATTAATTAAAGTGCACAATCCAAGTGTATTTTATACACTTCAAGAATGCACCCCTTATGCCAGCAAGTTGGCATCCGGAATATTCTTTAATTAATACAATGCTATGATTAATTAATTTGCAAAATACATGTGTATCGATATACACATATAATTTCGACACATGTATACATCATATGTATATTTAATCAACATAATTAAAATCTTGTATTATATTTGATTATAATAGATAAATACCACCATATCAATTTACCACTATAACTTTTATAGTATGAGATAAAACTTTCCTTATTTGGTTATCGCTATAACTAGGCTTGTAAACGAGCCGAACCCTGGATGAGTTTGAGTTCGGTTCGCATGTATTCGAATATCAGATTCGATTCGGCTCGAAATGGTCGAGCCTAAAATTGGAGGATTCGATTCGTATTCGTTTGAAAAAATAAGGAAAAAAATTCGATTCTATTCGGCTCGAGAAGTTCGAACAGTTCGAACATGTTCGGTTCGTTGACATGTTATAAATTAACTTATAATTCTAGTTCAAAAATATTACATGTCCAAAATATTACATTGTCCAAAAATATTACATGTCCAACACTACATAATAATAAGTAGACAATCCAAAATATTATTACATGCCCAAAACTTCAAAATGAATTCAAATTTGAACAAGTTCAAAAATCATAAGTAGACAATCCAAAATATTATTACATTCTCAAGTGCCAATTCATGTTCTCCTTGACTTTCTTTGGCTTTTGTTGGAGTTGCTGGGTGGTTTGTCGCTACTGCTAGGAGTGTTAGTTTTGGATTGTTTTCTTGTGGATGGGGTTGTGTTGACATCTTTTGATGTTTGGACAACCTGAGAAGGAAAGCTACTTTCTGCATGGTTTGATGCGGCGAAAGATCTACCGTAAACAACATAAATAACACAAGAGTAGAGTGCCAACATATTACGTAACCGAATTCAAATCTATGGAAATCGAGTATAAGTTCATCATCTTTCCATCAGAGTACAGTGGGATCATATGGAGACTGTGACTACTGTCTACTGACTAGTGAGTTTGTAAACAATCAAACAAGCTACACAAGAAATGGAGAAAGTAAGATAACATAGTCACACAGGACAGGATGGTAGAAGAAGATGAAATCAGAATTCAGAAATGATTTCATCATCTTTCCACCCTCCTTCTTATAACACAGCACATGTAACACAGTTAACTTACAAACTCACATATGCAAGGCAACAGTTGTCATTTATTTACACACTCACATAGTAACATAGTAGGCAACATCATTTTTCATATCATAGGTAAGATAGGCAACAAATTAGCAATCAGAATCTATGGAAAATCAGAGTATAAGTTCATCATCTTTCCATAGGCATAGTTACCACTTACCAGTATCATTAGGATCTTTCATATCATATTCATTTTCATATTCCAATTCAATGGTATCTTCATTCCCCTGAAAATAGCAACAAACATTAGTAACTTCAAAACATTAGTTAAGATTAAGAAAAATTCATGTAATTTAGGTATACCTCTTTCAATGATCTGATTCCATAAGCTTCCTTTATCCAGTCTCCACCGTAAAGCAAAACCTCAACTGTATCCCTTCTCATAGAAGCTCTTTTTTTCTCAATAACTCTACCACCAGCACTAAAGGTAGATTCTGGGGCAACAGTTGTAATTGGGATAGACAAAATATCCATGGCCATTTTGGATAACACTTTGTATTTCCCCCCATTCCCTTTCCACCAAGCAAGGGCATCAAAATTGGCAACATTTGGATAGCGAACTTCCTCATAATACAGTTCAAGATCTGATTTCTCCTTCCCTTTAGTTTGCATTTTCATCATAAACTCATCAAACTTTCTTTTACCAACTGTGGAAGAGGGAGTTGTTTTTACATAGGAACTATAAGATTCTGGTCCTTTTCCTTTCTCATCACCATAGATCTTAACATACTGATCAAATAGTTGACTGAACTTATTCAAAACAGTTTCAACCTTTTTCTTATAATCAGAAGGGTACATTGAAGCATAAGCAAAGTTGATCATCCCCTTCTTATATCTAGGATCCAGAATTGAACCAAAACTAAGCAACAAATCACATTCATCCCAGTACTTATCATACTTAAGGGCCATTCTAGCAACCATACTTTGCATATGTTTTTTACAAGAGATATCCAACTGGGCATTGATCAATTCCTTAATTCTAGATAATTTCAAAAGAAACAGATTCACTGTTGGATAATTACTTCCAGAAATAAGGTTAGTAACATCCAAAAAAACCTCAAGGAATTCACAAACTTCATTAACCTCAGCCCACTCAAAATCAGAAGGGCAATGCCTTGCAAAAGATTCATCATCTTCCCCAAACTTACTAAAACATTGTCTGTAATTATAAGCAGTAGACAACATCACATAAGTAGAATTCCACCTAGAGTTATTGTCTAATACTAACTTATTTGCAGGCAACTTTAAATTCAGTCTATGTTTATTGAAAGAGGAAAGTCTGTTTTCTGATCCAAACAAGTATTTCACTCCCTCTCTAACTTTTTCAATAACATGCTCAATCTCTTTCAAACCATCCCTAACCAACAGATTTATGTATGTGCACAACATCTAACATGAAAAAGTTTATCATCCAACACAAGATTTGATAACAAATCATAATCCTTTTTCAAAATGAATATACACAAATCATTTGCAGATGAATTGTCAACTGTCACAAAGGATACTTTGTCACTAATTCCAAATACTTTACACACCCTATGTACTTATTTAGCCAATGCAGCTCCATTATGAGGTGGAGGTACATTGACAAAAGAGAGTACTCTCTTCTGCAAAGTCCAGTTTCTATCAATGTAATGAACTGTAATTACTATGTACCCTATCCTCTGAACCCCAGACCACCAACAATCAGTAGTTAAGCTAACTCTATTCACCTTCCCCAAAATCCCCTTAATCCTTTCTTTTTCAGTTTCATAAACAGTGAAGCACTATTTCCTAACCATGTACCTACTGATTTTTCTATAGTAAGAAGTATAGGCCCTCAAGAACTCATTAAACACTTAATGTTCTACAATGCTAAAGGGGTACTCATGAGCTAAAACCATATGTGCAACATGCAGTATAACTCTCTCAAAACTACAGGTAAAAGTAGATATAGAACTTTCACCTTCTGATAGCACAATCCCATGCAGTTGAGATTGATGATAGCCATGAGAAGCAGCAGCATCATTTAGTGGTTTGGGAAAGTATTTCTCTCTGAATGGACAAGACTGTTTCAAGTGTCTAATATGATGGGTTGTAGTCCCACCTGACTGAACTGATAGCAGCTTCTTGCAATGCTTGCATTTGTTCTTTTGAACACCACCAGGAAGTGTCACAGTCTCCATATGATCCCACACTTCAGATCTTGATTTACCTTGATCTGAAGGGGGCTCACTATCTTCATGAACTCCCTCAGTCCCCTTAACAGAATCCATCTCAACCCTGCCCAAATATGAGTTGCCAATTCCTTTCTCACTAGCAGATTCATCTCTGTCAGACTCTAAAGCCTCAAACCCCATTATTTCAATATCATTATTCAGACTCAGAGGGGGGTATCTGAAGAATCAACAAAAGAAGCAGTCATCATAGGGTTTAAACAATTAAATGTAATATCACTTTCAAAGTTTCAAACAACAAACAAGTAAACAACAATTGAAATTTTACAAATTACAATTAAGAAGTTTACAAAATTCAATTTACAAAATAACAAATTAGGATTTACATTAACAGATTAACCAATAATTATAATCGAAACCCTAGTTGCAACCTGCAATCATATTCCTAATTAAAACCGTAATATCAATCAAAACCCTAATTGAAATGGAAAACAAGACCGGAATTAGGATTTAGATTACCTAAAATCGGACCTGGAATCGAAAACAGGGGGTTCGGGTTTGAATCTGACATCGCCGGTGAGATGAAGGCAACCCAAGTCCCAAGAGATGAAGTCAGATTAAGAATTTGAGATGAATTTTTGAGATGAAAATACAGAGAGAATCGGCGGTGAAGAGAGTGAAGAGACGAGAATGAGAATCGGCGGTGGAGGAGACGAGAGAGTGAGAAGGTGAAGAGAGTGAAACGGCAAATGAATGAATAATGAAATGAAGGGTTTTCATCTCAAACGGATGAGATGTTTGGGCCAAACGGGCTACTGGGCTAGGGCCGACATATTTGGGCCAAAGCCCTGCAACTCTATGAGTCGGACATGTTCGAACATGTTCGGCTCGTTTGTCTGAATACCCATTTCCATGGCCCTATTCTACGTTTGATGATACGAGCCGAGCCCTGAATCGAACTTTTTCGAGCCGAACATGCCGAATCGAATCGAACTTTAAGGCTCATTTACAGGCCTGGCTATAACCGTATTTTAATCCAGCTAAATGTTATATGTGTGACCCGATAGACTTCCGAATATGTTGGCCGTAGACACAAAATGCAAATTACGAAAAAGCTCTTCATACCTAACGATCACGGGATAGCATCTAGCAACAAACTGTGACCCCAATCATCGGAAGAGTCAAATGCAATGACTACTACCTTTCATGTGAAATAGTTACCGTGTAAATAGAATCCTATCGCTGTAATAATATCCATACGGTCGTTCGTCGAGTGTCAAGCATCAACGACCGTATCTTATAATCTGAATATCATGCTCTCTCGAAGTAACTCATTTACTTCCACTTTGAAAAGATTCACGAGAGTAAGACATTCCTTATAAGAAGGCCCTTTCAGATATTCACCCATACTGATAGGGTACGCGAGACCATACATGTATACTCCGCATGCTTCAGTATCACACCCAATCACTACCGCATGATCGCCCCGTGGCTAGGGGAAACCTCAATAGTGTCAAAGCATGACAATCCACACCGTGATGCCATGTAGACTCCGGTCCTAATAATTAAACAACTGCCACATAGTGTGACACTTAACAATGTAAGTGGGTTAGTCTAACTTACGCATTCTCTAATACACATCCACGTACAGTCCAAGTGTCTCCACACTTCGATAGACGAGATATATCCCTGCCCATAAAGATAGAAGACATCTAATACGTACTAGTCTGTTTGTACTATCAATGCCATGTTTAATAGTACATCAGCCTAGAGACATTTAAGTATCAAACTTATTAAAGTGATTAGAGATCTCATCAACCATAATCGTCTATCATGGTTTCTCTATCACAGTTTAATACTAAGGATGTTATCATATAACAATTCATAATTGGTTCTTTAAAAGAACAAATATATGACAACAGAAAAGACATTTAATACATGTATAAACATTAAGAAATAGTAGAAATGATCCAACCCGGTCAGATCCGGTCCAACCCGATTGGATTTAGGATACTATTTCAACAATCTCCCATTTGGCCTAAAACCTATCACTCGTACACACAAGACCAAGTTGAAACACAAGAATCTCATGCAATACTCGCAACCAGCCCTAGCCATGAATGGATCGCTATCCGTGGGGACTCGGACTATCTTCATATCATGCTCCAAATGATCAAGACAAAAGGAACCGCCTCAACACACACATGAATCTCCGACGAGACCCTGGTCTTTGCTTCAAACAATGGATCCACTTACTATATAAGCTATATAGAAAAGGTGGAAGAACCGTATAAGGTTCATGAATGAACCTCATAGACTCATGTACTGCTCCCGCTGCGCCTCAAAGGGCACTACTGTGGTTTGGCTAAATTGTAGAATTTACAGTGACCTATAGCCAAGAACATTTCCAGCTCACTGTATCACTTAATCAAAGTGACTGCAAACCCAGACTGTAGCTCCCTCTCACCTTCATAAGACTCAGGATATACGTCTGTATAACTATATTTATCTGATTTCAAGTTTCGATAAACTAGGAAACCATCCTTAACTTGTTTAAGGATATCCTCGACATTCACCAGATTTACTTTCATACTTGCTCATGACGGTTTCATGGACTATTAACATCTGGCATTACTTTTATGATGGTTCCTATCGCAGTAGGAAAGGAAACCTTCCATAAGCATCATCTTTCACCTTATATTTAGGACCAACGTTCTAACATAGATAGATCTTGAGAACACCGGCTAGCAGTATCCCCTGTCGTGATCTATGCTAAACTCCTTTTAGCATCACATCTATATAGGTAAACTATAATATAACAGCAGTTAAATCTATCATTATAGACGCTTATTCCCAAAAATGAGAACTGCTAATCCAAGTGCTTTCGTAAAGATCTTGAACTACCAAACATTAATTGACTGTGACATGGGGTGATAATTCCCGAGAGAGATGTCCAATACCTTACTCAAAAATCATAACACACTCTCACTATCCCTCTTGCACATTGGGCATATCCCTTCTTTTGACTAAATCAAACTCCTTTGATTATCAAACAAAGAAATTGTCTAGAAAAACTTGTTTGAGTCCATAAATGGATCTCATGGGCTAACATATCATGTTATCGTCTATGAACATCGAGCTGTCTGCCCAACGTCTTCAACACTATCATATAGCCATGATACGAATTTATAACAAGCATAGTCTGAATAGAACTGGGCTCAGCTGGTGGCATAAAGATAATTACAAGGTTTACACCCCGTACCCTTCAGCCGTCACTATAGCTTTATGGTAATCATATTACTTTCCATGTCAGCCTTTCAGGGACATTCCCTCTAGGTGAGACATACTAGGTTCACAACCTGGTTGTCACTGATGGAATCTAATTCAGATATTATAGCTCATTTCCATATCTCTCAATCTTGCCTTTCAAACATTCATTCATAAGTCATGAGATATTCATTCTTTAAAATGAACATACCAGTAGGGTTATCCACAGACTTATAGAACTTTTGTGTGCACTGAGCAGTGTTCTACACCTCATCGCTATGCGGTTCCTGCTCATGTTCCAAGGGTTGAATATCTCTTTGTGGTTCTCAAACTCTTTTGAGATCTTATTCACTCCCATTGTTTCTTTTGGAAGAAACACTTCTTCAAGAAGACATGATGTTTGGAGACAAACATTTTGCTCCGCGGACAAGTAAATAATAACTAGCGTACTTGCTAAGATATTCCACAAAGTTGCATATGTCGTACTAGGCTCCAAGCCTTTCTGATTTTGCCTATGACAACTTCAAATCATCGGTTAAGATAGATTCGACATTATCCCCTTCCATATCTAATTTGGAATTTATTTAACCTTTATTCTTTGGAACTCAGTTAAGTATATGTATTGTATAAGGGCACTATCCCGAAACACGTAAGGGATACTTTGCATGGCTTACGTCACACATTTATCAAATAAAGTGTAGTTTCCATTTTAGAAGCACAATCCGATTGCGTATCAAAAATGGTATCTTTCAAAGGGAAATATTAATCCTTTTCAGACAACTTCTGAAACACCCTTCAGGTATTAATTACTTCAATCCAATTGGAGATTAATTCCTAAGTAGCTCATCAATCTCATATTCGCACTAGCTCGAACTTTTCGGGTTTTCAGAATTGCCGTACTTCAATAAGTACATTCAACTATTTCTAAAATAGTCCAAGAGAGAGACAAACAATTATGGCATAAATTGTCATAAGCCATCAGACATCAATATGTTTAGGCTCTTGTCAATTTTCTAGATTTTATGACCATTTTCATAAAAGGGTATTTTAGTCCTCTTTGGATAAGATACGTATAACCCACATGATTCATAATCATATGGTTCAACATCATCAGAATGACGTTTAATTACACGCTTCCCTTGCTGAGAGACTATGTCTAGAACAACCACAAATATCAAGGATAACAGCCATACTAATATTTGGTTGAGATTTCATCACCTATATCAACTATATAGTGACACCAATCTAGTATGTTAGATTTAGTGATCGTTCAACTTTATTGGAATAACATTTATTCCTTACAACTGAATATATCTACTAAATCCTAATAAACAACTGAACCCGTGTCCTTCATAAGAACCGGAACACGATAACATTATTAAGTTCCTTTATCAGTTTACTAGACTCAGAATACAAAACCGAAAATGTCGCAATGTTTGCTTCACTTTTCCGTATCTTTGTGTATTCCATATTTAATCCTTTAATTTAATCATACTCGTAAGATATCATATATCTAAGAGTTGACTTGAACTTAGATGGATTTATCTCAACACACTTGCCTAGAATAGAAACTTCAATAAGTTCTCTATTTAAGCACTTGCCCTAACCTTCCTTTTTAAAATTTTAAGCACTTGTAAATATATCTTACTTTAGTCTTCATAAGACTTAAGAAAAATCACAAGAGCTATGTCTTTGATTTCCTTTCTTAAAGAAAATATAAAGTTTATTAAATAGTTTATTTAACCTTTTGAATCGTATTCAAAACATTGATTATTTAATTAACCTTTAAGCAATGATTAAAGAATTAAGTCGATACTTAAATCTTACAATTTTGAAAACAACCTTTCCAAAATTCGTTGCGGTCATTCTTATCCACCGTTTGAATTAATTGTCATTGTATGATAGAATGATCATATTGGATCGTATCCAATATATGATTACTTCGTTGAAACCAATTTCAAGTGATTTAATCATATCGTGAGCTTCCGCTTTGACTAATAATTAAAACTTTAGAGCACTACATCAATTATATAGTCTCATTGTCTTTAACTACTATGACGTACTTGCTCGTGTCATTGCTTATGTTAAAAGGATCAAATTACTTAACCATATTTGAGAACGTTTCTTAAAAGGTAACAGTCATAAATTGGTTTTACTAATCGAGAATTAAAACATAAATATAAAAGTTTGCTAAAATACTACAACATAAAATGAAGATAAAAGAGTGTTGTTGTTTATACACGCAAAATCAAAATGGTCTTATGGTTTATGATTTTGCTACCACTAGTCAACTACTCTCAATTGACTTTCAAGAATCCTTCAATCAAGACAATTTCGAAAGGTAATCAAGACAATTTCGAAAGGTAGCATCATATGCGATCTTATGCGACTCTTAGTTGATTAGTCAACTCTTTGACAATCCGCATCTCTATGTGGTAGTCAACCCCTTGTCTCTAAAGTCAGACGGCCCTGACGGTGGCCAATCACTGAAAGACTTTAGTCAAGTCATAACCCGATATTCGCAAGATCTCATACGATCATATCTCAATAACGACGATATACTCAAGGTAGATCAACTCCAGGCGGTGGTCGATCAGTTGGATCCGAACAAAGGCTCTTCACCGTCGTTATAATATTGGGAGACAATATTTCGATTTGATTTTTGTTGTGGAAGTATTTTAAATTAATTCACTTAATTAATTTCGTATTAATACTCTCAATTAATTTAATTATGGTCTCATCATGTATATCTATCTCTATTGATATACATCCTACACATTTATCTAGATCGTGCCTAGTCATGCATCTATCGTATCATATAAAATAAATACAAGAACAAACTAAATAAACGCGTAAAGTAACCGGTATGATCATTGATTTTTCCTAGGTGCAGTTTCGAATACAAACTGACGAAACCGCGGGTCACAATCTAAAGGTAGCTGCAACCGCCAATAGGATCTTTAATGTTCCATTCTCCAATGAGATCTTTATTTCCGTCTTTCTTTGGTCTCCATCTTCCACTCCATTCTTGTTACATAAATTTTATTTAATAAAATAAATACACCCGCCGCACACGGGAGAGATAACGGGAAGGGATAATGCAGAAAATAAACCAGGTCACGTTCTTCGTAACGGCCTAGGACAATTTTAAAACCAACGGAAAAATAAATCATTCACATCTATCCTATTGGTCGAGTCCATGATCAATCGGGGTCCATATAATCACATTATATCTACTATATCTAATACATACAATAACATTTTATGAAAAAGATAAAATTAAAAACTAACAACTTGCGTTTTAATTAATCGATTAACGTTTAATCTATTAAATAATTTTATCCAATCAATTAACTAATTAAAATTTACTTAATTAATGATTTTAATCAAAATAAAATTAATGATTAATTTTAAAACGATTTCAATTTTAATTTTAATTAATTAGAACTATTCCAAAATAAATCAAAATTAAACTTAGGTCTCTTTTGTTTCTGTCATTTTGATTCATAATCAAAATGGATGCCTTTAGTTTCCTAAACCAAAATTCACCAACCTTGGCCCTTTCCAAAATCTAAATTTTGAAAAGGGCCTAGGTCTAGGCGTTTTCCAAAATCAAATATTTTGGAAAGAGCCTAGCCTATTCGAAACAAAATTTGGAATGACCTAGATTATTTAAAGGCAAATCATATTTACCAAATGATGCCATGTGGGCATCCCGATAGTCCAAACTATTTGAACCATTAGTTAGCCACATGACATCAACTAAACAAAGAGTTATCAATGCACAATAAAATATCACAAAACGATAAAAGGAACATCGGGGTCCAACGCATATGGCCGGCCGACAGTAGCAGCCCTAGGGCCGGCGGCGGCAACACGGTGGGGGACCGCCGCTTCTGCCCAACCCCCAAACCCGACTTCGGCTCCTTCTTTTTTTTTTGTTTCTCATTTCGCGAATCTAGATCTTGCATCTATTATTAATTACTACTCAAATTAACTAATGCTTATTGCTTAAGTTCGAAGCTCGCTCTGATACCACTGTTAGGAAATCTACGCAGGAACGCAGTGGAATTTAAAATTTATTTCCTATCGACCAAGATCGACTTCGTTAAGCAATAAACAAATAAGCTAGTAGACGGTGGTTACCTTGGTTGATCCAAAAGATCGACGCTTTGACCGTCTAAGGAGAGTAGTGATGCACAGAGCCGCCCAAGCGTTCGGCCTCTACCGGTGATCCACACGAACAACCTGCCGAAATCCCATCATGGATTGCTACTAGAAAAATCCGGTTGCTAGACCGGTCTTTTCTCTCTCTCTCTCTAATCTCTCTAATCTCTCTCTAAGAAGCTCTCTATTTTTCACAAGAGTTATTAGCTCTTGGAATTGTAATGTACAAAAGAGCTAGCCAACCCCTTGCTTATATAGGGAGTGAGGCGCCACTTATGTCTCCCAATCTGATTGGATTAGCTTCCTAGTATATTGAGGAGAAAGAAAACATTTACCTAATAAATTAACGAAAATCCCTTTGATTGATTTATCACATTAATATTCAATATCTTATATTGAATATATCTTTATCTTATTACCATAAATCTATTTTCCAAAAATTAATTAATATATAATATTAATATTATGGTAATCTTATTAATTAAAATGCACAATCCAAATGTATCTTATACACTTTAAGAATGCGCCCCTTCTGCCAGCAAGTTGGCATCCAGAATATTCTTAAATTAATATAATGCTATGATTAATTAATTTGCAAAATACATGTGTATCAATATACACAGATAATTTCAACACATGTATACATCATATGTATATTTAATTAATCAACATAATTAATATCTTGTATTATATTTATTTATACTATATAAATACCACCATATCAATTTACCACTATAACCTTTATAGTATGAGATAAAACTTTCCTTATTTGGTTATCGCTATAACCGCATTTTAATCCGGCTAAATGTTCTTATATGTGTGACCCGATAAGCTTACGAATATGTTGGCGGTTGACACAAAGTGCAAATTACGAAAATGCCGTTCATACCTAACGATCACGCGATAGCGTCTAGCAACACACCGTGACCCCCAATCATCAGAAGAGTCAAATACAATGACTACTACCTTTCATGTGAAACAGTTACCGTGTAAATAGAATCCTATCGCTGTAATAATATCCATACGGTCGTTCGTCGAGTGTCAAACATCAACGACCGTATCTTATAATCTGGTTATCATGCTCTCTCGAAGTAACTAATTTACTCACACTTTGCAAAGATTCACGAGAGTAAGACATTCCTTATAAGAATGCCCTTTCGGATATTCACCCTACTGTTAGGGTATAGTACACGATTTCCGGACGACTATACACGTATACTCCGCATGCTTCAGTATCACACCCAATCACTAAAGCATGATCGCCCGGTGGCTAGGGGAACCTCAATAGTGTCAAAGCATGACAATCCACACTATGATGTCATGTAGACTCCGGTCCTAAGGATAATTACACAACTGCCATATAGTGTGACACTTAACAGTGTAAGTGGGTCAGTCTAACGTACACATTCTCTAATACATGTCTACGTACAGTCCAAGTGTCTCCACACTTCGATAGACGAGATCTATCCCTGCCCTTAAATACAGAAGACATCAAATACGTGCTAGTCTGTTTGTACTATCAATGCCCTGTTTAATAGCATCATGATCGGCCTTTTCTAAGTGTCCAATCTCACCGGCAGTGTACCGGGTCAACTGTAGCCTAGAATTGGTGAGTCAAGGTGTCACGGATTTTTGCAATGAAAATAAACAAGTAATAAATTTATAAATCCGGTATACGCCAAGTGCAGGGATCGTAGTATAGAGGTTGATACCGGGTCGATCTTACGGGGAATCGGGGTTGCTTAATCTAGTTTTTATTATCTAACCTAACTATGTCACGATTACTACTAAAAAGATACGAAAATAAAACAGAGAAGAACTAAAACGAAAAACGAAACTAACAATAAGAATAACTGGACAGAAGATCGAGATCTAAAGCCAGGAAAATATGGTTGCGAACAAAATTAACTAAGCTAAATCTATTCTAAATCTATTATGAAATAAAGATTGTAAATTTACTAAGCAAACGATCACAAGTGAGTTAATCAATGAAATAACAAACGAACAAGCAATTGATCCACCTATCCTACAACTATCAATTTCTATCTAGATTATCTCGTGATTTCTAACCAAGTTGTGATTCACCTAGCCAAAGTATGAACTCCTAATTTCTTAGACAAGTTCGCCTATTAATCCTCTATCTTTCGATCTAAAGATTAACGCTTTCTAACCAAAGGTGTGAAATTTATAAGTTTCTAACCTAGAGATTCAACCTAATAACTCTCGTTAATTAGATTAAAGGTCTAATCTTGATTATGGCGATCTAGGGTTTAACATGATTCTCATCATATGGCAAACATCAATAGCAAAACATCTCTCGATATAAATTGCATAAAAACATGATAAACATAAAAAGAAACAACTTGAATTAAAAACTCACAAGACAATCGAGAAACGAAACTGAATTGTTGATCGGATGGCTTCACAATGCTTGTTCAATAGAGGTCTAGCCTCTAAACATCACTTTGAAGCTCGAATATGTTTGAGTAAAAGTACATAGAAGTGTTTTAATCTAACTAGAAAATAAAAGCATAAAAACTGAGTGTTAACTAAGGAAAAACGCAGCTGAGCCGCCCCTAGGGTTTAGGGTTCGAATATATATATTTATGTGTGAGAAAACGCTGGTATTTATAGATTCTAAGGTCGGTTTGGCTGAGTCGGTCGAAGGACGGACGTTCACTCTGCTGGACGCTCGTCCGGTCTTCAATATCAACTTCGAATCGGGCCGAGTCATGATCAGACGCCCGTCCTTCTTTAATTTGGATGCTCGTCCACTAAAATCTTCAAAACTCTGAATCAAATTTCCTCTCCTGGACGCTCGTCCAATATGCCAGACGCCCGTCCACTGGACGGGACTTAGGACGTGCGTTCACTTGATCAAAAATCGATTTTCTCATCTTTATCTCTTTTCTTCTATTCAAATCTTCCTTATCTCTTTTTCATCAGTTAAATCCGACATTTATCTTCATTGAATCATCTTTTGAGTCGCAATTATGCATCTATAAGTCATTAAAAACATCGCAAAATGTAGTAATATCAAAATAAACATATAATCATCAATAAAACACATAAATTAACCAATTTTTCGATTAAACCGTTTAAAAACTCATTTGCTCAATAATTCAATTAAACCCTTAATTTCTATGCAAATTATATGAATATGGAGGGAATTACTATAAAATATAACGTTATAAATCGCATAAAATCACCCTTAACACAAGGTCGTATCCCACAGGGAATCTGGTCGAGTACCAAAGTCGGTATCGTCCCTAGTTCAGGTCAACACAATAATTGAACGTGGTGACTTGTCAGATCACCGGTTCTACAAACTAAATATACACAAAAGAAAGATTTAAAACTATATGAAAGAGATAGCCGAGCTATGATCCAATCTACTACTCACAAAACCTAGCAAAGTCCCGAGGTATTCTTGATTCACCTAAAGGTTCTCGATGTCACAAAGGGTGTCGTTTCCTGGCTCTGAGAATAGACATTATTTCAATAATCTACCCTCCTATGTCAGGTTCAACAGTCCGCTGACGGGATTTAACTGACCTCACACGGTCTACGATTCATGAAACGCTCGACAAGTCGATACAAAACCTCACAATGAAACCGAGTCTGAACAACTCAGTCGGTTTAACACAGTGATCCTAGAACCCCGGCTCCCGTATCCGCTCGCAAAATACATATGTAAAGACGATACGTGTGATACGTTTATTAAGTATCTAATTCAACAAACGTGATAAGAATAAGTTCTAGAACTACGGTAACATCGAGAATCAACAATCAAACATCAAGAACACCACATGAACAGGCTAAGGTTCGATTTCAAAGACTATCACATAACTCGACTATCGGCTATTAGATACTCATTATATTAACAAAAACAACAAGAAATCAACAATAAACATAGCGAAAATAAAGATCGAAAGCAAGAACAGGAAAGGAAAACAAAATACCAAATATATTAGGCCGTAGAAAATCGATCCACCGAACGAAATCCCGTCAATAACGCGTCAAGCTATCACCGAGATCCTCCGGATTACAACAATCTACAACTAAACTAATCTAATCTACCTAAAAACTAAGCTAAACTAATGAAAATTGCAGAAAATGGTGAAAAAACGAGTTGGGGAAGAGGATGTATGGATCTAGATCCAAAATGGGGGTATTTATAGTGTTTTATGTGTTCTGGACGCTAGGCATGCACCTAGGAAAGTGTAGGCGCACACCTAGGATGATAAAAACACGTACTGAAACTTCTGGCCAAAATTGACTGTTAGGCGTGCGCCTAGCATTTCTCAGGCGCGCGCCTAGCTGACACACCCTCAGAAAAACAGCCATAACTTTGTCTGTAGACCTCCGATTTGAGTGATTCAAGATGCGTTGGAAATCTCATTAAATTGTATACAACTTTCATGAAGATGTCCAGCCCAGAAAACACCTCTAAGGTAGATCAAAATGCAGATCAATGGAAGGAATGGTTCTAGTACCACCGCGTTTTGATCCGTTTGAACGTTTAAGCTTCGGGCACACGTTCCAATCCTCGTAACTCGCCTTCCGGACATCTCAAACACCTAAGTCCTGTACAAAATCACAACAAATACCACACATAATCCCTACAGGACACTAGGGTGACCGAGAGTGTAGTAAATTACACCGAAAAAGACCGAGAATCCCGGACTTTACGTCCTAGGTCCCGAAATGATAACCAAGGTGTAAATACATCAAAATACAACCAAATGTCTCATAAAACATATAAAACGAGGTATAAACGGGGTATAATTACATAGAAAATGATAGCCAATTTGACTCTCATCAACTACCCCCTACTTAGCGTTTGCTCGCCCTCGAGCAAAAAATGAGCGATTCAAAAATAAAGATGGAGTCAACATTGCAATCATACATCTAGTCTATAAGAATTGAAATGGTAAAACACAAGTAAATGACACAAATGCATAAGATTTAAGTTCTACCTTGTATCGAGAAAAGAACGTGTGTGTGTGTATAGCTTTTTCAACATTTATCACCAATGACCAGTTTAGATTATAGACGTATAATGTACCGAGGCTACACTATAGGCTTATACATCGTAAACATCTCCACTAATCGAGGTCAATCGTCGTCTAGTACGGTCGAGCAGGACTTGAAGGGTTATACCGTTAGGCTAGGGTACGGGCAACGAAAGGATATTTATGTTAAAATAGAAAAGAGAGGGTGCAAAAGAGCTTTAACCGAGATATATACACAAAACTCGGTTATCACTTCGCCTTCAATCTTTCCAAATATTTACATCTCCGGAGTCCAAACCCTAACCTCAACTTCATAATATACAATACTACACAACACTTTAGTCCACTTTTTGGACTTATAACAAACTATAAATATGTACATTTACCACTTCTGTTTCTTTTCTTTTTTTTTTCTTTTTTTTTTTCTTCTTATATACAACAAAATTCCGAACAAAACCGAAACCGACACATTGTTACACTCCTCATACCGAATAACTCATAAATTACGACTTCATACCATTACTTACGTCTCAACAATACCTCGCAACATCATAAAAATGTGCGGAACGAACAAGCTCAATTGCAAGGTAGTCAAGGATATGTAGACCGACATAATGTTAGGGACATCGATTTTCACGGGTTAGTAACACGAAAGGCTAGTTCGGGTGGTGGTCTAACCACCCTACAAAAGGCTTAGAGGGGTAACAGTGGATTAATCGTTTAGGTTGGCCTTTGGCTCTGATCGGGTCAAAATAAATGCCAAAACCGTCATCCCGTACCTAACCACGACAACCTTTCTATTTCGTCTCGAAGTTACTAATATAAGTTCTAGGTAACCGGGTCATTAATAACTACCATAATCGTTCACTAGTCAAGGTGATTCATGAAGTTGAAACTAACGTGATAGGACTATTCCATTCTCAATACAACATCCCAACTCAAATGAAATGCATTCAAATAATCACTATATGTTTAACAAAACAATACTAAAGACTCAATGTATCACAAACAATGTCAAAGGCATCAAAATTTCTAAAAACGACTCATTTACACCCAAGGGATAACAATCTCTAAGAATAACTCGTTCCACATGAAAACAAAACATCGAAGCTAAACCAACCACCCCTACTTTAAAACGAAACACGAATGATAAGGGTAGAAAAGTTAGCTTACAACCGGACGCGAGTACGATCATCTGGCATCCATAAATTGAACACCCAGGGTACCTATACTTATAAAATATACACAACCAACACCAAAGGTGTACAAGTATGGAGTATAAAACAATGAAACTACCCGGATTACCACAACTCATCAAAACCAAAAACACCACACTAGCCCCCCAAAACACACTTCTTCGAGTTATATAACAACAAAAGTTACCCGAAGTATCAAAATAGAAACTAAAGAAACACAATGAAACACGAGGGGAGAGAAAAGCATTAAAAACACATTCTGAGTTTAGAGTCCTCAGCTCGACTTTCTACCCCCAACTATGTCAAGGATAGCTATACCAAAGGAGAGCAAACCGTTGCTTCTCCCTAGCAAAATCGTAGGAATTGAGCACCCCTTGAAAATAAAACAATAGAACTATGGGGCTCAATCCCCACCACCACGATTTGTTCGATGAGTTCGTTGCACAGAACAACGAACTCACTTTCCCCGAACTAAAACATACTCCTACTAATAACGACTCAAGCACCAAGTACGAGCATTTAGGCTCAACATCAACAATAAACTCGATAGAGTGCGACCCCGTAGGAATAACAGTAGTGCTAGAAGAAAAAGGAATAGATGATTCAATAATAACGGGATTCATACCCTCTTCGTAGCATTCCTCAGGGGCGACTTCAAGAAAAGTCTCACGTTCTCTCCTCTCAAACTCCTCGAACAGTTGTTCACTTTAAGCTCCAAGTTTCGTATGGCTGTTTGTATTGTTGCGAAGTCATTACGAAACTCTTCAACATGATCTTGGACCAATTTACTCAACTGTTCAACCTTTTGCTCAAGAGCCATCCGTTGCTCCGTTGAGGTCTCTAATTCCGGAGGTGGAGAAGTATCAAGTTGTTGATCAAAGTAACTCGGGGCATTATCCCACTCATTTCCATATGATGCGGCATATGGGTTGAACTGATAAAATGGTTGTGTTTGGTAACCCATAGCACCGTAATTGTAATATCCGTATGGGTAGGGATAGGAGCCGTAATTGTAGTATGGATTCATTATCTACAAATCAGGGAAACAACACGAACACAATCACGGTATCTAGTCACTACCACTACCGAAGTAAATGGTGTGACACTTCAACAACGACAAATAAAAACAAACTATACATAAAAAACAAATAAGAAAAACGACCTAATCCTAAGAACTTAACTAACTTACAAGATATCAACCCGATTCCCCGGCAACGGCGCCAGAAATCTTGATCGGCATTTTCTAAGTGTCCAATCTCACCGGCAGTGTACCGGGTCAACTGTAGCCTAGAATTGGTGAGTCAAGGTCGTATCCCACAGGGAATCTGGTCGAGTACCAAAGTCGGTCTCGTCCCTAGTTCAGGTCAACACAATAATTGAACGTGGTGACTTGTCATATCACCGGTTCTACAAACTAAATATACACAAAAGAAAGATTTAAAACTATATGAAAGAGATAGCCGAGCTATGATCCAATCTACTACTCACAAAACCAAGCAAAGTCCCGATGTATTCTTGATTCACCTAAACGTTCTCGATGTCACAAAGGGTGTCGTTTCCTGGCTCTGAGAATAGACATTATTTCAATAATCTACCCTCCTATGTCAGGTTCAACAGTCCGCTGACCGGATTTAACTGACTTCACACGGTCTACGATTCATGAAACGCTCGACAAGTCGATACAAAACCTCACAACGAAACCGAGTCTGAACAACTCAGTCGGTTTTACACAGTGATCCTAGAACCCCGGCTCCCGTATCCGCTCGCAAAATACATATGTAAAGACGATACATGTGATACGTTTATTAAGTAGCTAATTCAACAAACGTGATAAGAATAAGTTCTAGAACTACGGTAACATCGAGAATCAACAATCAAACATCAAGAACACCACATGAACAGGCTAAGGTTCGATTTCAAAGACTATCACATAACTCGACTATCGGCTATTAGCTACTCATTATATTAACAAAAACAACAAGAAATCAACAATAAACATAGCAAAAATA
Organism: Gentiana straminea; assembly: GCA_036785695.1. Lineage (NCBI taxonomy): Eukaryota > Viridiplantae > Streptophyta > Magnoliopsida > Gentianales > Gentianaceae > Gentiana > Gentiana straminea. The sequence goes on along the minus strand of JAVUPR010000514.1, from coordinate 7,207,771 downwards.
AAGATCGAAAGCAAGAAAAAGAAAGGAAAACAAAATACCAAATATATTAGGCCGTAGAAAATCGATCCACCGAACGAAATCCCATCAATAACACGTCAAGCTATCACCGAGATCCTCCGGATTACAACAATCTACAACTAAACTAATCTAATCTACCTAAAAACTAAGCTAAACTAATGAAAATTGCATAAAATGGTGAAAAAACGAGTGGGGGAAGAGGATGTATGGATCTAGATCCAAAATGGGGGTATTTATAGTGTTTTACACTTTCCTAGGCGCACGCCTAGGATGATAAAAACACGTACTTAAACTTCTGGCCAAAATTGACTGCTAGGCGTGCGCCTAGCATTTCTCAGGCGCGCGCCTAGCTGACACACCCTCAAAAAGACAGCCATAACTTTGTCTGTAGACCTCCGATTTGAGTGATTTAAAATGAGTTGGAAAGCTCATTCAATTTTCTACAACTTTCATGAAGATGTCCAGCCAAGAAAACGCCTCTAAGGTAGATAAAAATGCAGATCAATGGAAGGTATGGTTGTAGTACCACCGCGTTTTGATCCGTTTGAACGTTTAAGCTTCGGGCACACGTTCCAATCCTCGTAACTCGCCTTCCGGACATCTCAAAAACCTAAGTCCTGTACAAAATCACAACAAATACCACACATAATCCCTACAGGACACTAGGGTGACCGAGAGTATAGTATATTACACCGAAAAAGACCGAGAATCCCGGACTTTACGTCCTAGGTCCCGAAATGATAACCAAGGTGTAAATACATCAAAATACAACCAAATGTCTCAGAAAACATATAAAACGAGGTATAAACGGGGTATAATTACATAGAAAATGATAGCCAATTTGACTCTCATCAACTACCCCCTACTTAGCCTTTGCTCGCCCTCGAGCAAAAAATGAGCGATTCAAAAATAAAGATGGAGTCAACATTGCAATCATACATCTAGTCTATAAGAATTTAAATGGTAAAACACAAGTAAATGACACAAATGCATAAGATTTAAGTTCTACCTTGTATCGAGAAAAGAACGTGTGTGTGTGTATAGCTTTTTCAACATTTATCACCAATGACCAGTTTAGATTATAGACGTATAATGTACCGAGGCTACACCATAGGCTTATACATCGTAAACATCACCACTAATCGAGGTCAATCGTCGTCTAGTACGGTCGAGCAGGACTTGAAGGGTTATACCATTAGGCTAGAGTACGGGCAACGAAAGGATATTTATGATAAAATAGAAAAGAGAGGGTGCAAAAGAGCTTTAACCGAGATATATACACAAAACTCGGTTATCACTTCGCCTTCAATCTTTCCAAATATTTACATCTCCGGAGTCCAAACCCTAACCTCAACTTCATAATATACAATACTACACAACACTTTAGTCCACTTTTTGGACTTATAACAAACTATAAATATGTACATTTACCACTTCTGTTTCTTTTCTTTTCTTTTCTTTCTTTTTCTTTTTTTTTTCTTCTTCTTATATACATCAAAATTCCGAACAAAACCGAAACCGACACATTGTTACACTCCTCATACCGAATAACTCATAAATTACGACTTCATACCATTACTTACGTCTCAACAATACCTCGCAACATCGTAAAAATGTGCGGAACAAACAAGCTCAATTGCAAGGTAGTCAAGGATATGTAGACCGAAATAATGTTAGGGACATCGATTTTCACGGGTTAGTAACACGAAAGGCTAGTTCGGGTGGCGCTCTAACCACCCTACAAAAGGCTTAGAGGGGTAACAGTGGATTAATCGTTTAGGTTGGCCTTTGGCTCTGATCGGGTCAAAATAAATGCCAAAACCGTCATCCCGTACCTAACCACGACGACCTTTCTATTTCGTCTCGAAGTTACTAATATAAGTTCTAGGTAACAGGGTCATTAATAACTACCATAATCGTTCACTAGTCAAGGTGATTCATGAAGTCGAAGCTAACGTGATAGGACTATTCCATTCTCAATACAACATCCCAACTCAAATGAAATGCATTCAAATAATCACTATATGTTTAACAAAACAATACTAAAGGCTCAATGTATCACAAACAATGTCAAAGGCATCAAAATTTCTAAAAACAACTCATTTACACCCAAGGGATAACAATCTCTAAGAATAACTCGTTCCACATGAAAACAAAACATCGAAGCTAAACCAACCACCCCCTACTTTAAAACGAAACACGAATGATAAGGGTAGAAAAGTTAGCTTACAACCGGAAGCGAGTACGATCATCTGGCATCCATAAAATGAACTCCCAGGGTACATGTACTTATAAAATATACACAACCAACACCAAAGGTGTACAAGTATGGAGTATAAAACAATGAAACTACCCAGATTACCACAACTCATCAAAACCAAAAACACCACACTAGCCCCCCAAAACACACTTCTTCGAGTTATATAACAACAAAACTTACCCGAAGTATCAAAATAGAAACTAAAGAAACACAGTGAAACACGAGGGGAAAGAAAAGCATTAAAAACACATTCTGAGTTTAGGGTCCTCAGCTCGACTTTCTACCCCCAACTATGTCAAGGATAGCTATACCAAAGGAGAGCAAATTGTTGCTTCTCCCTAGCAAAATCGTAGGAATTGAGCACCCCTTGAAAATAAAACAATAGAACTATGGGGATCAATCCCCACCACCACGATTTGTTCGATGAGTTCATTGCACAGAACAACGAACTCACTTTCCCCGAACTAAAACATACTCCTACTAATAACGACTCAAGCACCAAGTACGAACATTTAGGCTCAACATCAACAATAAACTCGATAGAGTGCGACCCCGTAGGAATAACAGTAGTGCTAGAAGAAAAAGGAATAGATGATTCAATAATAACGGGATTCATACCCTCTTCGTAGCATTCCTCAGGGGCGACTTCAAGAAAAGTCTCACGTTCTCTCCTCTCAAACTCCTCGAACAGTTGTTGCACTTTAAGCTCCAAGTTTCGTATGGCTGTTTGTATTGTTGCGAAGTCATTACGAAACTCTTCAACATGATCTTGGACCAATTTACTCAACTGTTCAACCTTTTGCTCAAGAGCCATCCGTTGCTCCGTTGAGGTCTCTAATTCCGGAGGTGGAGAAGTATCGAGTTGTTGATCAAAGTAACTCGGGGCATTATCCCACTCATTTCCATATGATGCGGCGTATGGGTTGAACTGATAAAATGGTTGTGTTTGGTAACCCATAGCACCGTAATTGTAATATCCGAATGGGTAGGGATAGGAGCCGTAATTGTAGTATGGATTCATTATCAACAAATCAGGGAAACAACACGAACACAATCACGGTATCTAGTCACTACCACTACCGAAGTAAATGGTGTGACACTTCAACAAAAACAAATAAAAACAAACTATACATAAAAAAACAAATAAGAAAAACGACCTAATCCTAAGAACTTAACTAACTTACAAGATATCAACCCGATTCCCCGGCAACGGCGCCAGATATCTTGATCGGCCTTTTCTAAGTGTCCAATCTCACCGGCAGTGTACCGGGTCAACTGTAGCCTAGAATTGGTGAGTCAAGGTCGTATCCCACAGGGAATCTGGTCGAGTACCAAAGTCGGTCTCGTCCCCAGTTCAAGTCAACACAATAATTGAACGTGGTGACTTGTCGGCCACCGGTTCTACAAACTAAATATACACAAAAGAAAGATTTAAAACTATATGAAAGAGATAGCCGAGCTATGATCCAATCTACTACTCACAAAACCTAGCAAAGTCCCGAGGTATTCTTGATTCACCTAAACGTTCTCGATGTCACAAAGGGTGTCGTTTCCTGGCTCTGAGAATAGACATTATTTCAATAATCTACCCTCCTATGTCAGGTTCAACAGTCCGCTGACCGGATTTAACTGACCTCACACGGTCTACGATTCATGAAACGCTCGACAAGTCGATACAAAACCTCACAACGAAACCGAGTCTGAACAACTCAACCGGTTTTACACAGTGATCCTAGAACCCCGGCTCCCGTATCCGCTCGCAAAATACATATGTAAAGATGATACGTGTGATACATTTATTAAGTATCTAATTCAACAAACGTGATAAGAATAAGTTCTAGAACTACGGTAACATCGAGAATCAACAATCAAACATCAAGAACACCACATGAACAGGCTAAGGTTTGATTTCAAAGACTATCACATAACTCGACTATCGGCTATTAGATACTCATTATATTAACAAAAACAACAAGAAATCAACAATAAACATTGCGAAAATAAAGATCGAAAGCAAGAACAAGAAAGGAAAACAAAATACCAAATATATTAGGCCGTAGAAAATCGATCCACCGAACGAAATCCCGTCAATAACGCGTCAAGCTATCACCGAGATCCCCCGGATTACAACAATCTACAACTAAACTAATCTAATCTACCTAAAAACTAAGCTAAACTAATGAAAATTGCATAAAATGGTGAAAAAACGAGTTGGGGAAGAGGATGTATGGATCTAGATCCAAAATGGGGGTATTTATAGTGTTTTATGTGTTCTGGACGCTAGGCGTGCACCTAGGAAAGTGTAGGCGCACGCCTAGGATGATAAAAACACGTACTGAAACTTCTGGCCAAAATTGACTGCTAGGCGTGCGCCTAGCATTTCTCAGGCGCGCGCCTAGCTGACACACCCTCAGAAAAACAGCCATAACTTTGTCTGTAGACCTCCGATTTGAGTGATTCAAGATGCGTTGGAAAGCTCATTAAATTGTCTAAAACTTTGATGAAGATTTAGAGCCCATAAAACGCCTCTAAGGTAGATCAAAATGCAGATCAATGGAAGGTATGGTTGTAGTACCACCGCGTTTTGATCCGTTTGAACGTTTAAGCTTCGGGCACACGTTCCAATCCTCGTAACTCGCCTTCCGGACATCTCAAACACCTAATTCATGTACAAAATCACAATAAATACCACACATAATCCCTACAGGACACTAGGGTGACCGAGAGTATAGTAAATTACACCGAAAAAGACCGAGAATCCCGGACTTTACGTCCTAGGTCCCGAAATGATAACCAAGGTGTAAATACATCAAAATACAACCAAATGTCTCAGAAAACATATAAAACGAGGTATAAACGGGGTATAATTACATAGAAAATGATAGTCAATTTGACTCTCATCAACTACCCCCTACTTAGCGTTTGCTCGCCCTCGAGCAAAAAATGAGCGATTCAAAAATAAAGATGGAGTCAACATTGCAATCATACATCTAGTCTATAAGAATTGAAATGGTAAAACACAAGTAAATGACACAAATGCATAAGATTTAAGTTCTACCTTGTATCGAGAAAAGAACGTGTGTGTGTGTGTATAGCTTTTTCAACATTTATCACCAATGACCAGTTTAGATTATAGACGTATAATGTACCGAGGCTACACCATAGGCTTATACATCGTAAACATCTCCACTAATCGAGGTCAATCGTCGTCTAGTACGGTCGAGCAGGACTTGAAGGGTTATACCGTTAGGCTAGGGTATGGGCAACGAAAGGATATTTATGATAAAATAGAAAAGAGAGGGTGCAAAAGAGCTTTAACCGATATATACACACAAAACTCGGTTATCACTTCGCCTTCAATCTTTCCAAATATTTACATCTCCGGAGTCCAAACTCTAACCTCAACTTCATAATATACAATACTACACAACACTTTAGTCCACTTTTTGGACTTATAACAAACTATAAATATGTACATTTACCACTTTTGTTTCTTTTCTTTTCTTTTTTTTCTTTTTCTTTTTTTTTCTTCTTCTTATATACATCAAAATTCCGAACAAAACCGAAACCGACACATTGTTACACTCCGCATACCGAATAACTCATAAATTACGACTCTATACCATTACTTACATCTCAACAATACCTCGCAACATCGTAAAAATGTGCGGAACGAACAAGCTCAATTGCAAGGTAGTCAAGGATATGTAGACCGAAATAATGTTAGGGACATAAATTTCTTTTTTATTTTTCTCCTTAAAAAACATTACATTCAATTTATTCGACTCAAAACTTATTAAAGATCATGTGATATTTCAACCTTGCTTTTTTCGAATCAAGTGAAAATATTTTATATCTAGCCAAATTAGGAGCAGAAACGAATATTGGTAATAAAGGACAAAGTGCAAGTATAGGCGGAGAGAAGTTCTTATGCAACAATGAGTGAGAGATTATCTCAAGTGGAGTGGTGAAATGTATCAAATTCACCTCTATATACTCCTACTATGTGAGAGATGATGTGTAAGAACATATCTCACCCTTGACTTGGTATAATATGCCTAATCACTGTTGCATAATAATTTTTCCTAGGTTTAAGTATGTGGGAGGTAAGTGTGGGCTAAAGGGCTAAATCTACCAATATTTTTTGTATTTTAAAAAATGCTACTATTACACTGAAATGTTACGATCAAATGTCACAACAAGCATCATGAAGCATGTGTGATTTAAATCATTTATATATCTTGTTATGACATGGAAAATGATGTTGTGATACTTAATTATTGTAACGCTCCGTCCCGGACACCGAGTCCTTATCCGGAAAAATGGAACGTTCTGCACGTGACATTTAGAGAATACCCTAAACCTCATGTAAGCCTTACATCATATCAGAGTAATTAACAATAAATGCAGAAGTAAAAACAAACCAAAGACTCGGGAAAAAGACCCTCAGGGTCTTACATATAACAACCCAACCAAAAAGTAACTGCCGTCAAACTATATCATAAATAACTTAAATAAATGCTAGCATCCCAAATGAACATCCATGTCTAAAAAGAAAGGTACGACCGTAACAACTGGCAACAATGCCTTATTCAAAAGGTATTAAAACAATAAACTAGAACATAAACTCCATAAGCTCCAATCCTAAGCCTGATCTTCGAACTCTTCCTCAGAAACATCACCAACCTGCATATCTTCTTGTTCCAAAAGAGGAGTAAGCTCATGCATAAGCTTAGTAAGGAGAAGGAAGATCAAAAGTGAGATTCATGGTTGTCATAAGCCGGAAGACACGACATGAATCTACTTTACCCGCTTTCTCAAACAATTTAGAACCCAGCTTTTAACATAAGGGAAAAAAACCACTTTGTAGTACATAATCAATGCATAAGAAAACATGCCTATTTTACTATATCCGTTTATCTTGCACATACATGTTCAGTTACATTAACTATTTACTCACTTTCTTAACATATTCATGTCATTGTCTGTTCCTATCCGTGACTCTTATCTACTAGCTTTAAGGCGCATGATACAACCCGGCTAGCACAACCAACTACACCTCCAACATGGGACTTGCTGATGCCCAAGGTACACTTATAAGCACACCGCGTTAAGAACGGCTTGGCTAATATAGCTAGTCACACTTCCGACATGGGTCTTAACTGTGCCCAAGGTACCCCGTCTATTCGTGCTTATTAACGAATACCCTGCTAAGTAGATTCGATAACATGTAAATCAAATAGGAGCACATAAAGCACATAATTCTATATTAAAAATCCATGTCTAGCCTATAAGAAACATGAAAAGTCCATAACCACACCATACCACCAACCTATCTCCACTATATATGAAAACAGAGCCCAGAAAGTCATCCAGAAACCCAGATAACATTCTAAAGCGCTGCTGACCTCACAGAACAACCAGAAAGCCAATCTGAGACTTTCCTGGGACGCTTAACCGAGAGATGCCCTCGGTTCAGCGAGCCAGTGAATCCCAGATTCACTTTCTGCTCTAAGACTAGTCCGGCATCTTGTCCTAAAACACATAACATGTCCAGTTTCGTGCCAATTTAAAGAATACGGTATTTAAACATATTAAAAACATAATCTTTAAAGCCAAAAGATGTACTTTTGATAAGAAGAACTCCTTACCTCATAAACGTAACGAAAACAAGACAAATAACGATCAAACTATGGTCAAACTTCAAACCCTTGGGAATCTACGAAACACGAATAAACCTTACCATTAAAACTACGAATTCTAACAAATCCAAGAGTAAAACTATGAATAAAACTAAGGTTTCATGATTAATACCTTATTGAGATGAAACAATATTCGAAACTGCTCCTGGACTTGAAATCTCTTCGAAACTAGCACTCTGGTCTGCAAACACGTACTAGAACGATCAAAACTGAGCCTGAAGTCCAAAATTGGGTCGCTTAACCGAGGAGAGTGCTCGGTTCAGCGTCCTTCTTGATCCTGGAAACGCTCTAGGACACGTCTGGGGTGTCTGGGACACGTCCTGGGCTGTCCTGGACACGTCCTGGGCACCACTGGGTCGCTTTACCGAGGAGTATTCTCGGTTCAGCATGCCGACTGATCACAGAACCTAAAAAAAAAAACGATTTTATGATGTCTAGGGCTACCTAGGGTCCTATTTATAGCCTTTTATCACCATGAGTCGGTTTTCAAAACCTCGAGGGAAAAGAAAACCTAAAAATAAAAAGGAAAATAAATTTCAAAAAGACTAAAATACCCTTACAAAGAGGTGAGGGATTTTACAATTATGATTTGTTATATTTTGCTACACTACACGTTATTTGTTAAAGCACTTACAGTAGAATTCATAAGAGATGGTAAATCTATATTTTACAGATTCTGACTCTCCAGATTCAGTTAAAATACAGTTGCATCAGAATCTGTTAACAGGATACTTGATATTTGGGACAGATTCTGGACACAATACTTTATATCTACCGCAATCTGAAAGAATTTATAGATTCAAGTTTTTACTATTTTCAAACATTATTAAAATATATATTTATATGTATATTTCCTTATAGTGACAAAAAATTGTTTTTGACAATATTTCATTGTATGAATCTTCTATAAATATTTAGAAGATCCATACAAAGAAATATTTGTCTAATAATATAGATATTTTTCTCGGTAAGAATAGACAGTGAATATTATATATATATATATATATATATATATATATATATATATATATATATATATATATATATATATATATATATATATATATATATATATATATATATATATATATATATATATATATATATATATATATGTGTGTGTGTGTGTTTTTGTTTTTGTTTTTGTTTTTGTGGGTGTGTGTTTGTTTTTCACAATATGTCTTATTTTTTATGGTTTGTAGTTATTTTAATATTCTACAGTAGAGATTCTAATGCAGTTGACAATGTGTAGAGATTCTGTAAAGTATATAATTAAAAATGATGTTAAAGTCTATAAAGTAGGAAATCTGTCAAAAGACACTGATGCGAGTGCTCTTAGATTTTATTATTCTCCAGGATGCCTCTTTAGGGTTTTATTTTAAATATAAAATGTGTAATTCAAATTATTTTATATGTCTTTAAAAAAATCATTTTGTATGTCTTTTCTTTATCTTTATATTAAATTAATATAGACGTCTTTACTCAAAAAAAAAATTAATATAGACGTCTCATTCGTCACATAATTAATAACCTCAAATAACTCTGAATTTATGGCACCACTCTGCATGGTTAGACATACATTTGACCATTATTAATATCTATATCCCTAAGTTGGGTATATCGTATATATCGAAATTAATTTACTTGTTGACTTAAGTGTAAGAGATCCTAAGTTTGCTAGGATCAAATCATGGTCCATATAACGTTAGACAAAATAATACTCACAAAATAATTCATGAGAAAATACCGACATCATAAACAAACAAGTTTTTGATATGCTTGATCCAGCATGATACACAAGATTTTATGCAAGAGAGGCAACACCCATATTGTCAGGCCAAGCAACCGGAATGATTTTGAGTTTGATTCCCATTTTTTTTAAAGTAAATGATGAATCCAAGTCATTTAATAAGATAATCTAGCCAATGATTGATATTCGGAGTCAACACTAGACTTAGAAACAACACCTTGTTTCTTTAAACTCCATATTGAGATATTAGATTATATGTGGTTAAATACTATTGGTCCACGTGTGTGTAATAGATGTCACTGTTGTATTGGTACACCTCTATGTCTTGGTTATGCCAAAGAATCTAATCTGTTAGATTGTGTGGTAATATATGCTTGTAATCCCAAACATTATGAGTAAGAAAGTTATCTTCTTCTTAATATTGTTTTCTATCTTGGTATCAAAGCCTGGCGGCCATGTCCACCGGAGGCCAGCCATCCACCGTCGGTGCAGCACCGACGGTCTCATTAGCTTTCGATCCTTCTGGGTTTCCACCTCTCACACATGCACCTCCTATTACAACTCCGATTCGAAGCACCATTCCCAGCTCAACAATGGTGTCTCAGTTTACTTCGAATCCGATCCAGAACACCAGTTCTCCTCTTTCCGGCCAACTCGCAACCAACTTTCCGGCCAGTACTCCAACCCTTTCTCAAATGCATATGTCTCTTCCACCGTTTCTTACCTCTATTCCAAACTCTCATCAGCCATCTCCACCAAACTTTCTTCTTTCACCCAAACCCAGCTTTGGCTCCAATCTCTCACAGAATATCACTGTGAAACTGGATAAAAACAATAATCTACTCTGGCGCTATACTATTCTCCCTGTGATTCGTGGCCACCGTCTTGAGGATCATCTTTTTAGCACAAACATACCACAGATGTATCACAGTTCCGCTCATAGATCCGTTTTAGGAATCAGAAACTCTCTCTATGATGAGTGGATGGCCATTGATAATCTTCTTCTTGGATGGCTTCTAGGTTCCATGATAGAACAAGCTGTACAAGAAGTTGTAGGATGCAATTCGGCACATGAAGTTTGGATAACTTTGGAAACACTGTTTAGCAGTAGGTCTCAATCCAAGATTCTGGAGTTTAAGGATGCCCTCACCAAAACTTCTAAAGGCACCTCCTCCATGCCAGATCATCTAGCAAAAATGAAAAGCTATTCAGATGGCCTAGCAGTAGCTGGATATCCTATATATAGCTCTGAATTAATCCTTGCAGTGTTGGGAGGTCTTCCCAGAGAATATGAATCAGCCATAGTAAACATAACTTCCAGGGTTCAGTCTATGACCTGGGCTGAGGTTCAAGCTCAATTGACCACACATGAAAGACTTATTGCTCATTTTAATCCACTAGGATCTCTGGATTTGGGAACACCCTCTGCAAATATAGCACACACTAACCAAAGGACTCAATCAAGAGGCCCCTACAACAACAATTCCAACAGAGGTTGGGGCTCCAATGGTGGTAGAGGAAGGTCCAGAGGCAGAGGCAATGGAAGGAACAATTCGAGTGCACCAAGACCAACCTGCCAGATTTATGGTAAATCCGGACACATAGTTGTTGCTTGCTATCACAGGTTTGAAGAAGACTATGTTCCACCAAACCAAAACCAAACATCTGGTCAACAAAACTCAAGGAAAATGGCTGCGTATCTAGCTGCTCCTGATATGACATCTGATTTTGGATGATATGCTGATTCTGGAGCTTCCAACCATGTTACCTCAGACCTTGGTAATCTTTCTTTGAGATTTGAGTATGAAGGTAATAACACTTTGGTTATTGGTAATGGTAATCACTTGCACATTGCTCACACTGGATACACTAAACTAAATCCTAATGTTCACCTATCTAACATCCTACATGTTCCACAAATTCAAAAAAAATCTTCATAGTGTATCGAAACTCACAGCTGAAAATCCTGTTCTCATTGAGTTTTCTGCTTCTAAATGTCTTATTAAGGATCAAGCATCAAGGAAGGTCCTGTTGGAAGGAACCCTGGAAAATGGCCTATACAAGATTCATCCAAATCAAAGCCACTAGACCGCATCAATTCAAATTTCCTTAACTCTTCTCGCAGCTCCCTCAATCCAGAAGAATGTCTGCTTTACTTATTGCCCTTAGTGTCCAGTCCAATCAAGCCATTGTTTGGCATAGGAGATTAGGACACCCCTCTATTAGAGTTTTGAATCAAGTCCTAAAGAATTGTAATGTTTCTGTTAATGAATCCATTTCCTTTTGTGATGCTTGTCAATATGGGAAATAACATGCCAACCACTTCCCTGTTTCCCCTAGTAGAGCCACTTCTGTTCTGCAATTAATTCACACAGATCTGTGGGGTCCATCCCCTGTTAAATCTCACTCTGGATACTTATACTACATTCATTTTATTGATGACTACACCAGATATACCTGGATTTATCCTCTCAAATCCAAATCTGATGCATACACTGCCTTTACCATGTTTAAAACTATGGTTGAAAATCAATTTGACTCTAAAATTAAGACTGTTCAATCTGACTGGGAAGGGAATATAGAACTTTGGAACCATTCTTGGCTCAATGTGGCATCACCTTTAGGCATCCTTGTCCCCACATCCATCCTCAAAATGGAAGGTCTGAAAGGAAGCACAGACATATTGTTGAAACATGCCTCACTCTTCTTGCACAAGCTTCATTACCACAAAAATACTGGTGGGACAGTTTCCTTCATGTTGTCACTCTCATCAATATTTTGCCAACCCCTGTCCTTCAAAATGTCTCACCACATGAAGTTCTTTTCAAAAAAAAAAAACCCTCCCATGATCTCATCAAAACCTTTGGATGTTCTTGTTTTCCTTATCTCAGACCATATCACACCCATAAAGTCCTATATCATACACAAAAGTGCATCTACCTTGGTCTGAGTCACATTCATAAAGGCCATATATGTATGGATTCTAGTGGCAGAATTTATGTCTGTAGAGATGTTGCCTATAATGAACTTGAATTTCCCTATCAGACCATCCATCCTACTTCCCATTCCACTCCTACTCATCCCTTCTCTGTTCATAGTGATGATGGCCTTCCTGTTGTTTCAGTCCCACCTGCCCCAGATAGTGACCTAGCTAGCTTCCCTGTCTGATCCTTCCAATTCAAGTGCATCATTTTCCAACTCTCCTGATGGTTCCCCTCCTATCAGCTCTCCCCTTTATGCCTCTCAATCTCCTTCTACTTTACCTCATATGCCAACAACTTCCACATCTCCACCTCCCACTACTCCTTCACCTTCATCATCTATATCTCCTTCTCTATCCTCTCATAGTAGTTCTTCATCCTCCACCTCTTACTCCTCTCCTCCTCCTGCCTCACCTAGCCCTCCTATGCAAACTCGATCCAAACATGGTATTTTCAAACCTAAAAACCTTTTTACTCTTGTGTCTGAGCATTGTGCATTTGATCCCCTGGATGAACTAACCTCTGTGTCATAGGCTTTGTCTCAATTTCATTGGAAGAAAGCCATTGAGGAAGAATATGCTGCCCTCCAGGCCAACCATACATGAGACTTAGTCCCTCCTTTCATGCATTACAACCTGATTGGGAACAAGTGGATCAACAAAGTAAATCAAGCCTCAGATGGTTCTGTCCTAAAATACAAGGCCAGACTTGTGGCCAAGGGGTATTCACAGCAATAGGGGGTAGATTATGCTGAAACTTTTAGCCCTGTAGCCAAAGCTGCCACAATCAGAGTTTTTATATCTATTGCTGTGACTAACAATTGGCATATTAGACAGGATGACATAAATAATGCTTTCCTAAATGGAACACTGCAAGAGTCTGTTTAAATGCCACAACTTGCTGGATTCAAAGATCCTAATGTTGGAATAGTGTCCTAAACCCAATTGGGTTGGACCGGATCCGACCGGGTCGGATCATTTCTACTATTTCTTTATGTTTATACATATATAAAATGGCTTTTCTGTTGTCATATATATGTTCTTTTCAAGAACCAATTATGAATTGTTATATGATAACGTCCTTAGTATTAAACTGTGAAAGAGAAACCATTATAGACGATTATGGTTGATGAGATCTCTAATCACTTTAATGAGTTTGATACTTAAATGTCTCTAGGCTGATGTACTATTAAACAGGGCATTGATAGTATAAACAGACTAGCACGTATTAGATGTCTTCTGTCTTTAAGGGCAGTGATAGATCTCGTCTATCGAAGTGTAGAGACACTTGACCGTACGTGGACATGTATTAGAGAATGCGTACGTTAGACTGACCCACTTACACGGATAAGTGTCACACTATGTGGCGGTTGTGTAATTATCCTTTGGACCGGAGTCTTCTTGGCATCACGGTGTGGATTGTCATGCTTTGACACTATTGAGGTTTCCCCTAGCCACGGGGCGATCATGCGGTAGTGATTGGGTATGATATTGAAGCATGCAGAGTATACATAATTGGTCGTCCGGGAATCGCGTATCCTATGATTAGGATCGAATATCCGAAATGGCCTTCTTATAAGGAATGTCTTACTCTCGTGAATTTTTGCAAAGTGGGAGTAAATGAGTTACTTCGAGAGAGCATGATATCCAGATTATAAGATACGGTCGTTGATGTTTTGACACTCGACTAACGACCGTATGGATATTATTACAACGATGGGATTGTAAGTTACACGGTAACTGTTTCACATGAAAGGTAGTAGTCATTGCATTTGACTCTTCCGATGATTGGGGGTCACGGTGTGTTGCTAGACGCTATCCCGTGATCGTTAGGCATGAAGGGAATTTTCGTAATTTGCACTTTGTGTCTGCGGCCAACATATTCGGAAGCCTATCGGGTCACACACATATGAACATCTAGCCGGATTAAAATGTGGGTATAGATGATAACCAAATAAGGAAAGTTTATCTCGAGACTATAAAGGTTATAGTGGTAAATTAATATAGTGGTATTTATTTATTATGAATAAATTAAATACAAGATATTAATAATATTATATTAATTAAAAAAATTTGGGATGCCAATTTATTGGCATATAGGGCGCAACTTGTTAGTGTATAAGATACACTTGGATTGTGTAATTTAATTAATGATATTACCTATTATTAATATTAGATATTAATAAAATAAAATAATATAGATATTTTGTGAATGCATGCATGTTTGTGTACATTAAGTGCAAATTGGATTTGCATGCATGCGCACCATAGTGTTTATATATGATATATATTAATAGATTTATATGTGTTATATATATGTGATATATACACATGTGTAAATTGATTTATAGTAATATAATAAAAGATAAATATTGTCAATATAAGATATTGACAATATCTTGGAAATATTCAATATAAAATATTGACAATATCCTAGATTTATTTAATATAAGATATTGTAATAAATGAGATAAATCAATCAATTATATTTTCTTTATTTTATTGGGAAAATGTTTTCCTCTCCTACAAGGCATTAGGTGCGCCCCTTACCCTATATATATGAGGGCTTGCCAAGCTCTTTTGCACACCATTCTTCCAAGAGCAATTGTTCTTGTGAAAAATTACAAGAACTCATAGTTCTTGTGTAAGAAAGAGGGGCTTCCTATAGTGAGTTTGTGAGGGAGGAAAAAGTCCGGTCTAGCAACCGGAGTTTTTCAATAGCAATCCATGATGGGATTCCGGCGGGCTGTTCGTGTGGACTAGCGGTAGAGGCCGAACACTTGGGCGGCTCTATGCAGAACTACTCTTCTTAGACGGTCAAAGCGTCGATCTTTTAGATCAACCAAGGTAACCACAGTCTACTATCTATTTGTTTATTGCTTAAACGAAGTCGATCTTGGGTAAAAGGAAATCAAAATTTTAAATTCCGTTGGGTTCCTGCGTAGATTCCCTAATAGTGGTATCAGAGAGAGTTTCGAGCTTAAGCAATAAGCATGTAATATTGCGTAGTTAATTTTATCGTTTAAATCACGTAATTAAAAGATGAAAGATTTTTGATTCGCAAAAGTGATACATGAAAAGAAAAAGAAAAAAAACGAGATCGGGTGGTGCTCGGTCGACTGGCGGCGGCACCACCACCGGCGGCGGCGGCAGCAGGGGCAACCCGCTGCCGGCAGTCGGTTGACCGGTCAATGCTGACGGATCTCCAAATTTTTGTTTTGTGTATTTTGTGATTCAATATGGTTCATAGTTGTGATTATTAATTTCGCTTTGTTTAGTTGTGCCATGTGGCTAACCAATGGTTCAAATGGTTTGGGCCATTGGGATACCACATAGCATTAAAATAATAATGGCATTTCCAAATTTTGTTTAGAATAGGCTTAGGCCCTTTCCAAATATTTGATTTGGGAAAAGGCCTAGGCCTAGGCCACTTCCAAAATTTTGATTTTGGAAAGTGGTCAAGCCTAAACCAAAATTATTTGGCCTTTCCAAATATTTGATTTGGAATAGGCTTTCAGCCTTTTTCCAAATATTTGATTTGTAAAGGCCTAGCTGCCCACTTCCAAAATTTTGATTTTGGAAAGTAGCGAAAGCCTAAGCCAAATTTGGTTTAGAAACCAAAGCATCTCTTTTGATTACGAATCAAAAGGAAAGAAACAAAAGAGAAATAATTTTAATTTTGATTTATTTTGGAATAGTTCTAATTAATTAAAATTAAAATTAAAATCGGTTTAAAATTAATCGTTAATTTTATTTCGATTAAAATCATTTAATTAATTAAATGTTAATTAGTTAATTGATTGGATAAAATTATTTAATAGATTAAATGTTAATTGATTAATTAAGACGCAAGTAGTTAATTTTTAATTTTATCTTTTTCATAAGATGTTATTGTATGGATTATATATAGTAGATATAATATGATTATATGGACCCCGATTGATCATGGACTCGACCGATATGATAGATGTGAATGATTTAAATTTTCTGTTGGTTTTAAAAATTGTCCTATGCCGTTATGAAGAACGTGGCCTAGTTTATTTTCTGCATTTATCCCATTCCCGTTGACTCCCCCCGTGTGCGGCGGGTGCATTTATTTTATTAGATAGAATTAAATGTAACAAGAATGGAGCAGAAGATGAAGACCAAAGAAAGACGGAAGATAAAGATCTCATTGGAGAATGGAGCATTAAAGATCCTATTGGCGGTTGCAGCTACCCTTAGATTGTGATCGACCCGCGGTTTCGTCAGTTTGTATTCGAAACCGCACCTAGGAAAAGTCCATGATCATACCGGTTACGTTACGCATTTATTTATTTTGTGCTTGTATTTATTTTATATGATACGATAGATGCATGACTAGGCACGATCTAGATAAATGTGTAGGATGTATGTCTATAGAGATATATATATTTGATGAGACCGTAATTAAATTAATTAAGAGAATTAATTCGAAATTAATTAAGTGAATTAATTTAAAATTACTCCCACAACAAAAATCGAGTTATAATATGTCTCCCAATATTATAGTGACGGTGAAGAGCCCTTGTTCGGATCCAACTGATCGGCCCACGTCGGGAGTTGACCTACCACGGGTATATCGTCATTATCGAGATATGATCGTTGTGAGATCTCATGAATACTTGGGTTACGACTCGACTAAGAATGTTGCGGTGATTGGCCCACGTCAGGACCGTCTGATTTTAGAGACATAAGGTTGACTATCATATAGACGATGTGAATTGTCAAAGAGTTGACTAGTCAAACCACTGGAAGTCGCGTTAGACGCGATTGGTAAGAAGTACCTACCCGTCGAAATTGACCCGGTCGATCGGCCCACGTCGGGGATCGAGTCAACTAGATAGGATTTCAGCCACTAAAGAATTTTGAAAATTCTTGAAAGTCAATTGGGAGTAGTTGACTAGTGGGAGCAAAATCATAAACCAAAGACCATCTTTGATTTTGCGTGTATAAACAACAACACTCTTTTATTTTCATTTTTATGTTGTAGTTTTTAGCAAACTTTTATATTTATGTTTTTCTCGATTAGTAAAACCAAATTATGACTCTTTGAGAAACGTTTCAAGAATGGTTAAGTAATTTTAATCATTTTAAAATAAGCAATGAGACGAGCAATCCCGTTATAGTAGTTGGAGACAAGGAGACTACATATTCAATGCAGTGCTCCAAGACTTTAATTATTAAAGAAAAGGCGGAAGCTCGTGATATTGGATACGATCCAATATAATCATTCGGTCATACGATGACAAATTATTCAAACGTTAGATAAGAATGACTAGACCGAATTTTGGAAAGGATGTTTTCAAAATTGTAAGATTTAAGTATCGACTTAATTCTATCATTGCTTAAAGGTTAATTAAATAGTCAATGTTTTGAATACGATTCAAAATGATAAATAAACTATTTAATAAACTTCAGATTTTCTTTATGAAAGGAAATTAAAGACATAGCTCTTGTGATCTTTCTTAAGTCTTATGAAGACTACAATAAGAAACATTTTTCAAGTGCTTAAAGGATTAAAAGGGAAAGTTAGGGCATGTGCTTAAATAGAGAACTTATTGAAGTTTCTATTCTAGGCAAATGAATTGAGATAAATCTATCGAAATTCAAACTCTAAGATATATGATACCTTACGAGTGTGATTAAATTAGAAAGACTGAATACAGATATGGAAGGTGAAACAAACGTTGTAACACTTACCATATTCTGAATCTAGTAAACTAATAAGGGAACTAAATAAATGTTATTATGTTCCGGTTCTTATGAAGAACATACTTTCAGTTATTTGTTAGGATTTAGTAGACATATTCAATTGTAAAGAATAAATGTTATTCCGATAAAGTTGGAAGGTCACTGAATCTAACATATAAGATTGATGTCACTATATGTGATGAGATCTCGACTAAATATTTGTATGGCTGTTATCCTTGATATTTGTAGTTGTTCTAGATGTCGAATCTCTGGAAGAGAAATGTATAATCAAATGTCATTTAGATGATGTCTGAACCATGTGATTATGAATCATGTGGGCGATGCGTATCTTATCTAAAGATGACTAAAATACCCTTTTATGAAAAGGTTATAAATTCTAGAAAAATTGTCTAAAACCTAAACATACCGATGTTTGTTTGCTTATGACAATTAATGCCACAAATAATTGTTTATTAATCTCTACGACTATTTTTAGAAATAGTCAAGTGTACTCAATGAAGTGCACAATTCGGAAAGCCCGAAAGTTCGAGCTAGTATGAATATGAGGTTGATGAGCTATTTAGGAATTAATCTTCAATTGGATTGAAGTAATTAATACCTGAAGGGTGTTTCAGAAGTCGTCTGAAAAGAATAAGATTCTCCCTTGAAGGATACCATCTTTGGGATACGCAATTAGATTGTGTTCCCAAAATGGAAACAACACTTTTATATGATAAAGGTGTGACGCATGCCATGCGAAGTATCCCTTACCCGTTTCGGGATAGTGCCCTTATACTTAACTGAGTTCCAAAGATAAAGGTTGAATAAATTCCATATTAGATATGGAAGAAGATAATGTCGAATCTATCTTAACCGATGATTTGAAGTTGTCATATGCAAAGTTAGAAAGGCTTGGAGCCTAGTACGACATATGCAACTTTGTGGAATATCTTAGCAAGTACGCTGGATATTATCTACTTGTCCGTGGAGCAAAATGTTTGTCTCCGAACATGATGTCTTCTAGAGGAAGTGTTTCTTCCAAAAGAAACAGTGGGGGTAGATTTAGATCTCAAATGTAGTTTGAGAACCACAAAGATATATTCAACCAATAGAACATGAGCAGACGCCGCATAGCGATGAGGTGTAGAACACTGCTCAGTGCACACAAAAGTTCTGTAAGTTTGTGGATAACCTCAAGCCTGAAAGGGCTGCTGGTATGTTCATCTTGAAGAATGAATATCTCACGACTTACGAAGGAATGTTTGAAAGGCAAGTTTGAGAGATATGGCCAGGAGCCATAATATCTGAATTAGATTCCATCGGTGACAACCGGTTATGAACCTAGTATGTCTTACCTGAGGGAATGTCCCCGTAAGGTCGAGCCCGCTCTATTCGATAATACTTGTTAGAACTTCGTATCATGACTATATGATAGTGTTGAAGACGTTGGGCAGAAAGCTCGATGTTCGTAGACGATGACATGATATGTAAGCCCATGAGATCCATTTATGGTCTCAAACAAGTTTCTCTAGACGATTTCTTTGTTTGACAATCAAAGGAGTTTGATTTAGTCAAAAGAAGGATATGCCCATGTGCAAGATGGATAGTGGGAGTGTGTTACGATTTTGAGCAAGGTATTGGATATCTCTCTCGAGAATTATCACCCCATGTCACAGTCAATTAATGTTTGGTAATTCAAGGTCTTTACGAAAGCACTTGGATTAGCAGTTCTTATTTTTAGAAATAAGAATCTATAGTGATAGATTGAACTGCTATTAGATTATAGTTTACCTATATAGATGTGATGCTAAAAGAAGTTTAGCATAGATCGCGACGGGGATACTGCTACTCAGCGTTCTCAAGATCTATCTATGTTAGGACGTTAGTCCTAAGATGAGGTGAAAGATGATGCTTATGGAATGTTTCCTTCGCTACTGCGATAAGAACCACCATAAAGGTAATGCCGGATGTTCATACTTCATGAAGAGTCATGAGCAAGTATGAAAGTAAATCTGATGAATGTCGAGAACATCCTTAAACAAGTTAAGGATAGTTTCCTAGTTTATCGAAACTTGGAATCGGATAAATATAGTTATACAGACGTATATCCTGAGTATTACGAAGGCGAGTAGGAGCTACAGTCCGGGTTTGCAGTCACTTTGATTAAGTGATACAGTGAGCTGGAAATGTTCTAGCCTGGGTCACTGTAAATTCTACAACTAGGCCAAAACACAGTAGTGCCTTGGAGGCACAGCGGGAGCAGTACATGAGTCTATGAGGTTCATTCCTGAACCTTGTACGGTTCTTCCACCTTTTCTATATAGCTGATATAGCAAGTGGATTCATTGCATGAAGTAAGGACCAGGGTCTCATCGGAGATTCGTGTGTGTGTTGAGGCGGTTCCTTTGACTTGGTCATTTGGAGCATGGTATGAAGATAGTCTGAGTCCCCACGGATAGCGATCCGTTTAAGGCTAGGCTGGTTGCGAGTATTGCATGAGATTATTGTGTTTCAACTTGGTCTTGTGTGTGCGAGTGATTGGTTTTAGGCCAAGTGGGAGATTGTTGGAATAGTGTCCTAAACCCAATCGGGTTGGACCGGATCCGACCGGGTCGGATCATTTCTACTATTTCTTTATGTTTATACATATATAAAATGGCTTTTCTGTTGTCATATATATGTTCTTTTAAAGAACCAATTATGAATTGTTATATGATAATGTCCTTAGTATTAAACTGTGATAGAGAAACCATGATAGGCGATTATTGTTGATGAGATCTCTAATCACTTTAATGAGTTTGATACTTAAATGTCTCTAGGCTGATGTACTATTAAACAGGGCATTGATAGTATAAACAGACTAGCACGTTTTAGATGTCTTCTGTCTTTAAGGGCAGGGATAGATCTCGTCTATCGAAGTGTAGTGACACTTGGACTGTACGTGGACGTGTATTAGAGAATGCGTACGTTAGACTGACCCACTTACACGGATAAGTGTCACACTATGTGGCGGTTGTGTAATTATCCTTTGGACCGGAGTCCTCATGGCATCACGGTGTGGATTGTCATGCTTTGACACTATTGAGGTTTCCCCTAGCCACGGGGCGATCATGCGGTAGTGATTGGGTATGATATTGAAGCATGCGGAGTATACATGATTGGTCGTCTAAGAATCGCGTATCCTATGAGTGGGATCGAATATCCGAAATGGCCTTCTTATAAGGAATGTCTTACTCTCGTGAATTGATGACGGTCAAATTATACCCGTAAAAGTCATCAACGTTGACCTTAAATCGAGATTGATAATGTATATTTCATAGTAAATCACATGTTTATATTTATTATTTAATGTTAAGTGATTATTAATATGATATTTGGTATTTAGCTATTTTTATTATTAAAGACCGATTTATTGTGCGATAATTGCTTATTTTGCAGATCACAACAAATCGGGAGGATTAATGTTAATTAATCAATGATCTCAAGATGATAAAGGAAGAAAATCGGAGCATTAAACGAAAGAAGTAATCAGATCAGCACGAAGCGTGGAGTGGGGAGCAAGGCAGACGAAGAAAACGTGGAGAACTTGGAAAATCCAGGTTCGGTCGACCGAGCCTCATGCTTCGGTCGACCGAGTGCATCCCTTCGGTTGACCGAGCCTCTGGTCAGGGGCGGTTTCTGACTTTAATCGTGTTTATCCTCTAGATCCTTCCTAAGTCGGCCGAAACTCCTATATAAGCAACAGCTATGAGCAATTGTAAAACACACCTCTCATACTTTAGAATATAATTCTACTTTGATATTTTAATACAATGTAGCATAAGTAGATTGAAGGTTTCCGGCAATTTAAAGGTGCGAGTTATGTAAGCCTTTATTTTCTCGTTTCTTTTCTTTTAAGTAATTAATCCCTCCCAATTATGCTTTATTGTTTGAGTTAGTTAATTCATAGCTAGATGATGTAGATCTAGGCTATGACGTTAGTGATGTGGCGATACCTTGTCTACGGGGGTCCCATAACCTACGTCATAGACTTAGTATTTATTCATGAATCGTATTGTTTAATTAATGTGTATCTAAGTTAGTTTATATGAATGCTTTACGAGTTACCGTTTAATCTGTTCGTATGATGAAACGCCGAGAGATACGTTCGTGGATGTAATCCGGGACGAAATTGATTCGGGTGACCGAATGAGTTCACTCGGTCGACCGAGCCCCGTTTTCATCCGTTAAATAGCCACGTCTTTATGGTTAGGTTAACTTAATAGAATTTATTATCTCGCAGGTATGGCTATGGCTACGTTACTCGCTTAGTTTAATTAAAACGTGTAAAAAGGAAGTACCGATATAAAACTCTTAGGTAGGCTCATGAATTGATCTTCGGACGTTCAGCGTTATCTAGGTAAGTTTATATTTGGGAATTGCATGCACCTGCTTATATGTAGATCGTAAACTAGCATGAGACTATAACTTGGTAATTGCTAGTTGGACGAGAGTTTGAGTGATCGTTTAGGAAGTACGCCTAACCATAGGAATGTTGCCTGGACGAGGTGTACGGTCAATATCGGCATCCTTAAGAGTCGTAAGCGTGTGAGTTATATGAGATGGAGGCACCAAAAGGCGAAGTCACGTAACAATACCACGTTGATCTAGTGACTACCGGTGCTAAGTCAAGTTAAAGAGGATGACTCCCGTAGCCAATCTAAGATAGATACAAACGGATTGACAGTTAATAAGTTCAGTTTATTATATAAATTATCTAGGTCCAAATGATAAAGACTATAATTGGGGAGGTTAATTACGTCATGTCGAGTCGTGTCTTTACTTTTCTTGTCTTATGTTGGTCGTAGACCGCCTCTATGTCCTTGACATGTTTAATTAATTGTTTGTATATAAGATGATCCACAATTGGTTCCCTGTGGGATCGACCTTGATTCACTATAGCTATACTACGATGGGCCTAGTCCTCTTGCTAGTATTGGTTTATGGTGGTCAAGTATTTTATTACTTGATCTACGTCATCATGAATCTTTGCAAAGTGGGAGTAAATGAGTTACTTCGAGAGAGCATGATATCCAGATTATAAGATACGGTCGTTGATGTTTTGACACTCGACTAACGACCGTATGGATATTATTACAGCGATGGGATTGTAAGTTACACGGTAACTGTTTCACATGAAAGGTAGTAGTCATTGCATTTGACTCTTCCGATGATTGGGGGTCACGGTGTGTTGCTTGACTTTATCCCGTGATCGTTAGGCATGAAGGGCATTTTCGTAATTTGCACTTTGTGTCTGCGGCCAACATATTCGGAAGCCTATCGGGTCACACACATATGAACATCTAGCCGGATTAAAATGTGGTTATAGATGATAACCAAATAAGGAAAGTTTATCTCGAGACTATAAGGGTTATAGTGGTAAATTAATATGGTGGTATTTATTTATTATGAATAAATTAAATACAAGATATTAATAATATTATATTAATTAAAGAATATTCCGGATCAATTTATTGGCATATGGGGCGCAACTTGTTAGTGTATAAGATACACTTGGATTGTGTAATTTAATTAATGATATTACCTATTATTAATATTAGATATTAATAAAATAAAATAATATAGATATTTTGTGAATGCATGCGTGTGTGTGTACATTAAGTGCAAATTGGATTTGCATGCATGCGCACCATAGTGTTTATATATGATATATATTAATAGATTTACATGTGTTAAATATATGTGATATATACACATGTGTAAATTGATTTATGGTAATATAATAAAAGATAAATATTGTCAATATAAGATATTGACAATATCTTGGAAATATTCAATATAAGATATTGACAATATCCTAGATTTATTTAATATAATATATTGTAATAAATGAGATAAATCAATCAATTATATTTTCTTTATTTTATTGGAAAAAGGTTTTCCTCTCCTACAAGGCATTAGGTGCGCCCCTTACCCTATATATATGAGGGCTTGCCAAGCTCTTTTGCACACCATTCTTCCAAGAGCAATTGTTCTTGTGAAAAATTGCAAGAACTCATAGTTCTTGTGTAAGAAAGAGGGGCTTCCTATAGTGAGTTTGTGAGGGAGGAAAAAGTCCGGTCTAGCAACCGGAGTTTTTCAATAGCAATCCATGATGGGATTCCGGCGGGCTGTTCGTGTGGACTAGCGGTAGAGGCCGAACACTTGGGCGGCTCTATGCAGAACTACTCTCCTTAGACGGTCAAAGCGTCGATCTTTTAGATCAACCAAGGTAACCACCGTCTACTATCTATTTGTTTATTGCTTAAACGAAGTCGATCTTGGGTAAAAGGAAATCAAAATTTTAAATTCCGCTGCGTTCCCGCGTAGATTCCCTAACACCTTATAAGCCAGACTATGTATGCAAACTGAACAGGGCCCTGTATGGATTGAAACAGGCACCTAGGGCCTGGTTTGAGGAATTAAGGGCTCAACTGATAACTTGGGGATTCAGGCAATCGGTTTCTGACACTTCCTTGTTCATCCTGAAGGCCAATGAGGTAACTTTGTACATTCTTGTCTATGTGGATGACTTCTTGATCACTGGTAACTCAGATCAGTACATTCAAAAGTTTATTAAACTTCTAAACTCCAGATTTCCACTGAAGGATCTGGGAGGAGTTAGTCAGTTTTTGGGAATGCAAGCCACTAAAGATTCAAGTGGTCTTTTTTGAGTCAAAAACAGTATGGACAGAACATGTTAAACATGTTAGGCATGAACAATCTCAAACCATGCCTCACACCTATGGTCACTGGAAAAACCTTTGAACCCGATCAAGGTGTTCCTGTGTCAAATCCCTCATTGTACAGGAGTGTCATTGGTGCCCTACAATACATGACCTTTACAAGACCTGATATAGCCTATGTGGTTAATTCTCTCAGTCAATTCATGCATGATCCCAGAGATGTACACTGGCAGGCCCTAAAGAGACTGCTGAGATATATCAAAGGCACACTTGATTACGGTCTTCACTTAAAGGCTGGTGGACATTTAATCATTACTGGTTTATCAGATGCAGGTTGGGGGTGTTGTCCTTATGATAGAAAGTCAGTGACAGGTCATTGCATCTATTTAGGTCCTTGTTTGGTTTCATGGCACAGCAAAAACCAGCATGTTGTATCCATGTCCAGCACTAAATCAGAATACATAAGCTTAGCTCATGCAGCTGCTGATATTGCCTGGCTCAAATCCTTACTTTTTGAACTCGGCATCAAACTTACCAGAAAGCCCGTCATCTATTGTGACAATACTGGAGCTGAGTCCTTGTCACGGAATCCTGTTTATCATTCGAAAACCAAGCACATAGAGATATATGTGCATTATGTAAGGAATCAAGTCTTGGAGGGCAAACTAGATGTGAAGCACATCTCCACATATGATCAACATGCTGATATTTTCACCAAGGCTCTGTCTGGTGTTAAGTTTTTGCCATTCAGAACCAAACTGAATGTGGAGTGTCTCCCACACTCAGTTTGAGAGGGGGTATTGAGATATTAGATTATATGTGGTTAATTACTATTGGTCCATGTGTGTGTAATAGGTGTCACTGTTGTATTGGTATACCTCTATGTCTTGGTTATGCCAAAGAATCTAATCTGTTAGATTGTGTGGTAATATATGCTTGTAATCCCAAACATTATGAGTAAGAAAGTTATCTTCTTCTTAATATTGTTTTCTATCTTTCCATGATGCCAACGAGTCTCCAATGTAGACACAATAAAATGCAAAAGATTTTATGTCTGAAGAACAACACGCCCAGTCCGCATCTGAAAAAACTATCAAACTATGTCACCACAACACTTGAAATGTTGTCCATTATATATGATTCCTTTCACATATCTCAGGAGTCTTATTAAGGCTTACCAGTGAGATGTGGTTGGTGCTTGCATAGACTAAGTCACCGACCATCTCGGTTAATTGAAAGAGTATGTGAGATCATGCCTTGTAGAAGTCAATAATTGAAATCCACCAATCGCACTTTTATGCATACTGGGATATTTCATGGGATCTCCTTGATATGAACTGGGTGTCTTCTTGGTACCATAAGAGTTAATCAAGTTTTCAAATGATCTAGGTGTAACCTTTTAAGAAGTTGTCAGCCATAATGGCCCTGGGATAAGAACAAACCAATTGCATTTCTATATGCTTCCGTTCAGAGAACATGTGTGATTGGTCCCAAGCCTTTTAAGAAAATATTAAACTCAACATGTGAACATCTTATTGATTAAAGTTTGAGAGCTACATGTTACTAATCTGTCATCTACATACATAATGACATACAACAGAGTCTTCTCAAACTTCAAGATGAGCTAGAGTGAGTCAGGAATAGATTGATGAAATCCCCAACTCTACATATGTAATTTGAAGGCACCAAACCATGTTCTAATCTGTTTAAACAATACAATGCCTTCTTTAACTTGCAGACATAGTGTGGTTTAACATGATCAATAAAGCCTTTAAGCCGTGTCATATAAACCTCTTCCGTCGAAGTCCGTTCAAAAAAGCATTATCAATGTCAACCGGGTTAATATTACAATTTTGACTCACATCTATGGTAAGAACAATTCTAATCGTAGATGACTTAGCCGCATTACTGTAGGTTTTAGTGAA
Source organism: Gentiana straminea (assembly GCA_036785695.1). Taxonomy (NCBI): domain Eukaryota; kingdom Viridiplantae; phylum Streptophyta; class Magnoliopsida; order Gentianales; family Gentianaceae; genus Gentiana; species Gentiana straminea. The sequence continues at coordinate 7,180,699 of JAVUPR010000514.1, read as the reverse complement.
GTCAATCCCATATGTTTGCACCATAGTTACTTTACCGATGCACCAAATTATTTGTGCACTACCTTGAATTGATATTCGAAAGCTGATTCTTAAGTCAATAATTGACTTGATCGATTATCACAATCGACCTTCGGAACGTCTATTACTGACTCGATATTCACAATCGACATTCGAAAAAAATCGATTCAATATGCTATACAAGTAATATGATGCATATCGGTTGCGCAAAAAATATCTTAATGAATGCAATAAAGTTGATATAATAAGTACAATAAATAAAGATGGAGCTAAAACAATATATTAGGGAGCTAAGCTCACCCAAAGACTAAAAAAAACAAACTAAACAATTATATAAAATCCGGTCTAACCCATTAAGTTATTCTTATAAAGCCCACCCGGTTATCTTACAAAATTCACTAACCCACCCCACGCTAAAATTCTCACTCTGTCATTTGGAGTAAATAATGGATGTAAATGCGAAAATAAAAAAAGAATATGATACAAAAAAGAATTCCCCTATATGACATTTTGACTTGTATAATAACAATGAACATTTATTAAATTTTCCCTCCTATTCTCTTTAAGTCGGGGGTATTTCTTAGCCCTGAGTTTGCACGGAGGGCAGTATTCTGTGGCTCGAGGGTCATCCTCTGCTGGGCCGGATAGAGTTTGGCGAAATGTGTGGCGGGTGGCTGTGCCACCATGAGTTCAGCACTTTCTCTAGAGGTGTTTGCAGGAGTGTTTGCCAATAGGGGAGAACCTTCTTAAGCGGCAGTTTGGTGACGGTGGTTGTTTGGCATGTGGCCACGAGCCGGAATCAATGCGTCATGTCTTGTTTGACTGTGACTATGCTAAGGCAATTTGGAGTGCCTCGCCCATTCGGCTTGTTGGGTCAACAGTCTTCCGGGTTCCAAGAATTCTTTGGGGGCCTTCTAGAGCGACTAACTAGGGAGGAGGTGTCGGAGTTTTGCATGATCTTATGGAATCTTTGAAAGGCGTGATGTAGTGTTGTTTTTTAGGGTGTGCCTATTTATGCCTCTCGGGTTGTAACGACTTTGGCAGCAGAGGCATTGAAGTATAGCCATGTGATGAGTGGTGATTTTGGTGTGGGTGAGGGGGTCCCTCTCCCGGCAGTATGGAGCCCACCTCCCTCATGGACCTGGAAGTGTAACACGATGCTTTTGTGGCGGACACATGGTCGGGTATTAGGCTGATTTTTAGAGATTCGGTGGGGTCTATTGTGGCGGCCATCTCCTTTCACATTGACCCGGGCGATACGCCGGAGTTGTTGGAGATGCGTGCGATTTTGCTGGCTCTAGATCAAGCGGATCGACTTGGCTTCACATCGATGATTTTTGAGAGTGACTGCTTGCCTTGTGTTCAGGCTTTATCCCAACCTTCGGATGACCTGTTAGTGTTTGGTTGCCTTGCTCGTGACTGTCTTTTGGCTGCGACTTCTTTTGCTTACTGTCATTTTATGTTTTTTAAGTGTTCTGGTAACGTTCCGGCACACATGTTAGCTAGACATGGTGTTGTGGCGGTGAGGCCAGTCTCTTGGGGAACTCTTCCCCGGTATGATGTAATCTCTGGCTTTTTGGCGGATTTGCCTTAATAAAATCTGTTGGTTTCCTCAATTTTTATATATACATATATATATATTTCAATTCAATAATGTTTTCTTTACCTTACAACTATAAGAGCACTTGCAGTAGATATTGTAAATTGAAGATGTCTAAATCGTCACGGGTGTCCTTGCGGTGTATGGATGGTGGATATCTGGCTGTATTTAAGGTGTGGTGTTACTCCGGCGGGTGGTGGTATGGAGAGAGTTAGAATGGAGAGAGCTTTGGCTTGCAAGTATAGTGTGTATTTCATATATCTCATTGAGATATATGAAATACACACTATACTTGCAAGCCAAAGCTCTCTCCATTCTAACTCTCTCCATACCACCACCCGCCGGAGTAACACCACACCTTAAATACAAACGATATCCACCATCCATACACCGCAAGGACACCCGTGACGATTTAGACATCTTCAGTTGGCTCCGTTACCGGGAAGACGATTGTGTAAAAAATCACCTAGAGCTCTTATCAAGGAGGAGATAATCTTACAAAGTCCTCAAACTGCCTTTATTTCTTCCCTTTACCAAAGAAATCGCTCAAAAAGCCACCCCGCAGAGATGGCCGGAAGTAAAGGACATCTAACACCCCAAACCCCTGCAAAAGGTACTATGCTACATCAAGCTCGTGGGGAAGGCGCAGGAGAAACGCTAGACAATCTCCCTGCAGAAGGAGAAGGATCCCAGAGAGGGGTCTTAGCACCTAGCGACGCTCGAAATGTCATTAATCAAAAAACCAAGTCGAAAGAGGTCGTTGTTGCCCCGGATGGAACTCGCAGAGAGAGGTCACAAAGAAAGCCAAAGATCGATCCCGTAAATACAACCGGGCTTTCGGGAAGACCCGCAGGTCGCCGAGATGAGGGAATACGCCGGTACGCCGAAACTATGTATCTCACCAATTCCCGCCGGTGGCTAAGGGCCGTGCCCCTATGACGATTCGACCCCGCAATCCTCCCGTAAACGAAATCCCTCTTGCAGTCGCAGACCAGGGCCGCCAGAGCCAAAATCAGCAGATCGACGTAGAGGAGAGCGTGCACTCTTCAGGTCGCTATGGACCGAGGAAAGAAATTCCACGAACCTCGGCCCCCCAAGATCGCGACCATCAAAAAGGAAAGAGGATCGACAAAGGGTCCGCGTTTAATAGGTTGGGTGAGAAGGACAAGGCCTTAGCCCCAAGTCGTCTCAGCCTTCCTAGAGAAGAGATGCCCATCCAAACAGATAGACACGCACAAGATGCCCGCATAATTATCGGGGAAAAGAGGGCCCGCCAAGAGGGATCACGAGATCATAGGGAATCGTGGCATAGAACGGAGCGAGCCGATACGCAAGCACGCCGCGACCCGTAATCGACCCGATTTTGGCGGAACAGATGGAGGTAATGAGAAAAGAGCTTGCAGAATTAAAAAAGTCGAGGCCCGTCGAGAAAGTCGCCCCAATTTCGGGGATCGACGTACTCGCTAAAGGGATTACCGAAACATTGCCTCCCAGCAGAGAAAAGGTTAGTTATCCCAGTTACAACTATTACAATGGAAATTCATGCCCAAACGACTGGCTCACCGCGTTCCAGGGTCGCATCACCCTTGCTACACAAAATAAATCCGCCCGGTGCATCGCATTGGTTGGCGATGCGGGGATGATGTGGCCGCGTCCCGGATACGCGGGCTTCCTCGCGGCTCGCCTTGAAAGTTGGGAGGATTTGTCGGAAAAGTTTGTCGAGAGTTTGAATCGGCAAGCGAGGCCAAAGAAAACCATTGAGGACCTATATGAGGTTCGTATGGGAGGGCATGAATCCGGAAAAGAGTATTACGAACGGTTCGTCGAATATATGATCAAACAAGGAACATTCCGTACGATGCGGTCATAACATGTTTCCTCACCGGAATCGCCAAAGGCCCGATGAAAACCGAATTCAATCCGCGGCCCCCCAAAGCGGGTCTCAGGGAGATGTTAGAAAGGGCCAGAATGATGGGGGTCAGCGAGGCGCCATCTGCGGGGAAAGCAAAGCCTAAGACAGAGCCACGTTCGCCGAAGGAGGATCGCGTAGATGACCGTAAAAAAGAAAAGGGACGAGATACTAATCGCGATCGTGAGGTAAAGAAGCCGTACAAATTTAGCGAGGATAATTTTACCCCGCTCAACACCAAAGCATCCCAAATACTGTTTGAAATTCGTGAACATTTCGACAAACCAAAGCCTATGAGGGGCGATCCTGATAGCCGCGATAAATCCAAATACTGCGACTATCACAAGGACCATGGCCACATCACCGATGAATGCTTCACCCTGAGGCGCGAGATAGAAAGGCTGATCCGTGAGGGACCAGCCAATAAATATAAACGCGAGGGGAACAACACTCCCGGTCCGGGGACGCCAACCTCGCGTCTATCGGAGAGAGGTTCGGTCATCCACGGGAATATTCCCGGAACCATCAACCGAAATCTCGTATAAATCAAATCAATACCCGCGGCTTCGAAAAGCGATTGTGTTGGGAGAGAATGAGAAGGGAATCATATTCACAAAAAGCGAGCCGACAACAACCGGTGGCCCATGGAGATACCCCTCATTCTAAAGGTGGGGGTGAACGACAAGCACGGCGTCAACCGGGTAATGGTCGACACAGGGGCCGGCCGCGACGTCATCTATTTCGACTGTTTAAAACAGATCGGATTCGGGGAGGCCAAGTTAAAACCCTACCTTGGGGTCCTCGAAGGTTTTACCAACGACACAGTACGGGTCAAAGGCACGATCGACCTCAATATCATTTTGGGCGACTATGAGCCCTGTAGAACGGAGATAATAACTTTCTTGGTAATTGACCTGCCCTCTTACTACAACATGATTTTGGGAATCCCAAACATGAAGAAGTTCCAAATGGTGGCATCCGTTCCCCACCAACGGGTCAAATTTCACGTAGGGGAAGAAGTTGGGGTCGCCATCGGCCGACCCGGAGCTTTCCTCGACTATATGACCAAAAACAGGGGTCGATTCTAAGCGACCCCGACCGGATGGTCTTAACACGGCTACGGATCAGATTGCTATGATGAAAGAAATCTCGGAGAAGGCCGTAGAGGTAGAAACATTGCAAGTTCGGGACGAGCCCGACTTCACCGCCGAAGACGAGTTGATCGAGGTTATAATAAACGACAAATATCCCGATCAAAAGATAAAAATAGGATCGAGGACTACCGAGGAAGAAAGGGAGGAACTGATCGAGCTTCTGAAAGCAAACTTGGACGCATTCGCCTGGGAGGTAATTGATATGAGAGGTGTGGAATCGGAGGTCGCCTTGCATAACCTGAGTGTCGATCCCAACTTCAGCCAATACAACAAAGGGCGCGTCAATTCTCTACGAAAAGGAGGTCGCAATAAAAATTGAGGTCGAGAAACTTTTAGCGACAGGCATAATCAAAGAGCTTCAATATCCCACCCGGCGGCAAATGTAGTAATGGTGAAAAAACACAACGGCAAGTGGCGGATGTGCGTCGACTTCACCGATCTAAACAAAGCTTGCCCCAAGGACCCCTACGCGCTCCCTCGAATCGATAAAATGGTGGATGGGATCGCGGGTTTTGAAACCTTAAGCTTTCTGGACGCCTATTCCGGCTACCACCAGTCAAAATGGCCGATGAAGATAAGGAGCCGACGGCCTTCGGGGCCGCCGGCGGGCTATATTACTATGAGATGATGCCGTTTGGCCTAAAGAACGCAGCTCAACCTATCGCAGAATGGTAAACGAGTTTTTAGCACGCAGATAGGCAAGAACATGGAGGCCTACATTGATGACATGGTCGTGAAATCAAGTCGCCAAGATCACCCTGAGGACCTTCGCGAAACCTTTGCAAACGTGAAGAATCACTCAATGAAACTAAACCCTACGAAATGCACTTTTGGGGTCCAGGCAGGGAAATTTCTGGGCTTTATGGTAAGTCAAAGGGGGATCGAGGCAAATCCCGAAAAAAATCGAGGCCCCGGTCAACATGAGCGAGCCTACCGATTAAAGAAGTACGGCGGCTCAACGGCGGGATCACAACTTTGGGTAGGTTTGTCTCGAAATCTGGCAGAAAGAAGTCCGCCTTTCTTCAAAATTCGAAAGGGGCCGGTACCTTCTCTTGGACAATGGAATGCTCCCGTGCATTTAAAGACCTCAAAGAATACTTGTCAAGACCGCCGTTGCTAACCAGCCCCGAGGCTCGGGGATACTCGTTTTTATATTTGGCGGCCTCGGATAGGGCCGTAGCCGCGGACTTGTAAAAGAGGAGGAAGGCTCGCGGCCGCTTTTTATGTTTCCAAAGCTCTAAGCCCCGTTGAAAGTCGTTATTTTAATATAGAAAAGTTGGCTTATTGTGTTGTTATAGCCGCCCGCAAATTAAGGGCTTACTTTTCATCGCACACCATCGTAGTATTATCAAATGCATCGCTAAGACAGTTCTTCACAAACCGGACTCGTCCGGTCGATTGCTCCGACGGGCCATCGAGCTTACGAGTTCGATATCCGATATGAGCCCCGGAAGGCTGTAAAGGCCCAGGCTCTCCCAGATTTCATAGCAGAAACAAGCTTCAACGAAGAGGTGAAAGAGCAGCTCTGCTCCGAACACGACCAAGATAGGGTCACCACAGAGGACGAGCCTGTCAGGCCAAGTCACCGTTGCGCGGCTACGTTGACGGGTCCGCTAATCACAAAGGGTGTGGCGCGGGAATAATCTCGTTAGAACCGGGCACATCGAAGAAATTGAGCAGCTCGAGATTTGATTTCACCGCCTCTAACAACCAGGCAATACGAGGCCGTCATTGCCGGGTTGAAACTCGCCAAAGCCATGAAAGTCGAAAATATACAAGTATTTTGCGATTCACGCTTGGTGGTGAATCAAATCAATGGGTCATTTGGCATTCATTGCGAAATTTTACAAAGGTATATTAACCTCGTCAAAGGACTCGAAAGCGACTTTCACATATTGTCAATTCAAAAACATCCCTCGAGAGGACAATCATAGGCGTACTACTTATCCAAGTTAACCAGGCCGAAGACGCGTCGTGCGATCCTAGCATCATGGTCGAACACCTATCGGAACCCGCCATCTCCCAGGACGAGATCATGGATTTCCAACCCAAGAACACTTGTTGGGTCGACATCATGAAGTCTTATATTGAGTTAGGAGAGCTTCCCAGCGACCCTTGCAAAGCTAAGGCCTTAGTAAGAAGGGCCGCAAGATATACGATTATGGACGACGTGCTCTACCGTCATTCATTCTCGAAACCCCTTCTGCGATGCGTACGACCTGAGGAGGTAACGGGAATCCTAACAGAGCTACATGAGGGAATGTGCGGCGGCCATCTCTCCAATCGAACACTAGCACAGAAGGTACTCCTAGCCGGATATTATTGGCCGAAATTAGCGAGAAGACGCCAAATCTTATACCGAGCATGTGATGCTTGCCGAGGTTCGCAAGTATCCCTGTGCTACCCTCGCCGAACAAAGCATAGTGGTAGCCGCCCGGCCTTTCGACATGTGGGCGATCGACCTCATCGGACCCTTGAAGAAGGGTCGCTCGGGTTGCGAATACGTGGTCGTCGCGGTGGATTATTTTACTAAATGGGTCGAGGCTAAGGCCTTGGTAAAAACCAATACCAGGGACATAACATACTTTTTGCTCGATCAAATATGGACAAGATTTGGTGTTCCAAGAGTGATGGTTTCCGATCACGGACCTCAATTCGAGACGAATTCGACAGATTCTCGTGAGGAGAACAATGTTAAACATTGGCAATCATCCGTGTGCTACCCGCAAGGAAATGGGCAAGCCGAAAATGCCAACAAACAGTCCTAAGTGTGTTGAAAAAGAGCCCGGGTGAGAAAGCAGCCACCGGCCGGATCACCTTCCAAATGGCTCTCGGGCACTCGGACGTCGCGAAAAATCACAATGAGGGAAACTCCTTTTGCTTTAACATATGGATCCGAGGCTATGGCGCCCGTGGAAATGGCCTTACCAAGCCCTAGGGTCGTTTTTTACAACGAGGTCAATAACACACGCGGCGCGTAAACTCGAGCTTGATCTAGTAGAGGAACGGCGCATCCAGGCATACAAATGTCTAGTCAATTATAAACAAAGGCAAAGCGTCATCACGACAAACGTATTCGCAATCATCACTTCGCCGTCGGGGATTACGTTCTACAAAAAAGACAAGCCGCGGGCCACGAAGCGAAAAAAGGAAAGCTATCGGAAAACCGGGAGGGCCCCTACGGATTTCGCGAGTTATCAAAAAGGGGACGTACATGCTAAGTGACAAGGAGGGCCGCGAGTATAATAGACCATGGCATGCGTACAATCCGAAAAATACTATATGTAACAAGCCAATTCAAATAAAGTTGTTCTTCCAAACTCGTATTTACATTCTTGTCTTTTCGCCATTAGCAAAAAAAAAAAAAAAAAAAAAAAAAAAAAAAAAAACCGGTCTTACCGAGAAGCCGCAATCCCAACCGGCCGCTCAAATCTCTCGATTTCGAATCTCATCTTGAGGCGGAGAGTCGTCTTGAGCCGCAAAGCGGGCTAATATGCCCCGGCCAATCTCCACTTGAACATGATCGGATAACCGAGAGGGATCGGCCCAAGAGGAATCACATCGAAATTGCTTCACCAACCCGGCCGAGCTTTGGATAGGTCAAGATCCCGGGTAAAGCCCGGATCCAACCATAGGGCCTCTTTCCCGCAGTAACCTCGGGGCAAAGTTTTTTGTGGCGGCGTCTCGCCGGGTGCGCTCTTCTCCACCGGAGTTTCAACCTCTTCAAGATGCGCCGGGCCGGGAGCGGACCGTTTGGGTGGGCGATCATCTTTCGCCTTCTCTCGGTTGAGGTCGCTTCACGCCGTGCGACTCTTTAGTAGGGAGATGAGTCTTTTTTGAGGCACCAGCCTGACCTGGGCCCGCAACAAAGGCAGAGGAGGTCGCAACAAGGGCAGAAGAGGTCGCAGCTTCCGGGTTATGTGTCTCTTCGACAATCGAGGCGTCTACAGTTCGGGGCACCATCCCTAGAGCTTTCTTCAAAGCCTCCCGTCGAGCACCGGCCGCCTTGTCCGCCTCCGCATTAAGCTTGTTTCGGTGAGCCCCGCGAGCATTTGGATCCATACCTACAAAAAGAGAGCGGTTTAGAACCCAGAAAACAAAATGAGCATTTACAAATAAATACAAGTGGACAAAGAAAGTTACAAAGCGGCCTAAGTATGTGGTCGCCCCCACATTCCAGCACTCGGAGGGAAAACATTTGTTGATATGACAACCCCCAATCCAAACCGGATCGCAGCCTCTCGGACCCATCCGTACCATGGGCGCGGCATTCCCTTCGCCCACCAGGCCCGCCATACATACAAAAGGCTCGGCCGTATCAAGAAGTTCAACCCAGAAACATTTCTCCAAGATGGCGCCGCCCCGTCCGACCGAATTAATGTCATCGCCCCTTTACGTAGCGCCGCTCACTCACGGGGGGTCAAAGATTAAAAGCGTGGATTTGACTCCACGGACTCCCCGCCCTAGGAAAAGGCCACCTACCTTCGACTCGACTTTCGCACCCGCCGCCCCCATTTGTGAAACTTATTGGGAAGCGGGAATAGTAGGCGGGGAGTCTGCGACCTCAGAGAGATTTGTCCAGGAATAAACGTCCCACAGAAGGAATAAAATTGCCCCAGTAAAGTTAACGTCGGCTCGATCTTCAGAATCCGGCACATAACGATGAAGGCCATCAATCGGATAATAGCCCCGACGGCAAAATCGTAGGGAAGCGCCCGCATCTCCTTGCGGATCTTCACAAAGAAAGGATCGAAAGGCGGTCTCGCACCCGCACACAAATGATGGAAGTGGAGGATAAGGGTGTCCTCGGAGCGACGCGCACCTACATAATCCTTATGGTCCCCGGGTTTAAATTTATCGGACTCCTTCCCATAATCGAAAAAAGAAAACCGATACACACCGGTGTCGATTCCGAATATGCTATTAATGGTCCCGTTGAGATCGCTACTCTTGCACAGTCGGGACCATTTCTTATCAACGTCCTTCTCATACGCCGCCACGATCGCAAACTCTCGCATAGCTTCGGGATTGTTAGGACGAGAGCTCTTCGGCTGGGTATCGGCCGCAGCGGCCTCACCAACTGTCATGGTTTGGCTCGCAATTTTCCTTTTCTTCTGCTTTTTCGCAGGCATCCAGATATCCTTCCGGGGCAATTCCGCATTTTCGTCCTCACTGGACCCCATTAACTCATGAACCGCGGCGTCCTGAACATAAGCTTCGTCATGGTCGGGAGCGCCGCTAGTACTCGGGACCGCAGTTTGTCCTTCGGTCGGGAAAGCGATTTCTTCGGCCCCCCCACGAACCGTCGGGAGACCTTTGAGCCCGCGCCTTCTCCTTAAGGCTCACTCTACGCGGCGGATTTCGGGCAGAGACGAAGGCCTCCAACTCAAAAGGGTCGACATCCATATGAGCGGCCTCATCAGCGGTAATCTCGCCAATATCTGCGCGACTACTTTCCACTTCAACCTCGTCCAACAGATCGCCAACTGAGGCAGCAGATAGTATGGGGTCATCCTCAGCATAATCGTAAATCTCCCTCTCCGCAGAATCATCGCTAGAATGATCATTCCCCGACATCCTGCAAAAACAAGGGAGGAAAAAGGTGGAGCTTTCAGACCTGGTATAATAATAAATTAGCCCAGGAAGGTGATCGCACCCACTTCAATACCGCCTCCTCCATTTTTGCAAGAGAGATCGCAAATAAGATTACGAGAGGATGGCGGGGAGCGGGTGAAACCCCAATTTTCCCAGGAAAGCTATGAATCTCTCCCCAGGAAAACCCCCGTTATTAATCGGAAACAAGGCAATTTCGCATCTCCATAGCAAAAGGAATGACAAAATTGATGTGTGAAAAAACAAGACAGAGCGGGATGAGTAAACAAGTTAACAAAAAGGATTTCTTACCTGATTTGCTGAGAAAGATTGGAAAACCTCGTAAAAGCTGGGAAATACTCAAGGAGGTGGCCGGAATCTTCAAAAGAACCGCCGTGAAATCCTAGAACCACCGCAGAACACCGTTGAACCTTCAAAGCTCGCCAAGAACTAGAGAAATCTAAAACAACGGAGAAAGTAAGAAGCGCTAAAAGTGTGAAGGGTGAGAAGCGAAAGCTTTATATAGGCAAGGGGGCCACGATCGTACGGTTGGGAACGCTTCATCCAACGGTTCGATTAGGGCGGCGCTTGTCGGTTTGAAATACGAAAGGGCGTCCCATCGCATCCACGTACAACTCCCTGGCGATTCTTGAAACGGCCGCATCACTCCGCGAGAAAAAGACCCGGAGGGCCGACGTCGGCCGCGATTGACGGCCTCGCCTCGCAAAAAAATGGACCCAAAGTTACCTTGAGGTCGCTTGCTTTGAAAGCACGGCCCTTAGAGAACAAGTCGCATCGACGACAAGGTCGCAAAACAGCCCAAAGTTACCTTGAGGTCGCTTGCTTTGAAAGCACGGCCCTTAGAGAACAAGTCGCATCGACGACAAGGTCGCAAAAACAGCCCAAAGTTACCTTGAGGTCGCTTGCTTTGAAAGCACGGCCCTTAGAGAACAAGTCGCATCGACGACAAGGTCGCAAAACAGCCCAAAGTTACCTTGAGGTCGCTTGCTTTGAAAGCACGGCCCTTAGAGAACAAGTCGCATCGGACGACAAGGTCGCAAAAACAGCCCAAAGTTACCTTGAGGTCGCTTGCTTTGAAAGCACGGCCCTTAGAGAACAAGTCGCGTCGGACGACAAGGTCGCAAAACAGCCCAAAGTTACCTTGAGGTCGCTTGCTTTGAAAGCACGGCCCTTAGAGAACAAGTCGCATCGACGACAAGGTCGCAAAACAGCCCAAAGTTACCTTGAGGTCGCTTGCTTTGAAAGCACGGCCCTTGAGAACAAGTCGCATCGACGACAAGGTCGCAAAACAGCCCAAAGTTACCTTGAGGTCGCTTGCTTTGAAAGCACGGCCCTTAGAGAACAAGTCGCGTCGACGACAAGGTCGCAAAACAGCCCAAAGTTACCTTGAGGTCGCTTGCTTTGAAAGCACGGCCCTTAGAGAACAAGTCGCATCGACGACAAGGTCGCAAAACAGCCCAAAGTTACCTTGAGGTCGCTTGCTTTGAAAGCACGGCCCTTAGAGAACAAGTCGCATCCGACGACGAGGTCATAAAAGTGTTGATGATTACTCCATCCTTCATATCCCCAGGGAATGTCATTAAAGCACGGAGTAGGGGGCCATTGATGGGTATAAATAATTCCACCACCTCAACAAGAAGGGACAACCCACCGCGGCCACCCTCCGGCATGACAAGAGAGATCGCAAAAGGGGCGGCCACCGTGTCTCACCTCGCCGCGACCAAGGCATTTGCGGTCCCGGCAAGTGCAACAGATCCCGTGAATCTCATCCAGCAGTCAAGAAGGGTCGCCGGGCGGCGAGGCCGCAGGGCTTGCTCCTCGCGACCTCGCAGAGATGGCCGCCGATTGATCCGCATCTTTTCCCCACTTGTAGCTTAGATATTTCGTCTTGCTTAGTATCTAAGTAAAACCTAGCTATTAGTAAAATATCTAATAGATTACTTATTCCCTAAGTTATCCACCTCTATAAAAGGGGTGGTCATTGTAAACAAAAAGAGGATGAGATATATGAAATACACACTATACTTGCAAGCCAAAGCTCTCTCCATTCTAACTCTCTCCATACCACCACCCGCCGGAGTAACACCACACCTTAAATACAGCCAGATATCCACCATCCATACACCGCAAGGACACCCGTGACGATTTAGACATCTTCATAAATGTTTTAAAAACTGTATTTTAGAGATTTCAAATGAAAAAATAACACTGCATTAGATACTTTATTTTTCAGTGTAAAATACAGAGCATGTAAACTTTTCTTTACATCTACAGTATTTATCCAGATTTGTAAATTTTCTTTTATATTTACCGTATTTTGTAAAATAAAGAATCTGATGCATTTCATCTTGAATAGAGATTTTGTAAATTAGAAAAATGCGTATTTAATACGGTAAAATAGAATATTCATTTAGAATATCTGATGCACGTGCTCTAATACTAATTATCTATAAAGGGAGTATTTTAGACTTTTGTCGTTCATTTAGGACGTTTTTTTTTTTCCCTTAAATTGTTTCACAAAGTGAAAAACCTTATATTATGAAATATTTTAGTTTTCAAAAAAAAAAAAAAAAGAAATATTTTAAATTCTCACCTTAAATAGAATGTTCAAGTATTTTGGTGGTGTTCTTTCATTTCCATACTAATTTTGTTGTGTTTTTTCCCTTCATTTATTTTACCCCCCAACTCCCAAGCAAACAAACCCTCAACGTCATCGACACAAGAAAATCATCGCACGCTGCAACTTTTTTTCATTTTTCTCAAATTTAATTCTCTCTCTCTTGTTTTTTTGGTTGCGATTTTATATCGAAATTTGTTTCCTTTTCCCATTTCGATCTATTTTCTCTTAAGTTGAGGTTTTAATACAGCTTTTTTTTTTTCCTCCCCAAATCTCGAGCTCTGCAGCTTAGGGTTTTCATAGATCTGTTCGTTAGTTCAAATCTTTCGCTTTTTAGGTGTAATAAAGGTGTTTGCGGAAGCCGACGTGTGAAAGATTTTTAACCATGTTTTGGAAGCTTACTGCTCTTTCTGCTTCTTCACCTGTGAGTAAATTTGATTCATTTGCGCTAAAAGTGGATTAATGTTTTTGTGTGGTAGTTTGAGATTTTGATGTTTGTAGGCAGTGCAAGCTCTTATTAATTGGTTAGAAGTTGATTTATGTTTGATATGAGTTTGTTGAGCGCTGTACTTGTGATTTGGGTGCGAATTGGCTATGAATGGGTTATGGTGGTGTGTTTTTTTTGGTTTCATGAAATGATTTGTATATACAACTGTTGATTATGCGGGGTGGGAGTTCAATTATCAATAGTATATATATTCTGTAAAAGAGTCACCATCTCATTATTTGGCTATGTAAACACTTTCTCAATTAGGTAAATACTTGATTGCAGCTGTTCATTACTCATCCTAGTAATTTAATTCCTACCTGTTTCTCTTGAAGCTGCTCCACTCTGGTGTTAAGTGTGTGTGTGTTGGGGGGGGGGGGGGGGTTTGAGGCTTTTGTTAAAACTGTATTTCTTTGCTCAGTTCTTATCCCAGTTTATGGGAGTAAAAAACAAGCTTAGCTTAGTTGTTACTTGTTACCTCATTTGACATCATTGCTCATGTCTTATGTATCAGGGAAATAGCAAAAAATGTTGCCATGTGGAAGTTGAATAGAATTGTGAAGCATTTTTGTTGGCTGTTGTATGCATACTGAATTTCTGCATTTTAGTATTTGTTTTGAGTGATGACAATGATCTTTAGATGATAATAGACGTTATCTTCTCTTTATGGATGGACGGTAACAAGGTTGCTATTAGCTGTGCCACTCTGCTCCTTTTCCATACAGTACCTTTTCAGGAAACACATAGGTTATGTTTAGCAGTGGCATAAACCCATTTTTGGGTATCCTACTTCCTCTTATAACTCCAGAGTTCTCTGTGCAAACCAGCTAGAACTATGTTTGGACAAGACAGTACCCTACCATAATGAAAAAAACAACTTCCGGATATGCCGTATCTAAAACAAAAGCCTAGTTAGCAAAAATTCTGAAGAGGACTATTTTCTTGAACTAGTTTTAAACCTTACCCTGTAATCTTCCTGTGCCAATGCCATTGATTGTCTGGAAAAATATAGTTCTACACTCTTCCAGTTACATTGAGTAGGATGGTATTATGTTATAAGCTACTTTAACGTTCTTATAAAGATAAATCTTACGCTTTCCACCACTAATTGTAGATTTTATTGCTTTTGTCTGATTTAATTTAATCGTTATGGGTTTCCGGATTGTTTTGTATAGTATTGCGGGTTTTTGATTGTCAACACAACCTACGCGTCTCGTCTTTTTAAGTATACTACTATACTTTTTTTTTGAGTAAAACCTTTGATTGGTACCTATAGGTAGAATCTCTGTTGGACAAGGAAAATTTCACGTTGGAGGAGCTTCTAGATGAAGAAGAGATAATCCAAGAATGCAAAGCTCTAAACAGCCGTCTTATAAATTTGTAATATCTCCTTTCCTTGCCCTATAAAGGAAATGAAAATCGTTATCCAGTAGAAGTGAATATGCGCAATTTCTAGAATATGTGTTGGTTTCTAAAAGGTGATTTTATTTTCAGCTTGAGAGATAGAGACCAGGTTGAGCAGTTGCTGCATTACATTATCGACGAGCCTCTTGAAGATGCCGATAGTAAAAGAACTTTCAAGTAGGCAGTTTTATCCTACATGAGGAACTTTCATGTTCATTTAAGAGTTTCAAGTCTGTACAATAACTTTGTATTGCTACTCTAGGTTCCCATTTATAGCTTGTGAGATATTCACGTGCGAAATTGATGTCATCCTGAAGACTTTGGTTGATGAGGAGGAGGTATGACCATTATCCTTATTAGCTGGAAAAAAGGAGAATCTGCTTAGTTCCTCGTTTAGTACTCAATTTTTTAGTTTATTTTTTTTTGCTACAGTTGATGGATTTGCTATTCTCTTTCCTGGAACCGAACCGCCCCCATAGTGCTTTATTGGCTGGGTATTTCAGCAAGGTAATTTTGTCATTAGGCCTAGGCATCATATGTCTCTGTTCTTCTCCTATCCGCTGAGATGTTGTAGCTTATGTAATTTTTTGCCGCTTTGCAGGTTGTAGTATGCCTTATGTTACGGAAAACAGTGCCCCTTATGAATTACGTTCAGGTGAAGATAGAGTTTCCACATGTTCCATGGATTGGTTATATTCTTATTGCTTCTTTAATTTCGTTTATTTGTTTCAATCTGTAGATTGTACTGCATAACTAGGAGATTAGGTCTACCAGAAAGCGAGAACTTGGTAGCTTAGTTGTTAGAGTGCAGAATCTGAAGGGTTAGTTAGATGCAAACGATGTTGCAATAGTAAACAATTTTAAAAGCTTGGGATCTGACAATACGTATTATTATTTTCGCTGTGTCAGATTAAAAATAACTGCAACCTGTCACTAAAAAGTTTCTGTCCATTTACTTGGTCACATTCGGATTGTCCACCTCATACCCCAGGGTGCTGTTAATTAATGATGAATGGTTTAGGTGGCATTACTTCATTAATCTTTAGATTTTGTCTGCAAGTTCTCTTTGAAAGCTTAAGTTTGGAGAATGTAATATATATATATATATATATATATATATATATATATATATATATATATATATATATATATATATATATATATATGAGCTTTCAAGTTAGTTGGTACTATATCATGGTATCAGGCCCTGAAGTCGGAGGTTCAAACCCCACTCTTTCCTTATTTACTACTAAAACTATTACTACTAATGGGCATGTCCAAATGGACCTTTTGTTTCTCCTTTCGAATGCTGTCTGTGCATTTTGAAAGGCTCAAATCACTTGATTTCCATTTCTAGCCTCCATTCTATGTTAAATCTGACTCATGGTCTTGAATTTGATGATGTGTCTACCGAAGCTTCAAATTTGATAATGCTTGGAACTTGAATCTCATATGAACTCTCTCATTGAATAGTCGGCACTCCAATGATAAATCTTTGTTACTGCAAATCTTAAGGTTTTGGTAAGGAAAATTGTCATGGGATAATTGTGCTTTCATTCCATTACCATTCTCCAACCCTATCTAGTGTGGAAGAAAATCAATTGGACCTTCTCTGCATGAACTTGAAATAGCTGTGAGCACTGCGATATACCAATTGCACTACGGGGATAGGTTGCTATTTTTGTTAGTGAGGTTTATAATCACACTTTCTCATTTCCTTTTTTCAAGTCCTTTCTAAGCCGATCATGTTTCTTTTTCTTAGAAGTTTCCATCGCAAGAGTGATATGGTATTTGCACGAAGCTGAATTTGTTGAATCTTGTGCAGTTACTTAGAACCTAGAACCTTTTTGCCATTTAATTTAATTGCGTATGCAGCAAGAATGGATGTTGTTTTATTAGATTTAAGCTTTTACTATGCGTCCAATGTGCCCATTTGTAGCTTTCTTTTATATCGGTATGTAGCTGTCACATACATAAATGTATAGATTACAATACTTAACACACGTGATCTTTTAGGCGAGATGGTAATATTGCATGATATCAAAACATGAGGTAATGAGATCATAAATGACTGCCCCATTTATAACAAATTTTTGTTTTATTTTATTAATAAATAATAACTTTGCCACTCTGCTACAACAAAAACTATTACTACTGCTACTACTTTGCTACATCATGTCTACTCTTGTCATGTTTGGCAAGCCCACACGTGAAGGGGCGTATTCAATAGATAAATGTATATATTACACTTTTCTTTAATATTTCAAGCTTTTAGGCTTTCAGGTGAGATGGTAATTTATCTGAAAAATTTAAATGCTTTGTTCTCTCTGTGTATGTGATCAAGTTTATAATATGTGGTGCCGTGCTGGTTAAAATTTATGTTTTTTTTAAAACTGGTTTTAATCCTTTTACCTTTATTTGATTTACCAGTCTCATCAAGATGTTCTCTGGCACCTGGTTGATTTGATTGGGATAACATCTATCATGGAGGTGAGGCAGTATGCATTTGTTTTTGATCTGCTATTCTAGTTGATGGATGTGTTCCCATTAGTGCCTCATCCGTGTAATTCATCCCACCTTTTTTTTTTGCTCACTCTATTACAGGTTTTGGTACGGCTTGTTGGTGCTGATGATCACCTCTACCCCAATTCTATGGATGTGATGCAATGGTTGGCTGACAGTGATTTGTTAGAAATGATCGTCGATAAACTGAATCCCTCTGTAAGCTATATTTATTGTTTTGTAGCATTACAGGGTAAGCTCATGTCATATTGCCATACTTACCTTGAGAATCCAGCAGATTATTTTAGTAAAAGTATTCCTCTGTATTTATACGAAGGAGTATTATTCTTGCATCCCTTTAGCTCTGCAATCTTATACAATCGTTAGCTTCTATGAGAGAAAGCTGAAAATCCTTGTCTAACCGAGTTTGATGAGGATAAGCATCTCTTTGTTTTCTTGGGATAATGTAATTAACAGAACACTGTATGCATCAAAAATCTTTTTATTACTTATGCATATTGGTACATGATTATTGAAGATATATACTGTACATCCTAAATGCATTTGGATTGATGGTACATGTGCCAACTTTCATGCTTATTGTTCTCAGCTTTATGGTTGGTTTTTGTAGTGGCATCTTTGTACCTGAAAATAACTGTTATCTTTTTCTTTATATCAGAACTCTTCTGAAGTTCATGCAAATGCAGCAGAAACTTTATGTGCTATAACAAGAAATGCGCCATCACCTTTGGCCATGAAACTATGTAGCCCAAGGTTGTGCTTCTTTTAACGTGGTTGTTATGCTGGATTATCTAATAATTTTGTGCCCATTTTCTTCAATGCCAGCGTAGTTGACTGCATAGCTTTCTTTGGATGCAGTTTTGTTTCTAGGGTTTTCAATCATGCACTGGAAGTCTCCCCTTCAAAATCAGCGCTCATACATTCATTGACGGTCTGTATTTCAATGCTGGATCCCAGACGATCTATCTCATCTCCTCTTATGTTCTCCATTCGGAATCAACATGTATTTGAGTCACCTATACATGCTAATCCTGACACTGTCGGTGCCATGCTGCCAAGACTTGGTAAGCTTGTTCGAGTTTGAGTATGATTTTTGAGTAACTTGTTGCTTTACTGGCTGCTCATAAACAACCACCCCCCACAACACCCCCCCCCCCCCCCCACACACACACACACACACACACACACAAATTTCCTCCCCTCTGTTGGCCTTGTGTGTGCTCGGCATAGACCATCACATGTAATTAGTTCTTGGTCCATGCTTGATTTTATCCGTCTTCCATAGTCTGGAATAATGGAAGCTTTGACTTGTTTGTGCGTCCAAGACGTTGAACATGGCTGTTGTATAGTTTTAGTTGAGATCTTGAATTCTTGATCGTGCATTGCTACTTATGCAAGCTATGGATGCCTTGGCTTTGTTTTATTATGGAAAAACTTGACATTTTTATTTATAATTTCATGCAGCTGATCTGCTGGTGCTATTGAGTAGTTCTGGTGACGAGAAGATTTTGCCGACAACCTATGGGGAATTGAAGCCTCCTCTTGGGAAGCATCGTTTAAAGGTTGATCATCTGTCAATTAGTTGATAGCTTTCTTCTTTAAGACGACTCATAACTTCTGATTGAGGTGGCTTGAGTTAACCTCTACTTCATTCTTCTTCCATGTACGATGAAACATGCATATGTTGCCATCATTTGTGTGAAAAAAACTGGTGTTTTCTATCAAAATGATCCTTGGTGTAAATATCAGTAATGCGATGAATGATGTTTTATAAGCAGTTTATTTCCTGGAATGCCAGTTTTGCTGTGTGCGCAATCCTGTAAATCCACACGTGCACACTTCTGGCGAAAGCAACATTTGTGTTTTCTAGTTATGCATCTTTGAGGGGATTTATGTTACAATTTCGTTATATATAAGTGCAGATTGTGGAGTTCATTTCCATTCTATTGAAATGCGGAAGTGATGAAGCAGAGAAGGAATTAGTGAGCTCTGGAACAATTCAAAGAATCCTTGATCTCTTTTTTGAGTAAGTTCCCACTTGGTTTTCTCATTGGATAGTTGTTTCTTTACAGGTGGTTTCTCAGTACCTACCCTGTCACCATGTTTAGAAGTGCTTGATCTAATTCGTAATTTTTCATTGATTTCAGGTATCCATACAACAATGCATTACATCATCATGTGGAGAGCGTAATATATTCATGCTTGGATACTAAAAAAGTTACCATTGTTGAACATCTTCTTAAAGATTGTAAATTGGCCGACAAAATTATTTTGGCGGACAAAACTCCTACTATTTCTGGTGATGGTAGTCTTGTAAGTTGTCTCATGTTTGAAGCCAAAGTAGTAGTTCATTCTTTAGCTATTACTTTTACAGGAGAGACAACTCTTCTTTGGCTCATGTTAAGTTCAATTATGCACGGATACTTTTCTAGTGTATGTTCTGATCAGTGATGTCTGGTTGCAGCCTACCGTTCCTTCTGCTGGGAGGCAGCCACCTCGGGCTGGGTATATTGGTCATATAACGCGGATATCAAACAAACTTGTACAGTTAAGCAATACAGACAGCTGTATTCAAGCGCATCTTCAGGTCCGTGGTACAATGCATCTTCATATTTCCTAATTTTGTGTATTTTCTTTTGCATGTTCTTTTTGGTAAAATTTTAGTATGGGTAGCTATATTTGTTTGGTTTGCATGTGTGTTGGTTGTCAACTGCCCTTGATTTGGTGACTTTGATTTGTTGTGTGAATTTGTTATTTTCCAAATTAGGCACTTCAATATTTTTCCCCCGCTTGTTGCAGGAAAATACTGAATGGAACAATTGGCAGTCTACTGACCTACAAGAACGCAATACACTTGAAAATGTTTATCGTTGGGCTTGCGGGTATGCTTTGAAATGTGTTGCATTTAAATATGTAATTTATCCACCTAGTCAGTAGCTTTAATCTTTTGATATAGATGGCAATTCAACTTGCTTGATTTCTTCACATCTTATGATAATATTTTCTAAGAGTTTTTATTTAAGGGACTTCATTGATGTTTTATACATCTGACTAATATTTTCGAGTCGGATTTCAAATGGTTAGTTTAAAGATGTCGTCTTGGCGATCACTGTTTAGAGCTTGGGAACAGCGAAGTGCAAATAATTTTCATAATTTAAATTTTTGAAAAGGGTGAAAAGTTAAGAGATAGGGTTCATCAGATGTTTATAAATTCGAATGTACGATAAAAACTTGCATATTCTTGTAATGTTGAATTTTGTCTCATTAAGTGTTTTTTGTTCTTCTGAACTTCTGTAGTCGTCCAACTGCATTACAAGACAGAACAAGGGACAGTGATGAAGAGGATGTTCATGACCGTGATTATGATGTTGCTGCATTAGCCAATAATCTGAGTCAAGCTTTCAGATATTCAATTTATGATAATGATGACATTGAGGAGGTAATTGATAATCCAGAATTTTTCTCTTAATTTGTTTTCTTCCCGTTTTTTTGTTATCATTGATCATGTTGCTTAAAGAATAGGAATAAGAGGAACAGTATCGAGAAGGGAAACTAATTTTTCTAATTGCTTTGTTGTAGGGCAATGGAGCTCTAGATCGAGATGAAGAGGTGACATTCTTGATTTGTTTTTGTCTTGTCTTTGTTCTTTTTTAGTTGCTGGGGGGGGGGGGGGGTGGTTTCCTTGAGTATAGTCATAACTAAATTCTCTTGACCTTTACAGGATGTCTACTTTGACGACGAATCTGCTGAAGTTGTTATATCATCGTTAAGATTGGGAGATGACCAGGGAAGGTTAGTTATTAGTTTTCCTAAACTCATAATTTGTTGTGTAGCGTGAAGGATGACAAAAACTACTTACTATGCACGGTTTCTTATTCTCGTGAAGTAAAAAACTGACATCTGATTTTGACTTCTATAGCGCGTGGATACAAGTTATGCCACACGATACAAGCCTTAGAATGAAAGTCAATTCCAAATCCGCTTAGTGATTTGTAATTGCTGATGATTCATCATAGTTTCATGGTATAATGCCTTGACCATTATTATTTTTAAATATTGCAGCTTGTTTACAAATTCCAACTGGTTTGCGTTCCAAGACGGTGCGGGTGGTGATCCACCTGTCAACAGCTCTGCTACTAATATGTTGGAAGAGATCAACTTGAATGGTACTTCTGGTAGCAGTAGCAGCGACGACGAGGTGGTGCTCGGAGAAGATGATGATCTGACAGTTAACAAAACTACTGGTAATGGTACTGGCAATGGCACATTGAACTTGAACGCCGCTACGCAAAACGGTGTAGGCGGAGAAAATTCTTTCAAGGAGGGTGAAGTAATCACCCAGAATCAGATCGATAACTTGGAATTCTTCAGATTTGAATCAGACAACGACGACCTCTTTGGTGATAGGCCTATACCCGAGTGGGTAGGATGGGGGGAGAAAGAAACTGACGATCAAGTTAGTGCTTCTAGTTTTAACCCGTTTCTTGATCAAAACGACCCGAATACTGATCTGGTTCAACCAACTGCTGCTAACCCTTCAAATTCAACTACAAGTGGATCAGCATCAGATGATAATAGCTCCACTTCTGCAGTATCTACTGCTAATTCTTCTGGATCTGGCTCAAGCCAGAAATCTGCTACTGCTACTGGTACCGTACCGTCTTTATTTGAAGAAGACGTGGAATTTGTAGGCGTAGAATTAGAAGGTACAGAGAAGGCAATGGAGCACGCGCTTAAAGAAGGGATAGTCGGGGAGGCAGGCCCATTGAAGAAAAACTTGGTTACTAAAAAACCAGAAAAAGAAGTTGATGATAGTGGATCCGGGGTCAAGGAATTCAATGATGCAAACTACTGGAGAGTTGATCAAGAGGTTTCTGTATCGGAATAAAAACCCTGGAAAAATAATGGTTTTAGTGAAGCCATGATCAAAAGAAGTGGACTTATAAAAAAGGATCTACATGTTTAGTAGGATTCATTGATGATGATGCAGTGAAATATGTACAGAGCACTTATGCTTCAACTGTAGCTTATACAAGTGGTAACTCTGATTATTTAAGGTAACGAAAAGATGTCAGTTTATTATTCAGGTTCATTTCTTTGAAATATTTACAGTCACCCCCCTTCCCCCTCCCCCTAATTACTTTGAGTGTAATGAGAGTATTGTTCAGGCCACTATCGACCTGAGCGGATTTTATGTACAAATCTTGTAGCACAAGTGACCTTTTTGAAAATGTTGGGTTTTACCGTGTTTTCGTCCTTGTACTTGTTTATTTTGTATTTTCAGTTTAAGCTAAAGGGAGTACACATTAAGAGATTCTGTATATTGTGTGTCAAAAGAGTAATCCTTAACTTGGGGATTTTGATTTTATAGTTGTGAATAGGGTAGAGATTCTGCCCTAGATGGTTTTAGTGAAGTAACTGGTTTGAATATATGCATCGACTCCCCGTTAGATGACTGCCATGTGTGAAAATATTAACTGTCTTGTTTGTTTGTACACGTGTCAGTCATTTGAATGTCCGTTCTAATAGGGAGTCGCTACGGTAAATTTTTTTATATATAGTTTTAGAGACAATGCAATACACTTCAATCATGCCACGTTTTGTATGCCAGCTTTCTCGGACAAAACACAACACATTAACGTTCAATTATGCCGGAAAATTCTGGTGCATGGACTTCCTAGTAGAACAATTATGCCGGAAAATTCTGATGCAGGAACTCTCGATTAAATGAACCGTCAGAATTTGGCATAATTCTGAGGCAGAGACTCTTAATTATGCCACGTTCTTTGATTACAACTACATACATGCACAAGGTTCAATTATGCCACATTTCTCTATGCCAACTTTCTTGGACAACACACATTTACGTTCAATTATGCTACGTTCTGTGAAACTAACTGCATACATGCAAAAGGTTCAATTGTACCACGTTCTCTAAACGGTTTATGAGCGGTTTGAATTTAATTTGACTTTTTCATGAATAGTTGGCTTGATATTGGCTCGACTCAAATACTGCTTGAATACTAATTGAGCTAATTTGAATCATTCTTATCCTCGGCTTGTACGTTCTGTGAAACCAAGTGCATACATGCAAAAGGTTCAATTATGCCATGTACTCTAAACGGTTTATATGCGGGTTGAATTTGATTTGACTTTTTGTATGAATAGTTGGTTTGATATAGGCTCGACTCGAATACTGAATTAGTTAATTTGAATCATTCTTATACTCGGCTCGTTAGCTTGCGAGTATGTTCAAATTAAAATTATGTATGTATTGTATTAATATTTATTAAATTCAATGTTTAAGTATTCTTATTTGCGAGTTAAATCGATAATTTAGAAGTTTATTTAAGCAATGAATTTTCTCTTTCGCTTATTAAGTTTTAAGGGGATATACATCAAAGATTATTTTACATTTATTGTATTAATTTGAAATTAACACACATATATTTTTTTATAACTCAAACTAAGTTCGAAGATCGTCATGTTAAGTTCGTGTTTGAACTTACATTCGTAAAATTAATATTAAGTTCGACTCGATAAGCTTAATGTTCAACTAGACTCAGATCATTTACATCTATTTAAACCAATCAAAATAACACCGTTTGGATATGTATTTTTAATTATAATTAATAATAATAATAATATTATTATTATAATTATTTTCTTTAAATTCACGTCGTTTTGATCCGAAGAACCCAATCCTTTTATTAAAGATGAAAACCCAATCGGGCAAGGTCTCATACCCTAGTGATTGTCACTGGAGGTCCACCCGGGCTCTCGGGTGGGATGACCCGAATTCGATCCCCCACCCCGTAGAATTAAAAAAGATTTCGTTCCGGTGGAAAAAAATAAAAAATAAAAAATGAAAACCCAATCCGAATTGGATGCAGATAGCCCAATTGCGTATAAAGAAACCGACATAGAATAAAATTCGTCGTGGAAACCTCTAGAAGGATTTCAGTATACTGCCGCCTATAAATTCAACAAAGGCGTGAAATTCAAACAGACACACACAAGAAAAGCTAGGGCAAAGGATTCAAGCAATCGAAAAAAAAGAAGATGATTGAGGTGGTGCTGAACGATCGTTTGGGGAAGAAGGTGCGTATCAAGTGCAATGAAGACGACACCATAGGCGATCTCAAGAAGCTTGCGGCGGCGCAAACTGGAACCCGTGCTGAGAAGATCAGAATCCAGAAGTGGTATAACATCTACAAGGATCATATCACCCTTAAGGATTACGAGATTCAGGACGGCATGGGACTCGAGCTTTACTACAATTGATTCGCCTCAATTTCGATTTGAAGGTGATTTTAGGTGTTCTTTTCTTTTCTTTTTTTTTTTTTTAAATTTGTTTTCAGCTGTTTGAGATTCCTTCAGATGATTGGATTATGATATTTGTAATTAGGGCTTAAGCTGAAATAAAGCTGAATCAAATTATTTTCTGTTGTTTTCTTCCTCTGTTAAGAATGATTCGAGGGCTAATTGAATTGAATCAGGTGGACAATTGTGCTCTCATATGCTATTTTCTTTGAATTCTGAAAATTTAGAACTTCAAGTTTTCACTATATCTAGTTTATTGGACAAAGAAAAAAAAAAACGATTTACTAGAGTTTTAAGGAGCCTAACTTGGACTACAATCTGTGAAACTAAATTTGCCTGGTGGAAAGAAGTTAAAGCAATTGTTTTTTCTTTGAAACAACTGTTAAAGCATATGCTTATTGTTGTTCCTTTATTTTTCCCCTCACGATACATTGAGTGCCTGGATTGGATACATGGAAAATTGTATGTATATATAGGCACGGAAACAAAAGATACACACACGCACCCTTTCTGCCCCGATCACTGCCATCACGTTATGACCTTAGTGTTAACCACTAGGGCGATCCCTTGTTGGTTTGATAAAGTAGGTGCCAATGCCTTTTCTGAAATTCTGTAGAATATCAGGACATTATGTTTAGATATTGTGGTCTACCAGCACATTCATTGGTGATTGAGTTTGAGAAGCAATATAAGCATTAAGGTGTAGTAGAGATGGTGCATAGATTCCCCACAACATATGCCCAGAATTTTTTACCTCTATACTTTTCATGCTCCATCTTTACCGTATTGCGTGTTCGTAGCTTATATGTTTGTGCTTTATGATTCATTTGGTCCAGTTGTTGGTCTGATATCGAGGGACGAGTTTCCAAATAACCAACTCATGACTCGTTTCAAAACAACCAATTCATGAGAGTTGAAGAGGGCTCACGGGGTTACGAATAAGTATGTAGGCACCTATTTTATGTTTATTGGTTTATGTTTCTATATTAAAACTTGGAAGCTTTGTTGCATTAGAGAAATACTAAGACTATCCTATTCCTATATACCTTCTTGGCTTTAGGGAACTATTTCCAGACAAAGGCTTAACAGAGTACCAAGAGACGAATTTGTGGAAGAACTTAAATATAATAACAAATACATGTAGTATATTACATACTTAGACTGGCTCTTTCTCCAGCTAGATGAGGTCCTATTTTGCTACCATCTCCATTGCCTTTTGTTTTCTTCACAAGGTTGGCATGCTAAATGCATATCTGGGTGAGATTTTCTTGTTTCAACGCTTAAAGAATGATAAGGGCCTTGTAGAAACACAGTTGAACAGTTCATAATGCTTAAAGAATGACATCTTTAAGCTAAAAAAAGTGGTTGGGTAATGCAAGTGTGTGTGTGTGTGTAGGGGGGGGGGGGGGGGGTTTGTGTACCCCAACAATCATTTGTTGTTTAGAAGTGCTGATGGAGAGTTTATGCATTCAACCTTCTTTCATTTAAGTGCAACTATTAACTAGCTCTCTTATTTGTCTATCATGGACTTCTTGGTTTCTTTATTTGCATACCGTTCGTCAACAAATTCCACTTGTAGCTTTTGTCAAATCTTATCGACAAGCTCGTTTAAGGGGTTGAATGATTTCCTTAGGGACAATGACCTTAAAGTTGGAGATACATACAGCATTGAAATCGTTGATCAGCCTACAGAAAGATCATATCATGTTTAATGTGGGGTTTATTAGATGTTGATGATCATTTATTTGGGGGCAGTGTCATTAAAACTCTGGATCATTTTGAATTATTGTTTTACGTTTGGATTACTCCTGGTTATTATTGTTTGATTGATTTTGAACCTTTGTATTTATCAGGTTTGAATTACGTTTGGATTAATTGTGGATCATTTTGGACTGTTGTATTTATGTTTGTATCATGTTTGAATATTGCAAAAACACTAACACATATTATCAATACTGGGATAAAAACATCAGTTTTGACGTTGCTATAACAAGACCAATGTCAGGCACGCTGACGTGAAACAAAATCATTTCAGTTCTGTTGATCAACATGTCTGACGTTGTTTTGCAAGACCAACGTTGTAGTGACTGCCATGTTTTAAACAGAAGCACATTTAGTTTTGGAGTCCGTAATGTCAGCATACTTGACGTTTGTTTTGAAGGCCAACGTCCGTTGTAGAAAAAAGAGAATATTCAGTGTCACCACGTATGATACCATGGCTCCGGACAAATTTTATAATACAACCGTTGTAGAAACAAAAGAATATTCAACCATTCATTTATAACCTCTCACACACGATAAAAGTGCATTATGTGAAAGAGAGTAAAAATGAGAGGCTATGTATACCGTATACCATGGTCTCCATGGTGGGTTTTCATCTGCTGTTGTATCTTGGAATATGTGGCTTTTATGTGTGAAGCAAGAACATGGACAAAATACATAAACATGGTATGTAACGTGACAAGATACAAGACCATGACAAGAAAACAAACATGCTAAGTAAGCATTTAATGAAATTAAACAATTATGTACAAAATGAATCAGATGTAGTTAATAAACATGTTTTCTATGCATTGTTCAAGATTGAGTTTTAAAGTGGTTTTTCTTATGTTTCAATTATGCTTATAGCTGTTTTGTAAACTGGATGAAATATATTCATGTTAGTCTCTCGGCATTGGACACACTTGAATATCTCTTTTGATTTTCTTTCTCCTTATAAGCTTAATGAATGAGGTTATTCATTTATTTGGAATAAAAAGATATACATGTTGAAGATGAATTTGTTGACGAGTTTGGAGAGCAAGATTAAGTGTGGAGCTATGAAGTTTCTTATGTTCTAGTAGTCTGTCTTTAATTGTTGTTTTTAATTTGATCATCTATTTCGGTTATGTATGATATAATTTGACGAGCGGTGCGACGACTCCGAGGGTATGTTTTAGAGTCTTTTGCTTGTTTCTTCTATTCCACAAAATTTTTACTGACTCAATTGTTACTGTCTTTAATTGTTGTTTTTAATGTGATTGCTATGAATTTTATGTTCTAGTCGTCTGTCTTTGAGTCAAACAATATAAACTTTGAGTCAATCTAGTTATGTGGGTTTTATTAAGTATAGTCTTTACTTAAATGAAGTTTTTAATCTATAAATAGTTTAGTCTTTAATTGGTAGGTCATATTATGTAATTATTATCTTCTTTATTTAGAATATTTGATGCTTTTTTTTTAAAACCATTTTTTTTTAATACATACACACACTATTCTCATTGGGACTCAAATCCCAACGAAACACAATTTTTCCAATTTTTCCAATGCTTTGCACAAAATTATTGTTTCTAAAACTTATAATCATCATTAAATTAGTAAAAAAAAATTTGAAAAAACAATTATTTACTGCTCAAATAGCTAATTGAACTGCAATACAATTCAATTTTTTGAGATGTATACAATTCAATTTTATGTTCAAACACTTCAATTAACATGGATATTTCGTACAAACATCAAACTGAAGTTAAATAAAGGCGAATCTGATTTTAAACATCAAAAAACAACAAAATAAAAACAACGAATGAGACTAAAACTAACAAGAGTTTGATGTTTAAACGTCAAAAACTAAAATTTATTTTATTTTGACGTTCAAACACTTTTAATCACCATTAAACATTAAAATGAGCTAACATAAACAACTTTCATGTTCCAACACTTGTAATTATAATTAAATTCAATATTAAACATAAATAAACATCAAATCAATGTTCAATCACTTATAAACATCATCCAATTGAATAATAAACTTAAAGGAGAAGAGTTCAAAATGAAAAAAAATAAAAAATTGCGGCAAAATTGACTCCGTGAGCACACATATTTTTAAGGCGATAATGACAAATGAAGCTTATTTTGTAAAAATAGAATACCCTTATCTCATGCCAGCCTCCAAAAAAACCTCAACCATAATTTTTGAGAGTCTTTATTCGCACCACATTCAATCCCAATCATAATTTTTGGAAGATTTTTAGTTCTCATAACAAGTTCATGCATGCAACAGCCGAAATTTTATTATTAGTAGCAAAGTTCTAATCTTTATATTATAATAATAGAAGAAGAGGGAGATAGATCTGATCTATGCTCAATAGTTTTCAACTCAGTAATTAATGGGGTGAATTCCGTTTGAGCGGTGGTGGACCTAGAAATTTTTTCTCAGTGGGGCACCGGAAAAATTTAAAGATTGAGTAGGAACATTAGTAGTGTTTTACGTTTCTTATCAACAAGATTATATCGTTTTCCGATCTTAGTGGAGGTACTTGTCCCCACCCTACTCCATTTGGGTACGCTCTTTGAGTCCATCTACAGTATTCCTCTTCTTAAATAAACAAAGGATCGTGAGATGAATTAGTGGAGAAAATTGAATTTAATACTACCTCCATCCCAAAATATAAATCTATATTCAACTTTTTTATTTTGTCCCATAATATATGTCCATTTAGATAACCAAGAAAATATTTATTACATTTTTCTCCTTTTGCCCCTCATTTATTATTACACATCAATTTTTCACTACTTTGGATTAATAACATTCAAAGGTCATTTTGGATTTTTTAATTAAAATTAATAGATTTTTGTCCAGAAGGACAAAATTATAAAAAAATCGGGATTGAAGGAAACTGTAATTTAATAAGGACAAAAGTAACAATTATGAAGTAACAAATATGAAGTAACAAATGTGGAATAGAGTAAATATGAAGTAACAATTGTGAAACACAAAGTAACATTAACACGTGAAGTAACAATTTTAAAGTAACAATTGTGATTTTTGTCCTTTCTAATCATGAAAATGTTACTTTTGACCTTCCAGACCCATTTATTAATTTTTTTGTCCTTGTGGCCCCTTCCCCCTAAAATTAATGACATATAACCAATTTAATCAAGTTTCTTAATGTGTGTGAAAAACCCCAAATGGATTTACATTTTGGGATTGAGGTAGCAGCACATATGTATCTTCCTATACTAATAAGAAGGAAAAAGTTGTCTTTGTGTGACAAGTGTCACACAAAGATTGGTCCTTTTTTTTTCTTTTCTTTTTTTCCCCTCCCCCACGTTTTAATATTCCCCCCCCCCCCCCCCCCCCCCTTCCCCGACCATTTTACTGTTCATCGGATATTAAATTTTTTTCTCCCGGACTAAATTTCGTCATTTATATTGTAGAGTGATATTTTAGTTGAAATGTATTTTATACTTAAATACTATTTACTATATTATGTGTGTCGGATTGTATGATGTCACATAATCATTTTCTAATATGATTGCACATCTACTTTGGCTATAAAGCATATTCACACACACTATTTTCTATTACGCTCGCGTTTGAGAAAAATACATAGATTAAAAAAATGATTTATTGTGTTGACTTTCCATATAAAGTTCAAAAAAAATCTTGAAAAGTGTAGCGGTGCATTGAATATGAAAAATTAATTGATTGAACGAGCCTACGAAATTGAAAAGTAATATTTAAAAGCGGAAATAGTATTAAAATATGTATTAGAAATGTAACTACGACATATTAAAAAAAATGATTTGGCAACTGCGACATATAAATAAGAATGGATGGAGTAATAAAATATTAATGTTTTAGTGTGAATAAAGACCAATTTTTTCTGATACCATGGTAAATGTATTTTATTGATGAGAGTTAAATATAGTTTGGAACTTTTGTTTTTTTGTATCAAGTGTCTATATAAGTAAATCGAAAACATTTGTCTAATTGTCGTCATGTTAAATAATTGACATCATAATTTGTTGTATAATATCAATGCCGGCTAAATTTCGTCATTTATATTGTGTTGTACTTAAAATGTGTGGAGTGATATTTTAGTTAAAATGTATTTTATATTTAATAGTTTTTAACATTAAGATAAACATCTAGCATGGGCAGTCCGTGCGTTGCACGGAGTACCATTTTTACCAGTATGTATATATATTGACCAGCTCTCTTATCGGTCAATCATATGATGAACAAGTGTCCTCGGTCTGTTTATTGCATACCTTTTTTACTAAAAGTAAACTTGTTTCTTAATATATAGTGTGTTTGCTTTCTCAAATTAATAATTTTTTTTCTTAATGACCTCGGTATCCGTAACTAACTAATCCGGAGTGTGTTGATATGGTGGAGCCTGTGATATTCTGTTCGTCTGTTTCAGAGATTACGATTACATTTTCACGAAAATAACCGTCATTGATATGAATGTTCCTATACCTACATAAATGTCGGGAAATTCTTATTCAGAGAGTCTTCGTGTGCACCGCCAGTTAGATGTGTGTCATGTGTACAAGAAGACAAATACTAATTTGTCTTCTTGTACACATGTCGCGCATCGAATGAAGTGGTGCACAGGAGAAGAATGCGGGTAAAAATTTCCCTAAATGTCACCTATAGGGGACAATGGTGGGTAATGTTAACGCTTGTGCTCTTAAAGTTGATAGAAGGAACACTGAAAGTGACGTTTTTACATGCAGTGCTTGAAGTAATAAAAGAATTCTACTAATGACTATTGATTGTTATAGTATTACGATTTACCTCACAAAATTAAGGGGGCGTGAGTAAAGAAGGTCATTTGACCAAAAAAGTTATGTAAAAAGGTTTTGTTGTAAAAAAATGAGTTAAAAAGGGTGTTTTTCTAAAATACCTATTCTATCCCTCATTATCCTTATATCCATCATATCTAAATTAATCTCTTCTCATTATCTCTCTCCCAAATCCCCAATCAATGTCGGGAAATTACTTTTTGTCGTCGGAAAACAGATAACCGCCAATCATCGCCGGAAAAACGGCCTACCCGCCAAATCATGGCTGAAAATCACGATTGACCCATCATCCGGTGGTTTTTCCTGTACTTCAACGTCTGGTTGTCCTCCGTTCTCCTCCACTTTCATTTGAGCTCGATTTTTGGTCATTCTGCCTATTTGAGGACATATATTTTGGTGAGTTAACTTCCTGTTAGAAGCCCCATTTGTGTGGTTTGATCCCATTTGTTTCTGGATTAAATGACATTGTTTAATTTGTATAGGGTTTAATGGAGTGTATCTTGATTGATTAAATTGCTGCTATTGAAGAAAATGCCACAAGTTGTTTGATATGCTTGAAATAAATTGTGTTTGAAAGCAAATTCTGGTTCAGAAGAATTTAAGATTAGATGAAGAACTTTTATTTTCGCTCAATTTTGGGTTTATGATCATAAACAAAATATTTTGGCTCATTTTGGGTTTATGATCATACTCAAAAATAAACAAAATACATTGAAGTTATTTGTGATATAAAGATGTATAGAACTTGTTTCTTAATCAAGCTCTTAATGTGGCATCTTTGATTTGCGATTGCGATTCACTGGTTGACAAGTTGTGATTAGAAAGCAATAAAAAAAGTAGAACTTTTTGTTTGTTTTGATCATAAACACTGCACTACTTGTTTTTTGTTGGTTTTTTTTTTTGAAAGACATAAACTTGTTTTGTAGTATAAAGATACTTAGAACCTGTTTCTTAAATTCGAACTTATTGTTGCATCTCTTTATAATGGTTTTAGACACTCTTGGATATGACAAATTTAATGTTAATGATGAATACTGATGACTATTAATTTGAATTATAGATGTGCCATGGTTGATGAAGATGAAGCTTGGTTTATTGTGTGTTATCCGGTTGGGTTTGAGGAGAATATGGATGGTGTTTGGTCTTGGTCATTTGTGAATCATGAAGTAGAAAAAT
The DNA here is from genome assembly GCA_036785695.1 of Gentiana straminea. Taxonomy (NCBI): domain Eukaryota; kingdom Viridiplantae; phylum Streptophyta; class Magnoliopsida; order Gentianales; family Gentianaceae; genus Gentiana; species Gentiana straminea. The sequence goes on along the minus strand of JAVUPR010000514.1, from coordinate 7,148,302 downwards.
TGTCGACGACCGTATTTGTGAAAAAAAATATTTCATATGGTGAGTTGTGTGAAAAATTGAGAGTTGAATTGGGAATTGACACAAGTATTTATGATTTTGAGATGAAATGGATGGCCCCATAGGTAAAGCTTTGCCGATGGTAATTACTTGTGATAAGCGGTTGAGACATTTCTTGTTGGTTTATGATCCCGGGAAAGATGCGTTATTAGTATCTTTGAAAAGAAAAGAAGCCGACATGTATATTGAAATTGAAGCAAGAAACCGTGATGATGTTATTGTGAATGAAGAAGAATATGTTGAAGAGGCACCTTTGAACATAGTAAGTCAAGATACATGGGAGGATAATAATGTTAGTCAAAGTGCCCTAACAAGTGTACCCATTGAAGAACCATATCTTGAAGAGATGTATTTAAAAGAACCATATCTGGAAAAGACGCATTTAAAAGAACCATATCTTGAGGAGACGCATTTAAAAACGGTAAGTCAATGCACATTCGATGATAATATTGTTAGTCAAAGTGTACTTTCAAGTGTACCCATTGAAGAGACATGTTTGAACAATTTTTTGCAAGATCCTCTGTTGGACATCTTGGGTGATGATTGTTTTGTAGAAACGGCCTCGCCACGTACATTGAATGTTGATGATGGTAATTTAAATGAGAAGGATGAAGGTTTGTCGGTCGATGATACTTTTACGGGTGATGATCGAGAATTATTGTTGAACTTATTGTTGCGTCTTTATAATGGTCATGCCGGATGTTGCAGTGATTATGAAGGATGTTGCAGCAGTTGCGATTGTTTTGCTTCAAAATGGAAGATGATGTGTTGTTAATGTGTATTGATGTACATGGCTTTTGGTTAGGCATTAAGATTATGAGTTTTGTGTATTTATTATGTTCAAGTAATTAACTAAACGAGATTTGGCATTAAAATGTGTATGACTTTTGTGTATTTACTATGATCGAAGAATTAATTAAACGAACTTTGGTACTAATATGTGTAATCAACCCTAATCACAGTAATCACCTTGATCGAACCTCGATCTAACATCTTATTATGTGTAATGTACCTTGATCACAGTAATCGCCTTGATCGGACCTCGATCTAACATCTTATAATGTGTAATCAACCCTAATCACAGTAATCGCCTTGATCGAACCTCGATCTAACATCTTATTATGTGTAATGTACCTTGATCACAGTAATCGCCTTGATCGGACCTCGATCTAACATCTTATTATGTGTAATCAACCCTAATCACAGTAATCCTTGATCGAACCTCGATCTAACATCTTATTATGTGTAATGTACCTTGATCGCAGTAATCGCCTTGATCGGACCTCGATCTAACATCTTATTATGTGTAATCAACCTTGATCACAGTAATCGCCTTGATCGAACCTCGATCTAACATCTTATTATGTGTAATCAACCCTAATCACAGTAATCGCCTTGATCGAACCTCGATCTAACATCTTATTATGCGTAATCAACCTTGATCACAGTAATCGTCTTGATCGAACCTCGATCTAACATCTTATTATGTGTAATCAACCCTAATCACAGTAATTGCCTTGATCGAACCTCGATCTAACATCTTATTATGCGTAATCAACCTTGATCACAGTAATCGCCTTGATCGAACCTCGATCTAACATCTTATTATGCGTAATCAACCTTGATCACAGTAATCGCCTTGATTGAACCTCGTTCTATCATCTTATTATGATTGATCAACTCGGATCACACTAATAAGACGATAGATCGAGGTTCGATCGAGGCTATTACTGTGATCTTGATTGATTAAGGCAATTACACTTCATCTCCCACATTAAATCGGTGCTCGATTAAGGCGATTACGGTAATCCGAGTCGATCGAACGTGATATGATTCATTCATTTCGAGACGTTATGACAAGACTGAACTCGATTCGTCTGATAATTGAGCTCGTTCTTGGCACCCTATATAAAGCATCACACACCCAAAAAAACCAAAACCCTAATTTTGTCGTTCTCCTTCTTCAGCGCGCCAAAATCAGCCTCTCCTGCCCTCCCAAACCAGCGCCAAAATCAGCCTCTCCTCCCCTCCCAACACCAGCGCCCCCTAGGTGATTCTGCAGCTCTTAATTGATATTCGGGTATGTCTGGGTGTTTGTTCTCTTTCTTGGTGCGATTTTTCTGCGTTTTACTCTTGCTGCGTTTTTTTCTCTTCATTGTTTTTAACGGTATGTCTGGGTGTTTGTTCTTGTAGGGAAATATGTTGTTGGGCCATCTCTCTTTGGAATCAAAATCCGTTTTTTTTATGGTAGTTTTGTTTTTATGGAACTCAATAACTCATGCCCTTCACTCATGGCACGAAAACTGGCAGCATATTTGAGTACTGTGAGTTTATGCCATCACAAATTGGCTCAGTTAGTAAGAACGATTCGCATTCTTCAAGGTCATGTGTTTGTTTTCTATTACCATTGGTCATGTGTTTGAAACTATCTAAACAAAAAAAGAAGAGCACCATGAGTTTATGATGGAGGCATGTAGTTAGCATCAGAGATATATACATCATGTGCCCACTTTTCCTTGTCGAGATTGCATTATTTTTTAATTGTTCCCCCTTTTCAGTTGCATTATTCATGTGGTTCTATTTTTTCAGGACAAATTTTGGTGTATGATAGCATGCCATCACATGTGCGAAAGGGAGTGCTAAATAAGTTCTTGACACCGTTTCAAGTTGTTATTCCGAGTATGTTAAAGAGATTTATAGGCAGGTACGAGAACTACGAGTTTAAAGAAGCTTATTGTTGAGAAGGTGGAAGGTTTGCCTATTCAAGACAACGGGTATGTTGTTACCAAATACTAAGCATCGGTTATTATTATGTTTGAGTATTTTGTTAAATTGTTTGATATAATTACTAACTCTCTTTTTGATACTTTTGGTAGGAATGACTGTGGAATATTTGATGGGCAAATTGGATGTATGTTCCATGCAAGTTAATAAGATGAAATATTGGAGGAAGAAGTTGGTCAATGAACTCCTTGCTTGGGATTTCGATCCATGATCATTTTTAAACTTGAATTTGATTGTACTTGAATTTGAAGGGTGTTAAACTTGAATTTGATTGTACTTGAATTTGATGGATGTTAAAGCTAATTAACATGGTACCATACGTATCAACAGAATGTTACAATCCTACAAATTGTTCTCTGTAAAAACAAGTAGTAGTGTGTTTTAAGTGTGAAACTAACTTCAACTTGTTTTTGTTACAGAAAGTTATAAATTTGAGCTATATTAGCTTAAAAAACAAAAAGTAACCATATCCAAGGTTTACGTACAAACACAAACAAATCAACCATTACAAGTTTACAACAAAACCCATGGATAATATGTTTACGGAATACGGACCATAACTCAAATTCATGTCTACATTACACATTAGCAAATAATTACACCTTCGGAGTCCGAAGAGTCGACTTCATTTCCACACGAATCATAGTAATACCTATATTGTGCGGGCCTTTGCCTTTCATCTTCTTCTTCCTCTTCCATTTCAATGGCAATTTTTCTCATCGAGTTCCTCAAAATCCTCCATTTCCTTAATCCTCTTTTCGTATTCTTTACGAAGAATATCTTCAAGTTCTTTAATCTCTTTCATCATCTCTTCATATTCTTGTCGTTGAAGATCTTCAATCTCCTCAATACTCAAATACACCATTCTCATCATTCTTAGCCACCAATCCTTCATCCAAACCAATTATACTATTACTATAATTATCGACAAATAAAAAAATAAAAAAAATATCACTTAAGAAATTAATTAGCACATAACAAAAGAAATAACCATCATCTATTCATTTCCAACTCATACACAAGTCAAGGATTACAACAACTTAAGATTTTGCAGAAATAGATGAAAAATGACATCAATACCCCCCCCATAACAATTGAGGTTCATAAATAGGATAATAATTTACAAATTACAACAATGCCTTTGTTCAAATCTTGATAATAAATGCACTAAAGAGGAAAATTCCCTTTGTAGAAAAGTACTTCATGAAGCTTGAAAATAAATAAAACAGAGGAGGAAGAGGGAATGTAGCCCAAGAATAGAGAACCTCATATTGAATGTAACCCGAAAAAATAGTAACAACATACCCGTAGACCGTTGAAACAATTTTCATGAGACTGCGGTTGCAAATTTCACATTTTCTTGTACGGGCTTTTGGGGTGAGTTTATAAGCAAACTCCATTATATATATTATTCAGCCGATAAACTACAACAATCAAAATGGTGAAACTCATAAATTATAATATTAATAATAAACACACATTTAACAATAAAAATTCAGCATGAATGCCAATGAAAATGATAATTATGCGGATGCAGATGATAAATGAAAATCATGAACAAAGCAAAGAAAAACCATCAAACAAAAATCATATTATAACAAAGCAATGAAAAACCATCAAACAAAAATCACAAGCATGAATGCCAATGAAAATGATAATTACGCGGATACGATGCAAGATGAGAGAGTGATCAATCATATTTGGTGAATGTACCTTGTCGAGTAGATTTCAGGTTTGAAATTTCGAATTGGTAATTGGGCACAGAATTAGGTCGAACGTCTTCCCTTATACAAAATTTTCAGTTTTCTTTCTTCTTCCCTTACCCAATTTCCGGCAAGAGCCAATTACCCAATTTCCGGAGAAGAGCCAATAACCCAATTTCGTAAAACTGAAAGGAATTACCCAATTTCTTCTTATCAACGGAGAAGGGGAGAAAGAAGAAGGGGAGAACGGTTGGGATTGGAAAAGGGGCCGAACGGTTAATGAAGAAGAAGAAGAGAACGGTTAATGAAGAAGAAGAAGTTTGGTAAGAGGAAATGAAGAGAACGGTTCAGTCGAAGAACTTTGGTAATGAAGTCACTAATGAAGAAGAATTAAGGGGAAATGTTTGATTTAGGATTTTTAAACAATTTTCTCTTTTTTAAATAAAAAAATATGGGAAATTGTGGTCAAACCTTTTTTCCAAACTCTTTTTTCAAAACAGCCGTATTTACTCATTCCCCCCAAAATTAATGTTGCTTACTTACTTTCACATATTTCTCTCTATTTTTACATAAAGTTTTTAACCGTTAATGAAGAGGGCACAAGTGGGCATACATCAAGGTGAGGTGCCTTCATCAAATTTATCTATAAAATTACTAAAATATCCGTACTTTTATTATTTAAAACATTATAGTTGTAATGTATGTCAAAGACCATAAGGTTAGTAGAAACAATTATTTATTTTAGGTAAAAAACTTTTAATTAAGCCAAGTCTGCAATAGCGGCAGAAATTATATCCAGAGGGGGGGGAGAGAAGTTCCCCAAACAATACGACCAGTATGTTCTAACCCATGTCTAGCCAAAAGGTGCATCGGGAAGTTTCAGTGCGCTTAACAAAAGAAAATGACGAAGATATGAAGGATGACAAAAGCGCAAGACAATCGCGTGCTAAGCAATTAAAGACAAACAAATCATCCGTCGGCTGCACTAATGCCCAGACACAAGGCAAACAATCCGTCTTGAAAATGAATGCAGAGATCCCCAATCGAATAGCCTCCACCATTGCCAAAAAAAGTGCCTGCATCTCAAGAGTTTCGGGGCCTATGCCGGGGTCAAAGTGGAACAAAAAGGCCGTAGCAATTGAGCCGAGCGCATCTCTAAAGATCAAACCCACCCCAGAGCTCGAAGCCGTGACAGAAGCATCAGAGTTGCATTTCTAGCTGCCCATAGGAGGCGCACTCCAAATTACCGGGTGACCAGACCCACCAGAATCCATGTGAGAAGAGTGAGTGGCCTGATGGAATTCCTCTGCTCTATCTAAGGATACATAAACCACACGAGATACAAAAATCGCTACATAAGAAATAAAGCCCCGAGCCCATGTTGCGCTTTGCGAGCTGCTCTCCAATTGGCAAACAATCCTGCAGACAGCGCCATAAGAAATACTGAACACGCGGCGGCACAATGACCTTCCAAATATCCCGCCACATCTTGTCAGACCCTCTATTTGTTTATTTATTTAAGAAATGATAAGTAATAATGGAATGTCATTTCTATAAGTTTTGAATTGGTTGGCGATCGTTAATTAATAGACAATCGTCGTGTAGTGTTTGAATTTTAAGAAAATTTCGACCATCCCAAACACATAAATATTACTACATCCGTCCCAAAGTATAATTCCGTTTAAACTTTTTTACGCGGATTAAGAAAGCTGTTAACTACCATTAATTTTAGGGGAGTGGTTTAAAAGGACAAAAAGAGGGAAAAAATAGGAATCAGGACAGTAAAAATATAAATTGGGTGATAAGACAAATCCAATGTTCATAACCCCAAATCCACTGTTTGCTACAGTGGAACTGACCTCAAATCCAATATTTCAATATTCCATGTGATTTTTTTAATACAAAAATGACCTTGAAAATAACGTTGAAAAATAACAAATGAGATGTCAAAATAAAGAGGACGAAAAAAGAAAAAGGTGATGAAAGAATTACCATCTTTCGAGAATGAGATCAAAATATATATTCGTTTTGGTAGTTGAATACAAGAGAATTTAAAGCACAGTGGAAATAAGGACATGTTATTTTTACCCGTGTTTGCTTCGTATATTTCTATATTCAAATTGTCATTTTTAACAATAAACCCTTAATTTTAATGATGTGAGTCTGGAATACCTTTTGGCTCCCATTAATGTAATATTTGTAAACTATGCGATTGTATGATAAATTAGGGATAAAATGAAGAAAAATGTAATAAATACTTCATTGGTATTCTAAATGGATTTATATTATGAGCCAAATTTAAAAGGCTAAACGAACTTCAAAAAGCTAAACATACTTATATTTTGGGACGAATGTAGTACATCAGTTAACCCAAAATGTGGTCGAAACATAGTGAACTTTTTTATTGATAGAAAATAGAGTAATTAGTGCAATTAAAACACCCCTATCTTTTGGTCAATTTTAGGATTTGCCACGTATCTTTAAATTTAACACTTTTACTCTCTATCTTGTGTAATATTTTGCAACAAGCACTATTTTTCGAATTTGACGTTAAATGAAACGGAAAATACACGTTTGCCTTATTTTCACTCGCCATCAACATTTCTTGTACGTAATATATAGGGTAAAAGTTCTTGTACGTTTATCATTGACTCGCCATCGCCATCAACACGTTTGCAAAAGATTACCCAATATAGAAGGTAAAAGTACTAAATTTAAATATACATGACAAGTCCCAAAGTTGACCCATAGATATGGGTGTTTTGCGCTAATTACTCTAGAAAATATATTGAAAAGTAGACAATGGATGTTTCTTAAGTACTCTAGAAAATATATTGAAAAGTAGGACAATACGTAGTAGTCTTAAGTAAGCGAGGATATATATATCACTCCCGAAAACACACAACAAAGCAAAGGACAATTCATGACATTATTACATAGATAATTTGTGATGAAATAGTATGAACCTGGACCGGAATATCACTAGTGGAATGAATAATTCGATAATAATAATAATGTCATAATCAGATTCATACCGTAAGTGTCACAAGAACATGATCTATGTCACAACTGATGTGACATATGTCATGCATGCAATTCCATAAGAAGTTTCACCAACTGATACATCTTATCGTGAGTATCCTGAGAAACCGGTATCATCAATCTGATTAAAACACAATAGATTTATTTATCGCAACTATATATATGGCCACTAGGATATTAATTCGGCAAGATTAATTTGTCTTATTCTACTCACATACTCCATTTTCAGGAATGCATGTACAAGTATCGGCAGGTATACATTCAGGAATATCACCCCTATCATTGCAAACCTTAGTCCTACAACGTGTATCCTCACCCTCTTCAACAAAGAGTTGCTTTTGGGTCAACACTCCTGAACGTGCTCCGTTGACTTCACCAACATCTACTGCTGCATGCAAAATACGTACAAGAAATGAATATAATGGAGAGTGTATATATACGTACATATATAACATACACACGACGCGTTGAAATGAATGTATAAAACACATGAATTAATGCCCTCGAGGCATATATAGGTCAATGATAAAAGAGCATAAAACTCGATTTACACCTTTCACGAAACTCCAGAGACGAGATCAAAATATATATAGAGCAGCTCCCCAGCTCATTGGGATGGAGATCAATCTTCTCATAAAAAGCATGATCGAATCGAATGAATGTAAAGAAAAAGGACAGTTACTATAAATACGAACCTGAAGCCAAGAGTATAAAAAGAATGAAGTAGGCTAGCTTTGCCATTCCCTTCCTGCCTTTATACCTGCAGATCTTGTGGTTAATGAAGAAATAATTAATGAGCAAGTGATGTATGTGAAGCTAAATACATCTGAATTTATAATTCCAGATTATTACTTAGCTCTTTTGGGCCTTACGCCGGCAATTAGCTAGGGGCGGCTCCACCCTTATGACGGGGTGGGTGGCCGACCCTTAAAAAAATATTAGCAGTAAATAGTAGAGATTTTTTTATTATAAACATGTATATAAGTATATATAATATACCTCTTAATTTTTATGTAAATATTGATCCATTGTTTTACGTTTTGATCCATTATTAGATGTATAAAATTGAAGGTACAAACCTATCTTTGAAAGAGAAAACAATTGACAAATTTATGACCACATGTTCAAAATTCTAGGCCGGCCTTGCCCGCTATAGCCGGCAATATATACTATAAATTACGGTAAGTTCATCCTTGTTCGGCCACAAATATGACTTGATGGTCTAGAGCCAATAAGATTTTGTGAATGTACGATGGTCTTCCTGATTGTAAAAAAATACCGTCTATTTTCAGTTTTTTCTATTTTTTTTTTTACATCTTGGACCAATGCTGATATAGTGTGGTTGAAACATAATAAAACTACTGATAAATTGTGATTTTTCTCCCAAAGAAATTACAACACCAGCATGAATTTTCATAGTTGGCTATGTTTTCCCAAAAATAGCAATATACTATCACTGTCCTACAAAAAGCATACTTTTTATTTTATAGATAGATTAATAAAACAATTAATATGTTATATTTAAATATCAATAAACATATATATATCTATCACTCAATAAATACTTATTTTGGTATATGGAATTAACATACAAACATTTAGTGTTGTTACTTGGTCTTATCCGACAAGTATAATAAAACAAAAATTGTACTACATAATAATGAACGAAGAACATTAATTAATTATAGAAACACTTTACTTCTAAATCAAGAAAGAAAAAATAAAATTTGTTACTTGGTCTTATCCGAATTATAAAAATCACACATCGATAATTGTTAATCTCCACCCCTCAACAAAAATAAAATAAAAATAAAAACAATTGTCACTCTCCTTCCGTTTCTTCCTCTATTTATATATTTGTCTTCTATTATTTCTTGTCATGAAACTTTAATTTCTTTCTCTTATCTACTTTGATCAATTCTATTTGTTTTCGTAAGAAACGGTGTCTTGAAAGCAACACGTTATTGTTTTTAAAATTAATAAAAAATGATATTTGTTGTGCAATTTAAATATTATGTGCTTATCGTGTACATAAAAATTCTGGAAAAAAATAGATCTAAAATACCTGAATAAACGGAAGAAATCAACATGACCGTTTCTACATCTATTGTTATTGACCTTGTTTTTGTTTGCCGCCAGAATCCAAACCCTAATTAGAAAAGGAGAAGAACTCCATATGCACAATGGTGACGGCATATGGTGCTATTAGGTCTTCTGGTCTATGTCTGATAGCAAAATACTTAACCGCTAACTTTAACCGACAGAGTATCGGGTTAGGGCAGTATAGTGGGTACAAGGTCGAATCCACAGGGAGTAACAGTGAAGTACCAAAGTCGACGTAGAACTTGGTTCAGGTCAATAGATAGTGGAAAGATATTAACAACTAATGCAGAAATAACGATTACACTACTGGTTTACTTATATGATTAAAAAGCATAGCCGAACTACGATCCAGCGGGTTACTTTTACCCCACATGAAAGACTTGACAAGGAGCGTGTCTTAACCGACCTGCCTATCCAATTCAGTTTATATGACATCCACGGGTGCCGACTCTTAATTCTGGTGTTAAGTTCTGAACAACTCTCGCTTAACACCCTATGCCAGGCTAATTAACCCTCCCTTTAGAAAGCCAACTAACCTAACATGGTTTACCAAAATCTAGAGCCGCTCGGAAAACCGATGAAAACCTCACATATAGGCACGATCTAACAACTAGCTAGGTTGTCAATCTAACAACTAGGTTGTGTCTACGCAATGATCCTAAAACCCCTTATCCCACATCTCACCGCAAAATACATCTATAAGTTCGATGTGTGTGTGGCAGTGAACTAGGTTGTCAATCTAATTCGAAGCTATAATCTTTATAAGAACAAGTTTTAGAACGTGGATTAATCATACAAATGTTTAATTAAGCACTACACTACTCCCGTCTAATCCCCCTTAGGGCGTTTCACCCGCTTTCACATGATTCGACCATACAATGGATTATCTACTCATGATGGAATTGAAAAAACGAAATAATAATGAAAGCAATAATCAAAGACATAATCAAATAATTGAAAGACAAAGAAATAATTACCATAAAAGATGAAACCTTGAATTGTATGAAAATCTCCTTCAAAAGATGAAATCTTGGATCACGAATCGAAAATCTAAGCTATGAAAGTTGTATAGAGTTGCTAGGAATTAAATCTATGATCTAAGGATTGAAACAAAGTTTAAACTAATGGAAATCGCCCTAAAATTGCCCCTAAGAAACCCTAAAACGTCGAAGTACTGAATAGATCCATATGGGACCGAAATAGAGGGTTTTTATAGGTTTTTGCCGCATCCCGACCATGGACGAACGTTTGTGGCAAGGCAAACGCTCGTTTGCTTGAAAGGCCAACTCTCAGTACTCAGCATTGCTCCGTAAACGCTCGTTTGCACCAAGCTTCAGTATTTTCATAATAACTTCACTTCTAGGGCTCCAAATGAGATGATTCAAAATGAATTGGAAATCTGATTCAATCCTATACAACTTTCATCAAGACAACTCTTCCTGAAAGTGTCTCCAAGTGTGATCAAAATGCCCCTGAAGTGACTGGTTCAGATTTCGTCAATGATTCTTCACTCTTTTCTCCTCCTTAGCCCCAAATCTCGTTCTTTCTCGAGACTCTCTTCCTTATTCTTGACCTTATACATCAATCTAAGCCTGAAAACAAAGACACGAACACCAAAGCATAATATACATTGACTGAAACGTAACGAAATCCACATAAAACACGAGTTTTTAGGACGAAAACGTCATTAGTCTCGAAACATGCATATAAGTGAATATCGTTCATATACTACCCATAATAGCCCAAAATAACCATGAATAACTCGTAAAATGAGGTAATATCATATAAGAAATACACTACAATTTGACTCCCATCAACTACCCCCCACTTAGCTTTTGCTCGCCCTCGAGCAAACAAACCGACTCTAAAATGTAACATAGACTCAACATTGTATTCATACACGGTATCATCATATGCAAAGGGCAAGTGAAAACAACCAGGCAAATGCAATTGAGTCTAATCCTACCTTATTACAAAAACGGAATGTGAGTGTGTACATAGCTTCTCATTCATTCATCATAGTTAACCGGTTCAGATTATAGATGCATGACTATTGTTGTTACACTATAGGCTTATACTTCATAAACATCTCCACTAATCGAGGTCAAATCAAGGCTAACTAAGGTCAGGCAGGACTTGCACGGTTGTAACGTTAGGCTAGGGACGGGGCTAAACGAAAGGATTAAAGGAATATCAAAAGAGAAAAATGAGTGAGCTTAATCAAAACTTCTTGAAATCGCCTCATAACTCACCTCCTTAGCTTGGTTCAAGCAAGAGTTCTCCTTCTTTACTCTCAAATTCCAACATACTTTAATGAAAACTCATCCATCAACGCCACTTTGGAAGAATTAATACACGGCCTTCATCACACATTCTTTGACTCAACTTTTTTCAAACACTTTGTTCCATTTTTTTGACTGATTTTGATTTTGATTTTTTTCTTTTTCTCTTTTTTTTAATAAACCAAACACCAACACTTTTTGCTACCCATTCTCATTCATAGTACAAAAGATTCACCAACACCACACTTTGATACACATCTTCACCACCCCACACTTGTGCTAGCAAGTGTGCCCAAAATAAGATTAAAACTCACTCGTAGGGTGCCAAAGAAATGTAAACCACAAATAAAGGCTAAGGGTCGGTAATTATAGTCAAATCAACGAATGGCTACGTTCGGGTGGGGGTCTAACCACCCTACAAAGGCTCAGAGGAGTTTCTGTGGAAATTATGTACATGGTTGGCTATTTGGCTCTAGTTGGGTCAAAGAAATGCCAGGACCGTTATCCCTTAATCTACCAAGATTGACCTTTCTATTTCGCCTCGAAGTTAATGGTATAAGTTCTAGGTAACAGAATAAACTATGACAACTATAAGCATCACTAATTACCATAACTCATGATATTGAAGCTATTAAGTTCATGTGTAGTCCATTTTTATAACAAGATCACGACTTAACTCGCATGCATTTACTCAATTGTAAACCACTTAACCTAAGGATATCATGATTCAACATATAACACAACATCAATCCATGAATTTTTTTAAATTATGGCCCAAATTCACACGATATAGCAAAAACTAAGCCTACAAATCATTCAAGTACATGAAAACATGGCATAAAAATTTATCAACAAAACAGTGAAGCTAAGTCTCCTACCCCCCCCCCCCCCACTTTAACGAAGCACTGTCCTCAGTGTGTGAGTGAGAAAGGAAAAAAAACTTAGCTGAACTGTCGGCAAAGCTCATCCAATGCAATGCAACAACCGCAAATGTATCTCCAGGGTGCCTGTGCTACAAAGTAAACCCAAAGAATTCTCTACAACGAAAGGCCGAAACCTTAAGTGTAGGTAACACAAACATGGAGATGTATATATATAGAAAATATCGGCTATAGCATGCATGTCAAAAACAAGAATCGGGTGTAAAATATCCTCTCAGGATCCCAATAAGATCTAAACAAATAAAGCAAAAAGGTGGGTTGCCTCCCACAAGCGCCTGTGTTTTACGTCGTTGGCTCGACCGGGTGACGCTTAACAAACTCAAATCATAAACGACTCAAAAAACTCAAACAGACACTCATCACATATCATGTAAGCTCATAGCAAGTCAACCAAATTCCGCATTCATCAGTTTAAACATGCTCGTAGATATCCTAAGGGCAATCATAAAAATAATCAAGCTAGTGAACGGCTTACCTCGTGTCACTTGTGCTTCTTTCTCTTGCCATCTCACACTCTCTTTCCTCTCCGGCTTTGGAGACAGCTTCCTCTTAGACTTCTTGCAATCAGGCGGTTTATCAATCCGCACTTTTCCCAGCTTGGGGAGGACCGGTGCAATGGGCGATCCCGATTTATTCTGTGCCTCGATCTTGCCTCAATCGACGACATCTCGTAAGCACACCGCATCTCCTTTTGACAATATTTTTCCTTCCTTCACGTCAGTACGCACCACACCACAAGAAAACAAAGATTATGTATATAAACATTCATCATTTATAGCATTTGGACCTCTATCCTTGTAAACATTTAAACGCTTTCTCTCACCCTAACACCAAAAGAAATATCTCCACTCTTAACTCCTATCTGAGCGTCACTGGTGGTCAAAAAGGGACGACCTAACAAAACAGAGGTCTTGGAGTCCATCTCCATGTCAAGAATCACAAAATCCACGGGGAACACAAACTTTCCAACTTGCACTAAGACATCTTCCGCTACCTCCAAAGGTTTCCTCAGACCTATCAGCCATCTGTAGGGTCATTCCCGTAGGTTCCAATTCACCTAACCCTAATTTTTCATATAAAGCCTTAGGCATCAAGCTCACAGAAGCTCCTAAATCACATAAAACATTTTCAATTATAGTATTGCCTATGGTGATAGGAATGGTGAAGCCTCCTCTATCTCTCATCTTAGGGGGTATCTTGCTATCATAAACCGCTGAACACTCCTCCCTCAGCTTAACTATCTTACCCATTTTCTCTCGACTTGTCAACATCCCTTTCAAACACTTAAAATACTCAGGCACACTAGCAATTGCCTCTAACAAGGGAACATTGATATCTTCGAGGAATCTACTCTGACTCTCAGTAAGGACCGGCTTCTTAGGACCCTTAGGTGGGTAAGGCAACGTATTCTCATCAAAATCAGGAGGGAGAGGGGGCATAAAATTTTTCTAACCTCGAGTGTTTGGCCTTGGAGGCCCAGATGTAGCTTCTTTGTCATCACTGGCTTGCTCGGCTCCTCCTCTTTAATGTCCAGCACTATGAAATCCTGCTTCTCCATTTCTTCATCTCTTATGGTTTGAGCTTCCTGCTCCATCTGTACTTCCATTGCTCGCTCTTTCCTTACAATCGTGAGGTCTCTCTTAACAGCAGCTAACTCTCTTCGTACCGATTCTAACTTGGTTTTCATTCTTTCTCTCTCTACTGCCTCAGCTTCAACCTCCTCATCCAGATATTCTTCTGCTACAACTGCTTGCTTTGGCTGGTCGACTCCCAGCTCTCTACCCCTCCTAGTGAATATGGCATTCACTTGCCTCGAATTCTGCTCAGCATCACTCAGAATCTTCTTCAATGTATTTGTGATTTGCCCAACTTGAGTCTCTAAATTCCGGATAGTTGAGTGCGTTGCTACCTTCTGTTCAATAGCACTCTTATATAGCTCAGAGAGAGTCTTATCCATATTCTCCAACAGCAACTCAGTTGGGGTCTTCTGGGTACCCAAATTGGTTGATTGGTTATTCTGATGAAGGTGCGCAGTCGGGTGTTGATAAGTCCCAGAATTGTTATTTCTATTTCGATGGCTAGCTTGCTGATTATTGTTTCCTTGCTGCCCCTGATTCTGGATCCATCCTTGATTGCTCCCCCAACTCTGATTATGTCCCTGATTATTCTGGCCTCAGTTCTGATTATTCTGCTGTTGGTGGCCCTGTTGCTGATTGTTTTGATACATGCCTTGATTGGTATCTTGATAGGTATTCTGATTCCAAGATTGGTTATTTGGGCTTTGGTTCTGATTGTTATTGTTTCGATTCTAATTCTGCCCCTGTGTTTGATTCCAACCTTGCCCCTGCTGGTTCTGATTCCAATTACCCTCATTACCTTGTCCAACATAGTTCATATTGTACTACTGCTGCTCTTCCATGCCATACTCGAACTGCAGGCCCTGCTGATTATCGAAATTCAAATTCCACTGTAGCTGTTGGCCAAAATCTTGTTGATTATTCTTTTCCAGTCCCATTGCAAACACATTCTGTTGCTGTTGTGGAGGCAACTGTTGTGGTTAAGTGGACTTCTTTAGTGAAGTACATTGCAAAGCGGAATGGCCACCTCCACACATTTGGCATTGTAATGCCGTCTTTCTCTCTGCCTCCATCTTCTCCATCATTAGTGACATCGCTTGCATCTTCTCGTGCAACGCTTGCTCTCTATCCAAATCGTCTTTCAATGACTTTACAGTTTCCAAAGGCGCTTTCTTGTTCTTTCTTGTTGAGCCCCACTGCCCTTCTTCTTCAGCAGCATTCCTTATCTGTTGCATTGCCTGTTCTGGGGGCAAATTCATGATATCACCACTGAAGGATGCAGGTTCTTAGATCTATACGAGTTAGATCTACGCGGAGCGGATGGATCACGACTTATATATCACAATACATAATTAAATGACTTAAACTACTACAAGGGGGTTAAGATCATGTTACCAATAGTAGGAAGAGAAGCCAAGATCTTCCGATGTGTTCTCCAAACGGCGGTTGGTGGACACCCTTCTTGATACACGAACCTCCTTGATATGCAACACCAAGAAAAACTTGTAGTTTTTCTTCTTCTAAAACCCAAGACAAGAAAACTAATTATTTCTCTCTTTTTTGTGGTCAAGTCGAAATTTTCAATGCCTAAGGCTTGAGAGAACCCTCTTTATATAGGAGAGTAATCCTTGTCCTCCAAGGATTAAATAATTAAGAGATAATTATTACATTAATCCTTTATTCCAAATAAAAGATAAATAAAATGATTATCCCAAACAAATTAGGATAAATCATATTATTATCTAATATTCCATGAATTATCATTTAACAAATAAAAGATAAATCACATGTCAAACAATTATCCAAGAAAACTAATTTCTCTCTAATTAAATGACATATATTGGCGCCACCATTAAGGGTCACTAAGCCCACATAAAATGTCTTTTATGTGTATTATATTATTTAGCCCAACTAAATAATATCCATGCATATCAATTAATTAGCTCAGCCAATTAATTATCACTGAGGCCCAAATAACAAGATCATTAGTCCGAATTACAGAAGCCACATCGGGGACCATAGACCTATAACCAGTAGCTCCAATAATTAATTATTCATCGAACCGAATAAGTACATTAATTATTAATTCCAGGACTACGCCACCATTACCCGAAACTGAACTCTACCGATTATAGATGTATACTTATACTCAACCCATAGAGTGAATAAGCGTCCATTGATATAATCACTACATACGGATTAACCCTCCATAGACTGTCCATTCTGAGTGGGATATCTCCGTAAACCCGACACATAATATCTTATCCTTATTTACCATTAACCCCCTGATGATCAATTAGTTCACATATCTGACTAGTGATCAATTAGTCTAATATGAACTCCCGGGATCGATCACTTTCTTAAGGCTAACAAATAAGTGGACCGTCTCTCTACTTCCCGCAGGAAGGAATGGATTCCATGTCTGTGAAAATCAGAACTACTCACTCATCTGGAGATAGTGCCAATGAGAAGTGGCTTGGAACACATATCTAAGTGAACCGTAACTAACACATCAAACACTACCCCGGGACAAGCAGCACCCTGTGATCACCTCAGGATTAAGGTTGATCCATATATGATCATCTAATGATTTAACAAGATTCCTCGATTACGGAATTATATCGAGAAATTCAGATTAAATCGGTCCAGTCCTATATGAATGCCATCATATATAAATGCCCCACGTAGGTACCCTCTACCGACAAACTCCGGATAAGACAATCACACCCTAAGGTGTTACGGCGCATTATTGGTGTTTTAATCAAGAGACCCTAAACTCTGATTAAGTTCACCACGGACTAACAGTTTAAGCATATCTCCACTAACTCAATCCTCTGATGACGTGGTCAATCAGGTTATAAAATACTCGACCACCATAAACCAATACTAGCAAGAGGACTAGGCCCATCGTAGTATAGCTATAGTGAATCAAGGTCGATCCCACAGGGAACCAATTGTGGATCATTTCATATATAAGCAATTAATTAAACATGTCAAGGACATAGAGGCGGTCTACGACCAACATAAGACAGAAAGGTAAAGACACGACTCGACACAACGTAATTAACCTCCCCAATTATAGCCTTTATCGTTTGGACCTATGTCAATCCGCTTGTATCTATCTTAGATTGGCTACGGGAGTCATCCCCTTAAACTTGACTTAGCACCAGTTAGGTCGCTAGATCACTTTGTGATATTGTTACGTGACTTCGCCTTTTGGTGCCTCCATCTCATATAACTCACACGCTTACGACTCTAAGGATGCCGATATTAATCGTACACCTCGTTAAGGCAACATTCCTATGGTTAGGCGTACTTCCTAAACGATCGCTCAAGCCCTCGTCCAACTAACAATTACCTTTTAGGTCTCATGCTAGTTTACGAACTACGTATAACTAGATGACGTCAATTCCCTAATACAAAACGAGATCTAGGTCTCGGCGAAAGTCCCGAAAGATCATTCGTGAGCCGACCTAGGAGTCCTATATTGGTATTTTCTAATCATACGCCGATTAAAGCCGACGAGCAACGTAGCCGTGGCCATACCTACGAGATAATAAATCCTACTAAGCTAAACCTACCATAAAGACGTGGCGGACTAACTAACGGACAAATAGGGGCTCGGTCGACCGAGCATAGACACTCGGTCGACCGAATGATTCCATTCGGTCACCCAAACGATTTCATCCCCGGATTACATCCTAGAATATATCTCTCGGTGTTTCATCATACGTAACGCATTAAACAAGGTAATTCGTAAAGCAATCATATAAATTAACATAGATACGCATTAATTAAACTAAGCGATTCATGAATAAATACTAAGTATATGACGTAGGTTATGGGCTCCTTATAGACAAGGCGTCGCCACATCCCTAACGTCATAGCCTAGATCTACATCATCTAGCTACGATTAACTAATTCAAACAATAAAGCATAATTGGGAGGGATTAATTACTTAAAATAAAAGAAACGAAAAATAAAGGCTTACATAATTTGCGGCCCTTAAACTCGGAAACCCTCAAATTATTCTACATTGTATCAAGATATGAATAGAGTGATTTTATTGAATGATATTCTAAGGTATGAATTACAATTCTCGTAGCTGCTTGCTTATATAGAGGTTTTTGCCGACTTAGGGTGGTTCTAGAAGATAAACACGATTAAAGTCAGAAACCGCCCCTGACCAGAGGCTCGGTCAACCGAAGGGATGCACTCGGTCGACCGAACCTGGATTTTCCAAGTTCTCCACGTTTTCTTTGTCTGCCTTGCTCCCCACTCCACGCTTCGTGCTGATCTGATTACTTCTTTCGTTTAATGCTCCGATTTTCTTCCTTTATCATCTTGAGATCATTGTTTAATTAACATTAATCCTCCCGATTTGTTGTGATCTGCAAAATAAGCAATTATCGCACAATAAATCGGTCTTTAATAATAAAAACATCTAAATACCAAATATCATATTAATAATCACTTAATATTAAATAATAAATATAAACGAGTAATTTAATATGAAATATACATTATTAATCTCGATTTAAGGTCAACGTTGATGACTTTTACGGGTATAATTTGACCGTCATCAACTACCCCCCACTTAGACTTTGATCGTCTCGAACAAAGCATCAATAAGTCATTCCCCAAGACAACATTTTCTATGGTCAAATCATACTTACACAAGAAACTCAAGTCAACTCATACTAGTCATGCTCATAAGATATCCATTATTCACTACTTACTATGAATCGAAGTGATGTGTGCATGTGCATTTAGTTTTATATATTCGTGGCAAGATTAGAGTTTATGCTAACTTCGTAATCTCAACCTATCAACATCGGCATTCATACTTCTTAAACCTTTTATTTTTGAAGCACTAGAACAATAAGCAAGAGCGTATCTATAGGGTTTTTGGACTTGGAGACCGAGTACTACTCAAAGCCTCTTAAAGAGTTGAATATTCTTTTCATATCTTCATATTTTTCAAATACTATAAATCTCAAGGAAGAAAACTTTTTAGAGTATCCCCCTATCTTAGATCATGTATAGCATCGAATATTACCACAAGCGCGGGGCTACTTTGGTAATGTTACTACAAGCCCATGTCTAACATTTTGCTAAAACACGGGTACGTCTCAAGCTTATTACTCCGCTTTTGTTGGCAAGAATATCGAATACATCAGCGAGATAGATATTGATACTAAGTTCACATAACCAATCATCTATGCAATGTACACATAATTTCTTCGATTATTATGATTTGCGCGATATACTCGATTCACGGATTGAGTAATTGAATAATAAATAACTATTTGCAAAAACGGGCATGAATATCCTTAAATTTACTTAACATAATTATAAAATGATCACGTACTCATGAAACTTGGTTCATTTCCTATCAATTCTTAGCTAGGAACTCACAATTCTAAGGGTACGAGATACCTAATATGGTATTTATTCAATTTTTTCAATCATGTGCCGTTTCATTCAAATTTCAATCATAACATAACATAGCTAAGTCTCCTACCCCCACTTAAACATGGCATTGTCCTCAATGACATAAATAAATGAGAATTTAAGAAAAAGACTTAGCTCGGAAACGGCTCTTAAGTAAAAGCAGAACATCGGAGTAAATTTCGGCACGTCGTGGAGAAGCAAGTGAAAACCTGTATAAGCAGACAAACTCCACGAAACTGTTAATAACACCATGTCTATGGAAGTTATAGAATAATGTGGCAGTAATTAGGTATGAATACCGAAAAACATTTTAAGCCACTTTATTTTATACAACCAAAGACAAGAAAAATACTAAATAGAAAGAAAAATAAACGAGCAACTAAAGATGGTGGTCTTCATCTACAACCTCCACCGCCTAAATATTCTTAAAACTGGGTGGAGAAGACAAAGATAAAAAAGCATTACCCGACGTGGGAAAACACGAGGGTGACTCGATCGAAAAGGTATTCAATCCGGGAAAAGAGAAACTTGGTAAGGCATAACGATTGAATGCGACCTATTGGCTAAAGATAAAATCAAATACTTAGCGCGAAACTTCTCGCTTGCATTGGATATCAACAACTTAGGGAGATGTAGCTACTCCTCGAAATTACTAATAACCCAATGTATCACGTAAAAGTCATAACCGTCATCAACAAGGTCGGATCGGTGTGATAGTTCGAACAACAAAACTTATCATCTAGAAATACCGGAATAGACGGAAAAAATGTGAAATTTAAAACTTCGGTAGAAAGATAAGTTGTACTTTGATCGAACCAAAAACCTTTAAAATCTAGCTAGGGTCGAGCTACACTTACCTCAACTAGGATCATGAAAATCAAAATGATAAAAGATAATCATTAAAGCTTAGCAATATTTCAAATTCCGCAACACATAGGTATTGTGTAAACAAAATGGAGGTTGAGAGTATGATGGGTTTAGAAAAAGATACACATAAAGGTTGGGAAGAAAAGATAAAGGGTGGGTAAGAAATTGTGTTTATGGGTGGGTTGAAAATGGTTAAGGCATTGAGATTGGGAGGGAGAGTGAAACGGATGGAAAGAAAGAGAGGCGATGCAAGAATGGTTAGAAATGTGAACTTGTTGTGGCGGATTGGTGAGAGGATCGAAAAGTTTGAAGGTGAAAAAGTGTAAAGGGAAAGATAAGGATAATTGCGGAATGAATTGCACATCACTTTGGATTTTCACTTGGATCACCATTCTAAAAGATTTTGGAAGTTGTCCAAAATTGTTCTTGTTCGCACCAATCATTCTCTCGTTACATTTTCGGTAATTCTCAAGCTCTCTTAATGCTTCCATCTTAAGGTTGTTTGCTAAATTTCCTTTTCTTTAGCAATTTCTTGACTCTCCTACGGAACTCTATTTCACGTGGCCTATATTGAGTAAAAAAGTTTTGCACATCCTTAGCCCAATGGCCATCGGAACACGGAAAAATAAAAAACCTCAACATACGTCACGTTACTCTTATTGGACTCAAAGAAAGAAAAACCTAAAATCCTAAAAAGAAATCCTAAGGGTTTTTAAAGAAGTAGTTCTGAGTTTAATGTCCTCAGCTCGACTTTCCAAAAAAAATATCCTTGTCAGTCATCATTCTTGGAGCACAAGATATTGACCCCTCTGAGCACTATAAGAGGTGGGATTTTCGCTTTTGCGGATTAATACCCTTCCCTTGGTTGTGAGACCTAGGAAACGACATTTATCCATACCATTTATCCAAAGCTCTTACCTCGGCTCTCGTTTTAGGAATTAGTGAATTCTAAGAAACTCGGCTAAAATTACGGTTTTGGCCTTGACAATAAGAAATAATGAATCAAAGTACTCCGAATAAGGTCGGTTATGTAGGCAAGCCTACGCCGTCTTATTCGTTGGAACATATGTGACAGTTCAGGCCAATCCGTCAAGATTAAGCCCCGTTTAGCCCGAAGGCTTATCGGCTATGCTAAGTCTTGTTGAACTGCTGTAACGTACATCACACGTGGAGGGGAGTTGATTGAGCCGAAGCTCGTTTGAACTCGCCCAGCCATGGTTAAACCATTTCCGAACCTATGTACAAAGATTCTTCGATTTCTAAATTGTCACCCAAAGCATAATCTCGTTTTTGTTTAAGGTGGGTTCACCGAGAAGCCATCACCATAAACATCAACGAAAGCCGACGATTGCGTTCTTTCAAAACTCAATGTCTTCTTTAGATTGTGAATGCTTAAACTACACAATTTGTTGCTCCCATGGCCAGTAGAAGCAATTTCATGCATAGGACAAAGAGATTTTAACGAACTACGAGGTACTCTTTTTTCACTTGCTTCCTTTCAACTACTACATGTTTCCTTACACCCTCTAGATGAGACAGATATGGGGCAAAACCTTCGACACTAATAAAATTAATCTTACAAACCAACTCCGGGCTAAGATTCATACTATGGTTCATGTATAGGCTAACTTATGCTCAAAAAACCAAAAGGTAGTAAAACATAAGCAAAAAAGGGTAGTACCTTGCCTTCAACATTGTACCACGAAGAATTTAAGCGTTAAAATATATATTTTTTTCGGAGCCATCTTGGTGCTTTAAAGGTATTGCTTCCATCGCTTTTCCCATCGTAGAGTAGTAATTCCGCATGTTGCTGGGTTATTTTCTCAGCGCCCTTGAAAAATTACTGACTCAGAATATTGCTTCCCTGGTTTCTGCAAACAGAAGAAAAACAAAAACAAACGGATCGTAGGCGATTTTAACATGGTTTCCCGTGCGCTATCGGACCTACGGATTAAACATACGGGGATAAACAGACACGCGAAATTCCAGACTCGAAAACACAAATCAGAAACCGTGTAAACAGAACAGAACAAGAACAAAACAAAACAAAACAAAAATTCTAAATTCTCGGTCGACCGAATGAGGTTTCTCGGTCGACCGAATAAATTTTTTTTGTTTTTTTTGTTTTTTTTGTTTTTTTAATTTTAAGAATCTGGAATTTTCAGACAGAGCAGACAACCAGAGGGACTCAAAAACGTAAAAACAGACTCTAAAACAGAAAACTCGACATGAATAAAAAATTATTTATATATAAAATTGACCGTTGGTTCCCCGGCAACGGCGCCAAAAACTTGATGACGTGGTCAATCAGGTTATAAAATACTCGACCACCATAAACCAATACTAGCAAGAGGACTAGGCCCATCGTAGTATAGCTATAGTGAATCAAGGTCGATCCCACGAGGGAACCAATTGTGGATCATTTCATATATAAGCAATTAATTAAACATGTCAAGGACATAGAGGCGGTCTACGACCAACATAAGACGAAAAGGTAAAGACACGACTTGACACAACGTAATTAACCTCCCCAATTATAGCCTTTATCGTTTGGACCTAGATAATTTATATAATAAACGAACTTATTAACTTGTCAATCCGCTTGTATCTATCTTAGATTGGCTACGGGAGTCATCCCCTTAAACTTGACTTAGCATCAGTTAGGTCGCTAGATCACTGTGATATTGTTACGTGACTTCGCCTTTTGGTGCCTCCATCTCATATAACTCACACGCTTACGACTTTAAGGATGCCGATATTAATCGTACACCTCGTTAAGGCAACATTCCTATGGTTAGGCGTACTTCCTAAACGATCGCTCAAGCCCTCGTCCAACTAACAATTACCTTTTAGGTCTCATGCTAGTTTACGAACTACGTATAACTAGATGACGTCAATTCCCTAATACAAAACGGATCTAGGTCTCGGCCGAAAGTCCCGAAAGATCATTCGTGAGCCGACCTAGGAGTCCTATATTGGTATTTTCTAATCATACGCTAATTAAAACCGACGAGCAACGTAGCCGTGGCCATACCTACGAGATAATAAATCCTACTAAGCTAAACCTACCATAAAGACGTGGCGGACTAACTAACGGACAAATAGGGGCTCGGTCGACCGAGCATAGACACTCGGTCGACCGAATGATTCCATTCGGTCACCCAAACGATTTCATCCCCGTTACATCCTAGAATATATCTCTCGGTGTTTCATCATACAGAACAGATTAAACAGTAATTCGTAAAGCAATCATATAAATTAACATAGATACGCATTAATTAAACTAAGCAGATTCATGAATAAATACTAAGTATATGACGTAGGTTATGGGCTCCTTATAGACAAGGCGTCGCCACATCCCTAACGTCATAGCCTAGATCTACATCATCTAGCTACGATTAACTAATTCAAACAATAAAGCATAATTGGGAGGGATTAATTACTTAAAATAAAAGAAACAGAAAATAAAGGCTTACATAATTTGCAGCCCTTAAACTCTGGAAACCCTCAAATTATTCTACATTGTATCAAGATATGAATAGAGTGATTTTATTGAATGATATTCTAAGGTATGAATTACAATTCTCGTAGTCGCTTGCTTATATAGAGGTTTTTGCCGACTTAGGGTGGTTCTAGAAGATAAACACGATTAAAGTCGAAACCGCCCACGACTCGGTCAGAAGGGATGCTCGGTCAACCGAAGGGATGCACTCGGTCGACCGAACTGGATTTTCCAAGTTCTCCACGTTTTCTTTGTCGCCTTGCTCCCCACTCCACGCTTCGTGCTTGATCGATTACTTCTTTCGTTTAATGCTCCGATTTTCTTCCTTTATCATCTTGAGATCATTGATTAATTAACATTAATCCTCCCGATTTGTTGTGATCTCGCAAAATAAGCAATTATCGCACAATAAATCGGTCTTTAATAATAAAAACATCTAAATACCAAATATCATATTAATAATCACTTAACATTAAATAATAAATATAAACGAGTAATTTAATATGAAATATACATTATTAATCTCGATTTAAGGTCAACGTTGATGACTTTTACGGGTATAATTTGACCGTCATCATCCTCACGTGTAATCCATACACTGAGTTAAGTGGTTACATACAGATATACTTAGGGTTTGCAGCAGTGTATTACTTTACAAGCACAAAGCAAGTAACTAAGGTGAGATAAATTCTGTCATCCAATATAAAAAACAATTACACAAATTGTCTTTCGGGCACTACACCTAACAATCTCCCACTTGCACGAAATGACAAGCAACGATTGTTTTTAGAGCACACCCTTTCTCATCTTATTCACAACACTCTCCCACTTGCTCTAAAAGCAGATGAGACATATCCATCAATGTCGTACCCTCCAAGCACTCGACTTGGTACACTGATTAGTTAGGTTGTCGACTCAAGACGATCTTTAGGATTGAAACGTTGTCGATCCTTCCAATCGAGGCGGTACTCTCTCTCAATATGCTTTTGACTTCTTGTGACCGAGAAGATCCTTCTAAGCTATCTCTTCACTTGTTTTCACATTGAAGTGACATCGGCTTATCGGACACCGGAATTACTCCCGAACAAAAAGGAAATTCTAAGCACTATGAGTAAACACGAGCCCGAGATCAACTTAATGATCATCCTTAATCGACTACAAGTCGAATCAGTGTAGTCAACCATATTCAAGTTTGCACCTGAATATACAAGCATATGATTCCTCGTTCTCTAAAGATACTTGAGGACGTACTAAACCGCTATTCAATGCTCGAATCCGAGATTTGACTACTATTGACTTGTTATAACCTGACTTGCCGTTATCCAAGAGAGACTCTATCCCATTTTCTCTTTATCCGAAGATTTAGAGAATCATTCCTGAGAGGTAGGGTAGGACTACTCCCAATGAATGTTGCATACGTATATGCATGATCGTCTTATTCAATAAGATAGATGGGATAGCCAATGACTCATTCTCGTGAATTTGACCGAATCAGATTCTTAGAATATAGTCCAATTCTCTCATCCAGAGAATCTAGGCATGTCACTTTACGACTTCAGATAGCACACACATGTTGTTTCCAACCGTTTCAGTGTTATCATTCATGAACACTAATACTACTACTTTACCAATATTGATATCCAGTCTACTAAAGACTTATCAATATTCTGGTCAAGTCCACATATTTTAAAACATGTGACTTTAAATGACCGAGAGGTTCTCTTAAATCCACAAAGGATATAAGCCCCGGCAGTCATCTTGCCGTTTGTTCTAACCAAGACCCTTCTGTTCCGAATGAATTCAGAATCCATTTTTTTTGGCAAGAAAGTCTCAGGGTATCACCCCTATTTTCCGCTTTCTAACGAAATCTTGCAAGACTGAGTGGTGAGAGAGTTCAAGGTCTGGTTAACTCTCTACTTGTCAGGGAATCACCCCTATACCACTCAGCTTTGCGCTGAAAGTTTAAACTTTCCTATTCATTCGACTCTTTTCTGTGTAGATCCAATTGCTCCCACTGGGCCTGAGACAGTCAGGTGGTTCTATAAGAGGCTGAACAGAACTGGAGTATCAAAACTCCATTTACAGGGTTAAGGCTTTCAAACGAACTTCTACGATCAGAATCCTATTCAGCCCACCAAGAGCCATAGGTTATCAATCACCCCAGCAGACTGTAAAGTCCACAAAACCACAATGGGTCAACGGTTAAACCATACTCCCACTGTGTTTTAGGTGGATTGACATTCTGATCTAGTAGTATTTATCAGTGTAGTCACCAACATCCGATGTTGGACGTGGCCTGACTAAATCAGACAATAACTTCCTAGAGTAACCGTACTCCAAGGTCTAAGGTTGTTATCTATGTATTCTTTCAGAAAGGGTGTGACAGTCCAACCGTCACTTTCTGATCTCAAGAATCTTATAACCAACCTTCACTCGTCACATTAAGACATTTTACAAACATTCACAATCTAAACGTATGCGCAAAATCTCCAGTCCTACCTTCAAGCATTAAGTGCTAAATGCCTACATTTACGGAAGTGGTGTGAACCAAATTCACTCCTTACCATAAATTCACTAGCATCTTCTAGGTAGACTTCTCGGTTTACATAATAATGTTAACCGTTATTTCGCAACCAATTATCTTAATCGAGTTTAGCAGTGTGTTGTTGCACATCAATAACTATATAGGGCAAGTCTATGGTTTCTTCCTCAGTGAGAAACATTCCACTAGGAGGGCGGGCCGAGCATCGGTCCCAAGACTATGCGATAGCCTATTTCTGAGCATGTAATACTCTATTCTCTGCTAAAATCAGAGACTCCTCCTCGTATTCTTTCGATAAACTAAACCGTGTTTCGAGTAGTTATCAGACAAATTGTCACCACTCAAAATCTCCAACTAGCTTGTATCTCTCACTAGACCCCGAAGGTTATGATGAACAAGCTATGTTACCCCTTCAAATCTATTACCCTTTCCCAATTGAAAGGAAGCTTAGTCATTGTTCCTTTAAGAAAGTGTTCCGAGACTGGGAGATAGGAATCACCCTTAGCCAGTCATTAGGTCTAATCTCTAGGATATAGGCACTAATTAATAGATCGTGAAGAATCGTTTATCTTAATACGGAAACCATTTGCCTATAATAGTTTAAGACGTGTTACATATACCTTTTCGGCATTTCTTAGTGGTTCTGACTTTATCAAACAAAAGTCCGAGTCTCGGATTCGTACTACAAATGTCATCTTCACTTTCTATGAGGCAACAATATATCGAGTTGAAAGTGAATCCATTTGTTTCAACGAATCTGTAAACAGAAAAATAAAATTTTCTGGTGATATTCAAGGAAGAATCCGAAATTCATTTCCTTATATCACTCCCACTATTCTAGGCGAAAATTACGCCCATTGTTACTCTATTAATCATTAATGCAAAGCTCTCTTGTTCTTCCAAAGAACTTAGCTCCCGAGTCGAGTTACTCGGTTAAGAAAGTTTCTAAGGATTCATTGGTTAGTGATCCGAAATCACTTTCCTTATCCTATACTTTCTTTACCTAATGTTTCGGTTTAGCCTCAAAACTTTAGTTAAGATGATTAACACTTATAGACATTCTTTCCCATTCTTAACTTTTCTTAAAAGGAAATAGTCTTGAACTAGCAGTTCGTTTGAGTAGACACTACTCGTGAACTGTGGGATGTCTAATGAAAGCGTAACCTAGTGGGACTAATTTTCTAATAAATTAGAAAAACATAAGATAAAAGCTCCCACTAGTTTATCGGTTCCAAATACCGTCTAACTAGCGATACTTTAATTGATGATTCTCCAATTTTTCTATTAGAAAATTTCTCGTGTAGACACTACACAATTAAAATTCACTAGAAGAATTTTATCGTCCCAACCATCTTTCAAACTAACTATGGTTGTCTCTCGTTCAACACGAGTGACAGCAGTGACATACTTATTTACGTCACTTAAGTCTTGAAGGCTCAAGAGAAAAATCTCTTCCGAAAAATTAATCGCATGTAAGATCAATAAGTACAATGTTCTAGTTACTTACCACTTTTCAACGAAGTCATTACTAGTCAATTTTACACTAGCAAGTCTAGCACCCTAGAGAGATATATAGATAGTTGTAAATAAAATAGACAAAAATAAATCCAAATCATACACTACTAATAAATTTTAGGAACTATAAACTAAGTACTTATAGTCTATCCTACCGTTCCAAGGATTTAATCTAATGCCTCAGTGCCGCCTTAGGGTAGGTCAAAGAGGTT
Organism: Gentiana straminea; assembly: GCA_036785695.1. Classification (NCBI taxonomy): domain Eukaryota; kingdom Viridiplantae; phylum Streptophyta; class Magnoliopsida; order Gentianales; family Gentianaceae; genus Gentiana; species Gentiana straminea. The sequence continues at coordinate 7,119,721 of JAVUPR010000514.1, read as the reverse complement.
TCGATTAATATTGAAGATCAAATTGAGAATCAAACATCTCATTTGTGATAGTCAATCACCTTTCCTTTTTCAGCCAAGGTACTACCAAAAATACCCTTTATGAGTGTGACCTACTGTCTAAGATTTTTAGGTAGACCCCGAGTGTGCCGCCTTAGGGTCGGTCAGTGACCCGACGAGTACCCAAAATCCTATCCTTTCGGAGATCAAGCCTTGAATTTTGATAGCGGTGAAGGCCTTCCTTAGGGATGCCGGTCCCAGGCCGGCACAAGGCGTCACCATTCTCTCACGTTGCTTGTGTCAACAATAGAGGCCGTGGGGTCGGCTGTCGCCTCTCCCGCTCCCACTCAATATTTTGAAAAAGTGGTGGGTTTACTGATCATGTTTTTGGACTTGATGTTACATTAAGGAACAATAAATCATAGGCCCAAATGTTGTCGGTTATGTGGGCTAGCCCACCCGACCTATTCGTTGGAACATATGTGACCGTCGGACGGGTCAAGACCAGGGGAGCTCCGTTGAGCCGTAGTGGCTCTTCGGATGGCTCAGCCTTGACGGACCCCCGTGCAAACGCTGATGGAAGGTCAAGTTAAATTACTAACTCGATGCCTAAATAACCACTAGCAAGTGAACTAGGTTCAATCGCAGTATAGCTAGATAGAGTCGAGGTCGATCCCACAGAGAATCAATTTGTGGATCCTACTTAAATAGTCAACTAGTTACCTCGTTGAACAAATACGGTCTATGACCAACATAAAGTACTAGGAAAGAAAAACACACTCAAATATATAAACAACATGTAAACACATAACGTAATCAACTGCCCAATTATAACCATAATTATTTGGATCTAGGTAATTTATATGACAACAAAACTCATCTACTATTAATCCGTTCATATCCCTTTATATTGGCTACGGGAGTCATCCTCTACAACTCGATGTAGCACCGGTAGGTCACTATATCACCGTGGTATTGTTACGTGACTTCGCCTTTTGGTGCCTCCATCTCATATAACTCACACGCTTACTACTCTAAGGATGCCGATATTAACCGTACACCTCGTCTGGGCAACATTCCTTTGGTTAGGCGTACTTCCTAGATGATCACTCAAACCCTCGTCCAACTAACAATTACCAAGTTATAGTCTCATGCTAGTTTACGATCTACGTGTATCAAGGTGCGCGCAATTCCCTAATATAAACCTACCTAGATAATGCTGAAAGTCCGAAGATCAATTCATAAGCCTACCTAAGAGTTTTATACCGGTATTTCCTTTTTACACGTTTTAATTAAATCAAGTGAGTGACGTAGCCATAGCCATACCTACGAGATAACAGATTCAATTAAGCTAACCTAATCATAAAGACGTGATCGATTAACGGATGAAAACAAAGTTTGCTAACTCTCGGTCGACCGAATAGGTGCTCTCGGTCGACCGAGTGACACCTCTCGGTCACCCGAGAGTCTAACTCCCAGATTTACATCCCCGAACATATTTCTCGGCGTTTCATATACAAATCGGATTATATAGCGAATTATCGGACATCATATAAACTAATCTAAATACACGTAAATTAAACACACGATTCATCCGTAGATGTTAGGTAGAGGACGTAGGGTTTGGGATCCTTATAGACAAGGTATCACCGTCGCTCTAACGTCATATCCTAGATCTACATCATCTAGATATGAATACCTACTCAAATAATCAAAGCATAATTGGGAAATTGATTACTAAAAAGAAAACAAGAAGATAAACTAGGGCTTACATGTTTGCAACCCTTGCAACCTCCACAAGCCTAAAGAATCCTTATGTGTTTATTTGTAAGTATGAAATAATGTTGATGAATGCCTCTCAAAAAATACAAAGGACTTGTGTTTATATAGAGCCCCAGCCGTCATAGACAACCGACTTAAAAATGCCGACATTCGAACCCTAACCGACTCAATTAATGTGCCGAACTTCCTTTGGACTATAGGCCCACTCGGTCGACCGAATGCATAGGCTCGGTCGACCGAGCCTTACATGCTCCCGGCTTTCTCCTCTTTTCTCGTCTTGGGCCTCCCGAACTTGTCCGTGATCCATCAAAGCTTTTCCGAAGTCCATCCATGTGCTCCCAAATGAGTTACTACAAATATAACGTGAAATACAGTCTGTAATATCAAATAATATAATAAAACCTCTTATTACATAATAATGAATCGTAACTCTCGACATATGTGAATTAAGCGTATTACGACTTATTATTACTCTAATATAGCTCCTTTAAACTAGAATCGGGGATAAAGGTCATAGAATAATGGGCACAAAATGACCGTTATCAAACGCCACACGTGGAGGGTGAAGTCGATCGAGCCGTAGCTACTGTTGACCACCCAACCGTGGTTAAACCACTTTCGAACCATGTTTGCCCGTGATTATCCAATCCTTAAACATCAAACTTTCACGTAGACACTACGGAACAAAAAACGTAATCTCGTCTAGGTAAGGTGGAATTCACCGAGAATCCAACACCTTAACCACGAGGTTTCGGGATTTTACTCCTTATGCTTTCGCAAAGTGGGATTCACCGAGAATCCATCACCCAACCTTGACGATTGAAAAAACCAGTGTTCCTCAGTTTTTACCCTAATTAGTTTCTAATTAATATCAAACAATTAATTAAAACTAATTGCGTGTTTTATACATGCCTAACTAATTCATCGAATTAATTTTTGCATGTATGCATATGGAGTGGAATTCATGATATGATGCATGTCATGACAATTTTCCGGTTCTACACATACAATCTAAACATGTATACTAGTGTGGAAAATAAACACCGAGATGGACCGTTGGCACCCCCGTATCTAATCTATTAGAAAATAAATAACCAAAACCCTAACTAGGGTTTACTTCTTTCTAACATAATCTGCAGCTGTTCAAAATATTCGACGATCGGCAAACCAAACGAACTCGGATCGCGACGAAACTTTCCAGATCTGTTCCTCACTCCTTGGGCTTCAATATGGACGGTTGGATCGGAATTTTGACTTGTCAATTTTCTCCACTGAGCCGCCCAACATGCTGCTGGATCTGACTTTTACAGCAGCGCCTCAAAGACTTCCCGAGGCCTATTGGGAATCGAGATGAATCCCGATCGATCTGAAATTTTTATCCCACGTCAAAAACGCCATAGTTTTCGATCTGACCGGTTGGATTTGCGTTTCAACTGTTCAAACTCTCCCAAAATTCGAGGAAGTCACAGGTAGGGTTTCTGTGAATCCTGCGTTTTTCTGTTACAGCAGCTTCTTTGCAGCAACGAACGGATATCAAAAAGAACTCCGATCGAGGCCAAATTTTGTGGAATTATTCAACATCTTCCAATATTGATTCTGACCGGAGGGATCGTCGTTTCAACGGCTCGATCAATGGGAAAAACGAAATAACTAAACAGCTACTAAACAGATCTATTTTCTGGAAATTAAAATTGCAATAAAAATAAATTACATAATTTCCTATACTCATATGAACGAATTTTCATCGTTTATATGAGTTTACAATAGATCTAACGGGTAAACAGTGCAAACCCCCAATCCATCTCTTCAACCATAGCAATTAATCATTATCAATGCATAAAACAATAAATAAAAATTTACCTACATGCAATTCCACTCCTTTAAATCGTTTAATTATGATTATGACTATATAAATCATGGAACCTTTCTCTGATACCACATGAAGGATGCAGGTTCTTAGATCTAAACGAGTTAGATCTACCCGCAGCGGATGGATCACGACTTATATATCACAATACATAATTAAAGGACTTAAACTACTACAAGGGGGTTAAGATCATGTTACCAATAGTAGGAAGAGAAGCCAAGATCTTCCGATGTGTTCTCCAAACGGCGGTTGGTGGACACCCTTCTTGATACACGAACCTCCTTGATATGCAACACCAAGAAAAACTTGTAGTTTTTCTTCTTCTAAATCCCAAGACAAGAAAACTAATTATTTCTCTCTTTTTGGTGGTCAAGTCGAAATTTTCAATGCCTAAGGCTTGGGAGAACTCTCTTTATATAGGAGAGTAATCTTTGTCCTCCAAGGATTAAATAATTAAGAGATAATTATTACATTAATCCTTTATTTCAAATAAAAGATAAATAAAATGATTATCCCAAACAAATTAGGATAAATCATATTATTATCTAATATTCCATGAATTATCATTTAACAAATAAAAGATAAATCACATGTCAAACAATTATCCAAGAAAACTAATTTCTCTCTAATTAAATGACATATATTGGCGCCACCATTAAGGGTCACTAAGCCCACATAAAATGTCTTTTATGTGTATTATATTATTTAGCCCAACTAAATAATATTCATGCATATCAATTAATTAGCTCAGCCAATTAATTATCACTGAGGCCCAAATAACAAGATCATTAGTCCGAATTACAGAAGCCACATCGGGGACCATAGACTTATAACCAGTAGCTCCAATAATTAATTATTCATCGAACCGAATAAGTACATTAATTATTAATTCCAGGACTACGCCACCATTACCCGAAACTGAACTCTACCGATTATAGATGTATACTTATACTCAACCCATAGAGTGAATAAGCGTCCATTGATATAATCACTACATACGGATTAACCCTCCATAGACTGTCCATTCTGAGTGGGATATCTCCGTAAACCCGACACATAATATCTTATCCTTATTTACCATTAACCCCCTGATGATCAATTAGTTCACATATCTGACTAGTGATCAATTAGTCTAATATGAACTCCCGGGATCGATCACTTTCTTAAGGCTAACAAATAAATGGACTGTCTCTCTACTTCCCGTAGGAAGGAATGGATTCCATGTCTGTGAAAATCAGAACTACTCACTCATCTGGAGATAGTGCCAATGAGAAGTGGCTTGGAACACATATCTAAGTGAACCGTAACTAACACATCAAACACTACCCCGGGACAAGCAACACCCTGTGATCACCTCGGGATTAAGGTTGATCCATATATGATCATCTAATGATTTAACAAGATTCCTCGATTACGGAATTATATCGAGAAATTCGTATTAAATCGGTCCAAATCTATATGAATGCCATCATATATAAATGCCCCACGTAGTACCCTCTACCGACAAACCGGATAAGACTATCACACCCTAAGGTGTTCGGGTGCATTATTGGTGTTTTAATCAAGAGACCCTTAACTCGATTAAATTCACCACGGACTAACATTTAAGCATATCTCCACTAACTCAATCCTCGCGTGTAATCCATACACTAAGTTAAGTGGTTACATACAGATATACTTAGGGTTTGCAGCAGTGTATTACTTTACAAGCACAAAGCAAGTAACTAAGGTGAGATACATTCGGTCATCCAATATCAAAAACAATTACACAAATTGTCTTTCGGGCACTACACCTAACAACCACCACTTGCAGAGTTGAGCTTATTCTGGTCCACTGGTTCCAAAGCTCTAAATAGGATAATCACTTGTTCAACCATGGAGAAACCATGTGGTGGGCATTTCTTCAGCAAGCCCCGAAATCTCTCATATGTCTCTTTCAAAGTCCCCCCCTTCAATCCATCAAATGTAGAAATATCCTCCTTCAGGTCTAGTATCTTGGCTGGAGGGAAATACTTCCTTAGAAAAACTTGCACTACATCCTCCCATGTATGCAACAAATCGTTAGGCAATGAATCGAACCAATCTCTAGCATCCCCTTTTAATGCAAACGGAAAAACCATCATCCGTATTGCATCCTCTGGCACCCCATTATATTTCATAGTCCCACAGATTTGCATGAAATGATCGAGGAAACTGTTAGGATCTTCTGTGGACTTTCCGTGGAACAAAGCATGCTCTCCCAACATGTTCAAGATGTTCTGCTTGATCTCCATGTTGTTTGCATTTATGGGAGGCATTCTTATGGGGTTATGCCCTACCACCTCATGTGGGGTAGTGACATAATCTCGGCAAACTCTAGGTCCTTGCCCCGGTTGTCTTACATTCCTCGGTTGTTCCCCTCGATATTGTTGCTGATAATTATCCTGGTTGGGTTGCTGCTCATGTTGCTGAATAGGTGGCTGCTGATTATTCCGATTCTACTGATTATTTTGGTTTTATGGGTTTCCCTGTTCAGCCAGCATCAAAATTACCCTTTCGACTGTAGCTTGGTCATACTGCCCGAACTACTGAGTTTTCTGTTGTTGCAACGGCGGCTGCTGAGTACGCTCAGTGTTCCCTGTTCTGTTTACCCCAAGCTGTCTACCACCAGTTCCCAACTGTCCAAACTGTCCACCTCGGTTACTCCTAATTCCCGTTCTCTGAGTGTATTGAGGGTTGATCGTTTGTTGGACTCTTAACCCATCATTCTCCAATTGTTCTATACGATCACAGATTGGGGTCAATTGTAAGGTTGTATCCCCGAGGTTGGAAGTACTGCCCGGTGCATTGTGCTCAGTCAAAGGCTCAAAATTATCCCGACCATCCAAATTATCTCTACCATTAAGCTCATCCATCTCTTTAGAGCAGTCTGACAGAGACGTATCGATTAATCCCTCTTCTTCATACAGAGGGTTCGGAGTCCCGATAACGATCTCCTTCTTCTTTGACTGTTGCGGTGGCGTGCAAAGGCTTCAATCTCTTCAATCGGCTCGATAAGAGGTTGTTTTGAACTTCTCGTGGTCATGCACTGTCAAAAATAGAAAAAAAACACAAATAAAAACGACCTAAGCCCAGGCTTTCTGTCAACTTACAAGATATTCACCATGTACTCCCCGGCAACGGCGCCAAAATTCTTGATAGAAAAATACTTAACCGCTAACTTTAACCGACAGAGTATCGGGTTAGGGCAGTATAGTGGGTACCGGGTTGAATCCACAGGGAGTAACAGTGAAATACCAAAGTCGACGTAGAACTTGGTTCAGGTCAATAGATAGTGGAAAGATTAACAACTAATGCAAAAATAACGATTACACTAATGCTTTTACTTATATGCTTAAAAACCATAGCCGAACTACGATCCATCGGGTTACTTTTACCCCACAGGAAAGACTTGACAAGGAGCGTGTCTTAACCGACCTACTTATCCAATTTAGTTTATATGACATCCACGGGTGCCAACTCTTAATTCTGGTGTTAAGGTCTGAACAACTCTCGCTTAACACCCTATGCAAGGCTAATTAACCCTCTCTTTAGAAAGCCAACTAACCTAACATGGTTTACCAAAATCTAGAGCCGCTTGGAAAACCGATGAAAACCTCACATAGGGCACAGTCCTAACAACTAGCTAGGTTGTCAATCTAACAACTAGGCAGTGTCTACGCAATTATCCTAAAACCCCTTATCCCACATCTCACCGCAAAATACATCTATAAGTTCGATGTGTGTGTGGCAGTGAACTAGGTTGTCAATCTAATTTGAAGCTATAATCTTTATAATAACAAGTTTTAGAACGTGGATTAATCATACAAACGTTTAATTAAGCGCTACACTACTCCCGTCTAATCCCCCTTGGGGCGTTTCACGCGCTTTCACATGATTCGACCATACAATGGATTAGCTACTCATGATGGAATTGAAAAAACGAAATAATAATGAAAGCAATAATCAAAGACATAATAATCAAATAATTGAAAGACAAAGAAATAATTACCATAAAAGATGAAACCTTGAATTGTATGAAAATCTCATTCAAAAGATGAAATCTTGGATCACGAATCGAAAATCTAAGCTATGAAAGTTGTATAGAGTTGCTAGGAATTAAATCTATGATCTAAGGATTGAAACAAAGTTTAAACTACTGGAAATCGCCCTAAAATCGCCCCTAAGAAACCCTAAAACGTCTAAGTACTGAATAGATCCATATGGGACCGAAAAAAAGGGGTTTTTATAGGTTTTTTCCGCATCCCGACCATGAATGAGCGTTTGTGGCAAGGCAAACGCTCGTTTGCCTGAAAGGCCAACTCTCAGTACTCAGCATTGCTCCGTAAACGCTCGTTTGCACCAAGCTTTAGTATTTTCATCATAACTTCACTTCTAGGCCTCCAAATGAGATGATTCAAAATGAATTGGAAATATGATTCAATCCTTCAACTTTCATCAAGACAACTCTTCAAAGTGTTTCCAAGTGTGACCAAAATTCTTTTTTTCTCCCTTGGCCCAAAATCTTGTTCTTTCTCGAGACTCTCTTCCTTATTCTCGAAACGTAATATACATTAGTCTCACGAGTGTTTAGAAATATTCATATAAGTGAATATCGTTCATATACTACCCATAATAGCCCAAAATAATCATGAATAACTCGTAAAAGGAGGTAATCTCATATAAGAAATACACTACAATTTGACTCCCATCAACGCCTAATTTTCTGAATGATAACCAACCGATGGTACACAGACAGTCTATATATAGGCAAGACTAGGGACCTAAAGCATTATGGAATATTCCGGAATGAAAACCCTAACCATCATATGATTTCCCATAATACCCTTAGTTAAATAACAAACCAATAATATATTTACCAACATAATATTTAAATAACTTAAGGGCCATATATAATTATCTTTTAACTCAATGATAATTCTTACACATTTATGCCTAATGTTGATGTTAACAAGGAAATTTTTAAATTTATCCGGCCATAATTCTACCATGGTCCGACCAGAAAATTGTTGTATTAACAAAAAGATTGACTATTGGGATGTTTCAAATAATATTTTGTGCAAATGAAATTGTGATCATATATTTTTGATTCCGTATATCAATTTCCAACATGTAGTAACATATACGTTTTTATCCTTCTCAACCACTATCTTTTTTTCTTGTCATTTTTTCTCATTTTAAATTAAAAATAGTCCTCCACAACCTTTAACCTTTTCTACTATGCAATCAAAATGTTTTATTGATTGAAACGAGTATCTTTAATTACTAAAAGGGGTTCGGATAATTTTGAGGAAAAAAAGCAAAAGAGAAAAATATAGTTTTCAAATAAAAAAATTTGGTTTATTCAGTTTAAATGGAATCTACGAATCAAATATTTACGATACACGCGGATACTTCTATCGGATAGCATGTCCCGTATCTGATACGTTCTCAACATACACACTTAAAACACTTGCAGTAGATACAATAAATCCTTTAAAAACTGTATTTTAAAGATTTCAATATTTAGATTTAGAAAAAGTAGCACTGCAGTAGATACTTTATATTTTACTCTAAACTATATATTCTGTAAAATTTTCTTTACATCTACCGCATTTATCCATATTCTGTAAATTTTCTTTCATATCTAAGAGCACTCGCATCAGATACTCTTAACGTATACTATATTATACAGTTTTAAAAATACGTTTTTCTAGTTTACAGAATCATTATTTAAGATGAAATGCATCATACTCTTTATTTTACACAATGCGGAAGAAATAAAGGAAAATTTACAGAATCTGGATGAATGCGGTAGATGTAAAGGAAATTTTACAGAATCTATAGTTTACAGTAAAAAAATAGAGTATCTTCTGCAGTATTATTTTTCCTGTTGAAATCTCTACAATAGAGTTTTTAAATGATTTAAAATATCTACTGCAATTGCTCTAACTCATTATGTAAAATAGAGAATATGATATATTTCATCTTAGATAGAGATTTTTCTGTAAACTAAAAAAATACGTATTTAAAACAATAAAATAAAGTATTATTTTAGAGAATCTGATGCATATGCTGTTAAAGGCGATTTTAAAATTTTAAAAACTGAATATGAGATTCGAATATGCATATCCACATCTTGGATATGTCATCAAATACCAGATTGAAAATTGGGTATCAATAATTAATAAAACCACTAAAAACTTATATATTTTAATATTTAATATTTGATCCATATAGTTTTTTATTTACATTTTTGTCTTCATATTTTCAATATTTACCAAAATTTTCCCTGTACATATACTCTATATTTTTAAAATATCTCGTAATTGTGTATCTCATGTCCATTTTTTTTGAGTTAACGTATCCATATCTGTTATAATATTCGAAATTTTAAGAAGCTCAGATATGTACTTCAAAATGTTACAATCATTTATCCTTTTTAACAAATGATCCAAGTATATAATACCGTTGTTGTGACCAATGAAAAGGTTTTTGGTAGGAAAAACGAATATACCTTTCAAAAAAAATTTTATTTATGTAATGGACAACTTTTTTTTAGACACAAAAAACAGACAACTACAAAATTAATGTGGGAACATGTACTTAGCAATCAACGAAGAACGTTAAATAATCAAAGAAAAACGCAACTGATAAATCTCTCCTATGGAGAGTAAGTGAGTAACCCATGTGGCCGATTCTGGATCACACAGTTTCAATCTGCAATGAACATGTGTGTCCAGAATCGGCCACATGGGTTACTCCCTATGGGGAGTCTTCGTGGTATAATTTCCCGAGATGAATATGAGGATGTCACTACAAAATAGTTACGTTAAGTTCACTCAACACTTTATTTGTTTGTTTTAGTTTTTGTTTTGAAAAACGATCATTCATAAATGAATATATAATATATGACATATTAATTAAATAATAAGACATCACACATGTTATGTTATTTTATTGTGATAACTTTATCCTTGTTGATATAAGAAAATATAGTAGCTCTTTATTAACACCAATTGGTTTTAGTACAACGTACAATGGTACGCACAGTGGCGAATCTAGGAAAAAAATTTCATTGGGGTCACCCATCATAAAATTGTAGTAACCCTAAAGTTTTTTCGGGTTGGGCGGGTAATTAGGTCAAAATTTTCGGGTCAAAACCGGTTTGACATGTAATTAGGTCAAAAAATTGATTTTTTAACCAAAAGACGTCGTTTTAGAATTTTTTTTATAAAGTTGAGTGGGGTCACGTGGATCTGCCACCGGGACAAGCATTTGATCATAATATGGTATCGGATCAAGAGATCATGAGTTCAAGTCCCGTTTCCAGCACAATTAAAAACAAAAAACAAAAATAACCAAGTGTACAAAAAACAAAAATAACCAAGTGTTGGTAGGGGCGTGATATAAGGAAATATAGTAGCACATTTACTAACACCAATTGGTTTTAGTACAACGGTAAACGCTTGATCCTAATACTTGTTTTTTTTTATGAACTCCAAATAATTTGCTGCCTGACTAAAGGTAAGGAGACGTGAACAAATGCGGGTAGTAAGCTACGGCAATCCTCTATTATGCGAGTAACAGTCGATAGGTCCTTTGAATAGTCCAGCATTCTTTGATGAAGTAAGGAGTCTCCCTCGGACACCACTTTAGAAATCCCCATGTAAGCGCAAAAACGATAGCAGATATAGCAAGCCCTTCTCTCACCACGACATCTGTCAAAGCTCAAATCAACACACCAATACAAGAGGATTGCATTTTGTCACATGGTGAATTAGGAAGTTAGTTACAACCGCCACAAGTTAGTTACAACAAGTTGAGACTCCTACAGCCTATATAAAGTGCAATTAGAGTAGTAACTAATCACTGAGTTATGTAGAACATTGATTTTGAGCTGTTATTGATCAAATAGTCACATTTCAATTTTCCCGCCTTTTCTGTTTTTGAATTCATGAAGAAGATCTTCATCTTCTTCATTCTATCTTTCTGGAAATCGAATTAGTTCTTGTTTGATTCTTGTTTCAATTCTGAATTTTAATATGGTATCAGAGCTAAAAGCTATCCGCTAATCGTTCTTAGTTCAATTCCTGAGAAATTGCATCTGAATTTCTGTTATCAATTTTTTGAAGATTCATCAATGGCTGAAACTTCTAATTCCAGTCTTGATAATCCGAGTTTGGTAATTGTTCATCCTCTCTTGAAAGGAGGTGATAATTACTATCTTTGGAAAAGGTCAATGACCAAAGTTTTGTCATCTCGTGGTAGATTGAATCTTGTTGATGGTTCATCAACAATGCCAGAAGATGATGATGCAGGTTATGCTGCTTGGATGCAAGTCAATGATCTTGTTCACTCATGGCTCATCAATTCCATGGTTCCAAATGTTGCTGAAAGTGTTATGTACTTTAACACAGCAAGGGAGATCTGGACTGATCTTCAAGAGAGATTTGGTTGAGGTAATGCTTATAGAATCTCAAATTGAAGAAGAAATAGAAAAGACTAAGCAAGGAACATTATCTGTTATTGATTATTACACAAAGCTCAAATCTCTTTGGGATCAGTACTTAATCTTGAAGCCAATTCCGCCTTGTGTATGTCCTGCACTGCAAATAATCATGGAATACTATGATAATGCATACACCACCAGATTTGTCAAAGGTTTGAATGGTAATTTTAGTGTAGTTAAGTCTCAAGTGTTGATGACCATTCCTTTTGGCAAGTGTTAAAACCGCTTTTGTAATGGCACTCAATCATGAACAACAGTTGGACTACAATTCTGTGTCTGTTGATTATGTGGTTCTTGCTACACAGTCTGATTTTAAGCCTTAGTTTCCTGGTAGTTCTAATGTTGTTATGCAATCTAAGTTTTAAAGCCAAGGAAGGGGGCAAGGCAGAGGTTATGGTGCACAAGGAAGAGGACAGGGCAATTACAAGAAGCCTCAGTGTTCATACTATGGAAAAGAGGGTCATAGAGTGGATAAATGTTACAGAAAGTATGGATTCCCCCAAAGTTTTGGCAGTGGCAGAGGTGCGGAAATTTTATGGCCAACAATGTCAATCTTGAAGAGCATGATACTGAAGTCTTTGGCCCAGAAGCATCCAATACAAACACTGCTGGTGGAATCTCACATTCTCAATATGAACATTTGTTGTCTCTCATTCAGAGTTTGCAACCCAAAATCAGCCAATGCAATTCTGTGATTTCAGCTGCAAACAATGTCTCACAAGGGTCAGGTATTGCTGACAGTGGCCTCCAATGGATCATGGATTCAGGAGCCACTAATCACATAACCTTCTCTATACAAAACATGTTTGATATAAGTCCTATACATAATTTATCTGTAAGATTGCCTAATGGACATCTATTGCAGTCGCTAATATAGGAAAAGTCAGAATAAATATACACATAGTACTGCAAAATGTATTATGTATACCTAATTTCAAGTATAACCTACTATCTGTCAAGAAATTAGTATGTGACAGTGATTTGTTGGTCAATTTTTCTTCTAACATTTGTCTTGTGCAGGACCAACTAACTTTGAAGAGGATTTGTACAGCTTGAATTAAAAAGGGGTTATACATTCTAGTGGTTGATCCTCATATCAATTCACAACAAGATCATGTTTCTGTGTCTAATAATGTTTGTCAGAATTGTAATAAGTCTGATTCTTTGTTATGGCATGCTAGGCTAGGCCATCCTTCTGTAGAAAGGATGAAGTGTTTCAATGCTATTGACAGTAGTATTAAAGTACCTATTCATCCTTGTACTGTCTGTCCTTTGGCAAAGCAGAAAAAGCCAAAATTTCCAATAAGTACTTCTGTTTCACAGTCATGTTTTGTTTTGATACATTTTGACATTTGGGGACCAAATAGAGTTCCTACTATTGATGGTGAATATTATTTCTTGTCTATTGTGGATGATCATAGCAGATTTACTTGGATTTTTCTGATGCATGCTAAATCTGAAGCTAATCAAAAGTTGCAACAATTTTGTAACATGGTACAAACACAGTTTGATAAATGCATAAAAGTGATTTGGTCAGATCATGGTGGTGAGTTTAACATGAAGTTATTTTATAGAACCAAAGGTATATTACATCAGAAAGCATGTGTCAAACTCCACAACAAAATGGTTTAATAGAAAGAAAGCATCAACACCTTTTGAATGTAGCTAGGGCTCTAAGGATACAATCCAATGTGCCTATACCTTACTGGGGATTATGTGTTTTACATGCCACTTATCTGATAAACATCACTCCCACACCACTTCTTGGTAACATAACACCTTATCATGTGTTATACAACAAAAACCCTACTTATGACAATTTAAGAATTTTTGGATGTCTTTGTTTTGTTTCTACATGTTCACAGGGAAGAGGTAAATTTGATGACAGGAGCAGCAAATTTGTTTTCCTAGGTTTTGAGGATCATATGAAGGGATATAAAGTTTTGAATATTGAAACAAGGAATATCTCTGTGTCAAGAGATGTTGTGTTTCATGAAAATACATATCCTTTTGTTGACAACATGAAAACACAGGATCATAATGATCTCTGTCTACCTTTACTTATTTCCGATGTTGACAATTCTTTGACCTACACACCTCATGATTCTGCTCATGATGATAATACAAAAACTGAAAGTTCGATACATCATCTAATCAGCATCCAAATGATGTTGGAACATCAGTTCAAAACACTAGAAGATCCAACAGGATCAAAACTACTCCCACATACCTCAATGATTATGTGTACACTAATCCTGCTCACAGAACATCACCACATTCATTAGATCATGTTATATCATATGCTAACATATCTCCTACTTATCAGGGACAAATTAGCAACATCAACAAGGAAACTGAACTTGAAACATACAAAATAGCTGCTCAAAATCCTAATTGGCAAGAAGCAATGGCAAAGGAACTCCAAGCCCTGAATCAAACTCACACCTGGTCTTTAGTTCCTTTACCAAAAGGCATCAAACCCATAGGGTGCAAATGGGTATATATGATTAAAAGAAATTCTGATGGAAGTATTGAAAGGTAAAAGCAAGACTTGTGGCCAAGGGCTTTACACAAACAGAGGGCATTGATTTTCTAGAGACTTTTTCACCAGTTGCCAAACAAACTACCATCATATTGTTTTTAGCTTTGGCAGCACTCAAAGGTTGGAATTTACATCAAATGGATGTAAATAATGCATTTTTGCATGGTGACTTAGATGAGGATGTTTACATGAAGCCTCCAGAGGGTATGAATACAAATGGCATAGTCTGCAAGTTGAATAGGTCACTATATGGCCTTAGCAAGCAAGTAGACAATGGAATGCAAAGTTGACACAAAAACTTATTGAAAATGGATACAAACAGTCTCAAAATGATTATAGTCTCTTTACCAAAGGCAAGGGTTCAGATTTCATTGCACTTTTGGTGTATATGGATGATATCATAGTTGGCAGCTTAAATTTGTAGGCCATACAACAATTAAAAGATTTGCTCCACAATGCATTCACCATTAAGGATTTGGGAGAACTTAAGTACTTCCTAGGGATTGAAGTGGCCAGGTCCAAATCTGGAATTGTAATCAATCAAAGGAAGTACTGCCTGGATTTATTAAGGCAATTTTGATTCCTAGAGTGCAAACCTGCTTCAACACCTATGGATCCAACACAGAATCTAACAGAAGTACAGGCTCATTTATTACCATCAAACTCTGAATAAAGAATTCTAGTAGGTAAACTGCTTTACCTTGGGAACACTAGGCCTGATATAGCTTTTGCAACACAACAGCTCAGTCAGTTTTGGACAAGCCAAATGAAGCTCACATGAAAGCAGCACATAGGCTTTGAAGATTCCTCAAATCAGCACACAGACTTTTAAGATTCCTCAAATCAGCACCTGGTAAAGGTCTTTTCTTCCCAATGAAGGACATTTCACACTCAAAGATTTTAGTGATTCTGATTGGGCATCATGTACCAAAACCAGAAGATCAGTCACAGGCATGTTGGTCTATCTAGGGGCCACACTAATATCTTGGAAATTCTAAAAAGCAACCTATTGTATCAAGAAGTTCCAGTGAAGCTGAGTATAGGGCAATGGCACTTACTGCTTGTGAGATACAATGGCTCCTATATCTAGCCAAAGATTTCCAAATCAACTACACAAATATTCCCGTTCCTTTATACTGTGATAGTTCTAGTGCTTTACATATATTGGAAAACCCCGTTTTCCATGAAAGAACAAAGCACATAGATATTGATTGTCACTTTGTAAGAGAAAAGTACCAAGCCAAGGTCCTAAAACCCTACCAATTCGCACAAATCATCAACCAACTGATATACTAACTAAATCTGTCAACAAACAGATCCTAGCTTACAACACTCCTACAGGCATTCCCTTTCAAAGATCTATATGCAGCATGAAACCAACACAAGAGGATTGCATTTTGCAAGCTGTTCTTGGTGTATCACTATTCCAGCTTGAGGGGGGGTGTTAAAGCTCAAATCAACACACCAACACAAGAGGATTGCATTTTGTCACATGGTGAATTAGGAAGTTAGTTACAACCGCCACAAGTTAGTTACAGCAAGTTGAGACCCCTACAGCCTATATAAAGTGCAATTAGAGTAGTAACTAATCACTGAGTTATGTAGAACATTGATTTCGAGCTGTTATTGATCAAATATTCACATTTCAGTTTTCCCGCCTTTTCTGTTTTTGAATTCGAAGATCTTCATCTTCTTCATTCTATCTTTCTGGAAATCGAATTAGTTCTTGTTTGATTCTTATTATGAATTTTAATAACATCGAACCGGACCTCTAGACGCCTAGAAAATCTTTTAATAATCTTGCCTTCGCTATCTGGTAGGACTCCGCTAACTGCAACAGAATCCTCACCAAAAGTAGCATCCACACTAAGCTTAAGAATGCCCGGGGTATGTGCAATCCACATCACATTACATGTCATCCCGGCGATGCATGGATACTATGTACGTACTGCGACATTCAAGAATTCTCCAGCTTCTGCATGTGCTTGAGGATGCATGTATTTCTTTTAACTTTCCTAAAAATCCATTCATACGAGATTTCCAGATGTTCCATATAACGCACAGTACTCGTGGAATCTCCAAATCACTATCAAGGCATAGAGTTGCTTCAAAAAATTCAACAAATGAATGTACCATCAATCGAAGTAACTGATCTCCTAGGTGATACTTCCTCCAAATGGCTCGAGGAATTACAGATTCTATAAGACAGTGCCAAGTCGTTTCCTCGTACATGCAACAAACATTGTATAAACCATCTAGCTACTTGACCTCGTGTGCAAATCCAAAGCATTGGGGAGGGCATTGGCTTAAATCTTCCATAAATTACCATTGTACCATAAATTTTCTTCAACTTTTCACTTCCATATGACGTTAAAAGAAACTTTGTTTCACAGTGTTTATTTTAGGATTTAGTCGAACGGTTCACATGTCAAAAATACTCGCATTTTATGTATTATTTGAACTTTTGAATTTAATGCATATTCTTTTGGAAAAATAAGGGTATAAATTAATCGTTACGGGAACTTTGGAACGGTTTGTCGTGGAATGTATCTTTTTGTGTTTATTTATTTGTGGTGATTTCATTTTCTTGTTAATTGTCGTAACTAATTGTTTTATACAATATTGATCCATGATGTTAAAAGAAAAAGGACAGTTAAAAAATAAATTTGTGTTTTAAGAATTTATTATTTTATTACAAGAAGAGAAAAGAACATAAGCATAAGATTAACGGAGATAATCTTAACAGACACAAACCTATATTTCTACGTAAAATTCATTCTTTTATATTGAACGATTGCTTTTGATATGGGCCGAAAAGAGTCTCCTTTTGGTTTGTTTTTGATCCTAAAGAATACGACCCCTCCCCCGGGACAAACTGCTTTATTATCGGAGGAAAAAATATTGTCTACAATATTTAACTTAGGACAAGACTAGGCATTCTTGTTAAACTTTTGCACACCATGAATTGTCTTAGTCTCTGGTTAAAAATATGCGGGATCCTATTAATTTCTATGATTTTCATACCCTGGATTCACCGGTTTGCTCTTAAGAGACTGCTGAGATATGTCAGTGAGACTCTTGATTATTCACTGCACTTAAGCCTTCTTTTTATCTCAAAGTTACAGGTTTCATAGATGTTGATTAGGCAGTGGATACCTTTGATAGGAAGTCTGTGGGAGGATATTGTGTGTTCCTTGGAGAATCCATAGTTTCTTGGAGTTCAAGAAAGCAAACAGTGGTATCAAGATCAAGCACATAGTCTGAATATAGCTCTGGCTGATCTCTCAGCAGAAGTTCAGTGGATTAGACAGCTGATGAATGAACTGGGGTTACAAGTATCAGGCACTCCCACAATTTGGTATGACAATACTGGAGCAAACTCCTTGGCTTATAATCCAGTTTATCATGCCCGGACCAAACACATTGAAGTAGACATCCATTTTGTAAGGAATCAGGTCCTCTCCAAAAAGTTGCAAGTCCTATATGTACCATCTGCAGACCAAATAGCAAACACCTTTACAAAGGCACTGTCTCATTCTGCTTTTGCAGCATTCAGAAGCAAACTCAATGTCAAGAATTCACCATTTCGTTTGAGGGGGGTAGACCTAGCCAAATGGACGAACCGGACCGGACCGGAACTGGAACCGGCGGTTTCAAACAGTACCGGTTTGGGCCGGTTTGACGAACCGCCGGTTTGAAAAACCGACGGTTTACTGTTCAAAACCGGCGGTTGCCGGCTTGTGCCCGTTCCACGGTTTACCCGGTTCAGATCACGGTTCCGGCCACGGTTTTAAAATTTCATAATTTTTTTTTTCTTTTCATTTTTATATAATACTTATTATTTTCACTAAAATAACAAATTATTATTTTTTTCACTATAATTACTAAAGAGAATGTAATATATATATTTTTTAAATAGATTTTTATTTGGTTTTAAAAATAATATTAATATTGTGTTATTTTATTTAGTTGTAAATAATGTTATTTTAAAAAATTGTGTTATTTTTTCAACGCTTGTACCGGTAATTCGGTTGCCTACATATTTTTTATATGTAATCGTGTCGGAGGCACAACACATATAAAAAAATCAAAGCGAACGTAGTTCTTATTGTTTATTTTTTAGTCTTTTATAGTTTGTTGTAAAGGTTTATATAGTAATTTTTATTATTGTTTTTTGTAAAGTCTTTTATAGTTTTTCTTATAATTTTTTTGAGTCGGTTTTAAGTATAGGTGTGATATATTGTGTTGATTATAAATGTTGATTATACGTTGATTATAAATGTTGTTTTATTAAATATTAGGTGAGATATATTGTGTAGTTCCTATTGTTTATGTAAATTGTGTTATTTTTTCAACGCTTGTACTAGTAATTCGGTTGCCTACGTATTTTTTATATGTAATCGTGTCGGAGGCACAACACATATAAAAAAATCAAAGCGAACGTAAAGTAAATTTGATTATAAATGTTGTTTTAGTAAAGTCAATTTGATTATAAAATTTAAATTTTTTTTTTACACTTGCAAAAAAATTAGTTGAATATAATACAAAACCAAATTTACTTATAACTAAAACCGAATTGAAGTAACGATTAAATCAAAACAACTTCAAAAATTCGGTATCGTAAAGTAAATTTAATTGTTGTTTTTAACAACTAAACAAACTTGATAATCAAATAAATGAGTAGAAGATGTAAGAAATGAGTAGAAGATTGAGAGAGATTGGTGTAGGAATGAGGTAGTATATATAGGAATTTTTTTGGTGTGTTTGGGAGAAAAAAAAAAAATAAATAAAAATAAAATAGCCGTTGGGCCGGTTCCGGTTCCGGTCCGGTTTCGGTTCCAACAATCACAAACCGGCACAAAACAAACCGTCGGTTCCGGTTCCAACCGGCGGTTTCGGTTTTGGTTGGCCAGGTCTAGAGGGGGGCTGTTGAGAAATAGATAAGAGTACAAATGTCTCTCTGCTATTTGTACACATGTGTAACACTTGGTGGCCTAGCTATTGGACATGTGTCCTAGTTTGTTAGTTTGTTATCCTCTCTGTAATGTATAAGACTAGCCTGCATTTGCAGTAGAATATAATCTAATGAATTAGATCTGCATTATGGATATTTCTTCTCTTTAGTTTTCTTTACTATAAACCATCTACTTGACCTCGTGTGCGCAAATCCAAAGCATTGGGCAGGGCATTGATTTAAATCTTCCATAGAAAGTGAGTTATGAGGCGCTCAACTTTTAACTTCCATATGACGTTAAAAGAGACTTCGTTTCACAGTGTTTATTTTAGGATTTAGTCGAATGGTTCACATGTAAAAAATACTCGCATTTTTATGTATTATTTGAACTTTTGAATTTAATGCATATTCTTTTGGAAAAATTAAGGGTATAAATTAATCGCTAAGGGAATTTTGGAAGGGTTCGTCGTGGAATGTATCTTTTTGTGTTTATTTATTGATTTGTGGTGATTTCGTTTTCTTATTAATTGTCGTAACTAATTGTTTAATACAATATTGATCCATGATGTTAAATGAAAAAGCACAGTGAAAAAATAAATTTGTGTTTAAGAATATATTATTTTATTACAAGAAGAGAAAAGAACATATAAGCATAAGATAACGGAGATAAATTTTTTTTTTTTTTTGAACTAACGGAGATAAACTTTAACAGACACAAACCTATATTTTACGTAAAATTCAATCTTTTATATTGAACGATCGATTGCTTTTGATATGGGCCGAAAAGAGTCTCTTTTCGGTTTTTTTTTTTTTTTTTTTTGTTTTTGAAAACCCTCTTTTCGATTTTTAATTCGTTCACATTCAATTTCGACCCCTCCCCTGTGACAAACTCTCTCTTTAGGCTATCGCGAAAAACAAAAGAAAAATTATTGTCACTTTGCTATTTGATTTTGTGATTTAAGACATTTGGATTAATTCAGATCGATGGAGAAACATTCTTGTTAAACTTTTGGTTGCACACCATTTTGAGATAAAGGATGGGTATTAAGCGGTTTTGGTGAATTTAACACGGGTTTCTTCCTCAAAAAAAAAAAAAAAAAAAAAAAAACACGGGTCTCTGGTTAAAAAAAATAAATAAGGAAGAAAGATTTTCATACCCGGGATGGTTTAATTTCCTATGCTTTATTTCTTTAATCTTTGTTGTAGAGTTTTGTTCATAAACTATTAGTTTAATTTTTCCTTTTCTTTTCAAGAGAATGATGGAAGGTTTATGTGAGAACGATATAAAAAAGGATGGTAATATGAGAATATTAGTTCGATCAGAAATTTTTATTACTGAAACAAAATTACCTCATCTAAAGGGCTATAAACACATGCATACGTTGGGACTTAACTCGTGACCAAGAAACAGATTGAAGTAAGCCATTGAAGTAAACCTCATTGGCAACTTCGTGAAAAATTTTACAATACAACCGTTGTATGCAAGATGTACCAAGTGGTATACATTACAACCATTCATTTCTAACATCTCACACATAATAAAAGTGTATTATGTGAAAGAGAGTAAAAATAAAATGCTCTAAATTAAATATATATGTCACTTGGTACAACCTTTCTACAATCGTTGCATCATAAAATTTCTCCAAGTTCGATTAGTTTTAATTTTCCATTACCATTAAAGAAACATTTTCTTTGTAACAAGAAATTTGAGAAAAAAAAAGATATAATAGTATTTTCTTTTGAGGGTGATATGATAATTTTTTAAAATACATATGTTCACTAATAGCTAGGTTAGTGGACCTTTTTTAGGACTGAAAAATGTAGACATATTAGTTCATTTTTTGTTTGAGATACTTCTATACCAATTAAAGGATTTCAGACATAAACAAGGTTGGAAGAATAAACTTCAAATATTTGGATATTTATTGATAACAAGGATATTATAGGAAGACATTACATAAGGAAATCATACAAATCCTCACTCTTAAACTGAGCGTGAACAACACACATTCCAATTGATATCCGTATTTGTTGTATCGTAACTCGTCTCAATTTTCTGTATCTATGGGATTACTTAATTGGCGAAGAAATCGGTACAATCTTCACCAAATTTACCATTAACGTCCAAAGGGCAGTAACAAAATTCATCGGGAGAGCATATTTGATCGTTATTGTTGCAAAAAATTGTCCTACAACGTCTGTCTTCACCCATGAGGTCCCTTTTGACCGATGTCAGTCCCAAACGTGCTCCATTGACTTCACCATCATCAACTACAAAAACCAAATTAAATATCAATTATTAGAACAGTAGAACGAATAAAGAAGATTAAACCCTAATCTAAAGAGCCTCACTGTCCCGTCTCTAGAATTTTATTGAGGAGTAAAATCAACTCAGTGTGAAAGACTGCTTGTACACTTTTTTTTTTTCCTTTTTGTAAGCAACGGGGTCGCTCTTTCCGATATCAAACCTACAGATTCTAGCTCAAAGAAAATAAGGCATGCATAAGTGACAAAGGAAGAAAGAAAATAAGGCAATTAATTAAGTACTAACTTGAAGCCAAGAGCAAAAAAAGAATGAGGTAGGCTAGCTTTGCCATTCTCTTTGATTTGCCCTTATGAGTTATGCTATTTGTGTGTAATTAGCATCAAGGTATTGCAACTGATATTTGTGTGGTTAATTGTATCTCAATTTATAGTTCCAAAAGAGATATCTTTGGTCTTTTGCCGTCCTAATTGTTGGAAAAAATTGAAACTTAAGAATTTGACATACTAGAAGAAACTCCAAAGCACGTTAAGACGTTGTCTTTTAAGAGATGTTTCGTCTCACACGATTAATTATCACTAAGAGATCAAACGAAAATCTCTCTCATAATAAAATGGAGGTGTTTGATTCAAACAATGACTTGCTTGAATCAAACCCGACGACACTCAAGTTTTTGGTCTGATGATGCTTTCAAACTTAAGACTGAAATTGTTTTGCATGCTTGTGCCTTTTATAGGTTGAAGATACCCATTAACAAACTGAGGTATTCTTCCACGAAAAGGCAAAAAACATATCAGTTCGGCCAAGAACCACAACTCTTGGATTCATGAGGTGCATCTCTTCGCGGGTTCATGAATCTGAACAGATGTTTTCGTTCATGAACTGATGCATGAAGCTGTTTAGGTCGATCCCCGTTTCGTTGCGATAAAATTAATTCGTACGGCAACTCGCATGCAAACGATAATCAAAATATTTATTTATAAAAAAATATCTAACATTAACATCCCAATCAATCATAACGAAAATCCTTGATGCAAAAGGTGATATTCCTCGCCCTCCATCCCGACCCGACAAAATGATTACTATATATATATATATATATATATATATATATATATATATATATATATATATATATATATATATATATATATATATATATATATATAAATATATAATGAAGGGTTGATCTCATTGCAAGTTTATGATAACATGAGCCACTGAAAGTGTCGTTACGTACATGTTCTACAAGAGAATCTAGTAAAGATATTAGATTATGGATTAAATTATGTTTTACACAACAGTACATAGAGATATATCCCAAGGAGTCAATAACAGACTTTGATCCAAGGGATATTACACAGTCACATGTTTTAATCTAGACCATACATGTGTCAAACTCAGAAACATACACATGGCTAATTATCAATTATCCTAACAGCCCCCCTCAAACTTGATGGTGTTGGAACAACATTAAGTTTGCTCCTAAACAACTGAAGTGCTGCTGTAGATAGAGGCTTGGTGAGTGCATATGCTATCTGATCTGCACTTGGGATGAACTGAACTCTAAGCTGCTTGGCAAGGACTTGATTTCGAACATAATGAATGTCAATCTCTATGTGCTTGGTCCTTGCATGATACACAGGATTCAAGGCCAATGAAGCGGCACTGGTGTTGTCACACCAGGCAACAGGAGTTTTAACCAATGACAGACCAATCTCCTTTAGAAGATGCTGGATCCACTGCATTTCAGCTGCAAAATTTGCAAGAGACCTGTATTCTGACTCACAACTGGACCTAGAAACAACATTCTGTTTCTTGCTACTCCAAGAAACAAGTGACTCTCCCAGAAAAACAAAATATCCTGCAATGGATTTTCTATCATAGGAACTCACTGCCCAATCTGCATCAGAAAACCCTACAAGATCCAAGGCAGTTCCAGGTTTGAAGTGTAGAGCATATTGCAAGGTTCCTTTCACATACCTCAGCGGTCTTTTCAAAAAATGCCAGTGAGTGTCTGATGGAGCCTGCATAAACTGACTAAGATAACTGACTGCAAAAGTTATATGGCCTTGTAAAGGTCAGGTATTGTAAGCCTCTTATTGCACTTCTATAAAGATGAGGATCTTCCATAGCTGTCCCATCAGTGGGTGTCAGCTGTTTGCCTGTAACCATAGGTGTTGAACACTCTTTCATGTTGGAAAAGTGTAACCTTTGGATCAGCTGCTGAGCATAGTAGGTTTGGGACAGAAAGATGCCAGTTTGATCCCTGGAGACCTCCATACCAAGAAAATGTGAAACTGGGCCAAGATCTTTTAAGGCAAATTTGGAATGAAGCTACTATATAAACTTTTTAATTGATGTGCTGGAACTCCCTGTCACAAGAATATCATCAACATAAACAATTACCAAGAGTATAAAATCTGCAGTTTTAAAAATAAACAGAGAGGTGTCTGCCCCTGCGTGCTTGAATCCCCACTGCTGCATTTGACCTCTTAGAACATCAAATCAAGCCCTAGGTGCCTGCTCAAGGCCATACAGTGCCTTGTTCAATTTGCACACAAAATTTGGGTATCTATGGTCTACAAAACCTTCAGGTTGGGGCATGTAGACTGTCTCTTTCAAGGGGCCATTTAAGAAGGCATTATTGATGTCCACCAGGTTTATAGGCCACTTGAAGTATACAGCAAGTGCAAAGACAACTCTAATTGTAGATGCCTTAGCTACTGGACTAAAAGTCTCAGTAAAGTCAACTCCATATTTCCGAAGGAACCCCTTGGCCACAAGTCTAGTGAGTGCATATGCTATCTGATCTGCACTTGGGATGTACTAAACTCTAAGATGCTTGGCAAGGACCTGATTTTGAACATAATGAATGTCAATCTCTATGTGCTTGGACCTTGCATGATACACAGGATTCAAGGCCAATGAAGCAGTACTGGTGTTGTCACACCAGGCAACAAGATTTTTTACCAATGATAGACCAATCTCCTTTAGAAGATGCTGGATCCACTGCATTTCAGCTGCTAAATTTGCAAGAGACCTGTATTCTGACTCACAACTGGACCTAGAAACAACATTCTGTTTCTTGCTACTCCAAGAAACCGTTGACTCTCCCAGAAAAACACAATATCCTGCAATGGATTTTCTATCATAGGAACTCACTGCCCAACCTGCATCAGAAAACCCTACAAGATCCAAGGCAGTTCCAGGTTTGAAGTGTAGAGCATATTGCAAGGTTCCTTTCACATACCTCAGCAGTCTTTTCAAAAAATGCCAGTGAGTGTCTGATGGAGCCTGCATAAACTGACTAAGATAATTGACTGCAAAAGTTATATGGCCTTGTAAAGGTCAGGTATTGTAAGCCTCCTATTGCACTTCTATAAAGATGAGGATCTGCCATAGCTGTTCCATCTGTGGGTGTAAGTTGTTTGCCTGTAACCATAGGTGTTGAACACTCTTTCATGTTGGCAAAGTGTAACCTTTGGATCAGCTGTTGAGCATAGTAGGTTTGGGACAGAAAGATGACAGTTTGATCCCTGGAGACCTCCATACCAAGAAAATGTGAAACTGGGCCAAGATGTTTTAGGGCAAATTTGGAATGAAGCTATTGTATAAACTTTTTAATTGATGTGCTGGAGCTCCCTGTTACAAGAATATCATCAACATAAACAAGTACCAAGAGTATAAAATCTACAGTTTTAAAAATAAACAGAGAGGTGTCTGCCACTGCTTGCTTGAATCCCCACTGCTGCATTTGACCTCTTAGAACATCAAACCAAGCCCTAGGTGCCTACTCAAGACCATACAGTGCCTTGTTCAATTTTCACAAAAAAATTTGGGTATCTAAGGTCTACGAAACCTTCAGGTTGGGGCTTTTAGACTGTCTCTTTCAAGGGGCCATTTAAGAAGGAATTATTGATGTCCACCTGGTTTATAGGCCACTTGAAGTATACAGCAAGTGCAATGACAACTCTAATTGTGGATGCCCTAGCTCCTGGACTAAAAGTCTCAGTAAAGTCAACTCCATATTTCTAAAGAAACCCTTTGCCACAAGTCTAGCCTTGTATTTCAGAATAGTGCCATCAGGCTTTGTTCTCAACTTATATACTCACCTATTACCAACAAGGTTCTAATGAGGCCTGGGAGGGACCAGGGTCCAGGTATTATTGGCATATAAGGCCTTGTATTCCTCCACCATGGCACACTTCCACTCAGATTTGGACATAGCCACTGATGCATTTACAGGTTCAATGGGGTAATCATGAGAAACCGAGGAGGATGAAAGATAGACCTTTGGTTTGTAGATGCCACTCTTGGATCTTGTTTGCATAGAATGAGAATGTATAGGAACAAGTGGTGGAGAAGGAGGATGAGAAGACACTGAAGTTGATGATGAGAAGAAGAGTGAGAAGTGTGAATGGAAGGATTAGAAGAAAAACCAGAATTGGAAACAACACTAGGAGGAGACTGTTCATTACTTGGAGAACTAGACCCTGCCTGAGGAAAAATGGGTGAAGGAGTATGTTCAATACCTAGATTAGAATGGTGAGAGTGGAGGCACAAGATTGGAGATTTGAGGTGAGAGGGGTGACACGGAATTTGAGTTGGTGTGGAACTTTGGTGCTTGGAGGTGTACTCACAGAAATGGGAGAATTGGACAGATTATGTTGCTGGATGGTGGGAATAGAGAACTAGTCAGAAACAACAATCTGAGGATCAATCACCACTTCTCCAGATGGTCCTTGGAGAAAACCATCTTTAAAGGGAAATGTTAACTCATCAAAAACAACATATCTGGATACATAGACTCGCCAGTTTCATCCAGACACATATACCCCTTGTTTCTAGGACTTAGACCAAGATTTACACACTTGACAGAATGGAATTTAGATTTCCCAATGGAGAAGGCTCTAGTGTGAGGATAGCAAGCACATCCAAATGTCTTTAAAGAGGCATAATCAAGAGTTTGTTGAATAAGCATTTCAACATGACATTTCATGTTTAGGACTCTAGTGAGAAAGGCTGTTTTTATTAGACAGATATCATACTGAAAGGCTTCCCACCAAAATTTTAATGGCATAGATGCTTGAGCAGAAGGGTTATGCCAAGTTCCACTATATGTCTATGCTTTCTTTCTGCTCTTCCATTTTGAGCATGAGCATGGGGACAGGGATGCCTAAACTGGATGCCGGATTCCTTTAGATATGGTTCAAAAATCCTATACTCTCCCCCCGTCAGATTGAAGACACTTAATAGTAGTATTGAACTAATTTTCAACAAGTTTTTTAAAGTGGAGAAAGGCAGTTAAGGCTTCAGATTTGGCTTTAAGAGGATAGATCCATGTGAGCCTATAGAAGTCATCTATGAAGTGTATGTAGTAAAAGTAACCAGATACAGACTTGTGAGGGGTAAGACCCCACAAATCTGCATGAATCAAATCAAGAGCATGAGTAGCATGTGAAGAAGATACAGGATAAGGCAAAACATGACTTTTCCAAATTGACAGGATTCACAAAACATTAAACTAGAATTCAAAGTTGCATTACATTGATTCAAAACATAACTCAAACCATTCTTAGAAGGATGCCCAAGTCTTCTATGCCAGACATTGGGATCCTTATCTAGGAAAATAGTTTGAACATTATTTATAACAGAGGATCTAGTCACTACTGAAGATGCTTGAACACGGGACTTGAAATCATGTAAGGGAAGAGCATCCAACTTGTACAGACCATCAAGAAGGTCACCTTTGAGAAGAAGAGTCCCCGACTTCTGATCCTTTATGAGACAAAAGGAAGATTCAAAGACAACATTAATAGGATTATCATGAATAAGTTTAGATATGCTAATAAGGTTCTTGGTTATACTAGGAACATGAAGAAGATCATTAAGGTAAACATGCATATAGTGAGTAAACACGATCTAGACCCTATGTGAAGGATTCTCAGTTTTTCACCATTACCTACTATGAGTGCATCATTACTAGTGTAATCTGAGTTGATGTGCAAGTTGTTCAAGTCATTTGTAACATGATTTGATGCTCCATTATCAAGATACCAGGAGGAGTCAGCAACACTTTGAGGACTAGCTGTGAATGCTGAGGTATGTTTGGGAGCATTTACATTAGCTGGTGGCACAAAATCATGCTCAAATCGATGCCAGCATGAAGTGACAATGTGTCCAACTTTGCCACAAAGTTGACACACCATTTTACCTGCTGAATTACCTCCTTGATTCCCAGAATTGGAACCAGAAAAACCAGAATTACCAGTACGTCCTCATCCTCCCCTTCCATGATTTGATCTACCACCTCTACCAGATCTGCCTCCCCTACCACGATTACTACCAGAATTCTGAGAATATCCACCGGAGTTAGAAACCTTACCAAAATTTTGTGCCACATGAGCTACAGGGCCACTAGAGGATCCAGAAGACCAACTGATCCACAGAATCTAGCAATAAGACGCTCATGTGTAATGAGCTTAGACTGGACTTCCTTCCATGTGAGGGATCCAATTCGAGCTTTGAGATTGACGATGACAGCTTCATACTCATGATCTAGACCATTGATTGTTGCAAGAATCAACTCTGATTTGCTAATCGGGTACCCATCAGCTGCTAAATTATCAGAATAGGATTTCATGAGCGCAAGATAACCGGCCATTGTCTTAGATCCTTTCTTTGATTTGGTTAGAGCAGCTTTATACTCCAACATCCTGGCTTCTGAGTGAGAGTTGAAGAGTGATTCAAACGTGGTCCAGATTTCATGGGAAGTAGAACATCCAACTAATTCCAGGAGAGCCTGTTTTGTCATGTAACTTAACAACCAACCGGTGAGGAGAGAATCCGTTTGACTCCAGACATCAAAGGCTGGATTCACCATACCAGTAATGGTGAAATGAGGCGGTGCCGGTGTAGATCCAAAGAGAAATCCATCCAGACGATGACCTTTAACAATGGGAAGGATAATGTATTTCCAGAGCAGGTAATTGTCTCTGGTCAGTTTATGTTGCATGTCTGAGTTAAATTACCAGTGAAGGGTGTTCCTACTGGCCGGAGAGTTGTCACAAGCTGGGTGAGTGGTGGAAGAGTTCCATAAGAGAAGGGAATTGAGGTCTGGACACCGGACATGAACGGAAAGTCAGTAAACGGAAGTGAGAAGGGAAAAGATGGGGATGGAATGGTAGAGATGGGTTGAACAGCAACGGTGGTTGGGATAGCAGCGGTGGTGGTGCTAACGGTGGTGCCAGGATTCACCATGGAAGCTGTTGTGGGGACGACCATGGCTCCGATACCAACAAGAGAATCTAGTAAAGATATTAGATTATGGATTAAATTATGTTTTACACAGCAGTACATAGATATATATCCCAAGGTATCAATAACAGACTTTGATCCAAGGGATATTACACAGTCACATGTTTTAATCTAGACCATACATGTGTCAAACTCACAAACATACACATGGCTAATTATCAATTATCCTAACAGTTCTCATACCACATTAGTGTGATACATGTGGGATTCCCATGACATTAATTAGAAGGGTCAACCATTACTTAGTTACGCCCCAATCATCATAACATTGTAAGAGTAATGTATAAAAACACTTTTTATTCTATATTGTTTCACGATTTTAAGATTTTTATTTTAAGGTATCATCTTGACTTTTACCCAATATCTATGCATTTTCTCAAATTTTCAAATCATTTTTTGTCATGCGTCAAGTTTTTTTTTTTTTTTGCCTCCGGTATCCGGAACCCACTGATCCGACTAATTCGGAGTTCGGCCCGGGTCGTGCCTGCAGAGTCGACTTCTTACTCAGGGGTAAGACCTGGCCAAGAGCTCTTTCAATATGGCGTCTCAGAGGAGAATCGAACCGGTGACCTCCCTAGGCATTAATTCTCAAGTCACTTACCATTTGAGTCAAGTTACTTGGTTTGTCACGCGTCAGTTTTTATTGGTTGAATCACATCGTGTTCTCAATGATAATTATTTGACACGTGACAATTTAAACTGAAAAATATAAACAAAATGAATAAATGAGGTGTAAAACTGTTAACTTATGGATAAAAAAACAAAAATCACAAAACAAAATGGACTAAAACCAAAGGGGAAAGAAAAGAAAAAAAAAAACAATAACATACACTAGAGGTTAGTGAGTCAAAATCAAACATTTGAAACGATATTGTAATCCTTGAAAAATAGGAAGGATTAAAAGTGTTGTTATCCCTTCAAACCAAAGGAAGATGTATAAAAGTGCTTTGTAATTGGAGCCAACCGGAAGGCTAAACTGGTTGCTGGTTCGTAGAATTGCCCGAGTTATTAATGCTGTCCTAATAATTCTTTATTTTACTTGGCTCGTCTTCTCTTTTTTTTTAAAGCGGTCATCTTATTCATTCATGTGGCAACCAAAAGACCAAAAAAACATTGTCAGAAAGCATCCAAGCTACACAAGGAGGAAAAAAAAACACTATAGAAGTATGCACAAAAAATAGCTACTCAAAATCCTGCCAAGCGAGTCGCATGTTCTTCGCCCTTTCTACCGTTTGAGATGCCAACACAAAAGCCAGGGGCCTCTCCTCCTCTGAATGGTGTAAGACTCGGTTTCTATTAGGATCAAGCACTTACCGTTGTACTAAAACTAATTGGTATTAATAAATGTGCTACTATATTTCCTTATATCACGTCCCCTCAAGTGTGGGCCTATAAGTAGGTAGAGAGACCCAACATTTGACTTGTTTAGAGAGGCCCAACACTTGACTTGTTTTTTTTGTTTTGGAAAGTGTGGCCCAACATTTGACTTGTTTAGAGAGGTCCAACACTTGACTTGTTTTTTTTTGTTTTTTTTTGTTTCGGGAAGTGTGGGCCTATAAAAAAAAGAGTGGGGGCCAAACACTTGTTTTTTTAATTGTGCTGGAAGCGGGGCTTGAACTCGGGATCTCCAGCTCTGATATCATATTAGGATCAAACGCTTACCGTTGTTCTAAAACTAATTGGTATTAGTAAATGTGCTTACTATATTTCCTTATATCAGTTTCTCCAAAGCCATATTCCGTAAACTGTTTCTCTCCATGTATACTTCCAATCCGATGTCCCAATAAACGTTCCCGTTGCATTTAAGATTAATATTCATCCAATCCTCAATCGTCCGAGCTCCAAAGAACATTGGCCATTTCTCTCTCGGGATCAAGATGCTCCATAGTTGGGTTACCCACGAGAAATCTCTTAATGCGTGCAAGATAGATTCCGATTCCATTCCGCAAAGAGGGCAAACCGGAGATGGAATTACATGTCGCTTAGCAAGAACGTCATACACTGGGAGAGATTCATGTAATCAGCCGAAGCAGATCGCCATCTGTCTCCTATATCCAGCATTGTGCAAGTTCAACTCGGTCATCTATACTTGTTTCATTATAGGTCGTCCCCGACCTCTGATAGCTGTAATGGGCACCCTAGACATTTAGCAGATGTTACACCACGATAGTAACTGCTACAATTATGGCTCCATGATTGTCTTCTATTATGGCACGAGCCTGAAACTGCTCCGCGATCTCCATTATGATCATCGTTAACTCCATCAGGGATTCCTATATAAAAGATCATCTTCCTCATTTTCGAGAACAACATTTTAACTTGATCCCAACATTCTGAGTACTAAGACAATCATTATTGGCTTAGCTATTTCTCGTCCACAATCAATCCATCAAATTACTAGTTGAAACATCCTCTCAATACCCAATTACCCGAATAATAACTCAATTTTGAACCCAATGTTTTAGAGCACCGTCATTAAAAAACATGTGTTATGATTACAATAATGAAGGCATAACACATTTTTACAACAATAATTATAGTAAGGTTTTTAGATTAAAGATAATAATTATATGTAATATTTTTATCAATCAGTGAAACATAGATAATGTTTCTATATGTAAAAGTTTTTTGATTGATTTTCAGAGACAACGCTGGTTTGATTATGGCCGCATTCTTGTATCACTTTAACCTTGGCATTCAACTGAAAGTTTTCGAAATGCGGGCGATCCTTTTGGCTATGACAGAGGCTATCTAATTGGGCTTTTCTTCGGTTATTGTGGAAAGCGATTGTTTGTCTTGTGCATGCGCTCCATAGTCCTGCGGATGATCTCACCGTCTTGGGTTGTGTTGCACGTGATTGCATCTCTCTTTTATCATCTTTTGCATCAGTTCAGTTTTCTTTTGTTAAGCGTGTTGTTCTGTTTTTCAAGTGTTTGAAGTGATTGTGGTGCCGGAAATAAAAAAACGCGATGCCAATAAAACCCCCGAACACATAATGCATAAGAAGTGAACACGTCGCCTTTTGCATGTCTTCTTATTAAAACAGTAAGGTAAGGAGAAGGATACTAGAAAATAGTAAGTATGTATTAATCAGATTACATTTTATCATGTATGGTGTCATAGGAAGATTTAGGATTTACGAACATAGAATGTGGTGCCTAGGGTAAGTACTCAAATTTTAGATTGTTGGTGATACCCCGGATATATTTTACATTAGACAGCTTTTATTCATAATTTAGAGATTTTTTCATTTAAATGTTGCCGCAACGAAACGATGGTCGACCTCACCTAGCTTTGCAAAGAGTTGTGTTTGTTGGTGTCTATTCAACGTTTCATGAAAGCTAACATCATTTCGGACAAGGCATATTTTCGCCTATTAGATTCACAATAAAAAAATAAAAAAAAAAAGGCATCATCGATTCATAATATCCGAGTGCCTCGGATTTGATTGAACGAGTCACCGAACACCCTTTATTGTATCATGAAAGAGATTTTCAACAGTTTTCCTTTGTGACAGACTGATAGTTGCGGGGGCGAAATATCTCTTAAAAAAACATTTTTACCGTGTGTTGGAGTTCGTTTATTTGTTACTTTTTTCCCTACAGTTCATAAGATGTCATTAAAGGCCCCTAGTTTGTATTTTATAGTGAATGAGGTTATAAACAAGAGAAGATCTTTAGCATGTTCCTTTATCTTTAGATGATGTATTGAAGGTATTAATATTCATAGTTATTAAACCCGGCCTAATGGCGGTCTGACCATCAAAACCAGTAACCCGGTCATTGAACCGGCCATTATAGGATGTTAGATTAACGATCTCCGAACAATAGCCCTAAACGATAATAACAAAAAGTAGAGGAGTGAGGAGGAAAAATTAACCAAGACGAATGCACCAAATGTACGTTGTTTAGTCAATTGACTTACATATATACATACAGGTGAAAGAGAACAATATCATTATAGTTGAGAATACTCATACGATAATATATTGTATGTAGATATGGATACTTTATGTTGTTGTATAATAGTACAATACATGTATAATATAAAATACAGATACATCACACAAAAACTCACTAGGATTAGTCGTCGGCGAAAAAATCCTTACATTGTTCACCATTATTACCAACTTCAGGGCAGTAACAAAACTCATCAGGAGCACATTCTTGATCGTCTTCGCGGCAACGGATAGTCCTACAACGTCGGTTTTCGCCCCGGAGTTTTCTCGCGGTCATCGGTCCTGAACGTGCTCCATTGACTTCAACATCGTCAACTGTAAAATCAAAACGTCACATGAACGGCTGTGATACAAATAATGACGATATATAAGTATAATGGAGTGCATGGAAGAAAGAAATAATAAAGTAAATACTTGAGTACTAACTTGAAGCCAAGAGGAAAAAAAGAAAGATGTAGCAGGCTAACTTTGCCATTCTCTTTTTTGCCCTTTTGATAACTCCCTGCAGAATTTTGATGTATAAGACGTTAATTGCATCCCTATTTATGTGATGAAGAAGAAAGCTTCAGCTAAATTACTCTCATTGATTCTACTCAATCTATTGATACCAAAAACTTATAATATTCCTATTACACCAGAGAGTGACAAGTGGACTACAAACTGCCAGCTGGAAATAAATTTACTCTCTATGGACTAACATTAGTACAGGCCGGCATTATGCTAAGTGGTCTAAGACCCATTGGTCGGACGGGTCGACGTTTGTCGGTTGGTCGATTAGGCAGGACCGACTGGTCGGTTAGGCGATACCAATTGTTACAAGACTGCACAACTGGGGGCGGGGGATGGGGGATGGGGGTGGTGAAGCTAAGAGGGGTCTTAGGCACCTGGGGGCCTAAGGCGTCGGCCTAAGGTGCCTTAGTAAAGGCCGGCCATGAATTAGATGCTGGCAATGGCTGTGTAAGTTCATCGGCTATTTGATTAATATGGAATGTGAAACACCATCAGTTATCCTTGCAAGACCATGTCATTAACAAAGTGTACATGAACTAGTTCAATATGTTTTGTTCTAGAGTGAAAGACAGGGTTATGGGTCAAAGAGCCGGCTCCTAAATTATCACACCATAAGGTAGGTTTCCCTAAGACGAAGTTTAGCCTTTAGATGTTACTTACAACCATTGTACTTCGGTTGTTAGATATGTAGTAGCTTTGTATTCGGACTCAGTACTAGAGCGAGAGACAACATGTTGCTTCTTAAAACACCAAGAGACTAAAGAACCGGCAAAATAAACACAAAAGGAAGCTATGAATTTCCTATCAATTTTGTCACACCCCCAACCAGTATCATTGAACCATGTAATTGTGAGAGGTTGGTGAGGCTTAAAATTCAAGCCAAGATTAGAGGTGCCTTTGACATATCCGAGGGCATGTTTCACACTTATTGTTTCTCCCACCGTGTTAAGAGATGGATTCTCCCTCATCTCATAACCTAGGTTTTGAAGATGAGATAATCCTCTTATATGTTGTTGGACTTAAATTTACTACATGGGTATCACAGTCACTTTATATTATTCAAGGGTTGGGTTCATTGTTATAAATCCACACATTGAGTATTTGTTACTGTTTCACCCATCATATTAAAGTTGTTACACATTGAGTCGCTTGCTATTATTTCAGTTACTTGAAATCTAGGAAAGTTATAGAAAATCTCGCCAAACAACATGTTAGATGTAGGGTTTCATGCTCAGATGGGGCCTATAAATGTTGTCCAAACTTGGTACTGTTTTATCGTCATACTGAGAGATGGATTTTCTTCACCACATTAATCTAACTCTATTACCATGAATAAAATCTAGTCCAACAATATATAAGAAAGAAGGGAGCTATCCTCAAAACTTAGGCCATGAGATGAGATGAGGAAATCCATATGTTTTTTTTTCTATCTAGAACCGCGGAAAGCCGTATGTTAATATGGAATAATCTAACGTGACACAATAGCAATCATTCAATGTGACGCAACTTTAACATCGTCAACTTTGTTGCAGACAAGCCATGCTGTTAATTTGCTTTATGCTTGTTGGAATTAGCAAATTTTCATCCAGGGCTGGCCCAAAGGTAAGATGGATTAGGCGGCGGCCGAAAGCCCAACTGTCAGAGGTCCAAAATTACATTTTTTCGCAAAAAAAAATTTAAATTGTGTAGATCCATTCACAACCAACCTACGATAATGTGTTAAAAAAATTACAAGAATTGATAAATGCTCAAATTATAGGTCCACTAATATAATTTGTTAAAAAAAACACTTGAATTAATAATGGCCAAAATTATAGGCCCAAAATTATAATAACTCAGATGCATCAATTCGAATTTCATATGCATCCCTTCAGCTTGGGGCATTTAGCTTTCGGGGGTGTTGCCCCCGAGCCCCCACGAGTTGGCGCTACCCCCTCGAACCACCGCGACCTGACCGGGCAGGTCGAACCCTGTTTTGTTACGGCAACCCAAATGCAAACGATAACAATATTTGAAAAAATATCTAACATCAATGAATTTGAATTTTGTATCTACAGATTTTAGAAACACGATATTGAAGTAATATTTTGCAAGTATGTTTTCGAAAAGAAAAAAATAATAATAATTATAATAACTTGAAACTAAAAGACCTCTTTCGAAAAGTCGTTCAAGGCCCAAAAATTTTCAGGGCCGCCCCTCTTCTCTCCTCCACCGCTTTGTATTCTTTTTTTTTTTTTCCTTTTTCTTGAAAATCCACCACTTGGTATTTTTGTGATGCGGGATCTATATTCCATGATGTAATGTATATCAAGTACCAGCTTTATACGGTGGAAAATGAATAGTTATGCAATTGTAAGGATCTATATTCCATGATGCAACGTACAGTTTTCAAATCAAGTACCAGTTGTATATGGTGGAAAATAAATAGTTTGTGCAATTGTAATGATCGATAATTCTATATTCCATGATGTAACGTACGGTTTTCAAATCAAAAGTACCAGCTGTATATGGTGGGAATATGAATAGTTTATGCATTTTTTTTATACAATATAGAATAGAAGTAGTCTTTTGATTTTAAAATAACATTATTGAATTGATGAGAGAGTATTTAAAAAGGATAATATTGTTAATTAACAAGCTTTTCATACACATTAATCAATTTTTTTTAAAATTGTATGCAAGGCCGCCATGGGCACGGTAGAAATATTCTTGTTAATAAGTGGTATAAATTTCTTAAAGAGAAAGGTAATAGCCCTGTCAAACTGCCGCAAAATGTACCGCATAGGTGGAACACGACTCATGATCTTTGAAAAAAAACAAACAAAATTAAAAATACATTTTTTGATATTTTAAATGAACATTGTCTGAGCGAATATCGTTTGTATCCCTCTATGTGAACTTCATGCAAGAAACTTATGGATGTTTTTGAAATATTCAAAAAATTTACAGTATTGTATTCAAAATGTTATCAACCCACAACACATTTAGTCTTGCCTGCTTGTATAGAAATAACTGCCGAGTTTGAAACCATGGAACACGACCCAGAATTATTTCAATGTTTAGAGCCGATGAAGGAGAAATGGAATAAATACATGTTGTATATTCCTGACACTTATCTCATTTCTTCTATGCTCGACCCTCGTATAAGACTAGTAGGTTTGTCTAACGTGTTAGGTGCTTACTATGATGCTTTGTCTGTTACTCATAATGTGCCCCCGGTAGATTTTACAGTTGAAGTACTTAGACTAGAAAATTTATTAAACGCTTTGTATGTTGAATATGAGCGTATGTATGGATTGAGAAACGAAGCGGTTCCCAATCCATCCGCAAATGCTTCTACTAACCTACAGGTATCGTACGGGGACTTCAAAAAGTTCTGGATAAAATGAATTCTAAACGACAGAAGGGAGCGACATCGTCATCCAATCAACGTTCAGAGATATCCAAATTTCTAAACACAACATTTGAAAGCTGTGAAATCGATACCTATGATTTCGAGTTCGACTTATTGAAGTGGTGGAAGAGACATGTTAAAGAATATCCAGTTCTAGCAATGATGGCGGTCGAGTTTTTAAGTTGCCATGTTTCGACCGTCACTGTTGAACGATGTTTCGAAGATGGCGCGGGATATGTGCTTACCAATAAAAGATGTTTGCTTCATCCCACCACTTTAGAGAAGCAAATGCTTTGTCAAGATTGGGTACGAGCCGAGAAGAGGGTGCAACACATTCAGTCAGAAGATGAGGAGTCACAGTTTGAAGGCGGTGACACTGAAACTTTAGGAGGAACAAGCGCTCGAAATACCGACATCGATTAAAGGTACGCAATTTATATCTTACTTATATATTTGTTACAATTCATACAACAACTATAAAAGATTAAAAAAAACCTATTCAAAATAACTATAAAAAACCTACTACTAAAAACTAAAAAAAGACTATAGAAAACTATTAAAAAAACCATTAAAAAAACCCGATTGAAACTATAAAAACCTATTAAAAATAACTAAAAAATACCTATTACTTTAAACTAAAAAAAGGTATAGAAAACTATAAAAAAAAATTAAAAAAAAAACATAATAACCGAACAACTATAAAAGATTAAAAGAACCTATTAAAAATAACTATAAAAACCTACTACTAAAAACTAAAAACAATCTATAGAAAGCTATTAAAAAAACCATAAAAAAAAAAAACCCGATAGAAACTATAAAAACCTATTAAAAATAACTAACAAACACCTACTACTTTAAACTAAAAAAAAAATTATAGAAAACTATAAATAAAAATAAAATAAAAAAAAAAAACCATATACAAACCTAAAAAAAACTTATATGAAACTATATAATACAATTATACAAACACATAAGAATACTATAAAAGACTACAATAAAACAAACATTTAAAAAAATACTATAAAGAATATAAAAAAACAACAAAAACCTATAACAAACCATAACAACACTACACAAAACTTAAAAAAACTATAAGAAACTATAAAAACACCCAAACAAACCATATACAAACCTAAAAAATTGTATGAAACTATAAAATACAAACACATATATACATACTATAAAAGACTATAATAAAACAAACTTAATATAAACCTTTAAATACTATAAAAACATATAAGCAGACTATAAAAGACTAAAAAACAACAAACTATAAAAGACTTAAAAAAAAAATAAGAAATACGTTCGCTTTGATTTTTTTATATGTGTTGTGCTCCGACACGATTACATATAAAAAATACGTAGGCAACCGAATTACCGGTACAAGCGTTGAAAAAATAACACAATTTATATATAAAAAAACATCACAATATATCTCACCTAATATTTAATAAAACAATATTTATAATCAACGTATACTTAAAACCGACTCAAAAAATTTATAACAGAAACTATAAAAGACTTTAAAAAAAACATTAATAAAAATTAATATAAAAACTTTTACAACAAACTATAAAAAACTAAAAATAAACAATAAGAACTACGTTCGCTTTGATTTTTTTATATGTGTTGTGCCTCCGACACGATTACATATAAAAAATACGTAGGCAACCGAATTACCGGTATAAGCGTTGAAAAAATAACACAATTTTTTAAAATAACATTATTTACATATAAATAAAATAACACAATACTAATATTATTTTTAACACCGAATAGAAAACTATTTAAAAATATATATATATATTACATTCGTTTTAGTAATTATAGTGAAAAGAATAATAATTTGTTATTGTAGTGAAAATAATAAGTATTATGTGAAAATAAAATTAAAAAAATTAAAATTATGAAATTTTAAAACTGTGGCCGGAACCGTGATCTGAACCGGGAGTAAACCGGGGTAAACCGGAACCGGACCAAACCGGCAACCGCCGGTTTTGAACAGTAAACCGCCGGTTTTTCAAACCGGCGGTTCGTCAAACCGGCACAAACCGGCACTGTTTAAAACCGGCGGTTCCGGTTCCACCATTTGGACGGGTCTAGGCACGGGCCAACAAGGCCACGGCTCAGTGCCCTCATTAAAAGTGATTTTTTAGGGCCCGTTTTTATATCTTTATAATGTATTTTACATATATATTCATTCTACTTAAATTAGAAAAACTCAGTAATACTTAAATCAATACATATATTTAATAAAAAAAAATGTTTAACCAACTTATATATCATTTCATACACATGTGAACATAATTTAGTCTAAAAATAACTACTACATCTTAATTTTTTACACAATCCGGACTCTAAAATAAAATTTTAGGCTTAGAGATCTCGGTTATACAGGGACCCCGTTTGTATGTTTACACCAAGAAATTAGGGTTAGAAAAAACGAAGAGTTTGCTGAGAAAAACAATCAAAACACTAAACGCTCGTACTAGTACATAATTCAA
This sequence comes from Gentiana straminea, assembly GCA_036785695.1. Lineage (NCBI taxonomy): Eukaryota > Viridiplantae > Streptophyta > Magnoliopsida > Gentianales > Gentianaceae > Gentiana > Gentiana straminea. The sequence continues at coordinate 7,080,100 of JAVUPR010000514.1, read as the reverse complement.
TGCACATAATTTACGATAGGGTACCCTTGGCTAGCTTTAGTTCTCAAAATAATATTACACATCTAATTGTAAATCCACAGAACTCGGGGTAATATATTTTAAAATATCAATTGAGCACTTGTTATATTTTTTCCTTTTACCCAGATTTTATTATGATTTCAATATTTTATTGTTATTTTATTAATATTACATTAATAATGGTCAAATTGTATTTTAGATTTTTGACATTAAATTTGACGATCTTTTCAGCTCTCTTAGATTGTGTGGAAAAATAAAATCTTAAAATGTCTTATAATTTAAGACGGAGGGGTAAATCTGTTGTGCGCAATTATGAAGGAAAACACACACACAACTAGCCGGGCTAAGCAAAAGTCGAGTATATGTTGTTTAAACCCGTGTTCATTTATTTCATGATTTTAATTGTTTATGATCGTTTTTTTAATGAACGAACAAAATGTTATATTCTAGTTTGGCTCATTTAGGTCAACTATAGTTGTTACGAGCCAGGCTAAGCCAAGTCGAGTATGTATGTTGTTTAAACTCGTGTTCATTTATTTCATGAGTTTGTTTATGATCATTTTTTAATGAACGAACAAAATGTTATATTTATTTTTGGTTCATTTAGGTCACGAGTGCAACTCTCCAAAAATGTGGTCTACAGTGCGGTTTGGCAGCACCATTTGGAGCATAACGTATCTAATAACTAGTTAAGCTCATCGTCCTAGCATGGCTTAAAAGGGTAAACCCGAATTAAAATTTCATTATGTCACCCTTATATGAATGTGATGTTTCTCTCACATTCTCAATGTGAGATATTACATTATGTTTCTCATTCATTCCAATATGAGATATTACATTCCCAACGTGAGGATCCTGTAACCTGAGTTATATAGTATGTCGTCATCGATTGGTCTATAAAAGTTAACCGGTGTTAACAATTACATTATGGCTCACATTTATATGAAGTTGATGTTTCTCCCACATTCCTAATGTAGGATATTACAACGAGCTTGTTTACGATTGTTTGTTGAATAAACAAACAAAAAAAGTATGTTCAAATTTGGCTCGTCTAAAAGAAAAAAATGTTCGGCCTCGAGTTGGATTCAGCTTGCTAAGGTAAAAAAACCTAGTACAAATGCATAAATAAAAAATTATAAAATAATATTCAAACATAATACTACAAAAAAAAAGTATTGTAAGAACTCTATAAATATTTTATAAAATTACTTTACAGTATCTATTAGATGAATAGATGGATTATAATTTTGTGTGCTAGATTTAGGTTGTACAATGATTTATCTATATAAAGATATTCACAAACATAATCGAACGTTTCGAGCCAAGATCGTGCTTGTACTCTTAAGAAATGAGCTTATAATCAAATTCAATTTTGGTTCATTAAGCTAGATAAATGAACGATCACGAACACAAACAAACCGAACACGAACAACTCTACTCCCTCCATCCCGAAATAACTGATACAGTTGCTAAAAACACGCATATTAAGGATGTGAGTTAATGCCTTAATTTGAATGTCAAAATGACTAAAAAAACTCTTAATGTATAATTAATCCAATGTTGTATTTATTCTCTCACCCCTTAATAAATAAAGGTAGATAGAGGAAAAACACAATAAATGCTGTATTGAAAATATAACTGACTCGGTTATTTTAAAACGAATCATTTTAGCAATTGACTCAGTTATTTCGAAACAGAAGGAGTATTTATTTAACAGCTCTACGCACAACATGGGTCTCTCCATCAAATGTAGGAATCGGTGCGATGCAATCAATGCACCAGGCATTAATGCAACAACACTTAGCATTATTCGTACTAATACATGGATTTTGGTTATATGAATCAATTATCTCCATTACGCTCAAGTACTCTAATGTATTTGTCCTATTATAATCTAAAATGAATTATGTATTCCTCACTTTCACTCATTTTTACACAAGCCGTAGCAAATCATGTTATGATGTAGAAAACATTGTAGAGGTAACATAAGATCTCGTGGCAAGATATTATTATGCAACGGTTGTAGAATGTTGTACCAAGTAGCATATATTAGAGTCATTTATTTTCATTCTCTTTCAAATAATACATTTTTATCGTGTGTGGGATGTTAAAAATGAATGGTTGTAATTAAGGGCGGACGTACCCTTTGGGGAGGGGAGCATTCACACCCCCCGGGATCCGGAGAGACCACTAGTACATACTCCCTCCGTCTCATAATATAAGTCCTTTTAGTTTTTACGCACAGTTTAAGAAAATATCATCAATAAACAATTTTTTAAGATTTCAAGACAGTTTTTGCATTGTTTTTTTAAAGTGACTAATAATATTGCATTATTTACCGTAAAAGTAAAAACATAACATTTAATATTGTAATATTTTGTGTGAAGGACTTATATTTTGGGACACCACTAAAAAACTAAAAGACCTTATATTACGGGACGGAGGGAGTATATGTTATGTATTGTTTTCGCCCCCCGTAAAATTTATATTCACCACTATCACCTATAATTACCGGATAATTTGACATAAAACTTTTGTTATGTAAATAAAAATACACAGTTATTACCAAAGTGATACACATAAACAAATATTAATAACTTTGAAATGTTTGTTTCCATCAAATACATTGTTTGTAGTTTTATAAATCCTTATTGATAAGAGTAGAAGGAGAAATGTTATCAGATTCTATTATATATGTAGTGTTTCTTTTTTCTATTATATAACGTAAAATGTATAGTCGTATTATTATAGCAAACCGAGTAATGCTTATTTTTGGATCCGATGGGACAGAAAAATACTATTATACATTTTTTTATTGCAAAAATTCTATAGAATCATCGCTCACTTACACTCGGGATCCTGCGTCCGCCCCTGGTTGTAATGTGTGCTACTTCATACAACCTTCATACGACGGATGTAATTTGTATTATAAAATTTTCCTTTCATAAGGTCAATGTGTAACTCCTACTTCTCCTCTAAATGTCTTTCTATATTAAAAAGGTTAAACTAAACTTGAGGGTCCCCACTCGCCCGTGGCGATATATTATTTTCCGAGATCGAGATCTAATGGAAATGTCTTTCTATATTAGTCTATATAAGAGAGGTGGATTGCTTTCATAGCAAACTTCTACATAAATCAAAATTGATCTTTTGTCTTTTTTTTTCGAATACGAAATATACGCACGTACACTTTTCGTTTCCATTAGATCTCGAACTCGGAAAATCAACATTAAGGTCACAACAATTATCACTGGGTCAATCACAGTAGTCTCTTCGATGAATATTATTCAACCACTTACTCCAAAAAGCATAATATGTGGCAAATCAACTTAATCTTCCACTATATGCACAATCTAAATTCTAAAACACTTCATTTATTTAGAGGTTCAAACTTCAAACTACATTTTAATCTCTTTTCACCTACTTTTGTATCCACCTTTATATATAAAACCTTCAAATATGCTTGTTTTGGCTTTTACACACTACCTTGTTTAGCTTCTTCTCTAAAGAAGTTGTATTTTTCTTTTTTTATTCAATCATCTTCAAATTGACTTTCCTCCCCCCCACCCCCACCACACACACACCGCCCACTACCAAGATTCTTTATTTTGCCAAATAGTTGTCTAGTTGTCTAGTTGTCTATTTATTATCTTCACATTCACCACCATATATCCCTTCCATATCTATTGATGTCACCTCTCAAATTGTCCATGTTTCCCAAAAGAGTCAAAACTTCAAGATTGGTATCATAACAACAATCAAATCACCTTGAAATTACTATAGCCATGCCTTAGGTTACAAGACATGTCTTTTCCAATCCCATTGTTATTGTCTGTCTTTAGTAACCACAACGCAATATCTATCATGGCAGCACACTGGAGATCGATGCTATGCTTTGTTTTTCAATGTCGATTGTCACATTCTATCTTTGAAATGTCAAAAATCATGCATGATGTTTGACATTTCAAAGATCGAACTGCATTATTAGACCCTAAAAAATTAGCTTATCGTGGTGTCAATAAAGAGGCCCGAAATTACCATCAAAACTGGCAGATTCACTGCAGAGGATCCAGATTCTTCAAATTGGCGTTTCTTTCTATTAGGTGAAATAAACTTCTTCCAACCTAAACAAAGGGTGATTTAAGGCAATGAATCAAGCAAAATAAAAGAGTATCACACAAAACAAGTATTTATAATTACATTAAAGTTAAGAAACTCCACATAATTCTCACATCAAAACAAACACAAATTATCTCCATAATTAAACAAATATTCAACATAAACATTTCAAGAATAAATTCACTAGGCAAATATGCTTAGAGGTCCTGAAGGATTCGACGATTCGAGCCCCCTTCCAGCAGTTGGTAAACCAGTCATCCATTTCCTGGGGAAAAAAAATACATAATTTAGATTATTATTCCTTTTAAATGAATTATTAAAAAAACCCAACAAAAAAAAAATCATGTAAAATGAAGAACTGATTAGTAGTAGTAGTACCTCCCAATGCTGCTGTTGGCAGAACGAGTAGAGATTGTCAATCTTTTTGCAGTTTTCACAAAAACGCTACACGTAAAACAGAGGGATAAGTCGAAAATAAATTAAACGTGGCTAAAATAAAACACAGACGATGGTTAAGGGGGGCCCTTGGTGTTCTTCGCCCTAAAATGAATGTGATACCTGAATGCTTCGTCTCCAATTTGTTTAAGTGCACCAGAAGAATCGCGGTAGAACACATGGTTTTCAATCTCTGATCTCTCGAGTCCAAACATGTTCCCAAGCCTCTTAAAAAGCTCGTCATATGAACCCAGAACAGAGAGATCAAGAGTCCTGCCAACATCCTCGGACTCCAAGAACACTTTGCAATGACCAGTAGTATCGAGGCCAAGTTGGCCTTGATTCCAGAAGAATCCAGTTTCTTGATGAACCCGTCGTTCAAGATCGAATCTTTCTTCTTTCTTTGATGAAGTAACACATGAAAAACTCTTACCCTCTCGAGAAACTGAATCACCAGAGCATCCTTTAGACAGTTCCTGCTCAGTCAGGATTGGCTGTCCAAATAGCAAGAATTGAGGTGTTTTTTTCGGTTTCTCATGTGGGCTCCCCATAGTTAACACACAAGACACGTCGCTATTATCCCCGTGATGGCTTCCTCCTCGAATAACGCTGCTTCTGCTGCCATCAGGGATTTTAGCTAATAGAGGATGATTATCTAGCCTCTGGTAACTAGGGTTAAAAAGTCCTAAATGTAATTTGTTGCTAAGTTGGAGATCCGGTAACGGAACTCCAATTTGAGCATGCCTGGCTCCCTGTATGCCTACAGTTATGTTTTTGTTGTCGGGAAGATAACAAAACGGACTGCTCGGACCAAGAGGGTTGCCTGAAAATGACGGCATTGGAAAATGCCCGTCAAATGAAAAACTTGGATGTTGCGGTATTCGTAGTTTTTTCCTAGGTGGTGAGTAAGGTGATAGGTTAATGACTGGCATACTAGAAACCAATTCAACCAGCCACGGGTTTACGCGCTTTACATTTTGCAGAAGATCAGGCTCGTCCCATGTCACCTGAAAGCAAGAGTTTAAACCAAGAACACGAATAGAAAACAGACAATATCTCCTCCATCGTCTAGTAAAGCGAGTATAATCCTAAGTGGTGTTCTGAATCCAGAACAATCAAGAAGGTCGACAAGAATCAACTTTGAAAAGGTCCATCCTCCCAATTGACATTTGGAAAGTCGGTTCTTGACTCAATAATCGACTTTCCGAAGGTCGGTTCGGAGTGGTGCACAGGTAAAAATCGCGGTGGTGCAAATAAAATGCTCCCGGCTTTTATCCCGTAAAACTCGCCATATACTCAAGGACAGTAAACAAGAAAATGTTAAAAACGTTTACTTTGATATCAAATTAAATAATAAGAAATAAGAATAGTCAGCCTGTACATTTCAAAAGTTGGTATCTAAGCAGACCACAACAGTTTTCAACATAATAGACCTAAAATATTATGCATCCCGAAACCGAAAGCCTTATTTGACTAAACTTCTCACTAAAACATTGACTATGTTGCTGAACAAATCACTCAATATTCAATTTTCACTTTCTGTTTCTTTATTACCATGATATTCTACAGCTAAGAAACATCTAAACAGAGTCAAGAATCCCAATTTATCATCAAAACAAACACGTGCTTTAACACGATTTCATCTATATTACACGAGGACACATAAACAATGGTAAATCACAGTGTGCTACATACACTTGTTCAAACACTTAGCAGAATTGAAGTTAGAAACTAAAGTATACAGAGCAAACAACGTCCTAAAACCGCAATTAATGAATACTCATGACATCCAATATAACGGACAACATAATCGATGAATTCTTGGTACCTGAAGTAGTTTCCAAGGTGAATTAGGCCAAAAAATGGGATCAGCAAACTGAACAGAGGAAATAGTTCCCATGAACCAACTGATTCTAGAAGCATCCTCAGTTTCGAAAGGCATCTTAAACCTCATCCCAGCACACCATTGAACCCGCATTGCAGAACTCACCGATGAAGCCTTAACGAAAAACTCCGGCGTACCTGCACGGGGATAATACAAAATCTCAAATGGCTGCCCATTTGCAGCTCGATTAACAGCTTCATAAACAGATTCAGGCCCTACTTTTCCCCGCTTTTTTACAACACTACCACCAATAGTAGAATTGAAACATCCATTACTACCATCCTCCTTTAAGAACACCGAAAAACATCCAGAATTCCACCCGGATGACGATTCAACGCCACCAAGTCCACCTCTTTTAGCCCTCCTAATACCAACACATAAATCCCCATTTTCTGCTCGAAAGAAAACAATCGAATCGCCAGCAACCAATTTCTTTTGATTCACAAAAGTACTCCAACCAGTTGTTAACAAATGCCTCCTAGGTGTTCCTCTATAAATATGCCTAAATTTCCATGTCTCACCATGAACATCCTTAGCCACAACTGTCTGAACCGGAGGATCCGCCGTGAAATCCAATTTCGGGAAAATCGTTTCAGCACAATACCTAGGTACAGAAAAACCCCCACCATTGTTAGCATCTGACTGAGTCAATGTTTTAGCAAAAGACGCAGGCTTTTCGACAGATGAATCCGACCCAGACCCGGAACCGATATTATCCCCACCACCAAATCCTAAATTTTCCTCAATCTCAAAACAAGCTTCGTTGTTTCCAATAGGAATTAACCTAATTCTTGCATAAACCTCATCGGTTTCCGGGTCGGCTAAGTAATTAACATCAGCAACTCTACACAAAATCATAGGCGGAATTCGGGGCAGACCCGAGAAATCAACATTTCCAGATGTATGCTCAGCATGACCTTGAGGAAAATAGAATAATTTTGAGTTCAAATTAGGCATTTGAACCATCCCTCCCGCACAGGCATGCCATAATTGAGAATCCAAATTCTTCTCCACCATTTCCTTTTTTTTCTCCACAAAGATTCAAACTTTTTCTTACAAATAAACTAAGTAACAAAAAACCCTTAATCAAACACTGATTCTTGAATCAAGGGATACTCTCTATACTCCATAAAGTTACCATCTTTACACAAATTAGACAAAAGGGCCAACAAAATTCAACGAATAATCAAGAGATCTGGGATTTTTATTGGTTTCTTCGCCTGTAGAAATTATAAAGAAGTAGAATTTACAGGAGAAAACAATGAAAAATGAAGAGCAGATTCTTTGCTACAACTACAACTGCCCAAAACTTCTCCATCCTTGTTCTGTCTCTCTCTCTCTCTCTCTACATGTGAGAAAAAGTCTCTTTAACTTCACTCAAACTCTTACTTGGTCTTACTGGTTTATAGAACTAACTAGTACTGTTTATAGAATTAACCAATGCTTTTTATACGAGATCTCTGTACGGAGGAAATAGGAAAATGTGAGATAATGTTAAACGAAAAAAAATACAAAAAGTCTTCGCTTACTTAATTAAGTCGTTTATTTAAATAAACGATGTTTTCTTCTTAATGAATTATTTAATATTCTGTATTTCATCTCATACTAGAATAATTTATGATGCATATCATTTATATATCTTGGGCAAGGTCTAAGGGTATTAGCATCAGAGTCTTTATCTCCACCTTTATCCCTACATGTAGGGAAAAAAAATAGGGAAGAAGCAAAAACTCTCCTGCCCCAGATACTGTAGCTATCCTTACAAATTTTTTTTTTTTTTTTTTTTGAAAAGATTTTTTTTTTTTCTTCCTCTGTTGAAATATAGCCGTTGAAATATAGCCATTGGAGTAAAATTTAAATTTAAAAAGTAAGTTTTGAAAAATGTGTGTGTTCAAATATAGCCGTTGGAGTAAAATTTTAAATTTTAAAAATAATTTTGGAAAAAATATGTGTGTTCGAATATAGCGTAGTTGAAATATAACCGTTGAAATATAGCTAGTTGAAGTAAAATTTGAATTTAAAAATTAGTTGAAAAATGAATATTTTAATGTTGTAAGGATAGAGATAGGGATGCTGATGTAGAGTATTATGAATTTAGTTGCTGTAAAGTAGGGATATGTATTTTTTAATAGTATTTGTGGGGATAGAGATAGGGTGATTGATATGAATACCCTAATACCTTAGTGGTTGTCATTAGGGTCTATTCGGGCTCTTGGGTGAGATGATCCGGATTCGATCCCCTCCCCGTAAATTGAAAAAAGCTTTCGTTCCAATAGAAAAAAAAAATTATATATCTTAAATTATCTTAAGATTAATTAATTTTTGTTAGTTGCAAATGATAGTGAAATATCGTATATGCTACAATACTCATTCTCATCTTTTTCCGGTATAAGTAGCACTACACTTCATTTGGAAAAACAACTTTAATGGGCCGACCACACGTTTACTTGTGTTACCAAAAATAAATAACAATGGTTTTTCAATTTTTGTTTTTGTTTTAACTCCAATGCACCATAGTTATTTAAGGCACTAAAATAAGTATTTCGAAAATCATATTTATTTTTTGTGGGAAAAAAAAAAAGAAGCTATTGTTACCTACGTTACCTGTCTTACAAAACCTCGGTGCTAATAGCGTTTTTCTGGGAGGTTCTTGTGTGATGTTTCCACACGGTGTTAAGACACGTGTGGAGACATACACACCACACAGTTTCATTCTGTCTTTAAATTGTGTGGTTCTGATCGTTTCACAAATCACTTCACATCAAAATCTCTCTCCACACAAGTATTTTCCGTTTTTCTGAGCAATGGTAAGAATCTCGTACTAAATAAACAATAGTGACGTTTATAGGAACATTAGTGAGGAGTGACATTCCTTCATATGTGATACCGAAATAAATTTACAGTATCATTAAAAAAAACCCACTAAATACTATACCGAAAGTAATTACGGGTGCTAATAGAAAAAAGGGGAGAAAACAACCGATGCAGACCAAACAAATTACTTTTAGGAATAAAAATGATTTTTTTAACATGGTTATATGATAAAAAGTTATAAAACAAATGATTGAACTTATTTATGTACAATGAATTTTGTTGAAAATCCAGAAGAGTGCAAAACTCCCGTCGATAGCGAAACCCTTAGATCCAAATCCCTAGAATCCTTCTCCAATTTCAATGGCGATCTATGAATCTCAATGGCTACACCGCCGGAATCTGCTCGATTTGAACCTCCACCAACCTCAAGCCATCGGTGTTCTCCGCTCTTTGGACAAACTTCATCTGCATCGCTTTTCATTCATGGAACATTCAAATGGGAGCATTCGATCACTATTCCAAAGGAAACTGTGGCCTCTCTTGCACCTCGATTTGAGAATACTTTAATCGGTAAGTTCTCTCAAGAAAAACCTCCTATGGAAATGATCCGAAAATTTCTATATGTTCAGAATTTTGTTGGAGATGTTCTAGAGGGTTTATTGGATAAAAAACATGTTGTTTTTCATTTTGAATTACCTGATGATTATGTGAGATTATCTAAACCAATTTGGAATAGGTATGGTAAATGCAGATTTTAAAATGGACTCCAGATTTTCACTTTGATAGAGAGCCCTCAATTGTTCCGGTTTGGGTATGCTTACCCAAAATGCCAATTCCTTGGTAAATCAGGAGTTTATCTTCTCGTTGGCTTCTTCTTTTAATTTAACAATCCTTTGAAAATTGATGCAGCCACTGAACACATTCGAAGGCCCACAATTGCAATGGTGCAAGTAGAATTCAATTTACTTGGAATACTATCGTCTCGGGTTTGGATCCAAAATGAGGCTAGGGGAGGTTATTGGCAGTCAATTCTTGTTGAGGATAACTTACCACCATACTGTAGATATTGTTGCCACATAGGACATGAAGAACACACTTGTACAGTTAAATACCTAGAAATTCAGCAAGCTTTTACACACAAACTGATATAGCGGTGAATACCAGATTTGAGGTAACAGGTTTATATCGAGGATATATGGTTGTACTAGAGTGATTTCTCCGGAGAGAAGGCAGCGTTTATCAAGAACAAGGCTGCCGGACTAATGCTTATGAGAGAAAACACAATGAGTCGACAAATTGACAGAGTAACTCTGTGTACATTAGTTCTTGGATTGTTTCTATTATATTGTGATCCCGTATTTATAGGCTAGGACTAAGTCGGTCGACTAAGTCGGTTGACTGTTCATGATAAGACAATTAAAATAATATATTTAAGATAATCATACAAATAATACAAGTGGACCGGCCAGCTGTTTGGATAAGTATGGAGGTCAGCGGACTCATTTGTAGGTCGGACTCATATCTTCCTTGCCTTGATGTCAGCCTGATTACACGGGTAGAAATCACACGGAGTGAAGGGGTCCGGCTTACTGCCAGCGGGCAGGATCCGGCTTACAGATAGCGGACAGGACCCGGCTTACGAACGGCGGTTAGGATCCGGCTTATGAGTAGCGGACTAAGGGGATGGAGGCCCAAGATCTGTTATTGGGCTATGAAAATAAGGCCAATCTAGATGAACATAGCTCTAATCCAGTTCGGGTATATCAATGGCCCCCTACTCTGTACCCGGCGTGCCCGCCGAGGCGGAGAGTAGATTTCCAAAAGCAGAAGAGAACCATACCCTTATGTTGTCATTTGTGACAGAGATGCCGATAATAGCTATCGGGCTTAAATCAGTGTTGACATTGCGTTGCAAATTACCGGCATACGCTGTGCATTGTAGCGAATAGGCTTAAACGCCGTGCCATGGAGCGAACGGGCTTATACGCCGATACTGTTATTCGGGCTTACGTCAGTGTTGATATAGCGTGACGAATTACCAATGGTATGCTGTGCTTTGTAGCGCACATGCTTAGACGCCGATACTGACTATCGGGTTTTCATACCGATAACGCTCTATCGGGCTTAGATCCTGTGCTATGAAGCGAACGGGTTTAGGTGGCCGTAAGTCATTGAAGTGAAGCCGTTGGCCAAAGCTATCTGAGGCCGTAGGCCATATAGAGTTGAGGCCAGAGCAGTTGAGGCAGCAAGGGTCGTACCAGTTCACGAAACGTCACCTCCATGGCATTAATGATGTGACGTTTGACATGAACCGTCGCGCGCTCTGTTTAGCTAAGGGATATCGAAAATCGTTCCTGGAAAAAATTGCGTTTGAATTTCGAATTCCCCAAACGAGCCCCCCTCCATTTTTCGTCAATAAATAGGGCCTTCCTCCCTTACTCTTATACTTTTCCCTTTTCTGAAAATAATTCCGGCAAGCAAGAGAATTATAGCGAGGGCAAAGCAAGCAGATTTCGACCAAAGCTCATACTTTTCAACTTCTTTCACGTTCCTTACCCATTCTAGGTATGACTTTCATATGATTTTATTGTGCTTTTGCTTCGATTTTGCTCTTCTCTTAGCCTGAAAGCTGTATGCGGTAGGAATTGTATGTAGAGTTTAGGGTTTCTTTGAACTATGAATAGTAAATTCATCTTGTTAAGCCTCGATATACCTGTACCCCCTTTTTTTTTCCAGAAATCGATCGATAGATAGATGCCCAGATGGTTTCCAGGGTTAATTGTTTTTGCTTGGGGTTTTTCTGGGTTGATTGTTAGGGAAAACGGAGGGGCGAGGTGTCGGGGTGTGATTGCCCTCACCTCGGCCCGACTTCCATGTCTAGGTGATTAACTGATCCACCTCGCCCTGTCTCTTTTCCAGGATGTCGTCAGAAGGTACACAATCAGATGAAGAAAGCCGGGCTGCTTCCGGCTACGACTCGAAGGAGGTCGACATGGAGGAGGTCGGCACAAGTGACAAGGAAGGAATGGCCGAGGAAGGAGAAGAGGCTATCGAGGTCGAATCTGAATCAGGCGCTGAGGAGGATGAAGAGGAAGTCAGGGTAATTGGCGAGGGTGCAGCCAGGGGCGAGGTCGATAATGATGACCAGAGGAAATTCAACGAGCTCATTAATGCCCACCATAAAGTTATGCCTCAGTTAGCAGCAGCTCGAGATGTAGAGTTCAAGGAAGCCGTGGGATCGAAGAGGACTAGAGTGTCAAAGAGGTCCACGGTATCCAAGAAAACAGTAGCGACCAGGAAAACGGCCGCATCTGATAAGCCCGAGAAAAAATAAGAGGCCACCCAAAAAGAGGTCAATCGATGTTGAGATGGAGCTGGCGGACCAAAAGCGTGCTGATAGCAATCTCATAACTCGATGGAGGGAGTTTCGAGATCGGACCGATTACACCTCGGCGCTGACCGCCTTTGATATTCCGGATGATTACCGGTTTGCCAGCATGGGTGCGATGAACGTATCGCGGACTTACGGTCGAGATGATGATGATTATCTGTTGTTGCATTACGACCACTTAGTTTCCGGGCTTAGGCCGCCCTTTGACCCGTTTTTCATTAAATTCATGGAAGAGTTGAAGGTTATGCCTTGCAACCTTAGCCTGGGGGTAGTCCCGGTGGTGATGTCCTTTATCATAATAATTCGTCTTAGTGGTCACAAGCCGTCGATGGCGGTGCTACTTTACTTTTACGGCTTCAACAGAAAAGGTGATGCCGGGCAAATCCAACCGCGGAGCAGATCGAGCAGTGGTAGACCTCGATTTGTATTCGATCTTCCCGACAAAGTGACGGACTGGGATAAGAGATGTATGAAAGTCGAGTCTCGAGTAAGATGGCCATTCAGAAAGCTCCTTACGAACTCCGTGAAGACCGACCACTTGAAAGCCATTAAAACTCAGGAGGCTGATGACAGGTTTATAGCCGAGCTCAAGGAGTTGGTCGGGTATACCCGAAAAGGACTGGAGCAAGCCCGGGCCTTTAACTAGAGGCTTCTCTTAGATGTCGGTGAACCCTATCATAGAAGGGCAGGACTCTCCGGAGCAGGGGTCGGGGATCCCTTGGTGGTGGTCGAACCATTGCCCACTGACCCCGATTGGTACGGGAGTGCCACTTCGGCAAATGCATGCCCTCCTTATGTAAAGTCTGTTTTGGCAATCCTTCATTGCGGGCTCCGAGTACGATTCTTAGTTGTTATTTTATATTTTGATTGACTACTCTTTCATTTTTGCTCTTATTATTTTGGTTGCTATTTGATAAGCATTGTCTCCTGCAGGTACTATGGATGCTTTGGCACAGCGTATCTTGTTGGGCGCTAGGAAGACTGCGGGCCAAGAGAAGAGAGCCGCTGAGTTGAAGGGAGTTAAGACTACACTCCCTATGGTCGACATCCGGATTGATGCGGCGAGTGCTTCCGGATCTAAGGTGGGCAAAATGACCCAGCCCTCATTAAAACAGGTGGCAGGCAAAACCGTGGGCAAAACTCTAAAACAAACAGTTCTGACTAAGCCTCCAACTGGCGATAAGAAGAAGAGAGTTGTTGTTGAGGAGATCAACCCCGCGGGGGGTGGGGATGGCGAGCAGAAGGCTCCACCACCCTAGAAATCCAGAGTTGATGACTCTCACAAGAAGGATGCTGCTGGTAAAGGCAAACCCTCTGATAAAGGCAAATCTCAAGCCGATAAATCCTCTCTGATGGGCACAACTGCAATGGTGCCTCATGCTGATTTGCCCGTTGGGCCCCAGGGTCACCCTGCGGTCTGTCTAGACAGGGAGTTCATGCGTCAGCAGCCCGTTGACATGACTAGGGCGATCACAATTTCTAGAGGGATCTCTAATGTGGCCCCATTGAGGCATTTGAGGTGGAGCATTCCTAATCCAGTTCAGTTGGAGATTGGCCGCGGCATCGCGAACCGGATTATGTTGGCGGATCAGACCGATCCTCGTCGTACCTTTTTTTAGAACATCGAGGATCTGTGGGGTTTGTACTGGGCCACGGTGAGCATGGTAAACACCTCATCTTTCCTTGTTTTATTTTTGCTTTTTGTTTTTTAAGTTCGCCTGCTTATGAATTGTTTTTCAGGTCGGCACCGGTCTCCTTCAGTTCATAAACGATTACAAAAGCACAATAGCGTCGAGCTCAGACGCTACCATGGCATTGAACACCGCCAGAGTGGTTGGTGACGATCTGCGGGCCGGATTGTTGCTGCCGAAGCTGAAAATGCCGAACTAAAGAAGCAGCTGGCCGAAGTTGATAATCTGAAGAAGGAGCTCGTTGAGAGTGATGGTCTGAAGAAGCAGCTCACAGAAGCGAAGAAGATGTAGCGGGAGGCTCAAAAGAACTCTGAGCGTCTAGAGAAGCTTAATGTTGAACTTGCGGAGAGAGATAGAGCGGCTGCTTAGTCTATGGAAGATATGCAGTAGCGGATTAATGAGGCCAAAGCCCACTGTAAAGCTGAGCAAGTGGTGACCGCTGACCTGAAGAAGCAGTTGGCGGATTTGAGTTCCGGAGTCCAGGGCCAGATAAAGGCTGTTGCGGGTGAGAATTTCTTGATGGGATATGATCAAGGCTTTTATCATATCGCCAGATGTATATGGGCTCGGGGTGGCAACGTTCCGGACCTTGAGACCTTACGATATTGGATCCTCACTGCTCCCTTTTCTGACCACTTAAGGGGTTTCCACCTGCAGATCCTCTTCTCCGAAGTCAAACGGCAGGCCGATGTTGACGGTTGGGAGGCACCCCCCGTCGAAGAGGAGAACCTCAGGGAGTTAGTGCTCTACGCCACCCGGAGAAATGCCGAGGATGAAGCACCAGTCGAGCAGACATAGTCTGATGCGAACGCCGACAAGATGCTGCATCTTTCCCTCAGCGCAGAGAAAGTTGGCGACGAGGATATACGGCCAGAAGATTCTAGAATTTATCTCTGCCTTGTATACACAATATTTTGATTTCGTATTGTATAACTTTTCTTCATTCCGCACTTGTAATGACATTTTCATTATTCTCTCCTTCTGAACGTATGAAGTTTCTTTTGTGCTCGCTTGTGTGCTTGAATTTATTGCATATATCGAGTTCGATCCTTCGTATGTCCGATATAGTGACCTCCGGCCCCTCTTGTTTTAGATAAGACTTGGAGTCAAACACGAAAGGACTTATCTGAAATAACTACTCGATGAATGAAATTATTTCGGAGTCCGCCCCTAGTTTCATATAAGGCTCGCAGTCGAACTTAGATGAAACGATTGCTCGACTGTAAGACAGACGGACGTACTTATCTGAAATAACTGCCCGCTCGCAAAGTTGAAATTTTTCTGGGGTGTGGCCCCTTATTTCAGATAAAACTTGGCCTCGGATGTAAAAATTGGCGAACTTAGCTGAAACACTTGCTCGATCGTTGCGTAAAATTTTTCCAGGGATCCTCCTTGTTTCAGATAAGAGTCGGAGCTCGTCTAATCGTGTGTGAATGCAATTTTCCCACATATTGCCCCTATTTTTAACAAGTCTGAGATGATTCAGAAGTCTTTGTTGAAAATTTTGTCGAAAGATCACACTAATACGCCTAGCGGACACAGTTGAAGCATATAATAACATGTATTCTAAAAGATAAATGTAAAATCGGGTTTTATTAAGTTCAACTCACCCCGCTAGCTAGGTGAGTGAAGATTACAAGCAAGTAAGAAAGCCTAACCACTCATGTCGTAAACGAGAGGATAGCCATAACCCTAAACCGATTATTACATGTAGTACCTTTTGAGGTTGTCCGCATGCCATGGTCTATTGAGTTCAAAACCTTGTCGATTTCTGAGAACGGAAGTTCCTTTTTGATTTCCCTGGCGACCTGATAAGGACCTTCCCAGTTCACGCTAAGCTTGCCCCTATCGGGATCCAAACCAGTGGCCTTTCTGTTTCAAAGAATGAAATCACCGACCTTGAACGAGTGGTCGCAGATTCGTTTGTCGTGGTGACGTTTAGCTGTTTGTTTGAAATTCACCAGCCGATGGTATGTCGCTAACCTTTTTTCCTCTGCTAGATCTAGGTCGATCAGTCTGTTTAGTAGATTGTCTGCTGGATCATACACAGCGACCCTGATACTCGGGAGCGCCATTTCAATAGGAGCCATGGCCTCCGATCCGTAAGTTAGAGCAAACGGCGTTTCTCCGGTGGGTGTTTTGATTGTGGTACGGAGCGCCCATAGTATTTCGGGCAATTCGTCGACCCAACCGTCTATTTTTGCTTTCTCACTTACACTCTTTTTGAGCATCTTGATTATCTGCTTGTTGCCGGGCTCAGCTTGGCCATTTCCCTGGGGATAAGCTACGGACGATTGACAGTGCTTGACCTTGAATTCCTCGCAAAAACTTGAGAATTCCTTCCTGAACTGCGGTTCGTGATCTGACACTACTGCTCGCGGGATGCCAAAACGAGACCATATTTGGTCGTGTAGGAAGTAACCTACATCTTTTGCACCTATCTTAACCATAGGCTTGGCCTTGATCCATTTTGTGAAATAATCCACAGCCACTATGATAACTTTGCATCCACCCACCCGATAGGAATGGTCCAATGAGGTCGAGTCCCCATATGTCGAAAGGCCAAGGCGCGACCACATTGCTCTATTCAACCGACGGTACCCTTGGATATGGGATGTCTGCATGCTTTTGGCACTCTGGACATTCTCTGACTAGCTTCTCCGAATCCTTAAGGATTGTCGGCCAATAATACCCCGATGTGATAACCTTCTGAGCCAAGGAGTGACTAGCGGGATGGCCCCCACACACTCCTTGGTGAAGTTCCATAAGTATTTTCTTGATTTCCTCCTCTCGGAGACACCGCAATAAAGGATTAGTGGCGGACCTCCTATAAAGCGTTTCGTCGTGTATGACGTAACTGGCTGCTCTTTTTCTGAGGGCGCGAGATTTATCCGCCTCAGTGGGCAAGGTGCCCAATTCTATAAGCTTGAATTTCGTCAATCCAACACGGAGTCGACGTCGGTGCATCGATCTCCATGATTTCTGTTATTTTAACGGTGGGTACCGCAAGATACTCTATCATTATTGAAGGATCTGCAATTTCCTCCTCAAGAGATAGCTTGGAGAGATAGTCTGCCCGCTCGTTATCCTCTCTTCAGACTCTGATGAATTCGCAATAAATGAAGTCGGATCTCAATCGTCTGACAATCTCACCGTATTTTCTGAGGATGGCGCAACGCGTCCCATAGTCCTCCGAGATTTTGTTGACGATGAGCTGAGAGTCACAGTAGACTTCAACATTTTCAACTTTTAATTATTTTGCAAGCTTAAGTCCGGCTATAATTGCTTCATACTCGGCTTGATTATTCATGGCTGGGAACTCAAACCTTAAAGCTTTTTCGATTTCCTCTGTTGTCCGGGGCTTCATTAGAATAACGCCGGCTCCACAACCATTTGAACTTGAAGCTCCGTCAACATATAGCTGCCAGCAGTGATCGGGTTTGTTCGGGGCCACAGCAGGCCCAAGTGGTATAGGCGAACTTGGTTGAGGCGAGCTGAAACTTGTCTCAACAATGAAATCTGGAAATGCTTGAGCTTTAATAGCTTTCCTTGGTTGATATCGTATATCGAATTCAATGATATCGATAGCCCATCGAAGCAAGCGACCTGAAAGGTCGGGCCTATTTAGTATTTGGCGCATTGGGCTATCCGTTAAGACAATTATAGTGTACGAAGTAAAGTAGCCCCTGAGTTTGCGGACAACGATAACAAGCGAGTAGGCTAACTTTTCAACATTAAAATAACGACTCTCCCGGACTGAGAGCCTTGCTTACATAATAAACATGATTTTGGAGGGTTCCGGCCTCCTTGACAAGAACGGTGACAACAAGCCGGTCCGAGGCCGCCAGGTACAAAAACAATACATCTTTATCTACAGGGCTTACCAAAAGAGGTGTCTTTCCTAGATACTCCTTCAAATCTTGAAAAGCCTATGAGCATTCCGCATTCCCTGGAAAGGTCTTGTCACCCTTGAGTATTTTGAAGAAGGGGAGACATTTTTCTGCTGATTTTGAGATGAAACGACCCAACGCGATGATTCTGCCATTGAGCTTCTGAACCTCTTTGATGGTCATGGGTTCTTGCATGTCGAGCAATGCGTGTATTTTCTCTGGATTAGCCTCGATGCCTCAGCGACTAACCATGAACCCAAGAAACTTGCCTGCCTGGACACCAAATGTACATTTGGCCGGATTGAGTTTCATTGAGTGCTTGCAGACATTACTGAAAGTCTCTTGGAGGTCGATGGCGTGACCATCACCTGTAGACTTGATGACCATATCATTTATGTAAGCTTCCATATTTCTCCCAATCTATGAACTGAAAACTTTGTTGACCATCCTCTGATAAATCGAACCCGCATTTTTCATCCCGAAGGGCATCATCTCGTAGTAGTATAGGCCCCCAGCAACTCTAAAAGCTGTTTTTTCTTTGTCGAACTCAGCCATCCGCTCCTGATGATACCCCGAATATGCGTCTAAGAAGCTCAAAGTTTCAAAACCGGCAATGGAATCGACCAACCAATCGATCCTCAGGAGCTGATAAGGATCTTTCGGACAGGCCTTGTTGATGTCCATGAAATCGACGCACATCCTCCACTTGCCGTTGTGCTTTTTCACCATTACCACGTTTGCTAGCCAAGTAGGATATGCTAGCTCTCTGATAATTCCTGCCTGAAGAAGCTTCCCGATTTTTACCTTAACTGCGGCTTCATTTTTGGTTGTGAACTGCCGAGCTCGCTGCTGTATCGGCTTAAATGTAGAGTCGACATTGAGATGATGTAGGGCAACGTCGGCCTCAACTCCTCTCATATCTGTAACCACCCAGGAAAATGCATTTAGGTTTTCTTTGAGCAACTTAACCAAAATTTCTTTCTCAGAGAGGTTTAGGCGAGCCCCCGTCTTGATCTTCTGATCAGGGTATTCGTCGTTAATGATTACCTTGACCAGCTCATCCTCCGCTGTGAAATCGGGCTCATCCCTGACTTGCAATGTTTCACACTCCACCATGACGGGCAAGGGTTCTTGTATGACCCTGATCATATTGATGTTCTCCATGTCCTCGGGCTGCTCGATACGAGATTTCTTGTTCCCCGTCATTTCATGGATATAGGCGAGGACGGCTGCGGTTTCGCTGATCGACGTTCCGACCCTTTCCCTGACTTAAAACTTTGCCCGCTGATGCGGGATGGAAGTAACCATCTGAAATTGCTTCATTGCTGGCGTCCCAATTATCATGTTATAATTTGACTGTAGATCGACCACGAGAAATGTTACCTTTTCAGTTCGGAAAGGCGCATAATCTCCCATCTGCACATCTAGGTCGATGGCCTCCTTGACCTGTATTCTATAATTAGTAAAGCCCTCGAGGGTGCCGTTGTGCGGCCTCAAGTTGGAGTCGATGAACCCCAGCTCTTTGAAGCAATTGTAGTATAAGATGTCTCGAAATGCTCCCGTATCAATCATAACTCTGTTGACGCATGCTCGATTTATCACCACCGAAAAACAAAGACACATGTCCTCTACATTGACGGAGGTCACTAGCTCGCTTCGGGTAAAAGCAAGAGGTTGCTCATTCCCACGCAGGACAGCTGGCTTCTCCACATGTTTGTTTATAGAGCCGATGTGGATTTTGATTTGATTGTTGCTGGGATGAGTTTTGATCATTCGAATTTGTCTATCGTACTGACGTGCTTGTTGATTTTTTCTGTCCGGCCCCCCAGCATCTCTCTTCTAGTGATCGTGGTTGCCGCGAGCTAGTAACTTTTTGATCGCTCGCTTGAATTGCATGCATTCATCTGTGGTATGGCCCCTGTCCCTGTGATACCCTCAATATTTAGTAGTGTCGCGGCGTGCATCCGAAACCATAGGGTAAGGATCTGGGAGCTCATCCGTCACTTCATTAAGCATCTGAATGTATGAGATTCTGAGAGATGTGAAGTGCTCTTCCTTAAATCTCTTGGGCCTTTTAACATCCTGATCGCGATTCCTTCGACTATCCCTGGGCGGGCTACGCTCAGCCCTTTATTTGCCCTTGTTGGACGTCGATGAACCCTCATTACCTGCCGTCGTGATGTATTTTCTCGTTGAACTCGGCATTTCGTGGAGATTCGACGGCGGCGTCAGAGCAAAATAAGATTTCAGATAACCAGGATTCAGCCCTGTTTCAAGGCTGCTCATTACAACGTTGCCCGCTAAACCCCTTGTTAGTTCGTACACCTTGTAAAGCCGCTCA
Organism: Gentiana straminea; assembly: GCA_036785695.1. Lineage (NCBI taxonomy): Eukaryota > Viridiplantae > Streptophyta > Magnoliopsida > Gentianales > Gentianaceae > Gentiana > Gentiana straminea. The sequence continues at coordinate 7,059,516 of JAVUPR010000514.1, read as the reverse complement.
TAATAGCTGCGGGTACCTTCAATCTCACCCTGTCGGACCTCGTGAAGGTCGATGTGTGTCTTTTTGGTCCCTCCGATTGACTTGAACTCATATATGAACTTGTTTATCAAATCATCTCAAGATAGGATCGAACCCGGAGGAAGACCACGAACCCATGACGCTGCTCTATCCTACATCAACCCCAAAAATGCTATACACCACGCCTCATTGCTGGGCATACACAAACTGATTTTGCTTTCGAAAGCAGGATGCCAATCCAAAGGATCCGTCGTTCCGTGATAATTGGTGAAATTTGGATAGTGAGTACCACCTGTAGGACCCGCTTTCAAGATGTTCGGATGAAGGACGTTGGTACCCCAGGTAGGATAGTTTTCGTTCCAGCCCTACCCCTATGAAATTCCTCTATCTGCTTTCTCATGATACCCATCTTATCTCGATGCTTTGGGATAGCAGGGAGTGGGGTGTAAATTTCTTCGGCCTGCGACTCCCCCTGTCCCTCAACTCGGGTACTGACTTGCCGAGGATTTTGAGGTCGCCCTGGGGCAGAACCGCGGTCGTCGACCACGGGCCCCAGAAGAACCAAATTTGATCTCCTTCTCACTTTAGGCAGTGAAGTGGCATGACTGCTCTCTTCCACCTCTGTCCGCTGCAGTCGAGCTTTTTTCTACGGGTTCAGAGTGGGTTGTATCTCCGTCGGTGCGGGTAGGGGGGAGATAAACTTACGGATAGGCTGGGGAGGCAGACCCTCCGCAATGAGTGGCATGTTACCCACACGCATTTCCTCTACATACTCCATGTTTGATTGAAGAGCTATCGAGTGAGAACTTTTCTTTAGGGGCGTCCCCCTGCTGAGATCGCTTCATGTTCATTATTCGGACGAGGGACCCCCGCAGCAGCCTTCCCGCGGCTTCTTCTGACCGCCGCCTCATGTATTTTGCGGGCTTGGCTCCTCTCCTTTATGTAAGCCCGCATATCGGGGATGATGTCATGTCCGGCATCAGCCCCAGCGGACATCACCCTCCTGCTCGTTTCTCCACGCGGCGTGTTCGCTCCACGTGGCGGGCCCTGGTTGCCTGCCTTAGTCGGTATAGCAGGTGTCATGTTTTTGGCGCCACTCATGTTGACCAAGATATTTTGTTGATATGTTGTGTGTCGAAAATATCTTCCAAACCTCCAACCCAGTACTACTTTCCAGGTGACTTAAACAACCCAACAATTCTTTTATTACTTGAAGAGCTGAAACTGACCAAGAGTATACACCAACCTGGGCTTTTGAGGGACTCGTGTGCGAGTTATGAAGATGGTGTTGAAGACATTCCTTCAAGTTGAGCCTATTCTGACGAAAACCAAGTTTTTCCGCCGGCGACGCCGTGAAGCCTGATTTACGGCGGAGCAGATAATCCAAAAAGCCGAATGATGACGATTTTCCCGGTAACGGAGCCAACTGATATTGCGGCGAATACCAGATTTGCAGTAACAGGTTTATATCGAGGATATATGGCTGTACTAGAGTGATTTCTCCGGAGAGAAGGCGGTGTTTATCAATAACAAGGCTGCCGGACTAATGCTTATGAGAGAAAACACGAGTGAGTCGACAAATTGACAGAGTAGCTCTGTGTACATTAGTTCTTGGATTGTTTCTATTACATCGTGATCCCGTATTTATAGGCTAGGACTAAGTCGTTCGACTAAGTCGGTTGACTGTTCATGATAAGACAATTAAAAGGATATAATTAAGATAATCATACAAATAATACAAGTGGACCGGCCAGCTGTTTGGATGAGTATGGCGGTCAGCGGACTCATTTGTAGGTCGGACTCATATCTTCCTTGCCTTGATGCCAGCCTGATTACACGGGTAGAAATCACACGGAGTGAAGGGATCTGGCTTACGGCCAGCGGACAGGATCAGGCTTACAGATAGCGGACAGGACCCGGCTTACGAATGACGGGTAGGTTTCGGCTTATGAGTAGCGGACTAAGGGGATGGAGGCCCAAGATATGTTATTGGGCTATGATAATAGGCCCAATCTAGATGAACATGGCCCAATCCAGTTCGGGTAAGGCACGCATGCACAGGGATTTCAGGCCTAAGTAGGGAAACCTTCTCAAAATGAGCATAGCCCTGAAATTTTAGCTTTGAAAATGGACATCAACAAGAAGCATCAGCCTGCAATTGATAAGGGGGTAAGTCAAATGCAACCAAATTCAGATGATGGTGACGTTCCAACAATGCAATTGGGCGAAATGCATTATGTGCTTGTGGGTTTGCAGCAAAGAAAAGCTGAAAATGCAAGGCAAATAGACTCCGTGCCTGCTATTCTCTTCAACATGTGATGAGAATATTTTAGAGAAATTGGAAAACAAGGATTTGGGTTCAAACATAGATGATGGCCCTCAAAAACTTTAAGTTGCAGCAAGCCAAGGCCCTGGAGTTGTAAATCAGATTGTTATGGCAGTTGTGACGGATGAAGTAATCTAAAGTTTGTCCCACAAACAATACTTTTGAGATCCTATCTATACCATTGACAGAGAAGGGTGCTCCATTAATTTCATTGGGTATTGATAGTCAACAATCTATCCGGACCAAGCTACAATATATGAATTTAGATGGCCTAAATGCCCGGTCGATTGGTTATATCTCTCTATCTCTCTGATATAGATACCAAAATGAAGTTAACTCCATCTCAGAAGATTGCTAGAACTAGAAAGAAAAAAGAGGGAATAAAATTGGTTTAGAAGATAAAATAATAATAATAAAGGGACTTATTTATGTTTCTTACAACAGATAAACAATTATCTTTAACTTTATCTTTCTTTTAATATAAATAAATGAGAAATTTTAGTGAATTATTAAATTGATGTCATGACCAAACTAGACATCCTTGCATTAAGTTATTCATTAATAAAATAACACTCCATCAACACTTAAATGTAAGTCATTTTAAAATTTTAATATAGTATAAAAAAAAGTGATTGTGTTATAAATTTATTATGTAAAAAATAAAGACTACCATATGTGTAACACTTTTAAAGTAAATAATAGTAGTCGAAAACATATAACTTATGGAGGAAATTGTTAATAAGTATTCACTTAAAGTACATTACAAAAATGCATTTATGACTTATAAATAAAGCATCAAGGAGTAGAATAATGATATTATCATGTGTTAAGTAGGCAGTGAGCTTGTCCTTACTCCTTCTCTAATCATGATGTGTTTCTAAAAACAAAATTGATCCTTAATCCAAAGAGGTTCCTTCCTAGAGTTTTATGGTGATATGATACATATCGAAGTTCTGTCTCAATGGTTCAGTTTGCAAAAGTTACGTACAGTTTATTGTTGAGAGAAAGAGACACTTTATAGAATCAAACTCTCGTATTCCAACTCAAAGACAACACTCTCAATATATCATTTTTGCTATTTTACAATTGAGCCAGGGCCGGCCCTGAAGCGGGCGAGATGGGTGACCGCCCATGGCCCATGATATATGGAGCCCAAAATTACATCTTTAACAATATTTTAAGCTAATCTAGTAGATAATCAGTGGTTATATATATATGCTCCTATCGATGCTAGTTCGATTTTTGATTTTGACATGTCTTGGTTTTATTTATTTATTGCAATGATAGATGAATTTACCGTTAAGTCATTGTAAAGTAATGACACTAATGAATAATCTACCTTAGATGACCGCTCAGAGCACATGAACTGAATAATATGTTGGACAATATTAAATTTGAAACTATAATTGATCATTTTGCATCTAGAAATGCACATATATATTTTTTTATGATCAATTTTTTTCCTTGTTACTGTAATTATGTTCTCGATCGGTGTTTCGCAATTTTTTGACGCGGTCGGTTACGATTCCGCTGTCTTCTAGTTGTTTATGATGTTTTGTTTCAGCTACTGTTATTTTCTACTGATTCAATCATTTTATTATTTTTGACATTCTTAATGTGTTGTTACACACTAGCTATAGTATTTTCTTAATGGATTCGACTTATGTTACTTATGTATAGAAATTAATTTCTTTTAAATAAAAAGTTGACCCTTCTAAAAAAATTTGCCCCAAACCCATTAAGTTTTAGAAACGGCCCTTAATTGAGCCATACACCTAAGGATATAATGTGATTATATTCATCCATTTTCCGGCACCGGCCGCCTTAGGGCTCCCAGAGGCGGATATACCTTACCCCAAACAGGATAAACGGACACCGCTAAAATTATAAATTACTTAAGTTTTACCTATATAAACATTTATGGACACGCTCGAAAAAATACTCTTAAAAAAAGGCCGTTCTATTGGCACCCCCAGTTTTACTACCGGCACCCAATTACTCTCGGCACCACAAAAACTTAATTTCGGCACCACATGAATATTTTTTTTATTATTTTCTTACTTTACACACCACAATAATAATAATAACTACTCTTTTCACCACAAGTTTTTTTAAAACTTTTAAATCCGTACATTTTCAAAAATATCAAAATAAACCCTCCATTTCTTCATTAACACCTATCTTCTTATCTCCACCATCTTCACCCACCTCCTACCACCAACAACCCCCATTAACACCCATCACCATTAACACATTTCCTCCTCCTACAATCACCAAATCAAAACACCCACCAACGGGTCCGGATTCTCGACTTTGAGAATCCCGACTTTACCCGGCTTTGAGAATCCCGGCTTTACCCGGATTTGGGGACGTGGCCGGATCACGTCCGTCCGTTCCAATTGGGGAGAGAGAACACACAAAAATTGGGTGGTCGTGCTCCGGCCACGTCCCCAAAAGCTGGGGAGAAGCTGGACTCCAAAAGCAGAGAATCCACTTCGCCCACCAACACCCACCATTAAGATGCGCCACCACAACCACCCTTCCTCCTCCTATAACCACCAAATCAAAACACCCACAACACCCACCACCCAAACATCAATTTTCGCCATTTTCATTACCCAAAACATTAATTTTCTCCATTTTCACCATCCAAACATCAATTTTCGCCATTTCAATATGGAAAAAAACTCGGAGGGATTTGCAGCAGGGAAGCAGGGTGGAGCTTCGATTTGGAGGAGGAAATGAGTGGTTGAGAAAGGAGGAAGAAGTAGAAGAGGAGGAAGAAGGGGGCTGTGATTTTTTTTTTTCATTTCAGAAAATGGGGCATGGAAGAAAGCTAAATTACAATTTTGGTCCTCTAACTAGACACGTTTTTTGATTTTGGTCCTGGTTTTTCTCCGGCGACAATTTTAGTCCTGTAAGTGGTCTTTTTTTGCAAAAAATACTCCTGAACGCCGGAAAACGCTGACTGGACAACTTTTCCGGCAAAAAAATGCCACGTCATCCGAAATTGACATGTCAGCTTTCCACGTCAACACACTTTCCATGTCAGCGTTTTTTTCCCAAAGAAATAAAATGTTGCTTTTAAAAGGATTCGAACAAACAACCTAAGACTAAAAATTTTAACACTTGGCCATTTGTGCTACAACAATACTTGTTGTGTATGAGACAACATATTACATAAAGACACATCAATATAAAAATATTATAGAGAATCTAATGATAGTATGATACAAACAGTTTTATTTTTTAATTTGTAAATTATAGATAGTATTTGTTACACGTGGTGATATGTTTATTGAATATTTATTTTAAGTAATATGGAAGGTTTTAATTTTTTTTTATTGTTTTTTATGTATAATATATATTGTATAATGCATTCGACTTAATATATGTTTTTTCCCTTAAATTTGTTGATTAAGGTGGTTATGCTCAAATTTCTGAATAGTATTACTGTACAACCACTCTAATATATGTTATATGACATGTCAGCATCTCATAATTTAATGAACCATTCTGACACACCGAATCATGCAATGTTATGTGACAATAGTACTATATACTTTTGATGAAATGTAATATCATTCGATGTTTTAGTGTTACATCATATTACAGTTAATTGTTGTTTCAGACTGATCGTAAAAATATCGTTAGCTATAATCAGATAAATTAATATTTCCTTTTGTCAAGGACTTGCTTTTGTTTCAAGAGAATAATTAAAATAAATACATTCATTTTAACGTTTCATTTGTTAATTTAATTAATTATTCAGTTTAATGACTATGAAAAAGAGTTGGAAGAAATGAAGAAAATGATATGACAAGAATATGTTGCATATTTTCTAAAAAACATAATAAAAAAATAACAATAAAAAATTAAGAACCTCCCATATTACTTAAAGTAAACATTCAATAAATGTATCACAACGTGTAACACATACTATTTATACCTTATAAAAAAATAAAACGGTTTGTATCATTAGATTTTCTATAATACTTTTATACTGAATGTGTCTTTAATTAATATGTTGTATCAAGGCTAAAGAATTTTAGCCTTAGGTTGTGGGTTTGAATCCCTTTAGAAGAAACTCGCTAACGTGGAAGGATGACATGGCAATTTTTTTGGCCGGAAAAGCTGTCTAGTCAGCGTTTTCCGGCGCTTAGGATTATTTTTGCAAAAAAAAAACCACTTACAAGAATAAAATTATCGCCGGAGAAAAACCAGAACCAAAATCGAAAAATGTGTCCAGTTACAGGACTAAATTTGAAATTTAGCCCATGGAAGAAGGAGGAAGGAAGGGGGACATGGAAGGAGGAGAAAGAAGATGGGTCGGGGGGTGAGGGTGGAGGAGGAAGGGGGAAGAAGAAGAAGAAGAGGAGGAAGAAGAAGGAGGGGGCCACGATTTTTTTTTTCAGACGCAATTTTTTTTTTTGTTTTGAAAATGGGTTGGTTGATTTGCAACATGGAAGGAGGAAGAAAGGGCGGCGGCTGAAGGAGGAGGAGGAGGAGGAGGAAGGGGGCGGCGGCCGGGAGAGGGAGGAGGGTGAAGATGAATGAGATTTTTTGGTAGACATTTATTTATTTTATTAAAAAGGGTAAGTTTTAATAATTTAATAAGTTTAGGGATTTGAGTATAGTAATATTATTTTGTTTTATAGATGTAGATTGGTTCAACTGCGAATGCAGGATTTTAAATCGGTTAATTCAGGCATTTTTATTGCACCATGATTGAAATAATATGGTGTAAGTGACGATCTTTGCGCGGGCAAAGAAGAATATCCCGAGAAATGTCTCAAGAGATATTCGATCTCATTGTACTCATATTGTTTGGGCCGATGAGTTGATCTCACCGCATGTCCATTGTTCGCGAGAAAAAAAAAATGATTTGTTATTGAAAATCAATATTGGTGCCACCATTCTCTCGGAGTGAATATAATCGAATTTTGGCCACGGCATAATATTCCAATTTTGGCCATGGCCGTGGTCGCACTGGAGGTCGTGGTAGAGGCCGTGGTCGTGGATGCGGCCGTGGAAAATATGTTTCCTTTCACAACGACAATCATGACATAGTCGAGAAAAGGCATATAATGCCATATATTAATTGAGACAAGGCCATATATTAATTAAGAGAAGGCCAATATTTTGGTATATTAATTAAGAGAAGGCCAATATTTTAGTTGATATGCCACTATGTGAACTCGGTATTTTGGTTAATATGCCACTATGTCAATCAGTAATCGAGGGTTGTGGGTTTATTTTAGTTGATTTTGATATGCCACCGATATCACAATTTGAAGTTAGTAGGCTTCACGAAGTTAGTTGGCGCTGTTGATTGTATCCTTTTGCTCAATGGTTGGTAATTCCTTTATGTTGTGGTATGTAACTCCTCTAAGTTGACGCAGCTTTTGATGGTAATTTCTATTTTAGTAATAAAATGGTGATTTTTATATACGATGGGTTGGTTTTATTTATGGGCATTAAGATGAATTCTTCTTTGACTCATATAAAATACTCTCCTAGCTACATTGATAATGATATGGGTTAATGATGTGAAATGGTAGCTACATAAAAATACAAAGGTTTTAAATACGTATTAAAAGAAAAAAAAATAGATCCAAACTCACGTTTACACTTAGTCTATTGATACGTATTCTATTTTCAATGATCGCTTTGATTTTCGCTATGCTAAATAAAATGATTAAAGGTGTTGAACTTAAAAATGTATCTTCGATGATAATTTTCAGAAGATCTTTGGCTGATACATTTTCGCGCACAGACAATGCGCTTTACTCGATATTCTCAATTGTATAAAAATCGATTTATAATTTCAATAGCTTAACCAAATTTTACGTAGTGATTTTCAATATATTAAATTTCATTTCAACATATTAATTCACTAAAATATTAGAATTTGATAGACTAATATTTGAATTCATTACTTTTGAGAAGTTGAACGCATTATTGACAACCATCTTATGCAACGATGATTTATCTATTCATAATATATACAAAACACGATTTAAATGCAGAAAAAGCTATACGCTTATTTATTATGTAAGTTGATCACATTTCGCACACAATATCGACATATAATTTTTACCGACTCTTTGTACCAATATAAAACCCGCTAAACAAATTCTCCGGATCTGCACCTGGGCACCGGTGCCTACCTAGCTTTCTCGTTTCAAATTTTTTTTGTTCCCCCTTTAAAAAAATATTTTATTTCTTTCTAAAAAAAAAAAGAAGAAAATATTTTTATTTCACAATCAAACATCACTGCTGCAGCAATGTCGTTTTATAGAGAAAATATATATGCTTGTGGACCTAACAATTTGATAGCTATAAAACATCATACGTCACTACTGCTTCACCTATAATATATCGTGTACATATTTTTACCTCAAAATAAATTTTTTTTTTTTTTTTGGAGGATTTTTTACCTCAATGTTATTGGTCCCTCATTCATATATTATAGGAAAAGTTTTTCTATGGTGAGAATATTTGAGGAATAATACACATTGATGATTTTAGGCCATACAGTTTCAAATTAAATTCAAACTGTATGGTTCAGAATCATTCACGTGTAATCATGGTGCAAATGGAGTGACTATGGAATAATTACCCATATTATAGTGTATTTTCTAACAGAAATAATTAAATAAATAAATAACCATTAAAATATTTACAGATATTAGAGCTGTAAAGTCCCACATCGGTAAAGTAAGTGAATATTCACCCCCATATAAGTGTGAGACATAAATGTCTTGTCAACTCGGGTTAGCCATTTTAGATCAAGTGAGGATGGCGGACTAAGCAGTTGACGTATATTTATGACTCATTTAGCCTTACCAGGCCCAGAGGGCGTTATAGAATGGTAATCAGAGCCAACTATGAGACAGAACTATGCGCTGCGGATGACATCTAGTTACCTCTGGTAGGGAAGATCCAGGACCAGTCTCGGCCGTCCTAGCGAGGTCGCCAGTCCCTTATAAGAGGTATAAGGATGGCCTATAGTTACCTATGGTAGAGCCGATCCAGAACTAGTCTTGACCTTCCTGGCGAGGACGCCAATCCCTTATAAGGGGGGGGGGGGGGGGGAGAATGTAAAGTCTCACATCGGTAAAGTAAGTGAATGATCATCCCCATATAAGTGTGAGACATAAATGTCTTGTCAACTCGGGTTAGTCATTTTAGACCAAGCGAGGATGGCGGTCTAAGCAGTTGACCGGACATTTATGACTCATTTAGCCTTACCAGGCCCCCCGGGTCTGGAGGCGTTACAAGAGCAACTTCACAGGTTACCGGTATATTTTACACCAAATCATCAATTTGGTGTAACTTTTACACCAAATTTTATCCATCAACTCCAATGGTTCTACATCAAAAATAAATATTCTTGGAATATTTCATGGCAATTATTATTTATTCTTCATAAAAGAAAAAGAAAATAAAAAACTGAATAGTAGTTGCCGGTGAGACTTTTCCGCCAGCAAATTTGGTGTTCATTTTCATCTCCCCATCAATTTGATGGGAGAAAAACATCTCCATTGAAGTAGTTTTTTTCCATCAAGTTGTTGTTTTGCTGTTGAAATTCGGCTTGGAGTTGCTCTTAGAAGTATACTTGAGATAAATACGAACACCGCTACTGCGAGGCTGTAGGAGTAATACCGCGAAAAAAATGAAAAAAATATGGATATAGGAAGGTAATTTATATACATGATCAGGTCCATGCGCGTCTTTTCCCCCAAGCTCCACCTTTCTCCAACAACTGCGATCGCCGATCTGCCTTAAGCCAAGACCCATACGGCAAGGACCGTTTCTCTGCTGCCATTAATTCTCTCTTCAATCTAGGACAAAATCGGAGGGTATGGTCCAGCAGGCTCGAGATCACCTGTCTAAGTTGTGTGTCTAATTTCGGTGTTTAAGTAAAAACTACGTCGTTTTATGTGTATTTGAATTTTTGAAGAAAAACAAAAAAAACAAAACATAAAAATTAAATGCACATGAAACGACGTAGTTTTTACTTAGACACACAACTTAGACATGTGATCTCAAGCCGGTGAAGCATGCCACAAGAGAAGCACAAGTTCGGCAACCTCTCTAGCTGAACCCTAGCCATCATCCCCACACCATCAACCTCAAGCCGCATCACACGACGTCCGGTACAATCAAATCCAAGGCAACCCGCAACCGAAAGGATCGACGTCCCGAGACCAATTCCTCCTGAATCTGACAGCCGGAACAACCACCAAGGATCTCTTCCAACCGACCCACCAACTGCGTACAAAGGTGCGTAGGGAGGTCGAATATATGCACCCAAAACTCTGCCATGGAGAAAAATCCTGCTTTGCTCTCCCAGCCATCTTCTCACCAACGCAGAACAAGCAGAGCACTGTCGAAACACCACGGGCCGTCCTCCGAAACCCTAGCTGCATCTTCTGCCTTATCGAAAATGAACTAAAATATATTCTTGGCCAAGCGGATCGCGGTGAAGTTGCACCCCCATGACTGGCAGAGGGCCACCCTCGGTCCACACACATCAACATCTTTTGGGGTCAGTAACATACCGATCAAAAAGAAACTCCGCAAATCTCCTCCTCCGTTCGATGCCCTTATGATGACGACGAGCTGAGCTGCCTCTTGCGGCGTGAGTGACATAAATTTCATCAGGTTATCCAGCACCTCTTCCTCCATCGGATTGGTGCAGCTAGCTTCAAGAGAAGGGGGAAGTCTCGTCGCCGGTGAGGGTTTTATCTACAACATGAGGGTTTAGCAATTCCTAACCAACTATGGAGCGTATGAGGTTTCCGCAGCCTTTTATAGATTTGGTCCAGCGTTGCGTGGAGTTAGTTTCCTATCGGGTTTTGATCAACGGAAAGCCTAGCAAGAGGATTGTGCCGACCAGGGGGATTATACAGGGAGATCTGTTGTCGCCTTTTCTTTTTATCATTTGTGCTGAGGGTTTCACGACTTTACTTAATGACTATGTGCAACGGGGTGCGTTGCGAGGCATTCGCTTTGGTATGGAGGATGAGGTTTATATCTCTCATTTGCTATTTGTTGATGATTGTATGGTGTTCTTTGAGCTTTTGGAGGGGCGGTAGAGGCTATGGTTGTTTTTGATTGACATGTGTGATGCTCTTTCTGGTCAGACCATCAACTTTCATAAATCCAGCCTTTATTTCTCGAAGGGTGTCTCGTAGGCAGATCGTGAGATGGTGTCATATGTGTTACAGATTCCTATGGGGGATGGATCGGGTAAGTATTCGGGGTTGCCATAATAGATGGGGAGGAATAAACGCTAGGTGTTCACGTTTCTTAGGGATAAAATTCATAAAAAGGTGGATGGGTGGAAGGATAAATTGCTCTTGCTGGTAGAGAAGGATGTGTTCAATAAATCGGCCCTTCAGGCTAATCCCACATTTATTATGCAGTGTTTCAAGGTTCCCACCACCCTTATTAGGTAACTTGATGAAGTGATCAGGGGTTTCTTTTGTGGGATACAGAGAACAAGCGTCGGGTGCATTGGAAGACTTGAGAGGATTGTTGTTTACAGAAAAACTTGGGGAGGGGGGGTTGTGATTTCATGACTTGGAATGCTTCAACTTGGCCTTCCTGGCAAAGCAGTCCTGGAGAATTTTGACTAGTCCAGGTTCATTAGCTGCACAGGTGTTGCACGCAAAGTATTTTGAGAAGAGTACTATCCTTTCGGCTCGATTGGGGCCACAATCATCTTTTCTCTGGTACAGCATTTTAGAAGGTTGCGATCTATTTCTTAGTGGTATGAGATGAAATGTGAGGGACGGGGAGTCGGTGTTTGTATTTCTTGATGCTTGGACTTCCCGACAGCCTTCGTTTCGCATTCGTTTTGCAGGGCATGACATCCCAGCAGATTATTTGGTTTCAGATTTGTTCCTTCCAAACACCAGATTGTGTGATGTGCAATAGATACATCAGTTGTTTAGGCTGTGGGAATCTGATGCCTTTTTGGCGACTACCATAGCACCAGAGGACCATCCAGATAGACGCATTTGGCACTATGATCGTAAGGGAGTCTATACTTTTAGGTTGGTGTACTTTCTGGCCATATCGCTTTATTGTCCATCGTCTATGGCAGCCTCGACTACTTCGACATGGGAGAGCCGGTTGTGGAGGAGTTGTTGGCAGCTCTCTGTGCAGCCGTGCATTGATCACACTGAAAATGGAATCATAAATCATACCCTTAGTTTCCCCGAATCATGCTCGATTGATTAGTGATAGATGGAATATTGTACGAAATACGTATCGATTGCCTAATACCGGTTCCCCAGTTAGCAATTCTGCATCTTTACATTTTATCCCGTAATTTGGCACTATTTTGTCTCATTTTATGTGATTTTCAGGAATACCATAATATGGGCTAAAGGACCTGGATCCGGATTAGAGAAAGAAACATTGGTCCGAAGTCAGAAGAAGTCAATACGAAGTCTGCTGGACCAGAAAAGAAGAAAATAGGCCGGAGGCTGCAGGAAACCTAGCCGCATCCGCGGTAACTTAGAGGACACGAAAAGCAGAGAGCCGTGATTTGTATTAAGTCAGTTAGGGTTAGCTTATCTAAGTCGGTTTATAGCTCTATAAAAAGTTGTACGATTTCATTGTAAACACTAACTCTTGATATATACATATTTTTACTAGATCTATTAGCGTGAACCGGGAATGGTTAACACAACTTCGATTTAAAGGATCGTTGATTGGATGTAGGATAGAAGGATAAAAGGATGGATAATCGAGCACCTTGACCTCTAAGTAACTGGTACTTAGAAATCTTGGTATAACGTCGACCTCTAGATAACTTGTATCTAGCAATCTTCGTATAGACTGGCAAGACCCGCTCAAGTCTTGTTTAGTCGGGGATCGAATTCTCTACACAAGAGCTCTCAACACACTTAACAAGTGAAATGTATTTTATATCAAAATAATCTGTTTTCACAAGGTACAATACCATGCCTATTTATAGGATCAAAAATAGACTATAAAAGAAGGTAAAATGACTCAAAATGGCGCCATTTATGGAGCTTGTCCATGTTCCAAGTATCTCCATAATGCTTTGTATCTTGAATTGTTCCAAATGCAATGTATCAAGCTTGACAACCCTTCATATTTGTGGCGCCACCTTCTTTGACTTCTAGCCAATAATTCTCCAATTTATATACTAATAGATACTTATATAAAATACTTATAAATATAAAAATAGTTAATCTTTATTTGGAGATATAGAACGAGCTAGCTTCACTCCATTCCACGTGCGTAAATGATAAGTTTAATTGGCATTTCTCCAGCTATCCGTGATTCTTCATGAGTCGTATTAATGTCACGTATCAAGACATTCATGGCTTCTCGGACTCTTTTTGCTTGAAGTCTTGTGATAGGACCATCCGTGATTATTAATGGATCTTGACTGGGTATAGGTGCTACTGGTGAATAAGATCATTATGATTCATATCAGTCCCTCCCGGTTGCGGAGGATTTGTCCTCAAATCAAGTGGATTGTCAAAGAGAGTTAAATCAGCAACATTGATCGTGTTTGAAACACCCCACTCTTCCGGAATATCGACTTTGTAGGCATTATTATTAACTCTTTCAACACCTTGAATGGACCATCACCACGCGGATGCAACTTAGTCTGGCGCTTGTGTGGGAATCTCTCTTTCCGAAAATGTAGCCAAACCCAATCACCGGGTTCAAAGATAACTTCCTTGCGGCCCTTGTTTGCTTGCTTGATATACCGTTGTGTTTGTGCCTCCACGTGTTGTCGAGCTTTAGTGTGCAATTCATGGACTAGATCGGCCTTACGATCTCCATCAATGCTTGCTTGATCCCCTGGAGGAAGAGGAACAAAATCAAAAGGAACATTAGGATTGAATCCATACACGAGCTCAAAGGGAGAATATTTAGTACGTAGCAGAATGCACACATCGGTTATAAGCAAATTCAGCAAATAGTAAACAAGATTCCTAATTTTTTAAATTCTTTTGCACCAAAGTACGAAGAAGTTGACCCAAAACACGATTAACCACCTCAGTTTGTCCATCTGTTTGTGGGTGATAAGCAGTAGCATACAAAAGTGTCGTGCCAAATCTCATCCATAAGACACGCCAGAAATGTGAAATGAACTTAACATCGCGGTCGGAGACAATAGACTTAGGGACACCATGAAGGCGAACAATCTCTTTAAAGAATAAATCAGCTATGTGTGAGGCATCGTTAGTTTTATTACATGCCACAAAATGAGCCATTTTCGAAAAACGATCAACCACCACAAATATTGAATCCTTACCAGTCTTAGAACGCGGTAAACCTAAGACAAAATCCGTAGATAAATCAGTCCATGGACAATGAGGTATTGGTAAAGGGGTATACAAACCGTGGGGTTGAGACTTAGATTTGGCTTTTCGACAAACAATACAAGAAGAACAAATGCGGTGCACATCACGTTTCGTTTTTGGCGATTCCCCAGCTGTCAAACCCATTTTGACCATGGCTGACCCGACGAAAGTCCTTCAACAACTTCTTTTTTGTCAAACAGCCAAGTAAAAAGAAGCTGACTCGACCATGGTTGAATTAACAACTTTTTTTCGTTGAATGAATCAGATTCTTCTTTTTCTTTTTCTTGTTTGTTGATCTTCCCCGTTGAATGACCAACAAGAACATCAATATCCTAGCTGGTCCCTTCATCATTATGTAACATAATCCAAAGTTATACAAAGATTAAAATATAATCTTCCATTCTCATGTAACACGAATAATAATTCTTTCCAAAATACACATAAACTTAGTCAAATTGAAGCAAAAACTTGTTATATTTATCCGGTTGACAATACACATTACAAACTAAATACAAGAAATTATGAATTAAGAATTATTTTATAAGAGAATGATAAATGTATCGCATGAATGCATCCAGAATTTTAAAATAGAAACAAAATGCAAATTATCATTTTGTAATTTATATTATTTATAATTAATGTATTAGTACGTATTTGATATTATTATTATGTAATATTAATTTTTCAATTTTAAAATTTCAATTTCAATTTCTCAAAAAAAAAAATCAATTTAAATGTAACACACGTGCTTTTTGCTAGTTATAATAGAAGAGCATGTTATGTAGCAGTCGGAGCTCGAGCTGTAATGGGACGTATATCTAAGAGCCATCACCGTTGCGGTTATTATCGTAAGGTAATGTCTGCGGAAAATCCGAAACACTAGTTTTTATGGATGTTTGTATGTTTAGAAAGCCGAGTTTTCACCCTTTCAGCTTATGCATTCTTTTCGAATGAGTCTTTGTTATTTGAGAAAAACAATACCCCTCATTAATGCAATAGTATTTTTATTCTTTCACTGGTTAATAAATAAATATAGATATATGAAAATCACAATAAATACTAGTATTTTGAAAATGTAATCCATAACAAATGTAAATACTAGTATTTTGAAAATACTAGTATTTTCGATAGTCAGCCGGTTTATGTTTCCGCGGTTTGTGGGCGATCTTTGATAGCTTCAGCTGAGTATGTAGAGGCACTGGCGAGTTATCGAACCCAAGGCTCAGGCCCACCTTTGCCAAATCGATGGTCGAAACCGCAGCTTGGGGTAATGAAGAGCAATGTTGACGCATCAGTCACAGAGACAGGTGCAGGTATTGGGGCGATCTTCCGCGACTCACATGGCTCAATTTTACACTCCTTTACGTATCATTTTGATCCTGGGGACTCGGTGGAATATTTGGAGCTTAAGGCCATCTCTTTGGCGCTAGAGGAGGCGTCGCACCTAGGGATTCAAAGGTTAGAGGTGGAAAGTGATTGTTTGGCATGTGTTGTGCGTCTTCAACAACCAGGAGATGATTTTACTGCTCATGGTTGTCTCGTCCAGGATTGTCTGGCACGTTTATCTAGTTTTACGCATGTTTCCTTTTCTTTTATTCGGTGTGTGGGGAATGTCCCAACGCATCTTTTAGCTCGTTATGTTTGTTTGTTTTTTCTCGGACACTTTGGGGATCTTCACCCCGGGTGACGTTTTAACTGCCTATTTGACGGATCTTGATTAATAAAATGTTTGGTTTCTCAAAAAAAAAAAAAAATTGTACACATCTAAGATGGAAAAATGTGTCCATGCGTTATGTATTTGTGCTATAGTATCCAAATAAAAAAATAAAATAAAAAAAACATGTGCCAAAAAGTTGGTTTTATATGCGTTTTTATTATATATATACAATGTTGTCCTTGTTGTGTAACTATTTGTCGATGATGTCTTATTAAATGGCTGAAAAAGAATGGGAACATCATTTCACACTGCAAATACTTTGACCCAATTTCAGTCAGAAAACGATCATTATACTGATTCAATTCAAGATTCAGTTGAATGTTTTTCATATTCAATACCGGCCAAAAAGATTTTCAAACTAAAATTGGATTAAGAAAATTTTTAATATTCTGTCTGAAATTCGGTCAGAATCAAAGAGTTTGCAAATTATTCTGATCCAATTTGAGTCAGAAAAATATGATTATTCTGATTTAATTCGAGTTAGAATTTGGAATATTTTTCATACCCAATACTGATTAGAAAGACTTTCTTACTAAAATTGAGTCATGAATATTTTTAATATTCTGTCTAAAATTCGGTCAAGATGATCGAGTGTAAAAAAACATAAATTTAAAAGGTAAATATGGAAAGAAATAATTATTTTATATTAAGATTTTTAATTGTGTGAAAAAACATTAAAAAAAATTTTGAGTATTGAAAGAAAAGAAAGATGCTGTCAGTATCTGAATTTACATTAGGAAGAATACAAAAATCAGAAACCTCAAAGTAGTTGGCGAAACCTAACTTTAGATAGAGTATTGATACATTCATTATTTATTTCACCACAACATCCTACATAACATATTACTGGAATTTATCGCAATAAATAATTTATCATTTTAATCTATTATAATAAAGTAAGTAGTGGAAAGTGCACTACACATTTGTGTAGTGCACATACCATTTCCCCTTTAGATAGTACAATACAAACATTCAAATCAAATCAAAACTACAAAAAGATAATTGACCATTTAAGCAATAAAAGTGTTCCTAAAAAAATTAAACAATAAAATGCTACCGACATTTTATTTTTTATTTATTTATTTTGGAGACGAAAGAAACACACACAATTTAAACGCTTAAACATGGTTCGAACTCTGGCCTCCCCACTGGGAGTCAGGTTTTAGACCCTAGTGGATTATCACTAGGATATGTACCCGAGTGCACCAACATTTTTAATAAAAAACCCTTTAACCATTAAAATATAATTTTCGATGATATCATTGATGGCCAGGATTAAAATATTCCAATGTTCGACTAAGTCAAGCTTGAGTTTATCAAAAACACTAAATTTAAGACCTTGAAATTAAAAAATTGCATCTGTAAAGAGGGTGAGCTTGGAATGAGTTGGGTTAGTTCGGATTGATTTTTTGTTGCATCTAGTCGGTCTGGTATGGTAATTTTATCTCTTAAACCAAACTAAAATACTACTTAATACCAATAGTTTTGTTTGTATTGGTTTCGGTTTGGATAGGTTTTTAACGAGCCGGATTTTAATACATTGTTTCATGAAAATTTATACAAGGCAATCCAACCCACCATTTCAAATTCTATAAAATCAATCTCAGCGTTTTTTTCCCTTTCTTTATATTGTACATCATTTCAAGATAAGTTAGATATTTGTCACTACTCCCGGCACTTGATGATGCTTGTTGAGCTTCCACTGCCTTTGTAGTTTTTGTTGGTGTAACCACCATATCCGTTAAACTTTTTCCTGATACATCAACCGTGTCTAATTTAGCTATTCCCGGGTGGAAAATCTCAAAAGTCATCATCTAGAACTTCATACGATAGGAGATCTTCATTGCCATTGTCTTCCTCAACTTCCTCGTCTTGTCTTGCATTGTCTAAAAATGTTATATCGATGATAGAACATTTTCCATCAAAAGACAATGTGCATGGTGAAAAAATCTATTCAAAGTATTTAAACGAGCATGTGCCGAAACTTGAAAATCATAAAGACTTCATCCATGCATATACGGCTTCTTTCTTCTTCTCGGTCAATCTTTTCTCCTACCTTTATAAGCTTCAAAGTTTGCTGTACAACCTGGCCACACCATCATGACACACTCTTCCCTCTCGGTTTCTTCCGCCATACGTTGATAATCTCGCAACTCTTCATTGAGAGCACAGTCATTATCAAAATAATCATAAACATCTAAATTTCTAGTACCTTCCTTACATGGTTCAGCATCTAAGGATTAAACTTCCTCTTGAATCCGATGGTGTACCCCTTCCTGCACCTTTGGGTCAGTTTCTTCACAAACTAATTGTTCAACTTCCTTAAGATTGTCTTGTTGAGAAGGGTCTTCCACGTCCTTCTTCCTTTTATACTCTTGTCTAGTCTGAGCCTCCCTTACTTTCACATTTACGCTACGATCCTTCTTAGAACACCCACCATTTTGATGCCTAATGCGTATGCAAATTTGATAATATGCAGGTCATGATTCATATATCACCATTTGCCAATACCCAGTCTCGTCATCTCCAATCCAGATTCGGTCTTATTTCTGCTTCAACAAGTCTACATCGATCATAATCCGGGTAAAGAAGTGCGTTTAATATCAATTGTAGCTGAATCAATGGAGGGGCATGCCAATCAAAGATGCAACTCGACGTAGATACTCTGTATTAAATAAGGGAAGAGACAATTCAAGTAGTTCTATCCAAACGGGAGCCTGAGATGCTTCTTGATTTGGGCACATATCAACCGTATATTAGACAATATCATTGGATTTTTACCAATTGACAAAAATCGTCGAAAAATGTTTGCTATAATTCTCCTGAGAAGAAGGCGAATCAAGACATGTTTCTTATCTAGTAGTGCGACGGTCAATCTGCTTTAAGCTCTAAACGAAGAATGAATTTACGTAAATCGTCTATTATCGGCCAATAATCTGGGAACCAAGCAACCAATGCGCTACGAAATGGTTTCGCATGATGAAAATTAAACTGGAAATTAAAACTGGAAAAACGAAGAAAGAATCAAGAACATTCTTCAATGCTCATGAAGAATTCATAATGCATAAAAGCGGGAAAAAACAGAGAGAAAAATTGATCTTGAATTCAGTTTGTAAACTTCCAATTGAATTGTTTGTACACTTGATTCTAACTTAAATAGAGGTTTACAACAGACTTAACTAACTACAATCAGTTGCAACTGCTTCTAACTGAACTAGGAACTTGTAACCGACTTTTGAACTAGGTGTTTGATAAAATGCCTGAACCAACTTTTATTCTTGAATCTGCCTTGCATCCTTGATTATATATGCAACATGCCCCCTCAAGCTGAAGGGTTAGACAGCCTACAGCTTGGATTCTGCCTTGCATCCTTGATTGCATCTGCATAAATGTTGTACAATGGATATCTAGGAACAAGTCTTGTGAAGGTGGCCTTATCAACAGGTTTGGTTAGAATATCTGCCAGATTATCTTCTGTCCTGACTGGTAGAGGCACCAAAACTTTTTGCTGATATTTCTCTCGAACAAAATGACAATCTATTTCTATATGTTTGGTTCTTTCATGGAATACAGGGTTTTCCACAATGTAGGTTGCACTTTTGTTATCACAAAATAAGGGTACAACCTGTGTATGCTGAATCTGAAAGTCTTGGAGTAGATATATAAGCCATTGTATTTCACATGCTGTAAGAGCCATTGCCCTGTATTCGCTTTCGAGTCGCTTCGCCGACGTAGTTTGCTTCTTGCTTTTCCATGAAATTAAAGAATCTCCTAGGAACACTGTATATCCAGTAATTGACCTTCTTGTAGTTGTACAGCCTGCCCAGTCTGAGTCACTGAAGGCTTTAAGTACAGGTTTACCACTGGAAGGAAAGAACAAACCCTGTCCTGGTGCTGTTTTGAGGAACTTCAAAAGTTTGTGTGCAGCAGCTAGGTGATTTTCTGTTGGACAGTCCAAAAATTGGCTAAGTTGTTGGACATGATATGCTATGTCTGGTCTTGTATTGCTAAAATATAAAAGTTTTCCCACAAGACTTCTGTAATACTTGTTATCTGTCAAAAAGGGAGAGTCTTTAGGTTCAAGTTTGATCTTTGGATCCATAGGAATAGCAGAAGGCTTAGCCCCTGTGTAACCAAATTCTTGGAGTAAATCAAGACAGTATTTCCTTTGATTCATTAGGATGCCATCTTCTGATCTTGCAATCTCATACCCTAGAAAATATTTCAGTTTTCCTAGATCCTTTATAGTGAAGGCTTTGTGTAGAAGATCTTTGAGGTCCTGAATTTCTTGTAGTTTTGAACTCCCTACAACAATGTCATCTACATATACTAGAAAGGCAATAAAGGTGGTGCCTTGTCCTCTTGTGAAAAGACAATGATCATGCTTGGATTGGTTATAACCAGCTGCTAGTAAAGCCTCAGTAAGTTTTGCATTCCACTGTCTGCTTGCCTGCCTCAATCCATATAAGGATTTGACTAGTCTACATACTTGACTGTTGTTGGATGTTGGAAGTCCTGGAGGTGGTTTCATGTAGACCTCCTCCTCTAAATCTCCATGTAAGAAAGCTGTATTTACATCCATTTGATGTAAGTGCCACGGTTCATGGATGCCAAGCTTAAAAACAATCGATGGTGGACAATTTGGCTACGGTGAGAATGTATCCAAAAAATCTATCCCCTCTGTTTGAGTAAAACCTTTTGCTACAAGCCTTGCCTTATATCCGTCTATAGTGCCATCGCCTTTCCTTTTGATCCTCGTAAACCCACTTGCACCCTATAGGTTTCTTCCCTTTAGGCAAAGGAACCGGTATCCAAGTGTTTGTTTTGTGCAAAGCTTCTAACTCTTCTTGCATAGCCTTTTGCCGGTTGTATCTTTTGCGGCTTCGATATATGATTTAGGTTCGTATCATTTGATATGTTGCAAGCAAAGGCTTTGTAGGTGGTTGACAGATGATCATAGGTTAGAACTTTGTCCAAAGTGTGAGGTGTAGTGATCACAAATTGTCGATTTGTCTGATAATCCTGTAAATGCACAGGTAACCTTCTATCCCTTGTTGATCTCCTGAGTTGTTGATTAGTGTTATTCTCCACTATCTCTTCCACCATGTCATGATCTGCATCTCCTGAATCTCCAGGTGGTACATGGAAGGATGTATCTTCATTATCCGGTTGCATTACACCACATTCTTCATTAAGAAAAGTTGGAATAGGTAATACAGACTCAGCATTATCAGTCCATGGCTGATTAGTCAAGAAAGGAAAACAATTTTCATGAAAAATCACATCTCTGAGATAAGGAACTCCCCGGGTTTGTAGATCTAGCAGATTATAGCCCTTTGTAGTGGATGAATGCCCTATGTAAACACATCTCCTGCTTCTACTGTCAAATTTCCCTCTTCCTTGGGATATGGTGCTTGCATATGCTAAACAACCAAAGACCTTTAAATCAGTGTAAACAGGATGTTTGCCATACATGAGAAAATAGGGTGTCTGTTCTTGCAAAAGTGGTGTAAGAGTGATATTAATTAACATAGTGGCATGTCTAACACAAAGTCCCCAATAAGACATAGGTAAACCAGATTGAAATCTAAGAGCCCTTGCAACATTTAACAAATGTTGATGTTTTCTCTCCACAACACCATTTTGTTGTGGTGTATGAACACAAGATGTTTCATGTATGATACCTTTTGGGCATAGAATGCATTCATTTGAAACTCTAGTCCATTATCTGTTCTTATCTTTTTAACATTTACATTAAATTGTGTAAAAACAAGGCTGCAAAAATTTTGTATCAAAGATCTGGTTTCAGATTTATTTTTCATTAAGTGCACCCAAAGAAATCTGGATTTATCATCTACAATAGTCAAAATGTAAAATTCTCCATTATAAGTACAATATCTATTTGGTCCCCATATATCT
This sequence comes from Gentiana straminea, assembly GCA_036785695.1. NCBI lineage: Eukaryota > Viridiplantae > Streptophyta > Magnoliopsida > Gentianales > Gentianaceae > Gentiana > Gentiana straminea. The sequence continues at coordinate 7,037,171 of JAVUPR010000514.1, read as the reverse complement.
ATATGTAACAAATCAAAAACATTGCTAGTAATGGAATGACTAACAGGAAAACTTTGTCTCTTTTGTTTAGCCAAAGGACAAATATGACAATTACTGTCTATACAAAGTTTAACAGAAGGTATAGATTTGTGCAAAATACTCAATCTTTGTTGAGAAGGATGTCCAAGCCTGTAGTGCCACAACAAAGAGTCAGGTACAGTTGTATAATTGCAGGCAATTGGTGAGTTAGAAGTGATAGATGCATCAGCTCTCGAATGTACAAGCCTTGAACAAGATTAGCTAAACCAATCATTTTCCTCAAAGCATTTTCCCGCGAATACAACCGATAGCTCCAAAAAACAATGAATACTTGTTATTAACGATCGGTCTTCTTCGACATAAGATTATATGTAAATTTGGGAACACAAAGGACATTGTCTAGAGTCAGATTCTTATTAATTTGTACTTGTCCAATGTGAGTGACAATGGTGTGTTCACCATTTGGTAATGTTACAGTCAAACCAGAGACAAGCTTAGCATTAATCATCAAAGATAGTGAATAGATAACATGATCTGTGGCACCTGAGTCCACTATCCAATCACAGATATTACCCGAGGATGTACTGGCTTGAACATTTGCAGTGAGAGCTACTGACTGATCTGCTTCACAAGAATCAGCAATCTGTACATTCCTGAGCATAGCCATGATTTGTTCATATTGTGATTTAGACATTGTGTTGGAATTTGACTGTATTGCTTCAGAAGGCTGTGAACCAGAAACTGTTTGATGGATATCTTCTGTGTTTTCTGTGCTAGGAGCAAAACCTTGATCAAAACTAACATGGTTTGCTAAACTTTGACCCCTGCCTCTACCTCTGTTGCTATTTGGATGGCCATACTTTTTGTAACATTTATCCACGATGTCCTTCTCTACCACAATAAGTACACTGTGGTGGTTTCTTTGTATTTCCACTATATCCTCTTCCATAGCTGTTACCTCTTCCTCCACCTCTTCCATATGGAGCACTCACTTGATTTGTAAAAGAACCAGAATCTTGACTAACCTTGCCATAACCAGAAACTTGAGCATTCAAGATGGTTTTGTCATTGTTTATTTCAGAATAAACAAACTGAGACTCATGATGCAATGCCATGTTAAACACAGTACCAATGTCTGGGATAGGTTTGGCCATCAAAGCCTGAGATCTAACATTGCTAAAAACATCATTTAAACCTTTAAGAAAACGGATAACCTGATCAGTGTCACTTTGCTCTCTATAGATTGGCATTGCATCACAAGTACAAGGAGGAACAGGCCTTAAAATCAGCAATTGATCCCACAAGCTTTTTAATTTTGTAAAATACTGGGTAACTGTCATAGTACCTTGTTTAGTTGCATAAATCTCTTCCTGCAAATTGGACAAACGATAGGCATTTCCGAATCCCAAATCTATGATCAAGATCCACCCGATATATCTCTTGTGGACAACCGTAAAATACTCGATGAATAGATGAATCTACGAGTTTATCAACCAAGTAGAGACCATGTCATTACATTGACACCATATTTCATAATTTCTATGATCTTCTGAGGCTTAGGCGGGTACCATCAACAAATTTCAAACTTCCCTTTCATGGATAACACCATAGAGATTGCCCTCTTCCCGGCAAAGAATGGTAGTTTTCTCGCCCCTTTAAGCACCGGGCCGAACAATAATCGCCGACGGATTCTCACCAGGGATGAATCAAGTAGGGATTAACAACTGGTGCTTCTGCCATTGTTGAAGAACAAAAGAAAATGCAGAAAAACGAGCAAGAAACTATCAAGAAATCACTTGCAGCTCCACACTACAAGTCCAAGAAAATCTGCAGCTCCACACCGCAAGATTAGAAAGCGCTTTAATCGAATGAACAGCGGATGAATTTCTCTGATACCATGATGAAAATTAAACTGGAAATTAAAACTGGAAAAACGAAGAAAGAATCAAGAACATTCTTCAATGCTCATGAAGAATTCATAATGCATAAAAGCGGGAAAAAACAGAGAGAAAAATTGATTTTGAATTTAGTTTGTAAACTTCCAATTGAATTGTTTGTACACTTGATTCTAACTTAAATAGAGGTTTACAACCGCCTTAACTAACTACAATCAGTTGCAACTGCTTCTAACTGAACTAAGAACTTGTAACCGACTTTTGAACTAGGTGTTTGATAAAATGCCTGAACCAACTTTTATTCTTGAATCTGCCTTGCATCCTTGATTATATCTGCAACATCGCAATTTGTTGAATTTGTTCCATAGAAATTTTGAAAGCAGTCTTACCCATAAGGCGTGACAACGATCCCAAACCCATGTGGCAAACTGTACACGTTTTATTTTCAAACAGAATTCAAACTGTGTGATCCATATTTGTTTACCGGTCAATTAGATGCATGTGGATATACCACACAAAAACTTCCCGAAAAATGCACCCTCATCCACAATTGAAGGGGTGTCATCCATCAAACGAAAATGCCTCTGGTAGCATAACTCAGCAATAAAAGATTTGGAGCATGCTATATTGCCAAATTTGCCTTTGATGAGTCGGGGTGTGAGCAACTTCTCTCACTAAAAAGATATGTAATACCGTTTGTACAAACTGGACTGACGATACTAGAAATTGTCGGGTATTAAATCCGGTGGTTTTCTTCCTAAATGACAATCTGCACAAGCTTTAAGAACAAAAACGAATAAGAGAGGGGGGTGGTTTGTGTGAGATTTAGACTGCACTTGAGAAGTTGTATCTCAAACTGCCTACGCATCCAATCTGTGAATTGGAATCAAGTCTTCGTAGTTCCTTAGTATTGTTTATATAGAGGGGCTTGTGCCCTAGGGTTGCGCGTAGCATGTCCATGATGGACTCTAGTTTCGTGTTCCCTAAGGAATAAATAATGATGATTTGATCCCCTTGATCTTAGGAGATAATTATGGGCATATTTGAATTCCAGGATCAGAGTAGTTATGACTATGGATTCTCTCCGTATTTATCTGGATTCCGCGTATACGTAGAGAGTTTGGTCCGAGTGGGACTTAGGCCGACCTGTAGGGTTGGACACGGGTAGACTGACCTTGTGAATTGGCCGACCTGGAGAGGTCGGGAGAGTAGCCGAGCTTGCATAGCTCGGATCCTGGAGGTTAAGCCCTTCAGGATGGTCTTTCCCTATTTTCATTTATTGTAGGATCATTGTGGGGCTGACACGTGGCGAGGTGCTGATTTGACCTCCGTCATGGACCAGATAAAAATAATTTTTAAGTAGTTAATTATCACTTATGACATATATTTTACCAAAGTAAGCAATTAGAAAAATAAAAAATAATAAGACTTGGTAAACAGTGAAAGCCTGCACTAAAGAGACATCTACATAAGATAGCAGCACAAGCGACGTAACAAAGTTTTGAATTCTCCGCTTCTTTCTAACCAATGCTTACAGTCCATTTGTAATATTTTATGAAAACTCTTAGTCATGAATCGACCAGTAAATTTTACATCTCTCAATAACACTTATAATAAACAACTTGTTAAAGCTTCTGATTGATATGAGTCACTAACAAAACTACTACTAACACATGATGGTTTATGTGTAGATCTTCCCCTTTTTAACAAATTCTCGGTGCAATTCTTTCCATTTAAGATCTCGAACCCAATTATAATACCACTTGTTAGGATAAAGTGTTATCATTCTACTAAAACTAATTGATGATAGTAAATATGCTATTATATTTTCTTATACCACACTCTAGCAGCACCACAGTTCGAACTCGCTTAGGCGGGCAGAGTCCTGAACCCCAACAATCTCCCCCAGCACCTGCAAGCCTCAACTGCACATCATGCTGTTGTGTGTAAAATGTTAACTATATTGGAAGAGATGATAATTCAACATGGTATCAAAGCGGAGATCTAAGGTTCAAACCTTGCTGCCAACATTATTTCCTCCATTTATATTATGCAAGTGTTGGATCTCTTTGTTGTTGGCCTTTGTGTGCCTAGTTGGCTTAGGCTTGTTGTGTTCCTAGTTGGCTCAGTCTGATTATAGGCCCACACTTGAGGGGCGTATTAAAGTGTGTAAAATGTTAATTATCTATAGTTCAGCATGTATGATTCTCCAACTTTCATTCAAGTATATAAACCAAGCAAGCGGTAAAAAATCATCTAGGAAACGATTTCCCGAAGAGACAACAACCAAAGAAGACAGACTATGTCTGACCAATAAATACGTCGGAACGTTTCACGAACGCCGAACAAGTGAAAAAGTAAAAGACGTAAAAGATGAAACTTCTCCTAAGTAATCACTCGACTGTAGGATGTAATATCTCCGGATGGATCAAAGATCCACCCGATTACGTAGCGGAAACTACAAGATCTAGATCTAGTCAACCAAAATACATAAATAAATAGATCTAACCTACGAGGGGGTTAGATCACCAACCTTTTTATGGTGAAAACCGTCAAGAACAAGTTGAGAGCCTAGTTGAGAAGCCAAAGTCTTCCAACGTGTGTCTCCAAGCACCACCAGGTGGATGGTGTTTCAAGCCGCCGGACCTCCTCGATATGCTACCGGAAAAATCCCAAAGATTTTTCCAACTCGAACCCTAAGAATAGAGGCCGAAATTTTCAGCCAATTTCTCTTGTGAATAGTGACGTGAATAGTGATTTTTTGGTACAATGAAGAACTCTTCTTATATAGGAGAGAGATCCTTGTTCCACAAGGATTTAATAATTAATAAAAAATCAATTATAATAATCCTTATTCCAATAAAAGATAAATATAATATACATCCCAAACAAATTAGGATAAATAAATATATTATCTAATATTCCATGAATTATCATTTAACAAATAAATGATTAAATCATACATTAAATAATTATCCAAGAAAACTAATTTCTTTCTAATTATATAATCACCAAAAATGTGCCCCCTTTTTTTTAATTAAATAAGGCCACACGCATTTTTCCACACATTGGGCCGAGTCCACGAAAAAAAAAAATTTCCATGTATTTAATCATCTAGTCCAACTAAACAATTAATCCACATATCAATTAAATAGTCCAATCCAACTATTTAATTATAATTGAGGTGAAACGACGAGAAAACATATGCTATGTTAGGAGCCACGTCGGGGACCATGGACCCATATTCAGTAGCTACAATAAATTGAATAATATTATCCGTCAGACTGAACAACAATATTCAATCTATTAATTCCGGGATTACACCACCATAAACCCGAAACTGAACTCTGCCGAATATAGATAACTTACACTCAACCATGAGTTGATAAGGTGTCCACTGATATAATCATTACATACGGATAAATCCTCCATAGACTGTTCATTTCGAGTCGGGATATTTCCGTAAACCCTTCTCGAAACATATTATCCTTATTTACCATTAACCCCCTAGTGATCAATTAGTTCACATACCCGACTAGTAGCTAATTAGTCTAACATGAACTCCGTGGATCGATCAGTTTCTATGATTAACAAATAAGGGAACTGTCTGTCTACTTCCCGAGGGAAGGAATGGATTCCATATCTGTGATAGCACAAACTACTCACTCATTCCAGAATAGAGCCAACAAGAAATGTTGGACCACATACTTCGAAGTGATCCTTACTAACACATCAAACTCTACCCTAGTCTAAGCAGTTGTCTGTGATCACCTCAGGATTGAGATTAATCCATAAATGATCATCTTGTGATTCGATAAGACTTCTCGATTACGGAATTATATCGAGAACTCAAATCAAATCGGTCCAGCCCTATATGATTATCATCATATATAAATGCCCCACTAGGTACCCTATTACCGACAGTCCGGATAAGACTGTCACACCTAAAGTGTTCTGGGCGCATTATTAGCATAATAATCATGAGACCCGTACTCAGATTAATCAACGCTACGGACTAAGTTAATTTTAAGTACATCTCACTAACTCAATCCTCTTGTGTATAGCCATACACTGAGTTGTGTGATTACATAAACGAGGTACTTAGGGTTTTCAGTAGTGTATGCATATAATAAGATGAATTATTAATTCTGTCCTAAAACAATTACATAATTGTCTTTCGGGCACTACACCTAACATCGACAAACACCCAAGAGAAGAAAAATCATTCACCGGTCCAAAGAGTCGTTGAACGCACGCCAAGAAGTCACTCTCTATGACTAGCCTTACAATGCCCATCCTCTTAGCCTCAAGATAAATCGCCTTCAACTCCATAAGCTCCGGTCCAATTCCAGGATCAAAATGAATGGAGAAGGATGCCACAGTGGAACCCTGAGTGTCATGAATAATGAAGCCTGCTCCCGAAGACCTCTCCATAACTGAGCCATCCACGTTACACTTGACAGTCCCCGCCAGTGGCGCCTTCCAACGTACAACATGAGAATAAGGAACTATAGACTGGTTAAAAACCGTTTATGTTTCTCAATAAGCCTTGATTACAGCCAACGACCCTAAGAAAATAGAAGATACATATTTCCAATATTCCACATAAAATAGACTTATTTTGCTGAAGCATTCTTCTCCATAGTCTTGTTTAGGTGCACCAAAACTCTCGAAAACAAGAAAACGGCCGCTCAAGTGACCTATTAGCAAAAGGTCATGCTCGCCAGACCGCAACCACTACCTCACAATCAAACAAGACATGATGAGGTGTTTCTGTGCCTTGGCAGCACGCCAAGCAACTGCTAAATCCCATATTTCTCCTCACCAAATTTTTCCCAATAGACAAACAATCATGCAGACTCCGCAATAGAAAATTTTGAACTCGTGGTTGTACTACGGTGGCCCTGCAAGTTTGACAAATGCCCTCCGCTTCTCTAGAAGACGAGGGCCGCATGGCTACCAATTGTGGGCGATAGAGGGTTCAGGTTCAGAAGTACCCCGACTTCACCGTGAAAACTACCATTCGATCATAATGCCAAATCAAATTGTCCGGATGACTTCCGTGCGCTATGTGGGTATTCAGAATTGCATCACTCTCTCAAGGACAAAGCGCTTTGATAAGGTTCGCATTCAGAATAAGTAAGTATTAAAACTTTTGTAATAGTTGGGATAGAAAGGCCCACAAAGGGAATACGAAATGAAGGTTGTTGAGTAGCCCACGCATTGTCGAAAACAAAAAATTGAAGACCCGTATCCCACTAGCCACTTCAATCCACTAAAAAGTAGATCCCGACCTTCCAAAATGCTCCCCAAATAAAGGAAGGCTTGGCCTCAAAGCCACCGCCAAAACGTTGGTGTCCGGATGATATTTAGCACTGAGTACTCGAATTGTCAACGTAGTAGAAGAATGAAGCAGCCTCTAGGGATGCTTGGCTAGCAGTGAAAGATTTAAAAATTTGAGATCCCTGAAACCCAAGCCTCCCAGATTCTTCGAAAAACAACATGTTTCCCAATTCTTCCAATGAACCCTCTTCTTCTGCTTCGTATCAACCCCAAAAAAAACCCCGGAACTCCTATTCCAACTCTTTCACTAATGTCGAAGGAACCTTAAAGCGTTTCATTATGAAAGTCAAGATAGCTCGCAACACTCTCTTGATAAGGACCTTCTTACCAGCCGAAGATATGAGTTTATCTTTCTATCCCGACTGTCTCTTCTAAATTCATTCCATCATGTAGTTAAACACTTGCTGATGATGGTCAGGGTAAACCTTGCCACGTGTCATTATGAGAATGGTCTTGAAATAGATAAAGTGAAAAGGTGTTAATAATGGTTGGGGCCAGGAGGCCGACACCGACTGACAGACCTGACCTTAGATGGAAGGTCCACCATGCCTTTCTTGACTAGACCACCGCGGGACGGTTCGGTCGTAATGGAGGGTGGACCAGGCAACCCAGGTCGAGACGACCTGAGGGGCCCGGCACAGGACGTCTGGGGCTTTCCTTATTTTGATATTCAACATATTCCTATATAATAGGATAAACATGGAGAGAATCTCGTGATTGTAGGACACTGATCCTATGCTTTAAGTGCGATCATAATTATCCCTAAATTAAGGAGATTTCCTAGAATTAATCCTTAGGGTTAGGAAATAAATCCTAAGACTTGCAGGACAAGAAATAGGGCTAGGACGCCGCCTATTTAAACCAACCCTAGGGAACTACGAAAGACTTTATTCCAATTACTTACATTGGATACGTAGGCAACTTGAGAGAAACTAACTCTCAGGCTCAGTCTAAATCATATCACAATCCCCATTATTATAGTTCTTGATAAATCGTTCTAGAAGTAATTTAGGCCAGTTATACAATCGACGGTATCCAGCATCGTCAATTGGCGCTAGAAGGAGGGCCTTTATTTCAGCGATTTGATCAAGAATCAGCAATGGCACCACCAAAAAATACAGATAAAAGGACCCAGCTTCAAGATCCGTTAGTCTAGGAGACGGATCCCACTTCAGCAACTACCGGGCAGACGGAAGGTGGAGACTAGGACTTCAATGCTACCACCAACCAACACCAACATCAGCAAGAAGAGGTATTGGCCGATCCTGCTCAACAAGCCCTACTCGAGGCTCTGAGAAATCTCGACATGGCGGCATTCAAAAGTGTGTTAGGGCTTGCCCTGAAGGGGCGAGAAGAAGCAGACCCTGAGGACAATGCTCCCAAGGCCTACCAAAAACGCAAAGACAATAAGGAGGACACGTTATCCTCCACATCTAATGCATGGAAGAAATAGGTTAATTCTCAAGCCCAGGAGGCTGCTCGAGCAGAGCTGGACGGAATACAAAGTCGTAAATATGACGATCTTTCCTTTGAATCACCATTTTCGGAGCAGATCCTGAACTACCCACGTCCCGAGGGTTTTAAGGTCCCTAAGTTGGAACCCTATGATGGCACACAAGACCCCCAGGATCATCTGTTCCAGTACTTGACACATATGAATCTGGACTACGTTGCAGAGGAGATGAATTGCAAAACCTTCCCCGCCTTACTCATAGGCAGGGCCCATGAGTGGTTCAGGAAATTGCCACCTCACTCAATTCCTAACTTTGAGACATTGGCTAAGAAGTTCCCGCGAGTGTGTGTCACAGCCAAGCCCTTTCAAAGGAACGCCACCTACCTTCTCACTATCCGACAGATGAGGGAGGAGACGGAGTTGCAGTACCTGAAGAGATACAATGAAGAATCAAGGCAAGTCAGGAACGCAGAGGAGCATCTCTTGATCACCTCCATCGTAGCAGGTCTAGTTGAGGGTCGGTTGTACGCCAAGTTAAACAGCAAACTTCCCCGGTCTATAGAAGAATGCATGGACTTGGCTTACATGTATTGCCAGGGTGAAGAGGCTAACCGCCTAAAAAGGGAAGCAGAGGGCTCCAAGAAAGATAAATCCGATGATAGATCTAACAAAAAACGCAAGCCAGTATAGGACCGAGTCGCTGCGCCCATATCCGACCGACTGGGAAATAAATGAGATCTTCAGGAAATGGACTTTATCCCTCTCAACAGGTCACGTGAGCAAGTCCTCACTGTAATCCAAAGAAAATGTATTGCACGAGTCCCGCCTCCTATGAGGGGTTGCTCGGGAAAAGCGAGATCAGACTAAGTATTGCAAATACCACGAAGATATTGGTCATGATGCAGAGCATTGCAGGGACTTGCAAAGGGACATTGATGCTACGGTCATGGAGGGGAAGTTGGATGAAGTCATAGACCGGTCGCAAAATACAGAGCCTAGGGGGAGAAGAGAGTTCAAGAGAGGGAACTACGGTCAGGACTGAGGCCGACGCGATGACTACCGCCATAGGAGAGATCAGTCCCCGGGTCCCGATGGACAAGTCGATAACCAACTCATTAACACCATCAATACCATCTCGGGTGGTCCGAGTGCTGTGTCCCGACGAGAGGAAAAGAGAAATGATAAGTCAGCTGCTCCTGTAGAATCCAACAAAAGACAGAGACTATCTGGAGAGGTAGTTTATGGTCCTCGAGACCCCTTGCCCTTAGTCACTAACAACGAAGGGCTAGTTATTGAAGTCGTAATCAGTAAGCACACAACGAAACGTTTATGTGTCGATACGGGGAGTGCAGTCAACGTGTTATATTACAGCTTTTTTCAGTCAATGGTTAAATATACAGAGTTAACGCCTGTCTCAGCTCCGCTATTTGGGTTTGCGGGACCTCTAGTCCATCCCATAGGTATGATCAGACTACCAACTACTTTTGGCCAAGAACCAAGGGGCAGGACCCTTATGGTGGATTAGGTTGTAATCAAAGCATCTTTGGCTTATAATATTATCATGGGGAGACCTACCTTGATAGACCTACGAGCTGTGATTTCCCCAGCACATATAAGTATGAAGTTTCCAATGCTGTAGGGGTCAGTGGAGATCAAGGGTGACTTGGAAACAGCCAGGAGCTGCTACACGGCCACTGTGAGTAGAAAAATGATGGTGCAACAGGTCTCTGTTGAGGAACTGCTCCCAGAGGAGGAAGGAAGTTGGTCTTCAGAGGACAAAATTGAGGCTATGAGTCTGTGGAAAGAGCAAGAAGATTTGACTATGAACATAGGGTCCTGGATACCCGAGCAGCAGAAGCAAGAACTCACCAAAGTGCTGAAGGATTTCAGAGATATGTTTGCTTAGAAGACAGAAGACATTCCAGGTCTATCCCCCGAGCTGGCTCTCCATAGGCTCAATGTTGACCCGAGCAGGAAACCAGTCCGATAGAAGAAAAGGCAGTTCGCGAAAGACATAATAGAGGCCATTCAGAAAGAGATAGAGAAACTGCTCCAAGCATGAATTATACGGGAAGTAGTCTACCCGAGCTGGCTAGCCAAGTATTAGTGAAGAAGCCAGATGGGAGTTGGTGGATGTGCATGGATTTCACTGACCTGAACAAAGCTTGACCTAAGGACTGTTATCCGCTTCATAAGATCGACAGGTTAGTTGACTCAACTGTGGGCTTTAAGATATTTGCATTTCTGGATTCATATAAAGGGTACCATCAGATAGCAATGGACCCTGAGGATGCGGAAAAAACTGCGTTCATAACAGAGTCAGGTACCTTCTGCTACATCATTATGCCATTCAGCTCAAGAATGCCGGAGCAACGTACCCGAGAGCGGTAAATAAAATCTTTGACAAACAGATAGGAAGGTGTATGGAGGTTTATGTAGATGATCTCTTGATCAAGAGCAGGTCTCTTGACCAGTACATACTAGATGTCCAAGAAGTGTTCAGCGTGCTCAGAGGCACTCAGATGAAGCTTCCCAAGAAGTGTATGTTTGGGATCAGGTCGGGTAAGTTCTTGGGATACATGATTTCCCGAGAAGGCATCATTGCGAATCTTGACAAGATTGAGGCCTTACGGTTGATGCCTCCCCCGAGGAGCATCAAAGAAGTTCAAAGGTTAACGGGCCCATGGCAGCTCTAAACAGATTTCTGTCCAGACTAGCACAGCGTGCCCTACCATTTTTCAAGGTTCTAAGGAAGACAAGTCCATTTCAGTGGAATGAGGACAGTCAAAAAGAATTTGAAGACCTCAAAGCTTATTTAGCCAAGCTACCGACCCTGACTTCCCCCCGAGAGGGGGAAGCTCTTCTATTATACTTAGCAGTTGTTGATGAAGCCATTAGCGCAGTCCTAGTAAGAGAAGAAGACAACATACAGAGACATGTCTTCTACGTGAGCAGGGCTCTACTGGACAAGAAGTTAGGTATACCAATGCAGAGAAACTAGCTCTGGCTTTGGTACATGCTTCAAGAAAGTTGAGGCCATATTTTCAAGCGCATCCGATAACAGTGGTGACCGACCAGCCTTTACGACAGATACTGACTCGACCCGACACATTTGGGAGATTAGCAAAATGGGTCATAGAGCTTGCCGAGTATGATTTGGGATTCCAACCCCGAACTGCTATAAAGGCTCAGGCTTTAGCAGACTTTTTGGCTGAAGGGATCTCGGTAGACATTAAGAAAGATCAACCAACCATGCAAGTTAAACCATGGACCCTATATGTAGATGGGGCAGCTGGAAAGAAGGGAGCAGGGGCAGGCCTCCTGCACATAAGTCCAAAAGGAGAAGAATTCCCATACGCCCTACGTTTCCAGTTCAAGGCTACCAATAACGAAGCTGAATATGAAGCTCTGATCACCGGGCTCCGACTGGCCAACAAGCTCGGTGCTACAGATCTACAAGTGTTTAGTGACTCCCAGCTGGTGGTTAATCATGTAAAGGGAGAATACAAAGCCAATGAGGATCCAATGAAGAAGTACTTATCAGTGGCCCAAGCCTTACCCAAGAGCTTCCAGTCAGTCCAGATCGAGCAGGTCTCCCGATCTCAGAATAAACGGGCTGACGCCTTGTCAAAGTTAGCATCTAACTTCTTCTCGGAAAGAAAAGTTCTGGTAGAACAACTTACCGAATGAAGCTATGTCATGAGTGAAGTTCAACCAGTCAGTCAGCAAGCTATATGGATGGACCCCATAGTGTCCTATCTTAAACATGGCATCCTACCAACCGATAAGTCTCAGGCCAGAAAGGTGAAGCTTTTAGCAAGAAGGTATTCCCTTTTCATTGAAATTCTGTACAGACGATCTTTTACATCACCTTGGCTCAGATGTGCTTCGAAGGAGGAGGGTAATTATCTCCTTAGAGAAATCCATCTCGGTATCTATGGAAATCAAGCAGGTGCACGGACCTTGGCCAGGATGTGTCGATTATTTGGGTACTATTAGCCCACCATGCAAGCAGATGCAGTTGAACTAGTCATGAAGTGCAAGCCATGCCAGGTGCATGATAACTTGACTCATCAACCATCACAAGAAATAATACCCATAGTCTCTCCCTGGCCTTTCTATCAATGGGTGGTAGACCTGGTCGGACCCCTTCCTCGAGCCCCAGGCAATCTGAGGTTCCCCGTTGTAGTAGTTGATTACTTCACTAAATGGGTAGAGGATGAGGCCCTAACTACCATCGCTGGCAAGGCCATATAGAAATTCTTATGTAAAAGCATTGTTTGTAGGTATGGCATACCCAAGATCCTGATCTCAGACAATGGTACACAATTCGAAGACAGGACAGTCAGGGCATGGTGTGCAGAGCTGGGGATAACCCAGCATTCTACGTCTGTTGTCCATCCGCAAGCTAATGGCCAAGTGGAGCAGACAAATAGACAGATCAAGGTCGGTTTAAAGAAGAGACTATAAGAAGAATGAGAGAATTGGGTTGAGAACTTACCCAACATACTTTGGGCATACAGAACTACACCTAACTCAGCAACTGGTGAAACACCTTTTTCTTTAGCTTATGGATGCGAGGCGGTCATTCCTACGGTAATCGGGCTTCCCTCCCCGAGGACCGAGCTCCACGACCAGTCAGATCAGGATAGTGAACTCAGGCAGACCAAAGATGACTTGGAAGAAGCCAGAGAAGTGGCATACATCAGGATGGCAAAATACAAACAGAGGATATCTCAATACTATAACTCCAAAGTCAAGTATTCCTATTTCAAAGAGGGAGATCTGGTACTACGAAGGAATGAAGTCAGTAGGCAGGGCCCTCAAGGCAAGCTTGACCCGAACTGGGAAGGCCCCTACAAGGTAGTCAAAGTTCATGGAAAATGAGCGTATCAGTTGGCAGATGCAAGTGGCAGAACTATACCCCGAAGTTGGAATGCCAACAACCTCAGGAAATTTTATGTCTAGGACAGGTGCCAGACTAGCTTTATTTTCTTTCTACTTTCGTATTATTATTTCCAATAAAGATGTAATCACACATCACTACATTTTAATGAAATTTTCTTTCTCATGAGTAACATTGTTAAATATAGCCCTTCAAGGGAAAACTTTTCACTGAGTACTGCAGGTCAGACTCAGAAAGTTTGCATATCCCAAACTTCCCGAGTCTGCAGGACAAGCCAAAATTTAACTAAGTTACATAACACAAACTTCATGAGTCTGCAGGTCAGGCCAAAATTTAACTGAGTACTGCAGGTCAGACTCAAAAAGTTTGTATACCACAAACTTCCCGAGTCTGAAGGTCAGGCCAAAATTTAACCGAGTACTGCAGGTCAGACTCAGAAAGTTTGCATACCACAAACTTCCCGAGTCCGAGTCGCTTCGGCTATCAGGCAGGACCCCAGACGGAAGAGTGGACTAAATCAAAAAGAGAAGCAGAAAAAATTTAACTGAGTACTGTAAGTCAGACTCAGAAAGTTTGCATACCACAAACTTCCCGAGTCTGCAGGTCAGGACAAAATTTAACTGAGTACTGCAGGTCAGACTCAGAAAGTTTGCATTGCACAAACTTTCCGAGTCTGCAGGTCAGGCCAAAATTTAACTGAGTACTGCAGGTCAGGGACGGACCCAGCTCTTTAAAGGGAAGGTGCACGGCCCCCACTGAGATCCGAAAATCGACGCGTTTTTATAAGTAAAAAAATGTAAAAACACTATTGATGTCCCCACTCGCCTTTCAAATTTGTTCCGGTGCCCCCACTGAGATTTTTTTCTGGGTCCGTCACTGCTGCAGGTTAGACTCAGAAAGTTTGCATACCACAAACTTCTCAAGTCTGCAGGTCAGGCCAAAATTTAACTGAGTATTGCAGGTCAGATTCAGAAAGTTTGCATTGCACAAACTTCCCGAGTCTAGAGGTCATGCCAAAATTTCAACTGAATACTGTGGTCAGGCTCAAGAAAACAAAGCACATATAGCTCAAATCAAAAACCAAGTATGCCATCCACTACACCATAATGTGAATGCCATACCGGAGGGATGCATGGGGTACCAGGTAAGTACTTTATTCCAAAATAAACCTAAAATTCAAAACACAAACAAAAATACTTCAAAATAGAAGTAAAAGTACAGTGGGAAGAGCACCACAAACATCCAACAAAACATACAAGTTTTTCGGAAATTACATAAAATAAAATGTGTCTTAGCAACATAAGAAAAGGCAATCAATTCTGGGTTCCAGGATTTTGCTCTGAAGAAGACGGCTCAGTACTCTAAGGGCCAGGTCGGCGTTTGGCATACTTAGCCCCTATGTCTTCTCCTTCCTTAAACTCCCTTAGGTGGTCATCATAAACCTGACCTGCACCCGCCTTGTACATGGAGCGATAATGAGGAAGCTCCTGAAGAACAAGCTCGGTATGTTGCTGTTTGGCCTCATCAACCCCAATAGTATAACTATGATGCATGACTGGGTTCAGTAGGACCTTTAGAGCTTGAGCAAGGTGGTCAGAAGACTTATACTCATGGACAGCCTGGGCATTCTGAGCTGGGATAGAGGCATCTAGAGTGTCCCTCTCACCCCAAACTTTAACTAAGGCATGCCTCAGCTCAGAGTTTTCAGCGGTATACTTGTTGAATGCCGTTTGCAGTTCAGCTGTACACCGAGTCTTAATCTCCTCGAGCTGCTCCTTCAGGGCCTTAATCTCCTCATCTTTGGATTTGGAAGCCTCTCGGTGCTTCTGACGGCTCTCTTTCAGCTCTGCCACAATTTTCTTCAGGGCTTCTTTACTTGCCGAAGACTCGGCAAGTCGCTTCAAAAACTCCTGACCAACTTGGGCCCCCTACGACCAGGATATGCACGTCATGAGGAAAAAATAATGATACAAGAAGATAGAGACAAACAAAGAAAAAAAAAAGCTCACCACTACAGCCAGGTCTTGGTCTGACAGCTCGAAAAGGCACCCCTGACATTATGAATGCATGTCCTCGGTCAAGTCCTCGATATCATCAGTCGGACGAGATTCCGACCTTCTCTTTTTTTACCTACCCCTTTGCAGAGTAGGAACAGATACAATCCGCCTCTTCCTTTGAAGGCCGAGCTCCTCCTCGTCCCCTTCTCTTTTCTTTGTACTTGAATCCGCTTCCAACGGATCAACCCCTTCATGCACGGAGGAGGCCACCGGTGCGTCGTCAGGAAGCTCAGCTAAATGCCAAGTGAAGGAGGAGGTCAGGACATTCCCGACAGATCATTTCGCCTGTGGGTCAGCACTCTCCGTCCTCTCCGACCCCTGATCCGGCTCGGTCGGCTCTACTCCAAGTGTCTCATCTTCCTCATCAACCTCCGCGAGCAGCTCATCAAAGTTTGCCGCTGCCAGTAGCACAACAAGAGAATTAGTACAAGTATTTCATAAACTCAAAAGCAGAAAACACAACAAGAGAAAAAACCCTACAAGTTCTATATTTCTCCCTAGTCAATTCCCTGTAAGGGTCGGGACCAGCAGTCGGCAGTCGGGCTGATTCGATCAACTCAGAGGAGTACTTCTTCATGCTAAGATAGACGCCACTCTTCCGGATATCGTCTATCAACATCTTGTCAACATCTGTGGGTCGAGGATCGCTGCCCAGGTCGGCAGCGTTCCATCTACCCAGGTTGACTTCAATAATCCAATTCTTGAATCAATTGTGATCTGTAATAATTCTTGGCGAAAAAAAAAAAGAATTTTTTTGTATTTTTAAAAGATTATTTCCTTCGCCGATGTATTGAATTTTACCAAAGGTAAATGAATCATGTAATAAAAAATGACTTTGACAAAAAAGACAAAAAAATTGTTATGCTTTTTCGAAATGTCCACCTCGGGGCAAATAAAGAAGAATCAGGACTTCCCTCTTTTGTAGGAATATTCACCCTTCTCAGTAAATTGGGCGTCTTTGTGGAATTCTCCTCGCCTTGGAAAGCAGTAGTACCCCGCCTGGTCTGGCACCTGCTTGCACTGGTAGAAGAGTCGAAATTTTTGGACGGAGAAAGGGATACAGGCGCACCGACACCAGATAGCGAAACCCACTATCGCCCTATACCGTTCGGAACGATATGGGCCAGACCCTGTCTGTATATTGTAGGACGGCTAGTATGGCTGGACAAATGGGAAACCTCAGGCCACAGAGGAGCTGCTCCTTGTAGAAGGCGCAGCAGCCGGCGGGAGCCTGGTTGGCATAGACGCCGGGACCGGAAACTGTGGGTTTGAATAATGGATTCTTTAGGTTGTACTGCTTGCAGATGGAGGTTAGGTCTCTTTTGGTAAGTTTGGAGTCAATACCATGACAAGCGGCCTGAGATTTTAAAACCATGTGTGCTTTCAAGGTCAGAACAAATTTTGAAGTGCCAGAGGAGCGTGGAGGACCGGTGTATGACGGATCATACCGGGGGGCTAAAACTAGGTGTTCAAATCCCCTACGAATGATTTAAGGGTTTGGGAGCAGAGCTTTCGACCGGTAGAAAAGGGGAGTTCTCAGAGTTAACCCTAGATTGGGAGGTTTCGTTTTCGGATTCTGATTCAGACTCAAATCAGGCTTCAATTGAACTATCAGTGAGAATCACAAGCTCACTCATTAACAATAAGGAAGTTAAAATGGAGAAAGCACAAGAATCTTACTTGTATTGAAGAAGTTGAAGTTTGGAATGGCAACTGTCCGACTTCAATCCATGTTTTAAATGGAAGGTGGTAACGTCTGAAGAGATGTAACAAGACTAAGGGGTTATAAGCCCCAAAACACGGTCTGGGGAAAACCGCTCCATCATTATGACGTGTGAGAAAAATGATTCGTTTCTTGTGTCCGTCGTACAGAGTGATAACGGAAACGATGCCACGTGCCCAGGCAACCCTAACACTGTGAAACGGCCGGGCCGTGCTCCGCTATGTCAGGTCTACGCAGCTCCAGAGGAGTCTGGTTAGACCTGGGGTGCTTATAATGATGGCCATGGTAAACCTTGCCACGTATTATTATGAGAATGGCCTTGAAATAGATAAAGTGAAAAGGTGGTAATAATGGTTGGGGCCAGGAGGCCGACACCGACTGACAGACCTGACATTATTAGATGGGAGGTCCACCCTGCCTTTCCTGACTAGACCACCGCATGACGGTTTGGTCGTAATGGAGGGCAGGCCGAAATCCCGGGTCGAGACGACCTGAGGGGCCCAGCACAGGACGTCTGGGGCTTTCCTTATTTTGATATTCAACATGTGCCTATATAATAGGATAAACATGGAGAGAATCTCGTGATTGTATGACGCTGATCCTATGCTTTAAGTGCGATTATAATTATCCCTATATTAAGGAGATTTACTGGAATTAATCCTTAGGGATTAGGAAATAAATCCTTAGGACGCCGCCTATTTAAACCAACTCTAGGGAACTACGAAAAACTTGATTCCAATTACTTACATTGGATACGTAGGCAACTTGAGAGAAACTAACTCTCAGGCTCAGTCTAAATCATATCACAATCTCCATTGTTATAGTTTTTGATAAATCGTTCTAGAAGTAATTTAAGCCCAGTTATACACTCGATGGTATCCAGCATCGTCACTTGCCTTTTATTTGCCATATTATATGAGGAAGGCCCAGATATTTGCCTATCCCCTCTCAAAGTGGCACCTATGTAATCTCAAAGTGGCACCTATGTAATGAAATATTTTTTGTGTTTATTTATGTCACACTATATATACATTTTCTTAATCATGAAATAGTAAGATAGGATGGTATAAAATATTATAATAATATATTCTTACCAAACTTGTCAGCCTTTCACCCGAACGCAAGAAGAAAAAGAAAAATATATTCATATATAGACAGAATGAAAAAACGACGGATAAGCTTATATTATTGTTCATGAAAACTTCTAGACAGCAAAAGACAACAGCAAAAGAGTTTTTATTTATTTACTATTTCTTTATTTCTCTTTTAATTCTTCACAGGTTGGACAAGTCAACGATTGACCATCCGTCGAAAGGTCCATGTCAATGTGGTAACATGGCAGTGGAAAATAGGAAATTTTTTATTTATTTAAAAATATTATATGATTTACAAGATGATTTGTGATTTTTAAAATAAAATTGGGATAAATAGTTTTTTTATTGGTTTTATGAAGCAATTACCGAAACGAAAGATATATGGTACACAATAAAAGGATACAACCTCTCAAAAAAATAAATAAATAAATAAATAAATAAAAGGATTAAAAAAAAAATTACGTATCAAACAATTACCAGATCACCACTGGCCAAAATACTGAAAACTGCTAAACAAACGAGAGAAGAAAAAAACATCACGTGGAGGAACCAAACAAGGATTAAATTTTATTGTTAAAAAAGATAAATTGAAACCAGAAATATTTAAACATTACACTGAAATTTTTTTATTGGATAAAAAGCATTAATGTTTATTCTACTACAATTTAAATAAATTCTTTTATATTTAATTACAAAAACAAGTATATTTTTTGATCTGAACATCAAAATTTCTTAATTATTTTACCATATATTTTCTTTTTTCGTTTTTTTATTCAAACATCTCATTTGATATTTTTTTCGATATCATTTTGAGGTCATTTTCATAAAAAACAACAAAATAGTGGATTTGAAGTCAATTCTAGTGTACCGAACAATGTATTTGGAATAACGAACATCGAAATAGTCTTTATCACCTAATTTGTATTTCTACTGTCCTGATTCTTATTTTTTCATTCTTATTTGTCCTTTATTCTTACACCCTCAAACCAATTTACGAGAACAACCTACCAGCGAAATGTCCGACGAGCACCGAACCGATTACCAATGAAAGTTTCAGACTTACTTACCAATGAAAGTTTGTCCAAAATTTTCAGAATAAGTAAGCTTCAGACTTACTTACCAATGACCGACAAGTACTTACCCGATTAACGGTGAAAGTTAATTAGTCCAAATATATAATATACTTTGAGGCCCAAGCCCATGTTCCGACCTAACCCGGGCCGACCGCTTGGCATGCGTGCGTGCGTGTGGTGAACAAATAAGCATCTGATATATCATTCCAACATAAAAGTGTTTATGCCCCTTGGGTCACAATATGGTGACTACATCAATTCAGATGTACTGAACCGAATTGGAATGTGTAGCATCGATTCAAATTCACTCCAAAAGTTGTATTGGTTCAGGTTTTCTCAACCTAATACTTAATATGATTTAAGCCATAAAGAAAATTGGACCCTAGAGTTCAAAAAAATAAATAATAATAATAATAATAATAATAATAATAAATTGGACCCTAATCAATATTGTGGAGCCCTAGTCCCTAATGGTAGATTAATATTATTGCCGACACATGAAGAAATATCTCGATTGTTATCCTATATATCATTATCCTTTAGGACCAGTGACCTAATTTATTCTAGAAAAAAGTTTAATCAAATAGACAAAGACAATAATTGCTTTGGGATCTGAAAATGTGGGAAAAAGATGGATCAAAGATCACATGCATGACATTCTGAATTTCACATGTGTTTGTGGTGTCTTGTAGGCCACGTTAACGTGTTATATTTACATCAAGAAACGCTTGTGACCACTTAACATAAAGTGCACTATTTAAGATATTATTGATCTTAACCATAGGGTCCCTCATTCACCATGTCTCAGTGAATGAGTATAGATGTTAATCATGTAATCTAGTGGTTTAGAGTCATGAGCTTGCTATTATATCAAACATACTAAAAGAAGTCGTTCGTTTACGGATCCAGAACCGAAGTCATTGAAAAACAAGAAAAAATATTGTAGATGATACCGAGGGCATGAAAAGTTAATTGACGTGAGTATGATCTGAGTTCATACATGTGGCAATTATCAGGCTTTGGACGGATTGACAAGAGCCGTCTAAGCTAATGGGCCGAGATGAGTTCAGCTCATTACTGGGCCTTATATCAGACGACTTCAACAAATTAAAACTCGCTTCCATACATGTGACCTTATTATCATTATATCGGCATGACTCATGTCGTACTCTGTCTTATAAATATGATCAGTTCGACGTAAGACGTCTGTATCCTCATACTTTCGATATGGTGCACGTTTACCTCGATCGGCTTCTTACAGTTACTCACCGTTAACCGGGCATTAAGCCTATGACGCCCCTATCCCGGATACCGAGTCCTTATCCGAAAAGAACGCCCGGCACGCATATAATTAAAAATTAATCTAATTATATACGTAAGCCTTACGTAAGCATACATCAGAGACAAGGCGGAAGGCAAAACGACAGACTCATGTAACTAAAACGACTAATAAGTGATCGAAAGTAACACATGCTGCATCTATAACATCATCAAAAGACTTTACTATAACCGTCAAATATAATAAATCCACTACTGTTAATAACCACAAACTCGACTCATCAATTTCTAGCATTACAAGGATAAAAGAATCTATGACATATTACAAAGCAATAAATAAAAGTAAAATCCGTCTGCATCATCTCCGGGTCACTCCTCAATGGCCTCGAAAACAACCTACAAATACACCACATTCTCGGGGTGGGGACAATAAAGAAAAGTGGGTAAGTACATACGTACTTAGTAAGGGGTAGAAGAAACGGTTACACACAACATAGCATATCATACATAACAAGATAAGTTCTACAATCTCTACCACATAGGTTGCATTGAGATACACTCCCCTCTGCTAGATCTATTAGCACCATCACGAGCAATTATCTATGTTACATTGTAATTCAAGGGCACAATGCCCGAATGATGGGTATGCACCGGGACACATTCAGCACCTCATATGGCACTGGTTTCGTGTGGAACATTTCCCAAAACCCGAATATTGTCCGTTACGTATGAGAAATGATTCCATGCTTTCGCGAATCATAAATGTGCCTCACCAAGAATTACAACGTTTTAGCTTTTTAGACTCATCACATATGTTTGTTACGTAGTTAATCTAACCACCTAAGTTCATTCCACTTAAAAAGGCTTCCTAAGGACATCTAGTCCAGACAATCTAGATTAACTACCTAAGACGTTGTAAAATGCATCAATGACTACTAAACCAATGACCCCGCAAGGTCTAAACAACCGCCTTCTGGGCTACCACCTTCTCCCCGCAGATGGTCTCAGTTGTGGCGATTGATGCTAAGGCACCTGAAGTCGGAAGTTAGACTTTACCACATTCCAATTAAGGTCTCAAAAGACATACATACAACATTGTATCGTGTACTACACATAGAAACATAAAATTGATATAATAAATTTCTACCGTAATATTTATCACCCTTTTGCTATAACCATTAAACACATATATAGTACCTCGTTGTGCATAATATCCATTAACTCAACTGTATCAAATATATATATATATATATATATATATATATATATATATATATATATATATATATATATATATATATATGACGCTACGGCTCATGTTTCCAGGAATACATATACAACAGAAAGATATAATATTTAATAATATATATAAAGAGAAACAATGATATACTAATAATAATTTAATAATATATGCCAGCATACCCCTTTCTTTGTTAATTTAGAGCCGATGGCATACCTGGGACCAATTTCAACAGGGAAGCAATAATATACTAATAATAATATTAATTACTATAGTTTTCCTCAAACTAAAAGTAGAACAGCACTCCATAGCACCGGCCGAACATACGGATATCCCAGAATAAAATTGATACGCACAGTACATTATCTTTTTAAGTGACGCATTAACAATTTACTACACCGATTAACAATAACAAAATGAAACACCGATTGAAGAACACCCCTTACCTTGATCTTTTGTAAACGAAATTGAAAGCAAATCCCAAAACAACGCCTTGAATTCTCAACTCCAACGCCTCTACAAATACCCTACGATTCAAATTACGAACTACGATTAGCCAACTAACCAAACACCGAAATGCAGGTTCAATCCTCAAGAACTCATGAATTCTAAACTAGGGCTAGAATCGAAAGCTTACCGTTTATCAAACCGTTTGTATAGAGACGATCCTCGTCTTGCGGTGACCAAAATCTTCTACTATCGTCTACACAAAAGCTCGATCGATCAACCTCGATTTTGGAAGATTACGTTTCTCATCTTCCTTGCGTCAATGTCGTCGCTCCTTTCTTCGTTTAATCAAAATTTTAACGTGAATGAAAAAAATGGGGTTTTGGGGGATATTTTCCTTAAATAGTATTTACTTAAATACATTAAATTAATAATTAAATCCTTTTAATTATTATTTCTTTTAAGTTAATATAAAATAGGAAAATAAATAAAATCCCGTTTTACATACCCTTCTTGAATTTTCGGGGTATTACATCCCTTCCCCCTCAAAACAAGTTTCGTCCTCGAAACTGAACATATCTATGAGGTACTTGAACTCTGGAACTTCACAAAATGTCTTGTCTTCTAACTCTCGTGTCGTTTCTGCCGGTGTGTGACTGCGTCGCTGAACCAAGACTAGTTGTACATCTTCCTTCTTACTTTCTTCATTTTTCGTTTAAAGTGCACCTGATTCTTCCACGTAGGTCAAGTTATTTTCAACTATTTCATTGTCAAGACTTGCTTCCACAACATTGGATACATGAATGACGTCATGCACTCGTGAAAGAGGTTTTGGTAACTCCAAACGGATAAGCTAAAGGCATAACTTTAGCTAAGATCACGTAAGAGCCTTCATAACTATGGCTTGGTTGCAAGTCTTCCCAAGCCGTCTTACTCCTTTAATTGGGAACGTCTTGAGATTCATTTTATCTTCAGCTTCAAACTCTAACAGTCTTCTTCTTCCATCTTCCTAACTCGTATGCCTATCTTGTGCCATCTCGAGGTTGCGACGGTCCACTAAAATCTTCTCGTTGGCTTGTAGTAACAACTCTGGTCTTGTAATTTGTCATTGTTCCACTTCATCCCAAAACTGGCGTTCTACGCTTTCTTCCATACATATCTAGAAGTTGGCATCTGGATACTGGCGTGGTAGCTATCTTTGTAAACAACCTCTTCTATCTCTATCTTCAAAAATGTCACCAGTAGTGCCGTTTCAACTCTCTGTGCATCTTGGCTGCCTCGGGACAACTGCAAATGCTATCTTGTGGGTTTCATCAGTCACTGTCTCCCTCAAATCTTCCACATTCGGAACACGAATTCGATTCTGATGCTGAAGGTTCCCATCTTCATCTAACTCGTTAACCCTTTGCTAGTTTGATCCCGACCACCCGCTTGTAACTGACAGCAATTAAATCTTCGTCTATCTTCTTCGCGATCTCATCTGTTGTCCCGAGTCTTGAAATCAATGATACAATGCACTCTACTTCCGTTTGCTGAAGGAATCATCAAATGCCTAAACTTTCCAACTGGTCCGCAACTCTTGACACGGTTGACTCCGTTTGATCTCAACTTCCATCACTACGGCACAAGCCTGTTGTAGGACTGCAAGGATCCTAGATGAAAGATCTCTGAGACTTCTTGGGAAGGAGAAACACGCATTTTCCATTCTTTCTCCCTGACGGTCTGATCCAATCTCTATGCCAATAAGGGTTAGCTTGGAAAACAAATAAAGTTGAAAGTGACAAATTTGGTACCAGGGTGGTATGTCAACTTGGTAAGCCGAAGAAGAAGCAATAATGTCTCGAAACAAGAGAGGTTGCAGGGGTTACAAACAAAACATGATGACTCCAGATCGAGGGAAGTTTGAAGTAGGTTCAAGATTGGAGGATGAGCGTGTCATAGTATGAGAGATTACCATCAAAGAAGAAGCAAAAGGATTATCTTGTAGATGGAATTCTTTTAAGAAAGTGGAATTATGCAAGATACAGTGGTCTGCAAAAGAACTTAGCCATTTGGAAGGGAGATAATGAGATTTTACATAAGCCCTTAGGAAGTGGGGTCGTTAAGAGAAACATCACATGATGGTCTTGGAAACACTTAATATAAAAGTAAAAGAAGATTGGAATTGGGATTATTTGGCAAGTGACCTTAATCGTTAACAGTTTGATAAACAAATTGTTGTTGGAGACCTAGGAAATTCCTCAGTTCGCATGAATGTTGTGGAGGGATAATCCCACAACAGAGAAATGAAACAAAGGTGCAAGGTCGAGCACCTGAAAGACTATACAGCTGAGAAATCCAGAAGAGGGTAAAGGTCTCAACATGAAAAAGTTATAGGGCCAAAACAAGTATACCAAAAAGGTCTTAGGTTGGAATAAAACTTGTCAACAAGTGTCCAAGTTTGCATCAAATAGAGTTTATTTCAAGATTGAAACGGGGATAGAAATTTCCTCAGGGTAATGTGAAGGAGAGTCAAAAGTTTATTTTTATTTTTATTTTAGTTTAAA
Organism: Gentiana straminea; assembly: GCA_036785695.1. Taxonomy (NCBI): domain Eukaryota; kingdom Viridiplantae; phylum Streptophyta; class Magnoliopsida; order Gentianales; family Gentianaceae; genus Gentiana; species Gentiana straminea. Next base: position 7,012,098 of record JAVUPR010000514.1, on the reverse strand, counting down.
AGGAGTCTGTGATAACGAACTTTTGAGTGAAGGAGAAAAGAAACTTAAGAAATGTTAGATAAAGAGTTTGATTTCATAGAAATAGTTCAAACTTCCAAAAGAGGTGGAAAAAAGGGGTCATTGATGATCGAGTTCAAGGTTTCAAGGTTATTCCTTACAAGGAAATGAAAAGGGTTAAAACAAAACAGACGTTTCAACTGGTATAACAAAATTGTTATAAAAACACCAGGACATGAGAGGAAGTGTCAAAAGGTGTGTCTGGTGGTTTATGGCTTTAAACGGCCTGAAAGGAATTTAAAGCTGAAAAGGCACCAAGGGCATTAAACCTGGATTGAAATTAATAAAATTTTGGAGTTCAAATGTTGACCGGCAAAATGGTTCGTAAGACACCTTGGTAGGCGACTACCTTATTCCTGATACTGGTTTAGCATAGATTGCCAGAAGGTTAAGGGTAAGTAATTGAACATGTATGTCATGGTAGTCATAAAGATCTGACTGGTAAAAGATGGGGTGGATACATTGAAAGGACATTCATCATTATGAGAAAATGTTACAACATTAGCACTACCCTTAGAAGGGAAGCTGAGAACGAACACAAGTAAGGAGAATGTTTTGTCATTAGGAGATTTAATCAATTTTGGATTTGAAAGGTGGAATGAAATTACAACAATGCAACATTAGAGAGAACTTGTTTCTTTGGTTTTGAAAAGTAAGAAGGAGTGGACTTGTTCACAAAGGAAGGCTTTAGGAGATATGTTTCTGAGATAATTCGTGACAGAAGATGGCGAGAAGTTATTGAACTCAAATACCTCAAGTGAGGAATCGAACTGGAAGTAATTTACTGGGAAAAGACATGATCAAAGAAAGTCATAAAAAGGTTTGAACTTCAACCGTGGTATACTGGAAGGTAACGTCTTTGTTCTTGTTTACTGCAAAAGAAACTATAACGTTAGCCTTACAAACATCCTACTAAGAGACTTACTCTAGAAGAAGATCAAACTTCGAGGAAATTTCTAAAACATCACAATCATAACTTATTACTCTCTTAGCCCAAACCCTAAGTCCAGGAGGTGAGCATTCCTTTTAGGCTGTTGTCAATGATATTTTATCCCGGATCTGATATTATCGACTTGTGTAGCCCAAACCAAAAGAATTGTGCACACAATCAAAGGAGAAAAGATATAGATTCAGGAGTTTCCCAGGTGACAAAAAAAAAATTAGAATTTTTTGATGAGAAGAAGTCGGTCAAAAACAATTATTTTTGCTGAATTAATTCACAAGCTGTCAGAATTTCCAGATTAGTAAACACTGATTTGAATTGCATATTGCGATCAAACGAAAAGGAATTTGAACTTAATCCCAAAAGGAAAGTTATAGGTAAAAGCGTTGTCTGCAACATATCAAAAATTCAGGTCATTTGAATGTGGTTAACCTGTTCAAAACTGAAGAAGAAGTGAAAGTGATGCTGCAGATTTTCTGGACAGAGTGTCCAGCATTAACATAAATTTTTTGAACAATCCATAATGATTATCGAGTTGATGCAAGTAGTTGTAGATAAAACAGTGATCTATCTTGCAGAAAATTTTCAGAATTTTGGAGCAGGGGAAATGGGTTTATATGAAAGGCAAACACCAAAACAAAAGGCATTCACTCGTGTTGAATTAAGTCAACCACGAGGATGATGAAAACTATGTGCCAAAGCAGGAGACCTTTAACACTCATAGTTGAAACGAGTGAGAAGCACTTGGAAAAGATATAATTTTATATGAAGTTCGTGTAGAATCCATTTCGATCAAAGCAAGGTCAAAGAATTTTGGTAAACACAAATCGAGCGATAGTGAGGAGAGGGTGTGGAGGATATGTAGAGTTGAGTCAGACATCATTCTCTACGGGAATAGGTCAGGCCAAAGTGTAGGCTTTGACATTGAGGTGTAGAAAGAAGTGGAGAGATCACAATAGGAAATGTAAAGAAAATTCAACCAATAGGACCTCAACTTAGGTGTAGGCATAAGACTCCGATCCCAAAGCCTTACTTAAAAGGGGTTTCACTTAATCCTAGGTGACATGGTTTGGTTTAGAGACTTCAACCTTAAGGTTTCGTTGCTTAACGGACTAACTTAAGAGGGTCTACACTTAAAATATCTAACTGCAAGATTCTCATCTTCATTTCCAAACACAACTAGACCACATCTTAAGAGTTTAAGTCCTATGCAGCGGTGTTCCTTGTCTCTCTGATACCAACTATGACGTCACTATCCTGGATACCGAGTCCTTATCCGGAAAAGAACGCCCGGCACGCATATAATTAAAAATTAATCTAATTATATACGTAAGCCTTACGTAAGCATACATCAGAGACAAGGCGGAAGGCAAAACGACATACTCGGGTAACTAAAACGACTAATAAGTGATCGAAAGTAACACACGCTGCATCTATAACATCATCAAAAGACTTTACTATCACCGTCAAATACAATAAATCCACTACTGTTGATAACCACAAACTCGACTCATCAATTTCTAGCATTACAAGGATAAAAGAATCTATGCCATATTACAAAGCAATAAAGAAAAGTAAACTCCGACTGCATCATCTCCGGGTCACTCCTCAGTGGCCTCGAAAACAACCGACAAATATACCACATTCTCGGGGTGGGAACAATAAGGAAAAGGGGTAAGTACATATGTACTTAGTAAGGGGTAGAAGAAACGGTTATACACGACATAGCATATCATACATAACAAGATAAGTTCTACAATCTCTACCACATAGGTTGCATTGAGATACACTCCCCTCTGCTAGATCTTTTAGCACCATCACAAACAATTATCTATGTTACATTGTAATTCAAGGGCACAATGCCCGAATGATGGGTATGCACCGGGACATTTTCGGCACCTCATATGGCACGGATGGTTCCGTGTGGAACATTTCCCAAAACCCGAATATTGTCCGTTACGTATGAGAAATGATTTCATGCTGCGAATCATAAATGTGCCTCACCAAGAATTACAACGTTTTAGCTTTTAGACTCATCACATATGTTTATTACGTAGTTAATCTAACCACCTAACTTCATTCCACTTAAAAATGCTTCCTAAGGACATCTAGTCCTAGACAATCTAGATTAACTACCTAAGACATTGTAAAAGCGCATCAATGACTACTAAACCAATGACCCCGCAAGGTCTAAACAACCGCCTTCTCGCTACCACCTTCTCCCCGCAGAGGGATCTCGGTTGTGGCGATTGATGCTTAAGCGCACTGAAGTCGGAAGTTAGACTTACCACATTCCAATTAAGGTCTCAAAAGACATACATACCACATTGTATCGTGTACTACACATAGAAGCATAAAATTAATATAATATTTTACCGTAATATATATCACCCTTTTACTATAACCATTAAACACACACACACACACACATATATATATATATATATATATATATATATATATATATATATATATAGTACCTCGTTGTGCATAATATCCATTAACTCAACTGTATCAAATAAATACATACATATATATATATATATATATATATATATATATATATATATATATATATATATATATATATATATATGACGCTACGGCTCATGTTTTCTGGGATACATATACAACAGAAAGATATAATAATTTAATAATATATATAAAGAGAAACAATGATATACTAATAATAATTTAATAATATATACACAGGCAGCATACCCCTTTCTTTGTTAATTTAGAGCCGATGGCATACCTGGGACCAATTTCAACAGGGAAGCAATAATATACTAATAATAATATTAATTACTATAGTTTTCCTCAAACTAAAAGTAGAACAACACTCCATAGCACCGGCCGAACATACGGATATCCCAAAATAAAATTGATACGCACAGTACATTATCGTTCTAAGTGAAGCATTAACAGTTTACTACACCGATTAACAATAACACAATTAAACATCGATTGAAGAACACCCCTTACGTTGATCTTTTGTAATGGAAATTGAAAGCAAATCCCAAAACAACGCCTTGAATTCTCAACTCCAACGCCTCTACAAATACCCTATAATTCAAATTACGAACTACGATTAGCCAACTAACCAAATACCGAAAACGCAGGTTCAATCCTCAAGAACTCATGAATTCTAAACTAGGGCTAGAATCGAAAACTTACCGTTTATCAAATTGTTTGTATAGAGACGATCCTCTTCTCGCGCTGACTAAAATCTTCTACTATCGTCTACACAAAAGCTCGATCGATCAACCTCGATTTTGGAAGATTACGTTTCTCCTCTTCCTTGCGTCAATGTCGTCGCTCCTTTCTTCGTTTAATCAGAATTTTAACGTGAATGAAAAAATAGGGTTTTGTGGGATATTTTCCTTAAATAGTATTTACTAAATCCATTAAATTAATAATTAAATCCTTTTAATTATTATTTCTTTTAAGTTAATATAAAATAGGAAAATAAATAAAATCCCGTTTTACATTTATACCCTTCTTGAATTTTCGGGGTATTACAAAGCCACAATGCTGTAACTGCTTCTTGATTCTCGCCATCAGGCCCATGATTTCTTCACGACTGCTTATAAACGGCACCATTTCACTGACCACGATTTGAATGACAGCACAATCATCTCCCCCGCATGGAAAGCCTATATAAATGATCCTCGTCCTCATTACCAAGAATTGCGTTATAACTTGATTCCAACATTCTAGATACTTAGGCAATCGTCATTGGCTCAACTATAAATATCAACAAAACCACCAAACTATTAGTTGTGTTATTTTCTCGAGACTCAATTACCCGAATATTAAGCCGATTTCATTCCTAACAATTACCTGAATATTACTAGTTGTTTAATAATAATTTTTTTTAGCGGGATACAATGTTTGTTTATGACGCATTTTCTCAAACAATTTATTATTAATCAATATATAGTTTTCCATTATATTAAGAACTCACATCACGTGTACAGCCTGCCCTGAAAATACTTGTCCGTTTAGGTTATTTAGTAATTAGTGCTTTGACCTTTACTCACATTTTTATTTATTTTAGTAGAGGGGTACCCACATTTTTTCAAGGAAGACAAAATATAAACAAGAGACAAGTTTATTAATTCACAATCACGGGGACACGGTCCCTTTGTCTATCTTGTCGTATATATCATGTGTGCATAGTGACATTGGATATATATTGAGGACAAGTCAAAGTCATAGAAGTTTTAACAACAACATAAATCATCTAACGTGACATATATTGTGACTTTTTAAAAATTTAAAACTTCGAGAATTGAACTTGGCCTATGGATAATTGAACTTGCGCCTTCTGGATAAAATTATCAAGTTACAAGTTGAATCTCTCTCTTCTGAAAAGATGATGTCACGTAGAAAGTTCCTCTTAGGAAGTAGCACTTCCCAAAAAAAAACGGAAACAAATGGTTTTTATTCAATCTGATTATTTTGTATTACAATGTATTAGATATATAATGTTAATTATCTATCACACTATCGATATGTAAGGCTTTTAGGAGAGATATATAACGTTATCGATCGGATTCTCCCTCTCCAAGACAATTAAAACACAAAAAAAAAAAAAAAGCCAAGTGTTGGGCGCTCTTTATTAGAGGCTCACTTCCCATAAAAAAAATTATCAAGTGTTGGGCATCTCTCTTATACAAACACTAGGAGAGATGGTAGTTATAATGTTAATTATCTATCTCATATTTATAGCTGCTAGCAGGCAAACTTGACTCTATTTGTTCATAAATTTGATTACAATCAGATAATCTAGTTTGAACACAAAAAATAGATAAACTCGTTTGTTCTCTTGCGTATTTGAATCAGATTATCACTCTGTAAAAGAACTTGGTTGCTCTTTGTCACCGCACAGATACCGGTTCCGGACTTTCAGGAGGCTGTGTTGGTTGTGATCAACCGCCTTATCTCTCATCCATCCTTATCACTTCGATCACAAGGTCTGTTTTTTGAATTTGGCGGCATTATTTTGAATTCTTTTGCTGCAAATTTATCCTTAAATTTGAACTTTTGAATTCTTGCATCTTGTTCAAGATAATTTATCTAATACCCCCCTCCCCTTAAACGAGGCTAGGGCTATATATGGACTAGGCTGAGTTTGGGCCGTAGTTGATTGAAATTGAACTTGGGCAGAGCTTTGGTGAATATGTCGGCCAATTGGAGCGTAGCCGATATGTGTAGTGACTAGGAGCTTTCGAGCCACCTATTCTCGAACATAATGATAATCTAATTCACTATGCTTGCTTCTGGCATGAAACATAGGATTGATAGTCATGTAGAGAGCACTTAAGTTGTCACAGTAGATGATAGGCGTAGTAGGAATAGTGACCTTGAGTTCCTTGAGAATATAAGTTAACCATGTAAGTTCAGCAGCTGTGTGGGCCAATTCTCTATACTCTGCTTCAGTGCTGGACCTGGAGACTGTTGGTTGTTTCTTGGCACACCAAGAAATGAGGTTGGGGCCCAGGAATGTGCAGTAACCAGTAACTGATCTTTTTGTGATGGGACAACCAGCCCAATCTGCATCAGAGAATGCAGAAAGGGTGAATTTTGAAGAGGCCTTTAGGGATATGCCCAGGGAGATGGTCCCCTTGACATATCTAAGCAATCTCTGAACTTGCTTCAAATGTGCTTGTGTAGGTGCTTGCATAAATTGGGATAAATGATTGTCTGAGAAGGATATGTCTGGTCTGATGAATGTGAGATACTAGAGAGCCCCAATTAGGCTCATGTAGTAAGAGACATCATGAAGTATAGGTGAGTCTTCTTCAACTTGAACTTTGGTGGCCATAGGAGTATTAATAGGTTTGCAATCTGTCATGCCCGCTCTGTCAAGGATGGAAGTGGCATAGTGGGCTTGATGGAGGTGCAGTCCAGTAGAAGTCTGTTGTATCTGTACTCCCAAGAAGTGATGGACTAAACCAAGATCCTTCATTGCAAATTCTGCACTAAGAAGTTGAATGAGGGAGCTGAGGAGCTGAGCATTGGAACCTGTAAGGAGCATGTCATCCACATAGAGAAGAAGCACTAAAGTGCCATGGTTAGTATGATAATAGAACAAAGAAGGGTCTGATAATATATTTAGGAGGAAAAGCACTAAATCTATCAAACCTTGCCCTAGGGGCTTGTTTAAGGCCATAATGTGCTTTGTCCAATTTGCAAACATGAGTAGGAAACATAGGATCTATCATACCTGGGGATTGCTCCATATAAAGATGTTCTGTGATTTTGCCATGCAAGAAGGCATTCTTAAAATCTAGTTGTTTGACAGGCCAGTTATTAGAGAGTGCAATACTGAGTATAAGTCTGATAGTGCTTGGTTTGACCACTGAGGAGTATGTCTCTGTGTAGTCCAAGCCATCAACTTGAATGTAACCATTAATGCGCCCAGAACACTTTATGGTGTGACCGTCTTATCCGGACCGTCGATATTGGTTATCTAAGTGGGGCATTTATATATGATGTAGTCATATAGGACCCGAACGATTTAATCTGCATTTCTCATATAATTCCGTGATTGAGAAATCTCATTAAATCACAAGATGATCATATATGGAATAACCTTAATCCTGAAGTGATTACAAACTCCTACTTGTTTCAGGATAGAGTTTGATGTGTTCATTAAGGATCGCTAAGAGGCGCGGTCCAAATCACTTTCACGTCGGCACTATTCTGGAATGAGTGAGAAGTGTGTGTTTCACAGATATGAAATCCATTCCTTCCTGCGGGAAGTAGAAAAGCAATCCCCTTATTTGATCATCCTAGAAACTGATCGATCCGCGGAGTTCGTATTGGTTATGAACTAATTTATCACTAGTGGGTTAATGGTAAATAAGGATAAGATGTATTGAAGAATGTTTACGGAAATAATCCTGCTTCATTACGGATAGTCTATGGAGGGTTAGTCTGTATGTAATGATTATATCAATGGACACTTATCGACTCGTCGGTTTGAGAATAAGTTATATCTATAATCGATAGAGTTCAGTTTCGGATTTATGGTGGCGTAATTCCGGAATTAATAAGTTGAGTAGAAATATTCTGTTCGATGAATATTGTATTCAATTTATTGTTGCTACTAGTTATAAGTCCATGGTCCCCGGGTTGGCTCCTAACACACGAGTGTTTTCTCGTTTTATGGAACCTCGAGAATTAATTAAATAGTTGGTCTATTTAGTGAATATGCAATATTATTTATTTGGTAAATAATATGTAAAATAGAAAAGACATTTTCTATTAAAAAATAATGATATATGGTGCATATGTTGTGATAATTTAGGAAAAGAAATTTTTGCTAGATGTTGTCACATGTGTAATTAATTAATTATCTATTTGTTGGATAATTAATGGAAAAATAAGAGATTGATTTTTTGAGAATTATCTCTTATCTTTTGGCAAATATCTTTTCCTTATGGGAATAGGTATTGTGGTGTGAAAAGGATCTCTTGACTAGTTATTTTCCTATATAAAGAGAGTTCCTCCTAACACAATTAACACACACATAATTGGCGCCACATTCTAATAAAAAGGAAGAAAAATTAGTTTCTTGTCTTAGTCATTAAGAGGAGAAAAACCTAGGGTTTTTCTTGTGCATATTCGAGGAGATTCTACGGCGAGAATCGACGTCCACCAGTCTTCGCTAGGAGATACAATCCGGAAGATTGTGGCTTCTCTATCTGTCGATTTATTATTCCTCTTTAAATAAGGTAAATCTTTCAACCTTCTCATAGTTAGATTAATTGTTTATGCGAATCGAATCGTGGTAAAACCGCATGCGAATTTATTCATAGCTTCCGCTGTGCAAGATCGAGTGTCTCGATCGGTGCTGTGAATCAGATCTGACGATCCAATTATGGATCGGATCTGGATTCGGGTTTCAATATATGCAGAAGTGTAGTGCAAAGTGTGGTGAATCAGTGTGCAGAGAACAGGATGGTACTCTGTTGAGAATGTAAACTGCTATTGAAAAGGCTTCAACCCAAAGGAATAAGGGTGCCCTACTGTGGAAGAGCATGGTAAGACCAAGCTCTCTAATGGTCTTGTGTCTCTTCTCAACTATTCCATTTTGTTGAGGGGTGTGAGGACATGATATTAGGTGCAGGATACCTTGTTTTAATAAATGATCAGTGAGTCCATTATTTACAAATTCACCTCCACCATCTGAGTGGAATTTCTTAATGTGTTTATTGAATTGCTTTAATACATAGCTTTCAAAGTTAACAAAAACAGTGGAGAAATCATACTTTTCTTTATAGGAACAAACCAAATGTATTTTGTAAAATCATCAACAAGACTCACATTATACTGAAATTTACCAACAGATTCAACTGGGGCAGACCCCCATAAATCACAATGAATTATTTCAAAACTACTTGAACTAAAATGTTCTGATTGACTAAATGGGAGCTTACTGAGTTTGCCAAGTTGGCAACTCTCACACAAGTGCTCCTGTTTATTTTTGCCTATGGCCTCAATGAGGCCTTTATTCTTCAAAGACTGAACAGTAGGGAACTGAATATGGCCTAGCCTCTGATGCCATAACTCAGTTGTGTATGACTTGAGAGTTTGGCTAGTTGATGTATAACATTTATATGATAAAAATTACGATGTTATATATACTTTATCAACTCTTTTTATATAAAATATAAGAAATTATAACGATAATCTTATGAAATATTAATAGTTATGAATAAATCTAAATACTATAAAAATCTAGTAAAAGTAATAAAAAGTTATAAATTTTGTACTGGTTTAGTAACCGGAGTGTCGTGTCAGATTTACGTGGGTATTTTTGGTATTTTATTTGCAGATTTTAGGTAAACCAAGACCCCGAGTGACGACACTTTTTGAAGTAAAGTCATGTCTTTTGAAGGAAGTAAGGAAGTGCCATGAGATTTAAAGTTCAAGTGGATCAACGGTTCGTGATACTATTATCGAGATATATATTCGACGAACAAATGGCCCAACAAAAAGGCATTTTCTGAAGAAGAGTCCTTCATAGAATTTATAGATCTTTTCAATATATTTCCAACGCTTCTTGAATTATGACATTCGGAGATCCAGAACTCAAGTTATGATTTTATCAAGTTTCAGATCAAGATGTGAAAATAAACTACCCGGATCAATCCGGATTAACCTCGGATCGAACCGAGGAAACATAATGATTATCAAACATGTGGTCCTGCAGAGAATAATCTAGGGGATAATATTTTTTATTCCCGGATCGATCCGGCATCACCTCGGATCGATCCGGCCCTGGGAAATTCTGCCTATAAATAGAGCGAGCCATACGTTTTGTAGGGTATACCAATATATCTTCAAAACCTCTTTTAATTAGTAGTAGTATGTATATAGGCCTTATGCCATAAATAAAGTAGTAATAAGTATCGTTATAATGCTCGGGAAATTATCAGAAGATCAATGTTGTTAAAGTCGTTGTAATGTCCGGAAGAATACAACCTCTGATTCAGCAGTTGTAATCGGGTAAAATTTCTAAAGTATTTATGTTTGTATTGTTTGTTTTTATCTTTTTATAATGTTATTAGGCTAAATCTAATAACTAGCCAAAATTATGTAATCGTTTTATTTCGATCTTTTCGGTAAAGGAATGCTGTCTAATTAAAATTGACTAAAATTGAGTTAATTGAATCTTTTTCTATTTTGCAACGTATTGATAATATTCGGATTGACGTAATTAACCAAGATGAATCGCACCATATAACCTAACGATGAACCGACCGGAGAAGTTAGGATATGAGATAAAAGATAGAAAAACCGGAGGGTAAAATTGGCCGTGCGAAAGCGTGACTACGGAATCCTATTTCCTACCCGGGGGCGGTTTGTCTTGGGAAAGATGAATCTTATTAAAATTGTGCTCGAGATCATAATAATGTTAAAATCAACGGTTTAATTGAAACTAACACCGGAAAGTTAAATCGATCCGCCCGACAACCTGGAGCCTTTTGAATAACATCGGCCGTCCGACAAACGGAATAACCTCTTTTATCCGGGGTAGATTTGTACTCGGTACTGCTCGTACTAACTAAGATTAGCATGGGGCGATTGTGGAGATTGAACGATGACAATGACATATGACAATTTCATACGCTCGTGTGAGGAGGAAATTGTTAACCTCAGGAGTGCACCGTTTCATTTACTCAATTGGACCTAATATAAAAGGAAAGATCGAGCACATTCCATTTACTGCAAAGATCGTATAAATCAATTATATAAACTTTGGCTAGTTCTATAATAATATATTGGTATCTATATATTTATATATATATATATATATATATATATATATATATATATATATATATATATATATATATATTTTTTGCAATCTATGTACATCTATATATATTTATATATCTATATATATTATATTAGAATAACTTTTAAATTACGCATTTATTTTATGTTAAGTAGAATAGTAGTCATCTGTGTTATAAAATTGCGATTTAGATCGAGTTAATAACAGCTCTTTGGTGTTTAACCACACTTAGAAGAATTACCAAGTTTCCCTGAGGATTCGACACTCTGACTCACCATACTAGCACTACAGTTTGACCCGATACACTGTCGGTTAAGGACTGGTATAGCACTAGAAAAGGCCACGTCAGATTTCTGGCGCCGTTGCCGGGGAACGTCGCTAATTTTTCTTTGTGTCTATGGTTACTACTTGTATTAGCTCAAAATTCTCGAGAATAAGTCAACACTTTTTCTTATCTCATTTCTATTTTATTTTTCGTTGGTATCTACTTTCTTTTAGTTACCAATTTTTCTTTTTTTACCAAAGTCGAGTATCTTCTATTTTCGTTAGTTGATGACCAGAAGCGGTAAGGCCCCACTCACTCCTTATAAGCCTGACATAAACACTTACGAAAGGCAGTTAAGAGTAGAGAGTAAACGTGGTCATACTAGTCAGGGAAATCCTGACGAATCATCTTCAAACAAAAATACGAGAATGGCTGAAATTAGTGATGAAACACCTGAACAAGGGCTAGAACATGCTCTAGGGCATGGACAAAACCCTGTTAACCCTAATAATCAAAATAATAATAATAGAAATAATCAGAATCGGAACCAGAATAATCGTAATAACCCACCAAACCCGAGACCTATCTGTGATCAAACCATAATGAGAAACCAGACTAATAATCCCATTCTTTTACCCAATGAAGGAGCGAATAATTTCGAAATTAAATCTCATCTTTTTTGTTTAATTGACGCAAGAGCCCAATTCCTAGGAGAGGATGATGAAGATCCACATCATCATCTCTATCTTTTTGAAGAACTGTGCAATACAGCCAAAAGTCAAGGTGCTCATAAAGAACTAACGAGGATGACTATGTTTCCTTTTTCTTTAAAAGTACGAGCCCGAGATTGGTTTATGTCTCTTCCACATCATTCACTTACAAGTTGGAAGGATATTCAAACTGAATTTCTGAAAAAATATTTCACTCCAGGACGAAATTTGGAATTAAAAGTCGAGGTTGCTAACTTTAGACAAGGATCTGAAGAAACGCTTGGGAATGCCTGGGAAAGATTTAAAAAACTATTAAGAGCTTGTCCCGACCATGGTTATTCCTTAGATATGCAAATTCAACTTTTCTGTCGTAAATTAAGAAAAGACTCACATGCGGATGTAGATCATGCATATGGTGGTTCTTTAATGATGAGTGAAGCTCAAATAGTTTACGATGCTATAGAAAAGATTTCCAAAAATAACAGAATGTGGGAAACCGGTTCTAGCACCAGAAAAGTAGCTTTTGCAGGAGAATGTACATCGAATACGGAAGTTCTAGCACATTTAGAAAATTTGAGTAGGAAATTTGATGGCCTACAATCAAACAAAACCAAAGTTCAGAAAATAATACACCAACGGAATACTCAAATCAGGATAATATGTCATTAGGAATCGAAGAGCCAACAGGATATTCAAGAGAGGAGGTGAGTTTTCTTCAGCAGCATAGGAATTTGAACAATGCATACTCAAACTCGTTTAATGCTATTAGAAGAGATCACCCTACTTATCGATGGTCCGAAAACCCTAGTAAGCAAGGACAACCGCCATATCCAGTCCCATATAGGAATATGAATAATAATCAAGTTTATCAAGAAAACACATCTAATCAGAATTTACAATCATTATCTAGATCCTATCCTCAACATACCACTCAAAGTATACCAATAACTCAAAGTTCAACTCAACCTACAGAAAGAGTTGAAAAATGGGAAAAACTAATGGAAAATATGATGGGTGTAGTATCTACTCAAGCTAAGAATATGGAAACAATGATGACTTCTATAGGTACGATCACTAAAGATATGAGTACAATAAAAACATCTATGAGTGGACATGATACCAGAATGAGAACGATAGAAGCCTCATTAAGAAATATGGAAGATCATTTGAGTAGGGAAGGTGAACGTAATAACAGTAGACCTCCAGGAGGATTACCAAGTAATACTGAAAGAAACCCAAGAGAGGTAAATGTTGTAGTTACGAGAAGTAAAAAACTCTGTGGTAGTAATGGAGTAGAAAACTTCGGAAATAATGAAGTAGAAAATGATTTAGATGAAAAAAATGATGAAACTAAAGAGGAACTTGAATTCACTGAAGAGGAAGAAGAAATTATAGAAAATTTCTTGAAAAGGAATAGAAGTTTGGAACCTGAGAATGAAGGTGAGAAATGGGTAAAAATCCTTAGGATTTTGAAAGATCCCATGGATAAAGATTTAAGGACTTTATTCAAAGAACATGTTAGAATAGAGGATAATGAAAACAAGAATGAAAAACAGGAAGAACTGAAGGAATCTGAAGTAGAAATTGATTTAGGGGATGTTTTAAAAGAAAAAACTCAAGATCATGATACTTGGCGATCAAGTAATACTCAAAGGTTTAAGGAAAAAGGAAAAGAGAAAATGACTTTGGGATCGAATGTTATAGATTTAGAATCTTTACCTTACCCACCTAAAGATCAAATTAAAAAGATTAAAACTGATAAGAAGTATGCCCGTTTCCTTGATACTTTTCGTCATATTCATGTTAATATCCCTGTTATCGAAGCTCTAATTAGTATGCCTCGCTTATGGAAAGTTTACGAAAGATATTCGTCAAACAAGAAAAAATTAGAGGAATATGAGAATATATGCCTAAATGAAGAATGTTCTCGAGCTTTTGCGAAGATAAGTTACCACCTAAACCGAAAGATCCTGGAAGTTTTACCATTCCATGTGAAATTGGAGGATTTCGTTTAAGAAGGTCTTATGTGATCTTGGAGCTAGTATAAATCTCATGTCTTATGAGGATTATAAGAAGCTAGGCATAGGAAATCTTACGAAGATCGAAATGACTCGCAAATGGCGGATAGATCGATTAAATACCCTAAAGGAATTATTGAGGACGTATTGGTTAAAGTAGACAAGTTCTATTTTCCGGTAGACTTTGTAGTTATGGAAATGGAAGAAGGATATTCGAGCGCCACTTATCTTAGGTCGACCATTTCTAGCTACGGGAAGAACTTTAATAGATGTCCGTAAAGGAGAGTTAATTCGAGAGTCAATGAAGATAAAGTTACTTTCAATATTTTCAAAGCTATGAACCATCCATACGGATCACCGAATCATGTTCTTTTATAGAAGATATTCATTACGTCTATGATGTTCGATTACCAACTTTTGAAGACAGATTAGAAGAATGCTTAACTCTATCTATATATAAGGAAAATGAGAAAGACACCGAAATGAAAGAAATAATTCTTTCTCTAGATAAAAGAAGTTTTACTTTTAAACCATCATGGCATAAGTATTTGGAATTAGAACTAGAAGGACCAGTTCTTAAACCATCATTGGAAGATCCACCTAAGAATCGGAATTGAAAACGTTACCTTTAAATCAAGTATGCTTTTCTTGAAACTAATAATCTATTACCGAGTTATTATTTCATCATCTTTAACGAGCAACAAGAAGATCAATTACTTAGAATGTTGAAAAAGCATAAGAAAGCTTTTGGATGGACGAGTTGCCGATATTCGAGGTATTAGCCCTGAGATTTGCGTTCATAAGATAATTCTGAAGGAAGATGCTAAACCTTGTATTCAACCGCAACGCCGCCTCAACCCAAATTTGCAGTTAATTGTTAAGAAAGAGGTCATTAAGCTATTAGAAATGGGGATAATTTTTCCCATATCAGATAGTGAATGGGTAAGTCCAACTCAAGTGGTACCAAAGAAAGGAGGTTTCACAGTGAAAGAGAATGAAAAGAATGAATGGATTCCGACAAGGGAGATTACAGGTTATCGAATGTGCATTGATTTTAGAAAACTGAATGATCATACTAAGAAAGATCATCATCCGCTTCCATTCATAGTTCAGATGTTAGAACGTTTAAGTGGACATAAGTATTACTGTTTCTTAGATGGTTATTCAGGATATTTACAGATATTCATTGCAGCAGGAGATAGAGAAAAAACTACTTTCACTTGTCCTTATGGAACTTTTGCTTATAAAAGAATGCCGTTTGGTTTATGTAATGCACCAGCTACGTTTCAAAGGTGTATGATGGCTATATTTGCTGATATGGTTGAAAAATTCTTAGAAATTTTTATGGATGACTTTAGTGTTTACGGAGATTCATTTGATGTTTGTGTGTTACACTTAGAACGAGTGTTACAACGCTGTGAAGATACCAATCTAGTACTAAACTGGGAAAATGCCACTTAATGGTATCAGAAGGAATTGTTTTAGGTCATAGAATCTCTGAAGAATGTATTGAAGTTGATAAAGCTAAAGTCGAGGTAATTGAAAAGTTACCTCCACCAGTTAATTTAAGAACTCTAAGAGGATTTCTCGGACATGCAGGTTTTTATAGAAGGTTCATTGCTGATTTCTCGAAAATAGCAAAGCCTCTAAGTCATTTACTTGAAAAGGAAGTACCTTTTGACTTTGATAGTAGATGTATGGAAGCCTTTCAGACCCTAAAAGCGAGGTTAACTACTGCACCAGTGCTAGTAGCACCAGATAGGAGTTTGCCATTTAAGATTATGTGTGATGCAAGTGACTTAGCTGTAGGAGCAGTTTTAGGTCAAAGATATAACCAAATTCTCAAAGCAATTTACTATGCATCTCACACATTGAACGCAGCTCAACTAAATTACGCAACTACAGAAAAAGAACTCGTTGGTTTGTGATTTTTGCCTTAGATAAGTTTAGATCGTATATTGTTGGATCTAAGGTAATAATTTATACGACCATTCAGCCACGAAGTATTTACTAAGTAAGAAAGATGCTAAACCACGTCTTCTTAGATGGATTCTCTTACTTCAAGAATTTGATATTGAAATTAAAGATAAAAAAGGAAGTGAGAATGTAGTAGCGGATCATCTAAGTAGAATGGAAAATGGTGAAGAAATAGGAAATGAAATTAAAGATTCATTTCCGATGAACAACTATTTAGAATAGATACTCCTTCAACCATGCAGTTATTAAAGAATAGAATCCCTTCTAAGGAAATGTCACCTTGGTTTGGAGATATCATTAATTACTTAACACGTGATTATATTCCGTCTCATTGGACTTGGCAACAGAAAAAGAAGTTCTTTTATGACTTAAAATTTTATTACTGGGAGGAACCAGACCTTTTCCGTAAATGTTCGGATGGGATAATCGAGAAAATGTGTGCACGATAATGAAATTTTAAGTGTTTTATCATTTTGTCATGATCGTGAGGCGGAGGTCATCATGGAGGTTGGAAAAGCTCGCTTTTAAAGTTTTACAATGTGGTTTTTATTGGCCTACACTATATAGAGATGCTTATAAGTATGTTAAATCTTGTGAATCTTGTCAAAAATGGGGAAATGTATCTAAAAAACATGAAATGCCTATGCAACCTATTTTAGAATGTGAGTTATTTGATGTTTGGGGTATAGATTTCATGGGACCTTTCCCTATATCTTTTGGAAAAAGATTTATTCTTGTAATGGTAGATTATGTTTCAAAATGGGTAGAAGCTGAAGCTCTTCCCACTAATGATACCAAGGTTGTCATACGATTCCTTAAAAAGAATATATTTACCAGATATGGCATTCCGAGGGCTATCATTAGTGATAGAGGTTCACATTTTTGCAATAGACCATTTACTAAGATAGTTGAAAAATATGGTGTAACACATAAACTAGGAACGCCCTATCATCCGCAGACCAGTGGTCAGGTAGAGGTGTCTAATAGAGAAATTAAAAGAATTGTAGAAAAGACAGTGGACTCGAATCGTAAAAACTGGGCAGTTAAATTAGACGATGCATTATGGGCGTACAGAACAGCTTTTAAGACACCAATTGGTTGTTCTCCCTATAAGCTAGTCTTTGGTAAGTCTTGTCATCTCCCAGGTTGAGTTAGAACACCGAGCCTTTTGGGCTATTAGATTTTTGAATTTCGATCCTAAGGTTTGGGTGATCATAGATTGCTTCGGTTAACGAGAACTAGAAGAATTTCGTCTCGATTCTTATGAAAACGCTCGAATCTACAAGGAACGCACGAAATCTTTTCATGATAAGAGAATCTATAGTCGTGAGTTCCATGTAGGTGATCGAGTGCTCTTGTACAATTCACGTTTAAAGTTATTTCCGGGTAAGCTTAAATCAAGATGGACGGGTCCATTTAAAGTAACAAGGGTTTACAAATGCGGAGTGTTGAACTAACGATGGAAATACGACTTTTATAGCCAATGGCCACGAGTGAAGTTATTTGTGGAGGGAGAAGGAATCACGTTAAAGAGAGAAGTAATGCTACGGACCGATCCCCCGACAAATTGAAAAAGCGAGAGAAATCAAGAAATTGAAAAGCGAGAGAAACTCAAAACGACCGAATACCGGGTGTTATCCATCTTTACTCTACTTTTCTCGTGTTTTATATGTTTAAACTAGTCTCGTCTTTTACCGGATAGACGTAAAAGAACTGGATGTCTTTTTTAGATAGAATAGGAGTTTTTATTTTACTTTTGAAGTTAGGCCTTGATAAAGATGTCGCATTTGCTATAAAAGCTTTAGTTTTTGAGAAAAACAAGCAATTGTTGAGAGAGATCAAATTGAAAGAAGTATGTAATGGAAAATCGAGAAGTTCGATAAAGAGAAGGGCAAAGTTTTTAAGAAGATGCAGAATCTGTGGAAAAAGTGAGCATGATGGGAAATGCGGAGAAAACACAACCAAATCTCAGGATGAGTGTTTGAATGTTGTTAAGAAGGGAACGATTAGGTGGTTATCCAAAAATCCCGATGGAGATCAAAGAGAAAATTCGAACGCCTCATTTCTTAAGGTTAGGTTGATAGAACGTTATGTCAGAACCCTGGAAGATTTAGAAATAATAGAATCAGGACCCTTATAAGTTTTATAAAATTTATAAAATTTTTATATAACTTTTGAAAATTTTATATAAAGGATCTTTATGAAATTATTAAAAGTTTTATATATTTTTTTTAATTAAAAATTTGCAGAAGTATTATTAAGGTTTTATAAAATTTTTATTAAGTTTTAAAGAGTTTTAAAAATAAAAAAAAAAATTTGTCGGATCGATCCGACCTAACACCGGATCGATCCGGAGACTAAAAAACCTAAAAAAAGGGAACGGGTTCTCTTCTTCTTCTTCTTCTTCTTCTTTCATTTCTTTCAAACAGCCGCTCATCCCCATCTCCCCCATTCGAAATTTTTTCTTCAAATCATCACATAAAATTACTATTAAACTACCACAATCCTTACACTCTTCTCATTTTCCTCTCTTCTCTTCAAATTTTCATTTAAATTGGAGAAATTTTCAAGGGAAAGCTTCAACTTTCATTCCAGCGACTTTTCATCTTTTCCGGCCAACTTTTCAACCTTTTAAGCACTATAAGGTAACATTGTAGTAATGTATTTTGTTAATTTCGTTTTTATGTAACTTTTTATTTAATTTTAACTATTTTGTTACTCATTTGTGTTGTTTTGTTTGTTTTGTTGTTTGTTGTTATTTTGTTATTGTGTCACTATCGTAGAATGGCCGAATCATCAAAAGCCACTAAAAAACGTAAGCCACATATCCCTACCCAAATCCCGGTCATAGAGACAAGACCTTTAACAGAAGAAGAATTGGCCGTTAGTTTTGATAGAACCGCGTCTGCTGCAGCTAAGAACGCGTTGAAAAATAAATTTGGACAGTGTTTAGTTGCAATAGAGAGGGGTCTAGATTTCAAGGATTTGGGAAGGGAGGTGAAAGAGATTTTCGAAAGACGACAGTGGTTGGAGTTAGCCAGTTTAAGGGCAGGTGAAGTTAACACAACCTTAGTAGCTGAATTTTATTCTCTGGTAGCAACTCATAATGCAACAGAGAATGGTGAGTTAACTTCTGTAAGCCTAAGAACCAGGACAGTGCCGTTTAATCCCCAGGTTATAAATGCTATTTATGGTATCCATGATATACCAGAGAGTGAGGATTATTACACGGTATGGAATTTAGATGAGCATGCAGACTTTGACTATATAGTCTCGACAGCCCAGCACGAGTTAGATCCCGCAGCTGTTTGGCATGAAAATAGGTTTTCCTATGGAAAATGTATAAGGGATATGAGAGCTATCAAACGTTTTATCAGTCAGACTCTTTACCCTTCTCGTCATTTGACATCTTTTGGTAAGGAGGATCTGTGTATTGCTTGGGCTATGGTCAACGATATACACGTGGATGTAGGCAAGGTGATGTATAAACGGGCCAAGGAATTTGTCTCAACTGCTAAACCAGGCAGTCACATGCCTTTTCCTTGTTTTATTTCTTCCTTGTGTCGCCAGATAGGTGTTCCTGAACTTCCAAATGATAATCTGATTATGGTTGACGAAACACTTATAGGTCCTAGTTTACCACGTACGCCGGCAGGAAGAATAGATTTTATGAACCCTAACCGCCAACGACCTCAGCCTACTCCACATGTTTCTCAATCCACTACTGTTCCTCCATCATCCAAATCAAACTCAAACTCAACTTCCAAACACCATCACATACGGCATGTTTCAATCCTTGGCCTATGATGTTCATCGTGCCAATGCCAATATGGTTTGTTTTTGCGGAAAGGAATAGGTTGTGGTCGAAGATTTACGTCAAGGCATGCGAGGTATATATCAAATGAATATCTTTACGAGAACCCTACCTATGCCGAGATGGATATTCCGCATTGCCAATCCGAGCCGTATACCTTGCCCGACTTTATTCCACCGATGCCACCTCGATCAAACTTCCAACAAATGCCACATTCTTTTGGATTTCAAACTAGTGGTGTAGGGGATTTTTCGACAGGTACTACGGCAGCTGCGACATCTGATTGGGAAGGATTTGGATCATTTAGCCATACCACGACGGGATGGGGAAGCACTTTTTCCGATGTCACGCAGGGATGAGCTCGATGGGATTAGATGGCTCGATTAGGATGTCAACACATTTTCAAGAACCATTTCATGATTCGACTTATGATCCGGCCAGTTCTCAAGCCATGCCAAGTTCGAGCCACGTCGAGATGAGTGATGAGGAGGATTGATTTTAACCATTTTATGATTATTGACATTGAAAACAATTTATTTTTCGTACGATTTTATGTTACTTCGATTTTATTTTCGTACGATTTTAGGTTATTTTGATTTTATTTTCGTAGAATTTTATTTTACTTTCGTTTGATTTTATGTTATTACGCACCATGTAGTAAAATTTATCGTTATCAATATTTTGATAACATAATAAAAAGAAACCAAAGTTAGGGAGAAAACATATCAAACTAGGAAAAAATCTGGGCATTTTTCAAGCCAAAACAACTCTGTCCGTGAATAGTGAGTTCCCGGATCGATCCGACCTAACCCCGGATCGATCCGGCGTGAGTGTACCAACCTGACAAGATTTCTAGCTGCTAGGCCGGATCGATCCGGCCTTTTTCAGGATCGATCCGGGAAGTACAAAAACGCCAAAAAAAGAGATCTTTTCTACTTTTACATGATAGATACATTTCTATAAAAGGAAATAGCAGCAGCCTTCAAACATTGCTCATTCCTTTTCTACTTCTATCTGTCTGAGCTTAGTTTCTTTATCTGATAAAAATGTCTAATCACTCCTCCCCCTCGGTTAATAGTTACGAACCACATACGCCTGATGGTGTGGTTCCCGAAAGCCATGCCTCGTGTTTTCACAATGACGTTCCGAGATGTCTAAATTTCGTCCATTCTCCTATTCTGATGGAGAAAGGCTTAAATACGGAAAAAATTGATCAGTGGGGACGAAATCTAATCCGAGGTTGCGGATGGAAAAAGCTGAATAGGACTCCCAGAGGTAGAACATTTCAATTGTTAGAGATTTTTATGCATCTCTTACTGATATAACGACAGCAGCCTCGTCTCATCTTATTACTGTTAGGGGCATCGTTATATCCTTTTCTCCAGTCATCATAAATCAAATATTTCAAATCCCACCATCTACCTTTGATCAAAACCCACACTTCGAGTTTCTATGGGAACTCGGAAATGCTTATAATGTTGTCAATCGTCTTTGCGAAGCCTTTCAATATGTGTTTCCATTGTTTGATCATAACTATGATTCTTCAACTCGGCTTTACCCCCTCATCTGAGGGCGTGGAAACGCTTCATTAATTCCCGGATCTATCCAACTAGAGATTTTTTTGGAGTTACGGATGATGAGATGCTGCTGTTGTATGCACTGACTGTGGGGGCATACATTGACTGGGGGATATTGATGTTCAAAACGGCAATTAATTTTGCAGTGGAGAGGCGTAATAGGGGAAGACCACTACCGTTTGCCTGGGTTATCTCTCAACTATGTGTTTATCTAAATCAAGTGCCTGAGCTTACTACAGACGAGATTTTTCCATCTCGTGATTCTCAGTTGGGATTACTTCCGGTAGATACTCCCGGATGTTCATCGACAGTTTGATGTGTTGTTTGAGTTGGTAGAAATCAGATGATAGATGTCAGTTGGAAGTTTGTTAAGTTGGTAGTCAATTAAGTTAGTAGTTTAATCTCTTGTTTAATCGAGTTTTATTTAAGTTTGTAATAATTTTCATAATGTTTAATATATATGTCATTTTCTTTAATCAAAGTAATATATGTTGAGAAAAATAATAAAAATCAAAATCGTATAAAATTTTAATTTTTTTCTTTCGAACCTACTTTTTATTACTCACTGAACATCGGGACGATGCCACTTCGTAAGTGGGGAGTAGAGGTAAGTTAGTAAATAAAAAATTAAAATTTTCTCATATAAATTTATACTTAAGTGCTTAATACTTAGTTTAATTTTTCTTGAATAAAAATAAGTAGATAGTATATAATTAATATGAATAAAAATAATATAAATTGGTAAGAATAGATTTTGATTAAGTAAAGTAAATTAGATATATTATAATTATATTATATGTCGAGTTTTAGATTTTTATAAGATTTTAAGTATATGTAACTATACATAAATATTATCAAGTAATTTTCTTATGAAATTTAGTAGATATACTTATATCTATAATAAAATGTTAGAATAATTTTCTTTTCAAAACGAAATATGAATATGGAATCGGATTAGGAATGATGAGATTTTTGGCACCACAAAAATATAAACTATAGCCAAATAGTCTACCTAAATAAATTTCTAATTTTTGTCCCTACCTCAGCCTTGATTAGAGTGATCAAGACCTCACTCGAAATAGCCATTTTGATTATAACCGACCCTTAGCTTATTTTGGTCTACATTTCCTGAAAATCCCACGAGTTTGTACGTACTTATGAAAGGAGATGACGACACAAAAGCTAAGAATGGTGTATGCTGAGATTGGAAAAATTAAATAAGTATTAGTATATTCGATCTTACCTCATGACGCTTGCAAGATAGTCGATTTTGGTAATAAGTTCGGATATGTTAATATTCTATAAAAGAATTAAGAACGAAGCACCATATTTTCACAGAATTAATCAAATACCAGGTATCTTCCTTATCTTTGATCGACAACTAAAAAATGAAAAGAACATATCGGTTGTAGCTACCAATGATTTGAGTCCAGTAGGGTGTTATCTCGAAATGTCATATATCACTATGAGGTTTAAAAGCTCCCGATTGCCTGATGATAATAGTCCAGCTAGGGTATTATCTCGAAATGTCCTATTGCTGGGAATGAAGGCATATAAAAAAATAAAATAAAAAAGTCGAATCATAAGATCTCAAGAATGATTACAAGTTTAAGGAAACCGGACTTGTAATTTTCGATCGAAAGAGTAGTACTCCGATCAATCTTGATGAAGCAATGCTTGTAAGTTTGATTTTCTACACACACGCACGCTTTTAGTTCTTAAGTTTGATAAATAAAAAAAATAAAAATATAAAAAGAGAAAATCTGGAAAAAAAAAGGGTGAAATAATATCAGAATATTATTAATCGAGATATTTTTGATCAAAATTATGAAGGTGTAAGTACGTACGACTTGCTTCTTTCTCTTTTGATTTTCTTTTCTATCCTTTCGATTAAACCAATACCCTGAGCCTAAAACGTATAAGCCATTTTGTCAACTACTTGACTTAGTCCTTGATTCCAAATATTTCATATAAGTTGAGATAGGAGAATAATTCTAGAATTTTAATTATATTTATTAAGTAGATTATGCGAAATTTCATTTGAATGATAGTTGATAAATAATTTATCTAAGTTATATACACTTTTTATCTTGTTAATTTCTAAGAAAGATATAATTAATATATTTATAATATTGAAATGATATTTTACTAACTTGAAATTTAATCTACCAGGTATATCATTTTTATTGTAATTTTTATATATTACCGCTTATTTTGCTCGAGGACGATCAAAGAGCTAAATGGGGAGTAGTTGATGTATAACATTTATATGATAAAAATTACGATGTTTTATATACTTTATCAACTCTTTTTATATAAAATATAAGAAATTATAACGATAATCTTATGAAATATTAATAGTTATGAATAAATCTAAATACTATAAAAATATAGTAAAAGTAATAAAAAGTTATAAATTTTGTACTGGTTTAGTAACCGGAGTGTCGTGTCAGATTTACGTGGGTATTTTTGGTATTTTATTTGCAGATTTTAGGTAAACCAAGACCCCGAGTGACGACATTTTTTGAAGTAACGTCATGTCTTTTGAAGGAAGTAAGGAAGTGCCATGAGATTTAAAGTTTAAGTGGATCAACGGTTCGTGATACTATTATCGAGATATATATTCGACGAACAAATGGCCCATCAAAAAGGCATTTTCTGAAGAAGAGTCCTTCATAGAATTTATAGATCTTTTCAAGATGTTTCCAACGCTTCTTGAATTATGACATTCGGAGATCCATAACTCAAGTTATGATTTTATCAAGTTTCAGATCAAGATATGAAAATAAACTACCCGGATCAATCCGGATTAACCTCGGATCGAACCGAGGAAACATAATGATTATCAAACATGTGGTCCTGCAGAGAATAATCTAGGGGATAATATTTTTTATTCCCGGATCGATCCGGCATCACCTCGGATCGATCCGGCCCTGGGAAATTCTGCCTATAAATAGAGCAGTTCATACAGCCTGCAGGGGTATACCAATATATCTTCAAAACCTCTTTTAATTAGTAGTAGTATGTATATAGGCCTTATGCCATAAATAAAGTAGTAATAAGTATCGTTATAATACTCGGGAAATTATCAGAAGATCAATGTTGTTAAAGTCGTTGTAATGTCCGGAAAAATACAACCTCTGATTCAGCAGTTGTAATCGGGTAAAATTTCTAAAGTATTTATGTTTGTATTGTTTGTTTTTATCTTTTTATAATGTTATTAGGCTAAATCTAATAACTAGCCAAAGTTATGTAATCGTTTTATTTCGATCTTTTCGGTAAAGGAATGTTTGTCTAATTAAAATTGACTAAAATTGAGTTAATTGAATCTTTTTCTATTTTGCAACGTATTGATAATATTCGGATTGACGTAATTAACCAAGATGAATCGCACCATATAACCTAACGATGAACTGACCAGAGAAGTTAGGATATGAGATAAAAGATAGAAAAACCGGAGGGTAAAATTGGCCGTGCGAAAGCGTGACTACGGAATCCTATTTCCTACCCGGGGGCAGATTTGTCTTGGGAAAGACGAATCTTATTAAAATTGTGCTCGAGATCATAATATTGTTAAAATCAACGGTTTAATTGAAACTAACACCGGAAAGTTAAATCGATCCGCTGACAATTGGAGCCTTTTGAATAACATCGGCCGTCTGACAAACGGAATAACCTCTTTTATCCGGGGTAGATTTGTACTCGGTACCTGTTCAGACTAACTAAGATTAGCATGGGGCAGTTGTGGGGATTGAACTGATGACAATGACATATGACAATTTCATACGCTCGTGTGAGGAGGAATTGTTAACCTCAGGAGTGCACCGTTTCATTTACTCAATTGGACCTAATATAAAAGGAAAGATCGAGCACATTCCGTTTACTGCAAAGATCGTATAAATCAATTATATAAACTTTGGCTAGTTCTATAATAATATATTGGTATCTATATATTTATATCTATATATATATATTTTGCAATCTATGTACATATATATATATTTATATATCTATATATATTATATTAGAATAACTTTTAAATTACGCATTTATTTTATGTTAAGTAGAATAGTAGTCATCTGTGTTATAAAATTGCGATTTAGATCGAGTTAATAACAGCTCTTTAGTGTTTAACCACACTTAGAAGAATTACCAAGTTTCCCTGAGGATTCGACACTCTGACTCACCACACTAGCACTACAGTTTGACCCGATACACTGTCGGTTAAGGACTGGTATAGCACTAGAAAAGGCCACGTCACTAACATATGCTTCTAAGTGACTAGGCAAGATTTAGAAATCTCATTTATATCATCCCTTCAGTAGGACATGTCATGTTTTCTTGTCCTTAAGAGCAAATTCATTGTTAGTAAAAATACAAATTGCAGAAAATTGAGTGGTAAGTTGTTTAACTGAAAGTAGATTTCTTTTCATATGAGGGACTAACAGTACATCTTTAATGATTAATGGTGTGGAATTATAAATAATACATAGATCTCTAATACCTTCTATTATAAGAGCTGATCCATTTCCAATGAAAACAGATTCTGGTCCTTTGTATTCAGAAAAGTTATGTAGAAGTGAGGGGTTACCTGTCATGTGGCTTGAAGCACCAGTGTCCATGACCCATTCTGTGTCAGCAATGTTGTTATCTAGGGTTAGGGATGTCAGTGCTTGGGGTAGAATCTCATGTGCCTTCGAATTCCACCAGCAGATTTTGGCAATGTGCCCTGCTACCCCACAGAACCGACATGTCTCATTTTTGTATTGTTCTCTCTCGGTCTTGGACATCCTTTTAAACACCTTCTTGTGCTGATCTGATGGTCCAGTTGTCCCTCGTGTCTGTTGAGCCTGAAAGCCCCTCCCAGCAGAATTGAACCTAGGTGCATTTTCAGTCTTCTGTTGTGGTCTTTGTCCGTAGAACGCCATGTGAGTTAAGGCTTGAGTGTCGGCCCCTTTTGTAGAGAACCATGATCTTCTTTGATCCGAATTTTGAAAAATTAACCTTTTCTGAATCATGAATTGGCTTACCAATGGCAGCTAGACTGTCACACAGTCCTTTGAAGTGTTGAATGTGCTCATTTAGGCTTTTCTCATCATCTTTCCTCATGTATGTAATCTGCTGCTTTAAACTGAACTCTCTTTCCTGTGAATCCTATGCTAGGCACTTTTCAGTGCATCCCAGACTGCTAGATCTGTGTTTAGACCAATGACTAGGACTAGGGATTCTTCTGATAAAGATCCAATAAGCCATCCTCTCAGCAACCTATCTGCTTTCTTCCATTTGACATATTCAGGGTTCTCTGTTCGTGTGGCAGAGGTTCCATCTGCTGTCCCTGGATTCTGTGTGATAAATTGACTTGGTGCAGGGGTTTCTTGAGTAAGATGATCGATTAGATCTTGGCTTTCAGCCAGGGCAAGGGCTTGTTCCCTCCATGGGGGATAATTTTTGGATGTTAGCATTAGGGATATGAAACTGGCAACATTAAGAGATAATGTAGTCATGTTGTTTATGATATATGTGTGGTGATCAGGCACCAATTCGCTCTGATACCATGAAGAAAAATAGAAACTGGGAAAGTAAAATGGTTTTTATTCAATCTGATTTTTCTGTATTACAATGCCCTGTATTTAGAGCTGCTAGCAGGCAAACTTGACTCTATTTGTTCATAAATTTGATTACAATCAGATATTCTAGTTTGAACACAAAAATAGATAAACTCATATGTTCTCTTGCGTATTTGAATCAGATTATCACTCTGTAAAAGAACTTGGTTGCTCTTGGGCTCTTTGTCACCGCACAGATACCGGTTCCGGACTTTCAGGATGATGTGTTGGTTGTTATCAACCGCCTTATCTCTCCTCCATCCTTATCACTTCGATCACAAGGTCTATTTTTTGAATTTGGCTACATTAATTTGAATTCTTTTGCTGCAAATGTATCCTTAAATTTGAACTTTTGAATTCTTGCATCCTGCTCAAGATAATTTATCTAATACATACAGCCCCAAATAAAAACAAGGTGAATTTTCACGTTAAACCTTTGGAAGTTCGAACGTCCTATTTGAAGTTCTGTTAAACATTTGTTTTTGTAATTTGTATCTTTTTAGTGATTGTTTCCATAAACTCAAATGTTGTCTTAATGAATCGGAAAACAATTCACCAGGCCAGGTCGAGGAGACCTCACTACAAGAAATATACTCTTTTGCCACAATATTTTTCTAGTAGTAGGCAATGTCCTTCCGTGGAGATTTCGGATGAGACATGGTTCACATATATAAAGGCACGGAATGCAAATAAGAACATTCATTCGAAAAGCATATCATGTTGGATCTCACCTTAAGTGATGTAATCGCTTCAATCCAGGATCGTTATGCTAAACTATTAGGAACTGAATTAAAGATAGAACGGAAGCGTACTGAATCCAGGATCGTTATGCTAAACTATTAGGAATCTGAATTAAAGATAGAACGGAAGCATACTGAATCCTGAGAGTATGCATTTTTTGTGTGTTTAATTGTTGTAGACATAAGGGTAATGAAAAAAAGAAGGGCCGGAGGGGCGTAGCTCCTCTGATAGCAACATCACATCTATGGCGTCCTCATCAACAACGACTCCGGTAGTTCAACATTCGGCTCCTATTAACCCTTCAGTTGCAACAAAAACCTATGCTCAAGCACTTGATCCGGCCAAATCACCAGCTCCGGCAACACTTACGCAGAGTCTGGAAATTTCAAGATACAAGGGCGAATTGGCTCTGGTTTTGCCTACTCCGGTGGTGGATTATCTGGCAACTCCATTTCGTTATGCCCTGGTAGGTAAATTTTCTCAAGGTCATCCATCGATGGAAGCCATTCGTAAGTTTTTAGTTGTTCAAAACTTCAGTCCTGATTATACGGTTGGGCTCTTAGACTATAAACATGTTTTAATCAATTTCAAAGGGGAGCAAGACTATATTCGATTGTACTCCAGGCCGCAATGGTTTGTTACTAGCAAACCGATGCAAATTTTGAAATGGACTCCAGATTTCCATATAGACATTGAATCCTCAATTGTTCCGGCTTGGATTGTATTTCCTAAACTACCAGCTCACCTCCATGAAAAGGAAGTTTTGGAAGTTATTGTTGGAGGTTTTAGGAATTTTCTTCGTGCAGATGCAGCCACGAAAAGCTTCAAACGGCCCTCTCTGGCTAGAGTTCAAGTTGAGCTAGATCTACTTAAACCAATCCCGGAGAGGATCTAGATCCAACAAGGAAGTTCGGAAGGATTTTGGCAAGAAATCTGTGTTGAAAATGAATTACCACAGTACTGCAAATTTTGTAGACATGTAGGCCATGATGAAGATTATTGTCTCTTAAAACATCCAGAGTTAAAAACACAAAGAAGGGATGCCTATGAGTCTAATAATACTGGAGAAGTTAATCCAACAGAACAAAAGTATACACAGGTCTGGCAGGAGAAGAAGAAGGACACACTATAGTCCATGAGCAACCTTCAATCCAGCTATCAAACTCAGGTGAACTTGAACAGGTTGTATCTCACCAAACAGTTGATGGATCATTGGACTTGCCTGCAGCTAACGGTCCTATGCTATCAATGGATATGAGCATCATGTCTCACTTGAAAAAGGCAAGAAAAGCTAAGGAAAAGAAGGAGGGGGGATGGGCTTCTGATAAGGATATGCCTAGTTCTAAGGGATATACCAGGGAAGCTGAAATGATTGAGTTGCGGCATGATAAGCAAAGGTTTGATGAGATATTACATCAGAGAGAGGTACAACTAGCACGATTAGGGAAAGTGATTAATATAGAAGATACCCCCTCATTTGATGACTCTGACTTTATTTATTTTACAAACAGAAGGGGGAAAAAGAAGCCAGTTGAGGCCAACATAAGGGCCTTATCTATAGATTTTCGCACCAAACTTCAATAATGTTGAGATGCCTATTCTGGAATATTAGAAGGCTTGGATCCCCAAGCTCCTTTAGACGTTTAAAAAAACTAATAAAACTT
The DNA here is from genome assembly GCA_036785695.1 of Gentiana straminea. Taxonomy (NCBI): domain Eukaryota; kingdom Viridiplantae; phylum Streptophyta; class Magnoliopsida; order Gentianales; family Gentianaceae; genus Gentiana; species Gentiana straminea. The sequence goes on along the minus strand of JAVUPR010000514.1, from coordinate 6,982,411 downwards.
CATAGGATTTCCTATGTTGCTATTTCAGAACTAATGCTTCTAGATAGTGTTTTGGATTCAATAAGTAATAAGTTAGGTTTTCAATATTGCCATGCTGTACCTCAGAATAAGCTTTGGGTCTTTTGGTCCTGGCCGGGTCAGTTTGACGTCTCTTGCTCAAATGATCAAGTCATTCACATAAAATTTTCAGGATCCTCTAGTTTTCAAATCAGTTGTGTCTATGCTAAATGTACCCGATCAGCTAGGAAGATTCTTTGGGAAGATTTATGTAATAATGTTAACTCTCAAACTCCTTGTTTAATTGGTGGTGATTTCAATGTGATCATATCAATGGATGAATATTCGGGGATGGCTCAGCCTGATAATGGGGCAATGGGGGATTTTAATCAAATGATTGCACAGTGTTCTCTACAAGAGCCTACCATGTCTGGCCCCCTCTTTACTTGGGCAGGATGGAGGAACACAAACTATGTCAGTAAGGTGACTTAAACTCTACATTTTGGTGGAACCAATCTGAAGACTCAGCTGGGTGATGGTCAGCTGAGAAGTGTATTCAATTCTGTGTATCAGTAGGGTGGAGCCTACTGAGCTTCAGCAGGGTAGCTTCAGCAGGGTAACTATCAGCAGGGTGATAGTCTGCTGAGTACTTGAATACAGCAGGGTCCCACATCTGTTAATTCTGTTATGTGACAGCTATACAGTGTCATTAAAAGGAGGACACGTGTAGGGATATTTATGGTGCATCAGACAAAGATTCCTGGCGGCTAGGGTTTAGGGATTTGTGCCTATAAATACGATTGTTGTCTCATTATCCGTGTGTGTTGAAAACTCAAAATTCGGTGCATAATAAAATATCTCTTTTACGCCGTGGTTTTTTACCTCTCCCACGAGAGGTTTTCCACGTTAAATCTGTGTTCTTCTTGTTTCGTTATCTCCTTTGATTGTTTATGTTTGATTGCTTCGTTTCTCGTTTCTTGCATCCGAAGTTATCTCCATCCGTTTTATAACAAGTGGTATCGTAGACAGGTTCGGAGAAAACGATCCGTACGACCAACTTCATCTTCACCAAGACCTTCGACAAGGTGCTAGGATCTGTGATAAAGTTGTAATCTTTAGCAAGGAAAGATGTCGGCGGTAAACGTAAAAATCGATAAATTTACGGGAAGGAACAGTTTTGGTCCGTGGCAAATCAAGATGCGTGCCTTGTTGAAACGGCGGGGTTTGTGGAATCCGTTATCGACAAACCAAATACGGGTGCGGCGACATTATGCCGGTCTGGAAGAGAAAGCACATTCAACCATCATGTTGTGCTTATCGATGATGTTATCACCGAGGTTGCTTTGAGGAAGACACCGCGACCAAGTTGTGGAAAAAGCTTGAAAGCTTGTATATGACCAAGTCACCGACCAACAAGCCGTTGTTGAAACGAGAGGTTGTTCGGTTTGAAGATGCATGAAGGGAGTCCACCGAGGGAACATCTGGACCACCGAACACAATATTGCTTGATTTAAGGAATATTGATGTTAAAATTGAAGATGAAGATGCGGCCCTAATCTGTTGTTGGTGTCACTACCGGCATCATATGAAAACTTTGTGCGATCTTTCATAGTTGGAAAGGATACGATAGCTTTGGAGGATGTGAGGTCCGCCTTACATGCCGGGGAGCTTAGACACAAGGCCGCTTTGGAACAGACGATCAGCTCTTGGGCTAGTAGCTAGCGACAATAGTGGAAAAGGATATGGACGAGAAGAAGAAAAAGAAGTCGGTGTCCAAAGGTCCTAAGTCTACGATGTACGTAATTCTTGTAAGGAGCGAGGGACATTGGAAGTCCAATTGTCCAAAGAAGAAGAAACGACGGGAAGGCAATTCGGCACGGCGGCTTTGGCTACTTGAGCAATCGATGAGGATCGGTTCTAGTTGCGGGGGATTCTACACACCATAATGATGTGTGGATACTTGATTACGGAGCATCCTACCATATTTGTCCAAACGGGGAGTGGTTTTCTACTTATGAGCGGATAGATGGTGGTCAAATCTATATGGCCAACGGCAAGGTTTGCAAAGTTGTGGGAATTGGCTCGGTGAAGTTAAGGACGAGAGGATGGTAAATTTTGTACACCGAAAGATGTAAGACATGTTCCACGAGATGACCAAGAATTTGGTATCTCTTAGTCTCTTGGACGACAAGGGGTTCAATTTCAAGGGTGAAGGTGGACGGTTGAATGTCTTCAAAGATTCGGTTGTGGTCCTCAAAGGCATCAAGAGGGGAACCTTGTATATATTACAAGGATCTATCAGTATCGCACTTCTTCTTGTTGCATCCTCGGCGGTTCACCGATCTCACGGAGACTCGGTGTGGCACATGAGACTTGGTCACATGGGTGAAAGGGGTATGCGGGTTCTTTCTTCGACGGTTTTCTTGGGGGATATAAGGTCAAGAATCTGGACTTTTGTGAACATTGTGTGTTTGGGAAGTTGCATAGAAGTAAATTCTCGGCGGGGTTGCACAATACAAAGGCAACACTTGATTATATCCATTCGATTTCTTTGGGGTCCATCAAAAGTTGAGTCATTGGGTGGTCACGGATATTTTGTGTCATTCATAGATGACTATTCAAGGATGACTTGGGTGGTGATGATGAAGAACAAAAGTGATGCATTCAATAACTTCAAGCGGTGGAAGGCCCTAGTGGAAAATCGGTTAGGCAAGAAAATCAAGAAGCTTCGTACGGATAATGGTACGGAATTCTGGACGGATTTTGATTCATTTTGTGCGGTGAGGGTATTGCCGGACATCATACTTGTAAGGAATACACCTCGGCGAGATGGTGTAGGTTTGAAAGGATGAATCAAACTCTCTTGGAGAGGGCAAGATGTATGCTTTCTCAAGTTGGTTTATCAAGGAGATTTTGGGCGGAGGCGTAAAAACGACTTGCTACTTAATCAACGGGAGTCCTCACACGGGGATCAATCTCGAAGACACCATTTGAGATGTGGTCGGGCAAGCTGCCGACTACTCGGTTCTAAGGGTTTTGGGAGTACGGCTTACTATCATGTTAGTGAAGGGAAGTTAGAACCAAGAGCCAAGAAGGGAGTGTTTGTGGGGTATGGTGATGGAGTGAAAGGATATAGAATTTGGTCATCGGCGAGTCCGAGTAATCCTCGGCGGGGACGTTGTGTTTGATGAAAATTCTATGTTAAACTCATCGGTGGGGAGGTCTACGAGTACGAAACCGATGTTGAATCGATAGTGTTGAGAAACGGTGGAGCTTCGGTGGAGTCTGCGATATGCAACAATCAGTGGATCCAAATCAACACTATACTGATCTGGATAATGAACCAGAATCTGATCCAAGCCAGTCTGCTGAGACCTCAGCAGGGCGTCATACAAACATTGATCAGCAGAGTCTAGCTGCCAGCAGGCCTAGAAGATCTAATGTTGGGATACCTCCAAGGAGATATGGTTATGATGATTTGGTGGATATGCACTCCAAGTTCTTTGAAGAAGTAGAGGTTCTTTGAACCTACTACTTACGGGGAAGCGATGACATGTACGAAGCATCCCGGTGGCATCTTTGCCATGGGGGATGAAATGGAGTCATTATTGAAGAATCGGACTTGGGAATTGGTCAAACGACTACGACAAGGGAGTTGTGACTTGTAAATGGATTTTCAAGAAAAAGGAAGGAATAACTAAGGCGAAGGGGTCGGGTATAAGGCACGTTTGGTTGCAAGAGGATTCGATCAAAAGGAAGGGGTTGACTTTGATGAAATATTTTCACCAGTGGTCAGACACACTTCAATCAGGGTGTTACTAGCAATGGTGGCACAGCAGGATCTGGAACTTGAGCAATTGGATGTGAAAACGCTTTTACTACATGGTGAGGTGGATAAGGAGATATACATGACACGGCTTTGAGGGATTTCAAGTTCCTGGTAAAGAAAACTATGTTTGCAAGTTGAAGAAATCATTGTATGGTTTGAAGCAAGCTCCAAGGCAGTGGTATAAAAGGTTTGACGGTTTCATGCTTCGAGCGGGGTTACAACGAAGTCCATATGATTTGTTGTGTTTACTTCGATCTGTCGAAAGATGGATCATATATCTATCTTGTTACGTATGTGGATGACATGCTGATAGCTGCAGCAAGGAAGTCTGATGTTCAAAATCTGAAGAACCTTCTTAGTGCTGAATTTGAAATGAAGGATTTGGGTGCAGCCAAGAAAATCTTGGGGATGGAGATCTGGAGAGATAGGAGTCAGAAGAAGTTGTTTTTGTCTCAGCAGGGTTATGTGCAGAAGATATTGGCCAAGTTTGGGATGTCTGCTGCAAAACCAATAGATACTCCTATGGCATCAAATGTTCATTTGTCTGTTTATGCTTCACAATCAGCTGAAGAGAAGGAGTATATGTCAAAAGTTCCCTATGCTAGTGCAGTTGGCAGTCTGATGTATGCCATGGTTTGCACTAGGCCTGATCTGGCTCAGGCAGTCAGTGTTGTCAGCAGGTTTATGGCTCAACCTGGAAAGGAACAACGGAAAGTTTGTTAAAAGGATATTCGGGTACACGAGAGGTACGGTGATGTTGGTCTCATTTATGGAGGTGATGCGGTACGGTCACGGAGCTCGTGATGCGATTATGCGGTGATGTTGACGGTAGAAAATCAATGATTTGGTTATGTGTTTACATTGGGAAATGCGGTGGTCGGTGGAAAGCTACTCTTCGAAACGGTAGCCTTATCAACTGCGAAGCGAATACATGGCTCTTCTTGAAGCGGCTAAGGAGGGTATACGGTTGAAGGGGCTAGTCGGTGATTTGGGGTTGCATCGGGATCGGTGATATATATTGTGACGATCTTAGTGCAATATGTTTAGCCAAGGATCGGGTTCATCATGAGAGAACCAAGCATATTGATGTCGGGTATCATTTCTTGAGGAATGAGAAGAGGGTTGTGGTGAAGAAGATTGGCACAAAGGAGAATCCTGTGATATGTTCACTAAACCGATTCGGCGAGTAAGTTCCGGCTTTGCCTGGACTTGCGAATATTCAAAGCTTATAATGCGTTTCGGAAACTTTGCGAGGGCGGATCGGTGGAGTGGATCTTTGTGGAGATAGTACGGTACAAGTACATCGGCATTGACGAATGCATACGGTACAAGTACATCCGGTTATGCAATGTGTTTGACTCAGGGAGAGTTGAAGTCAAGGTGGAGATTTGTCGGTAAGGTGACTTAAACTCTACATTTTGGTGGAACCAATCGAAGACTCGGTGGGTGATGGTCGGTGAGAAGTGTATTCAATTACGTTGTATCGGTAGGGTGGAGCCTACTGCGAGCTTCGACGGGGTAGCTTCGGCGGGGTAACTATCGGCGGGGTGATAGTCTGTCGAGTACTTGAATACGACGGGGTCCCACATCTGTTAATTACGTTATGTGACGGCTATACGGTGTCATTAAAAGGAGGACACGTGTAGGGATATTTATGGTGCATCGGACAAAGATTCTGGCGGCTAGGGTTTAGGGATTTGTGCCTATAAATACGGTTGTTGTCTCATTATCCGTGTGTGTTGAAAACGTAAAATTCGGTGCATAATAAAATATCTCTTTTACGCCGTGGTTTTTTACCTCTCCCACTGAGAGGTTTTCCACGTTAAATCTGTGTTCTTCTTGTTTCTGTTATCTCCTTTGATTGTTTATGTTTGATTGCTTCTGTTTCTGTTTCTTGCATCTGAAGTTATCTCCATCCGTTTTATAACAAACTATGTTCAAAAAAAACTGGATAGGGTTTTAGCAAATGAAAGTTGGGTGGATTGCTTTGGTATGGTCTTGTTAAGGTTTTAGGTAGAGCTAGATCTGATCATAGGCCTCTCACATATGAACCAGGTACTAATAAAAGAGGACCTTCTATCTTTAGATTTCAGAATATATGGGTTCAGCATAAAGATTTTCATGCAATGATTCAGCAAGAGTGGAATGCACATGTTGAGATTTCTTCAATGGCAAGTTTTATGTATAAACTCAAGATGCTTAAACAGACTTTAAAGAAGTGGAATAAGAATGTGTTTGGCGATATTCATGAAAAAGTGAAGAACCATGAAATTGTTGTTTTGGAGCAAGAAACTAAGTATGATCTGCACCCCACCCTGGAAAATAGAGAAAAGCTCCATCAAATTAATGCTGATTACTTCCTTGCATTGTCTCAACAAGAGGAGTTTTGGAGACAGAGATCTAAATATAAGTGGTTTACTGAAGGGGATAGAAATACCAGTTTTTTCCATGCATTAGTTAAAGACAGAATTCGAAAAATGCAGGTGCTGAGAGTTCAAAATTCAAATGGGGATTGGTGCTCAGACCCCAGTAGTATTTCTATGGAAGCTACTAGGTTTTACTCTCATCTCTTAAGTCAGGAAGAGCAAGCTGATGAAGATTCTATTCAATACCTTCTTGAGTTTATTCCCTCTTTAGTTACTAATGAGGACAACAACTCATTGACAAGACCTGTTACTTTGGATGAGGTTAAGAAAGCTGTCTTTGATCTGAACCAGTCAAGTGCCCCTGGTATTGATGGTTTTTCAGGTGTTTTCTATAGATTTTGTTGGGACATTATTCAGCAAGATGTTTTTAAAGCCGTCCAAGATTTCTTCTCTAGTACCTCCCTTCCTAGATCTGTGGGCTCCACTCTTATAACTCTCATAGCCAAAAAAGCAGCTCGTACAACTTTTGCAGATTACAGACCTATATCTCTTAGTACTTTCTTCAATAAAATTTGCACCAAGATTCTGACTATGAGGCTGCAACCTATTTTGAGCTCCATAATTTACGGGAGCAATGCATTCTTGCAAGGTAAAGACATTGCGATAATGTCCTTCGGTTCAAGAACTGCTCGGTTTATACACAAGAAAGCAAGAGGGCATAATATCATTTTCAAATTGGATATCATGAAGGCTTTTGATAGGGTGTCATGGTTTTTCCTCGCAGATTGTTGAGAAAATTTGGCTTCAATGAAAAGTTCATACTTCGGTGATGAACAACTTGACGAGTGCGATTATTTCTCTATCCTTTTAAATGGCACTCCAAATTGGCTTTTTCGCCTCTTCAAGAGGTATTAAGCAAGGTGATCTTGTCTCCCCTTACTTGTTTATAATTCTGACTGAGGCCATTTCTAGGGGCCTGAAGAAGATTATGGTCCCTGGGGTTGACACTTATGCAACTCCAATGGGTTTTGCTCCTGTTACCCATTCACTTTATGTAGATGACCTTATAATTTTTTACTAGAGCAGCTAGGCAAACTATGCATAAGCTGGCAGACTTCTTAAAAGTGTATGAAAAAGCTTCAGGGCAAAAAGTCAATAGGGGAAAAGTTCTTTTATTATGTCTAGTAGAACTCCCAAACAAACCATTCAGGCAGTGCAAGCTATTACTGGGATGCAACAAGCTGATTTCCCCTTCACCTAATTAGGTTGTCCTATTTTCTATGGTAGGGGTAAGGCAGCCTATTTCCAACACATTGTTGATAAATTTGAGGCTAAGCTAAATAAGTGGTATAATAAATACTTATCCCCTGGGGGCAGATTAATTCTAATCAGGCATGTTCTTTCTTCAATTCCTATAAACATCATGTCTGCTGTTAAGCTTCCCATTGCTACTGTGCATAAGTTGGAGCAGATTATGGCTAGATTTCTATGGCATGACAGTGAGCAGCAAAAGAGGAGATACTAGAAGTTGGGAAAAAGTTTGTTATCCTACGGTGGAGAATGGGCTAGGTATTAGAAATATCAGAACTTTTCAGGCTACTCTTGCTTGTAAATTATGGTGGAAAATTCATCTGCAGCAGGGTTTGTGGGCAAAAACGATAATGGCGGGTTCCTATCCCCTATATAAGATGTATGCTTGGAAGCTTTTAGGTCATGTGCAGGAATATACTGACCAGCCATGGTGTTTCTTACAGAACCGGCTGGTAAATGGATCTGGGCACCGTTCTGTACGGATGCTTTTCTGTCTCCTCAGCTTATGAATTTCTTAGGAATAAAAGAGACTCTCTATATGAACTGGGAGAAGTGTGGAAGCCATATATTCCTCTTAAGATTTCTATCTTTAACTAGAAATTTTTCAACAGGTTGCTACCTTTTGCTGATCAGCTCATAAAAATGGGTATTTATGGACCTTTTAAGTGTCCTTTTTGTGATCAAGAAGATACCATTAATCATGCTTTCTATGAGTGTTCTAGAGCTCAAGTAGTTTGGGGGTTCTTTCAGCAGGCTCTCTGCTCCTGTCCTGCTGCAGCTTCAGTTCAAGATATATTAACTGCTTGGTGGAATACTAACATCAAGGGGCACTTGGTAAGGTTATTCGTATTCTACCTATTATTATTCTTTGGAGCATATGGAAAGGAAGATGCAGTGCTTTACATGATAGGGATATAGGTTCTAATCAAGTTATTAAGGGTGTTATAGCAGATTTGCAATACATATGTCAGAATATGAGGCTTACAATGAAACATGAAGATGACAAAATTCTTATCACTTCAGGTCTCCTAAAACAGCTTGAACCTAAGCCAAAAAAGACGGCTATTGCAATCATGTGGCAAGCCCCGCCTCAATCTTTCTACAAGCTTAATACTGATGGTTCTTCCACCCAAAATCCAGGACTTGCTGGAGGAGGGTATATAATTAGAGATGAGCATGGTGATATTATTGTTGCAGGCACGCAGGCTTATGGGATTGCTACAAACTTTGAAGCTAGTTGGGTGCTCTAAAAGCTGGTATAAACCAATGCATTGATATGAAGCTGCAAAATGTAGAAATAGAATGTGGCTCTAAACAACTTGTTGATATGATGCATGGTATTGTTCAAGCTCCTTGGAAACATATACTTGATATCTCTCAGATGATTGATAAGATTAAACAACAGCATTACCAGGTGAAACATATCTTTAAAGAAGGGAACATGGCTGCTGATCATCTAGCTAAAATGGCAAGTATAACACAGCATTCCAATATCATAAGGAGGGGAGGTGCAGATAGGAGGCTGAGGGATATTCTCCAAGAGGATAAAATGCAAATGCCACACATAAGATATCACTGATGGAGATGTTCTTACAAATGCATGTTACCCTTGGAAGCACCTTTCAGTATTCATATTCTGAAAGGTGCAAACCAGGTTGTGTCTATACCTTTCTCATAATTTTAAGTGCTATGACTCTGTTTTATATGAGCGAATCATGTGTACTTGCACTTGTCTGTGGCAGATTTTGTTTACCCTTTATTTCTGGCCAACTAGAGGGCTATGAGACACCAAGATTGCAATGGATTATTGCTTAGAGAATTTCTGCAGCATGGAGAAGCACGAGAAGGAAGGATGTCTATAATTGACATTCAAGTCTTGGATCTGCAGCGTTGGAGGAGCATCAAAGGGCATAGAATTAGGATCTATTTGCTTGTATCTTTTTTGTTTTCGTTGTGATTTCCTTAGTTGGGCTGGGCTCTGCCAATGTGTAAGGCCCACACTCTTTCCCTGACACCCGATTTTTCCCACACCGGATTTTTCGGACCAGGGTTTTAAGGAGGTGGGGTAGCACATTGAAGACATCTTTAGAAGGGAGGAGGCCATGGATGGCAAAAACTTGTAAAGCTTCTTATTAATAAAATTTACAAGTTTTCAAAACAAAAAAAAAAAAAAAAAGCATACTGAATCCGTAGTGCGGCATATCTCCCATAGGATCCAATCTTCTAGATCTACACATTTTCTGGAGCCGTTCAGAGAACCCTTTGAAATCCTCCATAGTTCTCTATGATATAGTAAATTATATTTTAGGTATTTCAATTTCTACCCATCAACGAAATAGAAATTACCACTTAGTCTCTACACATAAAAGTCTTCACCCTAATGATACATTATAGCCCAACAACCGTATTCCGTATTAGATCACTTTTACATCGGGCTAATCTTTATTAACAGTCCATAATAAATAATTATTTCACATATAAGCTCAACGTTGGATTAATGACCCAACATATAATAACTTCATAATTTCCGAGTGTTGAATCAAACGTTGAATCAAACGCTCTCTATTGTATCATGTGAGAGATTTTCGAAAGATCCCCTTAGTGACATGTGCATGTGTGGGATGAATTGAAACATCTCTTAAAAGACAACGCGTTTTGCATTCTTTCGAGTTCTTTCTAATATTTTCATCTTCTGTTTGTTAAATAATGTGGGGTCAACTTTCTTGTTTTTGAATCTGATAGTGGTGCTTCGAAAATAAGTTTTATACATTGACACTAAAAACTCCCTAAAGTCATCCATGTCTTGTTATGGTTGGACGATTATCATGTATTATTAGTGTAATAAATGTAAGAAATATATTATCACTCCATATTTATAAGGATATGTTAAGAGTTTTTTACATAGCCTTACGAAGGTTCTAACATATAAGTTTGGTTAGATATAGGGAATGAGTCTCTTTTCCCTCGCCTCATGTAAATCTTGCTTGTTTCACCGATAGTGCGCAATAAATACCTTTTACCCTTAAAAAAATTGTTGTGATTCAAATTAAAATAAGCGTCTACGATTAATAATCATTATTTCTGCCTCAATAAAAGCTAAAAAGAGAAGAAAATAAAAAATAAAAGAAAAATGTGGCAAGCAAATTTTTTTTTTCATTTAATCAATCAATAGTAGACCCTTTATACAAAGCTAATAAAGGAACCATGACTTTGTAAAAGGCACCATAATTACATTATTGAACTGCACCCAAACATATGCAAAGCCCACTAAAATGATAACCCCACTTGACAAAAATCACAATAATAGTATAGTGTGTTGCCCACACACTTTGTTTTATAGCCCAATTTTCAATTGCACAATAAGTACACAAATCAATATTTCTCTTTATTTTTCAAGGGCCTTTTCCTTGTACTTTCCACATACACCATCATAATGCCAAAGACTCCTACAATGTCTTTAAAGTACCCTTCTGTTTTTTAATGGAAGATTAGGTACATTTTCATCATTCATCATTGGAAGTTTGGAACAATGAAATAAATGTTCTTTTAGTATTGTAAATAAAATAACTTGTAATATTTTTGTGTTAAAAAACTTCTATTATGAAACAGAGATTGTAGTATCGTACTCATTTTGTCCCAAAATATAACTCATTCTAGTCATGTGTACATTGACTAACAAAGCTCGTTACTGGTTTGATTTTTGCATTTTAGTACCTAAATGCATTTCTATGCTTACATTACATTTAATTGGGGCGAAATAGATTCGGGTTAAAAAAGAAAATTTGCATTGCCTTGTGAGAATGCACTATAATACGGAACAAAACCGAAAATTTATATTTTGGGACGTAGGGAGTAATTTAGTAAAATTCAATACTCTATGACCTAATTAACTCATAAAAACGCAACCTCCCCCCATAATGCTACTGCCACAAACACAATAAATGTTGTAATCTGAGGACCACCCGTGATGTGACGGTGAAACCAATCTCCGGATAAGATGGTGTCTGGTATTGCCAAGGCTGTTCTTGGTAATACCAGAGCAAATCAAGTGTAATCAATTTTTGTCTTATTCTCAATTGCCCTGTGTGTATACCAAATTTTGCCCTGGATTTACCTCTGGCCGGATAAGATGTCACAACAACATACGTCTCACTGTCATATTAGGTTAAGACATCAATCGTGACAGAATGGTTGCGACAGTTACCGATCAACCCCCATACTAACTACTAAACACTGCCAAATATTTGTAAATGCATGCCAAAGCCATCTCTATAACAAAGCCAATATCAAACAAAGTTGAAAAGCAGGCAACTCCAGGTTGTAAAAATAAAATAAAAAAAAAAAAAAAAAAAAGTAACAAAATCCAAGAATCTAATAATACATTAAAAATAAGAAAATCCCAATACTTCAACAACAACTGAAACCCCTTTAAAAAAAAAACTAGGCTGTTCAGAGCTTCTATAAAACTAGTTCTTTCTACAACTAAAAAAAACACAAACAATAACATCTTTATCTAACTCAAATTCTATCTGAAAACCACACTTTATTTTAATCATACAGTACACTTCTTTAGGAAAAAAGTTGGGACTGGGGTGGGGTGGGGTAGGGGGTGGTGGTAGGGGGGGGGGGGGATAACAGGTTTATGTTGTATCACTATCAATAGATTAACTCGAACGGATGGCCCATCATCGGAATGTTTTCGATGAGTGGCGAATCAGGTGACCTAGGAGGGTTCATACCTGTATTTGCCCCCTGCAAATCTTGCTCTGTTAAATCTATGACCTTGTTCTCCCGCGGCGGCGGTGTACCATGCCGCTTTCTCATTTCCACCACTTTCCGGTGAGAATTCGAGTGCAAATACGGAGTAAAAGTCGGGCTAGCTGCTGGCCTGTACTCAGGAAACAATCTACCAGACCGATAACGAACACCACACGCGTTGCATAAAGTTTTCGGCCCATTAGGCCCTTCCCTCCATTGTGGTGTTTTAGTCACTTCACAATGTGTGCATTTCTTCATCCCGACACCACCACCGCCCCGAGGAGCCGTTGTTTGCTTCTTCCAACAAGCAGGAAAATCAAATAACTTACTTTCTGTTGTAGTACGTCGAAGAACCGAATCCTGAAATGTTTGCCTCTTTTCTTTAGTTTTGTTGGTGCAAGTCTTTCTGGGTAAAAGAGTAATATGAAACCAGGGGGTCTTTATCTGTTCGGGTCGGGCCCGTTTGGATCGTTTACCGAATCGAGCACCTCTAGACTTGATATTGGACATACTTGTTTGAGCTGAGTTACAGCTGCTGGTATCAAGAACAGATACTGGGCTGTGTATCCGGGATGAACCGGACTCGACCACCTTCGCTTTTCCATCAGCCTTATTTACAGAAACAAAAAAAAAAAAACATATATATAGCAATCATATAACCAATCTAACTTCAAGACACATACATAATCAGTAAGAACAACTCAGCATAAACATCTTTGACGTATCAAAACTCCAAGGAATTTTCGTCGTCAACAATCAAATCACCTCGATATACATAGGGCATCCGGAGCCTTTTCTTTCTCTCTCTCTCCCCGCCCCCCCCCCCCCCCCCCCCCCTCACCCACCTCCCTCCCCCGTGCAAGTAAAGCTTAATTTACTCCCCTGTCACTTAAATAGCTTACGCAAGGTATACCGGTTCACTTAATAACTAATGTTTCCCAGGTCCATTACTACTAATCCATACCTGCCCAATAAGGCAGGACAGATTACTTCCAGTGCACTTACAAGATACCGTCATGTCCTTCATCTTATCGTAGTTACAATCTCACATCCAAAGTGTCCACTTATTTAAGGGAGTTTGGCTAGACATTAATGGGGGTTTTTTCTACTCAGTTGAAACCCGTACTTTTTCCCCGTTATTCACAGTTCATTCATATATATATAAACAAGAATTGTGCATAAGTACTGGCTTCAAACATAGGTATTATCAAACTTCATAAAATTAAGAGGCAGGGGTGAAATAGGAGATGCTAAATAAGGAACACGAAGCTAGTTCTGATTACTTGATAAGCATTAATAAGTGTTAAAAACGAAAACCGTGTACCTTCTTGGTGTGTAAACCATGCACCTTGACAGTTAAAATGAAAACGCTGATGTTCTTTTATAACAATCAATTAAACAAAGAAATGGAAGGCATTTTAAAATAAAATTAAAAATGAGAAGAAAAAAACAACCATTTACATCATCTATTGAGCTCATTCAATTACTTCAGACAAGATTGGTGATATTTTCATTAGAACAAATCTGTGTAGTGCCATATTCTGGATCAAACCATGTAGTCAATGTTCTTAGTAGTATCGGTTTAAGGACTATAACTAATCAGCACACTTTGAAGAGTCCATCAAACTTAATCAATAGCCCTTTTCAAAGGGTACATGAAGTCATGTATTGTTACTAGTAACCCATTTTAATGGATCAGAAAATGGATACAAATCTGATAGACATCCCCAATCTGGCATTCAAAGGTTATATACAGCATACATTTCAACCACTTAACGGAACGCATACGTAAAAGGCATTCAGCAATCTCAACGTGTCCACATGTGAGAAAAACGTGATCACATTTAAAGTCATCAGTCAAAGTTTAAAAACTGTCTCACTTAACAAAGACTCACACGTTAAAGGAATTCCCTCAGTTGGATAACAATATAAAAGGTATTCATCAATTTCCAAGAATCCCATGTGAGAAAAACGGATATCACATTTGACGTCATCAAAGGTTATATAGTATAAGCTGACAAAGACTTAATTGGACTAACACATAAAAGGCATTCATCGATCTTCATGTGTCATGTGAGAAACACAGGGACCAACTTTACGCCATGCTTTCAATCATATCTACTCAAGACTTTAGGTAAAAGGGATTATATATATCTATATATCTATAGATGTAGATATAGATTTATAGATATAAAGTTTATTAAAACAGGGACAAGTGCCTTTGTTAAAAGTTTACCCTTGGCCATCCCTTTTATTAACTTCAAATGTCTCACAAAAGTATAAATATCACATGTGACACACAATAGGAATGTTCCCCCCTACCCCCCGCCACGTAGCAAGGCAACCAGAATCAACTACACAGCTAAAGCTCTTTTTTTTGGATCTGATAGAAAACCAACATCAATCACCGTGGTCTCATCTAAAGTTAAATACTTTATAAAGGCATATCCACCAAGGTTACATCAAATATTTCATGGAACTGAACTATATCTCTCCATTATTTTAACATTTGAGCACTTAGCCAAAGAAGATAACTAAATTAAATGCTTAAATAAAACCAAACTCAAAGTAAAAGAAGCGTCCTTTTGTCATGTCAAAACCATCTAATAAACACCGTAATTCCCCTTTCAAACCGGAAACTATCAAAGTTAAAGGATACATGATCAAGTACAAAATAATATGGAAAAGACAGCACAAAAAAGCTTATTAAATTCAGGCAGGGGAGAAGAGTCCTACAAAAGAAACTATAGGAGGTCCAAAACAAATAAATGAAGAATAGATAAATAAATAAACAAAATATACAAGGAAAAGATAAGATGCCTATCTTATTGCACCAGGACCAACATCTATCAAGTTATATGCAGGAACAGTAAAAAAAAAGTCTAAGCATATTCATTTTATGGGTATAAGCTCGTGTCTACTGAAAGCAATCATTGCCAATTAAGCAGTTTATTCAGCAATACCATCTACATGTTACTCACATATATAGGGAAGGGAATTCAGTGGCTGACTATTTAGCAAATGTTGCAAGCTCTACACAGGAATCAAAGCTGCTTAATTGTCTGCAACTGACTGGAACTATGGGGCTGCTAGTTCTTAGAGACTCTCTTAACCTTCCAGCTTTGAGAGTTCAAAAAAGATAATCAAAATCCTGCTAGCACAACTGGAAGCACTCTTCATTATATGAAGAGTGGAATTAGGTTGTCTCTTTGCTTTTCAAAGCTGTGTTTTAATGTTTTGTTGGTGTTTTTGGATGCTGCTATTGCTGGTTCACCTTGCAGGTGGAGAACATCTTTGACTCAAAGGCTGGATCAGAAAGAGATCTCAATTTTCTGGCTTCATATTTGGGAATGCACTCTTCATTTTGTGAAGAGTGCAAACAGGTGTCTGCAAAAACCAATCAGTTTTTCTGTTTGTTGCTAGCTCTTTGGACACATTGCTGGTGTTTTTTTTCTTTTGTTCTTGGCCAGGCAGCAGAAGGCATGGTTATGGCAAAAAGAGGATTAAGCTGCACCTGTTGTGAGAGCTGTTTTTGAAGAGGAAGCTTGCTGGTTTTTTTTTTTTTGCTCTAAATAGATTGCTTGTACAGTTTTTTCTATTGTTTTCACTTAATAGCTGGGATTGGGGAGTTTTTCCAATGTGATTCATGCCCATACTCTTTCCCTAGCACCCTGCGGACTAGGGTTTTGAGGAGGTGGGGTGACACATTGAGGACATAATGGTGTGAGGTGGCCATGGTTTGGCTCAAAACTCTGTAATTTTTCACTTTGCATCAATGAACAGTTTTTTGAAACAAAAAAAAAGAAACAGACAACCACAAAAAGCCACCATACAAATAGCAAGCTATTGTTAGACTTTGTAGGAAAATTCGGCGAATAGGCGTTTCAGTGAGCAAAAAAACACAAGTCGCAAAAACAACGAAAAGCAACGCCCAAGTAAAAGGCATCAATACTCACAGTTATTTCGGGTTTGTGCTTTGGTAAGATGTTTGTGTGTGCATTGCCACCAACTGTGTTTTCAGAGACTTGGCGTTCCATAACTACACGTGAGCCAATCATAGCATCCACCATCATTGGCCTGGATTTGTTAGCCAAGGAATTTGAAGGTATCACCTTCGGTTTGGATTCCAGTACGGTGTCTGAAACTGCAGAACGAGTAGTATGATTGATAACATTGTCTTCCACAACCCGCAGCAAACCAAAAGGGGCAACTGATGGAATTGGCTCAGTCTCGGAAATCAAAGCATTCAATGGCGTTATCGTTGGTTGGGGTTCCATAGCACCCGAACCTGCATTACCCCCAGTCCTCACTTGGCCTCCCACTACTGGTGGTAGTAGACCAACGGAACCATATGACGGAATCAACCCGGGATTCATTATCGAACCATTTAAAGGCATTGTCATTGGTTTGACTTCCACGAAAGTATCCGAAACAGTGCTACCGTTAACATGCTCCATACCATTGTCTCCTGCAACTGATGGCAATCCAACCGAAGCATCTGATAAGATCGGTTCAGGTACAGGAACCGAACTATTCAAAGGGATCAGCTCTGGTTTCTGTTCAGGCACGGTATCCCAGACTGCACTGTCAACTGGTCGGTAGCCAACATACGCACCGGCCCATGGAGCTTGTGTCTCATTGACATCAAACTCAGCCTGAGGAACATCATTTGCAAAGCTTTCCATAGGCAAATCGACCATCTTTAACAGATCTTCCTCACTATAATTCCCATCAAATAGTCCATCAGGAATCCCCTCAAGGAGTTCCTCCAAATAATTAGAGTCAACCATGCCCCTTTTCTGTAATAGAAAAAACACAAATCAAAATCAACGAGAAATTCAGACAAATTAATTGATGGGTCGGTATCCTTAATCTATAAGAATACAGATATATACCGCAAGATTCTAATTAATGCTAAAATAGAGGATAAAAACAGCAATCTATTACTTCTGAGAAAAGATCGAAAGGGAAATTTTATGTAAGCTAAAAAAGGTAGTACCTTGACGTAAGAAAATCCCCAATTTCACACTGATTCAATCAGAAAATCAATCCCAATTTATCAATCATTCTTCATTTTTCTATTTACTCTTATCTTATTCAAATCACAGAAAAATACTCTCAATTTAGGGAAAAATCCTTATTCTTTCTTTATGGAAGCGTGAAAGTAGCCAGTCGATACTCAAGTGTGTTCCTCACACACAATTACAAAAATGAGTGGAAAATAATAAATTGAATTATATTTTTCCAGTCAAAGTTCAATAATCCCACAAAAAAATCAAACAATTCCAGCTCATATAACAGTCACAATCATGTGAATAAAGTAAACCCGCGTGTTATTTAAGTAAAGCACAAAAAAATAAAAATTAAAATCCGGTGGAGACGCCGCTTCTAACTCAATCAAAAGCTTTACCTAAATTAACTTTCAGTAAATAGAAATTTCCGCCCATGCCAATTCCACGAATAAATTGAACAATCTTCCAAAATAAATTAAGGACAAAATTGAGAATAATTATAACCACCATTTCTATTAAAGGGTAAATAAAGTACAACTGAAATGGGGAACTGAATTGATGCAGAGAAATGAAAAAAAAAGGAAAGAAAAAAAAATGATTACCATGACAAAAAGTAAAAAACCCGTTAAATCCAGGAGTTGTTCATCGGTGCTTGAAGATCAGAAATCGTAAAAAAGATACTGTACGGATTGAAGGGAAAAAAAAAGTCTGCAGCGGCAGCAGAGTAGAAAGGAAAGAAAAGATAGGGTAAGAAGAAGATAAAATAGGCCGACACTTTTTTCTTTCTTTGTACTAAATAATGTATTTGGGGTTGTTTTACGATTTGAAATTTGAATGAGGTTGTAGCTCCATTTGTATTTAGGTGATATAATTATAGGCGGCTTCTATCGACACTACAAAAAAAACTGTCGACGTTCTTTATTGTTTTTAATTTACTTATCTATTTCACCTAATCATTAATAGCACCATAAATATATTAAAACTTTGTAAAATTTACACTTCAGTCTCTTATCTTTAACAAACTCTAAAATATACCTTTAAAAATACAACTTAATTACATACTTCAAAAATATCATTAATAACATAAAGCCTTATAATCTCTCTCCCTCCTCCACTCCCTTATCTTTTCTACATTTCCACAAGTCGCCGGCGGTGACAGTTCACCGGAAATATTCACCCGGAGGGGCACCGATCGAAAGAAACTCTTCAAGTCTTGAGGTTTTTCATTATGAAATTGAGAGTTTTTTGAATGAATCAAGATTTCGCATCGTTTTCTTACTGAAATCGAGGGTCTTTTGTTGTGTTTTTTTTCAAATCGTCGTTTTCCCGATTGATAGGGGTTGAAGACGATGATAACTCAGGTAACGTCACCATGCCCGGCGTTGTTCAAGAAGTAGAACGTCGTCTGTACCGACGTTGTAACAGGCTTCAAACGTCATCCATGTTGACGTTAAGGAACGTCGACATAGCTGACGTTCAAAGTACATAAAGAACGTCCATGATGCCAACGTTAATATATTCCAGGCAAAATATGCTATTGCTTCCCAACGTCAACCTGACTGACGTTCAAAGTATAGAAGGAATGTCCATGATGCTGACGTTAATATATTTCAGGCCAAATATGCAACTGCATCCCAACGTCAGCGTGGCAGACGTTCATATGGCAAACCAACGTCAATCGTCGTGACGTTTTGTGTGATAGATTCGGGTAACGGAAAATGACGCCGGCGGAACCCTACAATCAATCGGAAAAAGCATAAAAAACTTGATTTTTTTTTCCGAAATCATGGTGTTACATGTTATTGAGAATGTAATATGGTGACCCATTGACATATTTCAAGTATTGAAGATCAAAAAAAGCTTTTTTAGGATTATGAAAGTTTTTTTATGAAGCTTTTATGATTTGATTGTTGAAGAAGATGAAGATGTGTATAAAATGGATGTTTTCTGAGAAGATGTGTAGAGAAAATGATGAATGTGTGTAGATTGTTGATGAATGGTGTGTAGAAAAAAAAATGAAGAAAGGGGTTTGTGATTTTTTTTTTTTTTTTTGTATGAAGAAATGATTTTTGATGATGAAGATGAAGAAAGTTGTAGTATTTGGGTTAATGTTGATGATTTGGATGAAGATTAAATTTGTGGATTGTTATGGTGATGAAGATGAAGGTTGTGTGTGTGTTTATTAATGGAATTTTTGTTGAAGAATAAGGATGATGATGAAGATGAAGAAGGATGATGATGATTAAAGGGTGTTTTGGATTAATGTTAAGATTATATTATTAATGAAGGACTAAAATGTTCTATTAATGTAATAAAGGACTGGATTGTAATTTTATAAAATTGTGGATATGATTTTTTTTTTTTTTTTGGTGTCTGAAATAAAAAATAATAAAAATATTCATGTGGTGTCGAGAGTGATTTATAGGGTGTCAAGAGTAGTTGTGGTGCCGCCTAATTATAATGGGATATTGTAACGCCCTTCGTTCCGGAAACCAACTAGTTTCGACACGTGACTTTTAGGGTAAACCATAAAACCCACGTAAATCTTATGTTATATCAAAATACCTAAAACACAAGCGGAAGAAAAGAAACAAACATGAGACTCGGGAAACCAACCTCGGAGTGTTCGATTAACTAAATGAATTACATTTGTTGTCAAACCAAATCAACAAATAAGTACTAATATTTATCATAACTCAACTTGACCAAAAAGGAAAGCGCCGAAACACAAAAAAACACATGAGTTCATTCATAAACTTGCTATCCATGCTTATCATCGAACCCGTCTTCAACTTGCATATATTTTTATTCCAAATAAAGGAGTGAGCTCGTGCACAATATCAATAACAAATAGAAGATCAAAAAGAGAGATTCGTGTTTGTCAAACCGAAAGAAATGACAAACCTCCTTACCAAGCTTTCAAAAGAAACAATTAAAGACAATTCATAATACAACAAAATACTTGAGAAAACATCTTGGAATACACAAAACACGATCCTACATCTAACGTAACCAATTACTTAACATTCTTATAACATCCAGATTTACATGTATCTTGTTACGGAAACAGACAAAACTTATACAAAACAGATAGTAGAATCTATGCATAACGTCTGTGTTTGACTCATGCATAGCTGGAACTAAGATTTAACCGAGTATTAAATGGTATAAAGACATGGTGAAACCCCACTAGAAGGCCATAAAGTGCAACATGGGTGATACCATAAAGGTACCCGGACGGTACATCGCATTTGTTATCCAATACATAACCATGAATATCCGTCTTCACAGAGCAAGTAATAACACATTAGTCAAGTTCAATGTTTACATCTTTTTAACCACCTAAGTTATTACAGAGAAAGCCAGAACCCTAACAAAATCAAACTTCCAAACTCTATCTCCATCTACTAAACAAAAACAAAGAAAATACTTCGCATAGCACAAAATATATAATACTTTATCAATTACCCTAAAGATGCAGCACATAACCATAAACTAACAATTTACATGCAGGAACTTTGAAGACGGTTTACTTTTAAACAACTTAAACAAATAATAAACACAAGTCTTTTTCATAAGAAGACATCCTTACCTTAAAGATGAGCCTAACAACAACTAAATGTTAAAGCTACTCGAATCTACAAACCAACAATGAATATAACAACGATTACCCCTCGAATCTAACCAAATTATGATCAAAGCCAAAAACTACTGCAAAAAGATTATGTCTTACCTTTGCAAAATGAATCTAAGCCTGAAACTGCTGCTGGAAACAAAACCTCTTAGAAAACATTGTTGCGATCTACATAATGAACCATAAAGCAACGTAGCCTCCTAGAAACTAAGTCCGGGGAACTTTCGCGGGAGACGGTCTGGGACAGCGGCCAAGGCTTTCCTGAAACCCCCAAAAACGCAAAATCTGTGAAGTCTATGTGGAAGCCTTTTATATGTGTTTCCGAGCATATGTCGATTTTAATGTGACTTGGCTTAATTAACCTCAAACATATAGAAAAAGAAAACAAAATTCCTAAAAAAAACTAAAATATCCTTAAATTATTACACACAAGAAGTCGGGGTTTCCCATATATATATTTTACAAATTCAAATACTTTAAATTCATCTAAATGCGGTTGCTACAATATCCGTTAAAAAGAATATTGATGACGTGGTCAATCAGGTTATAATATACTTGACCACCATAAACCAATACTAGCAAGAGGACTAGGCCCATCGTAGTATAGCTATAGTGAATCAAGGTCGATCCCACAGGGAACCAATTGTGGATCATCTCATATATAAGCAATTAATTAAACATGTCAAGGACATAGAGGCGGTCTACGACCAACATAAGACGAAAGGTAAAGACACGACTCGACACAACGTAATTAACCTCCCCAATTATAGTCATTATCGTTTGGACCTAGATAATTTATATAATAAACTCGAACTTATTAATCGTCAATCCATTTGTATCCATCTTAGATTGGCTACGGGAGTCATCCTCTTTAACTTGACTTAGCACCGGTAGTCACTAAATCACTTGTGATATTGTTACGTGACTTCGCCTTTTGGTGCCTCCATCTCATATAACTCACACGCTTACGACTCTAAGGATGCCGATATTAACCGTACACCTCGTCCGGGCAACATTCCCGTGGTTAGCGTACTTCCTAAACGATCGCTCAAGCCCTCGTCCAACTAACAATTACCTTTTAGGTCTCATGCTAGTTTACGAACTACGTATAACTAGGTGACGTCAATTCCCTAATACAAAACCTACCTAGATCTCGCCGAAAGCCCCGGAAGATCATTCATGAGCCGACCTAGGAGCCCTATATTGGTATTTCCTAATCGTACGCTGATTAAAACTGACAAGCAACGTAGCCGTGGCCATACCTACTGAGATAATAAATTCTATTAAGTTAACCTAACCATAAGGACGTGGCTATTTAACGGATGAAAACAGGGCTCGGTCGACCGAATAGCTGGGCTCGGTCGACCGAGTGAACTCATTCGGTCACCCGAATCAATTTCGTCCCCAGATTACATCCCCGAACATATCTCTCGGCGTTTCATCATATAGAACGCAGTTAAACAAGAACTCGTAAAGCATTCATATAAACTAACATAGATACACATTAATTAAACAATGCGGATTCATGAATAAATACTAAGTGTATGACGTAGGTTATGGGATCCCCCTAAACAAGGAGTCGCCACATCCCTATCGTCATAGCTTTAGATCTACATCATCTAGCTATGATTAATTAACTCAAACGATAAAGCATAATTGGGAGGGATTAATTACTTAAAAGAAAAGAGACGAGAAAATAAAGGCTTACATAATTTGCAGCCTTTAAATTGCTTTGAAACCTTCAATCTACTTATGCTACATTGTATTAAAATATCAAAGTAGAATTATATTCTAAAGTATGAAAGGTGTGTATTACAATTGCTCATAGTTTTGCTTATATAGGAGTTTCGGCCGACTTAGGAAGGATCTAGAGGATAAACACGATTAAAGTCGAAACCGCCCACGACCGAGGCTCGGTCAACCGAAGGGAAGCACTCGGTCGACCGAAGCATGAGGCTCGGTCGACCGAACCTGGATTTTCCAAGTTCTCCACGTTTTCTTCGTCTGCCTTGCTCCCCACTCCACGCTTGCGTGTTGATCTGATTTCTCTAATTTATCTCTTGATTAATGCTCCGATTTCCTTCCTTCATTATCTTGAGATCCATTGATTGAATGACATTTATCCTCTCGATTTGTTGTGATCTGCAAAATCAATAATTATCGCACAATAAATCGGCTTTAAATAATAAAAACGGCTAAATATCAAATATCATATTAATAATCACTTAACATTAAATAATAAATATAAACGTGTGATTTAATATAAAATGCGTATTATTTGGCTCGATTTAAGGATAATGTTGATGACATTTACGGGCATAATTTGACCGTCATCAAATATTCAACAAATTTTTTACATGATACTTTACATCTATCACAATCTCTAGAATTTACAAATCCGAGTATTATGTAAAATAAAAAATAGATAATTTGTTAATAAACTGGACAGGCCTACATACAACTAAGGGGGCAACTGGCCTCTTTTAATCCGAAAAAAGGTATAAAAATATATGTAATATTCACTTTGTCTGTCCCCTCTCACCCCTCCTTAATTTTTTTTATTGCCTCTATTACAATTTTATTGCCTCTTCCTTATCCCATATCTTGCGTTTGCCACCGTTAATAGACATCATCGATATGAATGCTCTTACATGCATGTGTAGCTCGATTGGTTCACATGTGGCAAATTGTACCAAGAAACGCAGTATCAATCCTAACATCCGCAGTGTGAGAGTTAGCCCTGAATTAATGGTGATTACTTATGGACACTGGGTCTTAATTCTCCCACCTATGGGACGGCTCAATCACATAATTAACCTCGTTGCTATTGTGTGGGTTCGGGATTAAGGGATCCTGTGGGGAAGGGATATCGCATTTTCACCGAGATATGGATGTTGTTAATAAACATTTTGAAGCTAAAAAAGAAATACTACATCCGTCCCAAAATATAAGTCCGTTTGGACTTTTGCACACTTATTAAGAAAATTAGTTAAATTTGTTATGTGTCATTGATTTTGATTAAAAAGATTAAAATAACATTTCATTGGTATTAATGTAAAATAGTAAAAAAAAATGGTTGAATATATAATAAATGAGTGATAGAATGAGAAAAATGTAATAAATATTTTATTGATTTTTTAAATGAACTTAGATTTTTAAACAAAATTAAAAAGCTAAATGAATTTATATTTTAAGACGGAGGCCGTAGTAATTATAATAATGTACTACTAAAAGTCAAATAAAAGATTGAAAAAATAAAAAAAGAAGATAAGTTGCGACAGCATTTGGTTCACCGACGGACTGCACATGACATGATAGCCGACGAAATAGTACTATCACATAACTATGTTTCGTCACTGTCGGATCATTTTTGTAAAACCATTTTTTATTTCCTACTAACTTTTGTGTTTCTGGTGATTATTTAGATATTTTATGGTATGGACTGCATTAAAAATATATATATATATATATATATATATATATATATATATACATACATTCAAAATTATATATACATGTCATATGTTTTTTAATTTTCACATTGAAAGTAGTAAGAGTAAAAGATATGATTGATGTTTTTTGGTTTTCGAAATTTTGTTCACCCCTATATAATATATACATGTCATATGTTTTTTAATTTCACATTGAAAGTAGTAAGAGTAAAAGATATGATTTGATGTTTTCGGTATAACATTCCTGCAATAGTCGTGTTTAACCCCAATTTAATAACTAAAAAAAATACATTTTTTCGTATAAAAAAATTTTACGCTTTTATTTTTTTACCCCTTGATTTTTGTTTTTTTATTTTCCACGCTCGTTGATTTTAATTCAGTATTATTCTCAATGTTTGAAATTTCATTGACCTAAATTTAGACCAAAAGTATCCAATGTATTTTATGACAAATATTGAGTCTAAAAAACACTAAATGGTCCGTTTGGACATGAATATTTTAGATTAAAATTAATTCAAAAACTGAATTTTAGTAGAAATTATGTCTGGAGTGCATCACTTTTTGTATAAATGTCCTAAAAAAAAAAGTTTTTGTATAAAAAAACGGTTAAACCCTAACCGTGAGGGCCCCCTCGCCCCCGTCCGCGGGAATGCGAGGAGAGGTTAATCGGAGTAACCTGCAAGAGCTTAGAGTCGAGGCGCTTAGGCCAGCTAAACCACCGTTGAAGTTTTTATCATCGGATATCAACCCATTTTATAGGAATCGAACATCTGACCTTCAGCTTATGGTTCGGCTGTATAAATGTGATGGGATGACGTAAGAGAAGAAGTCAATTGAAACTGAACATGATCATTTACAATGGACCATTTGAGCAAATATTCTCAGTAATTACATATCTACAAAAAAAAAAAAAAATTACTTGTAGAATTAAACATGATAATTAATTAAATTTTAATTTTTAATGCTGTTTTTGTTGCAACCAAAAGAAAAAAGAAGAGAGGTAGTAAAGTAAGATAGAAGACTGTCCACCGAGAATCATATGACTTGCTGAGCTCTTTCTCCACCTCCTCCTGCATTAAATTAATTAATTAATTAATTAGTTTATCATTATAAATATAAGAATGTAATTAGTATTTTTAAAATTAATGAAATTCATTCACAACAGATCAAAGTGGATAATTTCTGTGAGACTTTTCATTTAAATGCCAAAAATATCTAAGACATATAGAGTTATATGTATGTGTATATGCATGTGAGTGTATAATATATATACATATGATGCTGCCTCTTGAATATAAAATTTTGAATGGAGGAAGAGAAGAAAAAAAAAAAAAAACACACACACACACACACATATATATATATATATATATATATATATATATATATATATATATATATATATATATATATGGAATGGATGTATGTACAAGATAAGGACATTCACACCAGAAACCCTATTTTTTATCCGTAAAATAATATAAAATAATACATATCCCTATTTTACAATATCTCAATTCAACATCTATCCATATCCCTATCTTCTTACCATGTATACCATTAAAATAGAGATAGTGTTTTAAAATAGGGATAGTGCTCCACAAATAGGGCTACATTGTTCATTGACTCTAAAATATGGAAGGGATGAGGCTTCTGCTGTGGAGATATTTGAGAGAAAATTACAATTTTTATCTTTATTTTATAGATAGGGCACCGTAGAGGGCTTCTGCTACAAATGCCCTAAGAGCAATAAGTTTAGCAGAAGGCTTCAGGTAGGGGTGTAAACAATTCAAGCCGCACACGATGTTTGGATAATAAAATGCTCGTTTATATATGATTTAATCGAAATTAAGTCGAACTCGAGCAGTTCATCAATATTGATGAGTCGAGTTCGGACACTTTATAGCTTTAATTCAAAATTTTCACGAGTTTTATCGAGCATTATTATAATATATTGCAAATATATATTATTTTGTATTTTTTCCCGAGCCGAACTCAAAAATCTTAAAGTTTAACATTTATTTCAAGCTGCTCAATCTCGAGTTCGAGTTTGAAAAATGTCAAAACATTCCGAGCTAATACTCGAGCATATTTAAAACCTAATCAAACCAATCTCGAGTAATTTTTTTTTTCCTAGCTTTCTAAATGATTATGACAATAACGTTATTAATTGATTAAAATAAATGGGTACTTACTGCAGCATCTGTTGAAGAAGGCACCATAGGCTTTTGTTGCTTTGCAAAAAGGTCTTTAGCATATTTATGAAGTTCAATGTCCAAATGATTTAGTGTAGCAATTTCTTGTATAATGGCCTGGGGTACCTGACGACGAGCCTGCAAAAATGGCATCATATATACATATTTATTTTTTGTATTTGTTTGATATATACATAACCCGAAAAGTTGAAAATGAAGGTACACAAATTGAATGATATATTCATAAAATGGTAGAAAAGGACACCCCACCTCTGAATTGTAGACATATTATCATCAATTCAAGGAAAGGAAAAGGACACTCCATCTCAAAGAAAAAGGACACCCCCCGAACAGAACGGCGGTAGACTTAGAAAAAATTTCTCAGTGAAAGCTTCGGAACAAATTTAAAGATCGAGTCAGACATTATTAGTGTTTTTATTTTTTTATCAACAAATCGGATCATAGTGAGAACATTGACCTCACCTATCTCCCTTGGGTCCACCTTTGCCGCGGAGGCGGGTAAAAGAGTAGAAGTGATGTAGTGGCATCATTTGATACCCCTTCTATTGACATCTCTTGGCCAAAAATAGAAAAGAAAAAAAAAAAAAAAAAAGGTATACAAGTTGCCTTTGTAAAGCTGGACTACTGTGACATAATTCTCGGTTTACATTTTCTACAGAGCTCTAAAGGCGGGACAACGAAGACCTTTTGGTCAGGGCTCAACTTTTTCTTTGTATAACCCCAAAAAGTTGAATTTCGAGCTAAACCATTCAAAGAAATTCATAAAATCACACCCCAAATCTCAATAATTATCATCAAGACTTGCAATCAATCATGTTTGAAAAACAACAACAAACATAAAGTTGAAGGATAAAGACACTTGAAATTACAATCTTATTTGCTTCCGGATTTTCACGGTTCTATCTTCAATGTCATTTTTGCTTTTCATTCGTGCCGCATTTAATTACGTTTACATTTTAAAGTGTCATGCGTCCAACAACCAGCATCGAATGTATGACATGATAAATAAATAAATAAATAAGTAATATAGATGAAGTACCTCCTTAGAGAAATTAATGTGTATAGTTTGGAGAGAGTCGATGCGTTTTTTGGACATTCTATTTCGCAGCCTCTCAACACAAGCCACATACACTTCCATAAGTGTTTCTGCAGTCATCTGCCACATTATTATTATTATTATTATTATTATTATTATACAATATCCTTTTAATTAGTCCCATTTATTAGAAAATTTAATTAATTAATTACATCTTAAGTATGAATAAACAAAAATACCATCACATGTAATTTGAAAAATCTTACATTTTCATGAACTATATCAACTGTTCTTGTTAAATTTTCTCTTGAGTCCTGGTTTGTCGCATTGCTCTAAAAAAATAAAATAAAAACATAACAGGATTTATAAAACCATCAAATCATATCTTTAATGCATCAAAAAGAAAAAAAAAATATAATGCCTTTCAAATTCATAAGGAGAAAAAGAGAACATACGGAATCATTGTTAGCATTAGGCGGCAAGTCAGAAGAGTTTTGTTCTGCAGAACAAGTATATATGTATGTTAAGCCCTTTAAATTATATGATTGGTCGATACGGGAAATTCTGACGTAGAGGGTGATGAGAAAATCATTCAATGTAAAGACACGTGGCCTATACATGTATATTTACATAATATACGTATATGTTCGCATGCCTTTAACGTGGGGCGTCTTTAGTGGCGTCACGCTGTTTATAGAATGACATTACATGACTGGGAACAATCAACTGGTATCTTGGAGTTGAAAATCGAATTTCACCTGAGTGATTGAGACAATTGACCAATAGAAAGTCAACTATCAGTTCTAGGTACAACTATGCAAAAAGCCAATCGTACTGTAATGTCAAATCCGGCAGACAACGTTTTAATCTTGTTTTTGCCCCGGTTGTAATTTGGGTCCGGTAACTTGGATTATTTTTGCAATATTCAATCCTCCTGTGCACGAGGAGGAGGATGATTTTAGCGGAAAAAACAATTTCCTTAGGAAAATGCCTCTACATGGCGGTAAAATTGCAAAATTCGTCTTATAACTTGACTTAGTTAAGAGATCATTTTTTCTGGGTCCAAGTTAAATGATGAATCTTCGAATTTTCACGCCAAAATCGATTATTTCCCCAATTTCAAAGTCATATCAACAAAATCCAGCCAGAATTTCTCCACGTCAGCGTCCTCCAACACCGGACGACTCAAAGTGCAAATAAAATCAACTTACCGGACTAAATTTGCAACCAGAGCAAAAAACATGACTAAATCACTAACTAATTTTGCAATTTAGCCCCATTAAAACGCCCTTTTAGATGATATCCGCACTACGAACACTCCACATCAGAATTTCCCGACTCATGCACATATAAACCGATCGAGTCTAATCATTTCATAATCATAATATATAATGCAAACCTGAAAGATTAGCAGCTGCAAATTCTTTGCTAAACTTAGATTTAATAAACTGAGAAATGACCTGAGCACCCACAACATGTGCAAAAATGGTAGTAGATTCTTTATGGTATTCAGTAAGTCCAATATATAACATAGCATCCAACCTCCTCTGCAAGATTTACTACCATCAAGGCAACCGTAAGGAACAAAAACACATTAATTATATCAGAGATTAGAAATGTATAATATAATCGACTAAAAGATATATATATATATTATATATATATAAATATGAGGACCCTTTTATTAATTTAAACTAATATATATATATATATATATATATATATATGTATGTATGTATGTATATGTATATACCTTGGCTACATCTAAGACATATTGGCCAAGATTTGGATATTTTAATACGCAGTGACGAACTTCATGTGATTCTGCCAGGTAAGAGTTATTTGTAAGACCTGCAATCTGTAGTAGTAGATATATAAAATAAGCAGCATACACCATTGCTCAACCATATACATATACATATAATACATATACATAGTCACATATATACATAAACATATATAAGCTTTATATGAATGATGCACGGATACTCCTATCTGGCAATGCGCCCTATATCTAGTACATATCCAACACAGATACTTAGGACACATACCTGAGGTGAATTGTAATATTTAAATGATGGATACGAGATTCGGATATACATATATAACTTAGTTATGTGAATGATGAAAATCTATATAAAAAAATTTGTTCTATTTGCTTAATGTTTATTATTTCATCCATATAGTTTTATTGTGTAAAATTTGGTCATTATATTTTTAATATTTTTTACCAATATGCCTTTGATACACGTATCCGATGCATTTTGAAGATCACGCATCCGCGTATCTTGTATCTTGTATCCACGTATCCGTATTCATATATTCATACCCCTACAAATTAGCTAGATATACACTATAGAATCAATATGAAAGAGAGTACCTGGAAAGTAGCACCATTATGGATGATATCATGGGCAAAAGGGTCATTAATATAAATGTGCAAAGGCATCAAAATATCCTCTGTGTTGTATGGTGTGAAGCTATTTAGAGAAGCCTCCTGACCCTTGAGCATTCTGGCATCTTTCTGCATTCATGCATCTCAAAAATCACAATCAATCTCAAATAAATGCAAAAAATAATATATATTATTATCACAACAATTGTGTCAAAACAATGGCAAAAGACACTATTACACTATTCATCATGACGTGAGACCATAGTCAATGGTATAAAACGAAAATGCGAGCGACACAATACTTATACACATTGATCATGGTGTGACCTATTGATTGACGTGTGTCATATCCTATATATCATGATCAATTGCGTGAAAGTGCGTCGTGTAACTTTGTTGTGATTATTTTGTTCTGAAACTAATATTTTCCATAATAATCATTAGGTCTTACACTGTCACAACCACTCTGTCACAACAAATGCGTATCCTGATGTGCAGTGGGTGTTCTAATGACATGACATCCATTCAGAGAGGGGGTCCCACTACTATATAATGAGTGATTGCATCAACACATCAAAATGTGGCATTCGTTCGTGGGAGTTTTGATGACATGACATCCGTTCAAAGAGGGGACCCACTCAGGGGCGGATTCAGGAATTTTTTTCCAGTGGGGTCACCAGACCGTAAAACTACATTTTTTTTATTCAAAAATTTGTTCCAGTGGGATCAGTGGAGCCCAAGACTTCACTTTTTAACAACAAAACTACATCGTTTTAATATTACAAAAAAATTCCCGGATCCTAGTGAGGTCACATGACCCCACGTTGAGCGACATAGATCCGCCCCCAGACCCACTGCTACATAATGAGTGATCCTATCAACACATGAAAATGTAACATTCGTTCTGTCAGAGTTGTTGTGGTAGCTAATAACACACTCTGTACAATGATCAACAGTGTAAATTTGTTGTTTTGTTTGTTTTGTCGTAACACTGCCATTACTCGGTTTTAAAGTCAGATTATATTTGAAACAAGAGAGAGAGAGAGAACATACACGAGCAAAAAGATCTTGAATCATCCAAGGAACAAGATACTTCCATGGCCAGATATTTAAGGTACTTATCCCACCTTGCTTTGCCTTTGTGGTTTGAATAGTTTTAAAAGCAGAGGTTAAGTTAGGCTGAACAAGAAACCTAGCGGCTACCTCTATTGAGAATTCATATGCACTAAACACACGATCAATAGGGTCCCTTAATATGGTCACTACTGATGTTTTCTCTTCGGGAAGCTTCGTCATTACGCTGTAGTCGTCATGTGTTGATAGTAGGTGACACTCGGTTTTCCTGTTAATTACATCGTTTGAATATTACTGTAACGAGAATATTGACATAATGAAATTTCAGTACAACGTGATGAAATATATGAAAATGAACATGACCTACCCTTCGTCCCTAGCCCTATCCAACCCTACCTTGAACCACTGGCGGACACACATGGAAGAGGGTGGGAGGGAGCCAGTGTCTTGTACGTTGAGATTTAGATTTTTGTTTATTTATTTATTTATAAAATGATAGGTTTTTTGTTAAAAATTGTAAAAACACCACTAATATCCGTCCACTATGAATTTTCGAATTTGCTCCGATGCTTCGAGTGGAATATTTTTTTTCTGGATACGACACCGCTTTCAACCCTACCGTTCACCTCTCACCTGACTTTACCTTTTCCCACATCACATACCCTTATCTTTATTACCCTTGCCCACACCCACGTACTACCCTTATCCTTACCCTTGCCCCATTATATATGTCCCTACCTCTACTCAAGGGCGGGCAGGGGCGGCGGTAGTAAGAACCATTTGGGTTAGTTGACCCTCAAAGTAAAAAAAAAAAAAAATATATAGGTATTTTTTACACTATTTAAAATTTTTATACACTAATATATACTATCTGACCCACTAATTTTTTAAAAATTGACCCTTGACTCATATCTTATTGGGATTTTTAAAATTAATACTTATATATACACTTATAATGATGTGTCGTTTTAGATTCCCGAACCGTATCCATAATTCTTGGAGCCGCCCGAGGGCGGGCCATAATTTTAATCTGATATGGGTTAATGAACTACATCGAGTTCGTCGGGTGAGCTAGATCAAGAATATTTTATGGATCAAAGTCATCAAACTGAACTACGTAGATTTTATAATGTAATAGTTTTTTGTCCGGATGAGTTTATCCCCTTTGTCCCTAGTATAGGTCCGCCCTTGCCACTACTTTACCCCTATCATCCACTCCACCCTACCTTTACAACCCACCCTCACCCTAGCTACACTTAATTATCTCATTTGTATTTCTACCTACCACTTACCACTCCCACCCCTAATGTACCCATACATCCATCCCACGTCCCACATACCCTTAACTTCACCCTATCTTACCACCGCGCCTTTATTAGCCCACTTTTAGCCCCCCTCTCACCGTTAACTCGTCATCCATCATGTCTTTTATCACATTGTATCTAATTTTATCCATTTTATTACATTGCATTTCGAACGCCGTAATTGCAATGTAAGTAAATGTATGCTAGCTTCATGTACATATGATTAACACTTGAATAAATACAACAATAAAAGTGGGAGAATCAAGAACAAAGCAAAGAAAAGGAACCTGGGATCATATCTCATTGTATCGTAAGATC
Source organism: Gentiana straminea (assembly GCA_036785695.1). Taxonomy (NCBI): domain Eukaryota; kingdom Viridiplantae; phylum Streptophyta; class Magnoliopsida; order Gentianales; family Gentianaceae; genus Gentiana; species Gentiana straminea. The sequence goes on along the minus strand of JAVUPR010000514.1, from coordinate 6,949,709 downwards.
GAGGGCATTCCAAGAAATCAGGGTACAGATTTTTCAGGAAACTGTAAAAAAATTCAACGAAATTTTAGTTAAGATTTCTTTAATACAGTGTTCGAGAATTCAAGTGAAAAAGCTAATTAATTAATTACTTTACCAATGGTAGTAAGTTCTGCCACCAGTTCTAGGGACATGAAGAAAAAAAAGCAAGTCCTTTAGGACATGTTTATCCTCTCTGATTTCTAATTTATAAGCAGAAGATGCCCATTTCTTCACAATATTCTCACACTTTTTCAATCCTTCCCCCCCATCCCCATTGGTGGAGGCTGCCCTTAGTGTCCTACAACCTGCCAAATTAGCTTTTAGTTGTATCAATGGCCACAACAACTTACTATCTATATAGGTGATGATGTAAAAATATGTTGCGTCAATTGTACCGTCTGTCATAATTGTTGTGACCGGATCACTAGTATGTGTCCATAACAATTTAAGCCACAAGAATCGATGCAACGCGCTTTATTGACCATTGATCGTTAGTGGGACCCAAATCAAGCAATAGGTTCCACGTTATGGTCAAAGGTGTAAAAGTGCGTTGTCTTAATTGTTGTAACACACATGTTGTGGCTCTATTTATTCTCAAAATTATTATACTGTCATAACAATTCAGATACAACAAATATCACAACTTGACGTGGCAGTGAGACCTCACATAACGTGTCTGTTCGATTAAAGAATGATTCCAGTGCCACGTCATGAATGGTTACATGATCACATAGTGACACTTGTTGTGTTTAAGCAGCTTTCGCATTCTTGGAAGATGATACACCATTTACTCCTACTTACCGCCACAACAAAATATTTTTTTTTTTTTTTACATTATCAATCATGGTATATGTATGACTTGTCGATTGATATGAGTCACACCAATGATCAATTGTGTAGAATCGTATAGTATTTGATAATTTTATTGTGTCAATAGCATTTCCGTTTCAGGAAAAAAAAAAAAAAAAAAAAAAAAAAAAAAGGAAAATAAATTACCGAAAAACAGCAGCAAAGAGATGACTACAGAAAACTTCATCTTCCATCTCATTGCCTATCAGAATGATGGATAAGAAATAAATAAATAAAAAAAAAACCTGCAAACCAATATAAATTCTAAACCGCACCACAGATAAATAAAATTAAAACGCAAAACGAAAAGCTTTGACTAAAATGTTCTTCAAAATAAAATTTCAGCTTGAACAGGAAACTTAATTTACAGAGAATGAATGCATAACACTTACAGCGATCTGTTGCTGGAAAATTGCATGGTCAAAATGAATAAGTGTGTCAACCATTAGATTATCGGTGGACGAGAGAGACGTGCGCTCCTTTTTTTTTTTTTTTTTTCGATTCTGATTCTTTGCATTTTCACTCTGAAAAATCAAACCGAAAAAATTTCTGGGAAAATTATGCTGATTATACTTTCGATCCCTACATATTTTTTCCCACGTATAGAAAAAAAAAATATAGTTATGTAAAAAAATAACGATTATAACTCATGAATCACTGTTGCATCATAACTCTTCTCTTATTTATGAGACGTTAATGAAATGTAGGATCATAAGGCCGGGTTGTATTTTAGTTTTTTTTTATTTTTTAAGGGTTGTATTGTAGTTATATATCAGACAGTAGTATTATGACACACGTGACATATGCAGAAGGGTTAAATGTTAAACGCTATATTTGTTTAGTGTTCTAAAAGTGGATCAAATAAGTACAGTTGGATGAAGGAGCGAATGCAAGATTTTTGAGATTAAAGTCAGAAATTTGTCATATTTTATAACTACTGAATTTAGTCTTATATATTATAGCTCAATAAGCATAAGACGGTGAACAATATTATATAAGAATTAGCATCGTTTTCGAGGTAAATGTGATAGAATTCATGCCACACATCAATCCTCTTAAACCCAGAAAGGTGTGCTTGCCATGGAAGAAGGAGAAGCTTTTTCCAAACATTGCGAATCTAGTCCCAATCTCTAACCGCATGAAGATTGGCGTCAATGCAAACACCACAGAATAAAAGCACCACAAAAGGGGCTCCTGAATGTATTTCTTTACTCAAGCTTAATATCGAATATATATGATAATAGTATGAAGGTTTAAAGATTTAGTGCAATCATATCTCAATGGCAATGTTATAAAGTTCCATATGAACTTGTATTTCGAGATTCTTATAGGGACTCGTAACGTGCATCAAACCGTTAGATACAAGACGCATGTACAAGACGACAAAACAATATATGTCTGTTCGTATGCATGTAAAACACATTTAACGGTTCAGTAGACATAGATACATACACAATTGTATTTCATTGAAATAGAAGTATCTTAAAGAACATATACACCCTAATGTCACCCAAAAAGAGTTGCATGTAACTGTAAACTGATTGAATAAAAGAATTGGCATTCACAATGAATATTGCATCAAAGAATGCTAACAATTTCATCCATTAAAACTCCTCCAAAGTGAAGTTCTGGATCAAGAATCAGTTGTCTAAGAACGTTTCACAGGAACCGATTTCGCAGCGTCTAGATGGTTAAGCCGACACGTCCCGATGAGGAACTCCGGGAGTTCTTCCGGTGTATTAGCCTGTCCCAAGTTAAAACCAATGTCTTAGATCATGATATAATCCAACTTTTATAAAAGTAAATTACATGGTCTATATTTGACTTTTAAAATGGTCTGAATGTGCATATTCGAGGTGTATCGAGTGATGTATTTAACGACCCGTTTACACGAATTGCGGTTATTACCTGTACAAGAAAGGCCATCTCTATGACTAAATTGTTAAGGTAACCAAGAACCAGGCTGACCACGCCACGTGCAACTGTAGATGAACCGATATCCACTCCTAGCTGATATCAGAAAAAAATCATTTCAGAATGCTAAATGTATGTAGCAGAAAGATATTATGATTATATATATAAGACTAAATCAGAATTTTACCTCTATGTAGTTCTTCCCGTGGAAATAATTGATCTCTAAGGCTTGACCGACCAAGCATGCTTTTTTCCCAACGCTCTGCTTGACTATCCATGATCCCTGCAAGACAAATCACGAATATGACAGCCGTAGTTCTTTAGGGCCGAAATAGCTCAAAATAACTCGATAACTTGCCCTCCACCGTAATTCTTCTAGTAAGTTTAGTGTGGTGCCACTGACAATTTTATAACTAAACATACCCTATCTTTTTGCATCAAGGAAGGTAGTCTCTGTTAACAAACCTTAGAAATATATGGTATGAGCTTGAATCTTGCATTTCTATAAGCATCATCCCCTTTAACAAAATTATCCAACAATGGCGAATCTTCAACACGCGTAGTCATCATATAATACAGCGCCAGATTATACGTTGTTGAACCTGGGACCTATGTTTTAATGTAAATCAAGATTTGCACATACTAGTGATTTAACAGTTTAGTTAAAATGAGGTACCAAAAGGAAAGAGCCTATACTAACCTGTATGTTAACAATGAAGAAGAACTCCGGGCCGCCCTTCGCTGCATATTTCTGCACATCAGAAACAGATTAATTTATAAGTATAATAAATAACACTTAAAGTTATTTTCCTTAATAAAATGTATTAATAAGGTTAAGGAACCTGAACAATGCTCCCAGGGCGGCCTGCAAGATCGTCTTCACGCTTGTCGGACTTCAACCAATCTGCAGCAACCATTTGCATTAACGTGTCTTTTGCTTTAATCTGCATTGAGGGAATAGAGAAAAAGATATGAAAGCACAAATGGAAAAGAGAGAATATTAGGTATGTGCATTAGCAATAATCCCGCAACATCAAAATAAAGAATAGTGGCTACAAAAAAGCTTGACAAAATTGATGGCCTCATTAAGTAAACAAACATGAGGTGCAACAACTTCAAAATGGTCAACCACTTCTCGAGGACGTTTAAAGTATAGATTAAAATGATTCTTATGATTTATGAATCATATTTACTCTTATTCACCTTTTTATTGTCCTCAAGGTATGTCTTTCCGCGAATCAAAAATGTAGAAGGATCAGCTGCTGTCCAGCTGGAAGGCTGACTGCATGATGGATCTTTTGGAAGAGTGAAACCGTACACGCAAGAAAGATTGTCCTCTCGTGACGTCCCTTGTAAATCCACATAACCCCTCTTCTGAACTGCAGCACAAAATCATCCAGAGAAAAAATATGAAAAAGAAGAAGCAAGTACTTGAATAAAAGAAATGCTGAGATGAAAATTAAATAAAGTATCATTTCCATGAAACTGACCTGCTAGATCGTGTAATTTCCTGACAAAAACGGCAGCACTTGATAATTTTGGACTACGTGTTTCCTGTAATAGAATTTTAGAAAGCAATTAGTGAAACCCCCATGATATCTCCAGAATGTGGAAGAAAATACTGTTCCATAAACTAGAATTCAGATTAAAAAACAGCCCTGATTAACACGTGAACACGTAATGTTTTTGAGCACGCGCCTAATATTCAAGCAGAAGAATGTAGCAAGCCAAGCTTCACATATAATAAATGAAAAAACAGCTACCTTCGAGTAAATATCAGGGCCGAAGTCAGAATGCCATCCGTTTTCTGACTGATCATATTCCAATGGTTCAGATACATCAAAGAACTCGTCTGTTGTTTCGTTTAGTCCTACCAAGCTTGCAGCTGAAGGTGTTTTCACGGTTTCCTCTTCGTCAACTTTAACTTTTCCATTTTCAGCTCCAACTTCTACTTCAAGCTTCGAATACTCTGCACTTTGACGCAACCTTCTCTCTCTCATAAGCTCACCTGATGAGGAACCTGGGTCTGAAACGCCTCCTGGTTTTGCTTTAAATAACTCTCTTAAAGCTGCAAATTAAGACATGATGACTGAAAAAGCATATCAACATAATATGTGCACGAAAAGCATTTGTTTCAAATACTTTACCAGCTAGTCTCCCTAGCATGCGCATTGTTATGGATCGCGCACACGATGTTTGCATATAAGATTTCCAGGATTTCCAGTCAATAGCAAGCATATGTTTAACTACTGAATGCTTTCCTTCGGTTGCAGGCGATATCACATATCCTCCACCTGTAAGGGACATACTCTTTACTTGCAGTACAAATTAAGGCATTGAGTTTGAACAGAACATTACTTGCTGATATGCTATGATGCCTCTTTAAGGGCGTCTTTAGTGGCACCACGGTGTTTTTACTGTGGCACTAGACTGAAAACAATCAACCGGTGAAAAGTCGAAAAATCGATTCTCTGCTCTAGAATCGACATTAACCTAATTGATTGTGACGAACGACCGGCGGGAAGTCGATTCTCAACTGTAGAACCAACTGTGAAAAAGTCGATTGTCACTGCGGTGCCACTAAATGCGCCCTTTTCCAAAAATATCAGAAACAACAGTTACACGACAACATTAATCCTCAAGTATTAAAGGAATAGATTTACTGAAAATTGAATTGGAGAAGATTTATCATCAAAAAAATCATTTACTACTATGTTAAGCCAAGTTGAAGTTGTTTTTTCAGAAATATCAAATACAAGAGGATAAAAATTGTAGTTTGATCTAAAATTTAGGCCTACATTACTTTTAAGGCAGGCTCGGACATAGGCCTTGTGAGGAGGACACTCCTGGTGAAACACGGAATGGTAGAGAATAACTGCAACAAGCAAGGAACGAGAAAACGTCAATGAAAAAGACGCTTAAAATTCTGTTTATCAAAAGAGATTGTGCTGATCTAACAGATCCTACAAAATACCCTACCGTATGTCCCATCGTCATCCCTTCTCCAATAGCGCCTCAACAAAAGATCCCTTGGTCTCATTCCCCTGCAACATAATGCATCAAATTAGACTCATGTTAAGAAAAACGGGGGGGCGGGGCGGGTTGCAGAACTACCCATAAAAGCCAATGAAAGAAAGAGTGACATACCAAGATAACCAATCATGGCGTAAAAGCTTGTGAACAATATCAGTGTGACCATCAATATGTTCTATAACACAACCCTTGTAGAAACAGAAGTCCCACCTGCAGGACAATGTGAAACCGGGATACACCATCAAACGTAACAGGAAGGCAATGACATATGATAAAAGAAGAACCGGATTATCAGTTGAGATATTACACGAATTCCTGACAGCTCCACAAACACTGATATACCATCTTCTAAATGTTCACAATGCACTCAAACTTAAGTGTAATGACACTCCAATCTTAACTTAACATGACAACATTCATTATTTATTATTGAACCACTACATGAGAAACCATCAGAATCAAACGACTTACAAAAACAGGAATGAGATACAATACATATGTTTATAATATTGCATTCAACCAAGTAGACAATTTTCTTGCATAACCATAACATACACTAGAATTTTACTACATTTTATGCATGAAATTCACCCCTCCGTTGATAGCAGGAAGGGTAATGCTTAATAGTGCAGCACCTTCCAAAAGGCAAAGAGAGGGGGAAAAAGAAAGGCATGTGTTGCATAATTGAATCACTAAACAAGTAGTCAACACTCCACAACCTATTGTAATATGGGTTGGCACTTTTTATTGCGTCTCATTAACACTGTGCACATGAACCTGTCAGTTTTTTTTCATATACTTTACTAGTTTTTAGAATACCCTTCTATACAAAGAAAATTTCATTAACAAAGTATAGTGCCTATCTTCTATGCGGAAAAAAAACAAGAATAAAAAAATCTTTGCTACTTACTCTGATCTCAAAGGACCAAGAGACATCAGTGTTTGGAAAATGGCCTCTGAAGATCCATCAACTACTCCAACAGCCATTATGGCAGGATGATCGTCCCACTGTAATATATAATAATATACATTCAATGATGTTCAAAGCTCTAAACAAAATTAAATATGACCAACCTTTCCGCTAAATTCTCTGTCTTTAGCTTCCTTAAATAGACGGAGACCTGGATGATGAATTATAGTCAAAACAATAAACCAGTATCAAGCCATAATGGTATTGTGTAACGAGAATTCTTACCGTTCTCACAGCCAAAAATTGTCCATGGTGATGGCGCTACAACATCAAAGGCTGCTGCTTCTGCAGCTGTTGATGAGGACAAGGTCCAGTCAATAGAATTCAAAAGCTGAGCTCTACTAGAGCAATTCAACCTGCAAAACAAAAGATTATGGCGGCCAAACATTTTGACGTATCTGCAACTCATTTTTGCTGAAACAATATCATGTGTCAATGTACCTCAAGGGCAATGCTTCAGCCCCAGAACCATCAGTAACAAATTGGTTCTGGTCCTCCTGCAAGTGTTTACCAATCAGATGCCAGAAAATGTTATAGTATTTAGAAAAACCGAAAACATCGTAACGCATTGACCTTTAAAGCTGCCTCCTGGAGGGAGTGCATCCATTTTGCTGCTTCTTCGGGACTACTTGCTCCCAACTATGAATTTCAGAATTAATAACTACTTGCAATAACTTACTAAGAAAAGAAAACATTTGGACAATAATTTTCTCACCTTCAGTCGATCACTATGATTGGAAGTATTATAAACAGTGAAAATGAAGAGGACCTGAAAATGGAAGGACAAAGAAAGTGATTCTAGGTACATTTTTGGCACCACAATCTAGACGCAGAACAAAAATGGCAAAAAGCACGTACGCTTCGTTGGATACTTTCTCTCCCATTATCAGTCACCCGAATGCAGGAATCTATGACAGCGCTCCTACCGGGATCCTATAAAATCGTCAAAAGTCAATTGAAAGATTCCGTGGGACACGCTACAAAGACTGATAAGACCGAAAATGTAAAACACCGAGGCACAATACAAAAGCTAAACTACACAATAATAACTTATAACAATCTCGAACCACTAAAAAAGCTCTCAACTCTCAATCACAACAATCGATTTGCCATATTAAGCATGCAAACTCCCTTTTTGAAACGGGCAAGTTCATAATAGACTTGCAGTTACATCTACACTTGCATTAAGTTCGAAACTGCTGCCAAAACCGGTATAGGTTGTAGAAGGTCATCTGTCCAATACCCCTAAACTCATAAATCACACACCATACTCCATTACTAAGGCACTTCCTCATTGCAGAAAAATAGCACAAGACTCTAGCTAATGCTAGAAAATGCAGGAAAAAGGATACATATCCATCACTCATTAGCTTAAAACTAGCTACTTCTCGAACCCTCCATCCATGACAATTCCCTAAATTCAAATAAATCATTCCAAAGCTAAATCAAAAAGTTCCTCTACATAAATGAGTATGGCACTTCCGCTGCATCCTGAGACCAACACTTATTCCACACCATATAAATATATAATAAGAAACTAAATCACTCTCTCATGTAAGAAAATTTCTTAAACTGTGATCAATTCCTGTTCACGCGCATTATAGCCAATTTACTTGACTAACCATTCGGTGTATCGGGGTTCCAGTTCCCACCTAAACCTTCTGTTGAAATTCATAAATATTTTAATCAAACTTCATCCCCAACAATAAAAATTACATCAATCATTTAAATATACAGATGCAATTGCACAACACTAAACAAGTCAAACAATCCTTTAATATATAGGCTATAGCAGAATCACAATAAACAAAACAGGAAAAAAAAAATGAACTTTAAAAACAAGCTAAAATAAACAAGTATATAAAATCAAGAAAAAACACCTCGTTTGGGGAATTCGGAACTGATTTAAAGCTCTTGAGCAGATGATCTTGCAGAATAAAATATCTCTTTCGAGAATACCGCAGACCAAATCGATACGAACGTATCAGATACAGCCACCCTTCCATTTCGCTTCCTTCACCACCCATTTCCACAAAATGAATTACTCCTCACCAACCAAAAATCGCCTTCACAAAAAAAAAAAAAAAAAAAAAGCATAAAAATCAACTAAATCCACTTCAACTAACTTAAATCCAATCAAAAAAAAAAAAAAAAAAAACAAAACAAAACCCACGTATACTTACAACCAACCACTAAGACCTATATCCAGCGATTTCAGCGATGAATTGTGTAGATTGAAATGGAATAATCTTTTTGAATTTATTTATTAAAAAAAATTTAAACGAGGAGAAAAAAACATGCAAAGGTATAATGGAGAAGTGGGATTGCTGTGCTGTAGATTGCAGTTTTTTTTTTGTTTTTTTTTTTTCTTGTTTCGGTTTTAGTCTTTACTAGGAGTTTGTGATAAAATTGAAAAAGCAAAGAGGGACTTTGATGCTTTGGCAGGTTGGTAAGCAAAAATTATTGAAAAACGCCAAAAATTAATCGAGTGCCCCTGATTTTCAAATATATTTTGGCAGACCAAAAGACTACATTTTACATTTTTATATAATTGTATTATGATTTTTGTGTCATTTATCATAATTGTTGTTATAGTAATGTTTATCTTATTTCTTGTCATGCCAATATAAAAATCGTGATACAACGATTGATACGATATATTTGAAGTATTTGATTATTGTGACCTTTGAATTAACCAATTTGACATACAAACGTTATAACAATGAGAAAAGTTATGGTGGGGGAATGATTTGTGAGGTATACCAAGTGTATGGTTGTGATTAGTCCATGTCACACTATTTGCTTTATTTCTCGTGTTAGTATTTTAAAGGTTGTGGTACCACAATTGATACTATACACTTGTAACGATTAATGCATCTCACATAATAATCAAACGTAAAAACATGTGTATTGATTGTTATGACCTAACTATTGGACCATGGACATTTTATTTCTTCTTTCTCCGACCAATCTTGATCTCAATGACCTAACTATTGGACCAATGTTTCATTTTGGAATATTCTTTATTTACTCTCTCCGTACCTATTTATCTGAAGCAGTTGCCAAAATTCATACATAAATTTATTGAATGAATCTAGACACTTTTTAATTCAAGATTAGTTGTTATTTAAATGTACCTAGACACTTAGACTTTTGGCAACTGCTTCAGATAAATAGATACGGAGGGAGTATTTTTTACTAACATTTTCTGTGTGGCATTTAATATTTTCAAAACACCCTCAAAAAAATATTTTCGAAACAACATTTTTCTTTTTTTATTTCTCACAATTTGTTTTTAGGAAGAAAGATTTTATTAAATGACACTATCAGAAGTGCAAGCAGAAATTACATCCAAAGGAGGATTGGATCCCCATTCAACGCAAGACATAATAGCTAATCCATGTTTTGCTAAAAATGAGGTGGGACATTTCCCGATCGTGTAACAAAAGGAAGGTAACTGAATTAAATCGAGACAAGGAAGCCTTGCAAGCATCTACCACTTCACCAATGCTTGAGAAGTCCTTGTCGTCAGATTGGAGACGACTAACCACCGTTTTGGAATCTCTTTTCATGGAGATATTGCGGTATCCGTAAGCGAAAGCAAACAAAAGACCATGGAAGATAGCAAGACCTTCACCAAAATCCACAGCTGAGGCACGACCTAAGTTTAGCGAGAAACTATTAAGGATAGTGCATGCGAAGTCTCGAAAAATTATGGCCACAGAGAGGGTATTATCCTTGATAGCGGCATCCACATTACATTTCACAATACCAGTCGGCGGAGGGATCCAAGATATCGAGCTAGGTGGCATGTTAGCATTAGAAAGAACCACTAGGTTTAATCTTTCGATTTCTTCAGCCAAGGCCGTAGCCTTATTTATTAGAGAAGAGATGTTTACCGGGGTGTGTTCGAAGATCCACGAGTAGCATGCTTTCCAGATGTGCCACAAGATATAAAGAGCTCCCATACGAGTTATAGGATCATCCCAGTCAAGCGACAGATTAATAACATCGACGACACTTGTCAAACACAACTTTTTTTCAACTCTTACTTATGGCTTCTCTAACCCAAACTTCTTTAGCGATCGAACACTCAAATAAATAATGGCCAATGGTTTCTTCGGCTTGTCCACACAATCTACACACTGCTGAACAAACAACTGTATAAAGAAATCAAACCAAAAAAAAAATATGGATGGATTTATTAACCTCCGTAAAGAAAATCAGAAGCGTATCGGAATATAATAGAAGTAAATGATGTTTTTAATGAATCGAATTAAATTGTAGAACTACAACCACTAACCAAAAGAACAGACATAGACATTATTTTGTGAAGATAAACTTATATATTTGAAACAAGTAGATTATTTATATTTAGATTATTCATTTAAAAAGTTAAATTTATTGTAGTCTGTTTTATCTTTAGTTCCTTATCTGTAGTCTGTTTTGTCTGTAGTTCTACAGTTGAATTCAATTCAATAAAACCATCATTTGCGGTTTTCTATTGTATTCCGATACGCTTCTAATTTTCATTATGGTATCAGAGCGAGGAGGGAGGGTTCAAGCGTCTTAACATTGGTGAACCCTCGCCCGATCATTCTTCCGCTATGAAAAAAAAGTTATATATATATATATATATCCCCATTTATGTATTTTTCTTCCATCAACATATTATTTGCAATGCCCTTTACGGTACCCATTCCCAACAAGTTTTTCCCCGATCTTCATCTGCATCACAAAAATAAAAAATAGTACTCTTTACTGCGGCATGAATGAAGTATTGAAGTCTCCGTAGCCACCCTTAAACACTCTCCTTTTCTAGAGTAAACTACATTTAGTCTATTGTTCCATGTAATTTGCATCCAATAAAAGCTTGTCTTTAGGCTGTTAGATATTTTTTCATAAATAAATATTTTATTATCATTAGCATACGAGCAGCCGTACGACTTAATGTTATCGCAACGAAACGAGGTTCGAACTGATGCACCTCCGCATGCAATGGTGATAACCCTTACCCTTTCGTGTAGGAATATATACCTCAATTCGTTTAAGGGTTTCCTTCAGCCTATAAAAAGGCACAGTATGCAAACGAATTTCATACATAGAGTTTGAAAGAATCATCAGACAAAAACTCTGAGTGTCCAAGGGTTTGATTCAAACAGTGTTTCATTTGTTTCGAATTAAACACCTCCATTGTATCCTGAGAGAGTGAATCCCTAAGTGACAAATTGCGTAGGACGAAACATCTTAAAAGACAACGTTCTTACGTGTTTTGGATTTTTATACTTCTGTCAAATCCTAAGTTCTGATTTTTTCCAACATTGGCTACGGTCAAACATTCATCCTGCCTTCCAAAATATAGCATCCTCCTCAACAAACAAACAAAAACAAAAAAAAAACAAAAAAAAACCTTTGTGTCTATATTATTCTTGATCGTCCATTTTTTCTATTCAGTTTTAGTATTTATGAATAATTACGTCAAAGATCTTGAATTTGTCATCTATTATTTTACTTCTGGCATCGTTTGTATCTCTATATATATTTTAGGTGTGATACAGATCAACAACAACTGTAAAAAATTGGAGGCTGGAATCATTGTCATTCTTCAACCAGAGTCAACCAACCAAAATCAATACAACAAACAAGGACTCTCGGAAGAGCCGGACATACGAGCATCGAGGAAGTCAAAAATACAAACCAATGGCCTCCGGAAGAGCCGAAATAAACGTGCGCCGGAGTGGAGACGCCCTCCAAAAATACCACAACTATGGACTCCAGAAAAATCATTGGAGTGGAGATGCCCTCCAAAAATACCACAAGTATGGACTCCGGAAGAATCACCGGAGTGGAGATGTCATCCAAAACATCAATACTAATGGACTCCGAAAGGCTTGTCAGAGTGGAGACTAATAGATTCCGAAAGACGTGCCGGAGTGGAGATGCCCTCCAAATTGTGTCAAGACAAACCCCGCCTCCAAACCCGGCTTCGTTTGATGGAGGGTATTAGAAGATAAACAGACACAGATATATGAATCAAGCCAAAAGAAGAGATAGAGACATTATTATGTGAAGATAAACTTATACTAGTATATTTGAAATAAGTAGATTATTTATAATTAGATTATTCATTTAATTAAAAAGTTAAATTTATCTGTAGTCTGTTTTATCTTTAGTTCCTTCTCTTTTAGCCTAAGAGTTTATTATAAATAGTGGTTGTAGTTCTACAGTTGAATTCAATTCAATAAAAACATTAATTGTGGTTTTCTATTATATTTCGATACGTTTTTTTATTTTCTTTACTCCGAAGCTACTTTAGTCCCTTTTTATATATAATAATAAAATATTCTTCAGTGAGAAACTGTGCCCAAGTTAAAAATGACAGGTACATAACAACCAGGGAATATAAATAGCATTATTAAGAATTAGAATGAAACAAAAATTATGGATGAATTGTACATCCGATGCTATAATGTTTTTTATATATAAAGATAAAATATTCTTCAGTAAAAAACGGTGCCAAAGTTAAAAAATGACAGATATATGACAACGAGGGAATATAAATTAATTTAATAAAACAGTCGCACAGAATAGACAAAACTACTGGCAAAGATATGATACGGACAAAGAGAAACAGTGACATTTGAAAAATATATGGCACAATCTACTAAAGACATGTGTTTAAAATAATAAAATAAATTACATTAACTAACGTGATTTTCATATAAAAAGTGAAGTATACACACAAGAATCATCGTTATGGCTACATAAAATCATGTACAGATTGATTATCTTTTTTTATTTTTTATTTTTGTTTTGGAATCCATTGAAGGTCTCTCTTGAAGTTAATGCAATTTTTTTGTACATGCGTTTTCACTTCTTTTTTTTTTTTTTTTTTTTTTTTTGAAACGAGCTTTGTTTTATTGAAGAGTAAAGTGGAACACCACCATCAAGTTTACAAGGAATTCAAGTCCCAAGCCAAGCGTAAATTTCTAACTCTAATTTCCATTTTAGAAAGCAAAACACTAATCGGTGGGTAACAAGTGTTATATCCATGATATATTTGATTCCTCCAATACCATAGACTGTAAACCATTTCGCGGAATCTGTAGGGCCAATCTCTGTTGCTTTTGCCACTTTGACATTGTCGCAAATCCACTCCTTAGTCGGGGTAAGGGAAAAAAATTTGCTCAGCTTGTTTACGGGAACTAAGTTTTTCCATATTGTTTGGGCCGTGCAACAGCCTCGCAGTAGTATGGAGAGAAGTTTCCTCGAGCTTTTGCAAATGCTGCAAATCGGTGTAGGAGAGATGTGTCTTCTACATAACAGTGATAAAGTCGGTAAGGCTTCCCAAGCTGCTTGCCAAAGATGAAAATTAAGCCTTAAGGGCCCTTTTAGTTTCCACAAGCTTTCCCAATCTTCATCTGCTTCTGGTAGGTGCGGCCTGTGAAGGAAATCATACCCTTCAAAGAATAAGATCTTGTATTTCTTTCCAGCTTCCTCCCTTCCAAATGATTTCGTCGTTCTCCACATCAAAACCATCTTTCAAAGCAACGACGAGAACAAATGCTCTTCCAGGTAGAGGAGCATGTGCTCTTCGGTTTAGCAAACGGGCTTCCGTATTTCTGGACAAGGATCTGAACCCATAGGGACTGATCATCAGTAAGGATCTGCGAGACAAGTTTTCCAAGCAAAGCCAAATTCATTATCTGCAGATTTTTGAAGCCCAGACCCCCATTATTCCTTGGCTGGCAAAGCTTATCCCAAGAAACATAGTGCATCTTCCTATGACCGTCATACTCCCCCCAGAAGAACTGTCTACACAAATTTTCCATTTCTGAGATGGTGCCGATAGGGAGTTTAGCAGTCTGCATAGCATAAAAGGGGTGTGTGTCAAGTGAGCTTTTTATAAGAACCATTCTGCCTGCCCTAGAAAGGTTTTTAATCTTCCAACTGGTTAGTTTCTTCCTCATCTTGTCAAGGATGTAGGAATAGGTTCCCTTGGTAACTCTTGAGTGAATAAGAGGAACTCCCAAATAGAGTCCTAGCACCTGAGTATGCTGCATTGCCAGTGTGTGACTTAGCAATTCCCTTGTCTGGTGGTGAACATTTTTTGAGACTTGAAAACAAGATTTGCTTATACTTACTTTCTGTCCTGAAAGGTTACAAAATTGATCCAGTACATGTCTAATGGTGAGGGCTTGGGCCGTAGAGGCTTCCCCAAAAAGGACCAAATCATCTGCAAAAAAAATATGAGACAAGGGAGGAGTTTGTTTTCCAATCTTTACAGGTTTCCACTGGCCCTCCCTCACAGCTTTATCGATTTGTTGACTCAAGTTCTCCATACACAACACAAAGAGGTAAGGGGCGAGAGGATCTCCTTGTCTGAGGCCTCTTTCTGGGAGTATGGGGTCCAGTTTAGAGCCATTCCAAAGGAGCACAAGTTGGGAAGAAGTTAGAGTAAACATAATCAGACTTTTTGTTTGGTAACTTCTCTACTTTAAAATTTAAACCAATAGTTATGAAACTCTTGAGTGACATTATGAGTTTCATAGACATGGATTGAGAATGTCGAATCTTGTTGCAAGTATCTTGTGTTAGTAGATTTCCTTTGATTGTATTGATTTCATTGCATGTGTTAGATGTGAGATTTGAGACCTAACACTTGCACACACACACATAGATGAGATCGATAGAAGATTCTTTGTATGAGAAAAGGGAAAAAAGAACCCGTATGTAAAATCGACCTTAACATGAATTCAATTTGAGTAGTTTATTTTATGCAACTGAGACCTTAAGCATGTTAATCCGACATAATCTCGTCAAGGTGAGGACGTGGAGAGGCATAAAATGGTTATTGTGCACCTAATGGGGATAATCACTAGTTTATAATGGTTACATCATTCCACTCAAAAAAAAGGGTTACAGCATCAATTTTAACACAAGATCACCGATTGATGGTTGAAAGAAAATATCATTTCCATAAAGCTATATGAGATAATCATTTGAACTTGCATTATCTTGGCTAACACTTTTTCTTCTTGACCTTTATTCCATTGCACAGTTATTGCTTGGTTTAAATGTAACGCCCAGCTTCCGGATACCGAGTCTTTATCCGGAAACGAAACGCTCGGCACGTATAATATTAAATAAATCCAATATTACACGTAAGTCTCTACTACATCGTATCGAGTTTAGCAAAACGGAAGCTAGAAAGACTCGGCAAACACCATTAATGCTACTATGAAAAGAACTCAACATACTAAAAGATAAAAATGTGTCCTTATATCAACGAAAAACAAAAACAAGGTACGATGTCCCAAACAAACTTGTCTTAAAAGGAAATGCAACAAACTCTCTTTAGAGATAAAATAACAATATTTTTCTAAGGAAGGAAAAACAACATAGTCTAGTGCAACAATAAATAAAGGAAAACTGGACGCATCATCAAGCATCATCTTCATCACACATCCTCGTCATCGAACTCATGGGCAACATGTTCATCTTCTCACCTCACAATGTATACAAACCAAAATGCAAAGGAGGTAAATATATAGGTACTTAGCAAGAGTGAGAAGCTAATGTATAATTAAGTTCTACAACGGAAAGGTTTATGTTATTATTATTAAGTTATCTTTGTGAGACCGACTCAAACTCTAGGGTTCACTTCATGCTCATCAACATGCTGTGACAATTGGTTTCTAACTTATCTTATCTTTGTTACATCAGTATCAAGGGCACTACGCATGGTGTATATCCACCACGAGATATAACTGTGCAACATATTGGTGGATCACACCAATATCCATGGAAGTCTATTCTGGTAGACTCCGATCCGATATTGTACACGTTCGGCGAAGTCCCTCCGTACATAAGGTCTCAGACTTACGGGGTTAAGTTCCTTCGTACTTAGGGTCTCAGAGACTTACAGAGTTATTCACTTTCAGGAACGCCCACACATCGCGATATAGACTTGTGCCTTACCAATAACGGATTGATGTTTAACCTTTTTACTATACAAGTACGTTTGTTATTAATTGTTAACTAGCCACCTAAGTATTTTTAAGTAAGCTCCCTCACAGCTCCTACTCTTCTACTTACACCACTAGACACGCACAAGGCCTATCAATTACACATACATTGATGAATACTATTTCATCAAAACACAAGCCAGTCATGCTCTTCCGACGGCCCCAAACTTCAACTCTTAGGAAGCATTCATTCGGTGCAGGAACTATACGCACCAGAAGCTCAATCATGGCCTGCTCATGTTCATTTAACGTTATTAGATCAAGAAACAACATTTAAAACTCATCTCATGGCTTAAAACAACATTTTCCCCAAAATAGGGGTCAATGCGTGCTCATTCCTCTGAATGCGTGCTCATTGAACGAACAGAAACATTCAGGATGCCTCTGTCCGGCCAATACGTGCTCATTTCCTGCAATGCGTGCGCATTGCTCCTGCACAAAACAGAAATAGACCATCCTGCATCAGCAATGCGTGCGCATTGCTAACCAATGTGTACGCATTGAGCGCAGAAAAGACCTAACTCACATTTTTCTGCACTTTTATGATTCCTACTCGATTCCAAACATATTCAACATCAAAAAATACTCAGAAAATAGCAGCGAAACATGTTCTAAACATCCTATAGCATACCATAGCATGAAAACAACATATAAGCACGAATCCTTGCTACAAACCAACACCAACACTCAACCTAAACATTGTAAAACATAATTACTCATTAGGAAGAGCCCCTTACCTTTTAGCAAGAAAAAACCCAAGCAAAACTCAAGAACATCTGCAACACTTCTAAGACTTCTCCAAGAAACCTATTTGATCAAGATCAACAATCAATCAAGAATTAACTGTGATTACTGGATTCTACACAAAAGGAACTACAATTACAACCAAACGAAACCTTGCAACTTGATCAAAACGTGAAGAATCCAAAACTAGAGCAAAACTAACCTTTCTCAAAACTCTAACTTTTGCTATCAAAACGATACTCCTTTCCCGCTGATTCTAAATCTCTATTCAGTTCTAAAAACCGTCAAAGATCGTGTGAGAATTTTGGAGAAGTCTCTTCTCCCTTTTTCTCTGTTAATCGCGTCGCCCCCTTTCTTCGTTTTTCAGAAATTTTGTCGTGAAACATAATTAGGGATGACGATCCAAAAATCGTCACGATAAACTTCTAGGCCCTTTCTCTTGGTGATTGCCTGAGGATGCTCTAGAAATACAAAAAGGTGATGAAAGAGGGGGGTGATTTGGGGTGTTTTAGACTGCACTTGATGATTATCAAGCTGCCTACATATCCAATGATTGAATTGGAATCAAGTCTTCGTAGTTCCTTAGGGATAGTTTATACAGTGGGGTTTCGGCCCTAGAGTTAGCGTATGGCGTGTCTATGATGGACACTGATTAACGTGTTCCCTAAGGAAAGATTGTGACTAGTTGATCTCCTTGATTTTAGGAGATAATTATGGTATTTGAATATTTGTATTAAGTGATAAAGATTAGAGTCTTTATGACTCAGGATTCTTTCCATAGCTATCTACTCATTACACACGTGGGAGTTACGATTAAAAATCGACTCTAGCCGACCTGAATGGCCGGAACCAAGCCACTCGAGGGAACAACCGAGCTGGTATAGCTCGGACTCTTATGCCTGTAGAGTGGCAAGTCTGAAGGGGACTTAAGCTGACTAGCAACGTTGGCCACGGGTCGACCAGGATGTAAACGATGTCCGACCATAGGAGGTCGGGCCCGGGATTGGGAACTGTTCATGATAGTTGGAGGTTGACCCTAAACACTGGTCAGTCTAGAAAAGATAGGGCGAGCGGCCGGACTACTTCAGTCCGGATACTGAGGTACCTGACGCCATCTTTCTCTGGCTTTACTGTCGAGCCGCCAAAGAGATGCCACGTGGGTATGTTCAAATTCTGGCATCGTCAAGGGAAGTATTAGGTAATTCTTCCCTTTTATATTAAATAAACCCCTTTTAAAATAATACCTAAATCCTTTAATTACCCTTATATATATATATATATATATATATATATATATATATATATATATATATATATATATATATATATATATATATATATCCGAAATATATATACATAAAATACTTTAACCTGTAAATTTCGTAAAAAGACACGTCTGTTATTTTTCGAAAAGTCGGGATATTACAGTAAAGTACAATTTACTTTCCCAAAAAAAAGTACAATTTACTTTTCACATAATTTGTTGGCTTGGACTAAAAGAATACAATCACTCGATACTTAATCTCACTGTTTGTGTTTGTGAAAATTTGTCAGCTGGGGCCAAAAGAATACAATCACTCGGTACTTAATCTCATTGTTTGTGTTTGTGTCATAGGTTTGTAGTATTGACAATGAGTGAACAAACAACAAAGTAGTTTTATGCCAACAATATGAGACCCAAATCCATGAATCAAGGACCTAATCTTTAGGCATGGAGTATATGATTCTTCTTTTAATATTAAAAAAAATTGAAAAACGACACGTTCATAGTAAAATTAATATTAGAGCACTCGCATCAGTGTCTCTTCACGGATTCTCTATTTTACAGACTTAAACATCACTTTTTCCATTTAACAGATGCTCAACACACAATCAACTGCATTAGAATCTCTACTTACAGATTCTCTATTCATAATAAAAGACATAAAATTCTTTATTTTATAGACTTCTCAGTTTTTTCAACTGTTAACATTTAATTAATATTAAAAAGAAACTATTAACATTTAATTGGTAGAATGTTTGTAGTAATTCTACTCAATAATATAATTCAGTATAAATTTAGAAACCAGATTTATCTCCGTTTGTGATTTTTTTGTTGCTATGTAATAATAATGATAAATCAATTTATTACAATTCTAATTCCTTTTTATTTTATTGCAATGTTAGTTAATTTGTTCTTATATAATATTAAAGTTTTTATGCTCTTGTATTTTTAACATTCAAGATAGTTGTCTTTTTAATATATAAAAATTAGAATATTACCTCTATGATAAATAATACTGAAAACAAAAGAAAAAGGAAACCGGGCCCAAACATAAGGAGAAAGGTGAGAGAACTAGGAAGGAAGGGATCTGGAGTATGTCAAATATTGCGCCAGTTGTCCAGCGCTTCTTTAAGAATCTGTGCGTACATAATGGTTTAACAGATACTATGCAATGGTATTTTAGATAGATCTGAATTGTTTGGGACTCTAAAATTCAAATTTAACATCATTTACAGATTCTACTGCAAATACTCTTACAACACACTTCTTCACATTACACCTACAATGAATGGTTGAAAACGAGTAATGTCAATTTATAACGACCGATTTCAGGTTAATTAATTAATTGCCGAAAAACTATTCGTTTCACAATCTGATCGATTAGAAAAAATGTTAATTTATATTTTATTCTAGTTATTTAAATGTACATTCATATGGTTTTTGAATATCTCTTTTGTAAACAAAATTATGTACACATATCACACTCTTGTAAAATGATGTACATTCTTGGTTTCATTAAAACTCAAGTAATTAAGTAAACATGAACTCATTGCGTACATGCTAAATGTAGATTAATTGTCAAAAGAAAAATGTCTCAAAATTTTATAAAAAGGAAAGAAATTAAATGAAAGAAAAAAAAAACCCTAGAAATTCAAACAAGGGAATCCTTGGACAATTTCTTCAAATCTTGATTCTCATCCATGTTCTTCACTAAAAGGGGCGTGGTATCTTTATCTTTATTCTGAAACAATACCACCAAAAAAAATGTTAGAAAAAATAAAAGAAAGAAAAGAAGTATATACTCTTATTTTCACTGTAAAACGTGAATTTATTCATGTATAAGTGATTTACAATTGTTTTACCGTGAAAATAAAAATAAACACACCGTGTATGTGAAACATCTTATGTGCTATGATGTCATTGATAAATGATTATAACACAATTATTACGAAGAACACGTAACGCATAATACATCGCGTATTCGCGTCACGAATCACGATATTACTCTTTTTTCCAAGAAAAAAACTAAAAACATGATAGATGAAAATATACTACTTACTTGAGATATAGATGAAAGATTTCCTCCTTGTTTAGCTTTGCTCTCATTAATGCAAACATAAGAATACAATCCCATTCCAATAACAGCAATCAATATCCCAATGATATTTCTTGAAGTGAAAGGATCATGTAAAAGCGTGTACCCAAACCCTAATACTAAGCACGTTTTTAAGTGCCCCAACACTTGATATGTTACCGGTGACGTTTTCCCGATAACTAAAAACGTGCTGAAATTCACCGACACCGCGATCAAGCAAGAAAATACTATAAATCCCTGCAATTAAATCAATCGTTTATTACGCCATTATATATTTTCTGTCGTTTCATGTATTAATTATGCACAAGTTTTCGGCTAAAAGAAATTAAAGAGTTAATTACCAGTACGATCGGAGTGTAATTGTAGGCGAATACGCTTTTTTTGGTGAGGAATTTATCCACCACAGGGCCTGTGATAAAAAGAATTGCTGCCTGAAATGGTGCTGATTGATATAATAATTGTGTAGATGAGACATTAAGTCTCTTTTGAATTGTATTAGTGAGCTGTATAATTAAGTTAAGGAATAATTAATTAACACATAATTATTAGATTTTTCAGAATTAAAGATGTGTAAAATGTAAATAATTAATATGGAAATAAAGGATACAATTTGACCAACACAAGTTGTGAAAATGGCCAAAAGGGATAGAATTGAGCCAACATAATTGAGTTGAAGGTCTGTTACAGAAGCAATGCCAACTCCCATAAGTAACACAAATAGAGAGAGTTTTATTTTCTGGCTGCATATGAATAAAATATAAATGAATTAGAATATATTGGAAAAGTCTATTTAAAAAAAAAAAAAAAGGGTTTCCAATATTTTATATCTGATTATGTATGAATTTAATTACCTGAATTGTTTTTTCAAGAAAATGGTTTCTAGCAGCACTGTAAAAGGTATGATTGCCAGTTTAGTCATCTGTTTTGATATTTAAAAAAAAAAAAAAAAAACATAAGAGGAAGCAAAATTAATGATCAAAATGCTGAATATTGTTTTTACTTTTACTTAGAATCAACGAATCAAGGTCGAGTTTTAGCTGTAAGATCGATTTTTTACCTAATCGAATATTGTCATAATCAACCGATCAACGGAATATATATAACTAACATTCAACATCTGAAAAATCAAGATTTTAAAAAGGATAAAGGAAAATACCTGATAGAAGCCAATCGAATTAAAACCCAAACTTAAATTGAGGAAACCAATGGAAACACCATTGAGAATCCCAAAGGAGATGACTGTCTTGAAATCGATTGGTTTATTTTCAAACAAGTTCAGTTTAAGTGCCACGTGTAGGGTGAAATACGTCACCAACAAGTGCCAACTTGTCAATGTTGTGGCTGCAAACAATAATCAATTGTATTAATGCAAATTTTTTTCTCCATAAAATAACTATACAGTTTTAGACAAAAAAAAATTGGTAAAAACAATAATTGTCAAAGAAAAATCCCAAAAATAGTAGATAGATATGCAACAAAACCTACAACATGGATTTTACTATGAAAAAAATGTCTATAAATTATATAAATTATCATTTTTTATGTTTTTAATCAGGTGCATACTTCACATGTGGAGAATACACATATGGGGCAATATGTTCTACACACTATAATTAAACCTCATATATATGAAAAATAATGATTAAATTTGCTTCATATATGTTGTTTCTACGGTGAAATTAGCACATAAAAATCTCTTATTTTCTTATAACCAAAAATATAATAACCACATTACATACAATTTACAAGTCCTCTAATTGAGTTAATTTTATTTCGGTGAAAAAGAAAAAATCAATCTACAAGTGAAGTTTGCACATACAAATCTCTCATCTTACCGCCAAAATATAATAACCATTATGTACATCTTCATTTCAGTCATGAGGTGATGCTATCGTCACTGTAATTGTATCGCAATATACTTTTACATATTTCTTTATAATAAACATTATATTAAGGAGTTTTATCGGTACACCATAAATTACTATTAACATCTATTTTTTGATTATTTTTCGGATGAAAAAATGTTAGTGACATTGGTGTTCGTTATTGAACACAACGTTGTAACTAACGTTGGTGTTCAACAACGAACACCAGAGGAAATCAGTGGACTGACGTTTCTAAGTTTTGACACTTTTATAAAGGGAACGTCGGTGCCACTGGTGTTCGTTGTTGTACACCAACGTCAGTGTCACTGTTGTTGGTGTTCAACAACGAACACCAGTAGCACCAACAGTCCTTTTATTAAAAATCACCGGATGTCGAAGTAATTTTTTGTGGTGTCGGGAGTAATGTAATGACAATAGTAATTTTGGGTGTGTCAATAGACACGTGTGGACGTGTGGAGACACACATACACCACACAGTTTCATTCTGTCTTTTAACTGTGTGGTACTGATCGTTTCACCCGTCACTTCACCTCAAAATCCATCTTCACACAAGTATTTTCCATTTATCATGGAT
Organism: Gentiana straminea; assembly: GCA_036785695.1. Taxonomy (NCBI): domain Eukaryota; kingdom Viridiplantae; phylum Streptophyta; class Magnoliopsida; order Gentianales; family Gentianaceae; genus Gentiana; species Gentiana straminea. The sequence goes on along the minus strand of JAVUPR010000514.1, from coordinate 6,926,334 downwards.
CAGGAACGTATCAAAATTGGATATCTCTAAGTAAAGACAAAAACTGTATGCGGCCTAATTTCGTGGACAATTTGCTTTCTATCTTTGACAATTAACTACCTTTAGTCCCTTCTTTTGTCATGTTTTTTAGGAACACACAACTTTATTACGTGCAATTTGAACCTTTTTTAGACGCATCTTTTGCGTATAAATTAAGAAATAACAACCATAGTTTTGGTTGCAATTTAGGTGAATAAACATATCACACCATGCATGGCTGGTTAAGAAAAAATCTCAGTGGCAAACACGAGAGACATTAATAATGTTTTTATATATTTTAACAATAAACATATATCGTTTCAATACAATTTTTTTCGGGATCTCAATGAAGACACTGCCTTCTCCCCCCTCGCCAATTATATTATACATAGAGAGAGTTCCGCGTAAAATAAAAATGAAATAAAAATCTATCTCTTGAATTCAATAAATAAGAAATAAATGTAAAGAGAAAGAGTTTGAAAAGTACCAAAAGGAAATCCAAGATTGCTCATCAAGGCTTTATTGACAATAACAATGGAAACAGATGAAGCTACTGATAGAAATAATGCACCAATTACTCCCAATTGGAATCCCATCATCTCTCCCATCTTCATTTTCCTCACTAATTTGTACCCAAAAAACAGAGAGATAAAATTAATAAAAAAAAAAATTAAATTAAAAAAACAAGTATAGTGTTAAACAGCGATTAAAAGACTGATTCAACCGTTCATTCATCACTAATTAAACTAACAAATGATATAAAAAAAAGTGTTTATTTAATCGAATCATACACAAAAAAAAATTCCTTCTAAGACGAAAATAAAGTGCAAATATGAAAACATAAAATAAAAAACTTACAGACAATTTGCAAATAGAGATTCTTGAATGTGCGGCTTGAATTGAAGAGAATGGGAGAGCAAGGGAGTGAAAAAAAAAAGAGGGCTCTTTTTATTTCTAAATTTTCATAGAGTTTGGTGCAGTATGGTTTATTTTTTTATTTGGTTTCATTGTCTTGAGTTAACGGCAAACTTAAGCAAAACAATGCTTAAAAATACTACTATGATAATTTTAATTAGTTAAATATGATGTGAATATAGCTATACAAAGAAAGTAATTATTGTATTTGAGCACAAAAAGCTCATTATATTTTATCATGAAGATTTTGTTACTTAATATTATATTAAGTTTAATTTACTTCCATATTTATCAAGATATATATGACGTTGTTACCTAGGAAGAATAAACATTTCTTCACATGCATACTATCATATCTTACACCTTCTTTTTTTATTCAAACAAGGATAATGAGATTAAATAATTATAGAAATCAATATATATGACGTTGGTTTTAAACCGTGGCAGATCCAGGAAATAAATCTAGTGGGGCACCGATGATGCATAGATATTATTTTTATTTTTTTTAACGACAAAACTACATTTTTATACAAGAGTAAAATTCAGATGTGCATGCATTGTTTATATATATTTTATTAACTGCAAAACTATATTATTTTACTACAAAAAAAAAAATCGTAGATCTCAATAAGGCACATGCTCCAATCCTGGTTTCAAAGTACGTATGAGAGTCGAGTTCGCCAATCACCATATTAAAGGAAATGTTATTGTTACAATAAATTATCACAATAAATGACACTGCATGATTTTACAACATTAATCATAAAGTGGGGGCCGTGTCTTCCTTTTGCTTATTGACCCGCCTATAAAGATGTATATCAGTCTTACACCATTATCACTTAGAGGTGTTCACGGTTTGATTTGCTTCGATTTTTTGAATTTTCAAATCCAAACCAACAATTTCGGTTTGTAAAAGATGAAACCAAAATCAATCATATTAACTTCGGTTTGTTATTTTTCGGTTTGGTTTGGTTCGGTTTCTCGGTTTACAATACAAAGAGTCCGACAACCAAATATTGAACTAAGGTGAGCACAAAAAATACATTTACCCGATTATAGACAAAATTGATTTCATCTAATTTTTTAATTCCTTTTATAACTTGAGAAAGAGAAACCAAGAAGGTTCAGAATTCCTTAAAAATGGTTCGAACATTTTTTCTTCTTAATTTTGTGTCCAAATTAACAAGTTTGTATAAAAGACACCAATTTCTGAGAATAGAAACAATATTTCGTATTTGCTTCATCGAATGAATGAATAGAATGAAAATAGAAATGAAATCTATTTTTCTCATCTCGAGACTTAGAAATAAATACTTAGCAAAAGCAACGAAACTTTTCAAAATAACACAAATAACGATAAAGAAATTCAAACATGAAAAAAAAGGTGTCAATGCTATTCAATTACAGTCCTCACACCCATAGCAAAAAAAATTAATCCTCAAGTTGATACTTTCATAAGAACTTCAATGCTAGCAGTGGAGTATTAGTTAGTGATTGTATTAGGTGAAATATATTTATCAGTTTTCTAATTGATGAGGGTTTGAAGGTGGAACTTGAAAGTGAAAACAATGAAAACGAAAAATGGTTTTAGGTTTTCAAAAGATGTAATACATATATGAAAAAATATTGTGATGGACATTCTTTTTGGCTCAATATTGTTTAAGTATTATTTTGGACTTCTTTTCAAACGATTTTTTTTGACAGCATTGAAATGTGTTTTTTTTTTTGTTGCTTAAAAGTAGAAATATGTATTGTTATGGCTATTGGTTCGGTTCTTCAGTTTCATTAATTAAAACCAAAATCAAACCAATTAGAGTCGGTCCGGTTTGATTTTGTGTCGTTCGATTTTACTATTTTTAAAAACCATTTAAACGGTTCAGTTCTGTTTCGATTCGGTCGGTTTTAAAAAAAAAAAGATGACCACTGATGTAATAATGCGTTGTTGTAACTATTATGTTCTGACAATCACACCCTTATAGATTAAATGATATACTCCCTCCCTCCCGTAATATAAGTATTTTTAATTTTTTGTGGTGTCCTAAAATATAAGTATTTCTCACATTTCAATAGAAGATTAATGCATTGTTTTCACTTTCACACTAAACAATACAATATTATAAGTCCATCCCAAAAACCAATACACTATTTTGTATTGAAATATTAAAAAGTAACTCATTTATGATTTTTCTTAATTTATGTGAAAAGTCTAAAAGTATTTATAATACGGGATGGAGGGAGTATATTTTAATTTAGTAGAAAATATCTAATGGGGTCTTTGTTATAAAGGAAGGAAGGTGAAATGAACATTTCTTTAATGTAGATGTGTGATATATCTGTCTGTGAAAGCAAAATATTGACAAAGCCTGTTTGGTTGTGGCTGCATACTTCACTCACACTCCATTTATTTATTTATCTTTTTGAACGTAACAAACTGTCCATATCATTGCTGTTGGGCATATCTCATCTACCAAGCAAGCAATCATTTAATAATTGTGTTCAAATTAATTACTCGTTTTTATTTGCTAAATAAAATAGAAAGTATAACAACAATGTATTACACGTTTGGTTTCTTAATTAGAAAGGGTTTTTGGACAATGCACTAGGTACTATGTACACTACTTAATTAGTTGGTTATGTACAGTGTTAGAAGATTTAGATACGGGTTGACCCGACCTAGCTTAGTAATCATCAATGACGGATCCATGAATAGAAACTTGGGTGTGTTAGTGAGCTGTATCCGGACAATCGAATGAGTTGGAGTAAACTGATTTGATGATCGAGTTGGGTTATATATATATATATATATATATATATATATATATATATATTTTTTTTTTTGAGATAAGCGTTACTTTTATTCAATTAAATCGACAGAAAGACGCCTGAATAAGTACGTAGGAAGGCGTAATTCGTGCCCCATTGTTTAAAACCAACTAGCGATAAACCTTCTTTTGCTAGGAGATGAGCTGGAAAGTTGCCCTCTAGCTCGGTTGACAAAAGAGATCGCGCTGATTGGCAAATACCGGAATAAGGACTTTACAATCGTCGATAATTGAACCTAGTTGAGACAAGTCTTCTTCATTCGATTAAAGCTTTGGTTGACCATTTATGAATCTCCTTCAAATATGATATTTAAGTATCCCATGTAATAGAAATACTACAATAGCTAAGGGTTCATTCATAGCACCCAAGGGCAATATATAAAGAATCCTCTTACTAGTTCATCGAGTCTTCAGGTAGGTGTTAGGCTCAGAGTAGACAATGTCATTCCTTTAACGAACATTTGCATCATGACTACAATTAAAGGGCAAATTCTATTTTCTCATTCAGCGTTCGCTTAATCCATGTCACTTTTACATCACGGTCATCACTATCTCGTTGCCCTAGTGACATAGGATTTATATAAAGCCTACTTAATCCCCTGGATATGGTCTAGTGGTGAAGGCATGGGTGTTGTAGTGACCGCCTGAACTATAAGCTGGAGGTCAGCGGTTCGATTCCCGTAATGGGGTTGATTTCCGATTGATAACACCATTCAGTGCAGCGGTTGACCAGGCAGCCCATGTTAGAGCTACTAGGTTACCTGATTAACCTCTCCTCGCATTCCTGTGGGATCGGGGACGAGGGGCCTCTCACGGTTAGGGTTTAACCGTTTTTATATAAAGCCTACTTATTTTACAAAGCATACAATTTTTTTTGAACTATTAATGATGTAAGTGTTGGAGAGGTTTTCCGAAAATCACACCCATCTCACGTTGTCTGTGATGCAAGGACATACTTGTGTTATGGGCTTAGGGTGATAAGCCCATCTAATCCATTAGTTTTATTAAAATGAATATCATATCCGGAAGTTTTTTCTAACTAGGGCTACTATCTATGTTAACATAACCGAATTGTACTTCTCTTCTTATTAGCTAAAAGTGAAATAATATCATAAAAAGATTTAACATATTCGTCTTAAAAAATGACAGCCTTAACATATACTTTTGTTCAAATCCAATGGGATAGAGCGGAGATAAAAAAAAAATCACCGCCGCCCCTAAGGCAGACCATGGTCTCGAGCCCCCCAAAGTCTCTATTTTTGATATGGTAATAGTGTATTTTTTTAATTTATATTAAAAAAAATTTAGTAAATCAATACAAACCAAATCACACATCTTCACCTAATTACCGTTACACCGTAATTTTTTTTTATAGAATCAAAAGTCCCTAAAACAAAATTTAGGACCTATACCTCATTTTACGTAATGATGGCCTGTAAATTTACACAGGCCTAGCCCATTAAAGTGATTAAAACAAAAACAATAGTAGAATGAGATTACACAGGCTTTGGCCCATTAATGTAATGGAAACAACAACAACAACAATAGATCAGAATTAGAATTTGTACTGAAACCATATTCAACATTATTATAAAAAAAACTGGAGTTTTTTTTATTTTAGAAACGATCCATTTTATTAGAACATGTATTATAGGTCCATACATGAGATATAAGCCAAAGAAAAACTCAAAGAATCTTGTCAACACGAATATTATTACTGAAAAAAAAAAAAAAAAAAAAAAAAAAAAACTTTTATGTATCACATTACTTAGACAAGTTCACATTCTTCTTCCCAATACCAAAATATGCTACTGCCTTCCTAAAATAATCAAAATAATTAACATAATACATTTTTAATGACCATTTTGTTGTGACAATATTCATTTCGGATCTCCTCCTGCATAATTAAGGCTTCTGGGAACTCATATCACTACCCTTTAAGCAAGGCAATGAACCAAATGTCTGGTAATTCACAAACCGGCTCGGCGCAGAAGAATGTCTGATTCCTTTTGGCTTACAGTTCTTGATTTCCTTTCCATGAAAATGAACTCCTCCTCTCTCCTTTTCGCGAATCGAACCGTGGAGAATACGTTGTTAAGAATTCATAATCTTTTTTATTACCTTTCTCCATGATCTCTGCTGTTGTGCTTGGGCTAGTAAAAGGGAAGTTTCTTGCTCCCCTTATTGCTTCATTTTTAGGAGCCATTACAAGTAAAAGATAAATGATTAATGAAATGTGAATTATTCCAGTACCCATTTTTGAAAGTTTCTTTCTTTAAGGTATGGGTATGGAGATATATTACATACATATATATTAAAGGGCGTGTACGTGTGGGGAAGGGGGGGGGGGGGGGGGGGGGGGGGGGGGGTTGCTTTAAGTGAAGACGTGAAGAGGGCAGGCAGATAATGAACAGCTCATATGTAGCTAGAAAGAGTTGAGAATTGCAGAGCAAAGGGCTCTGTTTTATTTGACTGCAAAAGTTCTGAAGAAGGCCAAGATGCCCGTGATTTTGTGTTAATGTAATAGTAGTGTCATAGTGTGTGCTTTTTGAGTTATTAATTTCTCTCTTCTTTTTCCTCAAAAAACAATAAAAAAAAAATAAAAAAAATTCTCTCTTCTTGTTTTGTTTTGTTTTGTTTTGTTTTGAATCTCTTATAAATTTCAATGTCCTAACATTTACCTCCCGGTGGTAATATCAAAACACATTCACTCCGGTGGTGGTGGTATAACTCAGTTGAAAAAAAATAAAAAAATAATCAGATTTGTGTAGTTACAATCTTATCTTTGAATTGGGATATGAAAGTTCGATATTGTTTATCGACTTCTCTCTGTTGGATCATTAATCTAATTTTAAATAATTATATGTGAAATAATTATTTATTATTGACTGTCAATAAAGATTAGCTCGATGTAAGAATGATTTAATTTGGTTTTCGGTTATTGGTTATATTGTATTATTAGGGTGTGGCTCTTTTATATGTAGAGACTAAGATGTAGTTTCCATTTCGTTGATGAGTAGAAACAGAAATACATAAAATATATTCACTATATAAAGGGGTCATGGTACTTAGGTCACACATTATCCTCTAGAAGACCGGATCCTATGAGAGATCTGCAGCACTAGTAATTCATGTATGCTTCCGTCCCATCTTTAATTTAGATTCTTCCCCCTCAAAAATAAATTAGATTCTTGATACTTTGACATAAACGATCTTGGGTCAAAGTGATTTTATCACATAAGGTTAGATCCAACACTCTTTATATAGATTTTTAGAAAACAATATAGTAATTGAAAATTATACCTTGTATAAGCACAAAACTGTCAGAAAACCAGACATTGAGAGTTCACTCAGGTTGCTTCCCTCACAGAGTTCATTCAACCCCCTAGGTTCGTTAATAGAGCTATAACTTCCCGCCAACTAATTTACGCACATAATTATATCAAGATTCATGCAATTTACAAAACAGTAGATACATATAATAACAATACAATCTTTAAAATAAAAGCAGTTCTTTTTTATAAGAAGGTGTCATTACCTTATCAAAGCCAAATCTACGAACCAAACTGCATCCACTTCATAAAACTATGTGAATCTACGAACAAGGAACGAAACCAATATGAATTTTACAAATACCTAATGTAAACAAGATCAAAACTAACAACTCTTACGAAAAGATTAGATGTTTACTTTCAAAAGAGGATTTCTGGATTCGAAACAATTTGTTCAACATGATCTGCTTACTGAGATTTGCAAAACGAACACAAAAACGATCAAACCTAGCTTCAGAACTCTGCTTGGATCGTTTCTCTCTGAACATAGTAAAACAAAAATTCTGAAATCTAGGGTTTTCTCCGGTCTTTTTATACAATTTTTTCCTTAATTTAGAGCCAAGTAACACTTAAAATAAAAGGAAAACATGATTTTGGAAAAAACAAAAACACTTTTATTGAGAGGTGAGAGATTTTACACGGTTAGTATCAAATTGAGAAAAAAATTAAAAAATACAACCGTTGTTAAAATGTCAGAAACCAAATGTCAACATCAATTTTCAATTATATTCACTTTTACACACTAAAAATGTCTATGATAAAAATAACCATTAATTAAAATATGTTGTATAAAATTTGTTATAAATTTTCTATAACATTGTGTAATAAAATTTCTTTTTTTTCATAAGTGCAATAAAATTTATAATCAAACCGATACGTTAAAAAACATCTTGTGCTAGATATTGTGTTTTTAAACATACTAGACCTAATAAAATAATTTCATCGTGGTTAAAAAAAGTTTTAAAAACATCACTCAAAGGGAATGAACAAGTCAATGCTGTTTTTCATTAGAAAAAAGTCAATGGCTTTAAGTTCTATCTGTGTGACTATACGTAGGGAAAGATGTATAGGTGTTATGATCCTCCATTTTTTATAGGAGTATTATCTTCCAATTTTAGTAATACATGACGTCAAAAACATAATTTTATCTTTTTTTTCCATAGTTATTTTGGAGAAGGAAAGAAAATTTTGTTTTATTTGTTGATCATTCATAAAACTAACATTTTCTTTTTTGTTCTTGACCACAAATACCAAAGGAGATAATTAAATAAACTTTATGCTATTTGTGTATCAAATAAGCTATATTTGTGCTATTGGTGTATATATATTCCATAACAAAATTGCTTATATACTCTTAGAGCACTTTAATCAGATATTTTAATGAATTCTCTATTTTACGGTATTAAATACATATTTTTTTACTTCACAGATTTTTTATCTAAGATTAAATGCGCTAAATTCTCTATTATACCTAATGCGGTAGATATAAACAAAAATTTTCATAACCTGTATCAACGCGCTAGATGTAAATAAAATTTTACAGAATCTGAATTTTACAGTAAAATATAAAATGTTTGTCTCTATTTTTCCTATATATGAATCTTGAAATCTATAAAATACAATTATTTAAAGTTTTATAATATCCAGTGCAAGTGCTCTTTTCACTGGTCAGGAATAAATTATAAGCTCTCACGATCACACGATTCAATAGAATCACTAAAAATTTGTTGTGCATCAAATATATTTGTTTTAATAAAATATATTATTTAAATTATTATTAAATTTTAAAAGGTCGATTACCATTACCGGCCGACTTCTTGAAAGTTGATTATATGATATACTATAATCCAATATTGAAACGTACATATGATCGACTTTAAAATTATAATACCACAACACTTGTACGGTAAACATAAGCTACTAATTTGATAAGCTATCATCTTGCCTAGCTAGTAGGTACATAAATGCTTAATTTGGTACTAATTTGAAAATGATTGATCTACTTCCTCACAACTTGGTATTAGTCAACCCCTAGTATTTTCTCCTTGGTCGGTAAAGATAATGTAGGAAAGATATCCATTTAAAGTAATATACCCTCAAAAAAAAGACATAAAATATATTATACTACAATTTTGATAAGGTACGTACAATCAGCATCTACAATTAAACGACTTTGCAATAATACAAACGATTGATAAATTAATAATGTTCGAATTAATTAATAAAAATCATTATGTTCAAAACGACTCATATGATAGTTTATTTTTAAATAATGACATGTTTGTTACGGATGATAGAGAATGAAATATATTGAAATCATAAGAATACAATAGAATTGAATGAAGTAAATTCATTCCATTGCCGTATTTGAAATGTTAAAGAAAGTACTGAAACTAATTCTATAATATGTGACACATCGAGTAATTAGAAAGGTAGAGTAATATGGTAAAGTTGGGTAGAGAGAGGCAAGGTAGGATGCGTAGGATATGTTGGAAGGTTAAGTTGGGTAACCCTACTCCACCACCACCACCCACCTTACCATATTATCTTACCCCACTACACCTCACCACTCCACCATACCCACCCGACCTATCATAATTTATCCACTCTTCCTTACTTACCGGCCCATCTGCCTGTATCTAGGCATAGGCCAACAATGCCACGTTTATGGCCCTCGAAATATAATCTAATTTAATGGCCTAGTTTTTCCGTTGGTCTCATAAATTTATTAGTCTAAACGTGTGACATGTATTTTACAAACCCTTCGTTTCTTTCAAAGGGTCCCGTTTTGATTATTTAGCTTAGGGCCTATGAAAACACAGGGACGGCAGTGTTTACTCATCACCCCACAACCCTACCTCTTTATCCACCATACGCTACCCTATATTACCACCTTAAACTACCACATTACCCACCTACCTTACCATACGCCCTACGCTACTTATGACCACGTTACCTGACCACCATACCATACCCTACCTTACCATACCAAACATAGCTTCACCTAACCTACTGTAGGATGTAATATCGTCGGATAGATCAAAGATCCACCCGATTACGCAGCGGAAAGTACAAGATCTAGATCAAAATAATCAAAATACATAAAATAATAGATCTAACCTATGATGGGGTTAGATTGCTTACCAGTTTATGGTGAATAAACGTCAAGAACAATCTTCAATCCAAGCTAGTTGAGAGCCTAGTTGAGAAGCCAAAGTCATCCAACGTGTGTCTCCAAGCACCACCAGGTGGATGGTGTTTCAAGCCGCCGGACCTCCTCGATATGCTACCGGAATAATCCCTAGGATTATCCCAACTCGAAACCCTTGTGTTGAAGCCGAAAATTCTAAGCTTCCAACACTCATGTATGTCGAAATATATGTGTGTCATTTAGGTTTGGGAGAACTCTCTTTATATATGAGAGTAATCCTTGTCCTCCAAGGATTTAATAATTAAAAGATAATTATTAAATTAATCCTTAATTTAAATATAAGATAAATATAATATATATCCCAAACAAATTCGGATAAATAAATATATTATCCAATATTCCATGATTTATCATTTAACAAATAAATAATTAAATCATATATTAAATAATTATCCAATAAAACTAATTTCTCTCTAATTAAATAATAATCTAAAAATACGGCCAATACCCTAATATATTAGGTCATCCACACCTTTCACACACTTGGGCCGAGTCCACGAAAAATTTCTTTTCCATGTATTTAATTATCTAGTCCAACTAAACAATTAATCTACATATCAATTAAATAGTCCAATCCAACTATTTAATATTATAATTGAGGTGAAGCGACGAGAAAACATATGCTATGTTAGGAGCCACGTCGGGGACCATGGACCCATATTCAGTAGCTACAATAAATTAAATAATATTATCCGTCAGACCGAACAATAATATTCAATCTATTAATTCCGGGATTACACCACCATAAACCCGAAACTGAACTCTGCCGAATATAGATAACTTACACTCAACCATGAGTTGATAAGCGCCCACTGATATAATCATTACATACGGATAAATCCTCCATAGACTGTTCGTTTCGATTCAGGATATCTCCGTAAACCCTTCTCGAAACCTTTTATCCTTATTTACCATTAACCCCTCGTGATCAATTAGTTCTTAACTAATATAATATGAACTCCGCGGATCGATCAGTTTCTAGGATTAACAAATACGGGAACTGTCTGTCTACTTCCCGGGGGAAGGAATGGATTCCATATCTGTGATAGCACAGACTACTCACTCATCCTAAAATAGAGCCAACGAGAAGTGTTGGACCACATACTACGAAGTGATCCTTACTAACACATCAAACTCAACCCTTGTCTAAACAGTCGTCTGTGATCACGTCAGGATTGAGATTAATCCATATATGATCATCTTGTGATTCGATAAAACTTCTCGACCACGGAATTATATCGAGAACTCAAATCAAATCGGTCCATCCCTATATGATTATCATCATATATAAATGCCCCACTAGGTACACTTTTACCGACAGTCCGGATAAGACTGTCACACCTAAAGGGTTCTGAGCGCATTATTAGCAAATTAATCTTGAGACCCGTACTCATATTAATAAACGCTACGGACTAAGTTAATTTTAAGTACATCTCACTAACTCAATCCTCTTATGTATAGCCATACACTGAGTTATGTGATTACATAAACGAGGTACTTAGGGTTTTCAGTAGTGTCTTAATTATAAGCATACATGCATATAATAAGATGAATTATTAATTCTGTCATAAAATCAATTAGATGATTGTCTTTTGGGCACTACACCTAACAATCTCCCACTTGCACGAAAGGCATGTGGATTAATTGTTTTAGAGCACACCCTTTATATCTATATCTACAACATTCTCCCACTTGCTCAAAACAAGTGAGACATATCCCTAAGATTCATACCCTCCAAGCGCATCTTAGTAATTCATCCTTCCAAGCACGACCGGAGTGTGCCGCCGAGGGGTAGGTCAGTGACCCGGCGCGTACTTAGAATCCGATACCTTGTGACTTGGTACACAAATCAGGTAGGTTGGCGGCTTGCGTCAATCTTTGGGATCAAAACGGCGCCTTTCCATCTAATCCGGTGGTACGATTTCAATATGCTTATGACCTCCAGTGATTGCAAAATCCTTATGAGCTACCTCTCCAATGTATTCACAATGAAGTGGCTTACTGGATAATACTTTATCACATGAGTAAACACTGAGACCGAGATCGATTTAACGATCATCCTCAATCTGACCTAAAGCCAGAATCAGTGTCATCACTTATATTCTAGTTTACACCTGAATATACTAGCATATTATTCCTCATTCTCCCGAAGAGACTTGAGGATTCACTAAACATCCCATTTAGTATTTATTCGCAGGTTTAGACAAGCATTCCTGAGAGGTAGGGTAGACTCTATGAAGCACGGACACGGACACGGGAACGGCGCACGACACGACACGGACACGGCGACACGGTTACTTTCGAATTTGAGGGAACGACACGCCGCCGACACGTTTTAATATATATATATATATATATATATATATATATATATATATATATATATATATATATATATATTATTAAATATATATTATTAAAAAAACATAGACGTAGGTTGATGTCAATTCGCGGGACGGATTGCATTCCTTGCGTGTCCCTTACGTGTCCCCAACGTGTCCCGCCGTGTCCCTTGCGTGTCCCCGCCGTGTCCCGCCGTGTCCCTTGCGTGTCCCCGCCGTGTCCCCAACGTGTCCCGCCGTGTCCCTTGCGTGTCCCCAACGTGTCCCGCCGTGTCCCTTGCGTGTCCCCAACGTGTCGGGCCGTGTCCCGCCGTGTCCCCGCGTGTCCCCAGCGTGTCGGGCCGTGTCCCCAGCGTGTCCCCAACGTGTCGGGCCGTGTCGGAATTCAAAATTTGAATTTAACATTATTTTAATCGAGCGACACGTTTCCGACACGTGTCGGGAGCGTGTCGGGCGCGTGTCGGGCTGAAAATGTGTCGGACACAGCGCACGGCGACCTAATTGAAGTGTCGGTGCTTCATAGGGTAGACTACATCGTTGAATGCTGCATAAATGCAAGAATATCTTAACCCGGTGAATGGATGGGATTGCCAATGATCGATTCTTGAGAATTTGAGCGACTCAAATCCTTAAGAATGAATCCCGATGGCATGTGAGACTGTGACTTCAGATAACACATCATGTTGTTACCAATTGTTTCAGTGTTACCATTCACAAACACTAATCTACATACTACTTTACTAATATTGATGCCCAGTCTACGAAAGACTTATCAACATTCTGGTCAAGTCCACATATTAAAATATATGACTTTGAAATGACCTAGAGGTTTGCTTTAATCCCAAAGGATATAAGCTATGGCAAGCATCCTGCCAAAGGTTCTTTCTGAATAAATTAAGATACCGTTATCTCGCAAAAAAGGTCTTAGGGAATCACCCCTATTTTTTGCTTTGTAACGAATCCGTTATTTGTTCTTAGCTAAAACCCTTCAGTTCTGAATGAAATCAGATTCCGTTGTTCGGCAAGGAAGTCTTAGGGAATCACCCCTATTTCCGTTTTCTGACGAAATCAAGCAAGACTGAGTGGTAAGAGAGATCATGGTCTGGTTAACTCTCTATCTTTTAGGGAATCACCCCTAAATTACTCAGCTTTGCGTTGAAAGTTAAACTTTCCTATTCATTCGACTTTTCTCCGTGTAATTCCAATTACTCCCACTGGGCCTGAGATACTCAAGTGGTTCTACAAGAGTTTCAATAGAACCGGAGTATCAAACTCCATTTACAGGGTTATGGCTTTTAAACCAACCTCTATGATCATGATCCTATACAGCCCACGAAGGATTATAAGTCATCAATCTACCTTATAGACCGTAAGGTCCTGCAATGGGTAATAGACAAACCATACTCCCACTGCGTTCGGGGTGGATTGATATACTGATCTAGTTTAGTAGTTTTTATTAGTGTTATCACCAACTGCCGGTGTTGGATGTGGACTGAACAAATCAGTTAGTAAATCTCGAGTACAAATACTTCATGATCCAAAGCTGTGATTTATAGACTCTATCAGGCCGAGTTTGACAGTATAACCGTCATGCTCTGATTTTACAAGTTTTATAATCAACCTTTACTCAATGCATTAAGATATTTCACGATCTGAACGTGTACGCAAAATTTCCAGCCCTACCTTCAAGCACTAAATGCTAAATGTCTCTATTTACGGAAGTGGGGTGAGCCGAATTCACTCATTATCCACAAATGCGTAGGCATATTTTAGGTAGACTTCTCGGTTTTTCATTACAACGTGAACCGTTATTTTGCAACCAATATCTTAAATGAGTTCAGCAGCGTATCGTAGCACATCAATAACTATATAAGGAAAATTTATGGTGTATCCTTTAGTGAAAACATTTCACTGGGAGGCAGGCCGAGCATCAGTCCCGAAGACTATGCAATAACCCATTTCTGAGTATGGAATACTCTATCTCTGGTGAAATCTGAGATTTCCTCCAAATATTTTGGATAAAATTACCGGAGTCTCGAATAGTTGTCAGACAAGATATCACTACTTCAAAAGCTCCCACTAGCTTGTACCTTTCATATGACCCCGAAGGTTGTTATGAACAAGCTATGTTCTTTAAATCTATTACCCTTTCTTGATTGAAAGGAAACTTAGTCATTGTTCCTTTGAGACAGTGTTCTTTTGACTGGGAAATAGGAATCACCCTAAGCCAGTCTTCCGATCTTGTCTTTAGGGAATGTGCACTAATTAATAGAGTAGAAAGAAGCGTTTATCGAAATACGGAAACCATTTGCGTTTATATATTTTAAGATGTGTTACTAATACCTTTTCAGCAATGCTTAGTGGTTCTGACTTTATCAAACAAAAGTCCGAGTCTTGGATTCGTGCTACGAATGTTATATTCATCGTCAATAAGACAAACAAATTATCCTATTGAAAATGAATACGTTCGTTCCAACGAATCCGAAAACAGAAAATGAATTTTCTGTGATATTCAAGAATTGAATCCGAGATTCATTTCCTTATATCACCCACTAGTCTATTTGAAATAACTGCCCGTTGTCTATTTTATTTATTGTTTAATGCAAAGCTACCTAGTTCTTCCAAAGAACTTTAGCTTTCGAGAAAATTACTAAGGATGCATTAGTCAGTGATCCGAAATCACTTTCCTTATCCTCTAATTTCCAATTTATTAATTTTCCGGTTTAGCCTTAAAACTACTTAGTTTAGATGACTAACACGTATAAACATTCTTTCCCATTCTCGACTTTCCTTAGATGGAAACAGTCTTGAACTAGTAGTTCGTTTGAGTAGACACTACTATTGAACTGTGGGATGTTCAGTGTTACTTGCTTGGACTATCGATTTTTCTAATCGACAAATCATAAGACCAAAACTCCCACTAGTTTATCGGTTCCAAATACCGTCTAACTAGCAACACTTTGTATTTATGATTTTTCAAAGATTAGAAAATCCCCCAGAACTAAGCTCCCACTAGTTTATCAGTTCCAAATACTGTCTAACTAGCAATTCTTTGCTCATGATTTTTCAAAAGATTGGAAAAACTCCAGAGCTAAGCTCCCACTAGTTTATCAGTTCCAAATACTGTCTAACTAGCAACGCTTTATTCTTGTTTTTTCAATGAAAAGAGAAACTCATGTGCAGTCTATTACACTTTTAAAATTCACTAAATGAATTTTATATATAGTCCTAAATCATCTTATGTAGACTAAGTACGGTCGTTTCTCGTTTTACACGAGCGACATCCATGACATACCTATACTATGTCAATAAGTTTTTAAAGGCTCAAGAGAAAATCTTTTCCGAAAATTAACTGCATTTATTGACAATTACAACGTACTTGTTACTTCCACATTTTTAATGAAGTCCTATTACTAACAGTTTAGTAGCCTAGAGATTTAGTTGTAAAATAAAAATGACAGAAAGTTAAATTCAAAAAATAAATTTTCACTACTAGATTTTTATTTTAGGAATTATAAACTATAAAAAGTTTATCCTACCATTCCAAGGATTTAACCTCGCATCGTACCGCCGCCTTTAGGGTCGGTATCTGCACGATGACGGTTAAACTGAGACAATCTCTCTCAATGATTAAGCTTCGAGAATCGAACATCTCACGGGAATCAGACATCCCGGGCCTTAATCATTGATTACCTTCCTTTTTCTAGCCTAGATATTTCGAAAATATCCATAAAGAGTGTGACCTATTATATCAGATCTCAAAGTACGCCCCGAGTATGCCGCCTTTAGGGTCGGACAGTGACCCAATGAGTACCCGAAATCCTATCCTTTCGGAGACCAAGCCTTGAATTTTGATAGGGGTGAACACCATCCTTAGGGGGCCGGAATCAAAGCGGCACGAGGCGTCACCCTTCTCTCACGTGCTTGCATCAATAGTAGAGGCCGTGGGGTTGGCTGACGCCTTCCATGCTCCCACTCAATAATTTGAAAAAGTGGTGGGTTTACTAATTACGGTTTCGGTCTTGACAATAAGAAACAATGAATCAAAGTACTCTGAACAGGGTCGGTTATGTAGGCAAGCCTACGCCGTCTTATTCGTTGGAACATATGTGACTGTCGGTCGGATCCGGCAAGAGAAGCCCCGTTTAGCCCGAAGGTTTATCGGATATGCTAAGTCTTGTCGAACCCCTATGCAAACGTCACACGTGAGGGGAGTCAATCGAGCCGTAGCTCAGTTGAACTCGCACAACCATGGTTAGACCATTTCCGAACCCATGTACTAAGATTTGCCGATTTCTATGTTGTCAACCAAAGCGTAATCTCGTTTCTGTTTAAGGTAGGTTCACCGAAAACTCAACGATTTATCTAAGTGGGATTCGCCGAGAATCCATCACTAAAATCGTAACGATTGACAAAACCCGGTTCCTCGGTTTGAATAATTAGTTACTTAATTAATTAACTACCACATTAGTTAAAAAAGCTTTTAACTAATTATACGAGTTATACATGCCTAATTTTTGTTAGGTGTAGTGCCCGAAAGACAATTATATAATTGTTTTAGGACATAATTAATAATTCATCTTATTATATGCATGTATGTTTATAATTAAGACACTACTGAAAACCCTAAGTACCTCGTTTATGTAATCACATAACTCAGTGTATGGCTATACACAAGAGGATTGAGTTAGTGAGATGTACTTAAAATTAACTTAGTCCGTAGCGTTGATTAATCTGAGTACGGGTCTCATGATTAATATGCTAATAATGCGCCCAGAACACTTTACGGTATGACGATCTTATCAGGAGGACCGTCGGTAATAGGGTACCTTGTGGGGCATTTATATATGATGATAATCATATAGGGCTGGACCGATTTGATTTGATTTCTCGATATAATTCCGTAATCGAGAAGTCTTATCGAATCACAAGATGATCATAGATGGATTAATCTCAATCCTGAGGTGATCACAGACAACTTCTTAGACTAGGGTAGAGTTTGATGTGTTAGTAAGGATCACTTCGTAGTATGTGGTCCAACACTTCTCGTTGGCTCTATTCTGGAATGAGTGAGTAGTCTGTGCTATTGCAGATATGGAATCCATTCCTTCTCTCGGGAAGTAGACAGACAGTTCCCTTATTTGTTAGCCCTAAGAAAATGACCGATCCCAGGAGTTCATGTTAGACTAATTAGCTACTAGTCTGGTATGTGAACTAATTGATCACTAGGGGGTTAATGGTAAATAAGGATAATATGTTTCGAGAAGGGTTTACGGAAATATCCCGACTCGAAATGAACAGTCTATGGAGGATTTATCCGTATGTAATGATTATATCAGTGGACGCTTTCGACTCATGTTTGAGTGTAAGTTATCTATATTCGGCAGAGTTCAGTTTCGGGTTTATGGTGGTGTAATCCCGGAATTAATAGATTGAATATTATTGTTCGGTCTGACGAATAATTTTGTTTAATTTATTGTAGCTACGGAATATGGGTGCATGGTCCCCGACGTGGCTCCTAATATAGCATATAGGTTTTCTCGTCGTTTCACCTCAATTATAATTAAATAGTTGGATTGGACTATTTAATTGACATGTGGATTAATTGTTTACTTGGACTAGATAATTAAATACACGGAAAAAAAATTTTCATGGACTCGGCCCAATGTGTCAAAAATGCGTGTGGACCTATTTTTTCTAGGGTGGGGCGCATTTTGTGTAATTATTTAATTAGAGAGAAATTAGTTTTCTTGGATAATTATTTAATATGTGATTTAATCATTTATTTGTTAAGTGATAAATCATGGAATATTAGATAATATATTTATTTATCCTAATTTGTTTGGGATATATATTATGTTTATCTTTTATTGGAATAAGGATTATTATAATTGATTATCCGTTAATTAATTAAATCCTTGGAGGACAAGGATTACTCTCCTATATAAAAAGAGTTCTCCCAAGCCTAGATGACACACTTAATTTCGACTTTATGGTAGTATTATGGCTTAGAGATTTCGGCCATTATACTAAGGGTTCGAGTTTTAGAAAAATTTCGGGTTTTTCTAAGGTAGCATATCGAGGAGGTCAAGCGGCTTGAATCACCATCCACTTGGTGTTGCTTGGAGATACTCGTCGGAAGACGGTGGCTTCTCAATTCTTGGATCTTGGATCTCGGATTGTTCTAGACGTTTATTCACAATAAACCGGTAAGCAATCTAAACCCCCTCGTAGGTTTAGATCTATTTATTTATGTATTTTGGTTGTTAGATCTAGATCTTGTACTTTTCGCTGCGTAATCGGGTGGATCTTTGATCCATCCGGCGATATTACATCCTACAAGTGGTAGCAGAGCCTTTGATCTATCAATCAAAGTATGTTAATTTTAGATTCAAGGAGTGGAATGGCATGTGTAGATTGCTTTATTTTCTTTTTTTTATGAATCGAAAATATCATGTATGTATGCCTTTGTGATTGTCTTGGTTGAAGAGATGGATTGGGGTTGGTACTGTTACTTGTTAGATCTATTGTAAACTCATATAAATTCGTTTATATGAGTATAGGAAATTTTGTAATTTTAATTTCCTGGAAGTAGATCTGTTTTGTTGCTGTTCCGTTTTTTATTTTTTCCCGGAGTTTGAGCCGTTGAAATGACAATCCCTCCGGTCATAATGAAGAATAAAAGTTGAAGAACATGCCCTCAAAATTTCGTGACGATCGGAGTCGATATCAATGTCCGATCGCTGCTATAAAGTTGTTGCTGTAACAGAAAAGCACAGCAGGCATTAAAACCCTAGCTGTGAGTTTGTCGAATTTCTGGAAGAGATTGGACCGTTGAAACGAAGATCCGACCGTTCAGATCGACTACCATGGAGTTATGAACAAGCCTTAAAAATTTCAGGTCGATCGGGATTTGTATCGATGCCCGATCGTCCCCGGAAAGACACTGTTGCGCCGCAGTTATAAACAGATGTAGCAGTTAGATCGGCGGATTGCTGGAGAAAATTGGACCGTTGAAACGAAGATCCAACCGTTCAGATTGAAGTAGGAGGAGTGAAGAACCGGTCCATAAAGCTAAATTTCTTTGCAAGAACCAGAGCGGACAGTTATTTCAGATAGACTAGTGGGAGTGATATAAGGAAATGAATCTCGGATTCAATTCTTGAGTATCACAGAAAATTCATTTTCTGTTTTCGGATTCGTTGGAACGAACGTATTCATTTTCAATAAGATAATTTTTTTTGTCTTATTGACGATAAATATAACATTCGTAGCACGAACCCAAGACTCGGACTTTTGTTTGATAAAGTCAGAACCAATAAGAAATGCTGAATATGTATATGTAACACATCTTAAACAATATAAACGCAAATGGTTTCCGTATTTAGATAAACACTTCTTAGATACTATTAATTAGTGCATATTACCCAACGACAAGATCTGCAGACTGGCTTAGGGTGATTCCTATCTCCCAGTCAAAGGAACCCTGTCTCAAAGGAACAATGCCTAAGTTTCCTTTCAATCGGGAAAGGGCAATAGATTTAAAGAAGTTACATAGCATATTCATATCGACCTTCGGGGTCATATGAAAGATACAAGCTAGTGGGAGCTTCTGAGTGGTGACATATTGCCTGATAACTACTCGAAACTCAGGTAAGTTTATCAAAAATATTTGGAGGAATCTATGATTTTACCAGAGATAGTGTATTCCATACTCAGAAATAGGTTCTTGCATAGTCTTCGGGACTGATGCTCGGCCTGCCTCCCAGTGAAATGTTTTCACTAAAGGATACACCATAAATTTTCCTTATATAGTCATTGGTGTGCTACAATATGCTGCTGAACTCATTTAAGATATTGGTTACAAAATAACGGTTTACGTTGTAATGAAAAACCGAGAAGTCTACCTAAAAGATGCCTACGCATTTGTGGATAAGGAGTGAATTCGGTTCACCCCACTTCCGTAAATATAGACATTTAGCATTTAGTGCTTGAAGGTAGGACTGAAATTTTGCGTACACGTTCAGGTCGTGAAATATCTTAATGCATTGAGTAAAGGTTGGTTATAAAACTCGTAAAATCAGAGAATGACGGTTATACTGTCAAACGCGGTCTGATAGAGTCTATAAATACCAACCTTAGATCTTGAAGTATTTGTACTCAAAATGTTACTAACTGATTTATTCAGTCCACATCCAACATTGGCAGTTGGCGATAACACTAATAAAAACTGCTAAACTGGATCAGTATATCAATCCACCCCGAACGCAGTGGGAGTATGGTTTGTCCATTACCCATTGCAGGACCTTACGGTCTATAGTGTAGATTGATGACCTATAGTCCTTCATGGGCTGTGTAGGATCCTGATCATAAATGTTGGTTTAAAAGCCATAACCCTGTGAATGGAGTTTGATACTCCAGTTCTGTTGGAACTCTTGTACAACCACCTGAGTATCTCAGGTCAGTGGGAGTAATTGGAACTACACGAAGAAGAGTCGAATGAATAGGAAAGTTTATCTTTCCATGCAAAGCTGAGTAATTTAGGGGTGATTCCCTAAAAGGTAGAGAGTTAACCAGACCGTGATCTCTCTTACCACTCAGTCTTGCTTGATTTCGTCAGAAAGCGGGAAATAGGGGTGATTCCCTAAGACTTCCTTGCCGAACGACGGAATCTGAATTCATTCAGAACAGAAGGGTTTTAGCTAAGAACAAATAACGGATTCGTTACAAAGCAGAAAATAGGGGTGATTCCCTAAGAACTTTTTGCGAGACTAACGGTATCTTAATTTATTCAGAAAGAACCTTTGGCAGGATGCCTACCATAGCTTATATCATTTGGGGATTAAAGAAAACCTCTAGGTCATTTCAAAGTCATATATTTTAATATGTGGACTTGACCAGAATGTTGATAAGTCTTTCATAGACTGGGCATCGATATTAGTAAAGTAGTATGTAGATTTGTTTTTGTGAATGGTAACACTGAAACAGTTGGAAACAACATGGGTGTGTTATCTGAAGTCAGAGTTTGACATGCCATCGGGATTCATTCTAAAGGATTTGATTCGCTCAAATTCTCGAGAATCGATCATTGGCAATCCCATCCATTCACCTGGTTAAGATATCCTTGCATTTATGCAACATTCAACGATGTAGTCTACCCTACCTCTCAGGAATGGTTATCTAAACTTGCAGATGAATACGAAATGGGATGTTTAGCCAACCCTCAAGTCTCTTCGAGAGAATGAGGAATAATATGCTAGTATATTCAGGTGCGAACTAGAATATAAGTGATGACACTGATTCTGACTATAGGTCAGATTAAAGATGATCGTTAAGTCGATTTCATCCTCAGTGTTGAATCAAAGGCATATTGAAATCGTACCACCGGATTAGATGGAAAGCCGACGTTTCGATCCCAAAGATTGACTCAAGACGCCAACCTACCTGATCAGTGTACCAAGTCACATGGTATTCGGATTCTAAGTACGCGCCGGGTCACTGACCTACCCTGTGGCGGCACACTCCAGTTGTGCTTGGAAGGATGAATTACTAAGATGCGCTTGGAGGGTACAGATTTGAGGGATGCGTCTCACTTGTTTTGAGCAAGTGGGAGAATGTTGTAGATATAGATAAATAAAGGTGTGCTCTAAAACAATTAATCCACTAGCCTTTCGTGCAAGTGGGAGATTGTTAGGTGTAGTGCCCGAAAGACAATTATATAATTGTTTTAGGACAGAATTAATATTTCAACTTATTATATGCATGTATGTTTATAATTAAGACACTACTGAAAACCCTAAGTACCTCGTTTATGTAATCACATAACTCAGTGTATGGCTATACACAAGAGGATTGAGTTAGTGAGATGTACTTAAAATTAACTTAGTCCGTAGCGTTGATTAATCTGAGTACGGGTCTCATGATTAATATGCTAATAATGCGCCCATAACACTTTACCGTGTGACGAGTCTTATCCAGATCCGTCGGTAATAGTGTACCTAGTGGGGCATTTATATATGATGATAATCATATAGGGCTGGACCGATTTGATTTGAGTTCTCGATATAATTCTGTAATCGAGAAGTCTTATCGAATCACAAGATGATCATATATGGATTTATCTCAATCCTGAGGTGATCACAGACAACTGCTTAGACTAGGGTAGATTTTGATGTGTTAGTAAGGATCACTTCGTAGTATGTGGTCCAACACTTCTCGTTGGCTCTATTCTGGAATGAGTGAGTAGTCTGTGCTATCGCATATATGGAATCCATTCCTTCCCTCGGGAAGTAGACGAGACAGTTCCCTTATTTGTTAGCCCTAAGAAAATGATCGATCCCGGGAGTTCATGTTAGACTAATTAGCTACTAGTCTGGTATGTGAACTAATTGATCACTAGGGGGTTAATGGTAAATAAGGATAATATGTTTCGACAAGGGTTTATGGAAATATCCCGACTCGAAATGAACAGTCTATGGAGGATTTATCCGTATGTAATGATTCTATCAGTGGACGCTTTCGACTCATGGTTGAGCGTAAGTTATCTATATTCGACAGAGTTCTGTTTCGGGTTTATGGTGGTGTAATCCCGGAATTAATAGATTGAATATTATTGTTCGGTCTGACGAATAATTTGTTTAATTTATTGTAGCTACTGAATATGGGTCCATGGTCCCCGACGTGGCTCCTAATATAGCATATAAGTTTTCTCGTCGTTTCACCTCAATTATAATTAAATAGTTGGATTGGACTATTTAATTGACATGTGGATTAATTGTTTAGTTGGACTAGATAATTAAATACACGGAAAAGAAATTTTTCGTGGACTCGGCCTAATGTGTCCAAAATGCGTGTGGACCTTTTTTCTAGGGTGGGGCACATTTTGTGTAATTATTTAATTAGAGAGAAATTAGTTTTATTGGATAATTATTTAATATGTGATTTAATTATTTATTTGTTAAGTGATAAATCATGGAATATTAGATAATATATTTATTTATCCTAATTTGTTTGGGATATATATTATGTTTATCTTTTATTGGAATAAGGATTATTATAATTGATTATCCGTTAATTAATTAAATCATTGGAGGACACGGATTACTCTCCTATATAAAGAGAGTTCTCCCAAGCCTAGATGACACACTTAATTTCGACTTGATGGTAGTATTATGGCTTAGAGATTACGGCCATTATACTAAGGGTTCGAGTTTTAGAAAAACTTCGGGTTTTTCTAAGGTAGCATATCGAGGAGGTCAAGCGGCTTGAATCACCATCCACTTGGTGTTACTTGGAGATACTCGTCGGAAGACGGTGGCTTCTCAATTCTTGGATCTTGGATCTCGGATTGTTCTAGACGTTTATTCACAATAAACCGGTAAGCAATCTAAACCCCCCCTCGTAGGTTTAGATCTATTTATTTATGTATTTTGGTTGTTAGATCTAGATCTTGTACTTTCCGCTGCGTAATCGGGTGGATCTTTGATCCATCCGGCGATATTACATCCTACAATTTATTCCAAATAAACTAGCTACATGTATGATTGGAGTGGAATCATGATATGATGCATGTCATGGTAATTTTCCGGTTTCTATCACATAATTTCGATCATTCACGAAAAAATAACTGAAAAAATAAACACCGAGATGGATCGTTGGTACCCCCGTATCTAACCTATTAAAAAAAAAACCCAAACCCTAACTAGAGTTTACTATTTTCTAATCTGCTGCTGCCGCGGTTTATCGACAATCGGACATCCAAACGAACTTTGATCATCAAGAAACTTTATGGACCTGTTCTTCACTCCTCCTACTTCATTCTGAACGGTTAGATCTTCGTTTCAACGGTCCAATCTCTTCCAGAAATTCGACGAACTGACAGCTGGGGCTGCAGTGCTTTTACGACACAACATCAACTTTATTGTAACTATTATACATCGAGATGGACTCCGATCGTCACGAAATTTTGAGGGCCAGTTCTTCAACTTTTAGTCTTCATTCTGACCGGAGAGATTCTCGTTTCAACGGCTCAATCTCCGGGAATAAATAAAAAACCGAACAGAAACAAAACAGATCTACTTCTGGGAAACTAAAATTACAAAATTTCCTATTCTCATATAAACGAATTTATATGAGTTTACAATAGATCTAACGAGTAAACAATACCAACCCAAATCCATCTCTTCAAGAAAATCAAACGAAAAACAATCTAAACATGCTTTTTCCACTCATAGATCTAAAATTCACATACTTTGATTGATAGATCAAAGGCTCCGATACCACCTGTAGGATTTAATATAGTCGGATGGATCAAGATCCGCCCGATTACGCAGCGGAAAGTACAAGATCTAGATCTAAACAATCAAAATACATAAAATAATAGATCTAACCTACGAGGGGGTTAGATTACTTAACAGTTTATGGTGAATAAACATCAAGAACAATCTTCAATCCAAGCTAGTTGAGAAGCCAAAGTCTTCCAACGTGTGTCTCCAAGCACCACCAGGTGGATGGTGTTTCAAGCCGCCGGACCTCCTCGATATGCTACCGGAATAATCCAGAGGATTATCCCAACTCGAAACCTAGTGTTGAAGCCGAAAATTCTAAGCTTCCAACACTCATGTATGTAGAAATATATGTGTGTCATTTAGGCTTGAGAGAACTCTCTTTATATAGGAGAGTAATCCTTGTCCTCCAAGGATTTAATAATTAAAAGAAAATTATTAAATTAATCCTTAATTTAAATATAAGATAAATATAATATATATCCCAAACAAATTAGGATAAATAAATATATTATCCAATATTCTATGATTTATCATTTAACAAATAAATAATTAAATCATATATTAAATAATTATCCAAGAAAACTAATTTCTCTCTAATTAAATAATAATCCAAAAATACGGCCAATACCCTAATATATTAGGTCATCCACGCATTTCACACATTTGGGCCGAGTCACGAAAAATTTCTTTTCAATATATTTAATTATCTAGTCCAACTAAACAATTAATCCACATATCAATTAAATAGTCCAATCCAACTATTTAATATTATAATTGAGGTGAAGCGACGAGAAAACATATGCTATGTTAGGAGCCACGTTGGGGACTATGGACCCATATTCAGTGGTTACAATAAATTAAATAATATTATCCGTCAGACCGAACAATAATATTCAATCTACTAATTCCGGGATTACACCACCATAAACTCGAAACTGAACTCTACCGAATATAGATAACTTACACTCAACCATGAATTGATAAGCGTCCACTGATATAATCATTACATCCAGATAAATCCTTCATAGACTGTTCGTTTCGATTCGGGATATCTCCGTAAACCCCTATCAAAACCTTGTATCCTTATTTACCATTAACCCCTAGTGATCAATTAGTTCATAACTATTATAATATGAACTCCGCGGATCGATCCGTTTCTAGGATTAACAAATAAGGGAACTGTCTGTCTACTTCCCGAGGGAATGAGTGGATTCCATATCTGTGATAGAACAGTACTCACTCATCCTAAAATAGAGCCAACGAGAAGTGTTGACCACATACTACGAAGTGATCTTTACTAACACATCAAACTCTACCCTAGTCTAAGCAATCGTCTGTGATCACGTCAAGATTGAGATTAATCCATATATGATCATCTTGTGATTCGATAAGACTTCTCGACCACGGAATTATATCGAGAACTCAAATCAAATCGGTCCAGCCCTATATGATTATCATCATATATAAATGCCCCACTAGGTACCCTATTACCGACAGTCCGGATAAGACTGTCCTAAAGGGTTCTGGGCGCATTATTAGTAAATTAATCTTGAGACCCGTACTCAGATTAATAAACTCTACGGACTAAGTTAATTTTAAGTACATCTCACTAACTCAATCCTCTTGTGTATAGCCATACACTGAGTTATGTGATTACATAAACGAGGTACTTAGGGTTTTCAGTGGTGTCTTAATTATAAGCATACATGCATATAATAAGATGAATTATTAATTCTGTCATAAAATCAATTAGATGATTGTCTTTCGGGAACTACACCTAACACCTACACCCCCTCACCTTACCTCATTCACAACCACACCCTACCATCTCATACCTCACCCCGCCCTACCTTACCACATTCCACCACTATAACTTAACTCACCGCACCCTACCTTCCCACTCACCCCGCCCTACCACACCTTACCACCCAAACTACCCACCAACTTTCCTACATAACCCTACCTTCTACCTTACACCCTAGCCTACCCCACCCTAACTACCTTATCCTACCCTACCATGCCCTATTTTGCCATCTACCATGCAATACCATACCCAACCTTACCATACCACTCACCCTACCCTACCCTTTCTCACTACCTACCACCCCATTTTACCCTACCTAATAACCCCACCTAACCTACTACCCTACCACATTCCCAACCATACTAACCATATTGGGACCTACCTCACCCAACCTACCTTACCCCATCCCATCCAACCCCACCACCTACCCTACTTAATCCCACCCCACCTAACCGCCCACCTTATCCACCTTACTTTTACACACCACCCACGTGTTTTGTCAATATGTATTTCAAGTCATCCCATTCTATCCATTTTCGGATGTAATGAAAATTAGAATTATTAATTCACAAACATTCAAATTGAATGAAAAACTATTTTATGTCATTCCATTTTGTTTAACAAACAAGCCATATAGGTAGTGTTGCAAATTATTTTGTACACTCCCAGCTTTTGCGTTGTTTGAATAATAAATATCCACATAATGTGTACATTCTACATCTTTTTATCACATAATTTTTATTTGTAAAAATAGTTATTGTAACGTCCCGTTTCCGGACACCGAGTTCTTATCCGGAAAAAAACGTTCGGCACGTATAAAATAAAAATAAATTCACTTTATACGTAAGCCTTTACTACGTCGTATCAAAAATAAGCAAACGGAAGCCAAAGACTCGGGTATAAAAATTTCCAAACATCCAAGAATAGAAATGAAATCTAAAGATGGAAATGTAACTTATTACATTCAAGGAAAATACGAAATCCGAAAGAACTGTACGATATTCTCAAAAGAAACGTAGCAGTACTACAAGTCTCGAAAGACAAAAGTCAATTCCAGAAGTACTTAAAACAGTCTATTAAAGATTAACGAAATGACTAAATGTAAAATCTTCAATGAAGCGTCTTCAAATGTCATCATCGAACTCCTCCTCGTAAACACTATCTACCTGTTCGTCTTCTCATCCCCAAACACATAGAAAACATGCATTTGAGGTAAGTACAACGTACTTAATAAGAAAGAGAAGCTATGATAACAATTACAATTTATAAAGAAAAGATATTTAAAGGTTTAGTTGTTTATGTTTGACCGACTCAATCTAGGGTTCATCTCATGTCCATCAACATGAATTGACTAAACGTTTCTACTTAACTTATCTGTGTTACAACCACACTCAAGGGCACTACGCCTGATGTATATCCACCAGGAGATATCGATTGCAACATATCAGTGGATCACACCAATATCCACGGAGGCTAGAATAGGTAGGCTCCGATAGTACGCACACCTCAGTGGAGTCCCCCGAACTTGTGGTTCTTTTGACCTACGGGCTCTTCCACCTTCAGAGGTAGTACACACATCGCGATATAGACTGGGGGCCTATCCAAGAGAGACATGTTGATTAATCTTTTACTAGTCAAGTATGTGTTTCATTAGAATGATTAACTAACCACCTGAGTGTCTTCAATTAATCTCCCTCACCTTGACTATTCTCTTCCTAGACCACTAGACATGGCTAAGGCCTAGCAATTACACAGACATTGATGAATGCTAATTCATCAAATCACAAGCCTATCATGCCCTTCCGACGGATCCGAACTTCAACTCCCTTTAAGAGTACATTCGGTGTTTTAACTGAACGAATCAGAAGTTCAATTCAGGCTTGTTTGAGTTTAAGCAATGATAACATATCATGAATAAGGGATTTAAAAATAGTGAAAACACGATTATAAGGCCAAAAACCAATCTAAAACGCAAAAACAGTAAAAACAAGGTAAAACAGGCCAGACGCCCGTTTGAAACCCTATGGACGCCCGTTCGTAATCAAACGCCCGTCCACTAAACCCAAAACGCCCGTCTGCCAAAAACAGCTACATCCTGAATCAAAAATCTAACCTCAGACCCCCGTCTGCCTTATGCAAACGCCCGTCTGAGCTACTAGGGTCTCAGACGCCCGTCTGCCTAATGCAGACGCCCGTCCGCCTGGGTTTTTCCCAAAACGCTAAAATCTTCACAACTCGATTTCTGAAACGTTTCTAACCTAATTAACCTCGTTTTCAACACAGTAAAACGTAGAAAAACATATCTAAACAATCCAAGATTACCTATGATCCTTGATCAACGAAAAACACATCTTTCTAGCATCTACACATCTCAAAAACATGATCTAAACTTTACGAATCATAACCGAGATCATAGGAAGAGTTTCTTACCTAATTGTAGCCACAAACCAGATTCAAATAGCCTTGAAAGTCTGCAGCCCTTCCCACGAAACTGATATCCAAACGATGTCCTTCTCGTGACGATTCCAATTCTCGAGTCTGATCTGAAAACGGTTCAACACCTCTTAAGATAATTGAAGAACTCCTTCAGCCCTTTTCTCCTCTCCAAATTGCGCAGAGATGAGAGCGTAAAAACTGATTTTCTGATTTAGTCTAGGTTATGGGATTATTGTGTGTAATTTTCCTTAAATACCAATTTCCCATAAATCCCCTTTTCCTTAATTGTCCTTTAATTAACAAATAATCGATTTCCCTTATATATATATATATATATATATATATATATATATATATATATATATATATATATAATATATATATATATATATATATATACTCTATTAAATACTTAACTCCCATAAAACTTAAAAAAAGAAATAATAATATTTCGTTTTCGCAAAATGACACGTCTGCCTTTTCCCGAAAATTGGAATATTACATTCCTCCCCCCTTAAAAGGAGTTTCGTCCTCGAAACTAGAACATACCTGGTAAATCCACGAACTCTTGGAATTCACTGATCATATCATCTTCAACTTCCTAAGTTGCCTCCTCGGGTGAATGATTGCTCCACTGCACCAAAACCAATGGGATCATCCGTCTCTTAATCATCTTTTCCTTCCGGTCCAAAATCTTGATCGGTCTCTCATCATAAGCACGATTGTCTTGTAGAATCTCCGGATCAATTGTAGTTTCAACATCATTCCTCGTCAGACACTTCTTCAACATTGAAACGTGAAACACGCTATGGACCCTTGACATCGATTCTGGTAACTTAAGCTTGTAAGCCAACGGTCCAATCCTTTCCAGAATTTCAAATGGTCCAACATACCTTGGACTTAGCTTTCCCTTTTGTCCAAAGCGTTTCACTCCCTTCATCGGCGAAGCTCGTAGATACACTCTATCACCGACTTCAAACTCAAGTGGTCTTCTTCTAACGTCTGCCCAACTTTGCTGCCTGTCTTGAGCTGCCTTCAGATTCTTCTTAACCAACTGAACCCTTTCCTTAGCTTGTTCAACCATTTCCGGCCCTGTAATATGTCTTTCCCCGACTTCATCCCAAAACAGCGGCATTCGACACCTTCTCCCATACAACGCTTCAAACGGCGGCATGCCTATACTTGCGTGATAACTGTTGTTGTAGGCAAACTCTGCTACCGGTAGGTAATCATCCCATGATCCACCTACTTCCAAAACACAAGCTCTCAGCATGTCCTCGAGTGTTTGGATGGTCCTCTTAGATTGTCCATCTGTCTGAGGATGAAAGGCCGTACTCAAATCCAACTTGGTTCCAAAGGCTTTTTGTAAACTCTTCCAAAACCGACTAACGAACCTCGAGTCACGATCCGAAACTATCGAGATAGGAACTCCGTGAAGCTTCACTATATTATCCAAGTATAGTGTCGTCATCTTCTTCAAAGGCATATCAACCTTATACGGTAAGAAATGGGCAGATTTAGTCAACCTGTCCACGATTACCCAAATCGCATCGTGTCCTCCCTTGGTCCTCGGCAAACCGGTGATGAAATCCATCGTAATCTTATCCCATTTCCATTTAGGAATATCCAAGGGTTTAAGCATTCCTCCTGGTCTTCTATGCTCTGCCTTCACTTTTTGGCAAATATCACATTCTGCCACGAACTTGGCTATCTCTACCTTCATCGAAGGCCACCAAAACTTCTCCTTCAAGTCTCTGTACATCTTAGTAGCTCCTGGGTGAACTGCAAAAGCAATCCTATGTGCCTCTTCCATAATTCTCTGTCTTAGGTCACCAACATTAGGCACACACAACCGATCTTGGTACCAAAGGATTCCATTCTTATCCAGGACGTAACCCACGGTAGGCTTTTCTCTAGCAACTCGTTTCAAATCAACCAAAGTTGGGTCTTCATCTTGCTTCTCCCGAATATCATCCATCAACTCAGATCTTGCCAACAACGGCGCCTCAAACTGTCGATCCTCAATCTGATCAAACCTGTTGATTTCCAACCCATCTAACCTTTCTGCCACATCTTCGACGCTTGAAACTGCAAATCCTGGTTTCCTGCTTTAAGCATCTGCCACTACATTGGCTTTGCCTGGATGGTACTGGATATCCAAATCATAGTCCTTCACGAACTCTAACCATCTCCGCTATCTCATGTTCAGATTCTCTTATGTGAAGAAATACTTTAAACTTTTGTGGTCGGTGAAGATCCTTGCCTTAACTCCATACAAGTAGTGCCTCAAAGTCTTTAATGCAAACACTACTGCTGCCAATTCTAAGTCATGTGTCGGGTAGTTCTTCTCATGCACCTTCAACTGCCTAGATGCATAAGCAATCACTTTCCCCTCTTGCATCAACACACAACCTAAACCCTGTCCCGAAGCATCCGTGTAGACATCGTAGTTATAAAAAATCTCCGGAACTGCCAACACTGGGGCCGTAGTCAACCTATCCTTCAAGGTATGAAAAGCTGCATCACACTCGCTTGTCCATTCGAACTTCACATTCTTCTGTGTAAGCTTAGTGAGTGGAGTAGCTATCTTCGAAAAGTCTTGCACGAACTTCCTATAGTAGCCAGCCAACCCAAGAAAGCTCCTTACTTCTGAAACTGTGGTAGGTTTAGGCCAATTCTCAACTGCCTCAATCTTCGCTGGATCGACTTGTATGCCATCTCCAGAAATGACATGACCCAAGAAACTGACTTGCTTCAACCAAAAATCACACTTCGAAAACTTAGCAAACAACTGGTTCTTCTTCAAAGTTTCTAACACTATCCTTAAGTGTTCCTCATGTTCCTTCTCATCCTTTGAGTATACTAGGATGTCGTCTATGAACACTATCACAAACTTATCCAAGTATGGCATGAAGACTCGCTGCATTAAATCCATAAATGCAGATGGAGCATTAGTGAGTCCAAAAGGCATAACTAGGAACTCATAATGTCCATACCTCGTACTAAAAGCCGTCTTCGGTACATCTGCTACCTTGATCTTCAACTGATGATAACCAGACCTAAGATCAATCTTAGAGAACACTTTCTTGCCTTGCAACTGATTAAACAAATCATCAATCCTCGGCAAGGGATACTTATTCTTGATGGTAAGGTTATTCAACGCCCTGTAGTCGATACGCATCCTCATGCTACCATCTTTCTTCTTCACGAACAAAACAGGGGCTCCCCAAGGCGAAGTACTAGGCTGAATTATATTCCTCTCTAGCATATCCTTAAGTTGAGCTTTTAATTCCTTCAACTCAGCCGGTGCCATTCTATAGGGTGCCTTAGCAACTGGTGACGCTCCCGGTATCAACTTGATCTCAAACTCGATTTCCCTATCCGGCATGTTTCCCGGTAACTCTTCCGGAAATACCTCAGGGTACTCTCTCACTACCGGAGTTTCTTCTAGCTTAGGCTTCACTTGTTCCACATCCACTGCGTAAAACAAGTAGCCTTCACAACCTTTCTGACAAGCTCTAATTGCCTTGACTGCTGAAATTATCGGATGTCGCTTCTTATTCGGCTTGTACACGTTCCCTTGATAAGTCTTATATGATTTCCCGGGTACTTTGAAGGTCGCTTTCTTCTCTCTACAATCCAAGTGCACAAAATTCTCGGATAGCCAATCTATCCCAAGAATCACGTCAAAGTATGAGAAGTCTAAAACAGTGAAATCACTCTTGCATCTATGAGGTCCAACTCGAACTTCCACTTGAGGTATCATCCTAGTCACCCTAGTTACCTTCCCTAGCGGCATAGTTATCTCCAGGGTGTTTCTCAAAGGTTCCGAAGGTAAACTCAACTTCTTAGCTACCTTGGTCGACACAAAAGTGTTAGACGCTCCCGTATCAAACAAGGCTCTGACCACTAGGTTATCTAACATTATCGTACCTAGGATGCATATTCATTCATTTAAATACAGTTACAACATGAGTGATCACGCTATAAAAATATCTTAACAACATAAATTTACAACATGGTACCTGAGATAACATCATCCTCTGGTTCTGCATCTCTGGCATCAGCTGCAAAAACTCGAACTGGTCGGCTTGGGCCGCTTCTCCCGCTTCCTCGGCTCGTACTCCCTTTATTCCCCTTATTGGGATATTCTCTAGAAAAGTGCCCCGGTTCTCTGCAAAAGTAGCAACCGCCTGAACTAGCTCTGCACTCTCCTGAATGATTCCTATGGCACTTGGAACACAGAGGTGCACTGTTTGGGGCCTTAGCTGCCGGTGGAGCTGTTGTCTTCTTAGTATTCTGTTGTGGGGCTCCTCGGTAATTGCCTGACTCGTTCCAAAGTTTCTCTTGTTTCCAATAACCACTATAGCCTACTTCCTGAAGGTCTCAACCTCCAAGGCTTTATTCAAGAGCTCTGCCATGTTCCTTGCTGTAAATCCCAACATGCCAGACTGAATCTCATAGGCCAATCCTTCTTTGTAAAGAGCCATCTTTCTTTTTTCCACTTTCACCAGCTCGGGATAGAACCATCCCAACTCATTGAACTTGTTAGTGTACTGAGATACTGTCAAGTAGTTGCCTTGCTTGAGTTTCAAAAACTGACTTGCCTTATCCGCTTGCACTGTTGCCGGGAAGTACTCGTTGAGGAACATAGCTTTGAAAGCTTCCCAGTCTGTAACCTTGCCATTTCTACTCTGTATAGCATCTATCCAAGCCTCTGCTGCGCCCAAAAGAAAACTAACTGCCAGTTGTGCCATCTCGGTCTCAGGCACATGTACATTCCTGCATGCTTTTTCAAAGCTCCTTATCCATTCCTCAGCTTTCGAAGGTTCCGTATTCCTAAAGAAATCCTGAACTCTGTTTCTCCTCAGTCTCGTATACCAATCAACTGGCGGCGCTTGCTCGAAAACTGGTCTAACCGGTGGAACTGGTGGGTAAACCGGAGGATAACCAAAAGGTACTTGCTGCTGGTACTGCTGTTGTTGAGGGTAAGTTGGATTCATTGAGGTTCAGGCTGAAAAAGGGTAGTATCCTTGGTGGTAATTCTGGTGTTACTGTGGAGTTGGCTGAGGTTGCTGGAGACCAAAGGGTGGGTAACCAAAACCATGCTGATGGTCGAAACGCGGTGAAAGTTGTACCGTAGGTCGAGGGGTATGACCTACAGGAGGTGGGTAGAAAGTCTGCGGTTGTTGGTGAAACACTAATGGTGAGGGATGGCTCACTGGTGGAGGGTAAACGCTAACTGGTGGAGGGTAAACACTGACTGGTGGGGGATAAACGGTTTGCTGATGTGGAGGGTAGCTTACCGGTGGTGGTACAAATCCTGCTGGAACATCGCTCACCAAAGAAAACTAAACCGAACTCCCCACGTGCCATCGTGGAGGTTGCTCCTGATAAGGTCGTGGTGACAAACCCTGTTGGGACCTTGGTGTGGGTGTCTCCGTATGAGGAGGTGGTGACATACTCTGTCGAGGTGGTGGAATCTGACTCACAACACCGCCTCCTATGACCGGTGTTGGACTTTCCCGTCAAACTCTAGAAGTCTCTACACCCGCTCCAGTCCTCGTGAACACCATCCTGATGATCAAAGAAAACCAGAGCGTTACTAAAAGGTCTAGAGAGAACTTATCTTAAAAGAAAGGAAGCCTAAAAGACGCTTCGCTCTGATACCAACTGTAACGCCCCGTTCCCGGACACCGAGTCCTTATCCGGAAAACGAACGTTCGGCACGTATAAAATAAAAATAAATTCACTTTATACGTAAGCCTTTACTACGTCGTATCAAAAATAAGCAAACGGAAGCCAAAGACTCGGGTATAAAAATTTCCAAACATCCAAGAATAGAAATGAAATCTAAAGATGGAAATGTAACTTATTACATTCAAGGAAAATACGAAATCCGAAAGAAATGTACGATATTCTCAAAAGAAACGTAGCAGTACTACAAGTCTCGAAAGACCAAAAGTCAATTCCAGAAGTACTTAAAATAGTCTATTAAAGATTAACGATGACTAAATGTAAAATCTTCAATGAAGCGTCTTCAAATGTCATCATCGAACTCCTCCTTGTAAACACTATCTACCTGTTCGTCTTCTCATCCCCAAACACATAGAAAACATGCATTTGAGGTAAGTACAACGTACTTAATAAGAAAGAGAAGCTATGATAACAATTACAATTTATAAAGAAAAGATATTTAAAGGTTTAGTTGTTTATGTTTGACCGACTCAATCTAGGGTTCATCTCATGTCCATCAACATGAATTGACTAAACGTTTCTACTTAACTTAGCTGTGTTACAACCGCACTCAAGGGCACTACGCCTGATGTATATCCACCAGGAGATATCGATTGCAACATATCAGTGGATCACACCAATATCCACGGAGGCTAGAATAGGTAGGCTCCGATAGTACGCACACCTCAGTGGAGTCCCCCGAACTTGTGGTTCTTTTGACCTACGGGATCTTCCACCTTCAGAGGTAGTACACACATCGCGATATAGACTGGTGCCTATCCAAGAGAGACATGTTGATTAATCTTTTACTAGTCAAGTACGTGTTTCATTAGAATGATTAACTAACCACCTGAGTGTTTTCAATTAATCTCCCTCACCTTGACTACTCTCTTCCTAGACCACTAGACATGGCTAAGGCCTAGCAATTACACAGACATTGATGAATGCTAATTCATCAGATCACAAGCCTATTATGCCCTTCCGACGGATCCGAACTTCAACTCCCTTTAAGAGTACATTCGGTGTTTTAACTGAACGAATCAGAAGTTCAATTCAGGCTTGTTTGAGTTTAAGCAATGATAACATATCATGAATAAGGGATTTAAAAATAGTGAAAACACGATTATGAGGCCAAAAACCAATCTGAAACGCAAAAACAGTAAAAACAAGGTAAAACAGGCCATACGCCCGTTTGAAACCCTATGGACGCCCGTCCGTAATCAAACGCCCGTCCATTAAACCCCAAACGCCCGTCTGCCAAAAACAGCTACATCCTGAATAAAAAATCTAACCTCAGACGCCCGTCTGCCTTATGCAAACGCCCGTCTGAGCTACTAGGGTCTCAGACGCCCGTCTGCCTAATGCAGATGCCCGTCCGCCTGGGTTTTTCCCAAAACGCTAAAATCTTCACAACTCGATTTCTGAAATGTTTCTGTCACGGATTTTTGCAATGAAAATAAACAAGTAATAAATTTATAAATCCGGTATACCCCAAGTGTAGGGATCGTAGTATAGAGGTTGATACCGGGTCGATCTTACGGGGAATCGGGGTTGTTTAATCTAGTTTTTATTATCTAACCTAACTATGTCACGATTACTACTAAGAAGATACGAAAATAAAACAGTGAAAACTAAAACGAAAAACGAAACTACAAATAAGAATAACTGGACAGAAGATCGAGATCTAAAGCCAGGGCAAATATGGTTGCGAACAAATTATCCAAACTAAGTCTATTCTAAATCTATTACGAAATAAAGATTGTAAATTTACTAAGCAATCGATCACAAGTGATTTAATCAATGAAATAAAAGATGAACAAGCAACTGATCCACCTATCCTACAACTATCAATTTCTATCTAGATTGTCTCGTGATTCTTAATCAAGTTGTGATTCACCTAGCCAAGGTATGAACTCCTAATTTCTTAGACAAGTTCACCTATTAATCTCTAATCTTTCGATCTAAAGATTAACGCTTTCTAACCAAAGGTGTGAAATTTATAAGTTTCTAACCTAGAGATTCAACCTAATAACTCTCGTTAATTAGATTGAAGGTCTAATCTTTATTATGGCGATCTAGGGTTTAACACGATTCTCATCAAAATCAAACATCATACATGCAAAGATCTTTCGATATAATTGCATAAAAACGAAATAAGCACAATAAAGATACAACTTTGAATTAAAGACTCACAAGACAAACGAGAATCGAAACTGAATTGTTGATCGGACGGCTTCACAATGCTTGTTCAATAGAGGTCTAGCCTCTTAGCATCCTCTTGAAGATCGAATTATTTGAATAAAAATACATAAAAAGTGTTTGAATCTACTAGAAAAGATAAAAGTATAAAAACTGAGCCGCCCCTAGGGTTTAGGGTTCGAAAATCTGATGATATTGTTGTAAATAACGCAACTATATATAGAATTTTAAGTCGGCTGCTGCTATGTCGGCCACTGGACGCCCGTTTGATGGGTTGAACGCCCGTCCAAATAGCTTGAAAACTTCGAATCGGGCCGAGTCATGATCAGACGCCCGTCCTTCTTTAAATCAGACGCTCGTCCATCGATTTTGGGGGAACTCTGAATCAAGTTTCTTCTTCTGGACGCCCGTCCAATAAGTTGGACGCCCGTTCACTGGACGGAGAAATGGACGCACGTTCATATTACTCCAAATCTGATTTTTCCATCTCTATCTTCAATCAACTTCATCTCTATCTCTTTTTCTTCATATAACTCCGATCCTTAACATCTTTTAATCCTCTTTTGAACCAATTTCGTGTATCTACAAGATAATAAAACATGGCAAAGTGTAATATCATCCAAATCAATATAAAAATCAACAGTAAAACCCCATAAATTCACTAACTTTGCGATTAAACCGTTTAAAAACCTCACTTGCTCAATAAACCAGTTAAACACTCAATTCCTATGCAAATTATACGAATATGGAGAGAATTGTTACAAAATATAACGATATAAATCATATAAAATCACCCTTAACAGTTTCTAACCTAATTAACCTCGTTTTCAACACAGTAAAACGTAGAAAAACATATCTAAACAGTCCAAGATTACCTATGATCCTTGATCAACGAAAAACACATCTTTCTAGCATCTACACATCTCAAAAACATGATCTAAACTTTACGAATCATAACCGAGATCATAGGAAGAGTTTCTTACCTAATTGCAGCCACAAACTAGATTCAAACAGCCTTGAAAGTCTGCAGCCCTTCCCACGAAACTGATATCCAAACGATGTCCTTCTCACGGCGATTCCAATTCTCGAGTCCGATCTGAAAACGGTTCAACACCTCTTAAGATAATTGTAGAACTCCTTCAGCCCTTTTCTCCTCTCCAAATTGCGCAAAGATGAGAGCGTAAAAACTGATTTTCTGATTTAGTCTAGGTTATCGGATTATTGTGTGTAATTTTCCTTAAATACCAATTTCCCATAAATCCATTTTTCCTTAATTGTCCTTTAATTAACAAATAATCGATTTCCCTTATATATATATATATATATATATATATATATATATATATATATATATATATATATATATAATAATTCGAAAATATATATATACATACTCTATTAAATACTTAACTCCCATAAAAGAAAATAAATAATAATATTTCGTTTTCGCAAAATAACACGTCTGCCATTTTTCGAAAATCGGAATATTACAGTTATAAGATGAAAATAGAAAGTGTCGCCTTAGAAATCAGGTCTATTATAAATCAATTATGTTTCAACCTTATATCTTGATAATTCATTTTTTCATTGTAATATATTACAAGAAAACACTTACAACCTGAGGTTAATATTAGAATTATAAATTATGTGAATTTTTAGATGTAAAACCTACGATTATTGGGGTTTTCTTTTTCTTGCGGATTGTTCATAAATTCTTTAATGGATGTCAATCATTCATTTCTTTTTTCTTGTTCATCCCCCACATAATCTTCATGATGCATAGAAAGTCAACTGCAAGAATTCAAATAATTTAATTTTGTAGTAATATATATATAAAAACTGGTTTAAGTACATATCTTGATCGATGCCATTGACTGCGCGTGCCATGGGTATTGATTTAGTGTAATATACAACATTAAGAAACAGCTAGAACAAGTGTTTTATATATATATATATATATATATATATATATATATATATATATATATATATATATATATATATATATATATATATATATATATATATATATATGATGATTCTGATTGATATTCCAAGCTTTCTCCTATGTGTCAGCAAATTAAAAGGGAATCATGCATTGCCTGATAATATCGAATGGTAAATACTTGCCAAAAACAAATTATTCTATACTTAAATATCAAATAAAATGACAAACGAATAAATAGAATATGAAAACACAATAACTAAATCATTCAAGGCACACAACTTAAGTTCAACCATGCTGGTGAGGTACCAAATCGATAATGAGAATTGCTCAGCATTCGTAGCAGAAGCCCTATATGATGCCCTATCCCTAAAATGAAGATAAAAAATAGAGTTTACCCCAAAATAGCTTCCATAGCAGAGTCCTATCCCTATTTATTTTTAGGGATATGAACAGTGCATCCCTATTTGTGGGGATGCACTATTCACGTCCCTAAATATATTTATTTATTAAAAATTATAGGGATAGGGATAAAGATGCTGCTGGAGTGAAATAATAAATTTAATGTGTATGAATAGAGTTGTGAGGTAGAATATGTATTATTTAATATTATTTGAAATGTTATAGGGATAAAGATAGGGATGCTGCTATGGAGTATTTTGAATTAAGATGTTGTAAAATAGGGATATGTATTATTTTATATTATTTTAGGGATAAAAAATGGCGCACCTGATAAGAGTGCCCTAACTCCCCTGATCAACTTCTTAAACCATCGTCCTCGTTTGATGCTAACCCGAGTTGACAAGACATTTATTTCTCGTATTTATAATAAATTATAAAACCAAGTCAATGATGGTATCCGTATTTATTTTCAGATTGTGTCAGACATGACATTTTTTTAGGTAGAATGTGCCCGTGCAAATTTACACGGACCCACACAAACCACGAGCAAAAATTCACGTGCTTTGTTGTTGTTGTTGTTGTTGTTAAGTTAACAGTGTACGTATAAGAACATGCACCCTCATGCAATTTCCAACGTGCTTTGGTGTTCAGCCCGTGCAATTTGCACGAGCCAGCTTAATTTTACACGGGCTAGCTAAAAAAATGTCAGGTCTGACATGACTTGAAAATTCATACGGATCCCTACATTAACCTGATTTTATAATTTTTCGGGTGAGCATTTTACTATTCTATCGATGTGAGATTTTACCTACTTGACCGATTTGGGATTTTACATTCTCCCCCTTATAAGGGATTGTCGTCCTCGTCAGGATTTGACCAGGACTTAGTTCCGTCAGCTGATAGTCGGTTCCGATACCAATCTGGGTCTGGATGTGGGCCCCACCGTCTCTTACGGTGTGGCACTTAGATCCGTCTGGTAGTCGGCTCTAGTACCAATCTTGACGCATCTAGACTTGGGTCCGGTAGTGTTAAATTAGTCATAAATTATTCGGTCAACTGCTTTTCGCTTTACAGAGTTCTATCTAAAACCATATTGAATTAATTAAATTGTTTGCGCAAAACGTGGAATCAAACAAGAACCATTCAAAAATCATTTACATTGATTGCTTGCACATCTAAGTACGTGAAACTATACAAAGACATTAAAATTTTAAAAAACTGATCATAATGAGATGAATATCAATAAATATGGCATATAAAATTAATGATATAGCCCTAATTTTTTTATATTAATGATATAGAATTATATTGTGTAACAATTTTAACCATTTGGTTTTTTTTTTTTGAAGGAAAAAGAAAATTTTTAAGTCAAATCCGTAATAGAGGCGGAGATTACATAATGAGGGGGAGAAACTTCCCAAACAGTACGACCAGTATGACCTAGCCCATGCCTAGCCAACAAATGCGCCGGAAAATTGCCAGTGCGTTTGACAAATGTAAAGGAAGAGGAAACAAAGGACGACAAGAGCGCAAGACAGTCACGCGCTAAACAGCTGAAGACAGACAAATCATTCGACGGTTGTAGTAAGGCTTGAACACATGGCAGGCAGTCAGTCTCGAAGGTAACTGCAGAAAGTCCCAAGCGAATAGCCTGTTCCATTGCCATTAGGATCGCCTGCATCTCCAGAGTCTCAGGACTTATACCAGGGTCGAGGTGGAACGAAAAGGCAGCAATAATCTAGCCGAGCGCATCTCTGAAAATCAGACCCACACCAGAGCCCGAGTCCGTGACCGAAGCATCAGAATTACATTTCCAGGTGCCCGCATGAGGAGCACTCCATATGATCGGGTGGGCAGACTCCTCGAATTTCATGTGATAAGTACATGCATCCATACGATACTCCATCGCCCCTGCTAAGGATGCAGAAACCACACGGGATACATAAATAGACACATAATCAAATACCGCATTGCATCGGGCTTTCCATAGATTCCAGAGAAGCAGACAGAATGTGGAAATCTCATCCGGGGTGTAGCGTACTACCAGCGCACTAAAAAACTCCCTAAAATTCGATCCATGCTGCATTCGCTGGCTACCAAAAGGCGAGGTTACCCAGATCTCTCTAGCATAAGCACAATAAAAAAGAACATAGCGTAAGGACTCCATCTCCCTTCCACATGCCAAACAAAGACCCGAGCTGATATTACGCTTGGCAAGTTGCTCCTCTAACGGCAAACAGTCCTACAGGCACCGCCATAAGAAATGACGAACACGCGGCGGCATAGTGACTTTCCAAACATCCCGTTCTGTCCGGTCCTGAAGATGATGATGCATGTGTCGACTCAGGCAATCCACCATACAATATCAAGGCAAGGAAATATCCTGACTTCACAGTATATCTACCTCGACAGTCATAATGCCAAATCAGCTTATCCGGATGCAAGCCGTCTGCAATTAGAGTCTGAAGAACGGCGTCCACCTCCCAAGTCTGGAACTCCTACCTGAGGAGAGGCAAGTTCCACTGTCTAGTACCTGGCAAAATCAAGTCCTGAACCATGCTATCCGTTGGCAAGGAATGCGATGAGTGAGTTAGCCGAAATGTTTGTGGCCTAGAGACCCAGGCATCATAGAAGACATAGACAGAATTCCCATCTCCTATTTGCCATCGCAATCCCTGCATTAACATATCTCTGCTTTCCAGCATTAACATGGTCTGCTCCCCAACCCTGCTGCCATAATAGTAGTGCCCGGGTGATACTTCGCATTTAGAACACGACTCGTAAGAGCGGCGGGACAAGTAAGGATTCGCCACGACTACTTAGCCAGCAAGGCTAAATTAAAACACTCACGGAATCCTAGACCCCCTAAATTTTTGGGCAGGCAGCAAGTGTCCCAGTTTCTCCAGTGCATCTTCCGTTTGGCATCTGTGTCTGCCCAGAAGAAGCCACGAATACCTTTCTCAATCTCACGAACTAATGTGGTAGGGACCTCGAAACACTGCATAATGAACGTAGGTTTAGCTTAGAGGCTGGATTTAATCATGACTTCCTTACCTGTGGGGGAGAGGAGCTTATCCTTCCAACCAGACAATTTTTTCCACACCTTCTCTCGGAGAAAAAAAGAAACAGTCGTTTATTCCTGTTAAAGTGTCCCACATTGAAAACTTGTGGTTGTTTCACCCAACATATTAAGAGATTGACTTCCCTCACCTCAAAACCGAGGTTTTGGGGATGAGGCCCCTCCTCTTATATGGGCTTGAGCCGAGATTTTCTATATGGTATCAGAGCCACCCTTTATTGTGCAAGTGTTGGGCCTATTTATTGGCCTTGTGTGCCCGGTCCACACTTGAGGGAGCGTGTTAAAGTGTCCCACATTGGGAACTTGTGGTTGTTTCACCCACCATATTAAGAGATGGACTTCCCTCACCTCAAAACCTATGGTGGGTGAAACTGCTGGATATACAGAAACCCGAATCCGGATCCGATCCATAATTGGATCGTCATATCTGATTCACAGCACCGATCGAGACGCTCGATCATGCACAACGGAAGCTACGAATTAGATTCGCCTACGATTTTACCACGATATGATTCGCATAAATAATTAACAACTACAAGAAGGTTAGTAGATTTACCCAAACCGGAGAGAAATAGGCAATCGACCAAATGGAGAAGCCGTGATCTTCCGGATTGTATCTCCTAGCGACGACTGGTGGACGTCGATCCTCGCCGTAAAACCTCCTCGAATATGCACAAGAAAAAACCCTAGGTTTTTCTTCTTCTAATGACTAAGGCAAGAAACTAATTTTTTTTTTTTTATTTGTACTGTGGCGCCAGTTATGATTGTTAATTGTGCTAGGAGGAACTCTCTTTATCAGTGTTCTAAAAATCGCCCTGGGCGCTCGCCTGGGCGCTCGCCTAGGCCCTAGGCGCACCCCGGGCGTCTCGACTTGGCTCTGGGCGACCTCATCTGGGCGACAGGGGTGCTGGGCGATTTTCTGGGCGCTCCTGGGCCCTTCTAGGCGCTCCTAGGCCCTTCTAGACGCTCTCAGGTCATTCTAGAAAATTAGGGTTCCATCTGGGCGAACATCCAAGTTTTCCCAAGTGTTAGACAAGAAAGAGGCATAAAACCCTAAAACCCCCTTAAAACCCTAAAACCCCTTGTAAAAACCCTAAACCCCCCCGTAAAAACCCCCCTTAAAACCCTAAAATCCCTTTAAAACCCTAAAAGCGCCTAGGCGCCGCCTAGGCGCCCGGGCCCTAGGCGCCCCTGTAGCGCACCGAGGTCGCCTAGCGAGTTTTAGAACATTGCTCTTTATATAGGAAAATAACTAGCCAAGAGAGTTATCATTTTCACATCACAATTACCTATTCCCATAAGGAAAATATATTTGCCAAAAGATAAGAGATAATTCTCAAAAAAATCAATCTCTTATTTTTCCATTAATTATCCAACAAATAGATAATTAATTAATTACACATGTGACATAATCTAGAAAAATTTCTTCTACTAATTTATCTACATGTGAGGCGCCACTTTCATCATTTTTTAATAGAAAATGTCTTTTCTATTTTACATATTATTTACCAAATAAATAATATTCGCATATTCATTAAATAGACCAACTATTTAATTTATTCTCGAGGTTCCATAAAACGAGAAAACACTCGCGTGTTAGGAGCCAACCCGGGGACCATGAACCTATAACTAGTAGCTACAATAAATTGAATAAAATATTCATCGAACAGAATATTTCTACTCAACTTATTAATTCCGGAATTACGCCACCATAAATCCAAAATTGAACTCTATCGATTATAGATATAACTTATTCTCAAAACGTCGAGTCGAGTCGATAAGTGTCCATTGATATAATCGTTACATATAAACTAACCCTCCATAGACTATCCATAATGAAGTATGATTATTTCCGTAAACATTCTTCAATACATCTTATCCTTATTTACCATTAACCCACTAGTGATCAATTAGTTCATAACCAATACGAACTCGGCCGATCGATCAGTTTCTAGGATTAACAAATAATGGGATTGTCTTTCTACTTCCCGCAGGAAGGAATGTATTCCATATCTGTGAGATACACACTTCTCACGCACTCCAGAATAGTGCCAACGTGAAAGTGATTCGGACCGCGCCTCTTAGCGATCCTTAACAAACACATCAAACCCTATCCTAAAACAAGAGGAGTCTGTAATCACTTCAGGATTAAGGTTAATCTATATATGATCATCTTGTGATTTAATAAGATTTCTCAATCACAGAATTATATGAGAAACGTAGATTAAATCGGTCCAGTCCTATATGACCACATCATATATAAATGCCCCACTTAGACAACCAATGTCGATGGTCCGGATAAGACGGTCACACGATAAAGTGTTCTGGGTGCATTAATGGTGGTTTAATCAATAGACCCCATACTTTGATTAACTTCACCATTGACTAACATTTCAAGTGTATCACCATAAACTTAATCCTCATGTGTGACACAC
Organism: Gentiana straminea; assembly: GCA_036785695.1. Lineage (NCBI taxonomy): Eukaryota > Viridiplantae > Streptophyta > Magnoliopsida > Gentianales > Gentianaceae > Gentiana > Gentiana straminea. The sequence goes on along the minus strand of JAVUPR010000514.1, from coordinate 6,881,371 downwards.
ACTAAGTTATATGGCTACATATGATACGACTTGGGGTTTTCAGCAGAGTATTAAATATAAGCACGAAGCAAATAATAAGATGAGAATAAATCTGTCATTTATTAATTATAAAAACAATTACATAAATTGTCTTTTGGGTGCTACTTCCAACAGAAACAACCACAAGTTCCCAATGTGGGATACTTTAACAATTCCTTCCAGTGATAAAGGGCATGCCCAAGTATTTACCCGTGCCTACCCCCACGGGAATCTGAAGAAAGTCCGAAATATATTCCCTATCCTCCTGCCGAATTGCCCTGCTGAAGTATAAACTAGACTTATGAAAGTTTATGGCTTGACCACAGAGCATCCCATAGTGATTGAAAAGGTCCAGCAATGTCTCCGATGCCACATCCACGTCCTCGAAAAATAACATGCTGTCATCGGAAAAAAGTAAGTGCGAAACCTAAACTTGTGCCTGCCTGCCGAATGATATATCCCGAAGCAATCCACCTCGCACAGCCCAATCCAACAAAGCTGTCAACCCCTCAGCACAAATGATAAATAGGAACGGGGAAAGAGGATCTCCCTGCCGAATCCCCCAAGTTGGGACAATCCGTGGTCCAGGCCTATCATTGACAAGGGCCCGGTAAGTAACAGACGAAACACATCTTCACAACAAATCGACAAAAGCCCCTGGAAAACGCATTTGGTGCATAACTTCCCAAAGATAATTCCATTCTACCCGATCGAATGCCTTGGCCATGTCAAGTTTGATAGGTGCATGATTATGACAACCAGATGCCCCCACCTTCATGGAATGAAATGCCTCAAAAGCAACGATGTCATTGTCTGTGATCAATCGGCCTGAAATAAAAGCACTCTGGTTGCCCGAGATAACATCATTAATAACCTGCTTAAGCCTATTGACAATGACACGCGAGATCAATTTGTACGTTGAATTACACAGTGCAATAGGCCGTAATTTTAACCATTTGGTTATTAACATTACTTTTACTAATCAATGAGAAAAAAATTATGGGCCGTCAAATTTTGAAAGAAAAAACTAATGGTGACACATTGATAAGTAAGATAAAATAAATATGGAAAATTAGGGATAAGGACACAATCTGAAATATTTTTAAGTAACAGGACAACTACATATTTTTTATAAGGACAAGGACAACTGCATAATTTTTATAGCGAGAAGGACAAACAAAATAATCCCGAAAATCGGTGAATCTCCCCAATAATCCCGAAATCAAATAATTTCGACAGTGAATCCCGAAAATTAGTGAATTTCGACGATGAATTTTGAAAATTAGTGAATTTCGACAGTGAATTTCGTCAGTGAATTTCGAACACAAGTGAATTTCGAACACAAGTGAATTTCGACAGTGAATAAATAGTTTTGTCCTTTATGCAAAAGTTTCAAAAAACTGTCATTCTACTCAATTGATGAAATATTTCTGTCCTTCTCCCTCATTCCCCCTAATAAATAATGGTATGCTGTAAATGTGAGAAGAAAAAATAAAACGGGTGATCTTTTGGGCATAATGATAAGTCGTAAAAAAAGCAGTAATAATATGCGATGCGGCGAATGGAATATAAATGCAGCGATAATTTTAGTTTACAAAGAAACATCAAATGGCTTTCAAAATAGAGAGATTTGTACCCTTTGGTGATTTCCATCAGCTAATTCTGATTATTAAAAAAAAAATGTCAACTACCGTCATTAATTAACTAAATAAATCTGTCAATTTCAAAAATTTGATTTTCAATATAGTATATTGAATAATGAAGATTATTTCACGCTGGACACCCAGGTGTTAATATTTGTGTATAATCAATAAAACTTTATTAACCGGGAGAAATTTATGTGTCTTTATTATTGCATTGAATGATTCATATTACTGACTAGTCACATTAAATATTCAAGCCATCGACAAGTCTTAATCCTTTTATTTTAAAAAAAAAATTAAAAAAAAGTTGAGCCCCATCTTCCGGCCTGTGAAGTGAAGTTTCATGGAAGATGTAAATCGATGGTTATATATAAAGAATGAACAATGATTTATTGGTCGAGTGTGATAGATTTTTTCATAATGCCACTTTTTAGCTTGATTTTTTTCCTTCCATTTTTAGAGTTATATAATCTAACAAAAACTTAGTACATCCGTCTCAAAATGTAAATCCATTTGGTGTGTTTTCACAAGATAAGAAAGTTGGTTAAATTGGTTATGTGTCATTAATTTTGATAGAAAAGTTTAAAATGTCTTTGACTGTAATTAATACAAAGTAGTGATAAGTGGATGGATAGATAATAAATGAGGGTAAAAGGAGAAAAATGTAATAAATGCTTCTTTGGTTATTTAAATGGACTTACATTATGGGACAAAACAAAAAACTAAATGAAATCACATTTTGGGACGGATGTAGTATTCTACAATCATAAAAACTTGTTAACTCAAAAGATAGGTGGACTGGTGTAGACAATTTATTGAGATAAAATTTCACATATATATTACTACTTGTTAGTAGAAAAATACTGGGTTGGGTGGATTTAGCACTCCCAACTCTTAAGCTTGATCCGTCATTGTTTATGCCTTATGCAAGATGCTGGCTCTACACAACGTCGATCCATAAGCTTGATCCGTCATTGTTTATGCCTTATGCAAGATGCTGACTCTACACAACGTCGATCCAGAGGAACGAACTCACACACTTCAGGTCAAAGACAAGACTGTCTAAAGCACCCCACTCTTTAACCACTGAGCTTCCTTTTATCGACAATAGGTAAAGTCTCGTCTCTAATATATCCGAGAAAATTTCGGATACAAATCGTTTAACATCGTCAATCTAAGTCTATACATAAAGCGGAGGCAAAAACATGCCATAAATAATGTTTGGTACCACAAAACTCAAAAACCAAATAGTGTTTTACTGTCGTTTAAACCATTCTTTTCCCAAATGGGAAGGGGGGAGAGGGGGGGTTGTTATGCCTTTTTGTTATAATTTGTAAACCTTTTGTCAATGGCGGATGCAGAAAGTTTTTTCAGTGGGGTCACCAGACCGTAAAACTATATTTTTTATTTAAAAATTTGTTACATACATTTTTACTAACAAAACAACACAAAAACTACATCGTTTTAATACTAAAAAGATTTTCCAGATCTCAATGGGATCACGTGACCTACCCTGATACACATGCATCCGCCCCTGCCTTTTGTTATAATTCAATAATAAATAGTCTTTGTTAATAATTTGATGTTAGCTAAATGCGTGCAATATTGCCAATACCGACAACTTGGATGTGGATGCATGTGGGTTAAACTGTGGAGAGGCTTACTGGACGCACCCTTCATCTTAATGAAGGGTGAAAATCATATGTTATTTACCATCTCTTTTTTGAATTTGAAATTCTGCTTTGAAGCCAACCTTCACTATCTTGATTTTGTTTAGGGCACATCCAACGCTGAAAATACCACGCATTTCAAAATGAGAATTTGTTGGAGCCACATAACGTATTTTCCGAAGACAATTGGAATTCCTAGCCACAACGTAGACAATGGTAGACTTGAAGATCAGAATTCGGAGAACTAGACCAATATTGATTTATTTTTGCTTTTGAATTTGTTTCATCACATATTGTATCTATAGGTGTTTTTTTTTTTTTTTTTTTTTGAGACATACCTATGACCGGGGGCGGCACCAATAAGGGTGGGTATGGGGTCACCCGACCCCCTAAAATATTAAAAAAAAAGTTATATGTATATTTTACACTATTTAAAAATTTTATACACTAATCTCTACTAACTGATCCTCTAATATTTTGAAATATTAACCCTTGACTCATATCATTCTTAGATTTTTAAAATTAATACTTATAAACTTGTAATACGATGTGTCGCTCTCGATTCCCGATCCTGTCGCAGAATTCCTAGAACCCCCCTGCCTATGAATTGGATTTTCCCTCTCTGGGTTTATCACTCATAACTTTTAAGGATACAGAGCTATATCTCGTCTACGTCTTTTAGTATAAGAGAAGGGTCAAGATATAGACATTGTACAAATATTTCCACATCTTAATAAAATATGTTACATGAGTACTGCAGAATCGTGGCACCATCTGATTATGAGACATAGTAAACTTTGCAGTGCAAAACAAAAGATTCCGTAAAAAATATTCTTGAAGGGCCGTTTGATCCTTGGAAGATAAATATATGTACGTGGCTAATTTCTATTTTTAGGAAGAAAAAACCCATAGATATTCACCAAAGGGTCCCTTCTGAACTGTTTTATATTTATAATTAGTAATAATACAGATTCTTCTGACTTAAATGTTTAATTTGTCCCAAATTTTCAAACCAAATAAAAAATGTCAACTCTTTACTACTTATAAATAGCAGAAAACAACCATATCAATTCACTCACTACTCCATTTTAGAAAGAAAGAAAAAAATCTTTATCATTTACTTGCTATATATATAAAGAAAAATGGCAGATATTGAAGGTGAGCCAGGAAGCTCCATGCATGGAGTTACAGGCAGAGAACAATCATTCGCATTCTCCGTCGCATCCCCTGTCGTAACCGACGAATCAACCGCCAAATTCGATTTACCCGTTGATTCAGAACACAAAGCCACAACTTTCAAGCTTTTCTCTTTAGCCAACCCTCATATGAGAACCTTCCATTTATCTTGGCTATCCTTTTTCACTTGTTTCGTCTCGACTTTCGCAGCCGCCCCTTTAGTCCCCATCATCCGGGACAACCTTAATCTAACCAAACACGACATTGGCAATGCTGGTGTCGCCTCGGTTTCTGGAAGCATCCTGTCTAGGCTCTGTATGGGTGCAGTCTGTGACATGCTAGGTCCTAGATACGGATGCGCGTTTCTGATCATGTTATGTGCCCCGACCGTGTTTTGTATGCCGTTCGTATCGTCTGCTGCCGGATACATCACGGTTCGGTTCATGATTGGATTCTCACTCGCTACATTCGTGTCATGCCAGTATTGGATGAGTACTATGTTTAATAGCAAGATTATTGGGACAGTGAATGGTACAGCAGCTGGTTGGGGTAATATGGGAGGCGGGGCGACGCAACTTTTAATGCCGTTATTGTATGATTTGATCTTAAAATGTGGATCAACTCCTTTTACTGCTTGGAGGATAGCATTTTTTATACCTGGATGGTGCCATATAATCATGGGTATATTAGTCCTAACTCTTGGCCAAGACTTGCCTGATGGAAACATGGGTACCCTAAAAAAGAAGGGTGATATTGCACCTGACAAATTCCTAAAGGTTAGTTAGTTATTATAATTAATTAATTACTCTCTTGCCCTTTCTAATTAATACGGAATCCGGTAATTAACTAATTATGTTTATTGTCTTAATAAACTCTATAGGTGTTAAAGAATGCTGTAACAAACTACAGGACATGGATTTTGGCCTTGCTTTATGGCTATTCAATGGGAGTAGAACTAACTACTGATAATATTATCGCGGAGTACTTTTACGACAGGTAAATCGTTCTGCATTAAATTCGATATCCTGATAAATGCTTCCGCAACAAAACGGGGTCGATGTTGAAATTACCATCTTTCCCAAAAGCTTAAGCTGATGGGGAGATAGATAATTAACGGTTGACTTGATAAACAAGTCACGGTTTGAATGAAGAGATTTTGAATACAGAATGAAACATTTCTTAAAAGATAGCGTTTTTTTTCCGTGATTTTAACAGGTTCGATATCAAGCTTAGAACAGCAGGCACAATTGCAGCAGCATTCGGTATGGCGAACATCGTGGCCCGCCCGTTTGGAGGATTCGCATCCGACGTGGCAGCAGCAAAGTTTGGAATGAGAGGAAGACTATGGTTATTATTCACAATACAAGTACTTGGAGGACTTTTCTGTCTTTTATTAGGCAAAGCAAATACACTTCTTATAGCAATCATAATGATGATCCTCTTTTCCGTCAATGCACAAGCTGCTTGTGGTGCGACTTTCGGAATCTTACCATTCATTTCAAGAAGATCATTAGGTATCATATCCGGATTGACCGGTGCGGGTGGCAATTTCGGGTCGGGTTTGACCCAATTGGTGTTTTTCACTAGCCCCAAAATGACAACTTCAACAGGGTTGTATAATATGGGGATTATGATTATCTGTTGCACACTTCCTGTTACATTATTGCATTTTCCACAATGGGGAAGCATGTTTTTTCCGCCATCCCGTGATCATGTTAAAGGAAGTGAAGAACATTATTATGGATCGGAATGGAACGAAGATGAGAAGAAGAAAGGAATGCATATTAATAGTCTTAAATTTGCTGAGAATAGCAAATCAGAACGTGGAAAACGGGTCGCTCCATCTTCTACACCGCGAAATTCATCGCCTCAAGTTTAAAGAAAGGAAGATTCTAGCATCAGAACGTGCAATGCACGGTTGAGATACGTGATAAATATACATACATATATGAGCACTGCTACAGCCATACCCGTGTGCGCGACATCCGGCCACATCGGATGATCTGCACCGTTGATCGGTGTTAGATCTATATTATAATATAGATCTAACACCGATCAACGGTGCAGATCATCCGATGTGACCGGATGTGGCGAACACGGGTGTGTCACTATCATTTCCGTACATATATATATATACACACATACGGTTGAATAAAAGTTGAGGTAGGTTATCAAAGAGAAAATCGTGGATGTTTTGGATTTTATGTGTAAGAGTGCTCTTTATGTGAAGTTCAATGCTTAGGTCAAGGTTGCTTCATTTTGTGTGATATATGGGTGTTTATAAAGTTCCAATTAGTTATATATAATTTGTTTAGACTTATTTGGGGTTGAAATCATTGAACAAAATTGAAATAATTCAATGTATAAGTTGAAATCAATTTGGGTGCTATCAAATCATGATGTTCTGAGATTATTTCTAGTATGAATTGAGTCAATATATTGCTTTATGATATCTTATTGTTGTTCCCCAGATTATCATGATCATCCAACTATAAAAAGGTTTCCATGATTTGAATAATATTATATGACACTAAAAAGTTTGTGTTCCGATCCCGATCCCGGATCCCGAATATCGAATCATTATCCGGAAATTAAGGTCTTGAAAAATAAACACCTCACATTAAATATATATCATTAAACAACACAGCAAAAACAACAAGAAAACGAAAAGACTCGAAAAGCAATTGGTTCATTGAACTAGAGGCCACCGGCGGACCGGTGTTAGAAAACTCCCGTCATCAAATCAAATAAACTGCATCCTTCCATAGGTAAGGGATGCATGTAAGCCTATAATTACTAGAACGAGTCGTCATTTTATGAAATCGAATCTTCACGGTCCAACTCAAAAACAAAATTATCACTATACCCTTTCGGATTTTGGTGTTCTCTGTTGCTGGAATAAGATTGTTGATCGTGATTTCTTAATTAATACTAATCTAAACGCATCAAAGCACGTCAACCATTTTCTTTTAATTTTTAATTTTCATTAATCCATCATCATCGAAACTCAACTGCAAAAATTCAAAGAAATTTATTTTATTAATTATATGAGTTTTAGTATACCGTACCTTGCATCGATACTAGACAGTTAGATATTTTTTCACAACTAATATTTTAATTGTCGTTTGTATACAAGTTGTCATACGAATTAATGTTATCGTAACGAAACGGGGATCGACCTTCAACGAAACGGACAATGCAAACTTGTGGGGGCTCGGGGGTGATGCCCCCAAAAGCTAAACAGATACATGCATCAGTTCAGGAAGGGATTCATGCATTTTCGGATTAATGTTTTTGAATTGATGCACCTCTACATGCCTACATGAATCTGTGAACGGTGATGACCCTTACCCTTTCGTGTAGGAGTGCCTCATTTCGTTTGTGAGGGTACTTTCAGCCTATAAAAGCACATACATGCAAACGAATTCATTCAGAAGTCAGAGCATCATCAGAACAAATTTATGAGTGTCCTCGGGTTTGATTCAAATAAGTCACTGTTTGAATCAAACACTTCAATTGTATAATGAGAGAGATTTTTCGTTTGATCCATAAGTGACATTTGCGTGCATGGGACAAAACATTTCTTTAAAGACAACATTTTGTGTGCCTTGAAGTTTCATCTTAATCTGTCAATATTCTAAGTATCAATTTTTTCCAACATAGACTACGTGTGCGGACCAGAAAAATTTCTTGCTGCGGTACCTGAGCAAATTCGAAAATCCAATGGAGATATTAATAGTGTTTTGATATATTCTTTTTGCAACAAAATACATCGTTTTAATATATTTCTTTTTCTGGATCTCAGTGGAGGCACCGGCCTTTCCCCTTACCACTCGACGTCAGTCCGTCCCGGGCGTGTTCGATGAATATTGGTTAAGTGTACACAACATTCATTAACAAACAGCTAAAAGAAATGTATAATCAGTGCATTTGTGCATGTTCTGATTTGACTTTCGGATCATTCTGCATTGTGAATGTTCTCTATATATGACTTTCTAATGAAAGAGAATCCTTGATTCTGATTGGTTAAAATTTGCGTCCCGGCTTTGAAATCAACCTTTAGGTTGAAAAAGGATTGGCGGATCACCTCTAAGAAAGGATCACCTCTCAAAAAGGGAGGGACAGAGAAACACCATCCATCCAACGGGCCGGGTAAAGTCTCAGACGGAGGCACGCCACCCTGCGAGAAGGAACAAAGCTTCCCTCCCCTACCTACAAGCCTGTGGATACTGGCGCCTATTGCCCTTTAACTTTTTACTTTTCCAATCTTCCTTATTTCGCGGGACCAGGGCGGAAAGACGAGTGACTTTTTCACGAGCACTCATAAATATAGCTCCTATTAATTGGGATTAGGCTTGCGATTCATTCTGGTCTGCCGGTTACGTAAGTCACTCGTCAAGAGGGGGTTTTTAGGATTTAATGCTCTAAAGGATGATTTAATACTCGTCAGAGGAGCGAAAGAACTGCAATCAAAGGATTTCCCCCTGCTTTGTTTTCGCTCCGCTCGTGCGTGGCATTCAGTGGCATACCGGAAAAAGATAGAAAAAAGGCCGTTGGGAATGAAATTCTGCTTTCTGCCCCCATTTCACAAAAAATGGAGACCTTCTCTTATGGAAACAAAAAAGGAAACTAATGTCCCAAACACTGCTCTGGAATCAGAATCTATAGAAAAGAACAAGTTGCCACGATCGGGCCTTCCACAGAGCTCTTTCCCTATCGACATAATTCGATGCGGAAGTGCAGCACTCAGAACGACTCGAAAATCAATAACTCTCGAACAAGAAGAAGTCGACCCAGGGAATCCGCTTACCGCAAGATCGGGTTAAGAGAATGTTAGTCATGAAAAATCCCGCTAAGTGCCAGACCATACCTATTGATGGGAGAAAGGGTGTTTTTCTTCCTTCTGCCTAGCTCTCCGAGAACAACGTTCGACTTTCATGTGTTAAGCATATAGCTGAAGTAGCCTAAGCGCTTTAGCCTGCTCTTATCTTACAAGACGAATCATCTTTTTTTCTATACGATAAGACATGAACTTCAATCTTGTCTGCTTTCGCCCTTAGTAAAAGGCTTGGCGAGACCTCGATGCCGGGGTGTTCAAAATTTCTCGCTTCTCCGAGTTGGTTATGGACCGAGAAGGTCAGCAAAGAAGGGAAAGCCGCGTTAGGAAGGCATAGAACAGGACATACCATCGAGGGTACTTATCCGTCGGTCTCCTCGCCAAGAACTCCCCGGCGACGACAGAGGTGCGATAGCCACTCGACTTATAGGAGCGAAGCGAGCGGAATACTTAGCTTTTCTTGTAAAGCTTCTAAACCTTCCCTTGATCTCAATCTTTCCACACGAATCCTAATGTAATGGGGTAGGATGGTACATCCATCTGGAACTCAAATATTATGGGTTAGCCTTACTTGCCTTATCAACGCCTCTCCCTCTTTCGAGCATTAAATCCTAAGAACCCTAACGGAGAGGTGGGGCTTTCCGGTCGGTAGATGTCCTTGAACTCCCAGGTACTAGCCTAGGTCTGCAATGAGAGGAATTTTACATCTAGCACTGATCTCCCGAGCTGTAAGCTTGTGAAAGTTGAGTGAAACAAACAGGTTTTCTTTGGCGGAAGCCCGATCTCCGGTGATGAAAGATGAGCTCCTATATTTTGAGCATTTCCAAACTCATGTTTAACCTGCATTAGTCCATGCGGATCCTCTCCCATTTGAGTCCCTATTAATTTAAGAGTCCATATTTGGATCGGTGCCATGAAGCTAGACCAGTGGCTATTACGCTTTCTTCAAAGGATGGCTGGCTCCAAGCCCACCTTCTGGTTGTCATCGCTCGATCACTTCCTTTTCCACTAAATGACTGCTTAGGGACCTTAGCGTACGATCTGGGGCTACACTACAAAAAAAAACACTCTATTGCTACACTAGTTTTTGCCACACTCATAAAAAAAATGTGGCTAATAGTACTTGGTTAGACTCTTTTGCCACGCTCATGTGGCTAAAAATAAGTATATAGCAACAATTTTGTTGTTGTGTAGCAAACAATAGTGTAGTAAATCGAAGTTTATTTATTTATTTTGTTGGGTGGATTACCTTTGGGAGCTAAGTCGAAGTTTATTTATTTATTTCTTTTTCTGGTTGGAGTTGTGAACATGGTAGCTCAACAATAATCTTCTTAGTATGATTAAGAAGAATCCAATGAAAATAACATACTGATGATGCTAAATAATGCACCACCGGATTATCAGGGCCACGTGTAATCTAAGGATAAGCTGAGAAAGGATCGAACGGCTGAAACTGTAGTAAAGATGATGGTTTTTGGTGTTTTATGGATGAGTCCAAGAATGTATCTTGGATTGCCTACGTATCCTGTGTAAATGTCCAGGAATCAAGCCTTACGTAGTTCCTGGAATGGTGTATTTATAGGCACATGTGCTTCCTCTGCCCTAAACTTAGGGCAGTTTGGTCTATTGACATAAATAACCCTTATTGGGCCTTGCCCCCTTTCCCAAGTTACTCTATGAATAATGGGCTTAGGAATCTGAGTTGGGACCTTGGTATCGACTCGTATAACACTGACATAAGTCCTCGAGACGGGACACTTGCAAGATCTGCTGGCTGCTGTGGTAATCATTCATACGTCTCGTATTCGACCCGATACGGATAATTCACTTGGACTTTTCCACATGCCAGCTGGACCAATCAGATAATTCCACGGGGAGGGGTTAAACCCCGTATCGTCATAAGCCCCCCAGATCGGAGAGAAGTTCATATCGTATGATGAGGTCGGATCTGAAATTTTGAATTATCTTTTCGACACGTGGTCTTCTTTAGGCGGGAATACAACTGTCCTTCTAGCCGATGTAGGCTGTCGTAATATGACGTCATTCGTATCAGCATTAATGGGTGCAGGAAACGAAGCGTCTTCATTGGTTTACACGGGGATTTTATCCTTGATTCTCGCGTTTCATACCCTATAACTGCCCCCAAACCTTGCCCTTTCAAATCACTTTGGAGATTTGCAAGCATATAAGGTGCCCAAGACTTTGAAGTCTCTTATTTGCCATCCTTTGTCTCTGTTTTATCCGAAAACCGCAAGTAAGCCCTGATTTACTCAAATTCTTTCTTTTGTCTTGTTTTTCTTTGTCTTTTCTCACTTCCATGTCTAGTAGTGAGAGCGATTCTCAAAATAGGGAAGAAGTTGTTGTGGTAGAAGAAGAATCGGCAGAGAGGACGGTTACTGAACAACCACCTGTTTCCGGTGAGAAAGTTGCCGGAGAAGAAGAAGAAGAGGGAGGAGAAGAAGAATCGTCTTCCCGACCTGCTGCCAAACAAGGATGAAAGGCCAGGGGCCGTATGGTTGTATATCCAACCTAACTCAGGAAAAAGCCAAAGCCATTTGTATAAGATATGGCATCCACTCTACTGAAAACATCAAAGTGTCGCACGGTCGATTTCAATACGCCTGTGATCCTCCTCATGGGTTCTGTGCTATATACGAGGCACAATTGAATGAGGGATTACGGTTTCCCTTCGACCCGTCGCTCATAGACGTCCTCCGACACTATCAGATCTGCATCACCCAACTCGCTCCGAATGGAATAAGGAGTGTTATGGGCTTCGTATTGGCATGTCGGATAGCCAAGGTCGAGTTCACAGTCCGGCTGTTCCAACAATACTATGCAATCCAAGGCCTGCAAGATGCGGGATGGTATACTTTCCAGAGGCGTCCTCTGGTCCCGGAGTTTGTGGAATAGTGACCTCGTCTCAGGGCGAGTGGAAACCCCAATTTTTCTTCATTCGACACGGGCTAGAGGATATCGATATCCATACTTGGCACAAAAGGCCTAAGAAATGTCACGACAGACTGGACTCTGATATCCCCGCTGAATGTAAGATTCTCGAAGGAGTTGGCCCCGATGTTGCAACCCGAAGTCTGCATTCCTTATACCCCTTCGCTGATATCGAGACGGCGGGTCCGGGTGCTTATTTTCAACTCGATGAGGAAGTTCGTGTTTTGTGTAGGATTTTTATAAACTCTGTCGAGCTGCTACACTTGCATTTTTCCTTTTTTCTATACCCGCTTCTTTTTTGACTGTGTATTGATGTCGAATTTTCTCTGTATGCAGTGGAGTTTTTCTCAAAATTGGAGGTACTGGGCAAAGTGCCTGATCCTAAGAAAGTTGATCCTAAAAAGATTCAAGAACTGGCCGGCATCAGGTCGAAGAAGCCCACATCTGGCGCAATAATCTCCGGAGGTCAGAGGACTCCGGCCCGAGCTTCAACACCTGTGTCGACGTCAGATATTCTGAGAGATCAACTCGACGAGGCTCGGGTGACTAAACAGGCTGAAGGGAGCCTCGTCCCGAGGAAACGTCAGAAGACAACCGAGGTGAGGCATGGTGTCGGGAAAGAAACCCGTAATCTCGCTCCCCCTAGCTCCTCCGACCCGATCCCTGTTCTCGGTGAATTTTATGATTTATATGGCAATATTTCATAACAATAATCCCCGTGTTTTAGTAATTTTTATAGAAAGTTACGTATTAAATGAACAAATGGAAGAAATGGTCTTAAGGTTACAAAAAGTGTAAAACGTTCCAATTACGTGCTTAAAATGATGATTTTATGTTGGTTTGAGTTGTGTTACACTTTGGTATGTTTTCAATGACGTGCAGGTGTTAAATGCGGCTGAGGAAAAGTTGATTTGAGGTGTTTAATCGTGCTTTGAAGATTGGGAGCTGAAGAATAAAGAGATAAAGATGAAAAGTTGAATTTGAAGGTACTGGACTGGCGTCCAAAGGCATGAACTAGCGTCCAGCAAGCTGAACGAGCGCTTGATGTTCCGTCTACTGGACGGGCGTCCGGAATTTTGGACTGGCGTCCACTGGAAGAATTTTGATTCAGGATGTTCAGATTTTCAGTGGACTGGCGTCTGATTTTGCTCAATTTTGCATAGGACGTGCGTCCAACCCCAGCTCGGCCCGACTCAAATAAGTTTTGCACTTCGGACTGGCGTCCACCCCTCTGGACGGGCGTCCATGGCCGACCTAACCCTAGCCGCCTTAAAAATCTATAAATACCAGCGTGTATTGAACCCTAATGACACATCTATCATATCATTCACTCAAAAAGAACCCTAGCAGCCTCATATCCTTCCAGAGCAAACAAGGAGATGAACTCTTCCATCCCAACAATCATGATCGCCAACATGATTGTTGGCTAAGCAATTCGCGGTGGGACAACGGATGAAACCGATCAACATCAACACCAACTAGAGAGATTTCTGCTGTATTTTTAGTGAGTTAAGTTACGGTTTTTCGTCAATTGAATATCGTTTTATATTGTTTACGTTTTGTTTGAATCGAAAGATTGATAAAACTACTTTTATGCTTTGAATTTATATGAGAATATTGTTCAAGCTTTGATTTATTTCAATTGATGCAATTAGTTGTAATTCGAGAGATTGTTTATGATTAATTGAGTCGAGTTTTGGAGACGATCTCATAATCTTGTTTTGCATGCCGTTTAGTTTTGCTTGAAAAAGAAAACAAAACCCTAGAATTTGTTTAAAGGAATTTAATCGAATTCGTGATAGATCATTACTAAAAATCGTATCTTTAACTTGCCATCTAGTTGGGGTTGGGTTGGTTGATTGGCGGATCCCCGTTGCCTTGCCATTCCTTTTAATTATTTGATAAACCAAATCGTTCGTATCGGCTTTGATTGCTTCGTTTAGTTGTTTTTCTGAAACCCTAGTTTTTACATACTGTTTTTCTGCATATTTTCTGTTTCCGGCACGTACTCGGACGCTCGTCCACCCTTAGCGGACGCCCGTCCAGTTCTAAGTTTTTCTGTTTCTAGTCTTAGTTGTTATATTATAGTTAATATAAACCTTAGTTTTAGGTAATAAATTGTGACATAATCGATATAATAATTGCACCTTAATCCGATAAACATTCCACTCCCTTAGGACGACCCGTTAACATCCTATACTACGAACCTTATACTTGGGGTGTTTCGGTTTATAAATTTTAGAACTAGTTTTTACCGAACAATCCCTGGAATGAACGTTGCAGAGTTGGAAGCCATGACTCCGGATGAGTTGCATGACTTCCTCATGAAAATCAACCGAGCTGTAAGTCTTCCTTTTATTTCTCTTGTAACTTTAGGACCTTTGTCTATTTCCGATATTAACAATATTCTCCTTTGTAGGCTCGGCTGGCAGCTAAAGTGACCGTGACCAGAATCGAGTCTCCACCCGCTGCCTTGGAGGAGCAGAGAGAAACCATTGCCAGTCTGACATCCGATATCGAGAAGCAGAAAGCTAAGATGAACAAGCTGGATGATCGGCGCGTCAAGCTCGAGTCAGACTTGGCAAACACCCGGGACGAATTGACCAAAGCACACAAAGATGTATCTGTCAGGGATGCTGAGCTAGAGACGGTGAGGTCGGAGCTGGCGAAGGTGAGATTGGAGCTCAATGAAACAAAGGCTGAGTTGGCGGGATCTATCAAGGCTCGAGACGACCTTCAACTTGAGGTCGATAGCTTTACGACTCGTCTGGAGGCAGCTAAGAAGGACTTCCTGGCCTCTTCGGAGCTTGAAAATGACCTGTCACTGCTGATGAGTCAGGGTATGAAGGGTGGATTAACGATGGCTCTCGACCAAGTCAAGGAAGTCGTCCCGAATTTTGAAGTATCCAGCATCGAGAAGGCCCACCTGTATGATCCTGAGGCCATCGCTCGTTACGGCCGATACTTCACAGAGTTCAAGGCTGGCGTTTCCCTGTATGACAAGTATGTGACCCCTGCCATGGAGGGGAACGAAGAGGAGAACCTCGAGTCGGATGATCTAGTCGACCTCGACGCCTCTATCTCAAACCAGCCTGCTGCTTGACAATCTTTCCTGGTATCGTTTTTGAACAATTTGATTCGATCTGGCTGTAACTTTTATTGATCTTTTACTGAACCTTTTGATTGTATAACTTTTATTTATTTGAATGTGATCTTTGTCGAGTCGAATTTGTGACTCGATCTCTGACACCCTTCAATTTTGCATTTCGATTCTAGCATTTCGATCTATGCTTTTTTATTGAATGTCTTTTGAATGTCTTTTGTGTTATTGATTATTTGTCTAGGGTGTAGTCTTTTAGACTTAATTCCCTTGCAAACGTTGCCTTGTGGGGTGTGGTCCTTTGGACTTAATTCCCCTAAGCCCCTCGAAGTGTAGTATGAGTACATGACTCGTGGTACACTTGAATATGAGTCGACCCAGCATTGTACTGCCTTATCGGCTTGACTTGGCTATTTGGTCGGAGCTCGATTCGACTGTCGTGCCTTGTCAGGCTTATGACTTGGTCGAATTGAAATTCCTTATTCGACTGTCGCACATCGTGGTGCTTATGATCTGGTCGAATTAGGTATCCATCATGGGATCTTCCGACCGCCTCGCATCGTGGCTTATTGGCAGGTCGGGAGTGATATAAGCACTGTAGGTGACTTGGCTTTTTTCACCATTTTATTTCAACTCCATCGTGACGAGGAACTGCCTTTGCGGTCGAATTTTGCTCTTTTTTTCTTCTGCCCCCCCCTTTTCTTTTTTACATGAACTTGCGAGTGTAGCATAATTAAAAAAAAATAAAATTGCTTGGATAAAGAGCATCGAAATCAAATGTCGTATCGACTTGATACAAATAACTAGAAGAGTAGAATTGTAAAAATCATAAAGAAATAAAACAGATCAAACATAGTATTTTCTGAGATTGGTGGCATGCCAAGTTCGAGGCACTGTACTGCCATCCGATCTGCCCAGCTGATATGATCCCTTAGGATGGACTTTTAGAATTTTGTATGGACCTTCCCAATTCGGCTCGAGTTTGCCTATTGGGTCCTGCCTGCTTGCTTCGTTCTTTCTCAACACGAGATCCCCTACTTGGAAGTACTTATACTTCACCCTTGCATTGTAATATTGCGAGATCTTTCTTTTGTAATTGGCCATTCGATGCGCAGCATCTCTCTTCTCTCTTCGACGTTGTCTTTTTCTTGTCGTAGATCGGCAGCATTTGTCTCAACGTTGTAGGCCAAAACCCGAGGCGAGGCTAACCCGATCTCCGCAGGTATGACGGCTTCACATCCATAGGCCATGGCGAAGGGGGTTTCCTGCGTGGCCGCATTGGGTGCCGTTCGATACGACCATAGAATACTAGGAGTTGAGCTGCCCAATCACGACCTTCATCCTCTAGCCGCTTCTTCAAACCAAATTTTATTTGCCTGTTTGTCTGTTCGACCTGTCTATTGGACTAAGGTCGGGCCACTGAGGTGGTTCTGTGTTCAATCTTGTATTCTTCAAGCCAGTTCTGTACTCTGTCATCTAGAAATTGAGTCCCATTATCCGAGATCAGATACTTAGGAATTCCAAACCCGCACAAAATATTTTCCCATAGAAATTTTTTGATGGTCTGAGCCCTGATGTCGGTAAGAGCTTTGGCTTTGACCCACTTTGTGAAATAATCAACTGTGACCACTACATATTTGAAGTTGCCCGGAGCTCGAGGTAATGGCCCTACTATATCGATTCCCCACTCATCAAACGGCCATACCGATTCGATGGCATTCATTTCATGCGCTTGCTGGTGTGTTACGACATCATGCACTTGGCAAGTCCTGCATCTCATCACTAGACGATTCACATCTTTTTGCATTGAGGGCCAAAAATACCCTGCTAGTATACACTTTCTTGCTAGCATTCGAGCTCCACAGTGGTTTCCACAAACCCCTCGATGTATCTCTTCGAGAAGATATGCCCCCTCTTCTTCCGATGCACATCGCATCAAGGTGTTACAAACGATTTTCGATAGAGCACATAATCAAACAAGGCATACCTGGAGGCTTGCAGTCGTGTCTTTCTGGCCTGGGACTTGTCAGACGGGAGAATTCCGTCTTTCAAGTATAGAGCTATCGGGTCCATCCATGTCGATCCCTGAGTAACTGGTTGCACATCGACCTCATTATAGCTCCGCTCTGCTAACATTTCTACCAGAACTTTCCTCTTCGATTTGAAATTTGACGCGAGTTTGGACAACGCATCGGCCCTCTTGTTCTCACTTCAAGGCACCTGTTCGATGCGAACCATTTTAAACTTCGATATCAATCCCTGAACCACTTTCAGGTAACTCTTCATCGCCTCCTCTTTGGCTTCGTACTCACCTCGTATGTGATTTACTACGAGCTGAGAGTCACTATATACCAGGAGATTTTCGACTCCCAACTTTGATGCCAGCTTCAGGCTCGTGATCATGGCTTCATACTCTGCCTCATTATTGGTGGCCTTGAACTCGAATCGAAGCGCATAAGGGAACTCCTCCCCTTTTGGACTGACCAACAGTAAACCGGCTCCCGATCCTTCTTTACTAGATGCACCATCGACATGGATGGTCCACTGTTCTTCCGGTGTTTGTTTCTCCTGTTCTAACTGAATAGATAAACCCTCGGAAATGAAGTCTGCCAGAGCTTGGCCTTTAACCGCTGTCCGAGGTAAGAATTCGATGTCGTACTCAACTAACTCAACAACCTATTTCGCTAATCGACCCGATGTCTCGGGCTTGGTCAAAATTTGTTTCAGGGGTTGGTCAGTTATTACAGCAATTGGGTGTGCTTGAAAATAGGGTTTCAACTTCCTCGATGCATGAACTAGACCCAATGCTAATTTTTCAGCAGGTGTGTACCTGATCTCAGCTCCATGTAGCGCCTTGCTCGCAAAATAGACTGGGATCTGTCCCTGTTCTCCTTCTCGAACCAGCACAGCACTTACTGCCTCTTCACAGATTGCTAGATAAACTAGGAGTTTCTCTCCTTCCCGAGGTGAAGATAGTGTTGGTAAATCAGATAAACACTCCTGTAGGTCATCGAATGCTTTCTGACACTTGTCGTCCCATTGAAACGGACGTGCTTTCCTCAATATCCTGAAAAAGGGTGGGGCTCTTTGCACAGATATCGATAAGAAACGGTTGAGAGCCGCCATCCGACCTATCAATCGTTGCACTTCTTTGACATTACGAGGTGTAGGCATGTTCTTGAGGGCCTCGATCTTATCTGGATTAGCTCGAATTCCATCTCTCGATATCATATAACCTAGAAATTTCCCAGATCGAACCCTAAAAGTACACTTCTTCGGATTAAGCTTCATGTTTGCAGCCCGTAGCACCTCGAAAACCTCTTTGACATCGATAAGAAATTGTCCCATGGACTTGCTCTTGATCAACAAATCGTCAACGTAGACTTCCATGTTTCGACCTATCAATCCTTTGAAAATTTTGTTAACCGCCCTTTGGTAAGTGGCGCATGCGTTCTTTAGTCCAAACGGCATCGTCACGAAACAGAACGTGCCAAACTCTGTGATAAATGCGGTTTTTTCTGAGTCTTGGGGGTCCATGAAAATCTGATAATATCCCCTATACGCATCTAGAAACCCGAATATCTCGAAACCCAGAGTCGAGTTGACCAGCTGATCAATCTTTGGGAGAGGATATGAATCCTTAGGGCATGCTTTGTTAAGATCCGTAAAATCCACACACATCCGCCAGCTCTCATCTGGCTTCTTAACCAAGACTGGATTGGCTAACCAGTCTGGATAGAAAACTTCTTTGACGATTCCAGCCACCAACAATTTATCAACCTCTTTCTTTACAGCCTCTTTCCTCTCAGGGGCGAGGTTCCTTTTCTTCTGTCGTATCGGCTTCTTTCTCGGGTCGACATTGAGTCGATGCACCGCTATATCTACCGATAGGCCTGGCATGTCGTCTGCTATCCAAGCGAAAACGTCTCGATATTCAACAAGAAGGTCGACCAAGGCTTTCATGTCGGGGTGTGGTATCCATTTCCCGATCTGGACCCCTTGGACCTCTTCCTCTTTCCATACACGAATCTCCTCTGTCGGATCGACAGAGACCCAGCTTCGATGTTCCTCTTCCTCAGGGATCAGTTCTTCAACCAGCACTTGCCCAACGCCTTTCCTTTTAATTGTGACCAAACTACAATTCCTGGCTACATCGACGTCTCCTTTCACTTCATGGGTACCATACCAGGTGGGAAATTTCATGCTATTGTGGAATGTGGAAATGATGGCTCTCAGGTCGTATAAGGCAGGTCGACCCAATATCGCATTGTACCCCGATGGGGCCTTGACTACGACATACATCATCTCTATTGTTCTGCCTTTCTCTCCATCCCCTTCTGTGGTTAGCAAGTTTATCGACCCGACAGGGTGGATCGCCTGACCTGTGAAACCAAACAATGGGGTTGACAACGGTACAATGTCTTCATCCCTCAACTTCATGGCTTTGAAGGCTGAATAGTAAAGGATGTTGACAGCACTTCCGCTATCAACATAGACTCTCTTTATCTGACCCCGGCTTATCACTGCCTCTATTACCAAACCTTCGATGTGACTGTGGGAGCTCGGAATATCATCTTTGGGTCCATAACCCACCTCCGTTGTGAACCTAAGCTTCTTCGATTCCCTCGACCTGTCCGTAAAATGTCGACTGGATCGAGGTCGATCTGACTCATATTCTGCAACAATCGTGTTGACATCATACCCGATACGGTTATCCTCGTGAGGGTCTCGATTCAAATCTTCTCGATGATCATCTCGACGGTTTTCTCTATAAGTCGGCTCGGATGACCTATCCCGACGCCTCCGATTATCTCGTTGTGGCGATCGGTCTCTCCCCCGGTTATAACTCTTTCGCTTATATTCTCGACGGCCCATTGGCTCGTCCTTCTCGGATCTGTCGATCACCTCATCCAACCGACCCTCTTGAATACAGACATCAATATCTCTCTTCAAATCAAAACACTCTTCTGTGTCATGCCCCACATCCTTGTGATAGTCTTAGTACTTGTGGGTGTTCTTTCTCTTCTCAGGATCTTTGGACATTGGCTTGGGTGTTCGAGCGATATTCTTCTTAATCATTATAGCCAGCACCTCCCCCCGAGATCGGTTGAGAGGGATAAAATCTCGATCTTTCAAATTTCCTTTCTTTCCGAGCCGATCGGTGATCGGTGCTGTCAGTCGATCGAACACATTGGACTTTCCTTCATCATTCCGACCCTTAGGCTGACCCTTGGTCTGGCCTCGGGTGTCATTCCTCGAGTTGAGGCCAAGTGAAATGGTGTGCAAGCGCACTGCCTCTTCACCATGGCAAAATCTGTGGACTATGTTAACACATTCGTCCATGTCATTGGGCATCTTTTTGGAAAGCTTATCATACAGCTTCATATTATGCAATCCTCCAACAAATGAATTGACCTGAAGTGCATCACTGGCATTGTGCACCTTCATGGCCTCGAGATTAAAACGCCTCATGAAATCTATTGTTGACTCCCCCTTCTCTTGCTTGATATTCATGAGGTGAGTAGCGCTGAGGTGGAACTTCTTGTTCCCGATGAAAGCATCTCAAAATTTCTGTCCCAACTGTATAAAACTTGAGATTGATCCGGGTCGTAGCTTATGGAACCACTCTCGAGCTCGACCTGTGAGCAAGGTGTCGAAGGCACGACACTTCATAGCATCGTTGGCGTTCCTCAGTCTCATCAGTGATATATATCGGTACAGATGGTCCTCTGGGTCGGTAGTACCGTCATAAGGTTCCATCTTTGGTGGCTTGAAAGACTCAGGCATCGTGTATATCTCTATCTTGGGGCTAAATAGCGACTCGAGCCATTCTGTAGGCTGGTCTTTCCCCACGATACGATTGAACTCATTACGAATGCTATCCTCGACTTGCCTTTGTTGCTTTTCGAGCCCATGACGTTTCTTGGTTATGCTGATCTCTACTTCATCCTCGCACTCTTCTCGAGCCCATGACGTTTCTTGGTTATGCTGATCTCTAGGTTTCTTCCCTCTGGCATTCTCAATCTCCTTTCGACCCGGTGGGTCTAATAGGTGTTCCTCAGGGAGGTTACAAATTCCCTTACCTATGAACGCAGAGGCCACCACTCTTTTCAGGGCGTCTTCGTCTAATGACGCTAAGTGTCTGCCATGTCTTGTTACTGTGGGGGAAGTTGGGGTCTTGAGGGTTCTGCAACTACGGGTCTAGACCCAGTGGGGACTTCCTGAGCTTGGGTTTGTACCCCTGGTGGATCTATATCTGTGTGCTCTTCGACCTGCAGGTTCTTGTTGTTAGTTGGTTTCTGTCTTCTGGATGATGGTGCCATTGCGATTTCTTTACCTACTTACCGGTAGAAGGCCCTCCTTCTAGCGCCAAATGATGATGCTAAATAATGCACCACCGGATTATCAGGGCCACGTGTAATATAAGGATGAGCTGAGAAAGGATCGAACGGCTGAAACTGTAGTAAAGATGATGGTTTTTGGTGTTTTATGGCTGAGTCCAAGAATGTATCCTGGATTGCCTACGTATCCTGTGTAAATGTCCAGGAATCAAGCCTTACGTAGTTCCTGGAATGGTGTATTTATAGGCACATGTCCTTCCTCTGCCCTAAACGTAGGGCGGTTTGGTCTATTGACATAAATAACCCTTATTGGGCCTTGCCCCCTTGCCCAAGTTACTCTATGAATAATGGGCTTAGGAATCGGAGTTGGGACCCTGGTATCGACTCGTATAACACCGACATGAGTCCTCGAGACGGGACACTTGCAAGATTTGCTGGCTGCTGTGGTAATCATTCATACGTCTCGTATTCGACCCGATACGGATAATTCACTTGGACTTTTCCACATGCCAGCTGGACCAATAAGATAATTCCACGTGGAGGGGGTGAAACCCCGTATCGTCACATACATAATAGGATTAGAATATGCATCAAGATCAAACTAAACTTTTACAAAATAGAATACTTATACATAGAAAATCCAAACATCCAGGATTTCCTTTTTCACAACTTACCTTTAATCTTTTTATTCAACCATAACTCACTAGCTAGTATCAAATCGATTTGCTCGATTTGATACTACAGTTTTTATACATACACACAGATATATAAGTATAGTTTTAACGTATTACAACCAAACTAATCTGGGGCATAAAAGAGTTTTGACATCCAATGGTATCTGTAGACTCGAAACGACATCTTTCAAAACCGAAACAATGCACATGATAGGATCTGGGCTCGTTCTAGCATTAATCTTTTATGAATTCTCCTTTTTCATCAGACTTGGGGCGATGAATTTGGCGGTGTAGAAGACGGAGCAACCCGTTTTCCACGTTCGGATTTGTTTTTCGCAAATTTCGATCGTTAATATGCATTCCTTTCTTCTTCTCGTCTTCATTCCATTCCGATCCATAATAATGTTCTTCACTCCCTTTAACACGATCACTAGAAGGCGGTAAGAACATGCTTCCCCATTGCGGAAAATGCAATAACACAATAGGAATCGTGCAACCAATGATCATAATCCCCATTAGATAAATCCCTTTCGCATGCGACATTTTCGGGCTAGTGAAAAACACCAATTGGGTCAAACCCGACCCGAAATTGCCACCCGCTCCGGTCATTCCGGATATGATACCTAATGACCTTCTTGAAATGAATGGTATGATCCCAAAAGTTGCACCACATGCAGCTTGTGCACCGACGAGAAAAGAGGATCATCATTGTGATTGCTAATGAAAGTGAATTTGCTTTCCCTAAAAAGATACGTAAAATGCCTCCAAGTATTTGTAGAATGAATAACAACCATAATCTTCCTCTCATTCCAAACTTTTTTGCCGCAATGTCCGATGCTAATCCTCCAAACGGGCGCGTCACGATGTTTGCCATACCGAATGTTGCTGCAATTGTCCCCGCTGTCTTTAGATTCAGATCAAACCTGTGAAATCAAATGTAAGTTTTTGATTTCAAATGTTTTGGAAAGTGAGAAAAAAAGATGGATTGAAATTTACTTGTCGAAGAAGTACTCCGCGATGATATTATCAATTGTTAGTTCTACTCCAAAGGAATAGCCATAAAGCGGGGCTAAAATCCATGTCCCGTAGTTTGTTACAAAGATACTTTAACACCCGTAGAGTTGATCAAGACAAGAATTCATTCGGTCATTTTTACAAACACCCGTTATGCACATCAAATGTAGAGTGGATCCGGATTCCGGTGTGTGTGAGTGTGACTAACCTTAGTGAATTTATCAGGTGCAACATCTCCCTTCTTTTTTAAGGCACCTCTGTTTCCATCAGGCAAGTCTTGGCCAAGGGTTAGGACTAAGATCCCCATGATCACATGGCACCATCCAGGTATAAAAAATGCTATCCTCCAAGCAGTAAAAGGAGTTGATCCACATTTTATGATCAAATCATACAATAATGGCATTATAAGCTGCGTCGCGCCGCCACCCATGTTACCCCAACCAGCTGCTGTACCATTCACTGTGCCAACAATCTTGCTATTAAACATAGTACTCATCCAATACTGGCATGACACAAATGTAGCGAGTGAGAATCCGATCATGAACCGAACCGCGATGTATCCGGCAGCAGACGATACAAACGGCATACAAAACACGGTCGGGGCACACAACATGATCAGAAACGCGCATCCGTATCTAGGACCGAGCATGTCACAGACTACACCCATACATAGCCTAGACAGGATGCTTCCAGACACCGAGGCGACACCAGCGTTGCCAATGTCGTGTTTGGTTAAATCAAGGTTGTCCCGGATGATCGGGACTAAAGGGGCGGCTGCAAAAGTCGAGACGAAGCAAGTGAAAAAGGATATCCAAGATAAATGGAAGGTTCTCATATGAGGATCAGCTAACGAGAAAATCTTGAAAACTGTAGCTTTGTGTTCAGAATCAACCGGTAAAGCGAATTTCGCCGTTGATTCGTCGGTGACAACTGGCGACGCAACCGAGAATGCGAATGATTGTTCTCTGCCTGTTACTCCATGCATGGAGCTTCCTGGCTCACCTGCCATTTTTCTTACAGTACAAGAAATGCAGAGACTTTCTTTTCTTTTCTTTTTGTGCTCAAATGGTGAAGTGACAAGTGAGTGAAGTAATAATCTTGTAATGGGGCATTGATATATATATATATAAATTGTAAAGGGTTGACATTTTAATGTGTTTTGGGAAATGGTAAAAAACTTAAAAAGTCAGAGGAATCTTTATTACAATTTATATATTCAGAATTGAACCTTTGGTGAATCTCTATGGGTTATTCTTTCTAAAAAACAGTTTAGCCGCATCACATATATTTTGCTTCCAAGGATCAAACGGCTCTTGAAGAAGAGTCATTTATTTGCCCCCTACACCACTCTATCTCTGTATATCACAGTAGAACCGACATTGTGAAAGAGCTAAGAACCACAACTTCTCATAGGGTCGGAGCAAGAACCGACTTTTCCAAAACCGGTGCTCACAATGCACCTACGGAAAGTCGGTTCATAGCTCCAGAACCGACTTTCACAAGGGTGGTTATACTGTGGTGCACAAATAAAATGGTGCGCGAGGTGAGAGTTGAATTGGTGTGGCCTCTTTAAATGTCCATGGAATCTTTCTATCGGCATGGTAATTTTTGTGGTGATGCTACCGCCATAACTGTTGCGCCATACCCCTTAAATGTTGGCCTATGACAGAGTTTGAGTTAAACATGACACACAAATACATATAAAGGCCATTATAAGGCCAACAAAAAAAATCCACAATCAAACAATATAAATGGAAAGAAAAAGTTGCCAATACCATATACCTCGAGTGTTGGCTTATGGACAAAGAGTTTGGGCAAACATGGAACTTAAGAGAATATAAAGGTCCACAATTTGAACTATATGAATGAGAAGACAAAGTTGACCACTGTCATATCCCTCAAGTGTTGGCCTATAACAAAAAGTCTATGTCAGAATATATAGAACACAAGGACACTAAATGGCCAACAAAGAGTTCCACCACTTGAACGGTATGAATGAGAAGTCAAAGTTGACTACCATATCCCTCAAGTGTTGGCTTATAACAAAAAGCATGCGTGAACATGAAACATAAATGTATATAAATGGAACTATAAAGCCGACAAAGAGGTCTGAAAATAAATTGCTTATAATTGAATCCCTTTTATTTCTCGATAGTACGATTGAAGCCGGAGGCTTTTACAATATATAGTAGTTGCCTTGGTTCAAACGTGCTTATTGATAAGTAGGGCTGTAAATGAACGTAAGTATTCGATACGGTTCGGTATATTCGGTCCGAAAAAGCTCGATTCGTGATCCGGTCCGATTTTACGAACCCAAACCGAGCCTTAAAAATCAGATATTCGGCCGACGAGCCGAACGGTATCGAACAGGTTCGGCTCGATTAAAATATTATATTAATACTTTGGTTTATAATAATTTATAAATATCTAATACTTTGGTTTATTTTTATAAATAATTTATAATTTTTATATTCCCTATCTTTAATGTTTTTGTTATATGTTTACCCAACTTAAATGTTTTTGTAATATTGGACAATTTCTGCTGCTGCTAATTTAACATGCATTCAGTTTTTTTTTTTTTTTTTTTCGGATCGAACCTGTTCGGACCGTTCGGCTCGTTCGGACCGAACCGAGCCGAATAAATTTTTTTTTTTAAAACTTCGAGCCCGAGCCGAACCCTGAAAAATCAGGTTCGGTCGAGCCGAGCCGAGCCGAGCCTTGAGGGACCAAATTTTCGAGCCGAGCCGAACCCTGTCAGGGTTCGGTATTATTCGGCTCGTTTACAGCCCTATTGATAAGGCTCGAATAGAAACTATTAAATAAAATATTAAACAATAAACTTTATCGACCAGCTCTAAATTTATTTCAAATCTTCTATTTTATCTTTCTCAATACTCCCCCTCTAGTTGGATCAATGTTGATGACTCCCAACTTGGAAAGTAAATGGTCAAATTGTTGTGTACTCATTGGCTTCGTAAACAGATCAGCCGCTTGATCTTTACTTCAAATATGACATGCTTGGATTGATCTTTCTTGAATCTTCTCTCTCACGAAATTACAGTCGATTTCTATATGCTTTGTCCGTTCGTAGAAAACTGGATTTGACGCAATGTGTAAAGTCGCTTGATTGCCACAAAACAAGCCTTATTGGATTAGCATGATCTATTCGTAAGTCCTTAAGAAGTTTTCGAATCCAAGTAACTTCACAGCATGTTGAGGCCATTGATCGATTTCCCCCTCAGCAGTTGAGCGAGAGACTGTTGATTGTTTCTTCGTTCTCCAAGAAATTGGAGCCTTTTCCAGTAAAACACTGTACCCATGTGATAGATCTTCGAGTGTCTTTACATCGAGCTTGTAATGGTGACTTAAACTATTTTACCGAGTTTGGTCAGCTGAGTGTGATGACGTAGATCAAGAAATAATAAAATACTTGACCACCATAAACCAATACTAGCAAGAGGACTAGGTCCATCGTAGTATAGCTCTAGCGAATCAAGGTCGATCCCACAGGAACCAATTGTGGGTCATTTATATACAAACAATTAATTATTCATGTCAAGGACACAAAGCGGTCTACGACCAACAAGAGACCAGAAAGATAAAGGATACGACACAAACAACGTAATTAACCTCCCCAATTATTATGTTCACGTTTGGATCTATAGATTCTATATAATTAAACTAGACTCAATAACTATTAATCCGATTCGTATCTCTTTTATATTGGCTACAGGAGTCATCCCCTAAACTAGATCTAGCTCCGGTTAGGCCATCTAGATCACTGTGCTACATTACGTGACTTCGCTTCGTAGGCCTCCATCTCATATAACTCGCATGCTTACAAAACTAGGGATGCCGATATTAACCGTATTCTTAACCTAGGCAACATTCCTGTGGTTAGGCGTACTTCCTAAGTGATCGCATCAGTCTCTGTCCCATTAACATTTACTTTTTAGGTCTCCTGTTAATCTACGATTTACGTATAACTAGGTGTCGACAATTCCCAAATACAGAACATATCTAGATCTCGCTGAAAGTCCCGGAAGATCAATTCATGAGCCGACCTAGGAGCCCTATATTGGTATTTCCTAATAATACGCTAATTAAAACAGACGAGCAACGTAGCCGTAGCCATACCTACTAAGACAAGAAATTCTAGGTGGACAATCACACCATAAAGATGTGGCTAGATTGATGCGGCGAAAACCTAAATCTTAGCGTTTCTACATACGTAACGGATAAAATAGAGATTCATAAAGAAATTATATAGATCTACTAAAAACACGATTGTCGATCATACCGAAGTCATCTATAGGTCACCGGATAACAGATCTGGGCGTGTGGATCCTTATAGACAAGGAATCGCCATTGCCTCATATCGTACCCTTAGATCTACATCGTTCGGTGAAGAACGAACAACCTCAAACGATAAACAATAATGGGGGGGGGACTTAATTACAAAGAACAAAGAACAAATAATTACAAGAACTCACATAACTGCTGCTGAACTTGTATTAAAACTGCTCTGAGAAACTGAGAATTTGTGTTATGAAAAGTGATATTCAAGATATAAAGTGATACAATGAAATAAGTATATATAGGCTTGTAAAACCGACTTAGGATAAACTCTAGCCGACCTAATTTACGTTTCCTAAACCCTAAAGGAGTCTAAAACGCGTCGAGATAACTCCGAGCCGATCTGCTGACTTTGCCCAACTCGCTCCCAGCGAGGTTACTGTTCGCTGCCAGCGAGTCCATCAGCTTCTGATTGGCTTGTTGGCTTTTCTTGCTCCTCATTCCACTTTTCGTGCTACTTTGATATTTATCTTTAATGCAATCCGATTCTGCTCCGATTTATCTTGAGATTTACTTCCTTTGTTTATAGATATCCTCTGATTCACCGTAATCTATAAGATCAATAATTATCACACAGTAAATCGTATTTTAATAATAAAAATAGATAAATACCAAATTCTATTCTATAAATCACATAACATTAAATAAACATTATAAACATGTGATTTTATATAAAATATATATTATTAAGCTCGATTTAAGGATAACGTTGATGACTTTTACGGGTATAATTTGACCGTCATCAACTACCCCCCACTTAGACTTTGATCGTCCCGAACAAAACACCAATAAGTCATTCCCCCAGATTACATTTTCCAATGGTCAAATCATACTTATACAAGAAACTCGAGTTAACTCATGCTATTCATGCTCATAAGGTATCCATTATTCACTACTCGCTATGAATCGAAGTGATGTGTGCATGTGCATTTAGTTTTATATATTCGTGGTAAGATTAAAGTTTATGCTAACTTCGCAGTCTTAACCTACCAACATCAGCATTCCCACTTCTTAAGCCTCGCAATGGGTAAAGACATGGTGCAATAAGCAAGAGCGTCATCTAAAAGGTTTTTGGACTCGAGACCGAGAAAATACTCAAAGCCTCTTAAAAAGTTGAATTTCTTCGAATTTTCATAATTTCAAGTATTAACACCTCTCAAGAAAGAAACTTGCTTTAAAAGTAAAGTATGCATTGCAAGAATCCCCCTCTCACGGATGAGTCAATAGCATTGAATATTACCACAAGCGCGAGGCTACTTTGGTAATGTTACTACAAACCCAGTGTTTAACGCATTGTCAAAACACAGATAATTCTCAAGCTTATTACTCCGCTTTGATGTCTAAAAGATAAGAATACATCAGCAGATTAATATCGACACTAAGTATGCATAACCCATCATCTACGCAATGTACACATAATTTCGTCAGTTATTATGATTCGTGCGATAATAGTCGATTCAAAATTGAGTAATCGAATAATAAATAACTACTTGCAACAGTCGGCATGAATATCCTTAAATTTACTTCACATAAGTATAAAATGATCACGTAATCATGCAACTTGGTTCCTTTCCTATCAATTCAATGTTTTAAGAACTCACAATTCTAAGGGTACGAGATAATTAATTTGGCATTTTTCAATTTTCTCCAACTTTTCACCGTTTCAATTATAACACATCATGGCTAAGTCTCCTACCCCCACTTAAACATGGCATTGTCCCCAATGACAAATAAAAATGAGAATTTAAGAAAAAGACTTAGCTCTGGAAACGGCTCTCAAGTAGATGCAGAACATCGAAGTAATCCAAGCACATCGTGGAGAAGCAAATGAAAACCTGTTTAAGCAAACCAAACAGAAACTCCACGAAACCGGTAAAAACATGTCAATGGAAGATATAAAATAATGTGGCAGTAATTAGATATAAATTATCCAAAAACAAATTAAGCCACTTTATCTTATACAACCAATGACAAGGAAAACCACAGAGTTAAAACGACTCGTTCAGACACGGATTCTACAATGAATAAGAAAAAGGATATATACAGACTCAAAAAGAAAAATACTAAATAGAAAGAAAAATAAACAATCAACAAAAGATTGAAGTCTTCATCGATATCCTCCACCTCAAAAATATTCTTGAAACCGGGTGGAGAAGACAAAGATCAAAAAGCATTACCCCATGTGGAAAAACACGGGTGGACTGGATTGACCATATATTCAATCCAGTGTAAAAGAGAAACTTGGTAAGGTATGACAGATTGAATGTGACCTATTGGCTAAATATAGGAACAGATACTTAGCGCAGACGCTTCACGTTTTGATTGGATATCAACAACTTAGGGAGATGTAGCTTATCCTCGAAAATACTAATTACCTAATTTAGCATGTAGAAGTTCTCAACGTCATCAACAAGGTCGGATCAGTGGGATAGTATAGAACAAAGCTCATCATCTAGAAATGCTGGAATAGGCGTAAAAGTGTGAAATTTAAAACTTCCGGTAGAAAGATAAGTTGTAATTTGATCGAACCAAAAACTTTTAAAATCTAGCTACGGTCAGAGCTACACTTACCCCAGCTAGGATCATGAAAACCAAAATGATAAAAGATAATCATTAAAACTTAGCAATATTCAAATTCCACAACAAAAGGGTATCTTGTAAAGAAAATGGAAGTTGCGAGTATGATGGGTTTAGAAAAAGAAAATGAGGGATGGTAAGAAAAGATAAAGGGTGGGTAAGACATTGTGATTATGGGTGGTTTGAAATTGGTGTAGAATATGGGTTTGGGTAGGTATTGGTGAAGGGATTGGGTTAGGGTGGGAGAGTGAAATAGATGGAAAGAAAGAGAGGGGGTGAAAGAATGGTTAGAAATGTGAATTGTGAGGCAGATTGGTGAGAGAATCGAAAAGTTTGAAGGTGAAAAAGTGTAAAGGGAAAGATAAGGATAGTTGCAGAACGAATTGCACACAACTTTGGATTTCACTCGGATCGCCATTCTAAAAAGTTTTTGGAGTTGACCAAAAAGCGTTCTTGTTCGCACCAATCATTCTCTGTTACATTTTCAGTAATTCTCAAGTTCTCTTAATGCTTCCATCTTAAGGTTGATTGCTAAATTTCCTTTTCTTTAGCAATTTCTCGACTCTCCTAAGAAACTCTATTTCACGTGGCCTATATTGAGTAAAAAAGTTTTGCACATCCTTAGCCTAATGGCCATCGGAACACGGCAAAATAAAAAACCTCAACATATGTCACGTTACTCTTATTTGACTCAAAGAAAACAAAACCTAAAATCCTAAAAAGAAATCCTAAGGGTTTTAGAAGTAGTTCTGAGTTTAAAGTCCTCAGCTCGACTTTCCAAAAATTATCCTTGTCAGTCATCCTTCATAGCTCGCCAGACTTTGACCCTTTGAGTACTATAAGAGGTGGGCTCGTCGCTTTTGCGGATTAATACCCTTCCCTTGGTTGTGAGACCTAGGAAATGACATCTATCCATACCATTTATACAAAGCTCTTACCTCGGCTCTCGTTTTAGGAATTAGTGAATTCTAGGCAGATTTAGTCCTAGGGACCCATTTTAATCAAATCCTCTATAATGCTGCCTCATTATGCTCTCTCAAAACTCAACGTCTTCTTTTGATTGAGAATTCTTAAAACTACACAAATTGTTGCTCCCGTGGCCACTAGAAGCAATCTCATGCATAGGACAAAGAGATTTTAACAGAACTACGAGGAACTCTTTATTCACTGCTTCCTTCAACTACTACATGTTTCCTTAAACCCTTCAGATGAGACAGATTTGTGGCAGAACCTTCCACACAAATATAATTAATCTTACAAACCAACTCCGGGCTAAGATTCTCATTCATGTTTATGTAAAGACTAACTTATGTTCAAAAAACCAAAAGATAGTAAAACATAAGCAAAAAAGGTAGTACCTTGCCTTCAACATTGTACCACGAATAATTCGAACCTTTTAATATTTATTTTCTCGGAGCCATCTTGGTGCTTTAAAGGTGTTGCTTCCATCACTTTTCCCAACGTAGATTCGTAGCTCCACATGTTGCTGGGTTATTTTCTCAGCGCCCACGAAAGATTTCTGACTCAAATTATTGCTTCCCCGGTTTATGCAAACAGAAGAAAAATAAAAACAAAATGGACCGTAGACTGATTTTAACATGGTTTCCCATGCTGCTATCAGACCTACGGATTAAATATACGGAGATAAACAGACACGCGAAATCCCAGAAAACTGACCAGGCTCGCTGGCAGCGAGAGGTAGTCTCGCTGGGAGCGAAACCAGTTTTTTTTTTAGAATCTGGAATTTACACAAAGCAGACAACCAGAGGGACTCAAAAATGTAAAAATAGACTATAAAATAAAAAAAAACTTAACATGAATGAAAATTTATTTATATATAAAATTGACCGTTGGTTCCCCGGCAACGGCGCCAAAAACTTGATGACGTAGATCAAGTGATAATAAAATACTTGACCACCATAAACCAATACTAGCAAGAGGACTACGTCCATCGTAGTATAGCTATAGCGAATCAAGGTCGATCCCACAGGGAACCAATTGTGGGTCATTTATATACAAACAATTAATTATTCATGTCAAGGACACAAAGCGGTCTATGACCAACAAGAGACAAGAAAGATAAAGGACACTACACAAACAACGTAATTAACCTCCCCAATTATTATGTTATCGTTTGGATCTAGAGATTCTATATAATTAAACTAGACTCAATAACTATTAATCCGATTCGTATCTCTTTTATATTGGCTACGGGAGTCATCCCCTATACTAGATCTAGCTCCGGTTAGGCCATCTAGATCACTGTGCTACATTACGTGACTTCGCTTCGTAGGCCTCCATCTCATATAACTCGCACGCTTACAAAACTAGGGATGCCGATATTAACCGTATTCCTCACCTAGGCAACATTCCTGTGGTTAGGCGTACTTCCTAAGTGATCGCATCAGTCTCTGTCCCATTAACATTTACTTTTTAGGTCTCCTGTTAATCTACGGTTTACGTATAACTAGGTGTCGACAATTCCCAAATACAGAATATATCTAGATCTCGCTGAAAGTCCCGGAAGATCAATTAATGAGCCGACCTAGGAGCCCTATATTGGTATTTCCTAATAATACGCTAATTAAAACAGACGAGCAACGTAGCCGTAGCCATACCTACTAAGACAAGAAATTCTAGGTGGACAATCACACCATAAAGACGTGGCTAGATTGATGCGGCGAAAACCTAAATCTTAGCGTTTCTACATACGTAACGGATAAAATAGAGATTCATAAAGCAATTATATACATCTACTAAAAACACGATTGTCGATCATACCAAAGTCATCTATAGGTCACCGGATAACAGATCTGGGCGTGTGGATCCTTATAGAAAAGGAATCCCCACTGCCTCACATCGTACCCTTAGATCTACATCATTCGGTGAAGAACGAACAACCTCAAACGATAAACAATAATGGGGGGGGACTTAATTACAAAGAACAAAGAACAAATAAATACAAGAACTCACATAACTGCTGCTGAACTTGTATTAAAACTGCTCTGAGAAACTGAGAATTTGTGTTATGAATAGTGATATTCAAGATATAAAGTGATACAATGAAATAAGTATATATAGGCTTGGAAAACCGACTTAGGATAAACTCCAGCCGACCTAATTTACGTTTCCTAAACCCTAAAGGAGTCTAAAACGCGTCGAGATAACTCCGAGCCGATCCGTCGACTTTGCCCAACTCGCTCCCAGCGAGGTTACTGTTCGCTGCCAGCGAGTCCATTAGCTTCTGATTGGCTCGCTGGCTTTTCTTGCTCCTCACTCCACTTTTCGTGCTACTTTGATATTTATCTTTAATGCAATCCGATTCCGCTCCGATTTATCTTGAGATTTACTTCCTTTGTTTATAGATATCCTCCGATTCACCGTAATCTATAAGATCAATAATTATCACACAGTAAATCGTATTTTAATAATAAAGATAAATACCAAATTATATTCTATAAATCACATAACATTAAATAAACATTATAAACATGTGATTTAATATAAAATATATATTATTAAGCTCGATTTAAGGATAACGTTGATGACTTTTACGGGTATAATTTGACCGTCATCAGAGTGTAATAATCTGCTGAGTCTGGTGTGGAAGCTATGATATGGTGTTCAGCTGGGGCAGATCAGCAGGGTTGATCAACCTGCTGAAATTAAGGCTGATAAAGACAAGGCTGCTGATTTTCAGCAGATTTGGGGAACACGTCTGCTACATGGTTTTCCGGTTTGGTTAAGTTACTTCTGGGGTATTTCAATCATTATCTGGTCTGGTTTTTTAGTCGGTTAGGGTTGATTTCCAAAGGTTATAAATACCATCTGTATTAATTGCAACTTGATGTAACTTTCTCGTGATAATAAAATATCCTTGTTTGTCCGTGGAGTAGTCGGCACATTGCCGGAAACCACGTTAAATATGTGTTCTTCTTGTTTCTGTGTTGGTTTTCTGGTTAATTGCTTATCTTTACTCACAATCACCATCACTTCTTGATCGATCCATCATAACAAACTAATATCAGAGCCAGGTTCATCAAGAAATCTGTTTATCTGTTTTAAGCAAGATAGATTGGTACCAAGGTCATAATTGACGTTAGGATTTGGGATCTACGCAAGCTTTTCTGGTGAGAAAGATGTCTGCTTTGAAAGTCAAGATTGACAAGTTTACAGGAAGAAACAATTTTAGTCAGTGGCAGATCAAGATGCGTGCTTTGTTGAAGCAACAGGGATTATGGGGTCCCTTGTCTAAATCAACAGAAGGAAGTACTGCTGAGAGAGCCAGTGTGGAGGAGAAAGCACATTCAACAATTATGTTGTGCTTGTCAGATGATATTATCACATTGGTTGCTGAAGAGGACACAACATAGAAGTTGTGGTCCAAGCTTGAGAGTCTGTACCTGACAAAGTCTCTAACCAACAAGTTGTTATTGAAACAACATCTCTTCAGCCTAAGGATGCATGAGGGCACTCCGCTCAGGGATCATCTGTTAGTAATATCATCCGCAACGGAAGAGATTTAAGGATCTAGATCTATAAATTACACGTAATAAAATAACTAGATCTATATCTACAAGGGGGTTGTAGAACATACCTCTTGGATCTCAAAATCCAAGTTGTAGAACCGCAAAAGAAAGAACGAAAGAAAGTATGAAGAGCACCACGATCTTCCGTACGTCTGATCCAAGCAACTCCCGGTGGAAGGAAATCCTCGTCACGAATCCTTCGATATGCTACCCGGAAAAACCTCCAAGATTTTTCCCCTTAAACCCCTTGGCCGAATTTTTCTTCTCCTCTCTAAGAGGTAGAAGTCGAAATTTTATCTAGTGTTTATGAGTTGGGATAACTCTCTTTATATAGGAGAGTAACCCTTGTCCTCAAAGGATTTTATTATGCAAATAAATAAATCCAATAAATAAAAGATAATCCCATAATATTCTTGAATAAATCTAGAATAATATTTATCTTTATTTCTTACCATAAATATTTATCCAATAAACATTTTGTGCACATGTCTTATTAATCCACAAGAAAACTAATTTCTTGTTTCCTAAACATGTGTAGGCCGAAAATTGTCATTGACCTAGTCAATGTGAATTTCGGCCATAATACACTAATTTGCCAAGATTATGAAAAATGCCTTTTTCACATATTTAATTATTTAGCCCAACTAATTTAATAGTTCACTAAACAATTAATTCACATATCGTTTTAATTAAATTCTAATAAGAACTAAATTAATATTATTAGGATTCGACGTCCAAGAATAGCTATGCTATATTGGAGGCACGCGATTGTAGCTTGGTAGTCTTGTCCATCAGCACATGTGCAGGACAACCCCATATGCGGAAGTGACGAAAGCTTTCGCGATGTCCGGACCACATTTCTATGGGTGTCTTTTCGACAGACTTTGACGGTACTGCATTCAAAATGTAGACCGCTGCTTCTAAAGCATAACCCCAAAAGGATATAGGTAGTGAGGCGTAGCTCATCATTGATCTAACCATGTTAATCAATGTCCTGTTTCTCCTCTCAGCAACTCCATTTTGCTGAGGTGTCCTAGGCGCTGAACGTTGGAAACAAATTCCTTTTTCAGCCAAGTAGTCAATGAACTCACTATCTAAATACTCACCTCCACGATCCGAGCGGAGGCATTTCAATGACTTGCCTAGTTGCCTTTCGGCTTCTGCTTGGAACTCCTTGAACTTACCAAAAGCCTCGGATTTCCTATGCGACGAGATAAACATAACCGAATCTCGAGTAGTCATCAATGAAAGTCACAAAGTACTCGTATCCGCCTCTAGCTTGTACGTTCATCGGACCACAAAGATCTGAATGCACTAAGTCTAGAGTTCCCGTGGCCCTATTACCCTTTGATGAGAAGGGACGCTTAGTCATTTTTCCCTCCAGGCAACACTCGCAGACAGGCAGTGTGTGAACAGATGACTCACCTAAGGCATGAGCCTTTTCTAGTCTTTTGAGTCTTTCCAAGGAAATATGGCCGAGCCTCAGATGCCACAAGTATGTTTTATCTTCTTTTACTTGAGAAACTTTCTGCCTTTTAGCAGATCTTTGATGAGCAGTTTTAAACATTTCAGTATTAAGTAGGGGAGCTTTATGTGGTCTTACAAAATATAAACCGTTTTCATTCGTAGTTGAACACAATTCAAAGCCATTCTTTGAAATAACAAATTCACCATTCAAATTTGAAACAGAAAATGATTATTCAACTAAGGCAGAATGAGAAATTAAATTTCTCCTGAAATTCGGAATAAAATAAACATTTTCTAAATGTAAAATTCTATTATTAAAATGCAAGTCCACAAACTCCCCATCGCTTTAGCCGAAATGAGCGCCCGAGTGCCTTCTCGCATCACTTGAGAACCCTCTTCCAGCTCCTCGTACGAACTAAGAATCTGCATTGAAGAACATACATGGTTAGTAGCTCCAGTATCAAGTATCCAAGTGGACACATCTTTAGCTACATTAAAAGATTCCAAGAATAGTAATTCCAAATTACCTTTCTTATCTTTTCTAGTGACATCCTTGACTTTGCCATCCTTTACATCACGAAGATATTCCGGACAATGGCGTTTCCAATGTCCTACCTCCTTACAGTAAAAGCATTTGCCCTTGGGCTTGGCCTCGTCAACTTTCTTGGCTTTCTTTTCTTCATTGGCTTGGGCACAGGTGCAACACTACTCTTCTTCTTTGGTTTGGCCTTAGGCTTGTTTGATGACTTAGCTTCGGCCATATTTGCTTTAGCTTTCTTATCCCCTACTTGGACCTTATCTTTCGATAGCAGGCCCTCGTAGATAGTCAGTTCATTAAGCATCTGTGTCATGGTCAACTCATGTTTTCCCATCAGATACTGAGTTTTGAACGGGATAAACTCAGGAGTCAACGATTCCAAAATCATTGATACTTGAGTTGCTTCATCGAACATTGATCCATGAATACCGGCGTCATTGAAGTAACTGATCATATTCAGAACATGACCATTCACTGCTTGACCTTTCTTCAATTTCGTGTTAACAGCCATCCTTATGGCATCTTGTCTTGCTTGGTTGCTAGGTGATCCAAACATCAAAGTAAGTTTCCGCATGATTTCTCCCGCAGTCTCAAACTCTTCAATCTGGGTCCTAATAACCTCTGACACTACCGCCATGATGATCCCACGAGCCCGGTTATCTGCCTCGATCCAGCGATTACGCTATTCGATCTCAGCTTTCCCCGGTTTTTGGATCGCCACAGTAGGGCATTCAGAAGTGAGTACATGTTGCACATTCTTGTATGTGAGTACCACGTTTAGATTACTCTTCCATTTCTTAAAGTTGTTTCCCAATAATTTTTCAGACAGTAAAGCAGAAATTTGAGCAGACATTTTTGCTAAAAATAAAATGACATATATTAATTCAAGTTTAACACTACTATATAAGTTTATTTTAGGAATTGTAAACTAAAATTAAGTCTACTCTACCATTCCAAGGTTTTAACCTCGCATCTCAGTGCCGCCTTAGGGTAGGTCAAAGAGACGATGGTTAAATCGAGACAATCTCATCAATGAATAACTTGTGAGAATCGAACATCCCACGAGAATCGAACGTCCCTTTATTCATTGACTACCTACCTTTTTTTAGCCTAGATATTATCAAGAATATCCTTTATGAGTGTGACCTACTATATCGGATCTCTTAGGTACGCCCCGAGTGTGCCGTCGTAGGATATGTCAGTGACCCGATGAGTACCCGGAAATCCTATCCTATCGGAGACCAAGCCATGAATGTTGATAGGGGTGAACACCATCCTTAGGGGGACGAAATCAAAGCGCCGCGAGGCGTCACCCTTCTCTCACTTACTTGTATCTATAGTAGAGGCCATGAGGTTGGCTGTCGCCTCCCCCGCTCCCACTCAATATTTTGGAAGTGGTGGTGGGTTAACTAACCACGTCTTTTTGATGTTAACATAAAAGCATATCAAATCAAGGATTCCGAATGGTGTCGGTAACGTAGGCAAGCCTACCCGTCCTATTCGTTGGAACATATGTGACAGTCGGACGAAGTCGGGTCAAGAGAGCCCCATTGAGATAAGAAGGAATCACCCCTCCGCTTGCCGGTGTAGCTTAGTCTTGCCGGACCCCCGTGCATACATCACACTAGGAGGGTTAAGTCGGTCGAGCCCAGCTCAGTTGACCACCCAACCTATAGGCGAACCGTTTTTATCCAAGATTTATTGTTCTTTTACCATCATTCAATCTCGTAGACACTACGAATTGAAAACGTGATCTCGTTTGTGCTTTTAAGGCGGTTCACCGAGAACACACACCGAAAAGGCTTAACGATTTCATAACCCGTCCTCGGATCTTTAATTAGTTACTAAATTAATTAATTACCACGTATTAATTAAATTTCAACTAATTACGCGAGTTTGTATACATGCCTACTTTAATTACCAAAATTAAAATTCTACATGTATGCATGGAGTGGATTTATGATATGATGTATGTCATGGAAATTCCGATTTTATATCTATTTTATAATCAAACACATAAAAAATAAATTGCGGAAAATTTAAACACCGAGATGGATTGTCGGTACCCCCGTATCTAATCTATCCTAGGAAAAAGTAAATTACAATCTTGTTGTCTTCATGTCTTCGATCTTCGAACCTTGAACTTGAAACTACCGGATCACGAACCACGAACACCCGAGAGGAAAAAAGGCCTTTGTTTTAATTAAATAAATCCAGTTTATTATAATTAATCATATATATATTTTTTGTATTGTGACATGCGGCTGTTACAAATTATTTTCCAAAAATAAATTTTTTTTTTTCTTTTTCTGCCTTAAACGGCAGTCTTTATAAAAAAAATTAGGTTAAAAAAAACTTTCATGCAGCCGCAATTTTTAAAACCCTAGCCGCATGCAATTTTATAAACAGGACTTATAGCGACGCTTTTCAGCGTTGCAGAAAGTCCTGTAGCAGTTTTAATTTTTTTTTTAATCCTTTTCTCCTCGTTCATACCTTGGGTTTCGCCTTGATCTTCAATTTTCCAGCAAGATCTTCATCTTTTCGAGTCCGGATGTACAAATTTACAACGAAAGATGCTACTTTTACATGGAATTTTTTAAAATTGACATAAAAAAAAATACAATTCCTATGCTCAATTGTTACTAAACAAAAGAGCTACAAAATAGATCTAACGAGTAAACAGTACCAACCCCAATCCAACTCTTCAAACCACAACAATCGCAACATAAAAAAATTACATATATGCATCGGCCCCTTTTTAAAAAAAATTGGGACAAAAAATCTACATGTTTACCATTCCTAGATCTAATATTTTATACGTATAAATATAGATCACCTTGGCGACTGATACCACTGTTAGTAATATCATTCGCAACGGAAGCGATTTAAGGATCTAGATCTATAAATTACACGTAATAAAATAACTAGATCTATATCTACAAGGGGGTTGTAGAACATACCTCTTGGATCTCAAAATCCAAGTTGAAGAACCGCAAAAGAAAGAACGAAAGAAAGTATGAAGAGCACCACGATCTTCCGTACGTGTGATCCAAGCAACTCCCGGTGGAAGGAAATCCTCGTCTCGAATCCTTCCGATATGCTACCCGGAAAAACCTCCAAGATTTTTCCCCTTAAACCCCTTGGCCGAATTTTTCTTCTCCCCTCTAAGAGGTAGAAGTCGAAATTTTATCTAGTGTTTATGAGTTGGGAGAACTCTCTTTATATATGAGAGTAACCCTTGTCCTCCAAGGATTTTATTATGCAAATAAATAAATCCAATAAATAAAAGATAATCCCATAATATTCTAGAACAAATCTAGAATAATATTTATCTTTATTTCTTACCATAAATATTTATCCAATAAACATTTTGTGCACATGTCTTATTAATCCACAAGAAAACTAATTTCTTGTTTCCTAAACATGTGTAGGCCGAAAATTGTCAGACCTAGTCAATGTGAATTTCGGCCATAATACCCTAATTTGCCAAGATTATGAAAAATGCCTTTTTCACATATTTAATTATTTAGCCCAACTAATTTAATAGTTCACTAAACAATTAATTCACATATCGTTTTAATTAAATTCTAATAAGAACTAAATTAATATTATTAGGATTCGACGTCCGAGAATAGCTATGCTATATTGGAGGCACGTCGGGGACCATGGACTAATAATCAGCGGCTCCGATGAATCAAATAAATAATTATCTTACGAACGAATAATTATATTCGATAAATCAATCACGGGAATATGCCACCATAATCCCGTGATCGCACTCCTCCGATTATGAGATTATATTTATCTCCTCACGAGAATGATAATAAGCGTCCATTGATATAATCATTACATATGGATTAATCCTCCATAGATCGTTCATTCTAAATCGGGAAGTTACCGTTAACCCTTTTTAGAACATCTTATCCTTATTTACCATTAACCCCCTAGTGATCAATTAATTCATACAACTCACTTTGGTAGCTAATCGGTGTAATATGAACTCGTACGATCGATCGGTTTCTAGGATTAACAAATAAGGGAACTGTCTATCTACTTCCATAAATGGAAGTAATGGATTCCGTATCCGTGATAACACGGACTACTCACTCAATCCAAGATACAATGCCAAGGGGGATAATTCGGATCACGGACTCGGTGTAATCCTTAACCGTCAAGTCAAACCTCATACGATTCAAGCGGTTGATCGTGATCACCTCGGATTAAGATATATCCATAAATATGATCATCGATTGATTCGATAAGACTTCTCGATTATGGAATTATATCGTGAACTCTAATCAAATCGGTCCAAATTACATATGATATATCTATCATATATAAATGCCTCACTAGGTTCTCTTAACCGAAAGTCCGGATAAGACAATCACACCTATTGTGTTCTGGGCGCATTAATAGCACGTTAAAGGAGAGACCCAATACTCTCGATTAACTTCACTACGGGCTAATTGTATTTTAAGTACATCTTCACTAACTCAATCCTCCCGTGTATATCCCATACACTGAGTTAAGTGATTACATAAACGATATACTTTAGGGTTTTCTGTAGAGTAAATACTATTGTCACATCGGTGAATATGAGAATAATAAATATGAATAATAATATCATTTCATTTATTAAATAAAAAAATTACAAAATTGTCTTTCGGGCATCACACATAACATCATCTAGATCAGCTGAACACAATATTGCTTGATCTAAGAAATATTGATGTGAAGATTGACGATGATGATGCAGCATTGATTCTACTGGTGTCATTGACTGCATCATATGAGAACTTTGTGCTATCCTTTATTGTTGCGAAGGACTCAGTGTCATTGGAGGATGTGAGATCATCACTACATGCTCAAGAGATACGCCATAAGGCATCTAGTTCTGGGACAGACAGTCAGTCTGCTGGGTTGGTGGCCAGTGGAATCAACAGGGGGCCAGGAAACTCTGGAAAGAAGAAATCCAAGAAGAGTTCCAAGGGACCCAAAGCCTAGGATGTCTGTAATTAATGCAAGGAGCAGGGGCATTGGAAAAATGAATGTCCAAAAAGGAAGAAGCAACAGGGTGCCCAGCAGGGTGCAATTGCTTTGACAGAACAAGACACCAACTCTGAAGAAGATCTGGCCTTAGCAGTTTCAGAGTCAGCAGGGCACAGAGATGTGTGGATTCTGGACACTGGGGCATATTATCATGTGTGTCCAAATAGGGAGTGGTTTTCAACTTATCAATAGATAGATGGAGGCCATATTGCAAAGGCTAACAGCAAGGTCTTCAAAATAGTTGGGATTGGATTTGTTGAGTGAGGACACATGATGGTAAATTCTGCACACTGAATGAGGTTAGGCATGTTCCACAAATGACCAAGAATTTGATATCACTTAGTATGCTAGACAGCAAAGGGTTCATGTTCAGGGGTGAAGGTGGAGCGGTGAATGTCTATAAGGGTTCAGTTGTAATTCTGAAGGGTATCAGGCAGGTGACATTGTACATCTTACAAGGAGCTACTGTATCAGGTTCTGCTGCTAATGCATCATCAGAGGTTCACCAGTCACAGCTGACCAAGCTGTGGCATATGAGATTGGGTCATATGGGTGAAAGAGGGATGCAAATTCTGTCTAAGTCTGATCTACTCGGGGGATATAAGGTCAATGAGCTGGATTTTTGCGAATACTGTGTGTTTGGGAAACTACATAGGAGTAAGTTCCTAAAAGCAATTCACATCACAAAAGGGACACTTGATTATGTCCATTCTGATTGTTGGGGACCTTCAAGAGTGGTGTCTTTGAGTGGTCACAGGTATTTTGTGTCCTTTATAGATGATTACTCAATGAGGGTTTGGGTAATTAAATGAAGCACAAGAGTGAGGCATTCAAGTACTTCAAGCAATGGAAGGCATTGGTTGAGAATCAGACATGGAAGAAGATCAAGAGACTTAGAACTGATAATGGACTGGAATTCTGTTGGTCTGAGTTTGATGAATTTTTCAAGAATGAAGGCATTGCTAGGCACCATACTATCAGAGATACTCCACATCAGAATGGTGTTGCAGAAAGAATGAATCAAACTCTTCTGGAGAGGGCAAGGCGCATGCCTCTTATTCTGGTCTAGCAAGGACATTTTGGGCAGGGGTTGTTAACACATCATGTTACTTAATCAATAGAGGGCCTCACACTAGGATCAAGCTCAAAACACCATTTGAGGTTTGGTCAGGAAAGTCAGCAGACTACTTAGGTCTAAGGGTTTTTGGAAGCACAGTCTACTATCATGTCAGTGAAGGTAAAATTGAGCCTAGAGCCAAGAAGGGAGTGTTTGTTGGATATGGAGATGGAGTTAATGGATATAGAATATGGTCATCAGCTGAAAATAGGGTTATACTCAGCAGAAGTGTAGTCTTTGATGAAAACTCTATGCTTAACTCATATGTGAGGGCCACATCTAAATCTGAAATTGGATCTGAGACTGAGAAGGTTGACAAACAGGTGGAGCTTCAAGTAGTTTCTGCTAAATTAAAAGACTCAGCAGATGACAGTTAGCACTCAGTAGATCTAGAATTGGATCCAAGCCAGTCTACTGAATAGGGTCAGCAGATACTCAAATAGCCGATATTGGTCAGCAGAGTATAGCTCTCAGCAGAGCTAGAAGGACCAATATTAGACCCCCAAGAAGATATGGGTTTGAGGAGGATATGGTTTGATATGCACTACAGGTAGCTGAAGAAGTGGTTGCTTTGAACCAAACACTTACAGGGAAGCTGTGACATGTTCTGAGGCATCCCAATGGCTTGTTGCCATGGGAGAAGAAATGGAGTCACTTCAGAAGAATAAGACTTGGGATCTGGTCAAACAACCACAAGGTAGAAGGGTGGTCAGCTGCAAATGGATCTTTAAGAAAAAGGAAGGAATGACATCTGCTGAGGGCATCAAATATAAGGCACGTTTGGTTGCAAGAGGGTTCAGTCAAAAAGAGGGGGTGGACTATGAAGAGATATTTTCTCCAGTGGTCAGACATACTTCCATCTGGGTGTTATTAGCAATAGTGGCACATCAGAATCTTGAAATTGAGCAATTGGATATGAAGACAACTTTTCTTCATGGAGATGTAGATAAGGAAATT
Organism: Gentiana straminea; assembly: GCA_036785695.1. NCBI lineage: Eukaryota > Viridiplantae > Streptophyta > Magnoliopsida > Gentianales > Gentianaceae > Gentiana > Gentiana straminea. The sequence goes on along the minus strand of JAVUPR010000514.1, from coordinate 6,837,359 downwards.
TATATGACCCAGCCAGAGGGTTTCCAAGTTCCTGGCAAGGAAGGATATGTTTGCAAGTTGAAGAAGTCCTTGTATGGACTTAAACAGGCCCCAAGACAGTGGTATAAGAAGTTTGACAGTTATATGATTCAACAGGGTTATAGCAGAAGTCCATATGATTGCTGTGTTTATCACAACAAGTTGAAGGATGGTTCAATCATCTATCTAGTTTTATATGTGGATGATATGCCGATAGCTGCTGTGAACAAGTCTGATCAAGATCTGAAGAATCTGCTCAAGGCTAAATTTGAGATGAAGGATTTGGAGAATGCAAAGAAAATTATAGGGATGGAGATCTATAGAGATAGGAAGCAGGGAAGGCTATTTTTGTCTCAGTAGGGGTATATTGAAAAGGTATTATCCAAGTTCTGCATGTCAGCAGCCAAACATATAGATACTCCTACGGCACAAAATCTACATCTGTCTACTGTGTTTACTCCACACTCAGCTGAAGAGGAAGAATACATGTCAAGGGTTCCACATGCTAGTGTAGTGGGCAGTTTAATGTATGCCATGGTCTGTACTAGGCCTGATTTGGATCAGGCAGTCAGTGTTGTCAGCAGGTTTATGGCTCAACCTGGAAAGGAACACTGGAAAGCTATGAAAAGGATATTTAGGTACCTTAGGGATACATCTGATATTTGGCTCATTTGTGGAGGTGGTACTCAATGTTTTGTCATAGGGTACTGTGATTCTGATTATGCTGCTGATGTGGACTGGAGGAGATCTATGACTGGGTATGTGTTTTTTTTGGGTGGTTCTGTGGTAAGTTGGAAGGCAACTTTACAGGGTACAGTGACATTATCTACTACTGAAGCAGAATACATGACACTGACAGAAGCATCAAAGGAAGCAATTTGGTTATAAGGGCTAGTCAATGATCTGAGTCTGCATCAAGATCAAGCCAGGGTGTATTGTGACAGTCTTAGTGCAATATGTTTGGCTAAGGATCAGGTTCCTCATGAGAGAACCAAGCACATTGATGTTAGGTGCCATTTTTTGAGGAATGAGCGGATGGTCAAGGTGGAGAAGATCAGCACTGATGTTAATCCCGCTGATATGTTCACTAAACTAGTTCCAATGGGCAAGTTTCAGTTGTGTCTGGATTTTCTAAATATCCAAAGCTGTTAATCTGTATCTGGGAATACTTAGCTAAAGGTGGGGGTCTGCTGAGGTATTCTAATATGAAGACAAAGAGGATTTCTGGCACTTGGTTATGCATTTGGTTAGTTTTCATGAAGTTGAAGTCAAGGTGGAGATTTGTAATGGTGACTTAAACTATGCTACTGAGTTTGGTCAGCTAAGTGTAATACTCTGCCGAGTTTGGTGTGGAAGCTATGATATGGTTTTCAGCTGGGGTAGATCAGCAGGGATGATCAACCTGCTGAAGTTAAGGCTGCTGAAGACAAGGCTGCTCATTCTCAGCAGACTTGGGGAGCACGTCTGCTGCATGGTTTTCCGGTTTGGTTAAGTTACTTTTGGGGTATTTCAGTCATTATCTGGTTTGGATGTTTAGTCGGTTAGGGTTGGTTTTTCCCAAGGCTATAAATACCATCTGTATTAATTGTAACTTGATGTAACTTTCTCGTGATAATAAAATATCCTTGTTTGTCCGTAGAGTAGTCGGCACATTGCCGGAAACCACGTTAAATCTGTGTTCTTCTTGTTTCTGTGTTTGCTTACTTGTTAATTTTCTTATCATTACTCACAATCACCATCACTTCTTGATCGATCCGTCATAATAGAGCCCAATCATCATCGCAAAAAAAAAACTTAATTGTAATTTTCCTCTCGATGGCAAGAAAATTCCTTGACCTGGTGTGTTTTTAATGTATCTCAGTACTTGATGTGCTGCGTCTAGATGTGGCTGTTTAGGCTTGTCCATAAACTGAGTTAACATATTCACCGCGTAAGAAATATCCGGTCTAGTCACCGTCAAATATATAATCCTTTCGACCAATCTTCTATACACTGAAGCATTATGCAAGGATTGTCCTTTGCTTGCTGTCAGAGAAATATTTTGATGAACTGGAAATCGTGAGGGCCGTGCTCCCAAGAAAGTATTTAACCTTACCTAAGTCCTTGAGTTTGAATTGATTTGATAAGAAAGCTTTGACATTCCCTATTTCCTGCGTATTATCACCGGCTAGAACAACATCATCCACGTAAATTAACAAGGCCAAAAAATTACCTTGCTTTCCTTTGACAAATAGGTAATGTTCAGCCTGACTTTGAATGAAACCTGCAGCTTTGAGCAAATTTGATAATTTTAGAAACCATTGTCTCGTAGCCTGCTTAAGACCGTACTATGATTTATGAAGTTTACACACAAGATTCTCCCCCTTGTGGTCAAATCTAGGTGGTGGTGTCATTTAAACGTCCTCGGTGAGATCGCCATGAAGGAACGCATTATTCACATCCAATTGGTAAAGATGCCATGCATCCTTTTAATGCTGCCACACTTAGTAAAGTACGAATCAGGGCCGGCCCTCGCATTTGTTGGGCTTAAAACCAAGTCCCCGAATTGGGCCTTTTAGTTGAAGTTGTTTTTTTTTTGAAAAACATACTTATCGCGTTTTTAACATCCGTAAATACAAAATTCAAGTTATTTGTTAGATATTTTATTTACAAAGTCTGTTTTTATTTTTGTGTTGAATGTGTTGTTGCACACTGAGTGCGACAGGTGTCGCCGAAAAGAAACGGGGTTCGACCTGTGCGAATGACACACCTTTTCGTAGAAGGGATTTTTCATTGGGACACATCCTTTGAAGACGAACTGGTTTGTTCTTTCGTGAAGAGGTACAATATCTTTTCGTTGTCTATATATAGAGAGACATCAGCATTCGGTGTGAAAGATAATGAAGTTTTTTTAGAAGCATCATCAGTACAAACATATTGTGTCTCTAAAGTAGTACTCCATTGAATACTGAGAGAGGTCTTAAAACATATCTTTAAAGAAACGTTTTATACGTGCCTTGTAGATCATTCAATTCTGTTTGTTTTATCACATTTTTCTAACATTATTGATAGTCTCAAAACATGCCTACAAAGTAGTCTTTTCTACCATATTTAGAAACAAAAACCAAATTCATACGTATACATAAAACATACTTACATATTACTATTTCAAGATCGCTCTTGCAACACATTTAGAGACGAAATCACTAATCAAAGTAGAATTGTCAATTTCATTAACCATATTCTTCTCAATTGAGAATTTGAGAATAGAATTTATCATTTATGAATAGGAAATTGAAAGAAGGAAAGGAAAACAAAAAACAAAAAAAAAATAAAAATCAACAGCTCAAGCGGCAGGGGAGCTAGGGAAACGAAGGCAGGACTGAAGGGGAGGGCCGGAACTTAGGAGTGAAAAATGAATTCTATCTATTTTTGTTTGTTTTATTTATTTTTGTGTGTGCTTTTTTTTATATAATATAGATATATATAATAAATTAATAATACAGATAAAGTCATAAAACAAAAAAAAAACTTGTTTGTATATATCTATTTTTTTTTGGGTCAAGTAAATTTTTTTATTGGGGACTTTATCAATTAGAGTAAAAAAAAATTTGGGCATTTATCAAAAAAGAAAATTAACATATTATATTAGGTGGATCGGATTAAATCTATACGAATTTTTTTTTCTTTTAGCGAAACATGTACCGTTGGGCCCTCCGACACAGTTGGGCTTAAGACCCGGGTCTCGCCGGCCTTAGCATAGGGCCGGCCCTGGTACGAATGGTAACCATTTTCGCAACCGAAGTGAAAGTCTCTTGGTAATTAAGTCCTTCGACTTGGCTATATCCTTTTGCGATGAGGCGGGCTTTATACCGTTCCACACTCCCATCAGCTTTCAACTTTGTTTTATACACCCATTTACATTCAATGGGTTGCTTATGAGGTGGAAGTGGTACTAAGCTCCATGTTTTGTTTTGTTCAAGTGCATGAAGTTCATCTTTCATGGCTGATTGCCACTGTGGATCATGTTGAGCTTCTTGATATGTGGCCGGTTCTTTATGAATAGATATATAAGGAAGCTGTATATTTTTTGTGAGGAAATGACAATTTATCATAGGACAAGACATTATCAAGGGAATGATTTGTACCTTTTTATCAACGGAGGAGCGTGGAATAGGAATTTTCTGTGTAACAAGTGTATGAATCACAAAATCTTGAAAACGTGAATTCAGAATTTTCTGTCGTTTTCCTCTGCCCAATACTTCGACATCTTCACCTAGCTGTTGTGGTGCTGGTGAAGGAGTATTATCAACTGTTTCTTCAATATGCGCCCACTTCAACCGGTGGCTCGGGTAAAGGTGGAGCCGCGGTGGAAGAGGAAGGGTAACAAAATACTTCATCTTCAATGACCATGTGGTCCAAATGTTGAAATGAGGAGGTGAGGACTCCTCCGAGTGCTCGGAAAAAGGAAACAAAAGCTTGTTCGAAAAATTTCACATCACAAGACACAAAAAATTCCTCAGAATCAAGATCATACAGAGTCCATACCTTTTTTCCAAAAGGATATCCCAAAAAAATACACATGCGACTACGGCCATCAAATTTGTTAGAATGACGAAGATCATAGGCATAGAAAAGACAACCCAAGACTCGGAGCATTGAGAAATAAGGTGGTTTTCCAAACAAAATTTTGTAAGGGGTTTTGTAGTGTTAATAATGGATGGGGTTCGATTACTAATGTGAGCAGCCGCCAAGATACATTCTCCCCAAAATTTGAGGGGCAAATGTCCCTCAAACCGAAGTGCACGTGAAACATTTAAAATGTGTTGATGTTTCCGTTCTACTCGAACATTCTGTTGGAGGGTGCGTACACATGAGGTTTCAAAAATTATTTCGTGTTTGCGGAAGTAGGGAAGCAAACACCTAAACCCGGTTCTATTGTCACTACGAACCCTTTTTATAGTAACATCTGTTGGTCCCTTGAAAAGGCTTTAGTTAAGTTTAGAGGGGGGGGTGAATAAACTTAACACTTAAAACTTTGGAGTTAACAAATTCTGCAACTTCGGCGGCACAACGATACTTCGATAGTCCGCGAGACCTCGCATAGCTCCGCGATAAACGCAGTAGTCTACGACGGTTCGATTTCTTGCTGAATTTGTGCAGCGGAATAATATCAAAATTAAGCCTTGTTACTTGTTGTTAAATATGTTACTAAGTATTAGATACTCGGTAGTGTATGTGTGTGATTTCGGTTACTAGATTCAAGCAGGTTGATATGGATAAAGACTAAGTGCGTAAAGTAAATGCGGTAAGTAAGTAGAGAGATTTTATAGTGGTTCCGGGTGATGTAATCCTGTCGGTCCACTCTTCTCCCGTGATGTTGGAGGAAATTCACTAGTGATCTTTGAGTTATCTCGTTACAAAGAATCCTAGGTTGCTTGTCCTTCACCAATAACTATGGCTTCACAACCGAAAACTCGGGAACAGTGGGATTGCTTTGCTCCTGAGTCTTCCACTGGTCCTTGAAGGGTAGGATTGCCTCTTCACCAGCTCCACCACAAACCAACAGTCTTTCACACCCAACAGATGCTTCACTGTCTTCAGCAGGTTCTTTATAAAATAAAGAATGAATCAAATAAATGATTCAGTTGCAACAGCTTGATTAGGATGATATAATCGGCGGCTTGCAGTCTTCAAGTGTGTATGCTTGATGCAACTTAAACACATAATGCACTTGAAGAAAATAACTAGATCAGCAGTCTTAAGCTCAGTAAGTTCAGCAGGGTGTTTTTCAGCTCAGTATTGTTACTTAAAGTTTATCCCTAAAATTCATCATCATGTTTCTGAGTTGAAAGTCCTCTATTTATAGGTAAGAATGCATGTGACTTGAATTTAAAAATCAAATGTGACCGTTCCTTGTATTTGTCCCATCTCGCACCGCATTCCGTCACTATTCATGGGGATCGACACGTCGGATTACTTTTTGACAAGTGCGATCTGTCCACCCTTTGACTTGTATCCAATGGATAAAAATAAGGATCATCCCAACGTCTTTTTTTAATTTCAGCCCTTGATTTTCTTGATAGGTCGAGGTAGTTGGTCGTTCTTATCCATGTAATCTTCAAATAATCTTGAATTAATCGAGGTATATATCGAGCGGGTTCATCATCCGTCGTAATACCAATCGATCGCTCGAACATCTTATTTTTGTCCGTAAAATAGAATGCGGTGATTACTTTTATCTAACTTTTATTTGTGAAGTTAGATTACATCATTTTAAATATAACCAAGTTCCAAACATCATCCAACTTGTGGAACTTAGACCTTCTACACAAGGCATATGTAATCAGTTTAGGTCATCACAGACTTGCCTAAAATCTGATTCCATATCCTTGACTTTAATTACTAAGTTTGATCCCTTAGCCTTCATTAACTGAGTTTGAACCCTCAGCCTTCGCCTTCGCCTTCGGCGGGTTCCGGACCTCGCCCATCGACCTATCTACCCTACTGACCTAGACCAGTCTGCTGACAAACAGTCAGCAACCTTTTACAGTGCTTGTTTGATCAAACTTATTTATGAATCAAACTCTAATAAACCTATACATTTTATCTAGACATCTTTTTGCCTTTGCACTATAACAGCTAGTATGGCACTCATCATCAAAACTAAGAAATAAGTCTAACAATTTCCCCCTTTTTGGTGATGATGCCACTACCCTCACCTAATCGGAAAGCAAAAAGATAAAAACAAAAACGAAACAAATTCGGTCAATTCTCATTATAAATATTTGTTCACAAGATATTACGATCTAGCATCAACAAAGATAAAATAATGTAAATATGCTGATCTACTGTCTCTTCTCTCTTTCTTGTCTAGCATTCTCGGCTTGCTCTTGATAGGCTCTAATTTCTTCTATCATGTCCCTCATCCATTCATTTTCAATAAGTGTGAAATCAATATAAGAGTTGACTTGTTTCCACCAATTCCATGCTTCAGCGGACAAGATTGATATCATTCACTCGAATCCAAATCTCATATAAAGATCCTTGAATTCATTAAGTGAGTCTTTTGCTTTTGTAATAGGCAACACCCTATCACCTCTCGCCACTTCTTCCACCTCTCGCCTCCTCGAAATTTGCCCTTAAGGCTCGACTCTTGCCTCCCAAAATTTCAAACTCAAGAAAGAGTTAAGGCCTTCATGAAATCCCATATCATGGTAAGGTCTCCTTCGTTATAAAATTCTTTCTTGTATTGTGACGGAGATCATCGGTGAGTTGAACTCGCCAGTGCGGGTCTCCCGAAAGCATTTGTATCATCAATCCATCTTTTACGTGCAAAGAGTCTTGCGGCCTCCTTTGTCTTTGCTGATTTGCCCTCTTCCCCCTTAGTGACATCATCAACAAAACGTGAGATGAGGCCATGAATACCCTCCCGTGATACAATCACTCTATGCAATTGGCCTTCCATGGTTCCGCTCTAGTATCAATGGTAGTGATCCTAGATTGCAATGTCTCCTCCAAATCCGTTGATCCTTTCGGTGAGTTTGGGATCGGGCATAGCGAGTTGTTGTGCGACGAGCGAGCTCGGCGGGTTTAGGAGCTTCAGCAAGCTTGTCAAGTTTCTCATGTATAGAAACAAGTTGGTCTTTTAGATACTTGTCTTTGGCTTTATTTCCAACTTTGATACCCTTGACATCTAGTATCAAATCATTCATGGCATTTTGAGTAGATGCAAAGTTTGAAGCAACCGTATCGATGGGATTGTCCGTTATCATTTACCATCTTCATCGCTTCTTCAAATCTTTGTTCTTGCTCGTCCAATTGAGTTCTTAACTGTTGCATGTCATTTCTTACAGCTCTTAACTCATTGACAACTTCAATTGGCACTCCACTAGTCATTCTACTATCGGTAGGTCCATCGTGAGCTCTTCAACTCTATATTGTGCCTGTTGTCTACGATGACCATTGCTTTACTCAAATCTCTCCCAAAAGGGGGAGGTCCTTCCTCAACCATTGCACCAAGAATGTCTTCCATGATCGGATCTTGTGCGGGTTCCTCGAACTTCTTCTTGTCCAAAAATTTGAAATTCTTCATCACCGTAGTCATAATCCAACAAATTTGTTCTTCTTGATTAACACGAGCGGCCTGCGATTATACTTCCCTACAAAGATGGTCTTGGCTCTGAAGGCTCCACTACAAGAAATTTCGGCAACGGCGGGGGTTTCCTCCAAACCCAAAGTTTGTTCCAACTTTGTGTCCGTGTCTTTGTTTGAGACTCAAAGAACTTTGTACCTCCCCGTTCCAACCTTTGTCCAGTCTTGTTTGTACCCCAACAACTTTGTACCTCCTCTTCAATTTCCCGTGGATTAAAGATATTGGTATTATCCACTTGAAAACCTTCTCGCATGACCAATCTTGTGCGGGATGATGGCGAGCTTTAGTAAGAGTGCCTTCAATGTCAAATCCATCTTGATATTCAATGGATTCCTCGAACTAGCACTTGGTTCACTAAAGTCGATGGCTTTTTCCCGATCCAAATCAACAATCTGTTCATCTTCGGGTTGTCCAGGCGGCTCTACAACATGAAATGTAGCAGATTCATCAACTAGCCTACCATCACTCAATGTAATTCCCTCATTGATCAATGCTTCTAGATCATCCATGGTGAGATCCCGTAGATCCTCATCCATTTCTTCGATCTGTTGGCCCTCGGCGGACTTACCAAGCACTCGGTGGATTTGTGCGGTGGATCATTTATCAATGCAGTCCCACTGGGTTCTCCTGGTCTTGAGGAGAAATCTCCCCTTGAGTCAGATGATGAGGAAGAATCATCATCTCCATCTCTTGGATCTCTGAACTTAATACCTTCCTCCTTCTGTTGCTCATCAAATAAATCCATCAGTCTGGATTGCAGCAGAGTGGTATCAACCAGATCCAAAGCAAGTTCTCCACTCCCAAATTGTTAAAAGCCCATTCCTCAAAATCAGTCATAGGTTCAGCAGCTGGCTTTTGTTTCTTGTAGAAACCAAACTTCCATTGAAAATAATCAGCAATTTGCTGAAGTTTGGGATCCACAAATTCTTCAGTTTTCTTCCTCTCTTTCACATGCCTTTCAAAGGGCATGAAAGATCTCCTGGGAGCTGCTTCAGTGGCTTGTTGACCTCCAAAGGTTCCAACAAGCAGACTCATGGTCTCTTCTACGGATGTTTGAAAATCGGCGGGTTGCTTGTGATTGTGTAGTTGTACCTACTACTTCCATCCGTATCACACTTGATTCCCCCGACTCACATGCTCATCGGCGGGGTTAGCGACGGTCGCTCTTCCCCCGAACTATTGCCAAATTTGCGGGGTCTTCAATCAAGTCTTCAATCACCTCTTCAACTACCACGGCGGGTTCGATGGGATTGTTGTGGTTCTTCAGACAGATTGCTCAACAACAACTCCGTGCGGCTTCGCAGAGATTCAAGAATAACATCTTCTACAGCAGGCTCTGGTACAGCAGGCTGCTGTGATTCTTCAACAGATTGCTCAACAACAACCTGTTCACTTCCAGTAGACTTAATAACCTCATCAGGTGAGGAATCACTGATTACAACTGGTGGGATGATAGTTAAGGGCTCAGCCTCAACAACCTCTTCTTCTTCTACTGACACCTCTTCTTGGACTTTTTGTTTTTCCAAGATTCTCAATTCTTTTCCTTTGCCATACTTCTTCTTTTTGGCAACCTCCTTCATCCTCTTGGATAGGGGTTCATCATCATCATCATCATGTCCAGTAGATTTTCTCTTTCTACTATCTTCTTTCTGGTTGTTTTGTCGAATTTCAACAACGCTTCTTCTTACAACTACGACGGGGTCGGTAACCTCCACTTGACCCTCGGCGGACTCGACGATGCAGTGCTTTGTTTCCTTTCTTGTTCTCTTTGATTTCAAGATTTCGTAATCTTCCTAACATCACCACTCTTTCTCTTTCCGGCGAGTTTTCTTTGGTGCAAACGGGTTTGATGGATATCTTCTTAGTTTGCCGAACCCGCTCACCACCAAGATCACCGTCATCTCCATCATCATTATCACCGGCGAGGCTCTCCAAAGAACCTCTTCATCATCATCTAGTCCAGGGAATCGCATGATCAATCTCCTTCTTGTATCGGACCGATTTATGTCAACCGGTTCAAGATCGTAACCTCCGGATGATTCACGGGGTCCGAACCATCAAACCTAGGGGTAAGGCCTTTGATTTTCTTTTCTTTAATTTGTCCTCCTTGGCTACTTTCTTCATATAATGAATGAAATAACCACCCCAATCAAATTTCATGCTTCTGCAAATGATAATCATCAGCTCTATCTTGGGTCCTGATAGAGTATCCATACTGCCAACTAGCCCAAGTATGTTCTTTGCAATGGGCTTGCTCAGCAGACTGTATTCATTACCAATGTTTTTGCAGTTGATGCCTGGTACTGATTTGATAGTTGCATTTGTCTTGATCTGATCTACAAAAGCCATCTTGTCCAATCCCATAGCTTCGGGATTGACCGAACCATCAACAACTTCTTCAAAACCAAACACTTCTCTCGGATTGGAGAGATTACAAGCTCCTCACCATTCACGGTGGTTTTGAATGCTTCGCTTCCTTCTTCTATAACAATATTCTTCCGAAATCAATAACATTGGTGTATGATATCGTTTCTAATCGATATTGAGTTTGTTCTCCGTGCCCGCAAACCTTCTTATTCTTCGACCTATATTAATGGCCGGTTCCGTTCTGTTTGCATCAACAACATAGCCTCTTACACTTTGGCTTGATTCGATTTGAACCTCAATCTTTTCCGCCATTGAAATAAGAAAAAGATGAAGAAAAATTGCTCTCAAATCTGTGTTCACACGATGTAGATTTTGCAAAGATAAAGCAGAAATTGCAAGTGGAGAAATTGCTGTATAACAGTCTGATTTTATAGACAGTGGGTAGTTGAAGCTGTCACAGCACGTACATTGAGGTAACCACGATTAAATCGATTAAATGCTTTGTCTTGACACGTGGCCCATTACTCCTCCATAACGTTTGTAACCGTTGGATGGTTTGACTGTGGTAATAAAAGATAGAATAAATATCCCGCCAAACTGCTTTTTGACTTAAATAACTTTGACTGAGTAAGGTTCCCTCCAGCAGGATAAACCTCGACGGGTGCCCTCAAGAACTGGCGATAAGTAGGCTTCGGCGGCCTGGCGATAAAAGTACTCTGCTGATCCTTGTTTTCTTCTTGCTTTGTTCAATTGATAATATAAGATGAGGTTTAATACCAATGACTGATCTGTCAAGTGAGCTCACCCAAAATGACAAAGAACAATCCCCTTGGCAACCTCATTAGCTCAATTGTCCAAATATAAGTACATGGAATTGTTGATACCAATGACTAATCTCGCTAAGTGAGCTCACCCAACATAGCAAAGACTAATCCCCTTGGTGAATTCCAAGATTACACTGCTTGAATATCAATCAATCTTTATGATTCCAAGTTCGATCCTTAATTTAGCAAATCTTTCACTTGTCAAGAGGTTTAGTGAAAATATCGCAAGTTGATCTTCGGTAGGGATGTATAGAACCACCACATCTTTCTTTTCAACATGATCTCTTATAAAATGATGCCTCACATCAATGTGTTTGGTTCTTGAGTGCAAAACAGATTTTCGTGATTGCAATTGCACTTGTGTTATCACACATAATTGTAATTTCCTTTTCTTCAATTCCATAATCCCTTAATTGTTGTCTTAGCCATAGTACTTGTGCACAGCAACTTCCAACAGCAATGTATTCAGCTTCAGGAAGTGGAAGTTGAAATAGAATTCTGTTTCTTGCTAAACCAGGAGACCAGTCTATTTCCCATTAACTGACAGGTTCCTGTTGTGCTTTTTCTATCAATCTTGCATCCAGCATAATCAGAATCTGAGTAGGATATAACTTTGAAGCTTCCTTCCTTGGAGTACCAAATCCCTACTCCCAATGTCTCTTTGAGATACTTGAGAACTCTCTTAACTGCACCTAAGTGACTTTCTTTAGGCTTAGATTGAAATCTTGCACAAACACCTACAGCAAAGGATATATCAGTCCGCTGGCAGTGAGGTACAACAGGCTGCCTATCATCCTTCTATATAAGGTCTGATCAACATCTTTGCCTTCTTTATCTTCATCCAATCTGATGTTTGTACTCATAGGAGTTGAATTCTTAGTGCTATTTTCCATACCAAACTTCTTCAAAGAACTCCTTGGTATACTTGGTTTGATGAATGAAGATTCCATCATTCACTTGTTTGACTTGCAATCCCAAAAAGTAATTCATTTCTCCCATCATACTCATTTGGAATTTGCTCTTCATTAGATTTGCAAACTTTTCACAAAGTAAATCATTCTCAGAACCAAATATTATGTCATCCACATAAATTTGTACCAGTGCTTGTCCCCTTCACCGATTCGAAAAGAGTCTTGTCAATGGTGCCTTTTGTGAAACCATTGTCTACCAAGAATTGAGATAGAGTCTCATACCATGCTCTTGGTGCTTGTTTCAATCCATAAAGTGCTTTGTTGAGTCTATACACTTTATCTTCTTGATCTTTAATTTCAAATCCAGGAGGTTGCTGAACATACACTTCCTCCTCTAGGATCCCATTCAGAAATGCACTCTTGACATCCATTTGATATACTTTGAAGTTCTTATATGCGGCATGTGCTAGGAATAATCTGATAGCTTCCAATCTTGCAACAGGTGTATAAGTTTCATCAAAATCTATTCCTTCTGCTTGAGAATAGCCTTTTGCAACTAGTCTGGCCTTATTTCTCACAATGGTACCTGATTCATCAAGTTAATTTCTGTATACCCACTTAGTACCAATGATATTTGCATGACTTGGCCTTTCAACTAGTGTCCAAACTTGATTTCTTTCAAATTCATTTAATTCTTCTTGCATAGCAATTATCCAATCTGGATCCGAAATTGCTTCTTCAACAACTTTAGGTTCCATTTGAGATAGAAAACAGTAAACATAGCTTCCAAATTGTCTTCTAGTCCTCACACCTTGCCGTACATTGCCAATAACTTGTTCAGCAGGGTGATTCCTTAACCATTGTGGATTTTGGTTATTTTGATTTTCAGGAACATCATCTTCAGTAGGGTCTGCTGTAGTTTCTTCTACAGGGGGGGTCAGCAGATCCTTGAACTGCTTCAGTTGTTGCATCAGTAACATTGTCGGCGGGTTGTTCAAATAGAGGCGATATCGAAACTTTCAAGTCATTGAATCTTTCCAAAACTTCAACACAATCTGGATCAGTGACTTGTTGATTCTTAGCAGGTTCATGATCTTCATCTTCCATTCCAAGAAACTTAGGTTCATCAAACACAACATGGATTGTTTCTTCATGTTTTAGTGACCTCTTGTTCGGTACTCGAATGCTCTCTGACGAGGAATATCCCAAGAATATGCCTTCATCCGATTTAGGTTGGAATGTTTTCAAATGAACTTTGTGATTTAGAATAAAACATTTACTTCCAAATGGATGGAAATAGGATATGTTGGGTATCCTTCCATTCCAAACCTCATAAGGTGTCTTCACGGCTTCTTGTTTATTGAAGTTCTGTTTTGTGTGTAGCATGTTTGTATTTTCGCTTCACCCAATATCTTTCGGGTAGCAATGCTTCACAAATCATTGTTCTTCCCGCTTCCTTTAATGTCCTGTTTCTTCTTTCAAAGAACCCCATTTTTGAGGTGTACCAAAGAGAGCAAGTTGATGTAGTACACCATTCGTTCACAATATTCTCTTATAACTTTGTTGAGAAATTCAAGTACTCACGATCCGATCTTATCTTTATGATTGTTAAACTTTTCTCATTTTGTAATCTCTTCAAAAGAAAAGCATGCTTTGAAGTGTTTCACTTTTCTTGTTCATAAATATCACCCAAGTGTATCTAAAAAAATCATCCACAACTACTAAGGTGTATTTCTTTCCTGTTACACTTGTTGGAGTTATTGGTCCAAAAAGATCCATATGCATAAGCTCCAATACTCGTTAGTTGATTGTTTAGTCTTTGACTTGAAACTTGACTTTATCTCGTTTACCTTGCCGACATGCATCACATATAGCATCCTTCTTGAATGTGATCTCGGGTAAACCAATCACCAACTTCTTTTTCACCAACTCGATTAATATCATCAAAATTCAAGTGATTTAACTTCTTGTGCCATAACCAATTGAGTTCGATTTGGTATGCACAATCGAGCGAGTTTCGGCTGCGAGTAGACCAATCCACAACATACATGTTCTTTGCCTTCTACCGACAAGTACAACTTGATCACCTCTTTCACTAATAACAATACAATTGTTTTTGTCAAAAGTGACCTTGTATCCCATATCACGAAATTGTCCAAAGGTGCTCGCAAGTTGTAGTCCAAATCCTCCACATATGCCACATTCTTGATTGTAAGTCCATTTCGATAAGTGTGCCATATACTCTTGTATATCCAGGTGTATTTTTGTTGCCAAAATTCACCCTTGGACCATCTTTTGATATAAAGTTTGTTAGACAAAGTGCTTATTCTTTGTCATGTGTCCGGAACATCCACCGTCAAAGTACCGGACACCCTACAAAACAAAGTTAATGCATTTTAGGTACCCAAACCTGTTTGGGTCCATAGTGGTCGATGGCAAGCATGACCCTTGGTATGTTTCCATAAGGTCTTCTCCTAAATGTGTCATACTTTGGTTCATACTTTGGTTCATACATGTATTCCACACATCCATAAGTTCTAACAAAGAGGTTGTGTAGGAACCACATATGTTTTCTGGCCTTTTGGTACATAATGCTGTTTGAAATGATTTTTGTTGTTAGAAGCATTTGCATAACCATAGGTGTGCTGTCTGTTAGGAACAGCCCTGTAATATGGAGTCTGCTGAGGTCTTGTGTAAGTCCTCTGCTGATTCCATTGCCTAGGTTTTACCCTAGTAGTATGGTTATACTTACTGTTTCTAGCATTGGATGCAGGAATATTCCAATCATTATCAGCAGGGAACAGTCTACCTTTCCCCCTGAGATAAGTATCCCTTGAATGATCAACATTTTTGGATTTAAGAATCTTATCCTTGGAATATTTCTTTTTCTTTCCTTCGTGGTCCAAATAGACTTAGTAGCAGTGGTCGCTATCACGAGCTTAGAAGGCACGGCAATCCTATTTTTAGATTTATTCATTTTACTAGGAGCCGTTGACTTCGAGACTTCGATTTTGCTTCCTTGAGGCATTCTCATTGGGTTTTACTTGCTTCAAGGCCTTGCGGGAGATGGATCTAGTGCGGGCACAAACTTAGGACCAATTCGGTACTAGGTTCGGTAACCTTCTTGGATCCACTCTTGTTAGATTGCCGAGTTCCAAATCCAAGCCCAGTTATCTCCATAAGCCTTTCCCGATTTTATGCGGTATTGGAACAAGATGGTTCGGCGATTCGAGAGGTCGCCGGATGTTCGACGGACTTATGCCGATTCTCGTCCAACCTCTTTTTCCTTACCGCTTGAAAACCCTTAATTCAGCTTTCAATCTTCCAACTTCTAACTCAAGAGCCTCTTTTTCGGCCTTCACAACCTCATAACCAGATTGTATTATCCTCGGTTGATTAAGGATGGCATCCAAAGTCTCATTGTTGTCGAATTTCTAGGATTTGAACCACGGGTTGATTCACAATCACTTCCAAATAGGAGTATTTATAGATACGGTGTTGTATACCTCCTCGCCTCATCCATATTGGCCATCAAAGCATAATCCTCCATATCGGCAACCGATCTTTGTGTCATCTGATTCATTTCCTTTTTCAGATTCCACTTCATATCCTGATTCATCTTCAGCAACCATAGCCTTCTTGCCATGTCTTCTTTGTTGACTCTTGGTCTTCAGTAGGTCTGGACAATCAGGTCTAAAATGTCCAGGCTTCTTACAATTGAAGCAAAGATAATCAGGTTCCTTGCCTTGTTTCAACTCAGGACAATCAGGTCTGAAGTGTCCTGGTTTCTTGCAATGAAAGCATAGATAGTCATTATCTTTCTTTGGTTCTTCTTTCCTTCTTTCAGTAGGCCTCTTTGTGAAATTTCTTGTAGGGGCCTTTCCAGTCTTCATCATTCTGATTTTCTTGCTCAGTAGGGCAATTTGCTCTTGCATTTCATCTAGCATATCATCCTGTCCTCCTGATGTTTCTTCATGATGTGAAGCGACCAATGCGATGGTCTTTGGCTCTTCCTTTTCGCTTCGTGCACCGAACTTCTTGCTAAATTCATAGGCTTTAAGATCGAGAGAACAATTTGAAGGTATCTTCTTCATGCAACTTTCTCATTTCTTCAATTGCGGTCACCTTCATTTTCCAAACATCTCTTGCAGGTAAAGCTTCCAAGATTTTGGTGTTTACTTCCTCTTTTGAATAACTTACACTCGGCGGGTAAGTTCATCCAATATAGCATTGAATCTTGATTCCATTTGCTCAATGGTTTCATTAGGTAGCATCTTGAACTTTTGAAACCTTTTTCCGCACACCGATTTTGTTCTTCTTTATTGCATCGGTGCCTTCACGATTAAGTGAATCTTATCCCAAAGTTCCTTTGCGGTCTTGCAATCTTTGACCTTCATGTACATATTGCTATCCAAGGTTCGTAGATGATATCAATAGCAATGTTGTTGAGGTTTGCTCTTTTTCTCGTCTTCTCGCATTCCATTCTCTCTTTGGTTTAGGAATGTACTCGGCTTCCGTCACCCACATTCTTGCCTTTGTAATCTCCAAAGTGGTCCTTCGCTTAGTACATTCATCATCTCATCATGAGTAGCAGCAAAGATATGCACGCATTCGACGTTTATACTCATCAAATCTGTCAAGAGAACACATCAACATAGTTCTAGCATACCGTGTGTTGTCCATGATGCAAGTCTTGAAAATCGGTAACTTGAAAGAAAGTTTTAAAGAATTTTCACAAGTACAACAAGTAGGATTCCTTCGAACAACGAAGCACTTTGCTCGATACCAATTGTTGGTCCCTTGAAAAGGCTTTAGTTAAGTTTAGAGGGGGGTGAATAAACTTAACACTTAAAACTTTGGAGTTAACAAATTCTCGCAACTTCGGCGGCTGCGATACTTCGATGAGTCTGCTTTGAGACCTCGCAGCTCCGCGATAAACGATAGTCTACCGACGCTCGCTTTTCTTTGAATTTGTGCAATGGAATAATATCAAAATTAAGCCTTGTTACTTGTTGTTAAATATGTTACTAAGTATTAGATACTCGGTAGTGTATGTGTGTGATTTCGCACTAGATTCGAGCGGGTTGATATGGATAAAGACTAAGTGCGTAAAGTAAATGCGGTAAGTAAGTAGAGAGATTTTATAGTGGTTCCAGGTGATGTAATCCTGTCGGTCCACTCTTCTCCCGTGATGTTGGAGGAAATTCACTAGTGATCTTTGAGTTATCTCGTTACAAAGAATCCTAGGTTGCTTGTCCTTCACCAATAACTATGGCTTCACAAACCGAAAACGGGAACAGGTAGGATTGCTTTGCTCCCGAGTCTTCCACCGGTCCTTGAAGGGTAGGATTGCCTCTTCACCACTCCACCACAAACCAACGATCTTTCACACCCAACGGATGCTTCATTTGTCTTCGGCGGGTTCTTTATAAAATAAAGAATGAATCAAATAAATGATTCATTGCAACGACTTGATTAGGATGATATAATCGGCGGCTTGCGGTCTTCAAGTGTGTATGCTTGATGCAGCTTAAACACAGAATGCACTTGAAGAAAATAACTAGATCAGCAGTCTTAAGCTCAGTAAGTTCAGCAGGGTGTTTTTCAGCTCAGTATTGTTACTTAAAGTTTATCCCTAAAATTCATCATCATGTTTCTGAGTTGAAAGTCCTCTATTTATAGGTAAGAATGCATGTGACTTGAATTTAAAAATCAAATGTGACCGTTCCTTGTATTTGTCCCATCTGCACTGCATTCTGTCACTATTCATAGGACTGACACTGTCAGGATTACTTTTTGACAGTGCAGTCTGTCCACCCCTTTGACTTGTATCCAATGGATAAAAATAAGGATCATCCCAACGTCTTTTTAATTTCAGCCCTTGATTTTCTTGATAGGTCAGAGGTAGTTGGCTGTTCTTATCCATGTAATCTTCAAATAATCTTGAATTAATCGAGGTATATATCAGCAGGTTCATCGATCTGTCGTAATACCAATCATCTCTTGAACATCTTATTTTTGTCCGTAAAATAGAATGCGGTGATTACTTTTATCTAACTTTTATTTGTGAAGTTAGATTACATCATTTTAAATATAACCAAGTTCCAAACATCATCCAACTTGTGGAACTTAGACCTTCTACACAAGGCATATGTAATCGCTTTAGGTCATCACGGACTTGCCTAAAATCGATTCCATATCCTTGACTTTAATTACTAAGTTTGATCCCTTAGCCTTCATTAACTGAGTTTGAACCCTCAGCCTTCGCCTTTTCGCTTCGGCGGGTTCCGGACCGCCTGCGACCTATCTACCCTACTGACCTAGACCAGTCTGCTGACAAACAGTCAGCAACCTTTTACAGTGCTTGTTTGATCAAACTTATTTATGAATCAAACTCTAATAAACCTATACATTTTATCTAGACATCTTTTTGCCTTTGCACTATAACAGCTAGTATGGCACTCATCATCAAAACTAAGAAATAAGTTTAACAACATCAAATTGACGCGAAATCAAGGCTACAAAGTCCAAAAATACCATTTCAACCTCAATTTTATTTATAAGCAAGTACACACAAACAGAACGTGAATAATCATCAACAAGGATCAGAAAATATGTAGCACCACACGTAGAAGGAGGACTATAAGCTCCCCACAGATCACAATGGACGAGTTCAACTATATGACTACCACAACTCTCACTAAGATTAAAATGTTCACGAGACATCTTAGCCCTAAAACAAACCTCGCCACCATCTTTATTCAAATGTTTGGAAATAGTAATATTAGGAATATTCTTAAGGACCTTATCTGAAGGATGACCGAAACGCCGGTGCCACAAAACTGTAGATTTCCCGTCATCAATAGACAAAATCTGAACCTCCGGAATGCCCAAGAACAGAAAAAGTCTATCCTCGCAACATAATTTTCCCGTTAGTTGCAAAACACAATCATCATCATCCTATAATTGGGTAATCGAGAGCAAATTGCAATTCAATTTTGGCATGTATAAGACATCTTTTAAGCATAAATTTCTGGGCAAAATAACACTCCCTTCATGAGTCGCCACCGATGAATTCCCATTGGGTAAACCAATCGGGCAATGAACAATTGGTCGTAGTATAGACTCATCAGATTCTTCGCACGCAACTTGCGGGAAAATTCTTCGTAGTATAGACTCATCAGATTCTTCGTAGTATAGACTCATCAATAGAATCAGTCTCGTGATGTGTCGCTCTTGTGTCAACAATCCACGCAGACTAAGCTGATAGTCGATCTTTCGGTTTGGGCAAATCAACGATACTTTTCCACTGGGCTGGGCTGACAATGGAAAGCCATGTTTGCTAAAAAGTATCAATCTTTACATTTACAACAGACATTTTTCAGCAATATAGAAACCTAGACATCGATTTCACAAAAAAAACAACACCAAAACGCAGCAGTTTGGTTGCGGGTTTACTCAGAGATATTGAACCGTCCATAACAATTTACACCGTTCAGATTGTATAAAATAAAAAGATGAACACGCCCTCAAAAATTTTTCACGATCGGAGTCCATTTCAATGTCCGATTGTTGGCGGAAAGTTTTTTCTGCAACAATACACAGTAGTTCGATCGCAGGCAATTTTAGAGAAAAATTGAACCGTTCACACGGAAATTCCACCGTTCAGGTTGTAGAAGAAACAATTACGAACAACCCATTCAATGTTGTTTTCATGTACACATTTACTTCCGCTAATTTCTGTTGCGAGTTGCAATAATTTCAATATTCCAATATTGGTTTTGGGACTTTCATTAGGCTTTTGAAATATCGAAGCAGTGTTTGAGTTGAATGGATTACAGTTCCGTAATTAAGAATTGCTCATGAATTACTAGAAAATATGGTCATCTGCAGAAAGTAGACAAATTCATATTGCTCTGTTTGTAGATGAAAATAAGAAGTGGATCATATATTTTTTTTTAATTAAGTAGCAATTTTATTGGAAGCTAAAAATATTTTTGAAACTCACAAGCCGAGTTTCATAACTCTTTATTTTTAAAAGAAAAAAGGTTTTTGTAAAAATCACAAGCCGAGTTTCTTAGCTCAAGAAACAAAATCCTCAGTGTAACGATTATTTTTCTTCCTCGATCGTCTACCAATCATTATATGAATTCTTTCAAGTTCAAATGTTTCGTGTTCGATATCTGAAGAGTAGGTTTTCTTTTTTTTGATTTTACCAGACAATGCCTTCAAATTCTGTAGAAGCTCTTTATCTTTGTCCATTGAAGAATCCGCTAGCTTGGTGATAGTATTCGTTTGGGGAGGTGAAGATAACTCTTGTGGGGTTGTCTTTGGATTTGGGTTATCCGCCTTGGAGACGTCTTGTATATTTTTTGTAGGTGCTGAATCCTTATTGGGCCCCCCTATCGGTTCTTCTTCTATAGCCGTGTTAGTTGCGGAGTCTTTTTTAGTCTTTTCTTTATTACTGTCTTGTACCCTTACAAACTCAGCCTCATTGCTATTCGATTGAGTATTGCTTGTGGATGGTGTAGAAACCAAGCCTACGTTAACAGAATGCTCAAATTTGTCATTTCCTTTGTCCGCATTGACTTATGCATGAGCTTTGGTTGTTCCACGGAAGCTTTCACCGCATATATTGGTGCCGGTTGACTAGTAGTAGATTTATTCAAAGAGGTAAATTCCGGATGTTTGACAATGTAATGATCTTGATTGTGACCCATGTGCCAACAATGAGTGCAATAAGCGGGCCGAGAGCCTTCAGGAATGATAGGTTGCCAGAAACCATCACAATTTTCCTTTTGAATCCATATGCGGTTTGGAATATTTTTCAGAACTTCAACTTCAACCTGAACACGAGCCAAAGACGGTCTACGTGCATCAATCCGTAAGGGCTTTCCAACCGATTGCATTAAACTAAAAATAAAATCCTTGTTCATGAGATGAACCGGCAATTTGGGGAGGGAAATCCAAACTGGGATTATGGAGGATTCCCGATCAACAGTCCATTTAAAAACCCTCATGTTCTTGTTACCCACTTGCCAGGAAGCTTTCGAAAATAAACGGATATAGTCTACGTCATGTTGAAAACGAATCAAAGCATGCTTATTGTCAAGAAGACCTAATGCGTAATTACCGTTGAAATTTTGGACATCGAGAAATTTTTTGATGGTATCGAGTGGTGGCCGGCCCTGAGAAAATTTTCCGACGAGTGAATGCTGGAAACCGGCTGCCAGAACTTTCTCCGCTTCTGCTGGGATGATTATGGAAGGTTATCCCTTGAAAGTAGAAGCCCGAAGGGTTTCGGCCTTGAAGTGAGATGCCCCATTCCCGGCGATGTGCACATAGCTAAGCGGCTGTTTCGAGGTCGACGGTGCTGAGAGTCTTGAGAGACTGAGGGGTCCGGTGTCAGCCCCGACATGGGGTGACCGGAGCAAGCCCGCCCTGATTGTTGATTTGATCGCCGCCGCTTATTGTCCTAGGGTTGCCACTTTCCTCTATTTTATTTTTTATTTTTGAGATAATGACAATATTGATTTGTTTAGATAATTATGTTTGAATTTGAATTGTGTTATGATATATTATTTGGTTTAGATAAACTTTATTTATCATCTATTAGTTTATAAATATTATAATTGTGTTCATGTATTATTATTAATCAATCAATGCAGTCTCTTTTTAAATCAAAATAGGTGCATCCGCACTTACAACACACAACCCCCCCCCCCCCCCCCACCCATATTTATTTATTTATTTGGTTGGAGTTGTGAACATGGTAGCTCAACAATAATCTTCTTAGTATGATTAGCAAGAATCCAATGAAAATAACATACATAATAGGATTAGAATATGCATCAAGATCAAACTACACTTTTAGATACAAATATATATATATATGTATAGTTTTAACGTACGTATTACAACCAAACTAATCTGGTGGCATGAAAGAGTTTTGACATCCAATGGTATCTGTAGACTCGAAACAACATCTTTCAAAGCCGAAACAATGCGCATGATAGGATCTGGACTCGTTCTAGCATTAGAATCTTTATGAATTCTCCTTTTCTTCAGACTTGGGGCGATGAATTTGGCGGTGTAGAAGACGGAGCAACCCGTTTTCCACGTTCGGATTTGCTGTTTTCAGCAAATTTCAGACTGTTAATATGCATTCCTTTCTTCTTCTCGTCTTCATTCCATTCCGATCCATAATAATGTTCTTCACTCCCTTTAACACGATCACCAGATGGCGGTAAAAACATGCTTCCCCATTGCGGAAAATGCAATAACACAATAGGAATCGTGCAACCAATGATCATAATCCCCATTAGATAAATCCCTTTCGCATGCGACATTTTCGGGCTAGTGAAAAACACCAATTGGGTCAAACCCGACCCGAAATTGCCACCCGCTCCGGTCATTCCGGATATGATACCTAATGACCTTCTTGAAATGAATGGTATGATCCCAAAAGTTGCACCACATGCAGCTTGTGCACCAGCAGAAAAGAGGATCATCATTGTGATTGCTAATGAAAGTGAATTTGCTTTCCCTAAAAAGATACAGAAAATGCCTCCAAGTATTTGTAGAATGAATAACAACCATAATCTTCCTCTCATTCCAAACTTTTTTGCTGCAATGTCTGATGCTAATCCTCCAAACGGGCGCGTCACGATGTTTGCCATACCGAATGTTGCTGCAATTGTCCCCGCTGTCTTTAGATTCGAGATCAAACTGTGAAATCAAATGTAAGTTTTTGATTTCAAATGTTTTGGAAAGTGAGAAAAAAAGATTGATTGAAATTTACTTGTCGAAGAAGTACTCCGCGATGATATTATCAATTGTTAGTTCTACTCCAAAGGAATAGCCATAAAGCAGGGCCAAAATCCATGTCCTGTAGTTTGTTACAGCATACTTTAACACCTGTAGAGTTGATCAAGACAGTAATTCATTCAGTCATTTTTACAAACACCTGTTATGCACATCAAATGTAGAGTGGATCCGGATTCCGGTGTGTGTGAATGTGACTAACCTTAGTGAATTTATCAGGTGCAACATCTCCCTTCTTTTTTAAGGCACCTCTGTTTCCATCAGGCAAGTCTTGGCCAAGGGTTAGGACTAAGATCCCCATGATCACATGGCACCATCCAGGTATAAAAAATGCTATCCTCCAAGCAGTAAAAGGAGTTGATCCACATTTTATGATCAAATCATACAATAATGGCATTATAAGCTGCGTCGCGCCGCCACCCATGTTACCCCAACCAGCTGCTGTACCATTCACTGTGCCAACAATCTTGCTATTAAACATAGTACTCATCCAATACTGGCATGACACAAATGTAGCGAGTGAGAATCCGATCATGAACCGAACCGCGATGTATCCGGCAGCAGACGATACAAACGGCATACAAAACACGGTCGGGGCACACAACATGATCAGAAACGCGCATCCGTATCTAGGACCGAGCATGTCACAGACTACACCCATACATAGCCTAGACAGGATGCTTCCAGACACCGAGGCGACACCAGCGTTGCCAATGTCGTGTTTGGTTAAATCAAGGTTGTCCCGGATGATCGGGACTAAAGGGGCGGCTGCAAAAGTCGAGACGAAGCAAGTGAAAAAGGATATCCAAGATAAATGGAAGGTTCTCATATGAGGATCAGCTAACGAGAAAATCTTGAAAACTGTAGCTTTGTGTTCAGAATCAACCGGTAAAGCGAATTTCGCCGTTGATTCGTCGGTGACAACTGGCGACGCAACCGAGAATGCGAATGATTGTTCTCTGCCTGTTACTCCATGCATGGAGCTTCCTGGCTCACCTGCCATTTTTCTTACAGTACAAGAAATGCAGAGACTTTCTTTTCTTTTCTTTTTGTGCTCAAATGGTGAAGTGACAAGTGAGTGAAGTAATAATCTTGTAATGGGGCATTGATATATATATATATATATATATATATATATATATATATATATATATATTAAAGGGTTGACATTTTTATGTGTTTGGGGAAATGGGAAAAAACTTAAAAAGTCAGAGGAATCTTTATTACAATTTATATATTCAGAATTGAACCTTTGGTGAATCTCTATGGGTTATTCTTTCTAAAAAACAGTTTAGCCGCATCACATATATTTTGCTTCCAAGGATCAAACGGCTCTTGAAGAAGAGTCATTTATTTGCCCCCTACACCACTCTATCTTTGTATATCACAGTAGAACCGACATTGTGAAGGAGCTAAGAACCACAACTTCTCATAGGGTCGGAGCAAGAACCGACTTTTCCAAAACCGGTGCTCACAATGCACCTACGGAAAGTCGGTTAATAGCTCCAGAACCGACTTTCACAAGGGTGGTTATACTGTGGTGCACAGATAAAATGGTGCCCGAGGTGAGAGTTGAATTGGTGTGGCCTCTTTAAATGTCCATGGAATCTTCTATCGGCACGGTAATTTTTGTGGTGATGCTACCGCCATAACTGTTGCGCCATACCCCTTAAGTGTTGGCCTATGACAGAGTTTGAGTTAAACATGACACACAAATACATATAAAGGCCATTATAAGGCCAACAAAAAAATCCACAATCAAACAATATAAATGGAAAGAAAAAGTTGCCAATACCATATACCTCGAGTGTTGGCTTATGGACAAAGAGTTTGGGCAACCATGGAACTTAAGAGAATATAAAGGTCCACCATTTGAACTATATGAATTAGAAGACAAAGTTGACCACTGTCATATCCCTCAAGTGTTCCCTCAAGTGTTGGCCTATAACATAGAGTCTATGTCGGAATATATATAACACAAGAACACTAAATGGCCAACAAAGAGTTCCACCACTTAAACAGTATGAATGAGAAGTCAAAGTTGACTACCATATCCCTCAAGTGTTGGCTTATAACAAAAAGCATGTGTGAACATGAAACATAAATGTATATAAATTGAACTATAAAGCCGACAAAGAGGTCTGAAAATAAATTGCTTATAATTGAATCCCTTTTATTTCTCGATAGTACGATTGAAGCCGGAGGCTTTTACAATATATAGTAGTTGCCTTGGTTCAAACATGCTTATTGATAAGGCTCGAACATAAACTATTAAACAAAATATTAAATAATAAACTTTATCGACCAGCTCTAAATTTATTTCAAATCTTCTATTTTATCTTTCTCAATACTCCCCCTCTAGTTGGATCAATGTTGATGACTCCCAACTTGGAAAGTAAATGGCCAAATTGTTGTGTACTCAATGGCTTCGTAAACAGATCAACCGCTTGATCTTTACTTCAAATATGACATGCTTGGATTGATCTTTCTTGAATCTTCTCTCTCACGAAATTACAGTCGATTTCTATATGCTTTGTCCGTTCGTGGAAAACAGGATTTGACGCAATGTGTAAAGTTGCTTGATTGTCACAAAATAGTCTTATTGGATTAGCATGATCTATTCGTAAGTCCTTAAGAAGTTTTCGAATCCAAGTAACTTCACAGCATGTTGAGGCCATTGATCGATTTCCCCCTCAGCAGTTGAGCGAGAGACTGTTGATTGCTTCTTCGTTCTCCAATAAATTGGAGCCTTTTCCAGTAAAACACTGTACCCTTGTGATAGATCTTCGAGTGTCTTTACATCGAGCTTGTAATGGTGACTTAAACTATTTTACTGAGTTTGGTCAGCTGAGTGTAATACTCTGCTGAGTCTGGTGTGGAAGCTATGATCTGGTGTTCAGCTAGGGCAGATCAGCAGGGTTGATCAACCTGCTGAAGTTAAGGCTGATGAAGAAAAGGCTGCTGATTTTCACCAGACTTGGGGAACACGTCTGCTACATGGTTTTCCGGTTTGGTTAAGTTACTTCTGGGGTATTTCAGTCATTATCTGGTCTGGTTTTTTTAGTCGGTTAGGGTTGATTTCCCAAGGCTATAAATACCATATGTATTAATTGCAACTTGATGTAACTTTCTCGTGATAATAAAATATCCTTGTTTGTCCGTGGAGTAGTCGGCACATTGCCGGAAACCACGTTAAATATGTGTTCTTCTTGTTTCTGTGTTTGTTTTCTTGTTAATTGCTTATCTTTACTCACAATCACCATCACTTCTTGATCGATCCATCATAACAAACTAATATTAGAGCCAGGTTCATCAAGAAATATGTTTATCTATTTTAAGCAAGATAGATTGGTACCAAGGTCATAATTGACGTTAGGATTTGGGATCTACGCAAGCTTTTCTGGTGAGAAAGATGTCTGCTTTAAAATTCAAGATTGACAAGTTTACAGGAAGAAACAATTTTAGTCAGTGGCAGATCAAGATGCGTGCTTTGTTGAAGCAACAGGGATTATGGGGTCCCTTGTCTAAATCAACAGAAGGAAGTACTGCTGAGAGAGCCAGTGTGGAGGAGAAAGCACATTCAACAATTATGTTGTGCTTGTCAGATGATATTATCGCATTGGTTGCTGAAGAGGACACAACAGAGAAGTTGTGGTCCAAGCTTGAGAGTCTGTACCTGACAAAGTCTCTAACCAACAAGTTGTTATTGAAACAACATCTGTTCAGCCTAAGGATGCATGAGGGCACTCCGCTCAGGGATCATCTAGATCAGCTGAACACAATATTGCTTGATCTAAGAAATATTGATGTGAAGATTGACGATGAGGATGCAGCATTGATTCTACTGGTGTCATTGACTGCATCATATGAGAACTTTGTGCTATCCTTTATTGTTGCGAAGGACTCAGTGTCATTGGAGGATGTGAGATCATCACTACATGCTCGAGAGCTACGCCATAAGGCATCTAGTTCGGGACGGACGGTCGATCCGCCGCCGGGTTGGTGGCCAGTGAAATCAGCAGGGGGCCAGGAAACTCTGGAAAGAAGAAATCCAAGAAGAGTTCCAAGGGACCCAAAGCCAAGGATGTGTGTAATTACTGCAAAGAGCAGGGGCATTGGAAAAATGAATGTCCAAAAAGGAAGAAGCAATAGGGTGCCCAGCAGGGTGCAATTGCTTTGACAGAACAAGACACCAACTCTGAAAAAGATCTGGCCTTAGCCGTTTTTCGAGTCGGCGGCACGAGATGTGTGGATTCTGGACACTGGGGCATATTATCATGCGTGTGTCCAAATAGGGAGTGGTTTTCAACTTTTCGGTAGGTGGATGGAGGCCATATTGCAAAGGCTAACAAAAGGTTGATAAGAGAATTTTTGCAACTCGGTTATGCAAGTAAAAACTCGAAACCGTGGCAAAATCTACTTTCTAACCGGCAGTGGACCGGGTCGATCGTAGGTAGTGCTTAGGAGTCCGAGGTCGAACCCACGAGGATTGGTTTTGAATACCACTATTGACTTAGCGCTCAGTTCAGGTCAACCCAGTCGGTGAAAAGTTTATACTAATGCGTAAATTAAAGATTATACTAATCGGTTTCTTTTACGTTTAACGGAGGTATGGCCGAACAATGATCCAGGGAACTAATTTACTCTCAAAACGACTATCTCGGGGGAGTTTCCTATCTTAACTATCCAACGAGTAAAGCCTAAGGTTGAAAACCCCGTATCAGAAAAGAACTCAACGCCTAGGGTGTCAACCTAGAACACAGGTAGGTGTCAAACTACCTTTTAAGCCTTAACTTCTACGGTCCCGAAACCCCGGTTCCCACACCTAGCCGCAACATACATTTATAAGATATGGTGTGTGAGATAACGAACTAGGTTTTCAAGATAATTCATTTTTTTGTTTAAGCAAGTTTCGTGATGCAAATTACCCGTTAAAACGTTTAACTACGCGCTAAACTACCCCCCGAGTTCATCCTCCTGAGAGCGTTTTACCCGCCTTCACATAATTCGGCCATACAAGGAACTTAGCTACTCATAATATGATTAAAACGAGGAACAATAAGAGAAATCATTACAAGAATGATAAAGAAATAAGAATTCATACCGAACTTATTGAAGAAATAATTATCCAAACAAAACCGTAGCCAAAGAATCAATTTCTGACAATCAAACTGTAAAAATATAATGTTGTGATGTAGATACTGTTGTAGGAAATCGAAATACGATCGAAACGGTATATGGAACTTAATCGTACGCTTCCGTATGAGGGAGATCGCCCCAAAACGGCCTAAGGTGTTCTAAATCGTCAAAAACTCTCGTATGAAATCGTTTGAGCTGCTATTTATACTTTAGGGCGAATTTAGGCTATCCGTACGGATTGGGAATGTGTCCATACGGACAGTTCAGGTTCTTGTCCTTACGGATGGGCCATGGTCCGTACGGATAATTCTCTGTATTCATTTTCCAACTTCTGCCTTCAGCTCGCTCCGTTTCCGACAGCTCTGCAGGAAAACCTTCATAACTTCTTCGTCCAAGCTCCGATTGAGGTGATTCAAATTGAATTGGAAAGATCTTGAAATTATCTACAACTTTCATGAAGAAGTCAGATCCTTAAAATGCCTCCATCCTGGTTGAATCTACATCTGAAGGGGATTGAGGGGTTGAGTCCCGAACTCCAGTTTCTCTTTTCTTCACTTTTCTCCTCCCGTTGATCATTCTCATCACCAAATATCACCTTCCGGGTCCCCGGATCACCTAAACCCTGAAATATTGTGCAAAGAACATACCAGACGAAATCCCGGGGTAAAAGTGTCCGGAATAGGGCCAAATATCGATAAAAAGAGGGGCTTTCCAACTATTTGTCGTTTTCACTCCCCGTGCATTATTCTCACGATAAAGCTCTACAAAAAGGCCTAAACCACCCAAAAATATGCTAGAAATGTGATAACCGTGGGTTAAACCGTACATAAATGTACAGTAAAGTTGGTTCTCATCACCACCCCACACTTAGCCTTTACTCGCCCTCGAGTAAATCAGGCGATCAAACATAAACAAAGAATCAACTTTACGGTACATGCATGCATTTCAAAATATCAAAGTAAAAGAGAGTTAGACAAGTGAATGTATCACCTTGACTCCACAATGTCACGAAACGGAGAGAGTGTGTGATTGAATGACGACGACTTATACTCAATACGGTTACCGGCTTGAAATACCGGACGAACGACTGCACACAATCCTGCCCTTCCTAGAGTCTCCACTAATCGAGGTTCACCAAGGCCAGAGATCCGGTCAGGTAGGTCTTTAAAGGTTATAACGTTTAAGCTCGGACAGGGGTTATCGAAGGATAATTTGGGACTGGAGAACAGAAAGTACGAGTGAACCTAATCAGCTTGTGTACTCCCTCAATCTCAAACATATAAACACCACCAAACTCCTTCAAATTTCATTTAAACTCATAGTCCAACCTCAACATCATACTAGGCTAGTAATCACATCCCTTTTTCCGGCTTTCTTCAGTTCAAACTCTTATTCAATTTCTTATTCAAATTTTTTTTTTATTATTTTTTTTTTTGCATTTTCATTCTTCACTTTCCTTGAACCGAAGGCCTTATAAAGATTTCCCGAGCTCCCCCTCCCTTTCTGAATGTTAGCTCACAATTCCCTCCTCGTAAGTATTCACAACTTCTCTCTCCTACCCCACACTTGCCTTGGCAAGTGTGTCTAAAGGAACGACTAAGTCCACTCGTAGGGTAGTCAAAAAAAACGTGACCAAAATATCAGCTCAGGGCTAGGAATTATGGACTAAGTAACCAAAAAGGCTCATATTTCGGGCGGTGGTCAGACCGCTCCTATCAAGGCTGAGAGGGGTTTAGAGGGATAATGTTGGGATGTTGGCTTTTAGCTCTGGTCGTTTCAAAGAAATGCCTTTCCCGTCATTCCGAACCTACCAAGGTGAAACTTTTCTATTTCGCCTCAAAACTAGGGGTACAGGTGTGTAAAGCAATCGTACTAAGTACAAACGTCGTCAAACGTATATTAAATGTGTTCGTATCGTGAAAAGGTGGACTCACCGTAAGACATTCACAAGGCTAACAACCGTTTACCAACTCAATTGTGAAAAACATGCATATATCGCGGTGTTAAAACCTTGGAAAATTTTGAAAACGCCTAGAAATCAGCTCGAAGACGAGTAACAACTAAGTTTAAATCACATAACGGCATATCTCGAGTATAAATCAAATGAAAACAAGCTAAGCTAAGTCATCCCACCCCCCACTTTAGTGAAACACCGTCCTCGGTGTGTAAACGAAAAAGAAGGAAAGACTTAGCTTAGTAGCCCGGAAAAGCGCCGCAATCGAATCCCGTGATAGTCCCCAAAAAGCTCATCCCGATTCCCTGAAAGCATGATAACATAAACCAAACAAAGCATGCACGGGACATAGTCCACGTGCCCAAAACATGCACAGGAATTGGGTACTATAAAATAGAGACTCGACCACGTCAGAAAATTCGATCCACCAATGTAGCATCAAACATACATCCTTAAAAGGAGAACATTACAGACTCAAACGCACAAAAAAACATCATTATTCAAAATGATTTCCTTATTCCAGTGGGTTGCCTCCCACCTAGCGCCTTTGTTTTACGTCGTTGGCTCGACCAGATGACACTCACAAATCATAACAAACAAACTCAAAACGACTCTAACCCTAATTTTTCTAACACGCAAGCATCAAAAAATCATTAACCAAAATCTGAACTCAGGAAGACCAACAACTTACGATAACCAAACAATGCAAGAGCCACATAAATAGAATTCATGAGAAACTTACCCATCGGGGCTCTCGTTGCTAGAACTTCCCATCCAGAAAATCTCCGCTTGTCAGCTTTCCGGATCATCCTCTTCTTAAAATCACCCCACCACCGTGGTCTTTCCTCTCTATCACCTCTACGTGCGTCCTCCACCCGGGACCTTTCGAACTTAACCTCGTAGAACTCATCCGCACAGAATGGAATGGAGTAGTAATCCGGGACCGGTATATCAGAGATGACCAATCTATCCGGGGGTGTCAACATAATGGGCTCATCCACATGACCTCGAACCACTAGCAAGCTAGGCGGCAGAATGAGCTGTCCCATCTTCTCCTCGGTTTCGAATCCCACCGGATCGACGACCTCAAATAAATCTATCGCACCTCTCGTCAAGGTGTCATGATGGTCATCGTCGGGATGTGGTATGGTAGACAACAGTTCCACCTCCCCCACTTTACAATCATGGGTATCCTCCATGTCCCAGAGCATGGCAATACCAAAAGCTTCCGGCTCACCCAAAACTGAGGTAGGCTCCACTACAAGTGGCTTGGCATACTCATAAAAACTCTCCACCGACTCTAATGGTACATCATCAACTAATGGAGAGATGGGCGATCCCATATCAATCTCTTGCATCTCAATCTCTGGCTCCTCAAAGAATGTGGTCAAGTTTATTATGCACCCCTCCACGACATTGTCTTGTGGATTATCGGAAGGCGGTGTAATAGATAACATTTGCACATCTTCCATCTCCAAGTCTTGCAGCTCATCTTCATCCCATCGAATCCGTGCCATCACCAAAACAGTCTTGCTCACTCCTATAAATGGTGGGTTGCACCACGGACTCTACCAAAACATCATCATTTTTTAGCTCACTGGTCGGAAGTTCACTCGGTAGAACTTGGAAACTGATACAATCAAATACTACAATGGGGGGTGGCGGTGATAAAGCCAACTCAACCACTGGATCCTCCAGGACGAGCACCTCATTATAGCAACTTGACTCGTCAATATCACTATCTACCCGGACCGTTTCAATGAGGGTCACGTCACCAACCTCAATCTCCTTTTGTGTGCAAGACTTTTCTTTTTGATCCGGCATCCGGGCCTTAATGAGAGACACGATATCCTGAGACATCCAAAATAGCCTGTCTCTCATATGGGACCAATCTTCATTGGCTGGGCAGGTCCTATACTCCCCGCTGGAAAACTTGTCTTGAATCTCCCCAGCCCGTTTCAAAACATCCACGGCCTCTACATATAACACAAACATCCGGTTCAACCAATCGATCAATTGATGTGCCGACACTTCCTCATCCATAGCCATAGAAACCCTTTCAATCACTCCCCGAATAATACCAACTTCTCGTTCCTCTTCAAAGATAAAGCGAGGTCAATCTCGCTGCAAGTGCTGATTTTGAGAGCTCCAATTCCACGGTTTGTTCGAGTCATAATTTTGATTATTTCCTTGTCCTTGATTTTGGCTCCAATTGTAGTCATGATGGCTTTGATTTTGCCTGAAATCTTGATTATTCGGAGTGTTGTTCCGGTTCCAGGTCTGGTTGTCCTGATCCTGCCCCCAACATTGACTATTTTGGTTGCCTCCCCAGTTTCCCGGCTGATTCTGGTTCCAATTGCCCCCAGAATTCTGTCTATTATAGTTCCCCTAATCATATCGATAATCGTCGTCCATTCCACATCCTATGGACGCACCCTGCTCTTGGTCATAAGGTTGATAATACTGATTTTGACCAAGCTCAGGTGCCCAAGGTTGGTAGGCAGATTATTCTTCATATAAGTTGTATTGTTTAGTATCCATCCATTTAAGCTCAAGCTGCAAAATCACAGAAAACAACACGAAAACAATCACAATGTCTCGTCACCACCACCTCATCAATAGGTGGTGTGGCACTTCAGCAAAAGATTTCCAACAAAATAAAACAGCAAGAAAAAACAATAATAAAAAAAATGACCTAAGCCCAAGCTTTCGGTCAACGTGTGTGATATCAAAATGCTGCCAATCCCCGGCAACGGCGCCAACTTGATAAGAGAATTTTTGCAACTCGGTTATGCAAGTAAAAATTCGAAACCGTGGCAAAATCTACTTTCTAACCGGCAGTGGACCGGGTCGATCGTAGGTAGTGCTTAGGAGTCCGAGGTCGAACCCACGAGGATTGGTTTTGAATACCACTATTGACTTAGCGCTCAGTTCAGGTCAACCAAGTTGGTGAAAAGTTTATACTAATGCGTAAATTAAAGATTATACTAATCGGTTTCTTTTACATTTAACGGAGGTATGGCCGAACAATGATCCAGGGAACTAATTTACTCTCAAAACGACTATCTCGGGGGAGTTTCCTATCTTAACTATCCAACGAGTAAAGCCTAAGGTTGAAAACCCCGTATCAGAAAAGAACTCAACGCCTAGGGTGTCAACCTAGAACACAGGTAGGTGTCAAACTACCTTTTAAGCCTTAACTTCTACGGTCCCGAAACCCCGGTTCCCACACCTAGCCGCAACATACATTTATAAGCTATGGTGTGTGAGATAACGAACTAGGTTGTCAAGATAATTCATTTTTTTGTTTAAGCAATTTTCGTGATGCAAATTACCCGTTAAAACGTTTAACTACGCGCTAAACTACCCCCCGAGTTCATCATCCTGAGAGCGTTTTACCCGCCTTCACATAATTCGGCCATAAAAGGAACTTAGCTACTCATAATATGATTAAAACGAGGAACAATAAGAGAAATCATTACAAGAACGATAAAGAAATAAGAATTCATACCGAACTTATTGAAGAAATAATTATCCAAACAAAACCGTAGCCAAAGAATCAATTTATGACAATCAAACTGTAAAAATATAATGTTGTGATGTAGATAGTGTTGTAGGAAATCGAAATGCGATCGAAACGGTATATGGCACTTAATCGTACGCTTCCGTATGAGGGAGATCGCCCCAAAACGGCCTAAGGTGTTCTAAATCGTCAAAAACTCTCGTATGAAATCGTTTGACCTGCTATTTATACTTTAGGGCGAATTTAGGCTATCTGTACGGATTGGGAATGTGTCCGTACTGACAGGTCAGGTTCTTGTCCGTATGGATGGGCCATGGTCCGTACGGATAATTCTCTGTATTCATTTTCCAACTTCGCCTTCACTCGCTCCGTTTCCGACAAATACGCAAAAAACCTTCATCACTTCTTCGTCCAAGCTCCGATTGAGGTGATTCAAATTGAATTGGAAAGATCTTGAAATTATCTACAACTTTCATGAAGAGTCAGATCCTTAAAATGCTTCCATCCAGGTTGAATCTGCATCTGAAGGGGATTGAGGGGTTGAGTCCCGAACTCCAGTTTCTCTTTTCTTCACTTTTCTCCTCCCCTTGATCATTCTCATCACCAAATATCACCTTCCGGGTCCCCGGATCACCTAAACCCTGAAATATTGTGCAAAGAACATACCAGACGAAATCCCGGGGGGTAAAAGTGTCCGGAATAGGGCCAAATATCGATAAAAAGAGGGGCTTTTTGACTATTTGTCATTTTCACTCCCCGTGCATTATTCTCACGATAAAGCTCTACAAAAAGGCCTAAACCACCCAAAAATATGCTAGAAATGTGATAACCGTGGGTTAAACCGTATATAAATGTATAGTAAAGTTGGTTCTCATCAAAGGTCTTCAAAATAGTTGGGATTGGATTTGTTCAGTGAGGACACATGATGGTAAATTTTGCACACTGAATGAGGTTAGGCATGTTCCACAAATGACCAAGAATTTGATATCACTTAGTATGCTAGACAGCAAAGGGTTCAAGTTTAGGGGTGATGGTGGAGCGGTGAATGTCTATAAGGGTTCAGTTGTAATTCTGAAAGGTATCAGGCAGGTGATATTGTACATCTTGCAAGGGTCTACTGTATCAGGTTCTGCTGCTAATGCATCATCAGAGGTTCACCAGTCACAGCTGACCAAGCTGTGGCATGATGAGAGTCAACTTTGCTATAATTTCGGGTGCATTTTACCCTCTATTTAGCCTATTCGATGTAATTTTGGGGTAGTTAAGTGGCTTTTATTGGCACATTTCACCACGGGTTGAATCACGAAAAGATATGACGTTTACGTCCAAAATCTCGATATTTTTGGATGATTTGTGTGCGTTTTATTGGTGTTTGTCACGCTTGGGTATGTGGTTTATTTTTATTACAGGTATAGCGTGACAAGGGTTACAACGGTACGAAAATCGTCCAAAACGGAGTTCGTATGAAAAAATGGCTCGAGACTCAAATTCAAGTATTCGGAAAAAAATATTATTATTCAAGTTTGTCGGGATCCCGACTTTCGTGTTAAATGGGATAAGAGGTCTCAGTATATATCGTCCGTCTGCTGCTCTCTTGCGTTTGAAGAAGGACAAAATAAAAATATCACAATGAATAGATAGAGAGTTGATAACAAGTGGCGAACACCCATTGGCTGGAGCATTAATTAAGGAATAGAGAAAGCAAAAGGAGGGCGTACCCTATTGGTTAAAAAAGGGGGACCATGCCTATAATAACATGAATTTAATGAATCGGGCAGAGGAAAGAAGGGGCCTACGCTGATGCTATTTTAATTTACGGGAATTTTTCGGGGAATTTAACAGGTCGGTTTGAGGAAATTCCTTGTGATAAATTTTCCAGGAAAGAAGGGGCCTACGCTGATGCTATTTTAATTTACGGGAATTTTTCGGGGAATTTAACAGGTCGGTTTGTGACATATAAAAAACCACTTAGATCAAATTTCAACACAGTTTTTACACCAGTAGTTTATTTTTTATTTCTTCTTCCCTGCCGCCGTTCCCTATTGATTAGAAGACAATTATTTTATTTCTTTTGCTGCAAATTTCCCAAGAACATCAACATCAACTTATTTATTTTATTCCGTGATTGGAACACAATGAAGTGACGATTCGAGTGGTGAATTGCTGCGCATTTATTGGTAATTTTAATTCATATTTTCATAATGTCTTTTATCAATTTATTTATGATTTCTCGTGTTATTGATTCAATTATGAGTAGCTAAATAGTTGTGTAGTCGAATTATGTGAAAGCGAGAGAAAACCCTAAGGGGGATGAGATAGGGAATTGTGTAGTGCATAATTGAATGTTTTAATGATTAATCCATGTCCTAAAACTTATTTTAACATCTTTGAATTAGATTGATCACCTAGTTCACTGTCACACACATCGAACTTATAAATGCATTTTGCGGTGAGATGTGGGATAAGGGGTTTTAGGATCGTTGCGTAGATTCGGCCTAGTTGTTAGGTCCGTTTCCAATACAGAGGTTTGTCATCGTTGTTCGAGCGACTCTAGAGCTTAATCATGTTAGGTTAATCGGTTTTATAAAGGGAGAATTAATTAACTTCACATAGGGTGGTTAGATCGAGTTGTTCGGTCCTAATCGCTAGAATTAGGAGTTGGCACCCGTGGATGTCATTAAACTACATTGGATAGGTAGGTCGGTTAAGACACGCTCCCCGTTAAGTCCTTCCTTAGGGGTAAAAGTATCTCGTGGGATCATAGTTCGACTATACCCTTTAATACTTAAGTAAACTCGTTAGTATAATCTTTACTTTTGCACTAGCATAATACTCTCCACCACTATTTTGACCTGAACTAAGTTCTAAGTCGACTTTGGTACTTAGACATTACTCCCTGTGGATTCGACCTTGAGACCACTATACTACCGTTGACCCGATACTCTGTCGGTTAAGGTTAGCGGTTAGTTATTTTGCTATCAAGAATTTTGGCGCCGTTGCCGGGGAGTAACGTTGGATATCTTGTAAGTTGACCGAAAGCTTGGGCTTAGGTCGTTTTTATTTTGTTTTCTTGTTGTTTCTTGTTTGTCAGTGAATGACCCGAAGCTCCAAAGAACCACTTATCGAGCCAATTGAAGAAATTGAAGCTTTTGCACGTCATAGAAATAGTCAACGCCGAGGAGAACTTCTAGTTGCTAGTCCGAACCCTTTGTTCGAAGAAGAAGGGACAGTAGAAAGCTTACCCTCATTGTCAGAATCCTCAGAGGGAATGGAGGATTCACCGAATCATAGAGATGGCAAAGAACCCTTAATCGAGCACAATGTACAAGGGCAAACCTCAGACACTACTGGTGGTAACGCAACTCTACCATTGCATACTCCACCGAGGACCCCTCGTCATGAACCGTTAAGAGAGGACGACACGGTGTTGTCGCTTGAGAACCCCACGGCTTAATCGGAGGACGGGGATTGGACGGTACGGGGAGGACAAAATGCTCAGAATATGCAGAACTTCGGACCCGAATTAGACCAAGAGACGGTAAATCGGGTACTGCAGATGCTCGAGAATCAGGGAATTCAACAGGGGTTCCAAAACCCATATAATCAGCAACCACCTATGCAGCAGTATTATCAACAGCAGCAACCGCATTATCAGCCACAGATGGCTCAGCAGGTACAGCGACCGAGGGTTTGCCAAGATTACGTCACTGCTCCTCAGGAAGTTATAGGGCACAATCCGATTAGAGTACCCCCAATTAATGCGAACAACTTGGACATCAAGCAGAATATTCTGAATATGTTGGGGGAACATGCCCTGTTCCACGGGAAGTCAACTGAGAACCCAAACAGCTTTCTAGATCATTTTCTTCAAATTTGTGGGACGATGAGATATAATGGGGTTAGTGAAGAGGCAATAAAGCTGATAGTTTTCCCGTTTGCACTGAGAGGAGCCGCAAAGGATTGGTTCGATTCATTTCCCAATGATTCATTGCATACCTGCGTAGATGTAACGAGAGTGTTTCTGAAGAAGTATTTTCCTCCGGCGAAGATTCTGGATCTGAAAGAAGAAATCTCTTCGTTTGACGGTCTCGAGGGAGAGACCTTAAAAGAGACTTATGAGAGGTTTAGGGGTCTACTGAAGAGATGCCCTCCTCACGGTTTTTCTACGGTGGAGCAAGTTATTATATTATTCAGGGCCTTAGAGCCAATGGATCAGAACAAGCTGAATGCCGCAAGTGGCGGAGATATCATGAATCTGCCGCCTGAACAAGCTATGAGACATATAGAGAATGCGGCAGATGGAGAAGGACAATGGGGGTCAAGCAGAAAGAAGAAGAAAGCCCCAATGGAAAGTGTAAAGTCACTGAAAGAAGAGCTTGATAGAGAGACGGCCATGCATGACAAGATGCAAGAAATGGTGCTAAAGATGGACCGAATGGAGTTAGAACGAAAGAAGGCACAAAGAATGCCAACTTTGTGGAGGTGGACATTCGCCATGGAATGTGCATCATCGAAAAAACCCACTTATCCCCAACGCTTGACACCTACTCCAAGTACAACAACGATCGGCAATCGAATGACCAAAGGCGCGGATGAATGTCTATGCAATGGGGCGGGTAAATATGAATCAACAAGAATCGGCGGCAACAATAAAGGAATTCGAATTTTGATAACCAAGCAGGCGGGGCCGGCGGTTCGAGTATGGCATGGAAGAGCGACGGACAATGTGAGCTATATTGGACAAGGTAATGGGGGTAACTTGGAATCGAACCAACATGGGCGAATTGGAATCGAAACAATAACAATCAGAACCAAAGCCCAAATAACCAATCTTGGAACCAGAATCCCCAGAATCAGAATTCATACCAAAATCAGAACCAAGGTAGCTATCAGAATAATCAGAATCAGCAATCTCAAACACAGCAACAACAACTGCAGAATCAGAATTGGGGGCAGAGTCAAGGCTGGAATCAGAATCAGGGCCAGCAGGGTAATCAGCAAGCAAATCAGCCACTCAAAAATAGTAATTCTGGCACATATCAGCATCCGAATGCTCATCTTCACCA
Organism: Gentiana straminea; assembly: GCA_036785695.1. Classification (NCBI taxonomy): domain Eukaryota; kingdom Viridiplantae; phylum Streptophyta; class Magnoliopsida; order Gentianales; family Gentianaceae; genus Gentiana; species Gentiana straminea. The sequence goes on along the minus strand of JAVUPR010000514.1, from coordinate 6,798,599 downwards.
GAACAATCAAAACACTCAACAATTGAACAATTCTGGTGCTCAGAAGACGTCCGCTGAGATAATCCTGGAAAGATTGGATAGGACTGTATCTGAATTGAATAAAAATGCTATTGAACAGAAGGTAGCAACGCACTCAGCTATCCGGAATTTAGAGACTCAAGTTGGGCAAATCACAAATACATTGAAGAAGAGTCTGAGTGATGCTGAGCAGAATCCGAGGCAAGTGAATGCCATATTCATTTGGAGTGGTAGAGAGCTGGGAGTCAACCAGCCAAAGCAAGCAGTTGTAGCAGAAGAATATCTGGATGAGGAGGATGAAGCTGAGGCAGTAGAGAGAGAAAGAATGGAAACCGAGTTAGAAACGGTACGAAGAGAGTTAGCTGCTGTTAAGAGAGACCTTGCAATTGTAAGGAAAGAGCGAGCAATGGAAGTACGAGAGGAGCGAGAAGCTCAAACCAGAAGAGATGAAGAAAGGGAGAAGCAGGATTTCATAGTGTTAGACATTAAAGAGGAGGAGCCGAGCAAGCCAGTGATGACAAAACAAGCTACATCTGGGCCTACAAGGCCAAACACTCGTGGTAAGAAAAATTTTATGCCCCCTCCCCCTCCTGATTTTGATGAGAATACATCGCCATACCCACCTAAGGGTCCTAAAAAGCCGGTCCTTACTGAGAGTCAGAGTAGATTCCTCGACATTCTTAGGAAGGTAGAGATCAATGTTCCCTTGTTAGAGGCAATTGCTAGTGTGCCTGAGTATTTTAAATGTTTGAAAGGGATGTTGACAAGTCGAGAGAAAATGGGTAAGATAGTTAAGCTGAGGGAGGAGTGTTCAGCGGTTTATGATAGTAAGATACCCCCTAAGATGAGAGATAGAGGAGGTTTCACCATTCCTATCACCATAGGCAATACTATAATTGAAAATGTTTTATGTGATTTAGGAGCGTCTGTGAGCTTGATGCCTAAGGCTTTATATGAAAAATTAGGGTTAGGTGAATTGGAACCTACGGGAATGACCCTACAGATGGCTGATAGGTCGGTGAGGAAACCTTTGGGGGTAGCGGAAAATGTCTTAGTGCAAGTTGGAAAGTTTGTGTTCCCCGTGGATTTTGTGATTCTTGATATGGAGATGGACTCCAAGACCTCTGTTTTGTTAGGTCGTCCCTTTTTGACCACCAGTGATGCTCAGATAGGAGTTAAGAGTGGAAATATTTCTTTTGGTGTTGGGGGCGAGAGAGAGCGTTTAAATGTTTACCGGGATGGAGGTCCAAATGCTATAAATGATGAATGCTTATATACAGAATCTTTGTTTTCTTGTGGTGTGGTGCGTACTGACGTGCAGGAAGGAAAAATATTGTCAAAAAGAGATGCGGTGCGCTTACAAGATGTCGTCGATCGAGGCAAGATCGAGGCACAGAATAAATCGGGATCGCCCGTTGCACCGGTGCTCCCCAAGCTGGGAAAAGTGTGGATTGATAAACCGCCTGATTGCACGAAGTCTAAGAGGAAGCCATCTCCAAAGCCGGAGAGGAAAGAGAGTGTGAGATGGAAAGAGAAAGAAGCACAAGTGACACGAGGTAAGCCGCTCACTAGCTCGACTATTTTTATGATTGCCCTTGGGATATCTACGAGCATGTTTAAACTGATTAATGCGGAATTTGGTTGACTTGCTATGAGCTTACATGATATGTGATGAGTGTCTGTTTGAGTTGTGTGAGTCGTTTATGATTTGAGTTTGTTAAGCGTCACCCGATCGAGCCAACGACATAAAACAAAGGCGCTCGGTGGGAGGCAACCCACTTTTTCTTAGGTTTTTAGGTTTGTTTTTTTTTTGTTGAGAAGTGATGAAAATTTGACCACGTATCTCGAATTCCGTTGCATGCTTTGTGATAACCCATATTTTATGTGTTATATACATCTCCATACTTGTGCTTACCTACGCTCGAGGTTTCAGCCTCTCGTCGTAGTGGATTCTTGGTTTCTATGTTATGATTGCACAGGTACCCTGGGAGATACATTGGAGGTTGTCACTTTGCATGGTTGCGCCCTATTTCCAGTTCAGCTAAGTCTTTCTTTGTTTACTTTATCACTCACACACCGAGGACGGTGTTCCGTTTTAAGTGGGGGGTGGTAGACTTAGCTTCACTTTGCTACCATGTGCTTTAATTTTATGCATCGAATAAGGTACATGCTTGGTGTTTGGTCCATTCGAGTGAAAATTGAGCTATTTTTAAATTTTTTCATGACTTTGACGTTGTCAATCCTATGTGAGTCACTATATTCTTTGGTTAATTATTAGTCAAGTGTTGAATGTATGCGAGTCAAACCTTTATCTTGTTGTGGAAATGGAATTCTTATGCACGTAATAGCTTCGCTTTCATGAATTGTGGTTGGTTAGTGAATGATTATAGTTGACATAGACATTAATCAGTTACCTAGAACTTATACCATTAACTTCGAGGCGAAATAGAAAGGTCAATCTTGGTAGACTAAGGGATGACGGTCCCGGCATTTCTTTGACCCGACCGAGCCAAATAGCCAACCATGTACATAATTTCCACGAAACCCCTCTAAGCCTTTGTAGGGTGGTTAGACCCCCACCCGAACTTAGCCATTCGTTGATTAGCTTATAATTACCGACCTTAGCCTTTATTTGTGGTCTACGTTTTTTTGGCACCCTACGAGTGAGTTTTAATCTTATTTTGGGCACACTTGCTAGCACAAGTGTGGGGTGGCGAAGATGTGTATCAAATTATGGTATTGGTGGATTTTTGTACTACGAATGAGGAGGGGTAGCAAAAAGTGTTGGTGTTGGTTTATAAAACCATAAAAAAAGAAAAGGAAAAAAAAAAGGAAAAAAAGAAAAAAAAAAAAAGAATAAAATTGAGTCAAAGTTTGCCGGAAAAAAGGGGCTATGTATTAATTCATCTAAAGTGGCGTTGGTGGACAAGTTTTCATGGAATTATATTTGGATTTGAGAATAAAGAAGGAGAATGCTTGCTTGAATCAAACTGAGAAGGTGAGGTATGAGTTAAATGCAAGAAGTTTTGATTAGGCTCACTCGTTTTTCTCTTTTGATATTCCTTTTATCTATTCGTTTAGCCCTGTCCCTAGCCTAACGTTACAACCTTGCAAGTCCTGCCTGACCTTAGTTAGCCTTGATTTGACCTCGATTAGTGGAGATGATTATGAAGTATAAGCCTATGGTGTAACACCATTAGTCTTACATCTATAATCTGAGCCGGTTGACCATAATGAATGATTGAGAAGCTATGCACACACACACATTCTGTTTCCATAATGAGATTTGTTTTGGCTCGTGTTTATTCGCTTATTGACTAGTTTTTTTACTCATTGGATATTGTGGTTTCTCATATTATAGCAACGTTGACCTCATGATTTATTTTTGAATCGCTCGATTTGCTCGAGGGCGAGCAAACGCTAAGTGGAGGGTAGTTGATGAGAGTCAACTTTCCTATAATTTCGGGTGCATTTTACCCCATATTTAGCCTATTCGATGTAATTTTGGGGTAGTTAAGTGGCTTTTATTGGCACATTTCACCACGGGTTGAATCACGAAAAAGATATGACGTTTACGTCCAAAATCTCGATATTTTTGGATGATTTGTGTGCGTTTTATTGGTGTTTGTCACGCTTGGGTATGTGGTTTATTTTTATTACAGGTATGGCGTGACAAGGGTTACAACGGTACGAAAATCGTCCAAAACGGAGTTCGTATGAAAAAATGGCTCGAGACTCAAATTCAAGTATTCGGAAAAAAAAATATTATTATTCAAGTTTGTCGGGATCCCGACTTTGGTGTTAAATGGGATAAGAGGTCTCAGTATATATCGTCCGTCTGCTGCTCTCTTGCGTTTGAAGAAGGACAAAATAAAAATATCACAATGAATAGATAGAGAGTTGATAACAAGTGGCGAACACCCATTGGCTGGAGCATTAATTAAGGAATAGAGAAAGCAAAAGGAGGGCGTACCCTATTGGTTAAAAAAGGGGGACCATGCCTATAATAACATGAATTTAATGAATCGGGCAGAGGAAAGAAGGGGCCTACGCTGATGCTATTTTAATTTACGGGAATTTTTCGGGGAATTTAACAGGTCGGTTTGTGACATATAAAAAGCCACTTAGATCAAATTTCAACACAGTTTTTACACCAGTAGTTTATTTTTTATTTCTTCTTCCCTGCCGCCGTTCCCTATTGATTAGAAGACAATTATTTTATTTCTTTTGCTGCAAATTTCCCAAGAACATCAACATCAACTTATTTATTTTATTCCGTGATTGGAACACAACGAAGTGACGATTCGAGTGATGAATTGCTGCGCATTTATTGGTAATTTTAATTCATATTTTCATAATGTCTTTTATCAATTTATTTATGATTTCTTGTGTTATTGATTCAATTATGAGTAGCTAAATAGTTGTGTAGTCGAATTATGTGAAAGCGAGAGAAAACCCTAAGAGGGATGAGATAGGGAATTGTGTAGTGCATAATTTGTTAAAGTTGAGAGGACAACATGAGAAGACTACATTTTGCATTTTAGTCACATGGTAAATTAGGAAGTTGGTTACAACCGACACAAGTTAGTTACAGCAAGTTGGGATCTCTACAGCCTATATAAGTGCAATTAGAAGTAGTAATTAAACACTGAGTAATGTAGAAAGCTGAATTCGAGTTGTTTGCTTTAGATAGATATTTTCGATTTTCCCGCCAAATTCTCGTTTTGAATTCATGAAGATGAACTTCATCTTCTTCGTTGTAATTTTCGAAAATTGAGTTGATTCTTGTTCGATTCTCATTTCAATTCGAATTTCAACATGGTATCGTAGCGATAAAGCTATCCGCCGATCATTTCTTATTCAATTTTACGTAAAATCGCTTTATTCATTTCGTTATCGCTTTTCTTCAAGTTTCATCAATGGTGAAAATTCCAATTCCGATCTAGATAATCCGAGTTTGGTAATTGTTCGTCCTCTCTTGAAAGGAGCTGACAATTATAATCATTGGAAGAGGTCAATGACCAAAGTTTTGTCATCTCGTGGTAGATTGAATCTTGTTGACGGTTCATCAACAATGCCAGAGATTGGTGATGCAGGGTATGCTGCTTGGATGCAAGTCAATGATCTTGTTCATTCATGGCTCATTAACTCCATGGTTCCTAGTGTTGCAGAAAGTGTCATGTACTTTGACACAGCAAGAGAGATCTGGATTGATCTTCAAGAAAGATTTGGAAGAGGTAATGCTTATAGAGTTTCAAATCTTGAGGAAGAAATCGAAAAAACTAAGCAAGGATCACTGTCTGTTACTGATTACTATACGAAGCTTAAGTCTCTTTGGGATCAGTACTTAATCTTGAAGCCTATCCCCCTTGTGTATGTCCAGCACTACAAACAATCAGGGAGTATTATGATAATGCTTATACAACCAGATTTGTAAAAGGCTTAAATGGCAATTTTAGTGCAGTTAAGTCTCAAGTATTGATGACAATTCCCTTACCAAATGTTAAGACTGCTTTTGTAATGGCACTTAATCATGAGCAACAGTTGGATTACAATTCTGTGGCTACTGATTCTGTGGTTCTGGCTGCTCAATTTGACAATACGCCTCAATATCCTGGTAATTCTAATGCTGTTATGCAATCTAAGTTTCAAGGTCAAGGTCAAGGAAGGGGGCAAGGCAGAGGATATGGTGTCCAGGGAAGAGGACAGGGAGGTTATAAGAAGCCTCAGTGTTCATATTGTGGAAAAGAGGGTCATACAGTGGACAAATGTTACAGAAAGTATGGTTTTCCCCCAAAATTTGGCAGTGGTAGGGGTGCAGGAAGTTCCATGGCTAATAATGTCAATCTTGAAGATATTCAAGAAGAGCATGAGGATGAGTTTTCTGGTCAGGAAGTTCCGAGCTCAGGCCCCACTGGTGGAATTTCACAGTCTCAATATGATCATTTGCTGTCTTTGATTCAGGGCTTGCAGGCTAATTCAAGCCAGTGCAATTCTGTTATTTCAGCTCTTAACAATGTTTCACAAGGGCCAGGTATCCTTGACAGTAGTCTTCAATGGATTATGGATTCAGGAGCTACTGATCATATAACTTTTTCATTGCAAAACATGTTTGATATAAGCCCTGTGCATGATTTGTCTGTCAGATTGCCTAATGGAGTTTCTATTATGGTTTCACATATAGGAAAAGTCAGAATTAATCATTTCATTGTGTTACAGAATGTGTTTTGTATACCTGCTTTCAAGTACAATTTACTATCTGTAAGGAAGTTGGTGTCCGACGCTGTGGTTTGTTTGTCGGTTTTCCTCTAATTGTTGCTTTATGCAGGACCAACCAACTTTGAAGAGGATTGGTACAGCTGAATTGAGAAAGGGGTTATACATTCTCAAGGCAGATCCTCATATCAGTTCAAAGAAAGGCTGTGTTTCAGTGTCTAATAGTGTTTGTCAAAACTGTAATAAGTCTGATACATTGTTGTGGCATACTAGATTAGGCCATCCTTCTCTAGAAAGAATGAAGTGCTTGAATATGATTGATAGTAGCATTAAAATACCTTCTCATTCTTGTACAGTATGTCCTTTGGCAAAACAGAAGAAGCCAAAATTTCCAATAAGTACTTCTGTTTCACAATCATGTTTTGATTTGATACATGTAGACATATGGGGACCAAATAGGATTCCAACAATTAATGGTGAATATTACTTTTTGTCTATTGTGGATGATCATAGTAGGTTTACATGGATATTCTTGATGCATGCAAAGTCTGAAACTAATCAATTATTACAGCAGTTTTGTAACATGGTGCAGACACAATTTGACAAGTGCATAAAAGTGATTAGGTCTGATCATGGTGCTGAATTCAACATGAAATTGTTTTATAGGACCAAGGGCATAGTACACCAAAAAGCTTGTGTTAGGACTCCACAACAAAATGGTTTAATAGAAAGAAAACATCAACACATCTTGAATGTAGCTGGGGCTTTAAGAATACAAATCCAATGTGCCTATACCTTACTACTGGGGATTCTGTGTTTTGCATGCTTTTTTATCCGATAAATATTATTCCAACACCACTTCTTGGTGATGTCACACCATATCAGGTGTTGTATAGCAAAACCCCAACTTATCATAATTTGAAAGCATTTGGATGTCTTTGTTTTGTCTCTACTTATTCACAGGGGAGAGGCAAGTTTGATGACATAAGCAGTAAATCTGTTTTTTTTAGGATTTGAAGATCATATGAAAGGATATAGAGTTTTGAACATTGAAACCAGGAACATTTCTGTGTCAAGAGATGTTACATTCCATGAATACACATATCCTTTTATTGACAACATGAACACACAAGATCAAAGTGATCTATGCATGCCTTTACCTATATCTGACACTGATTTTTCTTTGACTTTTGCACCTAATGGATCTGATAATGATGATTCTGATCATGATAGTAATACAACAACTGAAAATACAAACACATCATCTAATCAAGATACAAATGATGTTGGCACATCTGTCCAAACCACTAGGAGATCTAACAGATCAAATCCACTCCTATGTATCTCAATGACTATGTGTACACTAATCCTGCACACAGAACATCACCACACTCATTAGATCATGTTATTACTTATGCTAATGTCTCTCCACATTATCAAGAACTTATAAGTAGCATAAACAATGAAACTGAACCAGTTTCATACAAATTAGCTGCTCAAGATTCTAATTGGCAGGAAGCAATGAGAAAGGAGCTCCAAGCCCTAAATCAAACTAATACTTGGTCTCTGGTTCCTCTACCACAGGGCATCAAACCAATAGGGTGTAAATGGGTGTACGAAATCAAGAGAAAGTCGATGGAAGCATTGAAAGATACAAAGCAAGACTTGTGGCAAAGGGCTTTACACGGACGAGAGGGCATTGACTTCTTGGAAACCTTCTCACCAAAGGCTAAACAGACAACTATCGAGTTTGTTCTTGGCATTGGCGACAATCGAGAGGATGGAATTTACATCAAATGGATGTAAATAATGCATTTTTGCATGGTGACTTGGATGAAGATGTTTATATGAAACCTCCGAAGGCATGAATACAAATGGCATGGTCTCAAGTTGAATAGATCACTTTATGGCCTTAGGCAAGCAAGCGAGACAGTGGAATGCAAAACTCACACAAAAACTTCTAGAGCATGGATACAAACAGTCTCAAAATGATTACAGCCTATTCACCAAAGGACATGGTTCAGATTTCATAGCACTTTTAGTGTATGTTGATGACATTATAGTTGGCAGCCTGAATATGCAAGCTATACAACAATTAAAAGATTTGCTCCATAATGCATTTACAATAAAGGATCTGGGTGAACTCAAATATTTTTTAGGATTTGAAGTGGCAAGATCTAAATCTGGTATTGTAATCAATCAAAGAAAGTACTGCCTGGATTTGTTGAGAGAATTTGGTTTTCTAGAGTGCAAGCCAGCTTCTACACCTATGGATCCAGCACAGAATCTAACAGAAGCACATGCACCTTCATTACCATCAAATTCAGAATACAGAAGTCTAGTAGGGAAATTGCTCTATCTTGGGAACACTAGACCTGATATAGCTTTTGCAACACAACAACTAAGTCAGTTTTTGGACAAGCCAAATGAAGCTCATATGAAAGCGACTCACGAGCTTTTAAGATACCTAAAAGCGAAGACTGGTAAAGGGCTTTTCTTTCCTAGTGAAGGACATTTCACACTCAAAGCCTTTAGTGATTCTGATTGGGCAGCTTGTACTAAAACCAGAAGGTCAGTAACAGGAATGTTGGTTTACCTAGGAGCAGCATTGATATCTTGGAAATCAAAAAAGCAACCTACTGTATCAAGAAGTTCCAGTGAAGCTGAGTATAGGGCAATGGCACTCACTGCGTGTGAAATACAATGGCTACTTTATCTGCTCAAAGACTTCCAAATCAATTACACAAATCCTGTTCCTTTATACTGTGATAGTTCCAGTGCATTACATATAGTGGAAAATCCTGTTTTCCATGAAAGAACAAAGCACATAGATATTGACTGTCATTTTGTGAGAGAGAAGTACCAAGCCAAAGTCCTAAAACCACTTCCAATTCATACAAATCATCAACCAGCTGATATACTGACTAAACCTGTCAACAAACAGATTCTTACAACACTTCTTCAGGCATTTCCTTTAAAAGATCTGTATGGAACATGAGGACAACATGAGAAGACTACATTTTGCAAGCTGTTCTTGGTGTTCCACCATTCCAGCTTGAGGGGGGGTGTTAAAGCTAAGAGGACAACATGAGAAGACTACATTTTGCATTTTAGTCACATGGTAAATTAGGAAGTTGGTTACAACCGACACAAGTTAGTTACAGCAAGTTGGGATCTCTACAGCCTATATAAGTGCAATTAGAAGTAGTAATTAAACACTGAGTAATGTAGAAAGCTGAATTCGAGTTGTTTGCTTTAGATAGATATTTTCTGATTTTCCCGCCAAATTCTGTTTTGAATTCATGAAGATGAACTTCATCTTCTTCGTTGTAATTTTCTGAAAATTGAGTTGATTCTTGTTCGATTCTCATTTCAATTCTGAATTTCAACATAATTGAATGTTTTAATGATTAATCCATGTCCTAAAATTTCTTTTAACATCTTTGAATTAGATTGATCACCTAGTTCACTGTCACACACATCGAACTTATAAATGCATTTTGCGGTGAGATGTGGGATAAGGGGTTTTAGGATCGTTGCGTAGATTCGGCCTAGTTGTTAGGTCCGTTTCCAATACAGAGGTTTGTCATCGTTGTTCGAGCGACTCTAGAGCTTAATCATGTTAGGTTAATCGGTTTTCTAAAGGGAGAATTAATTAACTTCACATAGGGTGGTTAGATCGAGTTGTTCAGTCTAATCGCTAGAATTAGGAGTTGGCACCCGTGGATGTCATTAAACTACATTGGATAGGTAGGTCGGTTAAGACACGCTCCCTGTTAAGTCCTTCCTTAGGGGTAAAAGTAGCTCGTGGGATCATAGTTCGACTATACCCTTTAATACTTAGAAGTGAACTCGTTAGTATAATCTTTACTTTTGCACTAGAATAATACTCTCCACCACTATTTTGACCTGAACTAAGTTCTAAGTCGACTTTGGTACTTAGACATTACTCCCTGTGGATTCGACCTTGAGACCACTATACTACCGTTGACCCGATACTCTGTCGGTTAAGGTTAGCGGTTAGTTATTTTGCTATCAAGGCATATGAGATTGGGTCATATGGTTGAAAGAGGGATGCAAATTCTGTCTAAGTCTGATCTACTTGGGGGATATAAGGTCAAGGAGCTGGATTTTTGTGAACACTGTGTGTTTCGGAAGCTACATAGGAGTAAGTTCCTAAAAGAAATTCACATCACAAAAGGGACACTTGATTATGTCCATTCTGATTGTTGGGGACCTTCAAGAGTGGAGTCATTGAGTGGTCACAGGTATTTTGTGTCCTCTATAGATGATTACTCAATGAGGGTTTGTGTAATTATATGAAGCACAAGAGTGAGGCATTCAAGCACTTCAAGCAATGGAAGGCATTGGTTGAGAATCAGACAGGGAAGAAGATCAAGAGACTTAGAACTTTATACAAACCGAAATTCGTAGGATCGTTGATTAAAGCATAGCAAACGATTCATCTTTGAAGATTAAGGTCCGTATGAACACAAAGCAAGGGCTTTTACGTGAATCAGCTTTGAAAAGTATATTTTTATGGCTTTTTGAATATATATAACGAAAATAACAAAAGGATATGTAAATACTCCGTCTCAGAATATTTACTACGATGACCCCATCTCAGGAACACCAACCAATTACCCCGTCTCAGGATAATCGAAAGAACCCGATCACTGGAAGTTCTTGAAATAAAATAAAGTGTTTTTCAATTCCCAAAAGAAGTCCCCTCACAATTCAGCCAACAATGAGAATAAATAGGCAAATACACGCCTTAACCTAGCTGAATGGCGCCAATTTGGGCTATTGGGCCTGATTATTAATTCTACTAATTCTACTAATTAAAAGCCCACATGGCTGATTATTAAAATAAAAGAAATAAATGTCCATAAAATAAAATGAAATAAGCAAAGCATCTTGGGCCTTTTGTTATTGGATCTCCTCTTGAATTGGGCTACATCATTCCCTCCCGCTTCAAAAGGATTCGTCCTCGAATCAACCCGGATCGAACACGAATATCTTGCTTCCACGCATCCAATCACTCACACTGAAAGTGAAAATCAACGTACCCCAACAAAATGGAACAATCATAGAGTAGAAATCAGCAATAACAAAATTGAAAGGTGTACAATGGACCAAAAATGGATCAAAATACGAATGAGCATGGAATGCCTTCAAGTGCACCTGTGAACCCGCGGACTGCATCTTGTCAAAATGGGCCTTAACCTCAATAGGTTCGGCATTAAACAATTTAGCAAAGAATTCCACAGAAGGCGCAATGGGGAGATCATGAATGTCCTCCTTGACCTTGGTAATGTCGTCAGAATGACGAGATACCTGTAAAAACTCAATGGCCGCATCCTGAGCAACATTATCAATTGCAGGATCAATAATGTCATCATGAACCTTAAATAACTCATCCACCGCAGGCTCAATAATATGAGTCGCAACCTCCTCGGATACAATATCCACAGCTACCTCTGCACAAGAGGCAATGGCTACACTAGGTGTAACAAACTTCCCACGGTAAATATGTTTGTAAGCAACGAAAGTCTGGTGAATGTGGTATGCATTCTATCCAATGTGGTATGAATTTTATCCATGCTCTCCTTATACTCTTGGAGCAAATAAATGATGTCTTGAATCGAACCCATGTTGATCTCTCAATAAACAAACACACAGCGAGGTTAGTGAGTCCTAGAACGAGAAACACGAGATGACGACACTTGTCACGACCAAACGGTATGGAATTCGGAAAAACAAAAAGAACAAAACTTGTAGAGAATGAAATTGTGGTTCAGACGTTTAAGTTTCAGAATTTTTGGACAGGTATAACCCACTCAAATTGAATTCGTAAACAGATCACTCTCGGGTTACGGGTTTTGACAGAAACAATCAACTAGGTGACGGCGACTATTGTACAAAGCCGGTCGGGACTCGGAAAAAACTCAAAGAATCAAAGCTGTAGAACAATAAATTTCCTATGTGCTCACAAAATTTCATTCAATTCCGACCACCACAACTCCCTAAAAACAAAGTCGACTACAAGTTGTTCCAAAAAATCGAGCAGAATATTCCGAACCAAATTTGATCAAGATAAAATCCGAATTTGCAAAAGTGCCAAAGAGACGAAAGATAGCCAATACAACTTTCTATCTACTGGTAAATTTTGAGGATTTTTCGACTTGTTTTGAATAGGGAATGATTGGAAACAAAGTCGGACAGTCATATTTCAAGAGCAGAAAATTAGGGTTTCGACCAAGAATAATATGTCACGCCTGATTTACCTCAATACGTAGGGTCCCTTGATGGATGAAGAAACGCAGCAGTTGTATCGTAATATGCAGCAATTCAGCGATCGTAATATGTAGTAGCAATTAGGGTTCAAACGGCGGCTGCTCTTTTGATTTTTTTTTGCCAAGAACGCTGCAGCTTCGTTGCTTTAATCACCTTAGCTCTGATACCAAACGATACAAACCGAAATTCGTAGGATCGTTGATTAAAGCACAGCAAACGATTCAGCTTTGAAGATTAGGGTCCGTATGAACACAACGCTAGGGCTTTTACGTGAATCAGCTTTGAAAAGTATATTTTTATGACTTTTTGAATATATATAACGAAAATAACAAAAGGATATGTAAATACTCCGTCTCAGAATATTTACTACGATGACCCCATCTCAGGAACACCAACCAATTACCCCGTCTCAGGATAATCGAAAGAACCCAATCACTGGAAGTTCTTGAAATAAAACAAAGTGTTTTTCAATTCCCAAAAGAAGTCCCCTCACAATTCAGCCAACAATGAGAATAAATAGGCAAATACACGCCTTAACCTAGCTGAATGGCGCCAATTTGGGCTATTGGGCCTGATTATTAATTCTACTAATTCTACTAATTAAAAGCCCACATGGCTAATTATTAAAATAAAAGAAATAAATGTCCATAAAATAAAATGAAATAAGCAAAGCATCTTGGGCCTTTTGTTATTGGATCTCCTCTTGAATTGGGCTACATCAGAACTGATAATGGACTGGAATTCTGTTGGTCTGAGTTTGATGAATTTTGCAAGAATGAAGGCATTGCTAGGCACCATACTATCAGAGATACTCCACAGCAGAATGGTGTTGCAGAAAGAATGAATCAAACTCTTCTGAAGAGGGCAAGGTGCATGCCTCTTATTCTGGTCTAGCAAGGAGATTTTGGGCAGAGGTTGTTAACACAGCATGTTACTTAATGAATAGAGGGCCTCACACTAGGATCAAGCTCAAAACACCACTTGAGGTTTGGTCAGGAAAGTCAGCAGACTACTTGGGTCTAAGGGTTTTTGGAAGCACAGTCGACTATCATGTCAGTGAAGGTAAACTGGAGCCTAGAGCCAAGAAGGGAGTGTTTGTTGGATATGGAGATGGAGTTAAGGGATATAGAATATGGTCATCAGCTGAAAATAGGGTTATACTCAGTAGAAGTGTAGTCTTTGCTGAAAAATATATGCTTAACTCATCTGTGAGGGCCACATCTAAATCTGAAATTGGATCTGAGACTGAGAAGGTTGACAAACAGGTGGAGCTTCAAGTAGTGTCTGCTAAATTAAAAGACTCAGTAGATGACAGTTAGCACTCAGTAGATCCAGAACTGGATCCAAGCCAGTCTACTGAACAGGGTCAGCAGATACTCAAATAGCCGATATTGGTCAGCAGAGTATAGCTCTCAGCAGAGCTAGAAGGACCAATATTAGACCCCCAAGAAGATATGGGTTTGAGGAGGATATGGTTGGATATGCACTAGAGGTAGCTGAAGAAGTGGTTTCTTTGAACCAAGCACTTACAGGGAAGCTGTGACATGTTCTGAGGCATCCCAATGGCTTGTTGCCATGGGAGAAGAAATGAAGTCACTTTAGAAGAATAAGACTTGGGATATGGTCAAACAACCACAAGGTAGAAGGGTGGTCAACTGCAAATGGATCTTTAAGAAAAAGGAAGGAATGACATCTGCTGAGGGCATCAGATATAAGGCACGTTCGGTTGCAAGAGGGTTCAGTCAAAAAGAGGGGGTGGACTATGAAGAGATATTTTCTCCAGTGGTCAGACATACTTCCATCAGGGTGTTATTAGCAATAGTGGCACATCAGAATCTTGAACTTGAGCAATTGGATATGAAGACAACTTTTCTTCATGGAGATGTAGATAAGGAAATTTATATGACCCCGCCAGAGGGTTTCCAAGTTCCTGGCAAGGAAGGATATGTTTGCAAGTTGAAGAAGTCCTTGTATGGACTTAAGCAGGCCCAAAGACAGTGGTATAAGAAGTTTGACAATTATATGATTCAACAGGGTTATAGCAGAAGTCCATATGATTGCTGTGATTATCACAACAAGTTGAAGGATGGTTCAATCATCTATCTAGTTTTATATGTGGATGATATGCCGATAGCTGCTGTGAACAAGTCTGATCAAGATCTGAAGAATCTGCTCAAGGCTAAATTTGAGATGAAGGATTTGGAGAATGCAAAGAAAATTCTAGGGATGGAGATCTATAGAGATAGGAAGCATGGAATGCTATTTTTGTCTCAGTAGGGGTATATTGAAAAGGTATTATCCAAGTTCTGCATGTCAGCAGCCAAACATATCGATACTCCTACGGCACAAAATCTACATCTGTCTACTGTGTTTACTCCACGATCAGTGAAGAGGAAGAATACATGTCAAGGGTTCCACATGCTAGTGTAGTGGGCGGCTTTAATGTATGCCATGGTCGTACTAGGCCGATTTGGATCGGGCGATCGGTGTTGTCGACGGGTTTATGGCTCAACCTGGAAAGGAACACTGGAAAGCTGTGAAAAGGATATTTAGGTACCTCAGGGATACATCTGATATTGGACTCATTTGTGGAGGTGGTACTCAATGTTTTGTCATAGGGTACTGTGATTCTGATTATGCTGCTGATGTGGACAGCAAGAGATCTATGAATGGGTATGTGTTTACTTTGGGTGGTTCTGTGGTAAGTTGGAAGGCAACTTTACAGGGTACAGTGACATTATCTACTACTGAAGCAGAATACATCACACCGACGAAGCAGAAAGGAAGCAATCTGGTTAAAAGGGCTAGTCAATGATCTGAGTCTGCATCAAGATCAAGCCAGGGTGTATTGTGACAACAGCCTTAGTGCAATATGTTTGGCTAAGGATCGGGTTCCTCGCGAGAGAACCAATCACATTGATGTTAGGTACCATTTTCGAGGAATGAGCGGAGGGTCAAGGTGGAGAAGATCGACAGACGATGTTAATCCCGCTGATATGTTCACTAAACCAGTTCCAATGGGCAAGTTCAAGTTGTGTCTGGATTTGCTAAATATCCAAAGCTGTTAATCTGTATCTAGGAATACTCAGCTAGGTGAGGGTCTGCTGAGGTATTCTAATCTGAAGACAAAGAGGATTTCTGGCACTTGGTTATGCATTTGGTCAGTTTTCATGAAGTTGAAGTCAAGGTGGAGATTTGTAATGGTGACTTAAACTATGCTACTGAGTTTGGTCAGCTAAGTGTAATACTCTGCTGAGTCTGGTGTGGAAGCTATGATCTGGTTTTCAGCTGGGGCAGATCAGCAGGGTTGATCAACTTTGCCGAAGTTAAGGCCGCCGAAGACAAGGTCGCTCATTCTCGGCGGACTTGGGGAACACGTCCGTTGCATGGTTTTCCGGTTTGGTTAAGTTACTTCTGGGGTATTTCAGTCATTATCTGGTTTGGATGTTTAGTCGGTTAGGGTTGGTTTCCCAAGGCTATAAATACCATCTGTATTAATTGTAACTTGATGTAACTTTCTCATGATAATAAAATATCCTTGTTTGTCCGTGGAGTAGTCGGCACATTGCCGGAAACCACGTTAAATCTGTGTTCTTCTTGTTTCTGTGTTTGTTTACTTGTTAATTTTCTTATCATTACTCACAATCACCATCACTTCTTGATCGATCCGTCATAACATAGCCCAATCAGCATCGCAAAAAAAGAACTTAATTGTAATTTTCCTCTCGATGGCAGGAAAATTCCTTGACTGGTGTGTTTTTAATGTATCTCGGTACTTGATGTGCTTTGCGTCTAGATGTGGCTGTTTAGGCTTGTCCATAAACCGACTTAACATATTCACCGTGTAAGAAATATCCGGTCTAGTCACGTCAAATATATAATCCTTCCGACCAATCTTCTATACACTTTGAAGCATTATGCAAGGATTGTCCTTTGCTTGCTGTCAGAGAAATATTTTGATCAACTGGAAATCGTGAGGGCCGTGCTCCCATGAAAGTATTTAACCTTCCCTAAGTCCTTGAGTTTGAATTGATTTGATAAGAAAGCTTTGACATTCCCTATTTCCTGCATATTATCACCGGCTAGCACAACATCATCCACGTAAATTAACAAGGCTAAAAAATTACCTTGCTTTCCTTTGACAAATAGGGAATGTTCAGCCTGACTTTGAATGAAACCTGCAGCTTTGAGCAAATTTGATAATTTTAGAAACCATAGTCTCGAAGCCTGCTTAAGACCGTACAATGATTTATGAAGTTTACACACAAGATTCTCCCCCTTGCGGTCAAATCCAGGTGGTGGTGTCATTTAAACGTCCTCGGTGAGATCGCCATGAAGGAACGCATTATTCACATCCAATTGGTAAAGATGCCATGCATCCTTTTAATGCTGCCACACTTAGTAAACTACGAATCAGGGCCGGCCCTCGCATTTGTTGGGCTTAAGACCAAGTCCATTTAGTTGAAGTTGTTTTTTTTTTGAAAAACATACTTATCGCGTTTTTAACATCCGTAAATACAAAATTCAAGTTATTTGTTAGATATTTTATTTACAAAGTTTGTTTTTATTTTTGTGTTGAATGTGTTTTTGCACACTGAGTGCGACAGGTGTCGCCGAAAAGAAACGGGGTTTGACCTGTGCGAATGACACACCATTTCGTAGAAGGGATTTTTCATTGGGACACATCATTTCGGTTGTGCATGTTCATTGTGACACATCCTTTGAAGACGAACTGGTTTGTTCTTTCGTGAAGAGGTACAGTATCTTTTCGTTGTCAATATATAGAGAGACATCGCATTCGGTGTGAAAGATAATGAAGTTTTTTTAGAAGCATCATCGGTACAAACATATTGTGTCTCTAAAGTAGTACTCCATTGAATACGAGAGAGATCTTAAAACATCTCTTTAAAGAAACGTTTTATACGTGCCTTGGAGATCATTCAATTCGTTTGTTTTATCACATTTTTCTAACATTATTGATAGTCTCAAAACATGCCTACAAGGTAGTCTTTTCTAGCATATTTAGAAACAAAAACCAAATTCATACGTATACATAAAACATACTAACATATTACTATTTCAAGATCACTCTTGCAACACATTTAGAGACGAAATCACTAATCAAAGTAGAATTGTCAATTTCATTAACCATATTCTTCTCAATTGAGAATTTGAGAATATAATTTATCATCTATGAATGGGAAATTGAAAGAAGGAAAAGAAAACAAAAAACAAAAAAAAACAGCTCAAGCGGCGGGGAGGGCGGGGAAACGAAGCGGGGATCGAAGGGGGGGCCGAAACTTAGGAGTGAAAAATGAATTCTATCTATTTTCGTTTGTTTTATTTATTTTTGTGTGTGCTTTTTTTTATATAATATAGATATATATAATAAATTAATAATATAGATAAAGTCATAAAACAAAAACAAAAAAACTTGTTTGTATATATCTATTTTTTTGGGTCAAGTAAATTTTTTTATTGGGGACTTTATCAATTAGAGTAAAAAAAATTTGGGCATTTATCAAAAAAGAAAATTAACATATTATATTAGGTTGGATCGGATTAAATCTACACGAATTTTTTTTCTTTTAGCGAAACATGTACCGTTGGGCCCTCCGACACAATTGGGCTTAAAACCTGGGTCTCGCCGGCCTTAGCATAGGGCCGGACCTGGTATGAATGGTAACCATTTTCGCAACCGGAGCGAAAGTCTCTTGGTAATTAAGTCCTTCGACTTGGCTATATCATTTTGCGATGAGGCGGGCTTTATACCGTTCCACACTCCCATCAGCTTTCAACTTTGTTTTATACACCCATTTACATCCAATGGGTTGCTTATGAGGTGGAAGTGGTACTAAGCTCCATGTTTTGTTTTGTTCAAGTGCATGAAGTTCATCTTTCATGGCTGATTGCCACTGTGGATCATGTTGAGCTTCTTTATATGTGGCCGGTTCTTTATGAATAGACATATAAGGAAGCTGTATATTTTTTTGTGAGGAAATGACAATTTATCATAGGACAAGACATTATCAAGGGAATGATGCGTACCTTTTTATCAACAGAGGAGCGTGGAATAGGAATTTTCTGTGTAAAAAGTGTATGAATCACAAAATCTTGAAAACGTGAATTCAGAATTTTCTCGTCGTTTTCCTCTACCCAATACTTCGACATCTTCACCTAGGTTGTGTGGTCTTTGGTGAAGGAGTATTATCAACTTGTTTCTTCAATATGCGCCCCCTTCAACCGGTGGCTCCGGTAAAGGTGGAGCCGCGGTGGAAGAGGAAGGGTAACAAAATACTTCTTCTTCAATGACCATGTCGTCCAAATGTCGAAATGGAGGAGGTGAGGACTCCTCCGAGTGCTCGGAAAAGGAAACACTTGTTGGAAAAATTTCACATCACAAGACACAAAAAATTCCTCAGAATCAAGATCATACAGAGTCCATACCTTTTTCCCAAAAGGATATCCCAAAAAAATACACATGCGACTACGGCCATCAAATTTGTTAGAATGACGAAGATCATAGGCATAGAAAAGACAACCCAAGACTCGGAGCATTGAGAAATAAGGTGGTTTTCCAAACAAAATTTTGTAAGGGGTTTTGTAGTGTTAATAATGGATGGGGTTCGATTACTAATATGAGCAGCCGCCAAGATACATTCTCCCCAAAATTTGAGGGGCAAATGTCCCTCAAACCGAAGTGCACGTGAAACAATTAAAATGTGTTGATATTTCCGTTCTACTCGAACATTCTCGTTGGAGGGTGCGCACACGTGAGGTTTCAAAAATTATTTCGTGTTTGCGGAAGTAGGGAAGCAAACACCTAAACCCGGTTCCATTGTCACTACGAACCCTTTTTATAGTAAATCAAATTGACACGAAATCAAGGCTACAAAGTCCAAAAATACCATTTCAACCTCAATTTTATTTAAAAGCAAGTGTGAATAATCATCAACAAGGATCAGAAAATATGTAGCACCACACGTAGAAGGAGTACTATAAGCTCCCCACAGATCACAATGGACGAGTTCAACTATATGACTACCACAACTCTCACTAAGATTAAAATGTTCACGAGACTTCTTAGCCCTAAAACAAACCTCGCAACCATCTTTATTCAAATGTTTGGAAATAGTAATATTAGGAATATTCTTAAGGACCTTATCTGAAGGATGACCGAAACGCCGGTGCCACAAAACTGTAGATTTCCCGTCATCAATAGACAAAATCTGAACCTCCGGAATGCCCAAGAACAGAAAAAGTCCATCCACAGACTCTGTCAGTCCAGTCAGCTTCTCATCACTCGGTCCTGCATAACACATAATTTTCCCGTTAGTTGCAAAACACAATCATTATCATCCTATAATTGGGTAATCGAGAGCAAATTGCCATTCAATTTTGGTATGTATAAGACATATTTTAAGCATAAATTTCTGGGCAAAATAACACTCCCTTCACGAGTCGCCACCGATGAATTCCCATTGGGTAACCCAATCGGGCAATCAACAATTGGTCGTAGTATAGACTCATCAGATTCTTCGCACGCAACTTGCGGAAGCATTCTTCGTAGTATAGACTCATCAGATTCTTTGTAGTATAGACTCATCAAAAGAATCAGTCTCGTGATGTGTCGCTCTTGTGTCAACAATCCATGCAGACTAAGCTGATAGTCGATCTTTCGGTTTGGGCAAATCAATGACACTTTTCCACCGGACTTTGGGCCGACAATGGAAAGCCATGTTTGCTAAAAAGTATCAATCTTTACATTTACAATAGACATTTTTCAGCAATATAGAAACCTAGACATCGATTTCACAAAAAAAAACAACACCAAAACGCAGCGGTTTGGTTGCGGGTTTACTCGTAGATATTGAACCGTCCAAAACAATTTACACCGTTCAGATTGTATAAAACAAAGAGACGAACACGCCCTCAAAATTTTGTCACGATCGGAGTTCATTTCAATGTCCGATTGTTGGCGGAAAGTTTTTTCTGCAACAATACACAGTAGTTCGGTCACAGGCAATTTTAGAGAAATCGAACCGTTCAAACGGAAATTCCACCGTTCAGGTTGTAGAAGAAACAATTACGAACAACCCATTCAATATTGTTTTCATGTACACATTTACTTCCGCTAATTGCTGTTGCGAGTTGCGATAATTTCAATATTCCAATATTGGTTTTGGGACTTTCATTAGGCTTTTGAAATATCGAAGCAGGGTTTGAGTTGAATGGATTACAGTTCCATAATTAAGAATTGCTCCTGAATTACTAGAAAATATGGTCATCTCCAGAAAGTAGACAAATTCATATTGCTCTGTTTGTAGATGAAAATAAGAAGTCGATCATATAAATATTTTTAATTAAGTAGCAATTTTATTAGAAGTTAAAAATATTTTTGAAACTCACAAGCCGAGTTTCATAACTCTTTATTTTTAAAAGAAAAAAGGTTTTTGTTAAAATCACAAGCCGAGTTTCTTAGCTCAAGAAACAAAATCCTCAGTGTAACGATTATTTTTCTTCCTCGATCGTCTACCAATCATTATATGAATTCTTTCAAGTTCAAATGTTTCGTGTTCGATATCTGAAGAGTAGTTTTTCTTTTTCTTGATTTTACCAGACGATGCCTTCAAATTCTGTAGTAAAGCTCTTTATCTTTGTCCACCGAAGAATCCGCTTGCTTGGTGATAATATTCGTTTGGGGAGGTGAAGATAACTCTTGTTGGGTTGTCTTTGGATTTGGGTTATCCGCCTTGGAGACGTCTTGTATATTTTTTGTAGGTCTTTGAATCCTTATTGGGCCCCCTATCGGTTCTTCTTCTATAGCTGTGTCAGTTTGCGGAGTCTTTGTTAGTCTTCTCTTTATTACTGTCTTGTACCCTTACAAACTCAGCCTCATTGTTATTCGATTGAGTATTGCTTGTGGATGGTGTAGAAACCAAGCCTACGTTAACAGAATCCTCAAATTTGTCATTTCCTTTGTCCGCATTGACTTATGCATGAGCTTTGGTTGTTCCACGGAAGCTTTCACCGCATATATTGGTGCCGGTTGACTAGTAGTAGATTTATTCAAAGAGGTCAATTCCGGGTGTTTGACAATGCATTGATCTTGATTGTGACCCATGTGCCAACAATGAGTGCAATAAGCGGGCCGAGAGCCTTCAGGAATGATAGGTTGCCAAAAACCATCACCATTTCCCTTTTGAATCCATATGCGGTTTGGAATATTTTTCAGAACATCAACTTCAACCTGAACACGAGCCAAAGACGGTCTACGTGCATCAATCCGTAAGGGCTTTCCAACCGATTGCATTAAACTAAAAATAAAATCCTTGTTCATGAGATGAACCGGCAATTTGGGGAGGGAAATCCAAATTGGGATTATGGAGGATTCCCGATCAACATGAAAATCAACAGTCCATTTAAAAACCCTCATTTCTTGTTACCCACTTGCCGGAAGCTTTCTAAAATAAACGGATATAGTCTACGTCATGTTGAAAACGAATCAAAGCATGCTTATTGTCAAGAAGACCTAATGCGTAATTACCGTTGAAATTTTGGACATCGAGAAATTTTTGATGGTATCGAGTGGTGGCCGGCCCTGAGAAAATTTTCCGGCGAGTGAATGCTGGAAACCGGCTGCCAGAACTTTCTCCGCTTCAACTGGGATGATTATGGAAGGTTATCCCTTGAAAGTAGAAGCCCGAAGGGTTTCGTCCTTGAAGGGAGATGCCCCATTCCCGGTGATGTGCGCATAGCTAAGCGGCTGTTTCGAGGTCGACGGTTGCTGAGAGTCTTGAGAGACTGAGGGGTCCGGTGTCGGCCCGACATAGGGTGACCGGAGCAAGCCCGCCCTGATCGTTGATTTGATCGCCGCCGCTTATTGTCCTAGGGTTGCCACTTTCCTCTATTTTTATTATTATTTTTGAGATAATGACAATATTGAGTTGTTTAGATAATTATGTTTGAATTTGAATTATGTTATGATATATTATTTGGTTTAGATAAACTTTATTTATCATCTATTAGTTTATAAATATTATAATTGTGTTCATGTATTATTATTAATCAATCAATGCAATCTCTTTTAAAATCAAAATAGATGCATCCGCACTTACAACACCCAACCCCCCCCCCCCCCCCCCCCCCCCCTTATTTATTTATTTATTTATTTGGTTGGAGTTGTGAACATGGTAGCTCAACAATAATCTTCTTAGTATGATTAGCAAGAATCCAATGAAAATAACATACATAATAGGATTAGAATATGCATCAAGATCAAACTACACTTTTAGATACAGATATATATATGTATAGTTTTAACGTACGTATTACAACCAAACTAATCTGGTGGCATGAAAGAGTTTTGACATCCAATGGTATCTGTAGACTCGAAACGACATCTTTCAAAGCCGAAACAATGCACATGATAGGATCTGGACTCGTTCTAGCATTAGAATCTTTATGAATTCTCCTTTTCTTCAGACTTGGGGCGATGAATTTGGCGGTGTAGAAGACGGAGCAACCCGTTTTCCACGTTCGGATTTGCTGTTTTCAGCAAATTTCAGACTGTTAATATGCATTCCTTTCTTCTTCTCGTCTTCATTCCATTCCGATCCATAATAATGTTCTTCACTCCCTTTAACACGATCACCAGATGGCAGTAAAAACATGCTTCCCCATTGCGGAAAATGCAATAATACAATAGGAATCGTGCAACCAATGATCATAATCCCCATTAGATAAATCCCTTTCGCATGCGACATTTTTGGGCTAGTGAAAAACACCAATTGGGTCAAACCCGACCCGAAATTGCCACCCGCTCCGGTCATTCCGGATATGATACCTAATGACCTTCTTGAAATGAATGGTATGATCCCAAAAGTTGCACCACATGCAGCTTGTGCACCACGAGAAAGAGGATCATCATTGTGATTGCTAATGAAAGTGAATTTGCTTTCCCTAAAAAGATACAGAAAATGCCTCCAAGTATTTGTAGAATGAATAACAACCATAATCTTCCTCTCATTCCAAACTTTTTTGCTGCAATGTCTGATGCTAATCCTCCAAACGGGCGCGTCACGATGTTTGCCATACCGAATGTTGCTGCAATTGTCCCCGCTGTCTTTAGATTCAGATCAAACCTGTGAAATCAAATGTAAGTTTTTGATTTCAAATGTTTTGGAAAGTGAGAAAAAAAGATTGATTGAAATTTACTTGTCGAAGAAGTACTCCGCGATGATATTATCAATTGTTAGTTCTACTCCAAAGGAATAGCCATAAAGCAGGGCTAAAATCCATGTCCTGTAGTTTGTTACAGCATACTTTAACACCTGTAGAGTTTATCAAGACAGTAATTCATTCAGTCATTTTTACAAACACCTGTTATGCACATCAAATGTAGAGTGGATCCGGATTCCGGTGTGTGTGAGTGTGACTAACCTTAGTGAATTTATCAGGTGCAACATCTCCCTTCTTTTTTAAGGCACCTCTGTTTCCATCAGGCAAGTCTTGGCCAAGGGTTAGGACTAAGATCCCCATGATCACATGGCACCATCCAGGTATAAAAAATGCTATCCTCCAAGCAGTAAAAGGAGTTGATCCACATTTTATGATCAAATCATACAATAATGGCATTATAAGCTGCGTCGCGCCGCCACCCATGTTACCCCAACCAGCTGCTGTACCATTCACTGTGCCAACAATCTTGCTATTAAACATAGTACTCATCCAATACTGGCATGACACAAATGTAGCGAGTGAGAATCCGATCATGAACCGAACCGCGATGTATCCGGCAGCAGACGATACAAACGGCATACAAAACACGGTCGGGGCACACAACATGATCAGAAACGCGCATCCGTATCTAGGACCTAGCATGTCACAGACTACACCCATACATAGCCTAGACAGGATGCTTCCGGACACCGAGGCGACACCAGCGTTGCCAATGTCGTGTTTGGTTAAATCAAGGTTGTCCCGGATGATCGGGACTAAAGGGGCGGCTGCAAAAGTCGAGACGAAGCAAGTGAAAAAGGATATCCAAGATAAATGGAAGGTTCTCATATGAGGATCAGCTAAAGAGAAAATCTTGAAAACTGTAGCTTTGTGTTCAGAATCAACCGGTAAAGCGAATTTCGCCGTTGATTCGTCGGTGACAACTGGCGACGCAACCGAGAATGCGAATGATTGTTCTCTGCCTGTTACTCCATGCATGGAGCTTCCTGGCTCACCTGCCATTTTTCTTACAGTACAAGAAATGCAGAGACTTTCTTTTCTTTTCTTTTTGTGCTCAAATGGTGAAGTGACAAGTGAGTGAAGTAATAATCTTGTAATGGGGCATTGATATATATATATATATATATATATATATATATATATATATATATATATATATATATATATATATATATATATATATAAATTGTAAAGGGTTGACATTTTAATGTGTTTTGGGAAATGGGAAAAAACTTAAAAAGTCAAGAATCTTTATTACAATTTATATATTCAGAATTGAACCTTTGGTGAATCTCTATGGGTTATTCTTTCTAAAAAACAGTTTAGCCGCATCACATATATTTTGCTTCCAAGGATCAAACGGCTCTTGAAGAAGAGTCATTTATTTGCCCCCTACACCACTTTATCTTTGTATATCACAGTAGAACCGACATTGTGAAGGAGCTAAGAACCACAACTTCTCATAGGGTCGGAGCAAGAACCGACTTTTCCAAAACCGGTGCTCACAATGCACCTACGGAAAGTCGGTTCATAGCTCCAGAACCGACTTTTACAAGGGTGGTTATACTGTGGTGCACAGATAAAATGGTGCCCGAGGTGAGAGTTGAATTGGTGTGGCCTCTTTAAATGTCCATGGAATCTTCTATCGGCACGGTAATTTTTGTGGTGATGCTACCGCCATAACGTTGCGCCATACCCCTTAAGTGTTGGCCTATGACGAGTTTGAGTTAAACATGACACACAAATACATATAAAGGCCATTATAAGGCCAACAAAAAAATCCACAATCAAACAATATAAATGGAAAGAAAAAGTTGCCAATACCATATACCTCGAGTGTTGGCTTATGGACAAAGAGTTTGGGCAACCATGGAACTTAAGAGAATATAAAGGTCCACCATTTGAACTATATGAATTAGAAGACAAAGTTGACCACTGTCATATCCCTCAAGTGTTCCCTCAAGTGTTGGCCTATAACATGAGTCTATGTCGAATATTGACGGACCTAAACCTAACCTTGGAAACGGCGCCAAAAGGCGACGGACATTACCTAGGCTATACGGATCCTAACCGGCGGTGTACCGGGTCAAACCGTAGTGCTAGTCGGTGAGTCGGTCGTATTCCTCGGGAAAACATGGTAATTCTTTTAAGTGGGGTTAAACACCAAGAAGCTATTATTAACTCGATCTAAGTCGCGGTTTTATCTGTTTCCTCGGGTTAGATAGTTAGATCAGTTAGATTAGTTAGTAATGTTAGAGTTAGATGTTAGTAAAACAGAAAATAAAACAAATAAATACTAATATAATATATAGATATATTTTTGGATCTAGCCAAGAATACTTTACTGAATTACGATATCTTTTTAGTAGAAATAAATGAGACAGATCTTCCTTTATTCAAGGTGTAAATTATGTATGAATCGGTGTACTCCTCGGCTCAACGGTTCCTTCTCACACGAGCGTATGAAACTCGTCATATGTCCCATTTAACTATCCTACGTCATCCAAAAGATCGGGTCACTACCGTTTTGTCATGCGGTCAATATTTTAGAATCTTCGTTAGAAATAGATAAATTGACGTAATTAGATCTCGAGCACAAATTTTAATAAGATTTGTTTTTCTAGGACAAATCGCCCCGGGTAGGAAATAGGATTCCGTTGTCACGTTTTCACTCGGCCAATTTTACCCTTCGGCCTTCCTATCCGTACATTAAGTTCAAAATAGAAAGAGATTCATCATAATTAATTTTAATCATTTTTACCATAATCAATCATCCGGATCTATAAAAAGAATAACTAATTCGATTTATATCTTGGCTAGATATATTTTTAGTTATACATAGATATATATATCGGTTCTCGTCAAAATGTCATGGATTAAACGGTGGAAGTTTTCCATAATAGCCTTGTCAAGATGACAAAATTCTATTACAACCAAATTTAGCCTTTCGATCCAAACACTTATCAAATTCTCACATATATATATAGATAGATATAATTATATAGAACAACAAAAAGTAAAACTCAATAAAATTACCCGTTTACTTCAGATCTAAGTTGTATTCTTGAAAATAGCAACTTTTCCTAAAGCATTTTCTTCTGATAATTTTCTCAAGTATTACAACGGTACTACTTTATTTATATATATATAAAAAAACATATATATACATACATAGACATATGTATATATACGGGCCCGAAAATAAAATAAAACGAGAAAAGAGATGAAGAACGAAGATGAAGAAGAGGGGATGGAAGAAATGGGAGGAGGTGGAGAAGAGAGATCTTGGCCAAGAGTGGCCAAGATGGGGCAATTGTTTTCATCCCATCTGCTCTGTATATATAGGCAATTTCCCCTTCCCGGATCGGTCCGGATAGTTGGCCGGATCGGTCCGGTGTAATGATGACAATCATTACGGTTAGTTATAAGCATGTGACCCCATGTTACCTTAATCATTACGAATCTTTGTGTAATTATATATATAATTATATATAATTACACAGCTAACTTCTAAAAATCGTAACTTGAATTCTTCATATCAGAATGACATAATCAAACTTCCGTTGAAAATCTCGTTGAATTCTCTACAACTTTCATCAAGGCCACTTCTTCAGAAAACGTATTCTCGATGAGCCATTTGTATTAAGTGTCCTTTTCGAGATTTTTCAATGATATGAACCGATTAGCCACTTGACCACCATTTGAGTTGTAGAAGTCCAATTGACTTGATTCAAAATGCGTTGGAAAGCTTACTTGAATATCTACAACTTTCATGAAGAAGTCATCCCCTGAAAATGCCTCTAAGTGGGTCAAATCTCCGTCGAAAACATGTAACGATTTAAGTACTTAGGAAAATTTGCTCCGTTGAACTTATAAACTTGTGGCACCTTCTTCTAACCCTCTAAACACATCTTTTAGACTCAAAACATGTCGTTACGTGGGATCTTGGTCAATATATAATCCTGTAATGAACCACCAAAATACCAAACGTAAATCCGACACGACACTCCGGTTACTAAACCGGTACAAAAACTAATAAAAAACTTATAAAAATACGATATTTTATATGATAACTACTACTAACATATTTGAATAAAACTTAGTAATTTTGACTTGATTTGATACAATAATGCTCAAAATGGTATCAGAAATGGGGCGAAATATCATAAAAACGATCATAAATTTATCTCTCATCAAATATATATAACACAAGGACACTAAATGGCCAACAAAGAGTTCCACCACTTGAACAGTATGAATGAGAAGTCAAAGTTGACTACCATATCCCTCAAGTGTTGGCTTATAACAAAAAGCATGTGTGAACATGAAACATAAATGTATATAAATTGAACTATAAAGCCGACAAAGAGGTCTGAAAATAAATTGCTTATAATTGAATCCCTTTTATTTCTCGATAGTACGATTGAAGCCGGAGGCTTTTACAATATATAGTAGTTGCCTTGGTTCAAACATGCTTATTGATAAGGCTCGAACATAAACTATTAAACAAAATATTAAATAATAAACTTTATCGACCAGCTCTAAATTTATTTCAAATCTTCTATTTTATCTTTCTCAATACTCCCCCTCTAGTTGGATCAATGTTGATGACTCCCAACTTGGAAAGTAAATGGCCAAATTGTTGTGTACTCATTGGCTTCGTAAACAGATCAGCCGCTTGATCTTTACTTCAAATATGACATGCTTGGATTGATCTTTCTTGAATCTTCTCTCTCACGAAATTACAGTCGATTTCTATATGCTTTGTCCGTTCGTGGAAAACTGGATTTGACGCAATGTGTAAAGCTGCTTGATTGTCACAAAACAGTCTTATTGGATTAGCATGATCTATTCGTAAGTCCTTAAGAAGTTTTCGAATCCAAGTAACTTCACAGCATGTTGAGGCCATTGATCGATTTCCCCCTCAGCAGTTGAGCGAGAGACTGTTGATTGCTTCGTTCTCCAATAAATTGGAGCCTTTTCCAGTAAAACACTGTACCCTTGTGATAGATCTTCGAGTGTCTTTACATCGAGCTTGTAATGGTGACTTAAACTATTTTACTGAGTTTGGTCAGCTGAGTGTAATACTCTGCTGAGTCTGGTGTGGAAGCTATGATCTGGTGTTCAGCTGGGGCAGATCAGCAGGGTTGATCAACCTGCTGAAGTTAAGGCTGATGAAGAAAAGGCTGCTGATTTTCAGCAGACTTGGGGAACACGTCTGCTACATGGTTTTCCGGTTTGGTTAAGTTACTTCTGGGGTATTTCAGTTATTATCTGGTCTGGTTTTTTTAGTCGGTTAGGGTTGATTTCCCAAGGCTATAAATACCATTTGTATTAATTGCAACTTGATGTAACTTTCTCGTGATAATAAAATATCCTTGTTTGTCCGTGGAGTAGTCGGCACATTGCCGGAAACCACGTTAAATATGTGTTCTTCTTGTTTCTGTGTTTGTTTTCTTGTTAATTGCTTATCTTTACTCACAATCACCATCACTTCTTGATCGATCCATCATAACAAACTAATATTAGAGCCAGGTTCATCAAGAAATATGTTTATCTGTTTTAAGCAAGATAGATTGGTACCAAGGTCATAATTGACGTTAGGATTTGGGATCTACGCAAGCTTTTCGGTGAGAAAGATGTACGCTTTAAAATTCAAGATTGACAAGTTTACGGGAAGAAACAATTTTAGTCGGTGGCGAGATCAAGATGCGTGCTTTGTTGAAGCAACGGGGATTATGGGGTCCCTTGTCTAAATCAACGGAAGGAAATGTACCGCGAGAGAGCCAGTATGGAGGAGAAAGCACACATTCAACAATTATGTTGTGCTTGTCGAGATGATATTATCGCATTGGTTGCGAAGAGGACACAACGGAGAAGTTGTGGTCCAAGCTTGAGAGTCGTACCGACAAAGTCTCTAACCAACAAGTTGTTATTGAAACAACATCTGTTCGGCCCCAAGGATGCATGAGGGCACTCCGCTCGGGGATCATCTAGATCGGTGAACACAATATTGCTTGATCTAAGAAATATTGATGTGAAGATTGACGATGAGGATGCGGCATTGATTCTACTTTGGTGTCATTGATCGCATCATATGAGAACTTTGTGCTATCCTTTATTGTTGCGAAGGACTCGGTGTCATTGGAGGATGTGAGATCATCACTACATGCTCGAGAGCTACGCCATAAGGCATCTAGTTACGGGACGGACGGTCGGTCTCTTGGGTTGGTGGCCGGTGGAATCGGCGGGGGCCGGGAAACTTTGGAAAGAAGAAATCCAAGAAGAGTTCCAAGGGACCCAAAGCTAAGGATGTACGTAATTACGCAAAGAGCGGGGGCATTGGAAAAATGAATGTCCAAAAAGGAAGAAGCAACGGGGTGCCCGGCGGGTGCAATTGCTTTGACGAACAAGACACCAACTCTGAAAAAGATCTGGCCTTAGCTGTTTCAGAGTCAGCAGGGCACAGAGATGTGTGGATTCTGGACACTGGGGCATATTATCATGTGTGTCCAAATAGGGAGTGGTTTTCAACTTTTCAGTAGGTGGATGGAGGCCATATTGCAAAGGCTAACAGCAAGGTTGATAAGAGAATTTTTGCAACTCGGTTATGCAAGTAAAAACTCGAAACCGTGGCAAAATCTACTTTCTAACCGGCAGTGGACCGGGTCGATCGTAGGTAGTGCTTAGGAGTCCGAGGTCGAACCCACGAGGATTGGTTTTGAATACCACTATTGACTTAGCGCTCAGTTCAGGTCAACCAAGTTGGTGAAAAGTTTATACTAATGCGTAAATTAAAGATTATACTAATCGGTTTCTTTTACGTTTAACGGAGGTATGGCCGAACAATGATCCGGGGAACTAATTTACTCTCAAAACGACTATCTCGGGGAGTTTCCTATCTTAACTATCCAACGAGTAAAGCCTAAGGTTGAAAACCCCGTATCAGAAAAGAACTCAACGCCTAGGGTGTCAACCTAGAACACAGGTAGGTGTCAAACTACCTTTTAAGCCTTAACTTCTACGGTCCCGAAACCCCGGTTCCCACACCTAGCCGCAACATACATTTATAAGATATGGTGTGTGAGATAACGAACTAGGTTTCAAGATAATTCATTTTTTTGTTTAAGCAAGTTTCGTGATGCAAATTACCCGTTAAAACGTTTAACTACGCGCTAAACTACCCCCGAGTTCATCCTCACGAGAGCGTTTTACCCGCCTTCACATAATTCGGCCATACAAGGAACTTAGCTACTCATAATATGATTAAAACGAGGAACAATAAGAGAAATCATTACAAGAATGATAAAGAAATAAGAATTCATACCGAACTTATTGAAGAAATAATTATCCAAACAAAACCGTAGCCAAAGAATCAATTTCTGACAATCAAACTGTAAAAATATAATGTTGTGATGTAGATACTGTTGTAGGAAATCGAAATACGATCGAAACGGTATATGGAACTTAATCGTACGCTTCCGTATGAGGGAGATCGCCCCAAAACGGCCTAAGGTGTTCCAAATCGTCAAAAACTCTCGTATGAAATCGTTTGAGTTTGCTATTTATACTTTAGGGCGAATTTAGGCTATCCGTACGGATTGGGAATGTGTCCGTACGGACAGTTCAGGTTCTTGTCCATACGGATGGGCCATGGTCCGTACGGATAATTCTCTGTATTCATTTTCCAACTTCTGCCTTCAGCTCGCTCCGTTTCCGACAGCTCTGCAGTAAAACCTTCATAACTTCTTCGTCCAAGCTCCGATTGAGGTGATTCAAATTGAATTGGAAAGATCTTGAAATTATCTACAACTTTCATGAAGAAGTCAGATCCTTAAAATGCCTCCATCCTGGTTGAATCTACATCTGAAGGGGATTGAGGGGTTGAGTCCCGAACTCCAGTTTCTCTTTTCTTCACTTTTCTCCTCCCCTTGATCATTCTCATCACCAAATATCACCTTCCGGGTCCCCGGATCACCTAAACCCTGAAATATTGTGCAAAGAACATACCAGACGAAATCCCGGGGTAAAAGTGTCCGGAATAGGGCCAAATATCGATAAAAAGAGGGGCTTTCCGACTATTTGTCGTTTTCACTCCCCGTGCATTATTCTCACGATAAAGCTCTACAAAAGGCCTAAACCACCCAAAAATATGCTAGAAATGTGATAACCGTGGGTTAAACCGTACATAAATGTACAGTAAAGTTGGTTCCCATCACCACCCCACACTTAGCCTTTACTCGCCCTCGAGTAAATCAGGCGATCAAACGGAAACAAAGAATCAACTTTACGGTACATGCATGCATTTCAAAATATCAAAGTAAAAGAGAGTTAGACAAGTGAATGTATCACCTTGACTCCACAATGTCACGAAACGGAGTGAGTGTGTGATTGAATGACGACGACTTATACTCAATACGGTTACCGGCTTGGAATACCGGACGAAACGACTGCACACAATCCTGCCCTTCCTAGAGTCTCCACTAATCGAGGTTCACCAAGGCCAGAGATCCGGTCAGGTAGGTCTTTAAAGGTTATAACGTTTAAGCTCGGACATGGGGTTATCGAAGGATAATTTGGGACTGGAGAACAGAAAGTACGAGTGAACCTAATCAGCTTGTGTACTCCCACAATCTCGATCTCGAACATATAAACACCACCAAACTCCTTCAAATTTCATTTAAGCTCATAGTCCAACCTCAACATCATACTAGGCTAGTAAGCACATCCCTTTTTCCGGCTTTCTTCGGTTCAAACTCTTATTCAATTTCTTATTCAATTTTTTTTTTTATTTTTTATTTTTTTTTTTTTTTTTTTGCATTTTCATTCTTCACTTTCCTTGAACCGAAGGCCTTATAAAGATTTCCCGAGCTCCCCCTCCCTTTCTGAATGTTAGCTCACAATTCCCTCCTCGTAAGTATTCACAACTTCTCTCTCCTACCCCACACTTGCCTTGGCAAGTGTGTCTAAAGGAACGACTAAGTCCACTCGTAGGGTAGTCAAAAGAAACGTGACCAAAATATCGGCTCGGGGCTAGGAATTATGGGCTAAGTAACCAAAAAGGCTCATATTTCGGGCGGTGGTCGGACCGCTCTATCAAGGCGAGAGGGGTTAGAGGGATAATGTTGGGATGTTGGCTTTTAGCTCTGGTCGTTTCAAAGAAATGCCTTTCCCGTCATTCCGAACCTACCAAGGTGAAACCTTTCTATTTCGCCTCAAAACTAGGGGTACAGGTGTGTAAAGCAATCGTACTAAGTACAAACGTCGTCAAACGTATATTAAATGTGTTCCGTATCGTGAAAAGGTGGACTCACTGTAAGACATTCACAAGGCTAACAACCGTTTACCAACTCAATTGTGAAAAACATGCATATATCGCGGTGTTAAAACCTTGGAAAAATTTGAAAACGCCTAGAAATCGGCTCGAAGACGAGTAACAACTAAGTTTAAATCACATAACGGCATATCTCGAGTATAAATCAAATGAAAACAAGCTAAGCTAAGTCGTCCCACCCCCCTCTTTAGTGAAACACCGTCCTCGGTGTGTAAACGAAAAAGAAGGAAAGACTTAGCTTAGTAGCCCGGAAAAGCGCCGCAATCGAATCCCGTGATAGTCCCCAAAAAGCTCATCCCGATTCCCTGAAAGCATGATAACAGAAACCAAACAAAGCATGCACGGGACATAGTCCACGTGCCCAAAACATGCACGGGAATTGGGTACTATAAAATAGAGACTCGACCACGTCGAAAAATTCGATCCACAAATGTAGCATCAAACATACACCCTCGAAAAGGAGAACATTGCGGACTCAAACGCACAAAAAAAACATCATTATTCAAAATGATTTCCTTATTCCAGTGGGTTGCCTCCCACCTAGCGCCTTTGTTTTACGTCGTTGGCTCGACCAGATGACACTCACAAATCATAACAAACAAACTCAAAACGACTCTAACCCTAATTTTTCTAACACGCAAGCATCAAAAAATCATTAACCAAAATCTGAACTCAGGAAGACCAACAACTTACGATAACCAAACAATGCAAGAGCCACATAAATAGAATTCATGAGAAACTTACCCATCGGGGCTCTCGTTGCTAGAACTTCCCATCCAGAAAATCTCCGCTTGTCAGCTTTCCGGATCATCCTCTTCTTAAAATCACCCCACCACCGTGGTCTTTCCTCTCTATCACCTCTACGTGCGTCCTCCACCCGGGACCCTTCGAACTTAACCTCGTAGAACTCATCCGCACAGAATGGAAGGGAGTAGTAATCCGGGACCGGTATATCAGAGATGACCAATCTATCCGGGGGTGTCAACATAATGGGCTCATCCACGCTGACCTCGAACCACTAGCGAGCTAGGCGGCGAGAATGAGTTGTCCCGTCTTCTCCTCGGTTTCGAATCCCACCGGATCGACGACCTCAAATAAATCTATCGCACCTCTCGTCAAGGTGTCATGATGGTCATCGTCGGGATGTGGTATGGTAGACAACGGTTCCACCTCCCCCACTTTACAATCATGGGTATCCTCCATGTCCCGAGCATGGCAATACCAAAAGCTTCCGGCTCACCCAAAGCGAGGTAGGCTCCACTACAAGTGGCTTGGCATACTCATAAAAACTCTCCACCGACTCTAATGGTACATCATCAACTAATGGAGAGATGGGCGATCCCATATCAATCTCTTGCATCTCAATCTCGGCTCCTCAAAGAATGTGCTCAAGTTTATTATGCACCCCTCCACGACATTGTCTTGTGGATTATCGGAAGGCGGTGTAATAGATAACATTTGCACATCTTCCATCTCCAAGTCTTGCGGCTCATCTTCATCCCAAAGCGAATCCGTGCCATCACCAAAACGAGTCTTGCTCACTCCTATAAATGGTGGGTTGCACCACGGACTCTACCAAAACATCATCATTTTTTAGCTCACTGGTCGGAAGTTCACTCGGTAGAACTTGGAAAATGATACAATCAAATACTACAATGGGGGGTGGCGGTGATAAAGCCAACTCAACCACTGGATCCTCCAGGACGAGCACCTCATTATAGCAACTTGACTCGTCAATATCACTATCTACCCGGACCGTTTCAATGAGGGTCACGTCACCAACCTCAATCTCCTTTTGTGTGCAAGACTTTTCTTTTTGATCCGGCATCCGGGCCTTAATGAGAGACACGATATCCTGAGACATCCAAAATAGCCTGTCTCTCATATGGGACCAATCTTCATTGGCTGGGCAGGTCCTATACTCCCTGCTGGAAAACTTGTCTTGAATCTCCCCAGCCCGTTTCAAAACATCCGCGGCCTCTGCATATAACACAAACATCCGGTTCAACCAATCGATCAATTGATGTGCCGACACTTCCTCATCCATAGCCATAGAAACCACTTTCAATCGGCTCACGAATAATACCAACTTCTCGTTCCTCTTCGGCGTAGGCGAGGTCAATCTGCTTTGCAAGTGCTTGATTTTGAGAGCTCCAATTCCACGGTTTGTTCGAGTCATAATTCGATTATTTCCTTGTCCTTGATTTTGGCTCCAATTGTAGTCATGATGGCTTTGATTTTGCACGAAATCTTGATTATTCGGAGTGTTGTTCCGGTTCCGTGCAGTTGTCCCGATCTGCCCCCCCAACATTGACTATTTTGGTTGCCTCCCCGGTTCCCGGTGATTACGGTTCCAATTGCCCCCGAGTGCATGTCTATTATAGTTCCCCTCATCATATCGATAATCGTCGTCCATTCCACATCCCGTGGACGCACCTGCTCTTGGTCGTAAGGTTGATAATGCGATTTTGACCAAGCTCGGGTGCCCAAGGTTGGTAGGCAGATTATTCTTCATATAAGTTGTATTGTTTAGTATCCATCCATTTAAGCTCAAGCTGCAAAATCACAGAAAACAACACGAAAACAATCACAGTGTCTCGTCACCACCACCTCATCAATAGGTGGTGTGGCACTTCAGCAAAATATTTCCAACAAAATAAAACAGCAAGAAAAAACAATAATAAAAAAAATGACCTAAGCCCAAGCTTTCGGTCAACGTGTGTGATATCAAAATGCTGCAATCCCCGGCAACGGCGCCAACTTGATAAGAGAATTTTTGCAACTCGGTTATGCAAGTAAAAACTCGAAACCGTGGCCAAATCTACTTTCTAACCGGCAGTGGACCGGGTCGATCGTAGGTAGTGCTTAGGAGTCCGAGGTCGAACCCACGAGGATT
Source organism: Gentiana straminea (assembly GCA_036785695.1). NCBI lineage: Eukaryota > Viridiplantae > Streptophyta > Magnoliopsida > Gentianales > Gentianaceae > Gentiana > Gentiana straminea. The sequence continues at coordinate 6,762,597 of JAVUPR010000514.1, read as the reverse complement.
GGTTTTGAATACCACTATTGACTTAGCGCTCAGTTCAGGTCAACCAAGTTGGTGAAAAGTTTATACTAATGCGTAAATTAAAGATTATACTAATCGGTTTCTTTTACGTTTAACGGAGGTATGGCCGAACAATGATCCGGGGAACTAATTTACTCTCAAAACGACTATCTCGGGGGAGTTTCCTATCTTAACTATCCAACGAGTAAAGCCTAAGGTTGAAAACCCCGTATCAGAAAAGAACTCAACGCCTAGGGTGTCAACCGAGAACACAGGTAGGTGTCAAACTACCTTTTAAGCCTTAACTTCTACGGTCCCGAAACCCCGGTTCCCACACCTAGCCGCAACATACATTTATAAGCTATGGTGTGTGAGATAACGAACTAGGTTGTCAAGATAATTCATTTTTTTGTTTAAGCAAGTTTCGTGATGCAAATTACCCGTTAAAACGTTTAACTACGCGCTAAACTACCCCCCGAGTTCATCCTCCTGAGTGCGTTTTACCCGCCTTCACATAATTCGGCCATACAAGGAACTTAGCTACTCATAATATGATTAAAACGAGGAACAATAAGAGAAATCATTACAAGAACGATAAAGAAATAAGAATTCATACCGAACTTATTGAAGAAATAATTATCCAAACAAAACCGTAGCCAAAGAATCAATTTATGACAATCAAACTGTAAAAATATAATGTTGTGATGTAGATAGTGTTGTAGGAAATCGAAATGCGATCGAAACGGTATATGGCACTTAATCGTACGCTTCCGTATGAGGGAGATCGCCCCAAAACGGCCTAAGGTGTTCTAAATCGTCAAAAACTCTCGTATGAAATCGTTTGAGCTACTATTTATACTTTAGGGCGAATTTAGGCTATCCGTACGGATTGGGAATGCGTCCGTACTGACATTTCAGGTTCTTGTCCGTATGGATGGGCCATGGTCCGTACGGATAATTCTCTGTATTCATTTTCCAACTTCTGCCTTCAGCTCGCTCCGTTTCCGACAGCTCTGCAGAAAAACCTTCATCACTTCTTCGTCCAAGATCCGATTGAGGTGATTCAAATTGAATTGGAAAGATCTTGAAATTATCTACAACTTTCATGAAGAGTCAGATCCTTAAAATGCTTCCATCCAGGTTGAATCTGCATCTGAAGGGGATTGAGGGGTTGAGTCCCGAACTCCAGTTTCTCTTTTCTTCACTTTTCTTCTCCCCTTGATCATTCTCATCACCAAATATCACCTTCCGGGTCCCCGGATCACCTAAACCCTGAAATATTGTGCAAAGAACATACCAGACGAAATCCCGGGGGGTAAAAGTGTCCGGAATAGGGCCAAATATCGATAAAAAGAGGGGCTTTTGACTATTTGTCATTTTCACTCCCCGTGCATTATTCTCACGATAAAGCTCTACAAAAAGGCCTAAACCACCCAAAAATATGCTAGAAATGTGATAACCGTGGGTTAAACCGTACATAAATGTATAGTAAAGTTAATTCTCATCAAAGGTCTTCAAAATAGTTGGGATTGGATTTGTTCAGTGAGGACACATGATGGTAAATTCGCACCTTTGAATGAGGTTAGGCATGTTCCACAAATGACCAAGAATTTGATATCACTTAGTATGCTAGACAGCAAAGGGTTCAAGTTCAGGGGTGATGGTGGAGCGGTGAATGTCTATAAGGGTTCAGTTGTAATTCTGAAGGGTATCAGGCAGGTGATATTGTACATCTTGCAAGGGTCTCTTCAGTATCGTTCTACTGCTTTGCTAATGCATCATCGAGAGGTTCACCGATCACGGTGACCAAGGCTGTGGCATATGAGATTGGGTCATATGGGTGAAAGAGGGATGCAAATTCTCCGTCTAAGTCGATCTACTTGGGGGATATAAGGTCAAGGAGCCGGATTTTTGTGAACATTGTGTGTTTCGGAAGCTACATAGGTAAGTTCCTAAAAGAAATTCACATCACAAAAGGGACACTTGATTATGTCCATTCTGATTGTTGGGGACCTTCAAGAGTGGAGTCATTGAGTGGTCACAGGTATTTTGTGTCCTCTATAGATGATTACTCAATGAGGGTTTATGTAATTATATGAAGCACAAGAGTGAGGCATTCAAGCACTTCAAGCAATGGAAGGCATTGGTTGAGAATCAGACAGGGAAGAAGATCAAGAGACTTAGAACTTTATACATACCGAAATTCGTAGGATCGTTGATTAAAGCATAGCAAACGATTCAGCTTTGAAGATTAGGGTCCGTATGAACACAAAGCAAGGGCTTTTACGTGAATCAGCTTTGAAAATTTTATTTTTATGGCTTTTTGAATATATATAACGAAAATAACAAAAGGATATGTAAATACTCCGTCTCAGAATATTTACTACGATGACCCCATCTCAGGAACACCAACCAATTACCCCGTCTCGGGATAATCGAAAGAACCGATCACTTTGGAAGTTCTTGAAATAAAATAAAGTGTTTTTCAATTCCCAAAAGAAGTCCCCTCACAATTCACCAACAATGAGAATAAATAGGCAAATACACGCCTTAACCTAGCCGAATGGCGCCAATTTGGGCTATTGGGCCGATTATTAATTCTACTAATTCTACTAATTAAAAGCCCACATGGCTAATTATTAAAATAAAAGAAATAAATGTCCATAAAATAAAATGAAATAAGCAAAGCATCTTGGGCCTTTTGTTATTGGATCTCCTCTTGAATTGGGCTACATCAGAACTGATAATGGACTGGAATTCTGTTGGTCTGAGTTTGATGAATTTTGCGAGAATGAAGGCATTGCTAGGCACCATACTATCAGAGATACTCCACAGCAGAATGGTGTTGCAGAAAGAATGAATCAAACTCTTCTGGAGAGGGCAAGGTGCATGCCTCTTATTCTGGTCTAGCAAGGAGATTTTGGGCAGAGGTTGTTAACACAGCATGTTACTTAATGAATAGAGGGCCTCACACTAGGATCAAGCTCAAAACACCACTTGAGGTTTGGTCAGGAAAGTCAGCAGACTACTTAGGTCTAAGGGTTTTTGGAAGCACAGTTGACTATCATGTCAGTGAAGGTAAACTGGAGCCTAGAGCCAAGAAGGGAGTGTTTGTTGGATATGGAGATGGAGTTAAGGGATATAGAATATGGTCATCAGCTGAAAATAGGGTTATACTCAGCAGAAGTGTAGTCTTTGTTGAAAAAATATATGCTTAACTCATCTGTGAGGGCCACATCTAAATCTGAAATTGGATCTGAGACTGAGAAGGTTGACAAACGGGTGGAGCTTCAAGTAGTGTACGCTAAATTAAAAGACTCGGTAGATGACGGTTAGCACTCGGTAGATCCGGAACCGGATCCAAGCCGATCTCGAACAGGGGTCGGCGATACTCAAATAGCCGATATTGGTCAGCCGAGTATAGCTCTCAGTAGAGCTAGAAGGACCAATATTAGACCCCCAAGAAGATATGGGTTTGAGGAGGATATGGTTGGATATGCACTAGAGGTAGCTGAAGAAGTGGTTTCTTTGAACCAAACACTTACGGGGAAGGCGTGACATGTTCGAGGCATCCCAATGGCTTGTTTCCATGGGAGAAGAAATGAAGTCACTTCAGAAGAATAAGACTTGGGATATGGTCAAACAACCACAAGGTAGAAGGGTGGTCAACTGCAAATGGATCTTTAAGAAAAAGGAAGGAATGACATCTGCTGAGGGCATCAGATATAAGGCACGTTTGGTTGCAAGAGGGTTCAGTCAAAAATAGGGGGTGGACTATGAAGAGATATTTTCTCCAGTTGTCAGACATACTTCCATCAGGGTGTTATTAGCAATAGTGGCACATCAGAATCTTGAACTTGAGCAATTGGATATGAAGACAACTTTTCTTCATGGAGATGTAGATAAGGAAATTTATATGACCCCGCCAGAGGGTTTCCAAGTTCCTGGCAAGGAAGGATATGTTTGCAAGTTGAAGAAGTCCTTGTATGGACTTAAGCAGGCCCAAAGACAGTGGTATAAGAAGTTTGACAATTATATGATTCAACAGGGTTATAGCAGAAGTCCATATGATTGCTGTGATTATCACAACAAGTTGAAGGATGGTTCAATCATCTATCTAGTTTTATATGTGGATGATATGCCGATAGGCGCTTGTGAACAAGTCGATCAAGATCGAAGAATCGCTCAAGGCTAAATTTGAGATGAAGGATTTGGAGAATGCAAAGAAAATTCTAGGGATGGAGATCTATAGAGATAGGAAGCATGGAATGCTATTTTTGTCTCAGTAGGGGTATATTGAAAAGGTATTATCCAAGTTCTGCATGTCAGCAGCCAAACATATCGATACTCCTACGGCACAAAATCTACATCTGTCTACTGTGTTTACTCCACAGTCAGCTGAAGAGGAAGAATACATGTCAAGGGTTCCACATGCTAGTGTAGTGGGCAGTTTAATGTATGCCATGGTCTGTACTAGGCCTGATTTGGATCAGGCAGTCAGTGTTGTCAGCAGGTTTATGGCTCAACCTGGAAAGGAACACTGGAAAGCTGTGAAAAGGATATTTAGGTACCTCAGGGATATATCTGATATTGGACTCATTTGTGGAGGTGGTACTCAATGTTTTGTCATAGGGTATGCTTGTGATTCGATTATCTTTGCGATGTGGACGGCGGAGATCTATGAATGGGTATGTGTTTACTTTGGGTGGTTCGTGTGGTAAGTTGGAAGGCAACTTTACAGGGTACAGTGACATTATCTACTACTGAAGCAGAATAACATCACACCGACGAAGCAAGAAAGGAAGCAATCTGGTTAAAAGGGCTAGTCAATGATCGAGTCTGCATCAAGATCAAGCCAGGGTGTATTGTGACAGTCTTAGTGCAATATGTTTGGCTAAGGATCAGGTTCCTCATGAGAGAACCAATCACATTGATGTTAGGTACCATTTTCTGAGGAATGAGCGGAGGGTCAAGGTGGAGAAGATCAGCACTGATGTTAATCCCGCTGATATGTTCACTAAACCAGTTCCAATGGGCAAGTTCAAGTTGTGTCTGGATTTGCTAAATATCCAAAGCTGTTAATCGGTATCTGGGAATACTCAGCTAGGTGAGGGTCTGCTGAGGTATTCTAATCTGAAGACAAAGAGGATTTCTGGCACTTGGTTATGCATTTGGTCAGTTTTCATGAAGTTGAAGTCAAGGTGGAGATTTGTAATGGTGACTTAAACTATGCTACTGAGTTTGGTCAGCTAAGTGTAATACTCTGCTGAGTCTGGTGTGGAAGCTATGATCTGGTTTTCAGCTGGGGCAGATCAGCAGGGTTGATCAACCTGCCGAAGTTAAGGCTGCTGAAGACAAGGCTGCTCATTCTCAGCAGACTTGGGGAACACGTCTGCTGCATGGTTTTCCGGTTTGGTTAAGTTACTTCTGGGGTATTTCAGTCATTATCTGGTTTGGATGTTTAGTCGGTTAGGGTTGGTTTCCCAAGGCTATAAATACCATCTGTATTAATTGTAACTTGATGTAACTTTCTCATGATAATAAAATATCCTTGTTTGTCCGTGGAGTAGTCGGCACATTGCCGGAAACCACGTTAAATCTGTGTTCTTCTTGTTTCTGTGTTTGTTTACTTGTTAATTTTCTTATCATTACTCACAATCACCATCACTTCTTGATCGATCCGTCATAACATAGCCCAATCAGCATCGCAAAAAAAGAACTTAATTGTAATTTTCCTCTCGATGGCAGGAAAATTCCTTGACCTGGTGTGTTTTTAATGTATCTCAGTACTTGATGTGCTGCGTCTAGATGTGGCTGTTTAGGCTTGTCCATAAACCGACTTAACATATTCACCGTGTAAGAAATATCCGGTCTAGTCACGTCAAATATATAATCCTTCCGACCAATCTTCTATACACTGAAGCATTATGCAAGGATTGTCCTTTGCTTGCTGTCAGAGAAATATTTTGATCAACTGGAAATCGTGAGGGCCGTGCTCCCATGAAAGTATTTAACCTTCCCTAAGTCCTTGAGTTTGAATTGATTTGATAAGAAAGCTTTGACATTCCCTATTTCCTGCATATTATCACCGGCTAGCACAACATCATCCACGTAAATTAACAAGGCTAAAAAATTACCTTGCTTTCCTTTGACAAATAGGGAATGTTCAGCCTGACTTTGAATGAAACCTGCAGCTTTGAGCAAATTTGATAATTTTAGAAACCATAGTCTCGAAGCCTGCTTAAGACCGTACAATGATTTATGAAGTTTACACACAAGATTCTCCCCCTTGCGGTCAAATCCAGGTGGTGGTGTCATTTAAACGTCCTCGGTGAGATCGCCATGAAGGAACGCATTATTCACATCCAATTGGTAAAGATGCCATGCATCCTTTTAATGCTGCCACACTTAGTAAACTACGAATCAGGGCCGGCCCTCGCATTTGTTGGGCTTAAGACCAAGTCCATTTAGTTGAAGTTGTTTTTTTTTTTGAAAAACATACTTATCGCGTTTTTAACATCCGTAAATACAAAATTCAAGTTATTTGTTAGATATTTTATTTACAAAGTTTGTTTTTATTTTTGTATTGAATGTGTTTTTGCACACTGAGTGCGACAGGTGTCGCCGAAAAGAAACGGGGTTTGACCTGTGCGAATGACACACCATTTCGTAGAAGGGATTTTTCATTGGGACACATCATTTCGGTTGTGCATGTTCATTGTGACACATCCTTTGAAGACGAACTGGTTTGTTCTTTCGTGAAGAGGTACAGTATCTTTTCGTTGTCAATATATAGAGAGACATCAGCATTCGGTGTGAAAGATAATGAAGTTTTTTTAGAAGCATCATCAGTACAAACATATTGTGTCTCTAAAGTAGTACTCCATTGAATACTGAGAGAGATCTTAAAACATCTCTTTAAAGAAACGTTTTATACGTGCCTTGGAGATCATTCAATTCTGTTTGTTTTATCACATTTTTCTAACATTATTGATAGTCTCAAAACATGCCTACAAGGTAGTCTTTTCTAGCATATTTAGAAACAAAAACCAAATTCATACGTATACATAAAACATACTAACATATTACTATTTCAAGATCACTCTTGCAACACATTTAGAGACGAAATCACTAATCAAAGTAGAATTGTCAATTTCATTAACCATATTCTTCTCAATTGAGAATTTGAGAATATAATTTATCATCTATGAATGGGAAATTGAAAGAAGGAAAAGAAAACAAAAAACAAAAAAAAACAGCTCAAGCGGCAGGGGAGCTGGGGAAACGAAGGCAGGACTGAAGGGGAGGGCCGAAACTTAGGAGTGAAAAATGAATTCTATCTATTTTCGTTTGTTTTATTTATTTTTGTGTGTGCTTTTTTTTATATAATATAGATATATATAATAAATTAATAATATAGATAAAGTCATAAAACAAAAACAAAAAAACTTGTTTGTATATATCTATTTTTTTTGGGTCAAGTAAATTTTTTTATTGGGGACTTTATCAATTAGAGTAAAAAAAAAATTTGGGCATTTATCAAAAAGAAAATTAACATATTATATTAGGTTGGATCGGATTAAATCTACACGAATTTTTTTTTCTTTTAGCGAAACATGTACCGTTGGGCCCTCCGACACAATTGGGCTTAAAACCCGGGTCTCGCCGGCCTTAGCATAGGGCCGGACCTGGTATGAATGGTAACCATTTTCGCAACCGGAGCGAAAGTCTCTTGGTAATTAAGTCCTTCGACTTGGCTATATCATTTTGCGATGAGGCGGGCTTTATACCGTTCCACACTCCCATCAGCTTTCAACTTTGTTTTATACACCCATTTACATCCAATGGGTTGCTTATGAGGTGGAAGTGGTACTAAGCTCCATGTTTTGTTTTGTTCAAGTGCATGAAGTTCATCTTTCATGGCTGATTGCCACTGTGGATCATGTTGAGCTTCTTTATATGTGGCCGGTTCTTTATGAATAGACATATAAGGAAGCTGTATATTTTTTTGTGAGGAAATGACAATTTATCATAGGACAAGACATTATCAAGGGAATGATGCGTACCTTTTTATCAACAGAGGAGCGTGGAATAGGAATTTTCTGTGTAAAAAGTGTATGAATCACAAAATCTTGAAAACGTGAATTCAGAATTTTCTGTCGTTTTCCTCTACCCAATACTTCGACATCTTCACCTAGCTGTTGTGGTGCTGGTGAAGGAGTATTATCAACTGTTTCTTCAATATGCGCCCCCTTCAACCGGTGGCTCCGGTAAAGGTGGAGCCGCGGTGGAAGAGGAAGGGTAACAAAATACTTCTTCTTCAATGACCATGTCGTCCAAATGTCGAAATGGAGGAGGTGAGGACTCCTCCGAGTGCTCGGAAAAAGGAAACACTTGTTGGAAAAATTTCACATCACAAGACACAAAAAATTCCTCAGAATCAAGATCATACAGAGTCCATACCTTTTTCCCAAAAGGATATCCCAAAAAAATACACATGCGACTACGGCCATCAAATTTGTTAGAATGACGAAGATCATAGGCATAGAAAAGACAACCCAAGACTCGGAGCATTGAGAAATAAGGTGGTTTTCCAAACAAAATTTTGTAAGGGGTTTTGTAGTGTTAATAATGGATGGGGTTCGATTACTAATATGAGCAGCCGCCAAGATACATTCTCCCCAAAATTTGAGGGGCAAATGTCCCTCAAACCGAAGTGCACGTGAAACAATTAAAATGTGTTGATATTTCCGTTCTACTCGAACATTCTGTTGGAGGGTGCGCACACATGAGGTTTCAAAAATTATTTCGTGTTTGCGGAAGTAGGGAAGCAAACACCTAAACCCGGTTCCATTGTCACTACGAACCCTTTTTATAGTAACATCAAATTGACACGAAATCAAGGCTACAAAGTCCAAAAATACCATTTCAACCTCAATTTTATTTAAAAGCAAGTGTGAATAATCATCAACAAGGATCAGAAAATATGTAGCACCACACGTAGAAGGAGTACTATAAGCTCCCCACAGATCACAATGGACGAGTTCAACTATATGACTACCACAACTCTCACTAAGATTAAAATGTTCACGAGACTTCTTAGCCCTAAAACAAACCTCGCAACCATCTTTATTCAAATGTTTGGAAATAGTAATATTAGGAATATTCTTAAGGACCTTATCGAAGGATGACCGAAACGCCGGTGCCACAAAACTCGTAGATTTCCCGTCATCAATAGACAAAATCTGAACCTCCGGAATGCCCAAGAACGAGAAAAAGTCCATCCACGGACTCACGTCGATCCGGTCGGCTTCTCATCACTCGGTCCTGCATAACACATAATTTTCCCGTTAGTTGCAAAACACAATCATTATCATCCTATAATTGGGTAATCGAGAGCAAATTGCCATTCAATTTTGGTATGTATAAGACATATTTTAAGCATAAATTTCCGGGCAAAATAACACTCCCTTCACGAGTCGCCACCGATGAATTCCCATTGGGTAACCCAATCGGGCAATCAACAATTGGTCGTAGTATAGACTCATCAGATTCTTCGCACGCAACTTGCGGAAGCATTCTTCGTAGTATAGACTCATCAGATTCTTTGTAGTATAGACTCATCAAAAGAATCAGTCTCGTGATGTGTCGCTCTTGTGTCAACAATCCATGCAGACTAAGCTGATAGTCGATCTTTCGGTTTGGGCAAATCAATGACACTTTTCCACTGGACTGGGCTGACAATGGAAAGCCATGTTTGCTAAAAAGTATCAATCTTTACATTTACAATAGACATTTTTCAGCAATATAGAAACCTAGACATCGATTTCACAAAAAAAAACAACACCAAAACGCAGCAGTTTGGTTGCGGGTTTACTCAGAGATATTGAACCGTCCAAAACAATTTACACCGTTCAGATTGTATAAAACAAAGAGACGAACACGCCCTCAAAATTTTGTCACGATCGGAGTTCATTTCAATGTCCGATTGTTGGCGGAAAGTTTTTGCTGCAACAATACACAGTAGTTCGGTCACAGGCAATTTTAGAGAAATCGAACCGTTCAAACGGAAATTCCACCGTTCAGGTTGTAGAAGAAACAATTACGAACAACCCATTCAATATTGTTTTCATGTACACATTTACTTCCGCTAATTGCTGTTGCGAGTTGCGATAATTTCAATATTCCAATATTGGTTTTGGGACTTTCATTAGGCTTTTGAAATATCGAAGCAGGGTTTGAGTTGAATGGATTACAGTTCCATAATTAAGAATTGCTCCTGAATTACTAGAAAATATGGTCATCTCCAGAAAGTAGACAAATTCATATTGCTCTGTTTGTAGATGAAAATAAGAAGTCGATCATATAAATATTTTTAATTAAGTAGCAATTTTATTAGAAGTTAAAAATATTTTTGAAACTCACAAGCCGAGTTTCATAACTCTTTATTTTTAAAAGAAAAAAGGTTTTTGTTAAAATCACAAGCCGAGTTTCTTAGCTCAAGAAACAAAATCCTCAGTGTAACGATTATTTTTCTTCCTCGATCGTCTACCAATCATTATATGAATTCTTTCAAGTTCAAATGTTTCGTGTTCGATATCTGAAGAGTAGTTTTTCTTTTTCTTGATTTTACCAGACGATGCCTTCAAATTCTGTAGAAGCTCTTTATCTTTGTCCACTGAAGAATCCGCTTGCTTGGTGATAATATTCGTTTGGGGAGGTGAAGATAACTCTTGTTGGGTTGTCTTTGGATTTGGGTTATCCGCCTTGGAGACGTCTTGTATATTTTTTGTAGGTGCTGAATCCTTATTGGGCCCCCCTATCGGTTCTTCTTCTATAGCTGTGTCAGTTGCGGAGTCTTTGTTAGTCTTCTCTTTATTCTTGTCTTGTACCCTTACAAACTCGGCCTCATTGTTATTCGATTGAGTATTGCTTGTGGATGGTGTAGAAACCAAGCCTACGTTAACAGAATCCTCAAATTTGTCATTTCCTTTGTCCGCATTGACTTATGCATGAGCTTTGGTTGTTCCACGGAAGCTTTCACCGCATATATTGGTGCCGGTTGACTAGTAGTAGATTTATTCAAAGAGGTCAATTCCGGGTGTTTGACAATGCATTGATCTTGATTGTGACCCATGTGCCAACAATGAGTGCAATAAGCGGGCCGAGAGCCTTCGGGAATGATAGGTTGCCAGAAACCATCACCATTTCCCTTTTGAATCCATATGCGGTTTGGAATATTTTTCAGAACATCAACTTCAACCTGAACACGAGCCAAAGACGGTCTACGTGCATCAATCCGTAAGGGCTTTCCAACCGATTGCATTAAACTAAAAATAAAATCCTTGTTCATGAGATGAACCGGCAATTTGGGGAGGGAAATCCAAATTGGGATTATGGAGGATTCCCGATCAACATGAAAATCAACAGTCCATTTAAAAACCCTCATGTTCTTGTTACCCACTTGCCAGGAAGCTTTCTAAAATAAACGGATATAGTCTACGTCATGTTGAAAACGAATCAAAGCATGCTTATTGTCAAGAAGACCTAATGCGTAATTACCGTTGAAATTTTGGACATCGAGAAATTTTTGATGGTATCGAGTGGTGGCCGGCCCTGAGAAAATTTTCCGGCGAGTGAATGCTTTGAAACCGGTACCGCCGAACTTTCTCCGCTTCAACCGGGATGATTATGGAAGGTTATCCCTTGAAAGTAGAAGCCCGAAGGGTTTCGTCCTTGAAGGGAGATGCCCCATTCCCGGTGATGTGCGCATAGCTAAGCGGTCGTTTCGAGGTCGACGGTTCTTGCCGAGAGTCTTGAGAGGCGAGGGGTCCGGTGTCGGCCCGACATAGGGTGACCGGAGCAAGCCCGCCACGATCGTTGATTTGATCGCCGCCGCTTATTGTCCTAGGGTTGCCACTTTCCTCTATTTTTATTATTATTTTTGAGATAATGACAATATTGAGTTGTTTAGATAATTATGTTTGAATTTGAATTATGTTATGATATATTATTTGGTTTAGATAAACTTTATTTATCATCTATTAGTTTATAAATATTATAATTGTGTTCATGTATTATTATTAATCAATCAATGCAATCTCTTTTAAAATCAAAATAGATGCATCCGCACTTACAACACCCAACCCCCCCCCCCCCCATATTTATTTATTTATTTGGTTGGAGTTGTGAACATGGTAGCTCAACAATAATCTTCTTAGTATGATTAGCAAGAATCCAATGAAAATAACATACATAATAGGATTAGAATATGCATCAAGATCAAACTACACTTTTAGATACAGATATATATATGTATAGTTTTAACGTACGTATTACAACCAAACTAATCTGGTGGCATGAAAGAGTTTTGACATCCAATGGTATCTGTAGACTCGAAACGACATCTTTCAAAGCCGAAACAATGCACATGATAGGATCTGGACTCGTTCTAGCATTAGAATCTTTATGAATTCTCCTTTTCTTCAGACTTGGGGCGATGAATTTGGCGGTGTAGAAGACGGAGCAACCCGTTTTCCACGTTCGGATTTGCTGTTTTCAGCAAATTTCAGACTGTTAATATGCATTCCTTTCTTCTTCTCGTCTTCATTCCATTCCGATCCATAATAATGTTCTTCACTCCCTTTAACACGATCACCAGATGGCAGTAAAAACATGCTTCCCCATTGCGGAAAATGCAATAATACAATAGGAATCGTGCAACCAATGATCATAATCCCCATTAGATAAATCCCTTTCGCATGCGACATTTTTGGGCTAGTGAAAAACACCAATTGGGTCAAACCCGACCCGAAATTGCCACCCGCTCCGGTCATTCCGGATATGATACCTAATGACCTTCTTGAAATGAATGGTATGATCCCAAAAGTTGCACCACATGCAGCTTGTGCACCGACGAAAAGAGGATCATCATTGTGATTGCTAATGAAAGTGAATTTGCTTTCCCTAAAAAGATACAGAAAATGCCTCCAAGTATTTGTAGAATGAATAACAACCATAATCTTCCTCTCATTCCAAACTTTTTTGCTGCAATGTCTGATGCTAATCCTCCAAACGGGCGCGTCACGATGTTTGCCATACCGAATGTTGCTGCAATTGTCCCCGCTGTCTTTAGATTCAGATCAAACCTGTGAAATCAAATGTAAGTTTTTGATTTCAAATGTTTTGGAAAGTGAGAAAAAAAGATTGATTGAAATTTACTTGTCGAAGAAGTACTCCGCGATGATATTATCAATTGTTAGTTCTACTCCAAAGGAATAGCCATAAAGCGAGGCTAAAATCCATGTCCTGTAGTTTGTTACAGCATACTTTAACACCTGTAGAGTTTATCAAGACAGTAATTCATTCAGTCATTTTTACAAACACCTGTTATGCACATCAAATGTAGAGTGGATCCGGATTCCGGTGTGTGTGAGTGTGACTAACCTTAGTGAATTTATCAGGTGCAACATCTCCCTTCTTTTTTAAGGCACCTCTGTTTCCATCAGGCAAGTCTTGGCCAAGGGTTAGGACTAAGATCCCCATGATCACATGGCACCATCCAGGTATAAAAAATGCTATCCTCCAAGCAGTAAAAGGAGTTGATCCACATTTTATGATCAAATCATACAATAATGGCATTATAAGCTGCGTCGCGCCGCCACCCATGTTACCCCAACCAGCTGCTGTACCATTCACTGTGCCAACAATCTTGCTATTAAACATAGTACTCATCCAATACTGGCATGACACAAATGTAGCGAGTGAGAATCCGATCATGAACCGAACCGCGATGTATCCGGCAGCAGACGATACAAACGGCATACAAAACACGGTCGGGGCACACAACATGATCAGAAACGCGCATCCGTATCTAGGACCTAGCATGTCACAGACTACACCCATACATAGCCTAGACAGGATGCTTCCGGACACCGAGGCGACACCAGCGTTGCCAATGTCGTGTTTGGTTAAATCAAGGTTGTCCCGGATGATCGGGACTAAAGGGGCGGCTGCAAAAGTCGAGACGAAGCAAGTGAAAAAGGATATCCAAGATAAATGGAAGGTTCTCATATGAGGATCAGCTAAAGAGAAAATCTTGAAAACTGTAGCTTTGTGTTCAGAATCAACCGGTAAAGCGAATTTCGCCGTTGATTCGTCGGTGACAACTGGCGACGCAACCGAGAATGCGAATGATTGTTCTCTGCCTGTTACTCCATGCATGGAGCTTCCTGGCTCACCTGCCATTTTTCTTACAGTACAAGAAATGCAGAGACTTTCTTTTCTTTTCTTTTTGTGCTCAAATGGTGAAGTGACAAGTGAGTGAAGTAATAATCTTGTAATGGGGCATTGATATATATATATATATATATATATATATATATATATATATATATATATATATATATATATATATATATATATAAATTGTAAAGGGTTGACATTTTAATGTGTTTTGGGAAATGGGAAAAAACTTAAAAAGTCAAGAATCTTTATTACAATTTATATATTCAGAATTGAACCTTTGGTGAATCTCTATGGGTTATTCTTTCTAAAAAACAGTTTAGCCGCATCACATATATTTTGCTTCCAAGGATCAAACGGCTCTTGAAGAAGAGTCATTTATTTGCCCCCTACACCACTTTATCTTTGTATATCACAGTAGAACCGACATTGTGAAGGAGCTAAGAACCACAACTTCTCATAGGGTCGGAGCAAGAACCGACTTTTCCAAAACCGGTGCTCACAATGCACCTACGGAAAGTCGGTTCATAGCTCCAGAACCGACTTTCACAAGGGTGGTTATACTGTGGTGCACAGATAAAATGGTGCCCGAGGTGAGAGTTGAATTGGTGTGGCCTCTTTAAATGTCCATGGAATCTTCTATCGGCACGGTAATTTTTGTGGTGATGCTACCGCCATAACTGTTGCGCCATACCCCTTAAGTGTTGGCCTATGACAGAGTTTGAGTTAAACATGACACACAAATACATATAAAGGCCATTATAAGGCCAACAAAAAAATCCACAATCAAACAATATAAATGGAAAGAAAAAGTTGCCAAACCATATACCTCGAGTGTTGGCTTATGGACAAAGAGTTTGGGCAACCATGGAACTTAAGAGAATATAAAGGTCCACCATTTGAACTATATGAATTAGAAGACAAAGTTGACCACTGTCATATCCCTCAAGTGTTCCCTCAAGTGTTGGCCTATAACATAGAGTCTATGTCAGAATATTGACAGACCTAAACCTAACCTTGGAAACGGCGCCAAAAAGCTGACGGACATTACCTAGGCTATACAGATCCTAACCGGCAGTGTACCGGGTCAAACTGTAGTGCTAGTCTGGTGAGTCAGGTCGTATTCCTCAGGGAAAACATGGTAATTCTTTTAAGTGGGGTTAAACACCAAGAAGCTATTATTAACTCGATCTAAGTCGCAGTTTTATCTGTTTCCTCGGGTTAGATAGTTAGATCGCTTAGATTAGTTAGTAATGTTAGAGTTAGATGTTAGTAAAACAGAAAATAAAACAAATAAATACTAATATAATATATAGATATATTTTTGGATCTAGCCAAGAATACTTTACTGAATTACGATATCTTTTTAGTAGAAATAAATGAGACAGATCTTCCTTTATTCAAGGTGTAAATTATGTATGAATCGGTGTACTCCTCAGCTCAACAGTTCCTTCTCACACGAGCGTATGAAACTGTCATATGTCCCATTTAACTATCCTACGTCATCCAAAAGATCGGGTCACTACCGTTTTGTCATGCGGTCAATATTTTAGAATCTTCGTTAGAAATAGATAAATTGACGTAATTAGATCTCGAGCACAAATTTTAATAAGATTTGTTTTTCTAGGACAAATCTGCCCCCGGGTAGGAAATAGGATTCCGTTGTCACGTTTTCACTCGGCCAATTTTACCCTTCGGTCTTCCTATCCGTACATTAAGTTCAAAATAGAAAGAGATTCATCATAATTAATTTTAATCATTTTTACCATAATCAATCATCCAGATCTATAAAAAGAATAACTAATTCAGATTTATATCTTGGCTAGATATATTTTTAGTTATACATAGATATATATATCAGATTCTGTCAAAATGTCATGGATTAAACGGTGGAAGTTTTCCATAATAGCCTTCGTCAAGATGACAAAATTCTATTACAACCAAATTTAGCCTTTCGATCCAAACACTTATCAAATTCTCACATATATATATAGATAGATATAATTATATAGAACAACAAAAAGTAAAACTCAATAAAATTACCCGTTTACTTCGCATCTAAGTTGTATTCTTGAAAATAGCAACTTTTCCTAAAGCATTTTCTTCGATAATTTTCTCAAGTATTACAACGGTACTACTTTATTTATATATATATAAAAAAACATATATATACATACATAGACATATGTATATATACGGGCCCGAAAATAAAATAAAACGAGAAAAGAGATGAAGAACGAAGATGAAGAAGAGGGGATGGAAGAAATGGGAGGAGGTGGAGAAGAGAGATCTTGGCCAAGAGTGGCCAAGATGGGGCAATTGTTTTCATCCCATCTCGCTTCCGTATATATAGGCAATTTCCCCTTCCCGGATCGGTCCGGATAGTTGGCCGGATCGGTCCGGTGTAATGATGACAATCATTACGGTTAGTTATAAGCATGTGACCCCATGTTACCTTAATCATTACAGATGCTGTGTAATTATATATATAATTATATATAATTACACAAACTAACTTCTAAAAATCGTAACTTGAATTCTTCATATCAGAATGACATAATCAAACTTCCGTTGAAAATCTCGTTGAATTCTCTACAACTTTCATCAAGGCCACTTCTTCAGAAAACGTATTCTCGATGAGCCATTTGTATTAAGTGTCCTTTTCGAGATTTTTCAATGATATGAACCGATTAGCCACTTGACCACCATTTGAGTTGTAGAAGTCCAATTGACTTGATTCAAAATGCGTTGGAAAGCTTACTTGAATATCTACAACTTTCATGAAGAAGTCATCCCCTGAAAATGCCTCTAAGCTGGGTCAAATCTCCGTCGAAAACATGTAACGATTTAAGTACTTAGGAAAATTTGCTCCGTTGAACTTATAAACTTGTGGCACCTTCTTCTAACCCTCTAAACACATCTTTTAGACTCAAAACATGTCGTTACGTGGGATCTTGGTCAATATATAATCCTGTAATGAACCACCAAAATACCAAACGTAAATCCGACACGACACTCCGGTTACTAAACCGGTACAAAAACTAATAAAAAACTTATAAAAATACGATATTTTATATGATAACTACTACTAACATATTTGAATAAAACTTAGTAATTTTGACTTGATTTGATACAATAATGCTCAAAATGGTATCAGAAATGGGGCGAAATATCATAAAAACGATCATAAATTTATCTCTCATCAAATATATATAACACAAGGACACTAAATGGCCAACAAAGAGTTCCACCACTTGAACAAGTATGAATGAGAAGTCAAAGTTGACTACCATATCCCTCAAGTGTTGGCTTATAACAAAAAGCATGTGTGAACATGAAACATAAATGTATATAAATTGAACTATAAAGCCGACAAAGAGGTCTCGAAAATAAATTGCTTATAATTGAATCCCTTTTATTTCTCGATAGTACGATTGAAGCCGGAGGCTTTTACAATATATAGTAGTTGCCTTGGTTCAAACATGCTTATTGATAAGGCTCGAACATAAACTATTAAACAAAATATTAAATAATAAACTTTATCGACCAGCTCTAAATTTATTTCAAATCTTCTATTTTATCTTTCTCAATACTCCCCCTCTAGTTGGATCAATGTTGATGACTCCCAACTTGGAAAGTAAATGGCCAAATTGTTGTGTACTCATTGGCTTCGTAAACGGATCAGCCGCTTGATCTTTACTTCAAATATGACATGCTTGGATTGATCTTTCTTGAATCTTCTCTCTCACGAAATTACAGTCGATTTCTATATGCTTTGTCCGTTCGTGGAAAACTGGATTTGACGCAATGTGTAAAGTTGCTTGATTGTCACAAAACAGTCTTATTGGATTAGCATGATCTATTCGTAAGTCCTTAAGAAGTTTTCGAATCCAAGTAACTTCACGGCATGTTGAGGCCATTGATCGATTTCCCTCGGCGAGCTTGAGCGAGAGACCGTTGATTGCTTCGTTCTCCAATAAATTGGAGCCTTTTCCGAAGAAAACACGTACCCTTGTGATAGATCTTCGAGTGTCTTTACATCGAGCTTGTAATGGTGACTTAAACTATTTTATCGAGTTTGGTCGGTGAGTGTAATACTCGCCGAGTCCGGTGTGGAAGCTATGATCCGGTGTTCGGTGGGGGCGGATCACGGGGTTGATCAACCCGCCGAAGTTAAGGCCGATGAAGAAAAGGTCGGCCGATTTTCGGCGGAGACTTGGGGAACACGTCTGCTACATGGTTTTCCGGTTTGGTTAAGTTACTTAAGGGTATTTCGGTTATTATCCGGTCCGGTTTTTTTAGTCGGTTAGGGTTGATTTCCCAAGGCTATAAATACCATCTGTATTAATTGCAACTTGATGTAACTTTCTCGTGATAATAAAATATCCTTGTTTGTCCGTGGAGTAGTCGGCACATTGCCGGAAACCACGTTAAATATGTGTTCTTCTTGTTTCTGTGTTTGTTTTCTTGTTAATTGCTTATCTTTACTCACAATCACCATCACTTCTTGATCGATCCATCATAACAAACTAATATTAGAGCCAGGTTCATCAAGAAATATGTTTATCTGTTTTAAGCAAGATAGATTGGTACCAAGGTCATAATTGACGTTAGGATTTGGGATCTACGCAAGCTTTTCTGGTGAGAAAGATGTCTGCTTTAAAATTCAAGATTGACAAGTTTACAGGAAGAAACAATTTTAGTCAGTGGCAGATCAAGATGCGTGCTTTGTTGAAGCAACAGGGATTATGGGGTCCCTTGTCTAAATCAACAGAAGGAAGTACTGCTGAGAGAGCCAGTGTGGAGGAGAAAACACATTCAACAATTATGTTGTGCTTGTCAGATGATATTATCGCATTGGTTGCTGAAGAGGACACAACAGAGAAGTTGTGGTCCAAGCTTGAGAGTCTGTACCTGACAAAGTCTCTAACCAACAAGTTGTTATTGAAACAACATCTCGTTCGGCCTAAGGATGCATGAGGGCACTCCGCTCAGGGATCATCTAGATCAGCTGAACACAATATTGCTTGATCTAAGAAATATTGATGTGAAGATTGACGATGAGGATGCAGCATTGATTCTACTGGTGTCATTGACTGCATCATATGAGAACTTTGTGCTATCCTTTATTGTTGCGAAGGACTCAGTGTCATTGGAGGATGTGAGATCATCACTACATGCTCGAGAGCTACGCCATAAGGCATCTAGTTCTGGGACAGACAGTCAGTCTGCTGGGTTGGTGGCCAGTGGAATCAGCAGGGGGCCAGGAAACTTTGGAAAGAAGAAATCCAAGAAGAGTTCCAAGGGACCCAAAGCTAAGGATGTCTGTAATTACTGCAAAGAGCAGGGGCATTGGAAAAATGAATGTCCAAAAAGGAAGAAGCAACAGGGTGCCCAGCAGGGTGCAATTGCTTTGACAGAACAAGACACCAACTCTGAAAAAGATCTGGCCTTAGCAGTTTCAGAGTCAGCAGGGCACAGAGATGTGTGGATTCTGGACACTGGGGCATATTATCATGTGTGTCCAAATAGGGAGTGGTTTTCAACTTTTCAGTAGGTGGATGGAGGCCATATTGCAAAGGCTAACAGCAAGGTTGATAAGAGAATTTTTGCAACTCGGTTATGCAAGTAAAAACTCGAAACCGTGGCAAAATCTACTTTCTAACCGGCAGTGGACCGGGTCGATCGTAGGTAGTGCTTAGGAGTCCGAGGTCGAACCCACGAGGATTGGTTTTGAATACCCCTATTGACTTAGCGCTCAATTCAGGTCAACCCAGTCGGTGAAAAGTTTATACTAATGCGTAAATTAAAGATTATACTAATCGGTTTCTTTTACGTTTAACGGAGGTATGGCCGAACAATGATCCAGGGAACTAATTTACTCTCAAAACGACTATCTCGGGGGAGTTTCCTATCTTAACTATCCAACGAGTAAAGCCTAAGGTTGAAAACCCCGTATCGAAAAAGAACTCAACGCCTGTGGTGTCAACCTAGAACACAGTAGTAGTGTCAAACTACCTTTTAAGCCTTAACTTCTACGGTCCCGAAACCCCGGTTCCCACACCTAGCCGCAACATACATTTATAAGATATGGTGTGTGAGATAACGAACTAGGTTTTCAAGATAATTCATTTTTTTGTTTAAGCAAGTTTCGTGATGCAAATTACCCGTTAAAACGTTTAACTACGCGCTAAACTACCCCCCGAGTTCATCCTCCTGAGAGCGTTTTACCCGCCTTCACATAATTCGGCCATACAAGGAACTTAGCTACTCATAATATGATTAAAACGAGGAACAATAAGAGAAATCATTACAAGAATGATAAAGAAATAAGAATTCATACCGAACTTATTGAAGAAATAATTATCCAAACAAAACCGTAGCCAAAGAATCAATTTCTGACAATCAAACTGTAAAAATATAATGTTGTGATGTAGATATTGTTGTAGGAAATCGAAATACGATCGAAACAGTATATGGAACTTAATCGTACGCTTCCGTATGAGGGAGATCGCCCCAAAACGGCCTAAGGTGTTCTAAATCGTCAAAAACTCTCGTATGAAATCGTTTGAGCTGCTATTTATACTTTAGGGCGAATTTAGGCTATCCGTACGGATTGGGAATGTGTCCGTACGGACAGTTCAGGTTCTTGTCCATACGGATGGGCCATGGTCCGTACAAATAATTCTCTGTATTCATTTTCCAACTTCTGCCTTCAGCTCGCTCCGTTTCCGACAGCCTTCCGCAAGAAAACCTTCATAACTTCTTCGTCCAAGCTCCGATTGAGGTGATTCAAATTGAATTGGAAAGATCTTGAAATTATCTACAACTTTCATGAAGAAGTCAGATCCTTAAAATGCCTCCATCCTGGTTGAATCTACATCTGAAGGGGATTGAGGGGTTGAGTCCCGAACTCCAGTTTCTCTTTTCTTCACTTTTCTCCTCCCCTTGATCATTCTCATCCCCAAATATCACCTTCCGGGTCCCCGGATCACCTAAACCCTGAAATATTGTGCAAAGAACATACCAGACGAAATCCCGGGGTAAAAGTGTCCGGAATAGGGCCAAATATCGATAAAAAGAGGGGCTTTCCGACTATTTGTCGTTTTCACTCCCCGTGCATTATTCTCACGATAAAGCTCTACAAAAAGGCCTAAACCACCCAAAAATATGCTAGAAATGTGATAACCGTGGGTTAAACCGTACATAAATGTACAGTAAAGTTGGTTCTCATCACCACCCCACACTTAGCCTTTACTCGCCCTCGAGTAAATCAGGCGATCAAACAGAAACAAAGAATCAACTTTACGGTACATGCATGCATTTCAAAATATCAAAGTAAAAGAGAGTTAGACAAGTGAATGTATCACCTTGACTCCACAATGTCACGAAACGGAGTGAGTGTGTGATTGAATGACGACGACTTATACTCAATACGGTTACCGGCTTGGAATACCGGACGAACGACTGCACACAATCCTCGCCCTTCCTAGTAGTCTCCACTAATCGAGGTTCACCAAGGCCGTAGATCCGGTCGTGTAGGTCTTTAAAGGTTATAACGTTTAAGCTCGGACAAGGGTTATCGAAGGATAATTTGGGACTGGAGAACAGAAAGTACGAGTGAACCTAATCAGCTTGTGTACTCCCTCAATCTCGAACATATAAACACCACCAAACTCCTTCAAATTTCATTTAAACTCATAGTCCAACCTCAACATCATACTAGGCTAGTAATCACATCCCTTTTTCCGGCTTTCTTCAGTTCAAACTCTTATTCAATTTCTTATTCAATTTTTTTTTTTAATTTTTTTTTTGCATTTTCATTCTTCACTTTCCTTGAACCGAAGGCCTTATAAAGATTTCCCGAGCTCCCCCCCTTCTGAATGTTAGCTCACAATTCCCTCCTCGTAAGTATTCACAACTTCTCTCTCCTACCCCACACTTGCCTTGGCAAATGTGTCTAAAGGAACGACTAAGTCCACTCGTAGGGTAGTCAAAAGAAACGTGACAAAAATATCGGCTCAGGGCTAGGAATTATGGACTAAGTAACCAAAAAGGCTCATATTTCGGGCGGTGGTCAGACCGCTCCTATCAAGGCTGAGAGGGGTTTAGAGGGATAATGTTGGGATGTTGGCTTTTAGCTCTGGTCGTTTCAAAGAAATGCCTTTCCCGTCATTCCGAACCTACCAAGGTGAAACTTTTCTATTTCGCCTCAAAACTAGGGGTACAGGTGTGTAAAGCAATCGTACTAAGTACAAACGTCGTCAAACGTATATTAAATGTGTTCTGTATCGTGAAAAGGTGGACTCACTGTAAGACATTCACAAGGCTAACAACCGTTTACCAACTCAATTGTGAAAAACATGCATATATCGCGGTGTTAAAACCTTGGAAAAATTTGAAAACGCCTAGAAATCGGCTCGAAGACGAGTAACAACTAAGTTTAAATCACATAACGGCATATCTCGAGTATAAATCAAATGAAAACAAGCTAAGCTAAGTCGTCCCACCCCCCACTTTAAGAAACACCGTCCTCGGTGTGTAAACGAAAAAGAAGGAAAGACTTAGCTTAGTAGCCCGGAAAAGCGCCGCAATCGAATCCCGTGATAGTCCCCAAAAAGCTCATCCCGATTCCCCGAAAGCATGATAACAAAACCAAACAAAGCATGCACGGGACATAGTGCACGTGCCCAAAACATGCACAGAATTGGGTACTATAAAATAGAGACTCGACCACGTCGAAAATTCGATCCACCAATGTAGCATCAAACATACATCCTTAAAAGGAGAACATTGCGTACTCAAACGCACAAAAAAAACATCATTATTCAAAATGATTTCCTTATTCCGAAGGGGTTGCCTCCCACCTAGCGCCTTTGTTTTACGTCGTTGGCTCGACCGTATGACACTCACAAATCATAACAAACAAACTCAAAAGACTCTAACCCTAATTTTTCTAACACGCAAGCATCAAAAAATCATTAACCAAAATCCGAACTCGTGAAGACCAACAACTTTCGATAACCAAACAATGCAAGAGCCACATAAATAGAATTCATGAGAAACTTACCCATCGGGGCTCTCGTTGCTAGAACTTCCCATCCGTAAAATCTCCGCTTGTCGCTTTCCGGATCATCCTCTTCTTAAAATCACCCCACCACCGTGGTCTTTCCTCTCTATCACCTCTACGTGCGTCCTCCACCCGGGACCCTTCGAACTTAACCTCGTAGAACTCATCCGCACGTAAATGGAATGGAGTAGTAATCCGGGACCGGTATATCGAGATGACCAATCTATCCGGGGGTGTCAACATAATGGGCTCATCCACATGACCTCGAACCACTAGCAAGCTAGGCGGCGTAACGAGCCGTCCCATCTTCTCCTCGGTTTCGAATCCCACCGGATCGACGACCTCAAATAAATCTATCGCACCTCTCGTCAAGGTGTCATGATGGTCATCGTCGGGATGTGGTATGGTAGACAACAGCTCCACCTCCCCCACTTTACAATCATGGGTATCCTCCATGTCCCAGAGCATGGCAATACCAAAAGCTTCCGGCTCACCCAAAACTGAGGTAGGCTCCACTACAAGTGGCTTGGCATACTCATAAAAACTCTCCACCGACTCTAATGGTACATCATCAACTAATGGAGAGATGGGCGATCCCATATCAATCTCTTGCATCTCAATCTCTGGCTCCTCAAAGAATGTGGTCAAGTTTATTATGCACCCCTCCACGACATTGTCTTGTGGATTATCGGAAGGCGGTGTAATAGATAACATTTGCACATCTTCCATCTCCAAGTCTTGCAGCTCATCTTCATCCCAAACTGAATCCGTGCCATCACCAAAACAGTCTTGCTCACTCCTATAAATGGTGGGTTGCACCACGGACTCTACCAAAACATCATCATTTTTTAGCTCACTGGTCGGAAGTTCACTCGGTAGAACTTGGAAACTGATACAATCAAATACTACAATGGGGGGTGGCGGTGATAAAGCCAACTCAACCACTGGATCCTCCAGGACGAGCACCTCATTATAGCAACTTGACTCGTCAATATCACTATCTACCCGGACCGTTTCAATGAGGGTCACGTCACCAACCTCAATCTCCTTTTGTGTGCAAGACTTTTCTTTTGATCCGGCATCCGGGCCTTAATGAGAGACACGATATCCTGAGACATCCAAAATAGCCTGTCTCTCATATGGGACCAATCCTCATTGGCTGGGCAGTCCTATACTCCCCGCTGGAAAACTTGTCTTGAATCTCCCCAGCCCGTTTCAAAACATCCACGGCCTCTACATATAACACAAACATCCGGTTCAACCAATCGATCAATTGATGTGCCGACACTTCCTCATCCATAGCCATAGAAACCCTTTCAATCAGCTCCTGAATAATACCAACTTCTCGTTCCTCTTCAGCATAGGCGAGGTCAATCTGCTGCAAGTGCTGATTTTGAGAGCTCCAATTCCACGGTTTGTTCGAGTCATAATTCTGATTATTTCCTTGTCCTTGATTTTGGCTCCAATTGTAGTCATGATGGCTTTGATTTTGCCTGAAATCTTGATTATTCGGAGTGTTGTTCCGGTTCCAGGTCTGGTTGTCCTGATCCTGCCCCCAACATTGACTATTTTGGTTGCCTCCCCAGTTTCCCGGCTGATTCTGGTTCCAATTGCCCCCAGAATTCTGTCTATTATAGTTCCCCTCATCATATCGATAATCGTCGTCCATTCCACATCCTATGGACGCACCCTGCTCTTGGTCATAAGGTTGATAATACTGATTTTGACCAAGCTCAGGTGCCCAAGGTTGGTAGGCGATTATTCTTCATATAAGTTGTATTGTTTAGTATCCATCCATTTAAGCTCAAGCCGCAAAATCACGAAAACAACACGAAAACAATCACAAGAAATCTCGTCACCACCACCTCATCAATAGGTGGTGTGGCACTTCAAAGAAAATATTTCCAACAAAATAAAACAGCAAGAAAAAACAATAATAAAAAAAATGACCTAAGCCCAAGCTTTCGGTCAACGTGTGTGATATCAAAATGCTGCCAATCCCCGGCAACGGCGCCAACTTGATAAGAGAATTTTTGCAACTCGGTTATGCAAGTAAAAACTCGAAACCGTGGCCAAATCTACTTTCTAACCGGCAGTGGACCGGGTCGATCGTAGGTAGTGCTTAGGAGTCCGAGGTCGAACCCACGAGGATTGGTTTTGAATACCACTATTGACTTAGCGCTCGCCCGTGTCAACCAAGTTGGTGAAAAGTTTATACTAATGCGTAAATTAAAGATTATTCTAATCGGTTTCTTTTACATTTAACGGAGGTATGGCCGAACAATGATCCAGGGAACTAATTTACTCTCAAAACGACTATCTCGGGGGAGTTTCCTATCTTAACTATCCAACGAGTAAAGCCTAAGGTTGAAAACCCCGTATCAGAAAAGAACTCAACGCCTAGGGTGTCAACCGAGAACACAGGTAGGTGTCAAACTACCTTTTAAGCCTTAACTTCTACGGTCCCGAAACCCCGGTTCCCACACCTAGCCGCAACATACATTTATAAGCTATGGTGTGTGAGATAACGAACTAGGTTGTCAAGATAATTCATTTTTTTGTTTAAGCAAGTTTCGTGATGCAAATTACCCGTTAAAACGTTTAACTACGCGCTAAACTACCCCCCGAGTTCATCCTCCTGAGTGCGTTTTACCCGCCTTCACATAATTCGGCCATAAAAGGAACTTAGCTACTCATAATATGATTAAAACGAGGAACAATAAGAGAAATCATTACAAGAACGATAAAGAAATAAGAATTCATACCGAACTTATTGAAGAAATAATTATCCAAACAAAACCGTAGCCAAAGAATCAATTTATGACAATCAAACTGTAAAAATATAATGTTGTGATGTAGATAGTGTTGTAGGAAATCGAAATGCGATCGAAACGGTATATGGCACTTAATCGTACGCTTCCGTATGAGGGAGATCGCCCCAAAACGGCCTAAGGTGTTCTAAATCGTCAAAAACTCTCGTATGAAATCGTTTGAGCTACTATTTATACTTTAGGGCGAATTTAGGCTATCCGTACGGATTGGGAATGCGTCCGTACTGACATTTCAGGTTCTTGTCCGTATGGATGGGCCATGGTCCGTACGGATAATTCTCTCGTATTCATTTTCCAACTTCGCCTTCAGCTCGCTCCGTTTCCGACAGCCCTGCAGAAAAACCTTCATCACTTCTTCGTCCAAGATCCGATTGAGGTGATTCAAATTGAATTGGAAAGATCTTGAAATTATCTACAACTTTCATGAAGAAGTCAGATCCTTAAAATGCTTCCATCCAGGTTGAATCTGCATCTGAAGGGGATTGAGGGGTTGAGTCCCGAACTCCAGTTTCTCTTTTCTTCACTTTTCTTCTCCCCTTGATCATTCTCATCACCAAATATCACCTTCCGGGTCCCCGGATCACCTAAACCCTGAAATATTGTGCAAAGAACATACCGTACGAAATCCCGGGGGTAAAAGTGTCCGGAATAGGGCCAAATATCGATAAAAAGAGGGGCTTTTGACTATTTGTCATTTTCACTCCCCGTGCATTATTCTCACGATAAAGCTCTACAAAAAGGCCTAAACCACCCAAAAATATGCTAGAAATGTGATAACCGTGGGTTAAACCGTACATAAATGTATAGTAAAGTTAATTCTCATCAAAGGTCTTCAAAATAGTTGGGATTGGATTTGTTCAGTGAGGACACATGATGGTAAATTCTGCACACTGAATGAGGTTAGGCATGTTCCACAAATGACCAAGAATTTGATATCACTTAGTATGCTAGACGGCAAAGGGTTCAAGTTCAGGGGTGATGGTGGAGCGGTGAATGTCTATAAGGGTTCAGTTGTAATTCTGAAGGGTATCAGGCAGGTGATATTGTACATCTTGCAAGGGTCTCTACCGTATCGGTTCTCCGCTTGCTAATGCATCATCGAGGGTTCACCGATCCACACGGTGACCAAGCTGTGGCATATGAGATTGGGTCATATGGGTGAAAGAGGGATGCAAATTCTGTCTAAGTCTGATCTACTTGGGGGATATAAGGTCAAGGAGCTGGATTTTTGTGAACATTGTGTGTTTCGGAAGCTACATAGGAGTAAGTTCCTAAAAGAAATTCACATCACAAAAGGGACACTTGATTATGTCCATTCTGATTGTTGGGGACCTTCAAGAGTGGAGTCATTGAGTGGTCACAGGTATTTTGTGTCCTCTATAGATGATTACTCAATGAGGGTTTATGTAATTATATGAAGCACAAGAGTGAGGCATTCAAGCACTTCAAGCAATGGAAGGCATTGGTTGAGAATCGAACAGGGAAGAAGATCAAGAGACTTAGAACTTTATACATACCGAAATTCGTAGGATCGTTGATTAAAGCATAGCAAACGATTCAGCTTTGAAGATTAGGGTCCGTATGAACACAAAGCAAGGGCTTTTACGTGAATCAGCTTTGAAAATTTTATTTTTATGGCTTTTTGAATATATATAACGAAAATAACAAAAGGATATGTAAATACTCCGTCTCAGAATATTTACTACGATGACCCCATCTCAGGAACACCAACCAATTACCCCGTCTCAGGATAATCGAAAGAACCCGATCACTGGAAGTTCTTGAAATAAAATAAAGTGTTTTTCAATTCCCAAAAGAAGTCCCCTCACAATTCAGCCAACAATGAGAATAAATAGGCAAATACACGCCTTAACCTAGCTGAATGGCGCCAATTTGGGCTATTGGGCCTGATTATTAATTCTACTAATTCTACTAATTAAAAGCCCACATGGCTGATTATTAAAATAAAAGAAATAAATGTCCATAAAATAAAATGAAATAAGCAAAGCATCTTTGGCCTTTTGTTATTGGATCTCCTCTTGAATTGGGCTACATCATTCCCTCCCGCTTCAAAAGGATTCGTCCTCGAATCAACCCGGATCGAACACGAATATCTTGCTTCCACGCATCCAATCACTCACACTGAAAGTGAAAATCAACGTACCCCAACAAAATGGAACAGTCATAGAGTAGAAATCAGCAATAACAAAATTGAAAGGTGTACAATGGACCAAAAATGGATCAAAATACGAATGAGCATGGAATGCCTTCAAGTGCACCTGTGAACCCGACTGCATCTTGTCAAAAAGGGCCTTAACCTCAATAGGTTCGGCATTAAACAATTTAGCAAAGAATTCCACAGAAGGCGCAATGGGGAGATCATGAATGTCCTCCTTGACCTTGGTAATGTCGTCAGAATGACGAGATACCTGTAAAAACTCAATGGCCGCATCCTGAGCAACATTATCAATTGCAGGATCAATAATGTCATCATGAACCTTAAATAACTCATCCACCGCAGGCTCAATAATATGAGTCGCAACCTCCTCGGATACAATATCCACAGCTACCTCTGCACAAGAGGCAATGGCTACACTAGGTGTAACAAACTTCCCACGGTAAATATGTTTGTAAGCAACGAAAGTCTGGTGAATGTGGTATGCATTCTATCCAATGTGGTACGTATGAATTTTATCCATGCTCTCCTTATACTCTTGGAGCAAATAAATGATTTCTTGAATCGAACCCATGTTGATCTCTCAATAAACAAACACACAGCGAGGTTAGTGAGTCCTAGAACGAGAAACACGAGATGACGACACTTGTCACGACCAAACGGTATGGAATTCGGAAAAACAAAAAGAACAAAACTTGTAGAGAACGAAATTGTGGTTCAGACGTTTAAGTTTCAGAATTTTTGGACAGGTATAACCCACTCAAATTGAATTCGTAAACAGATCACTCTCGGGTTACGGGTTTTGACAGAAACAATCAACTAGGTGACGGCGACTATTGTACAAAGCCGGTCGGGACTCGGAAAAAACTCAAAGAATCAAAGCTGTAGAACAATAAATTTCCTATGTGCTCACAAAATTTCATTCAATTCCGACCACCACAACGCCCTAAAAACAAAGTCGACTACAAGTTGTTCCAGAAAATCGAGCAGAATATTCCGATCCAAATTTGATCAAGATAAATCCGAATTTGCAAAAGTGCCAAAGAGACGAAAGATAGCCAATACAACTTTCTATCTACTGGTAAATTTTGAGGATTTTTCGACTTGTTTTGAATAGGGAATGATTGGAAACAAAGTCGGACGATCGATTTCAAGAGCAGAAAATTAGGGTTTCGACCAAGAATAATATGTCACGCCTGATTTACCTCAATACGTAGGGTCCCTTGATGGATGAAGAAATGCAGCAGTTGTATCGTAATATGCAGCAATTCAGCGATCGTAATATGTAGCAGCAATTAAGGTTCAAACGGCGGCTGCTCTTTTGATTTTTTTTTGCCAAGAACGCTGCAGCTTCGTTGCTTTAATCACCTTAGCTCTGATACCAAACGATACAAACCGAAATTCGTAGGATCGTTGATTAAAGCACAGCAAACGATTCAGCTTTGAAGATTAGGGTCCGTATGAACTCAACGCTAGGGCTTTTACGTGAATCAGCTTTGAAAAGTATATTTTTATGGCTTTTTGAATATATATAACGAAAATAACAAAAGGATATGTAAATACTCCGTCTCAGAATATTTACTACGATGACCCCATCTCAGGAACACCAACCAATTACCCCGTCTCAGGATAATCGAAAGAACCCAATCACTGGAAGTTCTTGAAATAAAACAAAGTGTTTTTCAATTCCCAAAAGAAGTCCCCTCACAATTCAGCCAACAATGAGAATAAATAGGCAAATACACGCCTTAACCTAGCTGAATGGCGCCAATTTGGGCTATTGGGCCTGATTATTAATTCTACTAATTCTACTAATTAAAAGCCCACATGGCTAATTATTAAAATAAAAGAAATAAATGTCCATAAAATAAAATGAAATAAGCAAAGCATCTTGGGCCTTTTGTTATTGGATCTCCTCTTGAATTGGGCTACATCAGAACTGATAATGGACTGGAATTCTGTTGGTCTGAGTTTGATGAATTTTGCGAGAATGAAGGCATTGCTAGGCACCATACTATCAGAGATACTCCACAGCAGAATGGTGTTGCAGAAAGAATGAATCAAACTCTTCTGGAGAGGGCAAGGTGCATGCCTCTTATTCTGGTCTAGCAAGGAGATTTTGGGCAGAGGTTGTTAACACGGATGTTACTTAATGAATAGAGGGCCTCACACTAGGATCAAGCTCAAAACACCACTTGAGGTTTGGTCGGGGAAAGTCGACGGACTACTTAGGTCTAAGGGTTTTTGGAAGCACGCTTGACTATCATGTCGGTGAAGGTAAACCGGAGCCTAGAGCCAAGAAGGGAGTGTTTGTTGGATATGGAGATGGAGTTAAGGGATATAGAATATGGTCATCACCGAAAATAGGGTTATACTCAGCAGAAGTGTAGTCTTTGTTGAAAAAATATATGCTTAACTCATCTGTGAGGGCCACATCTAAATCTGAAATTGGATCTGAGACTGAGAAGGTTGACAAACAGGTGGAGCTTCAAGTAGTGTCTGCTAAATTAAAAGACTCGGTAGATGACAAGTTAGCACTCGGTAGATCCAGAATCGGATCCAAGCCGATCCCACCGAACAGGGGTCGGCGATACTCAAATAGCCGATATTGGTCACCAGAGTATAGCTCTCAGCAGAGCTAGAAGGACCAATATTAGACCCCCCAAGAAGATATGGGTTTGAGGAGGATATGGTTGGATATGCACTAGAGGTAGCTGAAGAAGTGGTTTCTTTGAACCAAACACTTACAGGGAAGCTGTGACATGTTCTGAGGCATCCCAATGGCTTGTTTCCATGGGAGAAGAAATGAAGTCACTTTAGAAGAATAAGACTTGGGATATGGTCAAACAACCACAAGGTAGAAGGGTGGTCAACTGCAAATGGATCTTTAAGAAAAAGGAAGGAATGACATCTGCTGAGGGCATCAGATATAAGGCACGTTTGGTTGCAAGAGGGTTCAGTCAAAAATAGGGGGTGGACTATGAAGAGATATTTTCTCCAGTTGTCAGACATACTTCCATCAGGGTGTTATTAGCAATAGTGGCACATCAGAATCTTGAACTTGAGCAATTGGATATGAAGACAACTTTTCTTCATGGAGATGTAGATAAGGAAATTTATATGACCCCGCCAGAGGGTTTCCAAGTTCCTGGCAAGGAAGGATATGTTTGCAAGTTGAAGAAGTCCTTGTATGGACTTAAGCAGGCCCAAAGACAGTGGTATAAGAAGTTTGACAATTATATGATTCAACGGGGTTATAGCGAAGTCCATATGATTGTTTGTGATTATCACAACAAGTTGAAGGATGGTTCAATCATCTATCTAGTTTTATATGTGGATGATATGCCGATAGGCTTGTGAACAAGTCGATCAAGATCTCGAAGAATCGCTCAAGGCTAAATTTGAGATGAAGGATTTGGAGAATGCAAAGAAAATTCTAGGGATGGAGATCTATAGAGATAGGAAGCATGGAATGCTATTTTTGTCTCGGTAGGGGTATATTGAAAAGGTATTATCCAAGTTACGCATGTCGACGGCCAAACATATCGATACTCCTACGGCACAAAATCTACATCTGTCTACTGTGTTTACTCCACAGTCAGCTGAAGAGGAAGAATACATGTCAAGGGTTCCACATGCTAGTGTAGTGGGCAGTTTAATGTATGCCATGGACTGTACTAGGCCTGATTTGGATCAGGCAGTCAGTGTTGTCAAGGGTTCCACATGCTGGTGTGGAAGCTATGATCTGGTTTTCAGCTGGGGCAGATCAGCAGGGTTGGTCAACCTGCCGAAGTTAAGGCTGCTGAAGACAAGGCTGCTCATTCTCGGCGGACTTGGGGAACACGTCCGTCGCATGGTTTTCCGGTTTGGTTAAGTTACTTACGGGGTATTTCGGTCATTATCCGGTTTGGATGTTTAGTCGGTTAGGGTTGGTTTCCCAAGGCTATAAATACCATCTGTATTAATTGTAACTTGATGTAACTTTCTCATGATAATAAAATATCCTTGTTTGTCCGTGGAGTAGTCGGCACATTGCCGGAAACCATGTTAAATCTGTGTTCTTCTTGTTTCTGTGTTTGTTTACTTGTTAATTTTCTTATCATTACTCACAATCACCATCACTTCTTGATCGATCCGTCATAACATAGCCCAATCAGCATCGCAAAAAATGAACTTAATTGTAATTTTCCTCTCGATGGCAGGAAAATTCCTTGACCTGGTGTGTTTTTAATGTATCTCAGTACTTGATGTGCTACGTCTAGATGTGGCTGTTTAGGCTTGTCCATAAACTGACTTAACATATTCACCGTGTAAGAAATATCCGGTCTAGTCACGTCAAATATATAATCCTTCCGACCAATCTTCTATACACTGAAGCATTATGCAAGGATTGTCCTTTGCTTGCTGTCAGAGAAATATTTTGATCAACTGGAAATCGTGAGGGCCGTGCTCCCATGAAAGTATTTAACCTTCCCTAAGTCCTTGAGTTTGAATTGATTTGATAAGAAAGCTTTGACATTCCCTATTTCCTGCATATTATCACCGGCTAGCACAACATCATCCACGTAAATTAACAAGGCTAAAAAATTACCTTGCTTTCCTTTGACAAATAGGGAATGTTCAGCCTGACTTTGAATGAAACCTGCAGCTTTGAGCAAATTTGATAATTTTAGAAACCATAGTCTCGAAGCCTGCTTAAGACCGTATAATGATTTATGAAGTTTACACATAAGATTCTCCCCCTTGCGGTCAAATCCAGGTGGTGGTGTCATTTAAACGTCCTCGGTGAGATCGCCATGAAGGAACGCATTATTCACATCCAATTGGTAAAGATGCCATGCATCCTTTTAATGCTGCCACACTTAGTAAAGTACGAATCAGGGCCGGCCCTCGCATTTGTTGGGCTTAAGACCAAGTCCATTTAGTTGAAGTTGTTTTTTTTTTGAAAAACATACTTATCGCGTTTTTAACATCCGTAAATACAAAATTCAAGTTATTTGTTATATATTTTATTTACAAAGTTTGTTTTTATTTTTGTGTTGAATGTGTTTTTGCACACTGAGTGCGACAGGTGTCGCCGAAAAGAAACGGGGTTTGACCTGTGCGAATGACACACCATTTCGTAGAAGGGATTTTTCATTGGGACACATCATTTCGGTTGTGCATGTTCATTGTGACACATCCTTTGAAGACGAACTGGTTTGTTCTTTCGTGAAGAGGTACAATATCTTTTCGTTGTCTATATATAGAGAGACATCAGCATTCGGTGTGAAAGATAATGAAGTTTTTTTAGAAGCATCATCAGTACAAACATATTGTGTCTCTAAAGTAGTACTCCATTGAATACTGAGAGAGATCTTAAAACATCTCTTTAAAGAAACGTTTTATACGTGCCTTGGAGATCATTCAATTCTGTTTGTTTTATCACATTTTTCTAACATTATTGATAGTCTCAAAACATGCCTACAAAGTAGTCTTTTCTAGCATATTTAGAAACAAAAACCAAATTCATACGTATACATAAAACATACTAACATATTACTATTTCAAGATCACTCTTGCAACACATTTAGAGACGAAATCACTAATCAAAGTAGAATTGTCAATTTCATTAACCATATTCTTCTCAATTGAGAATTTGAGAATAGAATTTATCATCTATGAATGGGAAATTGAAAGAAGGAAAAGAAAACAAAAAACAAAAAAAAAAAACAGCTCAAGCGGTAGGGGAGCTGGGGAAACGAAGGCAGGACTGAAGGGGAGGGCCGGAACTTAGGAGTGAAAAATGAATTCTATCTATTTTCGTTTGTTTTATTTATTTTTGTGTGTGCTTTTTTTTATATAATATAGATAAAGTCATAAAACAAAGACAAAAAAACTTGTTTGTATATATCTATTTTTTTTGGGTCAAGTAAATTTTTTTATTTGGGACTTTATCAAATAGAGTAAAAAAAATTTGGGCATTTATCAAAAAAGAAAATTAACATATTATATTAGGTTGGATCGGATTAAATCTACACGAATTTTTTTTCTTTTAGCGAAACATGTACCGTTGGGCCCTCCGACACAATTGGGCTTAAAACCTGGGTCTCGCCGGCCTTAGCATAGGGCCGGACCTGGTACGAATGGTAACCATTTTCGCAACCGGAGCGAAAGTCTCTTGGTAATTAAGTCCTTCGACTTGGCTATATCATTTTGCGATGAGGCGGGCTTTATACCGTTCCACACTCCCATCAGCTTTCAACTTTGTATATACACCCATTTACATCCAATGGGTTGCTTATGAGGTGGAAGTGGTACTAAGCTCCATGTTTTGTTTTGTTCAAGTGCATGAAGTTCATCTTTCATGGCTGATTGCCACTGTGGATCATGTTGAGCTTCTTTATATGTGGCCGGTTCTTTATGAATAGACATATAAGGAAGCTGTATATTTTTTTGTGAGGAAATGACAATTTATCATAGGACAAGACATTATCAAGGGAATGATGCATACCTTTTTATCAACAGAGGAGCGTGGAATAGGAATTTTCTGTGTAAAAAGTGTATGAATCACAAAATCTTGAAAACGTGAATTCAGAATTTTCTCGTCGTTTTCCTCTCGCCCAATACTTCGACATCTTCACCTAGTCGTTGTGGTGCTGGTGAAGGAGTATTATCAACTCGTTTCTTCAATATGCGCCCCTTCAACCGGTGGCTCCGGTAAAGGTGGAGCCGCGGTGGAAGAGGAAGGGTAACAAAATACTTCTTCTTCAATGACCATGTCGTCCAAATGTCGAAATGGAGGAGGTGAGGACTCCTCCGAGTGCTCGGAAAAAGGAAACACTTGTTGGAAAAATTTCACATCACAAGACACAAAAAATTCCTCAGAATCAAGATCATACAGAGTCCATACCTTTTTCCCAAAAGGATATCCCAAAAAAATACACATGCGACTACGGCCATCAAATTTGTTAGAATGACGAAGATCATAGGCATAGAAAAGACAACCCAAGACTCGGAGCATTGAGAAATAAGGTGGTTTTCCAAACAAAATTTTGTAAGGGGTTTTGTAGTGTTAATAATGGATGGGGTTCGATTACTAATATGAGCAGCCGCCAAGATACATTCTCCCCAAAATTTGAGGAGCAAATGTCCCTCAAACCGAAGTGCACGTGAAACATTTAAAATGTGTTGATGTTTCCGTTCTACTCGAACATTCTGTTGGAGGGTGCGCACACATGAGGTTTCAAAAATTATTTCGTGTTTGCGGAAGTAGGGAAGCAAACACCTAAACCCGGTTCCATTGTCACTACGAACCCTTTTTATAGTAACATCAAATTGACACGAAATCAAGGCTACAAAGTCCAAAAATACCATTTCAACCTCAATTTTATTTAAAAGCAAGTGTGAATAATCATCAACAAGGATCAGAAAATATGTAGCACCACACGTAGAAGGAGTACTATAAGCTCCCCACAGATCACAATGGACGAGTTCAACTATATGACTACCACAACTCTCACTAAGATTAAAATGTTCACGAGACTTCTTAGCCCTAAAACAAACCTCGCAACCATCTTTATTCAAATGTTTGGAAATAGTAATATTAGGAATATTCTTAAGGACCTTATCTGAAGGATGACCGAAACGCCGGTGCCACAAAACTGTAGATTTCCCGTCATCAATAGACAAAATCTGAACCTCCGGAATGCCCAAGAACAGAAAAAGTCCATCCACAGACTCTGTCAGTCCAATCAGCTTCTCATCACTCGGTCCTGCATAACACATAATTTTCCCGTTAGTTGCAAAACACAATCATTATCATCCTATAATTGGGTAATCGAGAGCAAATTGCCATTCAATTTTGGTATGTATAAGACATATTTTAAGCATAAATTTCTGGGCAAAATAACACTCCCTTCACGAGTCGCCACCGATGAATTCCCATTGGGTAACCCAATCGGGCAATCAACAATTGGTCGTAGTATAGACTCATCAGATTCTTCGCACGCAACTTGCGGAAGCATTCTTCGTAGTATAGACTCATCAGATTCTTCGTAGTATAGACTCATCAAAAGAATCAGTCTCGTGATGTGTCGCTCTTGTGTCAACAATCCATGCAGACTATGCTGATAGTCGATCTTTCGGTTTGGGCAAATCAATGACACTTTTCCACTGGGCTGGGCTGACAATGGAAAGCCATGTTTGCTAAAAAGTATCAATCTTTACATTTACAATAGACATTTTTCAGCAATATAGAAACCTAGACATCGATTTCACAAAAAAAAACAACACCAAAACGCAGCAGTTTGGTTGCGGGTTTACTTAGAGATATTGAACCGTCCAAAACAATTTACACCGTTCAGATTGTATAAAATAAAGAGACGAACACGCCCTCAAAATTTTGTCACGATCGGAGTTCATTTCAATGTCCGATTGTTGGCGGAAAGATTTTGCTGCAACAATACACAGTAGTTCGGTCACAGGCAATTTTAGAGAAATTGAACCGTTCAAACGGAAATTCCACCGTTCAGGTTGTAGAAGAAACAATTACGAACAACCCATTCAATGTTGTTTTCATGTACACATTTACTTCCGCTAATTGCTGTTGCGAGTTGCGATAATTTCAATATTCCAATATTGGTTTTGGGACTTTCATTAGGCTTTTGAAATATCGAAGCAGGGTTTGAGTTGAATGGATTACAGTTCCATAATTAAGAATTGCTCATGAATTACTAGAAAATATGGTCATCTCCAGAAAGTAGACAAATTCATATTGCTCTGTTTGTAGATGAAAATAAGAAGTCGATCATATAAATATTTTTAATTAAGTAGCAATTTTATTGGAAGCTAAAAATATTTTTGAAACTCAAAGCCGAGTTTCATAACTATTTATTTTTAAAAGAAAAAAGGTTTTTGTAAAAATCACAAGCCGAGTTTCTTAGCTCAAGAAACAAAATCCTCAGTGTAACGATTATTTTTCTTCCTCGATCGTCTACCAATCATTATATGAATTCTTTCAAGTTCAAATGTTTCGTGTTCGATATCTGAAGAGTAGTTTTTCTTTTTCTTGATTTTACTAGACGATGCCTTCAAATTCTGTAGAAGCTCTTTATCTTTGTCCACTGAAGAATCCGCTTGCTTGGTGATAATATTCGTTTGGGGAGGTGAAGATAACTCTTGTTGGGTTGTCTTTGGATTTGGGTTATCCGCCTTGGAGACGTCTTGTATATTTTTTGTAGGTGCTGAATCCTTATTGGGCCCCCCTATCGGTTCTTCTTCTATAGCTGTGTCAGTTGCGGAGTCTTTGTTAGTCTTCTCTTTATTACTGTCTTGTACCCTTACAAACTCAGCCTCATTGTTATTCGATTGAGTATTGCTTGTGGATGGTGTAGAAACCAAGCCTACGTTAACAGAATGCTCAAATTTGTCATTTCCTTTGTCCGCATTGACTTATGCATGAGCTTTGGTTGTTCCACGGAAGCTTTCACCGCATATATTGGTGCCGGTTGACTAGTAGTAGATTTATTCAAAGAGGTCAATTCCGGGTGTTTGACAATGCATTGATCTTGATTGTGACCCATGTGCCAACAATGAGTGCAATAAGCGGGCCGAGAGCCTTCAGGAATGATAGGTTGCCAGAAACCATCACCATTTTCCTTTTGAATCCATATGCGGTTTGGAATATTTTTCAGAACATCAACTTCAACCTGAACACGAGCCAAAGACGGTCTACGTGCATCAATCCGTAAGGGCTTTCCAACCGATTGCATTAAACTAAAAATAAAATCCTTGTTCATGAGATGAACCGGCAATTTGGGGAGGGAAATCCAAACTGGGATTATGGAGGATTCCCGATCAACATGAAAATCAACAATCCATTTAAAAACCCTCATGTTCTTGTTACCCACTTGCCAGGAAGCTTTCTAAAATAAACGGATATAGTCTACGTCATGTTGAAAACGAATCAA
Source organism: Gentiana straminea (assembly GCA_036785695.1). Classification (NCBI taxonomy): domain Eukaryota; kingdom Viridiplantae; phylum Streptophyta; class Magnoliopsida; order Gentianales; family Gentianaceae; genus Gentiana; species Gentiana straminea. Next base: position 6,724,329 of record JAVUPR010000514.1, on the reverse strand, counting down.
AGCATGCTTATTGTCAAGAAGACCTAATGCGTAATTACCGTTGAAATTTTGGACATCGAGAAATTTTTTATGGTATCGAGTGGTGGCCGGCCCTGAGAAAATTTTCCGGCGAGTGAATGCTGGAAACCGGCTGCCAGAACTTTCTCCGCTTCAACTGGGATGATTATGGAAGGTTATCCCTTGAAAGTAGAAACCCGAAGGGTTTCGTCCTTGAAGGGAGATGCCCCATTCCCGGTGATGTGCGCATAGCTAAACGGCTGTTTCGAGGTCGACGGTTGCTGAGAGTCTTGAGAGACTGAGGGGTCCGGTGTCAGCCCCGACATAGGGTGACCGGAGCAAGCCCGCCCTGATCGTTGATTTGATCGCCGCCGCTTATTGTCCTAGGGTTGCCACTTTCCTCTATTTTTTTTATTATTTTTGAGATAATGACAATATTGAGTTGTTTAGATAATTATGTTTGAATTTGAATTATGTTATGATATATTATTTGGTTTAGATAAACTTTATTTATCATCTATTAGTTTATAAATATTATAATTGTGTTCATGTATTATTATTAATCAATCAATGCAATCTCTTTTAAAATCAAAATAGATGCATCCGCACTTACAACACCCAACCCCCCCCCCCCCCCCCCCCCCCCCCCCCCCTTATTTATTTATTTATTTGGTTGGAGTTGTGAACATGGTAGCTCAACAATAATCTTCTTAGTATGATTAGCAAGAATCCAATGAAAATAACATACATAATAGGATTAGAATATGCATCAAGATCAAACTACACTTTTAGATACAGATATATATATATGTATAGTTTTAACGTACGTATTACAACCAAACTAATCTGGTGGCATGAAAGAGTTTTGACATCCAATGGTATCTGTAGACTCGAAACGACATCTTTCAAAGCCGAAACAATGCACGTGATAGGATCTGGACTCGTTCTAGCATTAGAATCTTTATGAATTCTCCTTTTCTTCAGACTTGGGGCGATGAATTTGGCGGTGTAGAAGTCGGAGCAACCCGTTTTCCACGTTCGGATTTGCTGTTTTCAGCAAATTTCAGACTGTTAATATGCATTCCTTTCTTCTTCTCGTCTTCATTCCATTCCGATCCATAATAATGTTCTTCACTCCCTTTAACACGATCACCAGATGGCGGTAAAAACATGCTTCCCCATTGCGGAAAATGCAATAATACAATAGGAATCGTGCAACCAATGATCATAATCCCCATTAGATAAATCCCTTTCGCATGCGACATTTTCGGGCTAGTGAAAAACACCAATTGGGTCAAACCCGACCCGAAATTGCCACCCGCTCCGGTCATTCCGGATATGATACCTAATGACCTTCTTGAAATGAATGGTATGATCCCAAAAGTTGCACCACATGCAGCTTGTGCACCAGCAGAAAAGAGGATCATCATTGTGATTGCTAATGAAAGTGAATTTGCTTTCCCTAAAAAGATACAGAAAATGCCTCCAAGTATTTGTAGAATGAATAACAACCATAATCTTCCTCTCATTCCAAACTTTTTTGCCGCAATGTCGATGCTAATCCTCCAAACGGGCGCGTCACGATGTTTGCCATACCGAATGTTGCTTTGCAATTGTCCCCGCTGTCTTTAGATTCAGATCAAACCTGTGAAATCAAATGTAAGTTTTTGATTTCAAATGTTTTGGAAAGTGAGAAAAAAAGATTGATTGAAATTTACTTGTCGAAGAAGTACTCCGCGATGATATTATCAATTGTTAGTTCTACTCCAAAGGAATAGCCATAAAGCAGGGCTAAAATCCATGTCCTGTAGTTTGTTACAGCATACTTTAACACCTGTAGAGTTTATCAAGACAGTAATTCATTCAGTCATTTTTACAAACACCTGTTATGCACATCAAATGTAGAGTGGATCCGGATTCCGGTGTGTGTGAGTGTGACTAACCTTAGTGAATTTATCAGGTGCAACATCTCCCTTCTTTTTTAAGGCACCTCTGTTTCCATCAGGCAAGTCTTGGCCAAGGGTTAGGACTAAGATCCCCATGATCACATGGCACCATCCAGGTATAAAAAATGCTATCCTCCAAGCAGTAAAAGGAGTTGATCCACATTTTATGATCAAATCATACAATAATGGCATTATAAGCTGCGTCGCGCCGCCACCCATGTTACCCCAACCAGCTGCTGTACCATTCACTGTGCCAACAATCTTGCTATTAAACATAGTACTCATCCAATACTGGCATGACACAAATGTAGCGAGTGAGAATCCGATCATGAACCGAACCGCGATGTATCCGGCAGCAGACGATACAAACGGCATACAAAACACGGTCGGGGCACACAACATGATCAGAAACGCGCATCCGTATCTAGGACCTAGCATGTCACAGACTACACCCATACATAGCCTAGACAGGATGCTTCCAGACACCGAGGCGACACCAGCGTTGCCAATGTCGTGTTTGGTTAAATCAAGGTTGTCCCGGATGATTGGGACTAAAGGGGCGGCTGCAAAAGTCGAGACGAAGCAAGTGAAAAAGGATATCCAAGATAAATGGAAGGTTCTCATATGAGGGTCAGCTAAAGAGAAAATCTTGAAAACTGTAGCTTTGTGTTCAGAATCAACCGGTAAAGCGAATTTCGCCGTTGATTCGTCGGTGACAACTGGCGACGCAACCGAGAATGCGAATGATTGTTCTCTGCCTGTTACTCCATGCATGGAGCTTCCTGGCTCACCTGCCATTTTTCTTACGGTACAAGAAATGCAGAGACTTTTTTTTTTTTTCTTTTTGTGCTCAAATGGTGAAGTGACAAGTGAGTGAAGTAATAATCTTGTAATGGGGCATTGATATATATATATATATATATAATATATATATATATATATATATATATATATATATATATATATAAATTGTAAAGGGTTGACATTTTAATGTGTTTTGCGAAATGGGAAAATACTTAAAAAGTCAGAGGAATCTATATTACAATTTATATATTCAGAATTGAACCTTTGGTGAATCTCTATGGGTTATTCTTCCTAAAAAACAGTTTAGCCGCATCACATATAGTATTTATCTACCAAGGATTAATTAAATGGCCCTTCGAGCAAAATTGTTTACGGAATCTCTGCACCACTGCGTTTTTACCGAAGCATTAGACTACTTACACATCACACCGAGACTAACTTAGGAAAGTCGATTCTTGAGTCTGAAAGTCGGTTTTTGAAAAGTTGATTCTTGATTCAAGATTCGATTTCTAGAAGGTGAATTCGACGTGGTGGGTAAGCTATGTGGTTGTCAATGAAAGTATGACGGTAAGATTAATCTGAATCATTGAATGCAATAAACAAGTTAAAGTCAGAAGAACCTGTAATACATTTTAAATAAACCAGTTGGAGAAGGGGAACCTTTGGTGAATCCCTATGGGCTAATCTTCCTAAAAAAACAGTTTAGCCGCATCACATATATTTTGCTTCCAAGGATCAAACGACTCTTGAAGAAGGAGTCATTTATTTGCCCCCTACACCACTCTATCTTTGTGTACCACAGTAGAACCGACATTGTGAAGGAGCTAGGAACCGCAACTTCTCATAGGGCCTGGAACAAGAACCGATTTTTCTAAAGCCGGTGCTCACAATGCACCTACGGAAAGTCGGTTCTTGACTCACAAGGGTGGTTATGCTGTGGTGCACATGTAAAATGATGTGCGAGTTGAAATGGTGTGATGCAAATAATAAGCTCTTTAAATGTCCATGGAATCTATCTATCGGCATTGAAATTTTTGTGGTGATGCCACCGCCATAACGGTTGCGCCATACCCCGTAAGTGTTGGCCTATATGTTATATCCCGTGTATAATTAAAATTATCGAACCGAATTAAACCAACAATTTTATTGATTTTGAAGAATTAAACCAACAATTAAACCGAACTCTTTCCTTAAGACAAATTTGCCCCGGTATGTACCCCGGTTTTGTAGCAATTGTCTCCCAGGAATTCTCAGATATACCTTTCAGAATAGAGGTACGTCTAACTCTGAACACCGGCGAACCTTTGACAGTACTTCAGCTTATTGTCTTCACTATGATGCAAGAACAGAAAAATGTGCAGAAATATGGTATGATATTTGCTGGTGTTTCAAATCAGTGTATATTCCACTTTTGCAAAGGGACGTTTATATAGGCTGCTGATCAAGCCTGAATTGATGGTGATTAATGACTTTAATTGAAGATGAGGTTGCTTCATCTTCATCAATTTAGCAAGCCAATTAAACTTTGTATAAAAATTTAATATTATCCTGGGCCTAGGGCCCCTAGGCTCATTCCCCAAAGCCAAAGCCAAAGCCCAAGGTCAACGGTCAACGGTCTCGGGCGGGCGGCGGCGCCGCGTGCGCGCGTGTGGCCATTTTAGCAGAACGTCTGACCGCTAAAACCAACCCGATATATCTCCTTCTTCTAGGAGCTTATACCACATACAACATTCTTCCCACATAAATACTAGGAACTGTTTCTCTCAACTCCCAATGTGGTTTACAAGTTGAAACTTTTCAACTTCCACTTCCAACATTAGCTCTTTCAACCACCCGACTTTAAGCGTTAATTTCTCATTCACTCGTTATCCGAATTGAATGATTCCAAATCCTGAAGTCATCTACAACTCACGTAGTTTTCAGAATTAACAAAACATTATATATATTCTATACAAGAATATATCCGAATTACGCTTACAAATTCAATGAATAAAATGATTATAAAATCATTTTTAATTCACTTTTAATGCAATTCCTCATTTTCTCCAACAATCCCCCACATGAATGGAAATTAATGCAAATGCAGACTCTGAAGAGATTCTGACAGAAAAATATTGCATCGGGAGAGGTAGCTTCTGGCTTTGAACCTGCCTTAGTGAAATACTATCGGATTTACTCGGCTAATCAGTGAACTTAAGTCTTGAACTGTTCAGCCTTTTGTGTAAACCCAGACAATAGTACTCACACAATATTTCCCTTAGCACTGTACTTGGTTCTCATGACTGGATTCGTTTTGGCCCTGAATCACACCTGGTTTCAGAAAGTGCGTTAGAGAATTCTAGCCTCTGAATCCTCATTTTGAAGCGGCCCCACTTCGCACTTACATAGGTGACCTCCTATCAAGAGTATTCTGCCATACCCCACTTGAATTTAATCAAGGTCTAATCATTAAAAGTTTTCACTTAACCTCAACACTTCTGGCAGACAACACTTTTATTCACAGAATGTGTAAGTGTTCATCAACGCTTCATAACTTAGTTGTCCTTTTGAACCAAGATCTTGGGATCTCCAGTCAACATGGTAGGGTTACCATTATAAAGCTTATCTTTCAATAGGCTTAAGTCCCATTCCGAGTGTCAAAATTGACATTTGATCTCTAGGTAAACCTTTTGTAAGCGGATCCGCAAGATTTTCCTTCGATTTTATATACTTGATGGAAATCACACCAGTAGAGATCAATTGTTTAACGGTGTTATGTCGTCGACGTATGTGTCTAGACTTACCATTATACATACTATTTTGTGCTCGGTGTATAGCCGATTGACTATCACTATGGATGCTGATAGGAGTAATCGGCTTAGTCCAACATGGAATGTCCTCTAGGAAGTTTCGAAGCCACTCGCTTCTTCACCTGCTTTATCCAATGCAATAAACTCGGCTTCCATTGTGGAACGAGATATGCATGTCTACTTTGTGGACTTCCATGACACCGCAGCACCACCGATCATGAATATATATCCAGTTGTGGATTTTGATTCTTTTGTATCAGAAATCCAATTCGCATCACAGTATCCTTCTAATATTGCTGGATATCTTGTGTAGCATAATCTCAGGTTCATTGTATATATCAAGTACTTTAGTACTCTAATAAGAGCTTTCCAATGATCCTCACTAGGATTACTAGTAAACCTGCTCAGTTTATTCAGAGCACATGCAATATCTTGGTCTAGTACAATTCGTTATGTACATTAAACAACCGATAATGCGAGAATATTTTAACCGAGACACGGGGTCACCTTTATTTTTGACTAAGTGAAGACTTAAGTCAATAGGTGTTTTCACGGGACTTTCATCATAAACACCGAATCTCCTCGGACGGATTCAATGTAGTGAGACTGACAAACACTAGTCCCTCGATATTCGGAGATTTTAATCCCCAAGACTACATCTCGCGATCCCATATCTTTCATATCAAAGTTACGTGTCGACATCTTTTTAGTATTCATGATAATATCATGAGTACTCCCCATAATCAGCATATCATCAACATATAAACACACTAACACATAAGCATTAGGTGTATGTTTGATGTAGACACATTTGTCGCACTCGTTGATCTTAAACCCATTAGATAGCATAGTTTGATCAAACTTTTGATGCCATTGCTTGGGTGCTTGTTTCAGTCCGTACAACGACTTAACGAGTCGACACACTTTGGTTTCCTGACCTGGAACCACAAACCCCTCGGGTTGTTCCATATAAATTTCTTCGTCTTGAACCATTCAGAAATGCAGTTTTAACATCCATCTGATGGATTTCCAAGTTATACACTGCAGCAAGAGAAATTAGAACCCTTATAGAAGTGATTCTAGTTACTGGTGAATAAGTATCAAAGAAATCAAGACCCTCTTTTTGCCGATAACCCTTAGCTACCAACCTGGCCTTATACTTATCAATAGATCCATCAGCTTTAAGCTTCTTTTTGAAAATCCACTTATACCCGAGTGCTTTATGTCCCGGTGGAATATCAACCAATTCCCAAGTGTGATTTTGCATAATGGAGTCTATCTCACTATTAATTGCCTCTTTCCAAAAAGGTGCTTCTGGATTAGACATAGCCTCGGCATATGTCCTTGAGTATTTTCTACCATGTAGGTGAGAAAATCTGGCCCAAAAGACGTAGAAGTCCTAGCCCGTTTACTTCTTCGAGGTTCCACTTCCTCGTGTTCTGAAGCATCATCCCCCACATTTTCGTGTGCCCTCTTAGCCGAATTTGAGTCTTCATTATGTCTTTCTTTGTTTGGAAAGACATCCTCAAAAAACACCGCATTTCTTGACTCCATGATTGTGTTTACATGCACATCAGGGTTGTCAGATTTGTGCACAAGAAATCTATATGCACTACTGTTATGTGCATACCCAATGAATATGCAATCTATCGTTTTAGGCCCAATCTTGATTTGTTTAGGTTTAGGCACTTCCACCTTTGCTAAACACCCCCACACTTTCAAGTATTTATAACTTGGTTTGTGGCCTTTCCACAACTCATATGGGGTCTTATCCATATTTTTAGATGGAATTCTGTTGAGAATTACATTGGCGGAGAGAAGGGCCTCCCCCCACAAGTTCTGAGGTAAACCAGAACTGATCAACATAGCATTCATCATCTCTTTCAGAGTACGGTTTTTGCGTTCAGCAATTCCGTTAGATTGAGGAGCATATGGAGCAGTAGTTTGATGAATAATGCCCGAATCTAGACATAATCCTTCAAATGGCGATTTATACTCTCCACCTCTATCACTACGAACCTTCTTGATTCGTCTGCTAAGTTGATTCTCAACTTCATTTTTATAATTTTTGAATGCCTCGATAGCCTCATCTTTGCTAGTACTTTTTACCGCCTCTCGATTGCACAAACTTTAAATCACACAAATCTATGTGAATTAATTCTAATGGTTCTGTATTTCTTTCCACGGATGGAAATGGCGCTTTAGTCATTTTTGCTTCAACACATACTTGGCATTTACCGGTTTGGTTAAATTTTAGTTTAGGTAATAAATCCAAATTCATCATTCTTTGAATTGATTTATTATTAACGTGTCCTAAACGATTATGCCATAAAGTGCAAGACTCAATCAAGTAAGCAGAAGTAGAAGCACTTTTATTAGCCTCAGTGGGCACAGCAGTCTTAGGCATTATAGCCATTACATTCAGTTTAAATAAACCTTCGGTAAAATAACCTCTACCAACATACATCTCATTTTTGGTCAAAATGACCTTGTCATTACGAAACGAAAGTTTAAAACCATTCTTATTCGGCATACCACCAGAAATCAAGTTTCTACGTATATCAGGAACATGGAGAACATTCGTGAGTGTCAGCTTCTTCCCAGAAGTCATCTTCAGAATCACGTTTCCAACTCCCTGAATGGTTGATTGGGAAGAGTTTCCCATCCATAGCTTCTCACCATTGCCAGCCTTGTAGGTTGAGAAGACATCGGTCCGCACACACATGTTTAGTGGCTCTTGTGTCCACTGCCTCGGATTCCCCACGGTGTTGCACTCAGTCACCATGGCGCAGAGATTGTCATCATCTCCCTCAGTTTCAGCCATATGAGCCGTAGGTTTGTAAGGCTTCTTTGACCGGAATTCCGCAGCACGGTGTCCAAACTTGCCACAGTTGCGACAATCACCATTGAATTTATATGGTGTCGGCTTCTTGGACGATTCCCCAGTCTTCTTAGGAAATTTCTCCGGCTTCTTTCTCTTCTGGTTTTTCACCTCAGCCATATTAGCCTTTGCTTGTCCAACAGGCACATAACGTTTCTTTTCAGATGCTCTATTGTCCTCCTCAATACGAAGTCGGACAATCAAATCATCCATCGTCACTTGCTTCCTCTTGTGCATGAGATAGCTCTTGTATTCCTTCCATGAATCGGGAAGCTTCTCAATCACACATGCCACTTGAAAATTCTCATTAATTTTCAGATCTTCTATCATCTCGGATATCGATTTGCGCTTCCTCCACCCGTTTAACAATAGATTTAGTATCATTCATTTCATACTTCAAAAACCTACGACAAGAAACTTCTTGGCACCAGCATCTTCGGTTGTATATTTCTTCTCTAATGCTTGCCACAATGATTTAGCAGTTTCATAAGTACAGTACACACCATACAACATGTTATCTAAACAATTAAGAATATAATTCTTGCACAGAAAATCACTGTGCTTCCAGCTTTCTACAGCAAGAAAAGCCGTCTTTTCAGGAGTTTCAGGTGGCGCCACTGGTGGGTCATTGATTAGCATTAATTCTTGCTAGCCCAAGTGTTGTGATGTAAAACAACATCTTCTGTTGCCAACGTTTAAAGTTGGAACCGTTGAATTTCTCCGGTCTCTCATGGTTTGCACCAATAACCGTGGTCGTCTGTGTCACAATTCCCGTAGTCTGGGAAGTCTGTCCTCCGTTTGGCGCACCATCCGGAGTAGGAGTCACTTGACCGTCAGATGCCATTTCTGTCCGAGACAGAAGATAAACTTTAATCAGAAGAACAAAAACTCAACTCGTTTCCCCAACAGTTTTTCAAACCATAACAAGATCAATCTTGTGAAAACGAGTTAGAGCTAGTGTTAACTCGTTTATCCAAAACAGCCACGAATCCAAATAAATTCATTTATTTTTTTTTTCAATTAAAACGAGCTGAACTTGTTGAAAAATCAGAAAGTTCGTTTTTTTCCCCGGTTTTGTCTTTAAACGAAAGCAAATAGAAGAACAGGTTGTTTACAGACTGCAACAGACTAGACAATCAATAAAAAAGATGAAAAATTCGTCAAGATATTTCGATTACACATAGGTTTGATTTAGAACTATGGTTCTAAAAAATTTGTCTTAAGCTGTTATATCCCGTGTATAATTAAAATTATCAAACCGAATTAAACCAACAATTTTATTGATTTTGAAGAAGCAGATACAACAAGAAACAGAGAAAGAAATACAATAGAAAAGATAAAAGGATATGCTACGATCTGAGCCGAGACGAACTCTTTCCTTAAGACAAATTTGCCCCGGTATGTACCCCGGTTTTGTAGCAATTGTCTCCCAGGAATTCTCAGATATACCTTTCAGAATAGAGGTACGTCTAACTCTGAACACCGGCGAACCTTTGACAGTACTTCAGCTTATTCTCTTCACTATGATGCAAGAACAGAAAAATGTGCAGAAATATGGTATGATATTTGCTGGTGTTTCAAATCAGTGTATATTCCACTCTTGCAAAGGGACGTTTATATAGGCTGCTGTTTCATCTTCTCAGCTGAATGTTGCACGAATCGAATCGAGCTGATACTCAGATCAGAGCCCACAGAATATGTATTGGGCCAATTAAACTTTGTATAAAAATTTAATATTGTCCTGGTTCCCCAAAGCCAAAGCCCACGGTCAACGGTCTCGGTCTCGGGCTCGGGCACGGGCGGGCGGCGGCGGCGCGCGCGCGCGTGTGGCCATTTTAGCGGAACGTCTGACCGCTAAAACCAACCCGATATCTCTCCTTCTTCTAGGAGCTTATACCACATACAACATTCTTCCCACATAAATACTAGGAACTGTTTCTCTCAACTCCCAATGTGGTTTACAAGTTGAAACTTTTCAACTTCCACTTCCAACATTAGCTCTTTCAACCGCCCGACTTTAAGCGTTAATTTCTCATTCACTCGTTATCCGAATTGAATGATTCCAAATCCTGAAGTCATCTACAACTCACGTAGTTTTCAGAATTAACAAAACATTATATATATTCTATACAAGAATATATCCGAATTACGCTTACAAAGTCACTGAATAAAATGATTATAAAATTATTTTTAATTCACTTTTAATTCAATTCCTCATTTTCTCCAACACTATATATGACAAAGAGTTTGAGTTAAACATGACACACAAATACATATAAAGGGCATTATAAGTCCAACAAAAAGGTCCACACATGAACAATATAAATGGGAAGACAAAGTTGACAATGCCATATCTCGGCCTCAAGTGTTGGCTTATAACAAAGAGTCTGTGACAGAGTGGAATACACGAGCACTATAAGGCCAATAAAGAAGTCCACTACTTGAACAATATGAACGGGAAGACAAAGTTGACAGTGCCATATCACTCAAGTGTTGGCTTATAACAATATGTATGCGCCAACATGAAACATATATAAGGGGCACTATAGGCCGACAAAGAGGTCAACCACTCGAACAATATGAATGAGAGAACACAATGTTGACAGTGAAATTTGAACCCACGATATTTTGCTCTGAAAACCATATCATCCAAAAACTTAAGTTAAGTTGCGGGACTATGCCAATAAAAGTAAAACTATTATGCGACAAAAGACAGCAATCTAAACAATGGTTTCACAGAGATTATATACAATTATGAAGACTTGGGGTCTGAAACATTAAATGCTCGATCAAATTTGTATAGCTGTCTATTTATATATATAGTTTGACAATACAAGTAGTCGGAATAAACCGATGGAGGAAAATACTTGTGTGGAGAGGGGATTTTGAGGTGAAGTGACATGTGAAACGATCAGAACCACACAGTTTAAATACAGAATGAAACTGTGTGGTTTATATGTCTCCACACGTGTGGAGACACCACACAAATATTTTCCGCTGATGGAAATCACCAAAGGGTACAATTGAGAAATTCATTTGATATCTGGTAATACAGTTTTCCCAACTCATCGTTATGCCCAAGAGATAACCATTTTATGTCGTTTATTATAGCCATCGTATCAAATCTATTTTCGGTGTCATTCGAACTTTTGAAAATTGAATGTCCATTTTTTGATCTTTGAAAAAATCGAACATAACTTGAATTGTGGTGTCACACCGTCACGGTACACAGGGACGGACGCAGGTGATCTTGAGTATAGGGGACGAGCGATAATAATAGAGATTTTTTGTAATTTGAAAAATATATACTTGCTTAAACAAAATTTTCAACATTGTCATACAAACCTTTAACTTACCATATACAACCAAGATGGATTCCCAGATCGCACGGAAGAGGCTTCGAGCGACCAAAAGAAGAAATAATGACAGGTGTTTTTTTTTTTTTTTTTTTTTTTCTATTTCTGTTTGTTGTAAAAAAAAAATAGATTTTTGTTCAGAAAGACAAAATTATCAAAAAATCGGGATAGAAGGAAACTGTAATTTAATACATTAAAAGAATAATTATGAGAATAAATATGAAGAATAAATGCGAATGTGAAGAATACGAAGAAAATCGCTGAAACACAAAGTGAACATTAACACGCGTGGAGAATAATTTTAAAGTAATAATTGTGATTTTTGTCCTTTATAATCACGAAAATGTTACTTTTGTCCTTCCGCACCCATTTATTAATTTTTTGGTCCCTGTGGCCCCACCTCAAAAAAAAAAAAAAAAAAAAAAAAAAAAAAAGAAGAAGAAGAGAATGAATCATATAAATTTGTTTCTTTCTTTGATACATTAACGATAACGAGCGGACTAGCAAACTATAAGAATTTAATGATCAGTCCCTTTTCTTGACTTTTCCTCATTTTTTGACTTTACAATAGTATATTTTATTAGTATTAATATTCTATTATAATTAAATATTTGGGGATGGAGGGAAAATGATAAAAAAAAAATTATAAAATAAATAAGTAGGACCTATTTATTTTCTTTGTTGCAAAAATGACAAAAAAAATTGACACGGATAAAATTAATTCTCGCCGCGCGTCCTCAGGTACATGAGTACGTCAGGTTTGAAGTTTGATCCTGCTTTGTTTTTGTTTTTGTTTTTGTTTTTTTTTTTTTTTCAAACATCCATTACTTTTGATTTAAAACTCTGATCATCGAAATTTTTTCACCAAAATTCATAATTTTTTTTGCTCTTACTTTGAGCCCAAATACGATACCCTTCTGACGTAAATTTTAAAAACCGAAAAAATATTTCCATTAACCGGAGCGTTTTTTATTATAAACGACTGTAACTTTTGATTTAGAACACCGATAATCAAAATTGTTTCACCAAAGTTCATATTTTTTTTTATCATTTTGAGACCTCATTTGATACATTTTCGACGTAGTATTTGAAAGCCGAATTTTATCGAAGCGTTCACACTAACACAGTAAGAGTAACACGTTTTATTAACAGACAAAATATCACCATTAACATTGCGTAATACAACAATCTATCAAAAAATGCTTCATATCATAATGAAACAATCTGTCAAAGCATTATGGAGATTTTAAAAACCGAAAAAATATTTCCATTAACCGGAGCGTTTTTTATTATAAACGACTGTAACTTTTGATTTAGAACACCGATAATCAAAATTGTTTCACCAAAGTTCATATTTTTTTTTATCATTTTGAGACCTCATTTGATACATTTTCGACGTAGTATTTGAAAGCCGAATTTTATCGAAGCGTTCACACTAACACAGTAAGAGTAACACGTTTTATTAACAGACAAAATATCACCATTAACATTGCGTAATACAACAATCTATCAAAAAATGCTTCATATTGTAATGAAACAATCTGTCAAAGCATTATGGAGATGCAACTCCCGGGGAAGCAAAAGAATAAAAGCCTAATAATATTGGATATAATCAAAAAGCCTATCAGGAGAACTAAAACATTCTTCAAGTTGTTGAAGACCAAAGCAGTCTGTTTTACCATCTATAGACTTTTATCCTTCAAACCCACACCACATCAAACTTCATGAAAGATGTATGAAGCAGAAAATGCATTAAATAGCAGCAGCTCGGCCTCATCAATAGAGAATCTAGGCTCATTCATTTTTCTAAAGGCAAAAAAACACCAACATTGCCTCACCATTTGAATCAACAACCTTCAATCACCTAGGCCAAAACCACGCCACAACAAATAGTGGAATGCAAGGAAAGATTAAAACCAAATAAAGACACCATATGCCTGCAATAACACCTTTTTTACGAAGAATGCATAGCGATATTAACGGTAACACAGTAACACCCCCCCAAACTAGTGTATTGGAAAGCTTAATGATATGAACCAAGTGAGGAACACAATCAATCTTCTTTAAAACATCATAGATGCATTCTTAAACCAACCCTTAAACCGTGGGATCACCAATATTATCAACCACAACAGACTTACCATTATTTGTGTTCTCAACAGAACTACTAGTTTCAGCTCCATGGTTATCAAAAGAGTTGACAGTGGTAGCTTCAGTATCTACCATGCCAGTTTCAATACCTGCCTTGGGATTCCCCTTAACCCTAGTTGCCCGAGGAACGGTCCCAAACTCAATACGCGAATTTCCAGAATTTCCAAGCTCAATACGCAAATTTTCAGAATTTATAACACTTGAAATGTCCAAAACAGAAACATTATAAGTGTTATTTACCTTTGAATTAGTCAAAATTGTACCCATAGCGGACTCTAAATTGCCATTTCCACTAGCAACAACCCCAGTAGAAACCCGACTTTGTTCTGAAAGTGCCATTTTTTAGACTTTGTTCTCACAGTGAAAATTCTGAACAATTTAATCTCTTAAAAAACTTGCATAACCTGCGAGTACAATACTGCAATGATGTTTGTACGTTCTTACTCTATCCTTTTTGTAAGTAATATGGTTGCACATTTTCATACTTTTGGTATTGGTTTGTTCTGTGAATTGGTCGTGTAGCTAAAGAACTGGAATCGTGTATTGTTTCTGCGCATTATTTCTAGGTGATTTTTGTGTGGCGTCTACATCATACACCTTCATACTGCATTGTAATTGTGTGCCATAGATGTTCACAGATGATATACATTCCCTCTAAATTGATCTCACCAATTTGTCACATCCATTCATTCTGAGATTGACATTGCACCACTCTTCTTAGTTATACTAACTTTATGACAAATATATCCTCCCCAATTTAGTGAAAGACATGATTCATTTCAGCAACTGTACATAGGGCAAATAAATAAGGAAAGAAAGAGAGAAAGAAAAGCAAGATGATAGAATTTTCCCATAGACATTCACAAGAATTTTACATCTCCCTTCAAACAGAAACATTTTTTTTTCTTGAAAAAAACAGCAAGTCAGGTCATATATTTCTACAAAAACTTTCTCCACTTATACAAGTCTAGCATAGAAATTTTATCCTACTAGTAATCTATGTACATACGCATGCCATTAGAATAGTAAGTGGCTGAACTTATTTTTAGCATTTCAACAGAGGAAAGAAATACTTACTATTTTGCAAACAGCAAGGTTAATAAACACATACCTAATTGTTAACCACTTGGAAACTATCACAAGTCACTAAATGTGAATTCGGTGACTATGACTCTATGCAAAATGCAGAATAAGTTTAAACAAACATGAATATTCATACAGTGATTTCAGCGCACCCTATTCCTACCATGATTCTACCAATTATTCATCCAAGCACCAGAGTACCGGACTCATATTTAAAGAATCAAGAATCGATTTTATAAAGCTATTATTAAAAGAAAAAGAATACATTTTTCCGGCCGAGGTAGACTTATCTTCGAATTATGGTTATGTGACTTGAAGCCATGACAGACAAAAACAAACAGAAACAAATTTGAAATGATAAAGTTTATAATTGTAGGATTTTTTTAGATATATGTATGCTTTTATATAGTTAATTAAATATCACAAACTATAAACAAAAAAATCGCAAGACTCTTTCAACAACAAAAAAACAGAGGATTTTATTAGAAGATAAAATTAAGAAGATATGAATGGAGTTAAAAAAAGAGATAAATATGATATATTGTCAAAATAATTTAGTAGTTTGAATAAAAGATTGTTTATTTGTTATTCAAATTATTAGAATTATATTTGGATTAGTTTTTTAGGTTTATCTCATATGATTTCTCCACTATATAAGAGTAATCAATTGTATGCATTCATCAATTCAATAAAACAACGATTCATAGTTTTTACATTTCTGCTACGTATTCTGATTTTCTTCATGGTATCAGAGAGGGAGGCGGTGGTTCGAATACCTTAATATTGGTGAACCCTCGCCCGATCCACCACCTCTATTTCATTTCTTTCTTCCACCGTTTCCGTTTTATTTCTTCCACCGAAAGAAAAAAAAAATCAAATTCATGCACAAGTGCATGATATCTTCTTGCATGGGTCTTGAAAAAAATTAAGCAGATATGAGTCATGGTCACATAATCAGACAAGTGGATCGATCTGCAATCTGCATTAGCGTATTTTTGAAGTTTTTTTTTAGGTTCTATTTATAAATAAAATATTATTAATTTCATATATCATCATATCTTTTTTATGACATCTATTTTATATCTGTCTATTTTATTTTCGATGCAATTGAAAAACATAGATCTCTCCGTCAGATGTGTGTTGCGGAGATAAAAAAAACACGTTTGCAGTCATCAGGAAAATTGAACAGATTTTTTGACAAAAAAAGAAAGAGCCACAGGTTCAAACCCAAGAGCCAGGAGCCAAAAGAGGCAGGAGCTAAAAGTTGTGGGTGTCAAAAAAAACCCGTATTATCATCTTCATTGACGACAAACGTCGCCTCCAACCCCGGCAACGTTTGAGGGAGGGTATTAGAAGATAAAATTAAGAAGATATGAATGGAGTTCAAAAAAGAGATAAATATGATATATTGTCAAAATAATTTAGTAGTGACAAATTTGATAATCAACGATATTTTTCTGATTTGATTCACCAACTGATCGAGTATTTATACATCATGAGAGACAACCCTATCTCCATAAAATACCGACTATATCCTTATCCTACTCAAACTCAATAATCTAATAATACAATTTAATAGATATATATAAATATATCCGCAATACCCCCCCTCAAGTTGGAGCGTGAAGATCGCGCACGCCCAACTTGCTAAGCAAGAACTCAAACTGTTGTTTCCCTAGCGCCTTGGTAAATATGTCAGCTAGTTGTGCTCGTGTAGTGACATAGTCCGGGGCAATGAGTCCTTCAATAATCGCGTCTCGAACAAAATGACAATCCGCTTCAATATGCTTTGTACGTTCGTGAAATACCGGTGCAATGTGCAACGCAGCCTGACTATCGCAATGCAAAGGGATGCACGGTGGTATGCAGACTCCTAAGTCACCAAGAAGTTGCCTGAGCCACTTGAGTTCACATGTAATAGCAGCCATCGAACGATATTCCGCCTCAGCAGAAGATCTCGACACCGTCTGTTGTTTCTTAGTCTTCCATGAGATCGGTGAAGTTCCAAGAACCGCAAACCATCCACTCAACGACCGACGAGTAACCGGGCAACTAGCCCAATCCGAATCACACCATCCCTCCAGGCATAAAGGGCTATCAGCCCGCAAAAGTATACCCTGTCCTGGGTGTTTCTTCAAGTAACGAACGACCCTCAACGCTGCGTCCCAATGCGCAATCCGTGGCTTTTGCATAAACTGAGAGAGAATATGCACTGCATAAGCCAAATCAGGGCGGGTAACGCCAAGATAAATTAGACGACCCACCAATCGCCTGTACATACCCGGATCCTCCAACAAGTCACTGTCATCGGTGGCCAGTCGATGATTTTGCTCCATGGGAAACTCGGCTGGACGAGCTCCCAACAACCCTGTTTCCTCGATAATGTCCAAAGCATACTTCCGTTGCGAGAGGAAGATGCCGTGTGTATTCCTGGCAACTTCCAATCCAAGAAAATATTTTAAACGCCCTAAATCTTTCATTTTAAAACAACTGCTCAAGTAATTTTTGAAGACCTGAAGAGCCGTAGCATTATTACTAGCAAGGATCATGTCGTCGACATAGACCAACACATGAATTTGAACATCCCCACGAACAAAAGTAAAAAGAGAGTAATCCGAGTAAGATTGTTTGAATCCATATTGTTTCAGTGCCGAAGCCAGTTTGGCAAACCAGCACCGAGGTGCCTGCTTCAATCCATATAAAGATTTACGCATACGACACACCATATTCCGGTGTGGATGTTCGAAACCAGGAGGAATCTTCATATATATCTCCTCATCCAGATCGCCGTGAAGGAAGGCGTTATGGACATCCATCTGGTGAAGTTCCCATTGTTTAACCGCAGCAACTGCGAGAAAAGTGCGAACGGTGACCATTTTCGCCACTGGAGCAAATGTCTCATGATAGTCGATGCCTTCGACCTGGTGATTACCAAAGGCAACCAACCGAGCCTTTAACCGTTGAAGATTACCCATCTCATCATACTTTTCGGTATATACCCATTTGCTCCCCAATGCCTTCTTTCCCGGAGGCAATTCTTGCAATACCCATGTGCCTTGTTCTTCCAGAGCACTGATTTCCTCTGCCATAGCCCGACGCCATCCCTCAAATTTTACTGCTTCTTTAAATGATCGAGGGGGTTGTCCTACACTCACATTTGCTAAAAATCTTCTATGTGTGTCAGAAAAACAAGTATAATCAACATAATGTGTAAGCGGATATAAACTACCTGAGGAGGCGAATGAACCAAAGGAGCGCTCTGAAGGACTTTTCTTTTCCACTGACATATGAGTCACAAAATCCTGATACCGGGAATTGGGAATTTTTGTCCGTTTCCCTCTTCCCAACTCCGTTATGGTCTCTGTCAAATCTGTATGTAAATCTGCAACCGGATCGCCCGTTCTCCGCCCCCCACGCCCCCTACGTCGTTGGGGGGTCGGCCCCCAACCAAATTATCAACATCCGCATACACTTCTCCGCTATCACTTTCCGGAAAAATCATTGGGGAAGCGGGGGTAGAGGATGACGCTCCCATCGGAAAAATATGTTCAAAAAACTTGACATCCCTCGACACAAATATCTCTTCTGTTTCTAAGTCAAAAAGGGTCCAGCCTTTCTTTGCAAAAGGGTATCCTAAAAAAACACACTTACGACTCTGGCTTTCAAACTTATCTCCCTTGTGCCGCAAATTATGTGCAAAACACAAACATCCAAAACGCGGAGTCCCTCAAGATTAGTGATTTTCCAAAAAGGCATTCATAAGGTGTCTTATAACCTAAAATGCGCGACGGAGTTCGATTGATTAAGTAGCACGCGGTCATAACACACTCCCCCCCAAAACTTTAATGGAAGTTGCCCCTCAAAACGCAACGCCCTAGCTACATTCAGAATATGTTGGTGTTTCCGCTCTACTCTACCGTTTTGTTGAGGTGTGCCTACACACGACGTTTCAAAAATAATCCCTTCTTTTGAAAATGTGGAAGCAATCGTTTAAATTCTGTCCTATTGTCACTTCTAACACGTTGAATTTTGACACTAAACTGCCGCTCAATCAAAGCCAAGAAATTCAAAAAAATATGTTCAATTTCCCATTTATTATATAATAAATAGACCCAAACAGAACGAGAAAAATCATCCACAATAGTCAAAAAATAAGAGGCACCGCACGACGAAGGAGTTGCATACGGTCCCCACAAATCACAATGTACGAGTTCAAATATCCTACTAGCCCTGCTATCACTAATGGGGAAACTCTCCCGTGGTTGTTTGGCTCGGAAACAAGCCTTACACCCATCCTTATTAAGAAAACTAGACGCACTCACACTGGGAAGTTGTTTCAACACTTTTTCTGAAGGATGTCCCAACCGCTTGTGCCATAGATCAATGGATTCTGCTCCACTAACTGCCATAACCTTCACGTGTGGTACTCCCCGGAAAAAGAAAAGTCCGTCTTCACGCTCACCCACTCCAATCAGCCTCCTCGTCATTCGGTCCTGCATAACACACAATGTGGAAGTAAGTTGGATCTGACAATCAAATGCATCAAGTAATTGAGTCACAGACAATAAATTGCATGCTAAATGTGGGACAAACAGCACATTTTCAAGTTTCAAACCGCCGGGCAAAATACTCGTTCCTTCATGTGTGGCATGAGATGTTCGGCCATCGGGTAGTCCTACGGAACATTGTTCTATTTCTCGTACATCGATTAAATTATTTAACTCACCAGTTACATGATGAGTAGCACCTGTATCTATTATCCATGAGTACTCACCCGTTAATCGATCTTTAGGCTTAGCAAGGTTCAAAATATCAATAATTCCTTGCCATTGTGCCGGTGTCAAATTGGACAAACCAGCCTGCTCCATCGTCGTCGGAACCTTCGGCACACCTGAATTTGAGCTGGATGCACCTACGGTTGTCTTATTCGCACGAGCTGAGCTGTTATCGAGCCGGCCCGACCCAACAATCCCAGGTACCAGCTTGATTTCCTCTTCCTGCTGCCATTCCCGTCCGTCCTCCACCTCGATTTCCACGTCCTGCACCTCTACCACTTTTTGGCCGATCCCCCCACCATTCAGGATACCCATGAAGCTCAAAACACGTCTGTTCATCATGCCCATTGCGCCGACAATGGTTACAAAATTTTTCAGCGTTTTCGGCCTTGATTTTTGCTCGATTCTCAAGCTGAATCTTAAACGCCATCATATTTTCTCGTTCATCCTTCTGTTGTCCAGAATTTCCTCCCCGAAGGTGTTCTTCCTGGATCAAATTCTGGTAAGCTCGTTCAATAGTGGGAAGAGGATCTTGATTCAATAACTGCGAACGAACCGCTGCGTATGCTCCATCTAAACCCACCAAAAACCAGTGGAGTCGATCTTCAAGAATTAATTTCTGAAATTGATCTGGAAGCTTACACTTGCAGCCTCCACATGAGCATCCATCACAGGTGCAAGCAGGTACGGTAATAAGAGTTGCCAAGTCGTCCCAGATTTTGCTGATGCGTCCAAAGTATGCAGAGATAGACTCTGTTTTTCCCCGCTTACATTCAGCCAATGAAGCTTTTAATTGACAGATTCGTGTGCCGTTTACCACCCCGAATCGTCCCTTTAGCGATAACCAGAGATCACGAGCATCTTCAAAGTGAGAAAGGGTCGATCGAATTGATGGTTCGATCGTATTCATGAGCCATGACAGTAACATTGAGTGTACTGTATACCAATCTTCCAATTTTTCTTCATCCGTTGGTTTCTTAATTGTCCCCTCTAAGAAACCGAATTTTCTTTTCGCCCTCAAGGCTGTGCGAACAGCCCTTGACCATTCATCATAGTTGTTTCCACGTAGTTGTGTTGGAGTAATCAGGTAGCCTGGATTATCGGTGGTGCTAAGGAAATAAGCATCCACCTTTTGCACATGTTCTTCCCCGGCAGCCATATTTGCAGTATGTTCAATGCAGCATGTGAACCCTAAGCTGCGTTCACTTTTTTTTTTTTTTTTTTTATTTTATTTTTTAAGTGTCGTAACCTGGCTCCGATACCATGACAAATTTGATAATCAACGATATTTTTCTGATTTAATTCACCAACTGATCGAGTATTTATACATCATGAGAGACAACCATATCTCCATAAAATACCGACTATATCCTTTTCCTACTCAAACTCAATAATCTAATAATACAATTTAATAGATATATACAAATATATCCGCAATAAGTAGTTTGAATAAAAGATTGTTTATTTGTTATTCAAATTATTAGAATTATATTTGGATTAGTTTTTTAGGTTTATCTCATATGATTTCTCCACTATATAAGAGTGATCCATTGTATGCATTCATCAATTCAATAAAACAACGATTTATAGTTTTTACATTTCTGCTACGTATTCTGATTTTCTTCAGATTTCTTCTACGCAAAGAAAAACAAATGCAGATGGATTTCTTCAATAAAGTAGTGACGAAAAAATGATGTGGTGATGAAAATAAAGGTTCGACTGCCTCAAAAGGGATTTAATCATAGTTAGATGAAGCCATGAACTGCAAGCTTCAAAATTGGTGTTACCGGCCTGCTCCAATCAGTTGCGGATGTTGCTGTTGTTGTTCACTTGTTCCAGTTTCTGCTGCTGCTGCTGGCTGAGCAAAGAGGAGAGGAGCGGCGGCGAATAGCGGCGGGGAGGAGCTGCTGAGGGGAAGGATTTCGCCGGAGTTGTGCAAACTTTCAATTTCGAAGTGAATGAGAAAGAAGAAAGAGGCCGGCTTATGTATTTAGGTCGTTCTTTTTTGTTTTTTTGTCTGTTAGTAGTGGTAGTTTAGTCCGAATGAAATTATTTTGTCTTTAAATCAACAAAAAAAATTACAAACTGGATTAAAATTTATGTACATAGGAGAAAATGGACTAAAACCTAATTTAGCCTGATAATTGTGTTATATGTATCACTTTTGTAATAACGATGTATTTTTATTTACGTGATAAAATGTTTTTTGTCAACAAATAAATTTAATTAAAATGTACGGCGAATACAAATTTTAAGAGGGGGCAAAAAAATTACATAACATATATATACTAGTATTTTTTCGAATCTAAAGGGGACGACTTCCCCCCTACCCTTTGTGTGTCAGCACCTGAAGGTAGATTCGTTGTGATGCCTTTAAAAAAACGCCCCATTTTTTTCCTTTCCGAAGAATCTATAATTAAATGGAGTTTTTCTTTTTCTTTTTGATGTAATCGTCCTATCAAAGGTATGTATACCGTTACATTTATACAACATTTATACCATCTCATTATACGTATTGCTGTAATTAAAGTAAAAGAGACTAAAAATAACAGGATATTATTTATATAATTTAGTACAAGCTTCATATATAAGGTGTATGGTAAAAAATTCTAACTATACTAAGTGAAGAAACTCAAGAAAAATATATGGAGATTCATATATATCAGATTTAGAATAATCGTTTTTCATTGAATTAACTGAATAGTGTAGATACAAATATATAGGCCTAAGCCGACTTGGCCAACAAGACATAAATAATAAATGACAAATAATAATAATGGAAAATTAGGGATAAGGACACAATCTGAAATATTTTTAAGTAACAGGACAACTACATATTTTTTATAGGGAGAAGGACAACTGCATAATTTTTATAGCGAGAAGGACAAACGGTGAATCCCGAAAATCGGTGAATCTCCCTAGTGAATCCCGAAATCGGTGAATTTCGATAGTGAATTTCGACAAAGTGAATCTCGAAAATTAAATTTCGACGATGAATTTTGAAAAATAGTGAATTTCGACGGTGAATTTCGTCGGTGAATTTAAACGGTGAATTTCGAACACAAGTGAATTTCGACGGTGAATAAATAGTTTTGTCCTTTATGCAAAAGTTTCAAAAAACGTCCTTCTACTCAATTGATGAAATATTTCTGTCCTTCTCCCTCATTCCCCCTAATAATAATATTTAACACAAATCAATAGTATTCTCGACACGCCCCCGCAATCCTGTGGGAAGAGGTTGAACACGGAGAGTGGACTTTAAACTAGCAAAACAAGGTTGCACCAACGATTTGGTGAGGACATCGGCCAATTGATCATTCGAGGATATAAAAGAGATGCCGAGCTTGTGGCAGCAACTAATTCGCGAACATGGTGGAAGTTGATCTCTATGTGCTTCATGCGGGCATGAAACACTGGATTGTGGAAGGTAGGTGGCTCCAATATTATCGCACCAAAGAGTAGGCGGAGAAGACAACAGAACCTGCATCTCACGAAGAAGACTGCAAAGCCACTGGAGTTATGCGGCGGTGTTAGAAAGAGTCTTATACTCGGCGCCTCAGTGCTACTCTTTGAAACCGTCAAATGTTGCTTACTACGCCAACTAATGAGATTATCACCAAGAAAGACACAATATGCCCAAACAGAACGGCGATTATCACTGTCAGCAGCCCAATTAGAGTCAGAATAGGCCCGGAGTGAAATAGGGGACCGGCGGGAGAAGAAGAGACCATCAGAGATTGTGTGCTTAAGATACCGAAGAATACGTTTAACGGAAACCCAGTGAGTTTCGATAGGCGCATGCATATACTTACTAACCTTGTGGACCGCGAAGGCAATATCAGGCCGAGTGAAACTGAGATACTGTAGGCTGCCAACAATAGTGCGGTAAAGTGAAGGATCAGCGCAGAGAGGGCCATCATCAAGTGTACGGGTAGAGGCCGACATAGGAGTCTGACAAGGCTTGGCCTTGTCCAGAGAGGCACGTTGCAGAAGCTGAAAGATATACTTGCATTGAGTGAGAAACAGCCCATCGGAGGTAGGAAGCACCTCAAATCCAAGAAAATAGACATAGAACCAAGGTCTTTAACCGGAAAGTGTCGACCAAGATAAGAGATAACCTGCTCAACAAGAGATGACGATGAGCCAGTAATAAAAATATCATCCACATAAATCAGAATATAAACACGAGCACCATCACGGGAATAAATATGTAAGGAGGTGTCAGCTTTAGAGCCGACAAACCCAAACTGAGTTAACACATAGGTGAAGCGAGAGAACCAAGTATGTAGGCCTGACGGAGGCTATAGAGACTGCGGCGAAGATGGCAGACATAATCAGGATAATCGAGGTGAACAAACCCCTGCGGCTGCTACATATAAACGGGCTCAGATAAATACCCATGGAGGAAAGCATTCTGAATATCCACCTGTCGAAGAGACCAACCCTACGAAACAGCAAGAGACAAAAGAAGACGAATAGTGACTGGCTTGACAACCAGGCTAAAAGTGTCAGTGAAATCAACTCCTTCGGCCTGATGAAAACCCTTGTCCACAAGTCGGGCCATGTGACGCTCAAAACGACCATCTGCATGACGTTTAGTGCGATAAACCCATTTATTGCCAACAATATTCATACAGGGTTGCGGAGGAACAAGATCCCAGGTCTGGTTGCGCAACAACGCATCGATTTCCTCTCTCATAGCGTTACGCCAATTTCAGGTGTTTAGAGGCTTCGGTATAGGAAGTGGGGTCTAAGGATTCAGTAGAAGCAACAAGGACTTTAGGAAGAGGGTAGCGGATAAAGTCAGGCCGATAAATAGGTTTGAGGGAATTGGTTTTGGTACGAATAAACATGGTGTGAGTGGAAGCAGGTTGGGTAGGAGACGAGTCTGGAGAGGCCGAGGCCGAAGCGGACGCAGGAGAGGTGGGTGGGGAAGGATCGGGAGTGGGAGCCGGAAGGGGTGGGGCCAGATTTGAGGGAGCCGGCATTGGAGGTGGATTCTGGGGAGGTGCTGGCAAGAAGACATGAAACGGTACAGTGAGATTATCAAGAGTGGGTTTGGAGGGAGAAGGCGTATAGGGGAATACGGATTCATCAAAAACCATGTGGTGAGCAATATAGATACAGCCAGAGGCAAGGTCCATGCATTTGTAGCCGTGGTGGGAAGGACTATAGCCTAGAAAGATGCAAGTTTTGGAGCGGAAATCGGTTTTGTGGTGGTTGTAGGGACGGAGATAAGGCCAGCACACACAACCAAAGATGCGAAAGAATGTATAGTCAAGGACCGATGGTAAACCAGATCGAAGGGAGACTTATCCTTGAGGACTTTGGTAGGAAGACGGTTGATGATATAAGTGGCGGTGATGAAAGCATCATCCCAATAGGGGAGTGGAAGGTAATTTTGCGGTGGCGGCGCTCAATGGCTCCAACTTGTTCATGGGTATGGGGACAGGAAAGGCGATGTCGGATGCCAAGAGATGTAAGAAGAGTAGAAACACGACGGTGCTCACCACCCAGTCGGTTTGGATGGATTTTAGTTTGGTATTAAACTGGTGTTTAATCATAGCAAGAAAGTCAGGGAAGATAGTTTCAACATCAGATTTATGTTTCAGAGGATAAAGCCATAAGTACTTTGTGAAGTCATCCAGAAAGATGACATAATAACGGGAACCGTAAATCGAGGGTTCAGAACTGGGCCCCAAACATCGGAGTAGATCAAGTCCAAAGGAGCAGTAGATGTGAATTCAGAAGTGTCTAAGGGGGAGCGGGTACTTTTAGCCAACTGACACAGGGCACAGATAGAAGTCGATGGCTTAGTAGGAGTGAAGGTATGAAGGCGTTTAAGGCTTGACGGAGTACGTAATAAGAACAATTACCGAGACGCTGATACCACGTGGTGGACGGGGTCTGGGAGGAGGCCAGAGCTTGAGCAGGTGCAGATGGAGGGTGAAGTGGGGTGGAAAAGTGATATAGGCCATCTTTTACAATTCCCCTAAGGTGGGTGTGACCGGAGTAATCTTTGACAAGGAAGTAAGACCCATGAAACTCAAAATATACGGAATTATCTGAAGAAAATTTATGTACAGACAGGAGGTTTCTGGTGATGGAAGGCGTAACAAGAATATTAGATAAATGAAATGACTGGGAAGGGGAATATATAGAAGAAGAACCGTAATGAGTAATAGGTAAAACTGAACCGTTGCCTACATGAACTTTGTCGGGCCCGGCATAATGTGTAGACGAAAGAGTGAGATGGCGAAGGTCATGGATGAGATGATGAGTGGCCTCTGTATCCACAATCCAATCAGGTTCGGGATGTGTGTTTAAAGAAGCCGTATAAGACTGGGAAGACCGAGGTGGTGGTGACCGAGAGGACGAGAGGTGAGAGGATCCATAGCAGTAAGGACATGACGAAGCAATATGGTTGGTCTGATAACAAATTTGACAGGAAATGGGCGCAACATCATGATGGTAGCGACGCCCCGTTCTCGAAAATGATTGGAGCTGCGGTGATGGGCATCGGTGGTAGCGAAGGTTGTTGTCGTCGGCGATTTGAAGCCCGACGGAATCACAGACGGGGGATGGTGATCGGACATTTCCGGGGAGGAGGAAAGGTGCGACAATATTTTCTTTTATTTTCCTTTTTATGTGTTACACAATCCCAAGTGAAGGTCAATCACCAAGCTAGCAGGTGAACAACAACGGCAAAGGCAAAAACCTATTCACGAAATTGTAAATGATTTGTTGAATAATAATCAAACTTCTATTTTACAATTTCATCCACGGAAGCAACAAAGTCGACGGCATTAACCTATATCTTCATAACTGAGATAGCAAACTGCTTTGCTTATATATTCTTTTGATTTCAATCTGGAAAATTAGTGGACGCAACTAAGAATGATGAGGCAACAAGATCAACACTCAAAGGCATTTTAGGAGCAGTCAGCTCTGATTCTAAATATATTACGTTTTCCACCTGTGTCAATTGACTTTTCGGAGGAGGTTTCGGTGGCGCCACACGACGGATTGTCTTGATTTGCTGTTGCACGGAGACGGAGGGATTATGCAACAGATACTCCCGCTGGATTTGCCTCTCTGCTGTTGGGGCGCAATTGACAGGAGAACCACCGATGGTGGTGCAATTGGCAGGAGAAGGAAACCTGCGTTGTTTTTTTTTTCTTTTTCTTAGGAGAAGAGTTAGGGTTTAGGGAGGAATTTGAATAAAGAGGGAGAGAAAATCGAGTTGCTCCGATACCATATTAGGATCAAGCGTTTACCGTTGTATTAAAACCAATTAGTGTTTGTAAATATGCTACTATATTTCTTTAGGGTCTATAAGAAGGGAGAGAGGTCCAACACTTGACTTGTTTTTTTTTTATTTTTCGGAAGTGTGGCCTATAAAAAGAGAGTGGGCCCAACACTTGGTTTTTTTGTTATTTTAATTGTGCTGGATGCAGGGCTTGAACTCGGATCTCCTGCTCCGATACCATATCAGATTTAGAATAATCGTTTTTCATTGAATTAACTGAATAGTGTAGATACAAATATATACGCTTAAGTCGACTTGGCCAACAAGACATAAATAATAAATGACAAATAATAATAATATTTAACACAAATCAATATTATTCTCGACAATATAAAACTAAGAAAGAGATGAAGATCCATTCTAAACAAGAATTGAATCGAAGAACATAGTAATTCATCATTCAGAATGATGAAAGATGAAAGTTATAGGAGAGAATTTAAGTATTACATTGATTTTGATTCAATTGATCATGAAACTAACTGATGTTTACAGAATGGTCTCTAACATATATATAGCTTTAGTGACAGAAGTGAATTTATTTGATCCCTAATAGTATTAATTGACTTTTGTCTCCGATTTAAGACGATATTAAATAGACATGTAATAAGAAACTTGCAAAATTATCTGAAACCGTCACTAAATATAGTTAACAGAAATAACCGCCACTATTAACTGCCTAACAACTTTGTGATGATTTCTGCAACCGCCCAACTTCCAAACTACCATCTTAGTGTTGTAACACCAAAATTCTAACATCTTGTGTTTTTTTTTTCCTTCCTAAAAGGAACAATCTTGCCTTTAGGATCTTAATTTATAATAGTATATATGTATTAAGGTGGAGAATGACCAATTTAATACTTAATGTGTCATAAAGGACATAGTAAAAAGACCAGGGTTGGTAAGGAGGACAAAGTTAATTTAGTCCTTTGAAGTTTCTTTCGATGAACGAGGCCCTGTTGCCCTTGATATGACATATGCCTCTTATGGTGTTGTTTTTTCCAAATCAAGTTCTCTATGATCAGGGCCGGCCCTAGGCCCGGGCGGGATGGGCGACCGACCCAGGCCCACGATACAAGGGGGCCCATAGTTACACGTTTTACAATTTTATAGGTTCATATAAAATGGCCGAAAATTAGTAACTTTCACATTGGTGCAGGTTGGCATAGTGGTTATCAGTGGGTGCTCTAATTCCTGGATACAGGTTCGAATCTTCCTTATTGTTTTCTTTTCTTCATAATTTTTTTCCTGCAAGTTTATAAAAAAATTTCCACAATTTAATTCGTCTCTCCTCCATCTATTGCTCGCGGCTTTTGTGTTCGGGTACGATTTTTTTTGTTAATTAGTATTTGATAAACTGTTGATTTCCCGGTGAATGGTTTTATGGTTTTATTGATTTGATACATTGTTCTAGTTTTTTTAATTTATAAGTTTGCTCAACTGTGTTTGAGTGACATGTTTAATCGAGAAGTTCGCGAAGTAATTGAGGGGTAGCCATTGTTTTTTCTTGGAAAATAGTACTCTATACAGGTTCTTTCGTTAATTTCCTAGACCAATTGTGTTATTGTTGAATATTGATTTTTATGATGGTGCATAAAAAACATTTATCGGGAAGTATAAAAAGCATTTATCGGGAAGTGAAAAAAAGGAAAAAAAAAGAAAGAAAACGAGATGAACAGTTTCGAGAGTCTCAAAGAGGAGATCTTGACATTTGCTATATTCATGTTACTGATGTTGTTTTGACGTTTGTAATATGTTGTTAGATAAAATTATTATAATTTCGCCCTATCTTTTCTTATACGCGATTTGATTCATGTCATTTATATATGGATATTGGTTTTGTTAATAAAAAGGGCCCATGTTTTAATATTGCCCCGGGCCTACTAAATGTCAGGAACGGCCATGTCTATGATGAGACAGTATTTGGTGTGATTGGAGCTTGCCCCATGATGCTTTTCTTTTCGGTTTTTCAGCTTAGCAGTTTCGAGCAGTTGTTAGTGGTAGTCTAGTTCTATTTCCGGTGTCTTCCCGACGTGTGTCTGGTTGTATTTTCCATTGAGTTTGTTTTTTAATGAGAATCTTTTCTTTCCGTAAAAATAAATAAAAATAATGCGAGGTCTGATTAAAAAAAAGAACATACATTCAAAAGAAATTAGCATTACGTTTTCTCAATTGTTGCAACTGATCCCTTTATTCACTCCCTTTTCAATTCATTAATCATATTAGTATTATATTTTCGGGAAAAAGGGGTAGTGGTTTAAAAGGACAAAAAAAGAAGGGAAAATAGAAATCAGGACAATGGAAATATAAAATGTGTGATAAGGACATATCCGCTGTTCATAACCCCAAATCCACCGTTTTCTGCAGTGGAACTGGCCTCAAATCTAATGTTTCACTATCACAGTGGAATAATGACATGTCCTTTTTACCCGAAAAAAATTCCACTGTCCTCATTGCATATTTCTAGGTTTAAATTGTCATTTTTAACCATAAACAACCCAAAAAAAATACATATGGTATTCAAATCATGATTTATTCTCAATCATTTTCAATATGATTACAATCGAAGGGATTCATATATAAAACTCTATCTGAGTAAAAAAAAATATAAAACTCTATCAAATAAAATGTCATTGTTACGAAAATGTTACTGCATTATAGCGTCACTACATAATTATAATGTCACTGTTACAGTGTCACTGCATATGTAATTAGCATACTGTTAAGAAAACGTCATTACATTACAATGTCAATACATAATTAATACAATGTCACTGTCACGAAAAAGTCACTGCATTACGGTGTCACTACATAATGACAATGTCATTGTTACGAAAAGGTATATCAGTGAGATTAAATAACATAGTCACAACATTATGGTGTCATTATATAACACATTGCATTTATCAACAATCTGAAAAAAAAAAGACTTTTATTCTTACTTTTTTTAGGGGAAAAATAGACTTATTTAAACAGTGTCACAGGTACAAGCCATAATAACTTGGGAGGGAGGGGAAAAGCCCCATTCTACACACCCAACTAACTTGAGACCTTCCTTAGCTAAAAAATGAGCAGAGACGTTTCCCTCTCTTTTAACAAAGTATAAAGAAGTTGAGACAAAACAAAGATGTAAAGTACGACAATCATCAATAATACTGCCTACAGATGATAAGTCTTCTGCAGAAGAGAGAAGCCTTTGATGTATAGTGAGTGAGTCCCCATCAAAAGTCACTTTGAAAAATCCCCAAGAGATCGCATAGAAAATAGCATGGTATATGGCAAGAACTTCTCCCTCAAGAATGTCATAAGCTCCATCAAGCTTTAAAGATAAACAATTGTGAATTTTCCCTTCAGAATCTCATAGGATTCCTCCCACAGCTGTAGTTCCATTCCCAAAAGCCACGTCCACATTGAACTTAAAACTTCCTTGGTCTGGTGGTGACCATTTGGCCTTGTGTGCTACTGCCTTTATTTTCGCATGGGAAAAACGAGAGCATCCCGGTACTCATCTGCCTCAATTATAGAACTATTGAGAAGGAGATTTACTCATATATCCTTACTATCAAAAATGAAAGAACACCGTGCTTTCCAAATGTTGCACAAAATGCAGATGATGCACGTCACTGCAACCTCGTCTTGACTGTCCGTCAACAAGGCAAAGAATTCCGAAAAGAGTGGAAACGGAATTCTCTCAGGAAAAGGCCTGGCGGATATGCATTCCAGACTGCAAGGGGAATATCGCATTCAAATAAACAATGCCAAATAGATCCCGGTACTTTTGATATTATATTATTCCGTTTGAATTTAATTTCCTAAAATTAAGGATTTTTATTTTTAAATTGTTGGTAGCTGATTGATTTTTTTTTTTTAAGTTGATAAATTTTTGGTAACTGATGCAATCAGTTCCATAAATAACGCCAATTGCAACAATTATTCCTATAATTTCCTGAGTTTGTTTATTATTATTATTTTTTTCAGATGGAGCAGTGAAGGGTAAATAAGTATATTTTAATCTATTTTGTCCTCGTAAACATTGTAACACTAGCCTAAAAACCTGTGAATCATGCACAGGTATGAAAAATTAAAAAGTGGTGTAAAAATGAAACAATGTATCACAAAAATGAAATAAAGATAGTACTATAAATTGTATAATTATTCATGGATTTCGCCTCACTGTCAAATCTTAATTTTTTTCCATCTAGGCTTTAAGAAAATTTGACATCTAGCATAAAAAAGGGAAAAGAAAGCACATTTGGGCCCATGCATGTCTAAAAAATTAATGTGTAAGGCCATGCTATCATGCATCTCTATCCCACATCTACCCTACATCCCATTCACCACCTTACCCACAAAATTGCAAAAAGTTACATAAATGACTTCGTTTAACAACAATGTTTCAAATAACAAACATCCAAGCGCAAAAGCAAGATTTCAAGCTCACAAAAAGGTGGAACAACAATTTAATCATATGATAATTTTCATAAAAATGTATAACTATGTAAACAAAGCTTAAAATATAAATATACAATAAATTTGATTAATATCTCAGAAAAAAATTGATTAAAAATATTATGGTCACATGTACATCAATGAAATGATTGTAAACGGTCCCGTAAAATCGGTTAAACGTTTATCTATGCACTACAATTTAAAATCTAATACACATTATACATCGGAGGAATACATCAATACAGCAGGAGAGAAACTGGCTTTATTGAGTTATTATTATTTTTCTCTTTTTCAAATTGAGATATTAATGTAATTATTTATTTTCTTTTTCAAAATTAGGTATTAATGTAATTTATAATATTTTGGAAATCATTAAATTCATGTACTATCTCATTTTTCTTTAAAAAAAAAACATTTTCTATGAATTATAAGAAAAACACATTTTCTTTGGAGAGGATTGCGAAATGTTTGCATAATTTCGCTTAGTCAAGTTAATTATTCATTTATCACTTGTCAAATTGTACGACACCAAAATGAGGTATTAATGCAATTATATTTTTCTTTTTCAAACTGAGGTATTAATGTATTTATTTATTTTATTTTGAAATTGAGGTATTGGTGCAATTTACATTACTTAGGAAAACATTACATTTAGGCATTAACACATCTTCTTTGAATTAAAAAAGAATCTTCGGTTTCAAAATTGAGGTATTTAACGTATTAATTTATTTTATTTTCAAATCGAGGTATTAATGCAATTTACTTAACTTTAGAAAGCATTAAATTCGGACACTAACACATTTTTTTTGAATTCAAAAAAAGTATTTGGAGAGGATTTGGGTCGGGTTAATTATGGGTTTGTGGGTAATTGGTTTAAAACACCTTCTAAAACATATTATTATATATAGATTAATAATGATGTCCTAAACACCCATTTTTTACACTTATTTAATCCTTTTGTCCCATCTCCCTAAGGATCCAAAAGGACACAAGGTGCATCGGTTTAGTGGTGAGTTAGATTATAATCTGGTTTGAAGACCAGTGTTCGAATCCCGTTAAAGACAAAAGAAAAAAAAAAGGACACAAAATGATTTAAATGGGCAAATATGACATACTAAATATTTTATTGTTTATGATAAATTCGGTAGATGGACAAAAATACCCCTAATAATTAAAAAAACAGGAAAAAGGAGAACACGCTTGGATTATATGCATGCATAATTGCGGCGGAAACTACCTTCTCCAGCTGGAAACAAAAGCAAACATTTTAATAATTGAAAAAAAAAAGATTGAGGGAAAATGACAAAATAATTTACAAAATGAATAAATATGACATATTCTTTTTTTAGTTATAAAAATGACAAACAATTTCAGACGGACAAGAATACCCTTTTAAAAATGGACGCGCATATCTTTCAGTTTTAATCCGCTTCCGGCTTCAGGTTTGTTTGGTTTTTCCTTTTTTTTCTTTTTTTTTCAAACATCCGTAACTTTTGATTTATAACTCCGATCATCGAAATTTTTTCACCAAAATTCATTTTTTTTTGCTCTTTAATTTGAGCCCAAATACGATACCCTTCCGACGTAAATTTTGAAAGCCGAAAAAATACTTGCATTAACCGGAGCGTTTTTCTTATAAATGACCGTAAATTTTGATTTATAAAACCGATCATCAAAATTGTTTCACCAAAGTTCATATTTTTTTTATCTTCATTTTGAGACCTCATTTGATACCTTTTCGACGTAGTATTTGAAAACCGAATTTAATCGCAACATTTACACTAACACAGTATCGGTAAACAGTAAACAGTATCAGTATCAGTATCAGTATCAGGCTCATTTAAGGCTTAATTCAAGGGAGACAATATCATATCTGGCTCATATAAGGCATACAATATCACTAACAATATCAAATAAGGCATACTACATCAATATCAGTATCAGTATCGGTAAACAGTATCAATATCAGTAAACAGTATCAGGCTTATTTAAGGCTTAATTTAAGTGACTACTTCAAGGCACACATATCTGACTCATATAAGGCTCATTTAAGGCTTAATTCAAAGGACACAATATCATATCTGGCGCATATATGGCTCATATAAGTCATACAATATCACTAACAGTATCATTTGCTATATTTAATTGTATAGACCAAAAGAAATGTCACAATGACAATTGCTAAACCTAGAGTGAAACCTGGACTAGTCCATAACCTGAAAATGAGAGACTGATAGGTAAGATAAAGAAAAAACTTGTTTTTTTGAATATCTTTAATCTAATGTTATTAAATTTTTGAGTTGTGAACAGAGTTGGAATTGATATTCCGAAAATCGAAGTACGGTATGAGCATTTGTCAATTGATGGAGATGCATATTTAGGCTCAAGGGCATTGCCAACTTTACTGAATGCATCCATCAATTTCATAGAGGTAAATACTTATAAGTTCATGCTTGAGGACCTGTAATGTTAGTAGGTGATAAGTTCAAGAATGAAATGGTGAATTCAGACAAGCACATTGCTTGGACTATGTTTCTCTATTTTCAGTTTGTTTCTTTTGTGTCTATTTGTTTACAGAGTGTTCTTGGCAAATTTAAGCTTTTCCCATCAAATAAAAAGGAAATCAAAATACATATCAGAATTACCTATATTTTGGTCCTCTGATTGCCGATTGCCATTCAAACATTAGCAGAAGGCAAATTACTGATACTGATACTGATAAATATCAATACACAGTATCAGGCTCATTTACGGCTCAATACCAAGTACAAAGCCAACTTAATGAAACTACTCTGTCAATCTGTTTAGAATACATGATACCACCATAAGCTCAGGTCTCAACCACTTGGAATTTGAAAATATCACAAGAGAATAAAGCATTGCACCATACCAATCACATTGAGTACAAAATCACAATGCACTTTAATCAACTTGAAAGTATGTTCAAATTCCTCTCAAAAAAAAAAGTATGTTCAAATCAATGTGGACATAGTAATTAAACAGAGTGCCATTTCAAACAGAGTAATCATGACAGTAACTAATTAACAGTACCATTTCAAACAAGCTGTAGCTATGTGAGTCACTAAACTTATTGTAGTTGAGAGCATCGGCGCAGGGATCGAGAGCGGCCACCATGCCAATCAGCTTTCTCTTGTAGTAGACATAAGCCTTAAACAATCGTTCCCATTCTTCTTTCATCATCCGAACCGAAGAGGCATGTCTATTACCGTTTTCGTTCGGTGAATTACCTCCGTCGTGAGGCTCAGGTTCCTTTAACAAGGTATCTAGACTCGACAATTTTGCCGCTGCCTTTGAATTCCATAATCTACGCCGCTTTTGCTTTTGTTTCTTCTTCGATCTTGTGTAGAAGCAAGCTACGAGTGTAAGGATATTTAAAATTAGGAAAACGGAGCTACAACAGCTACGTCAAACATTTACTTGTCATTTAAAGACGTGTGTATCATCAAGTTTAAGCATTCTCTCAATGGCGTCTATATAACACCGAGCCCTTTCTTTCCAGCTCATTACTGCATATCATTAAACCTAACTTACGAACAAGGAAACGCGTATAAATGATGATGCATCCAGTCCACTCCACCCGCTGCCACTTACCTTATCTATAATTCAAGGAATGCTAAGCCTTCAGTCATAGCGCATAACCTATTATACTACTTAACAATATACAATAGAAAACAGAATGGATACATTAAGCAGAAACAACTGTCAAACAATCCACTTGCATCATCTGCATCATACAACCCAAATTAACAATGTCACAATAACAGAAAAAAAAAACAGCGTATCACATTCAGCACAACAAAGCAAGAAAAATTCTAAAGATACCATACCATCCTGTGTAATCAACGGATGATCCATTGCGCTAAGAGTGATGAACCAATCCCACCCATTATCCATCTTCAACAAAATTGCAGCTGCCCTCAATACAGCAACAATATTAGTAGACCCCATATAAGTAACAGGATCAGGCTTTCTAATGACATCCACATTCGCAAAAGCTCGAATTACAGGCACAGATTTCACCAGTGCACTCAAGTGTAACCTCTCACCAGCTCAATACAGCAGCAATATTAGTAGACCCCATATAAGTAACAGGATCAGGCTTTCCAATGACATCCACATTTGCAAAAGCTCGAATTACAGGCACAGATTTCCTCATCGTGGTCAGCGTCGTCTTCTTCATCATCATCATAATCTTCAGCGGTGTCTTCACCTTCTGATACATCACCACTGATAGAGGCGCCGCCACCGGTTTTCCAGTGATCTCTGTCGCGGCCACTGATCGACGGAGCGGTGGAGAAAATTGGACGGCGGAAGTCTACTTGCGTAGGTTGGTGAATGAAGTAATTGCTATTGTGGTGCTCAACTAAGCTAGAACTAAGCTCGCAAGTAGTAGTTGTATTCGGTATCAAATCAACGCCGGAGACACCGCGCTGAGTTGACGGCGGTGGTGTGCAAAAGGAGCTGGGGATGGTTCTGTATATTATCATGGCGTTGTTGAGCTTGGACATGAGCTAAATCATCAGAAGCCATTGACAATGGTGATGAGAATTATACCGTGATTAATGAATAGGGATAAGGTGGCCGGGTTGAACAACTTCAATAGATAAATAAGGGTATATTCGTCCGGTGAAATTTATTTGTCCTTAATGAAACTAAAAAATTGAAGGTGGATTAACACTTAAATAAGAGCGAAAAAGTAGACTATAAACTAATTTTTCCAAAGAAAAACATCTGCAATTTAACAGGAAATAGAAAATTTATTGAAAAAAACCTCAATTTACAAAAACAAAACGCTTCAATATTTCAAAAAAAAAAAATTTGATGTTATTTTCTATCTCCTAGTCAATATTTTAAACGGCTATGTCTTTTGATATTAGACTCCAATAATCGTAATTATTTTATCATAATTCATATTTTCTTCGTCGTCTTTATTATAATATCTCATTTTGTATTTTTCCGACTCAATTTTTTAAATCCGAATTTTTCGCACGTTAACAATGATTTATGCAATGGCACTCACCTTATGCAGTGACACTTTATGCAATAATTTATGCACTGACACCCACCTTATACAGTGACACCATATACGACGATTTATGCCGTTCCAACAACATTTGTAACGATTTATGCAGTGACACCTTATGCAACGATTTATGGAGTGACTACAACGTTTGCAACAATTTATGCAGTGACATCTTATACAACGATTTCGTTCTCAATTATGTGAATCGAGTTAATAAAGGGTGTAGCCGAGCCAAGCCGAGACGTTACTCCCTCTGGCTTAAGCTCATCTCGACTAGAAAAAACCAACTTGAAGTCGATCGAGTTATAAATAGAAAAGTTCAAATTCGAGTCGTTTAATATTCAATAAAACTCGGGGCCGGAAGGAGTTCAACTTGCAAAGAGGGTTAAGGCAGGGTGATCCTATATCACCCTATCTTTTTGTTATAGCGGCAGAAGGGCTAAACATACTGATGAAGGAAGCAATTGATAAAGAAAAGTTCACTGGGTTAATATGGGAAATGAACAAATTCAGTTAACTCATTGGCAATATGCGGATGACACGATTTTTTTGGGAAATGGAGCATGGAAAATTTGAGGAATCTTAAGAGGATTTTGACTTGTTTCTAGATGATCTCGGGTCTGAAGATAAGCATGGGTAAAAGTTTGTTGGCAGGGATAAAGGTACCGGAAGCAGAAGTCATTATTGCGGCTGAGCAATTCAAGTGTAAGAGTGGTGAGTTGCCTTTTAAATATTTGGGACTTTGGGTGGGGCAAAATATGAAACTGAAAAATGCTTGGGAAAACATTATTCTGAAATGTAAAGCGAAACTTAGTGCTTGGAAGTGGTCGTCTCTATCGGAGGGTGGTATGTTGGTTCTCTTAAAAGCGGTTCTAAGCGCTCTTCTGCTCTTCTTCTTCTCTGTCTACAGGCCTCCTGAATGTGTGCTGAATTTGTTGGAAAGTGTGAGGTCTTTTTTTTTGGGGAGGGGATGGGTCCACAAATAAGAAAAAAATTGCATGGGTTGATTGGAAAAAATTGCAAGCTCCTGTTTCTTTGGGTGGCATTTGTTAGATGTAGAGTGCCCGAAAGACAATTGTTGCTTGTCTATACGGGCAAGTGGGAGATTGTTGGAAGTAGCGCCCGAAAGACAATTTATGTAATTGTTTTTAGAATTAATAAATGACAGATTTATTCTCATCTTATTACTTGCTTCGTGCTTATAAGTAATACACTACTGAAACCCTAAGTCGTATCATATATAGCCATATAACTTAGTGGGTGACGCACGCGAGGATTAATTTTATGGCGATACATTTGAAATGTTAGTCCGTGGTGAACTTAATCAAAGTATGGGGTCTATTGATTAAACCACCATTAATGCGCCCAGAACACTTTATGGTGTGACAGTCTTGTCCGGACCGTCGACATTGGTTGTCTAAGTAGGGCATTTATATATGATGAGAGTCATATAGGACTGGACCGATCTGTGCTTCTCATATAATTCCGTGATTGAGAAATCTTATTAAATCACAAGATGATCATATATGGATTAACCTTAATCCTGAAGTGATTACAGACTCCTACTTATTTCAGGATAGAGTTTGATGTGTTCGTTAAGGATCGCTAAGAGGCGCGGTCCGAATCACTTTGATGTTGGGACTATTCTGGGATGAGTGAGTAGTGTGTGTCTCACAG
Source organism: Gentiana straminea (assembly GCA_036785695.1). Classification (NCBI taxonomy): domain Eukaryota; kingdom Viridiplantae; phylum Streptophyta; class Magnoliopsida; order Gentianales; family Gentianaceae; genus Gentiana; species Gentiana straminea. The sequence continues at coordinate 6,686,071 of JAVUPR010000514.1, read as the reverse complement.
ATATGAGATCCATTCCTTCCTATAGGAAGTAGAAAGACAATCCTCTTATTTGTTAATCCTAAAAACTGATCGATCCCGGGAGTTCGTATTGGTTATGAACTAATTAATCACTAGTGGGTTAATGGTAAATAAGGATAAGATGTTTTGAAGAAGGTTTACGGAAATAATCCCTTTTCATTACGGAAAGTCTATGGAGGGTTAGTCTGTATGTATTGATTATATTAATGGACACTTATCGACTCGACTCGACGTTTTTGAGAATAAGTTATATCTATAATCGATAGAGTTCAGTTTCGGATTAATGGTGGCGTAATTCCGGAATTAATGAATTAAGTAGAAATATTCTGTTCGATGAATATTTTATTTAATTTATTGTAGCTACTGGTTATAGGTCCATGGTCCCCGGGTTGGCTCCTAACACGCGAGTGTTTTCTCGTTTTATGGAACCTCGAGAATAAATTAAATAGTTGGTCTATTTAATGAATATGAAATATTATTTATTTGGTAAATAATATGTAAAATAGAAAAGACATTTTCTATTAATTTATTGACAAAAGTGGCGCCCCAAATGTGATAAGTCACATGTGTAATTAATTATTTATTTGTTAGATAATTAATGGAAAAGAGATAAGAGATTGATTTTTTGGGAATTATCTCTTATTTTATGGCAAATATCTTTTTCTTATGGGAATAGGTAATTGTGGTGTGAAAATGATAACTCTCTCTTGACTAGTTATTTTCCTATATAAAGAGAGTTCCTCCTAGCACAAAATACACAACAAATTGCGCTAAAAATTAGTTTCTTGCCTTAGTCATTAAGAGGAGAAAAACTAGGGTTTCTTGTGCATATTCGAGGAGGTTCTACGGCGAGGATCGACGTCCACCAGTCGTCGCTTGGAGATACAATCCGGAAGACTAATGCTTCTCCCTTGGTCGACTATTTCTTCCTCTCCGTTTGTTGGGTAAATCTACTAACTTTCTTGTAGTTATTAATTAATTATGCGAATCAAATCGTGGTAAAATCGCATGCGAATTTATTCGTAGCTTCCACTGTGCATGATCGAGCGTCTCGATCGGTGCTGTGAATCAGATCTGACGATCTAATTATGGATCGGATCCGGATTCGGGTTTCTATATATCCAGCAGCATTGGGGTGGGTAGTCTTAAGGTGCAGAATATAGCTTTACTCTGTAAATGGTGGTGGAGATTTCTTTTGGAATCTAATGCTTTGTGGAGGAAGGTGATAGTGTCAATTCATGGGGTCGAGGGTGCTTGGGATGTGGATGTTTGTCGGTTGAGTGGTGGGGGGTTTGAAAGTGGATAGTTAGTGCTGTTAAGAGTGCTAAAAGAGCAGGTGTTGCTTTATTGGGTTCGGAGTGTTGGAATGTGGGTGATGGTAGCAGGGTGAGGTTTTGGGAGGATATTTGGGTGGGAATTGGCCCGTTAAAATCTGTCTTCCCTAGGCTTTATAGGCTAGCTTTATTCAAAGGAGAGATGGTGGCAAGGGTGGTGAAGTGGGTAGAGGGTAGGTGTTCTTTCTTTTGGGTTGTGGATGAGGTGTTTGAGGGGTTGTGAGGAGGATGTAGTAGGGGAGCTGGAGATTTTAATTAACACTATTGATAAAAATGCAGGTTCATTGGATAAATGGAAATGGAGTCTTCGTTCGAATGGCGTCTTCTCGGTGGCCTATTTGCGGAAACAACTTGAAACTGATTTCTTTAAAAAATATTTTTCAGCTAAGAGCGGCTTGTCGGGTGGAACAAATTGATACCATCGAAAGTAAACCTTTTCATGTGGAAATCAAGTCTCAAAGAATCCCCACAAAATAGAATCTTATTCTTCGGGGTGTTGCAATTCAAGATTCTTTGTGTTCTTTATGTTACAAGTTTGAAGAAACCGTTAACCATCTTCTGTTCGCATGTGATGTGTCTCTTCTTATTTGGTCACATGTTCAAAATTGGTGTAAGATCGTTGGCCTAAACACTTTATCGTTAAGTGATATATGTTTTTTGCAAGCAAAAAAAGGGTGGAAATACTGTGTCAAAATTGGCTTCTTGTTTTTGGGCAGCTGTAGTTGGAGTCGCAGCTTGGGTAATTTGGAATTTTAGAAACAAAATTATATTCCGGGCTCAAGTTTTAAATCCGGAGATGATTTTTAGGGAAGTTCAAAGATTTTTTTCTTGGTTGTCAAATTCTAAGGGTCTCAAGAAACTGGAGTGGGAAGAATGGATGACTAATCCGATGAATGACGTTCCTTAGTTACAGAGAACTAAGAGACTATTTCTTTCGAAGTTCGCCAAGCTTGGGATTTTTGGAAAGGGAGGAAATGCAGCAATTTGTTCTATTGGGGGCGCTGTTATGCTCTTTTCCGGAATTTAGGTATCATCTCTATAATGCATAATTAGCCGGCGGCATATTGGAAGGTTCTGGATCGAATTTTGTTGTTTATCTATCTGTTGTTTTCCTTTTTAAGCTGTGAAAATCTGCTGCAATTGGGATGAATATTTGGAGCGTTGTGTAATGGTTTTTTAGCATCTTGCTAATTTTAATGAAATCAATGGCTGTTCAAAAAAAAAACTCGGGTTGACTCGTTTAATAATCGATAAAACTCGGCTCGACTAGTTTAATAGTCGACAAAACTCGGCTGGACTCGTGAGCCCGGACAAATTTTGATGAATTCATTTGTCTTTGAAAGGGTTGTAGGCTTCATTTTATACTTTCCGACTTATATTCTTCATTAAAATCAACGCGATGCAGTGACACCCACCTTATGCAGCGATTTATGAAGTGACAGCTTATGCAACAGATTATGCAGTGACACCCACCTTATGCAGCGACACTTTATGCAACGATTTATATAGTGACACCCAATGACACCAATATTTTATGCACTGACACCCAATGACACCAACATTTTATGAATTGACTCCATTGATGAGAGTCAAATTGGCTATCATTTTCTATGTGATTAGACCCCGTTTATACCTCGTTTTATATGTTTTTGGAGACATTTGGTTGTATTTTGATGTATTTACACATTGGTTATCATTTCGAGACCTAGGACGAAAAGTCTGGAAATCTCATTATTTTTCGGTGTTTTAATACATTCTCGGTCACCCTAGTGTCCTGTAGGGATTACGTGTCTTATTTGTTGTGATTTTGTACAGGACTTAGGTGTTCGAGATGTCCGGAAGGTGAGATACGAGGATTGGAGCGTGTGCCCGAAGCTTAAATGTTCAAACGGATCAAAACGCGTTGGTACTACAACCATACCTTCCATTGATCTGCATTTTTATCCACTTAAAGGAATTTTCTGGGGTGGACATATTCATGAATCAGATTTTCATAGGATTTTGAATCACTTGATTTGGAGGTCTACACACAAAGTTATGGCCAATTTACTGAAGGTGTGTCAGCTAGGCGCGCGCCTGCGAAAAGCTAGGCGCACGCCTACGGGGGAAATTCTGCCAAAGTTTCAGTCCGTCTTTCGACTTTTTTGCATGCTAGGCGTGCGCTTGAACTTCCCTAGGCGCACGCCTAACAGCCAGATCTCACAAAACAGTATAAATACCCCCCATATGATATATATATATATATATATATTTTTCTTCAGATTTTCAGCCATTTTCTCAGCTTAGATTAGATATGTATATAGTTTTAGCTTAGATTAGTTTTATGTTGTTGTAATCCGAAGATCGGTGCTACTAGCTATTGAAATTTCAGTTTGGATTTCATTTTTCTTCCAGTGTTCTTCGTCTGGATTCGGTAATTTCAATTTCTCCTTGCTTTCGATCTTTATTTTTAGCTATTGAAATTTCAGTTTGGATTTCGTTTTTCTTCCAGTGTTCTTCGTCTGGATTCGGTAATTTCAATTTCTCCTTGCTTTCGATCTTTATTTTTGTTAACTTTTATTGTTGTTTCCTTATATGTTGCTTAGTATAATGAGTAGGTAATCGTTATATAGCCGAGATATGTGATAGTCTATGAAATCGAACCCAAGCTTGTTCATGTGGTGTTCTTGATGTTTGACTGTTGATTTTCGATGTTACCATAGTTCTAGAACTTATGCTTAATCACGTTTGTTAAATTGGCCATTTGATAATCGTGTCACATGTATCGTCTTTACATATGTATTTTGCGAAAGGATACGGGAACCGGGATTCTAGGATCACCCTGTAAAACCGACTGAGTTGTTCAGATTCGGTTTCGTGTGTGAGGTTTTGTATCGACTTGTCGAGCGTTTCATGAATCGTAGACCGTGTGAGGCCAGTTAAATCCGTTGAGCGGACTGTTGAACCTGACATAGGAGGGTAGATTACTGAAATAATTTCTATTCTCAGAGCCAGGAAACGACACCCTACTTGACATCGAGAACGTTTAGGTGAATCAAGAACACCTCGGGACTTAGCTAGGGTTTGTGAGTATTAGATTGGATAATAGCTCGGCTATCTCTTTTATATAGTTTTAGATCTTTATTTTGTTTTGTATATTTAGTTGTTAGAACCGGTGATCAAACAAATCACCATGTTCAAATTTGTGTTGGCATAAACTAGGAACGATACCGACTTTGGTACTCAACCAGATTCCCTGTGGGATACGACCCTGACTCACCAATTCTAGGCTACGATTGACCCGGTACACTGCCGGTGAGATTGGAGACTTAGAAAAGGCCGATCAACTCCATATGTAGTGACACCCAATGACAACAAGATTTTATGAAGTGACATCTTATGTAGTGACACCCAATGACACCAATATTTTATGAAGTTACACCCAATGACAACAACATTATATGAAGTGACACATTATGCAGTGACACCCAATGACAACAACATTTTATGCACAGATACAATATAGAGTGACACCCAATGCAGTGAAGTGAAGATGAAGTGACATTTGATGATGCAATGACATGTGAAGACGTAATGACATTTAAAATGCAGTGACGCATTCAATCAAAGTTTGCTCAACTTTCAGCTCCAAAACATTCATGATTTTGGCTCTGTTTCACAAAAGTGCATCTCCCAAAAAATGATTAGAGAAATTACTAGACAAAATTACAAGGTCTCTGTATTTCTCAAATTGTATGCAGTGACATCAATGTTACTTCATTAATTGTCTAATGAATGGAAAAAATACAGTTGCAGAGATTGTTATAGTGAAAAATGTATATACAGTATATTAGGGAGTAATTGGCGCAAAACACCCTTATGTTAAGGTCAACATTGGGACTTGCCACTTATCTTCAAATTTTGTATTTAGTTTTTTGTCCAGAAGGACAAAATTATCAAAAAAAACGGGATAGAAGGACATTGTAATTTAATAAGGACAAAAGTAACATTTATGAAGTAACATACATGAAGTAACATATGTGAAATAAAGTAAATATGAAGTAACAATTGTGAAATACAAAGTAACATTAACACATGAAGTAACAATTGTAAAGTAACATTTGTGATTTTTGTCCTTTATAATCATGAAAATGTTACTTTTGTCCTTCCAGACCTATTTATCAAATTTTTTGTCCTTATGACCCCTTCCCCCTTTTGTATTTTTACCCTCTATCTCCTATAAAATTTTGCAAGAAACACCATTTTCCGAATTTTGGGTTAAATTTAACGGCAGAAAGGCGCGCGTTTTACACTCTCCGTCAACATGTGCAAACAAAAAAAAAATTAATGTGTAATTGGCGCAAAACACCCCTATGTTTGGGTCAACATTGAGACTTACCCCTTATCTTCAAATTTTGCATTTTTACCCTCTATCTTCTATAAAATTTTGCAAGAAACACCCTTTTTCGAAACAATTAATTCTGATTTTGTATGAACTAAGAAATGAATGAATGAATTTGATCTTGTTCACTTGGTGAATTTCGAATGTTATTGTTTTTTCCTTTTTTATTGATGTAAGTTGTGTCGGAGAAATTGAGGGAAAAAGAGGAAATGATTTTTAATCATTGTTTACAACCACTTTATGAGCCGGTTTAGATTAATCTCTTGTATAATATATCAAGAGTTTATGATGACTTTGAAATATACGTGTGACGTAGATTAAGATAGGTTTTTGAATCATTCAATTCGGATATCGGATGAATGAGAAATTAATGCTTGAAATTGGTTAGTTGAGGTATTGAAAAGTTGGAAGTTGAAAAGTTTAACTTCCTAATCCCACATTGGGAATTGTGCTAATAAATTCTCAATATTTAAGTGGGAGGAGTTTAGTCAATGGTATAAGCTCCTAGAGAAAGGGAGAGAGTTCAGAATGGTTTTAGACAGACGATCTTTTGCTAAAATTGCCACACGCGCGCGCGCTGCCGCCCGTGCCCGCTGACCGTTGACCGTTGGGGAATTGGGCCTTCGTGGGCCTGAGGCAATACTAATTTTTTGGACAAAGTTACATTGGATCTAAGTCAGTAATACGAATTCGAATCAGCTGAGTCTCTTCATCTGCTAACTGATAACTTCAATGGAAATGATACACACAACACAAATATACATCTCACTTCATACTTCTGCATCATTTTTAGTTGAAGAGTTTCTGAAGCACTGGAAGAGTTCGACGATTGTTCAGAGTTGAAGTACCACTCTTTGAACAGGTAAACTGTTGTATCCTGGGAGACGATTGCACATCCGTGGGTACATGCCGGAGCAAAATTGTCTTAAGGACATAGAGTTTTCTCGCCTCGTTTATATCCTTTCTGTTCTGTTTTCATTTCTTTTCTTTATTGTAGTTGTAATATCCTTTCAGTTTAATAAACAAATTGTTCTTCTTCTGTCTGGTTATTTATTTTATTTTGCATACGATTATACGGGGTTAACAAGTTGCTGTTGTGAAACTTGGCATGCCACAACTATTTTATTTTTTTGAGCTAATTTTCCATTAGGTTTCATTAACATCATTACAAGCATTAGAGTCTGAGAGTCATACTATTTACAAGTTCACCCATTCATGGAATATGTATATAGGTAACTTCGGCGTCTCATAGAAACCGAGCTTTGAAAGAAGCTAACCTGGGCCAAGCTTGCAATAAAAAAAATACCTACTTGACCCAACCCAGCAATATCATTTCATAGTTCATACAAAATCAGAATTAATTGCTTCGAAAAAGGGTGTTTCTTGCAAAATTTTATAGAAGATAGAGGGTAAAAATGCAAAATTTGAAGATAAGGGGTAAGTCTCAATGTTGACCCAAACATAGGGGTGTTTTGCGCCAATTACACATTAAAATTTTTTTTTTTGTTTGCACATGTTGACGGAGAGTGTAAAACACGCGCCTTTCTGCCGTTAAATTTAACCCAAAATTCGGAAAAGGGTGTTTCTTGCAAAATTTTATAGAAGATAGAGGTAAAAATGCAAATTTTGAAGATAAGTGGCAAGTCCCAATGTTGACCCAAACATGGGGGTGTTTTGCGCCAATTACTCGTATATTAGGCTTTTACTTCACTTCATATTTACATGAAAGCTTGGAGAATAGATTCCAGCTTTCTCATAATGCCTAAATGGAAAGTGCCATAATTTGGCAAATGAATGCAGCAACCTAGTAAACATTTGACATCCTTAATTTGAGTTGAACTAGGATCTAAAAGTTATACAACATAATCATAACTATTTACAACAGCTGCATTGTATTTTCAGAGAAAATGGACTTAACAACAGACATGCATTTGGATTAAAGTGTGACACATACTACAAACATCACACCATCATGATCATCAACCGGGAAAAGGTCTTGCTTCCACGAAGTTAAATAATCATACATATACATGAGTAAATGGACATATCAAATGAAGGAATACATCCATTTGCATTCTCAATTCAAGCCAATTAATTTGAAACGCAATATCCATTATACCTAAACAAAATGGGAATTTTTGGAAAGAAACAAGAAACATGAGAAGACATTCTTATTGTTGTTTTTCTGATGATCTGTGAATTCAACCATGCCTCCTTTATATAATAGGAGTGCAGAAAGATAACAAAGCTGTAAAAAATTCAAACAAAGATAAATATTATCATATATAATAAATACACCCTTTAAAGGTAGACTAACATTTGATCACACGAACTTGATCTATCCACTTTGAGTTTGAACCCACAACACTTAATCAACTTTATCACCAGCAAATGGCCTTATCACTTCTTTTGTATGTTTTTGAAGGGGATTTTTTCTGATCTGCCACCACTTTCTGGTGAATTTTGTGGATATACCACCCAAGGCAAAAAAAAAACAATTTTGGGACGCGATTTTCTCCCATTTTTTTCACAAATGTACACGATCTTAAGGTCCTCAAATCCCCTATTGGGGTTCCCCTTCCCAATTAGGGTTTAGTTTGGTTCCAAAAATACCTAAAACGCGAAAGTGAGAGTGGTATATCGACAATGGAGTGGTATTTTCTGAAATTGGGCTTCTCAAGAGTGGTAGATCAACAAAGCTCCCGTTTTGAAGCCATCCTTATCTCTCCAATTTAAGCTGACGCCACCTTATCACTCCGGTTTTGAAGCTTTCTGACATTGATGCAGTGACATGCATCAATTTTATTCCAAATCATGCTCAAACCCACCATCAAATTAATTAATGTCACTGCACCAATTTTATTCCAAATCAAACTCAAACCCACCATCAAATTCATGTCATGCTCAATCACATGAATAAAATACCACTAATTCTCTACAACCTCAAACATGTCATACTCAATCACATGATCTTTAACCCAGAAATAAGACCAAAAGACTTGAGGATTCTTCCCAAATTTAAAATATTTTCCATATTCCAATAACCGAAGAAGATAGTATCATCTGCAAACTGTAGGTGGGTGAGATTAACACTTTTTCCTTGAGAAGCAACATCGACTCTGATGAGAGTCAAATTGGCTATCATTTTCTATATAATTATACCCCGTTTATACCTCGTTTTATATGTTTCCGGGGACATTTGGTTGTATTTTGATGTATTTACACATTGGTTATCATTTCGGGACCTAGGACGTAAAGTCCGGGATTCTCGGTCTTTTTCGGTGTAATTTACTATACTCTCGGTCACCCTAGTGTCCTGTAGGGATTACGTGTGGTATTTGTTGTGATTAAGTACAGGTATTAGGTGTTTGAGATGACCGGAAGGCGAGATACGAGGATTGGAACGTGTGCCCGAAGCTTAAACGTTCAAACGGATCAAAACGTGCTGGTACTACAACCACACCTTCCACTGATCTGCATTTTTGATCCACCTTAGAGGCATTTTCTGGGCTGGACATCTTCATGAAAGTTGTAGAAAATTGAATCAGCTTTCCAACGCAACTTGAATCACTCAATTCGGAGGTCTACACACAAAGTTATGACTGATTTAATGAAGGTGTGTCACCATAGGCAGATGCTGTTAGGTTTTGTGAAGAAAAAAATCTTACAGGCGGGCGCTGTCAGTACAGTCGCCCGCCTAGCAGTCCAGATCTGCAGAAAACACTTTAAAAACCCCTATTTTGGATCTATTTTCGATCCATCATCTTCCCAACTCGTTTTCTGCACTTTTTCTGCATCTTTCCCTTAGATTAGATTAGTTTAGATGTATATTAGCTTAGGTTAGTTGTAGATCGTTGTAATCCGGAGGATCTCGGTGATAGCTTGACGCGTTATTGACGGGATTTCGCTCGGTGGATCGATTTTCTACGGCATAATATACTCGGTATTTCATTTTCATTTCTTGTTCTTGCTTTCAATCATGGTTTAAGTTAACTATTATTGTTGATTTCTTGTTGTTTTTCTTGTTATGATGAGTAGCTAGTTTCCCGATAGTCGAGTTATGTGATAGCCTTCGAAATCGAATCCTTAGATCGTTGATTGAAGTGTTTCGATGTGTTGATTGTTAGATTCTCGGTGTTGTTATTGTTCTAGAACTTATTCTTAATGACTTTTATTGAACTCGCGACTCGATAATCGTATCACACGTGGCTTCTTTACATATGTATTTTGCGAGAGGGCACGGGAAAAGGGGTTCTACGATCACCGTGTAAAACCGACTGAGTTGTTCAGATTCGGTTTCGTGTGTGAGGTTTATATCGTTGTTAACAAACGTCTCATAGAGCGTAGATTGTGTCGGGTCAGTTAAATCCGGTCAGCGGACTGTTGAATTCGACATAGGAAACTAGGTTGTTGAAATTGGCGCTTAGTTTCGGAAATAGGAGACGACACCCTTCAACGATGCCGAGAACATTAGAGTTTGTCGAAACACTTGCGGAAACGAGTTAGGGTTAGAGAGTAGTTGGTTGGATCATAGCTCGTCTATCTCTTTTATATAGTTTAAATCTTTGTTTTGTGTATATTTAGTTTGTAGAACCGGTGATCTGACAAATCACCACGTTCAATATATGTGTTGACCTGAACTAGGGACGAGACCGACTTTGGTACTCGACCAGATTCCCTGTGGGATACGACCTTGACTCACCAATTCTAGGCTACAGTTGACCCGGTACACTGTCGGTGAGATTGGACACTTAGAAAAGGCCGATCAAGTTTTATGGCGCCGTTGCCGGGGAATCCGGTTGATATCTATGAGTTAGTGGAGTTTTTAGGATTAGGTAGTTTTCTAGTTTTTCCCTGTATAGTTTGTTTTATTGGATGTTGTTGTTGTGATCGCACCACGTACTCCGGTAGTGGTAGTGATTAGATACCGTGATTGTGTTCGTGTTGTTTCCCTGTTTTGCAGTTAATGGATCCATACGACAATTACGGCTCATTTCCTTACTCATATGGGGGTTATGATTACGGTGTTATGGATTACGGAATGCAACCTTTCAATCCGTACTCCACGTGCATGTCACATGAAATCGAGTGGTGGAATACCCCAAGTTATGTTGAACAACAACTCGATACTCCTTCACCTCCAGAATCGGATCAACAGATGGCACTTGAACAAGTTGAGTAAAGTGGTCCAAGATGACCATAAAGAGTACCTTAAAGAGCTCCAAGAGTTTCGTAAGGACATGAAAACGACGCAAACGACCATACGAAACTTGGAGCTTAAAGTGCAACAACTGTTTGAGGAGTCTGAGAGGAGAAAGCAAGAAAGTATGATTGAAATCACCCCGGAAGAACACTACGAGGACGGTATGACTTTTGTATCTATTGAGTCACCTGTTCCGTCTTCACTTAGCCCTAATGTTATATCTTCGGGGGTGCATCCTATTGAGTATGTTGTTGATATTGAGCCTACATGTTATTACTTAGGGGTTGAGTCATTGTTGTTTGGGATATGTTTTAGTTCGGGGAGAGTGAATTCGTTGTTCTGTGCAACGGATTCATCGAACCATTCATGGTGGTGGGGATTGAGCCCCGTTTTGATATTGTTTTATTTTCCGGGGGTGCTCAATTCCTATGATTTTGTGAAGGAGACGCAACGGTTTGCTCTCCTTTGGTATAGCTATCCTTGATATATTTCGGGGTAGAGAGTCTAACTGAGGACTATAAACTCAGAATGTATTTTTATCGTTTTTCTTCCCCTAGTGTGTCATTGTGTTTCTTTAGTGTGTATTCGGGTAAATTTTGTTGTGATATAACCCGATGTAGTGTGTATTTTGAATCTTCGGGTAAATTTTGTTGTGATATAACCCGGTGTAGTGTGTATTATAGGGGTTAGTTGGGTGTTTTTGGTTTTAGATGAATCGTGGTTGTCCGTCTAGTTTCATTTCGTTATCTCCATACATGTGTATCTCGTGTAGTTGTTGTTTCTGTTGATATTAGCACATGTACCCTGGGAGGACTTTCTACGGATGCCACGTGATCGTACTCGCACCATTTTCCGGTTGTAAGCTAACTTTTCTACCCTTATCCTTCGTGTTTCGTTTTAAAATTGGGGGTGGTTAGTTTAGCTTAAATGTCCCGTATTCATGTCGAATTAGTTATACTTAGCGATTGTTATCCCTTTAGTTTAAACGAGTCAGATTCTGTGAATTTTGATGGCTTTGACATTGGTTTTGACACATCGAGCCTTCGGTATTGTTTTGATAAACATATAGTTATGTATAGATGCATTTCATTCGAGTTGAGATCTTGTATGGAGAATCGAATAGTTCTATCACGTTAGCTTCGACGTCATTTATCACCATGATTAGTGGATAATTTTAGTTGTCGTATGACCCGGTTACCTAGAACTTATATTAGTAACTTCGAGGCGAAATAGAAAGGTCATCGTTGTTAGGTACGGGATGACGGTTTTGGCATTTATTTTGACCCGATCAGAGCCAAAAGCCATCCTTAGATGTATATCCACTGTTACCCCTCTAAGCCTTTTGTAGGGTGGTTAGACCGCCGCCCGTACGGACCATTTTGTTACTAACCCGTATAATCGATGTCCCTAGCCTTATTTCGGTCTACGTATCCTTGACTACCTTGCAATTGAGCTTTTATTTCCGCACATTTATACGATGTTGCGAGATGTTGTGGTATGGGAGTGCTGTTGTGACATTGTATTATTCGAGTTATCCGGTATGAGAGTGTGACGGTGTGTTGGTTCGACTTTGTTCGGAATTTTGATGTGTATAGTTTTATACATACATGTATATAGTTTGGAAAAAATATAAGAAAAAAAAATGATGAAAAAAAAAGTGAAAAAAAAAGAAAGAAAAAAAATGAAAAAGAGAGTGTTTATATATTTATAGTATGTGTTTTTATTTTTAGAAAGTGTGCAGAAAATAATGGACCAAGTTATTGTTGTTTAGAGTTGGAGTTGGGGTTTATTTCGGATATCGAGATTGTTTTTATAGTTGGAGAGTTGGAGGCGTTTGAAACCGAGTTTCATATATATTTTTCTCGGTTAAAACTCGTTTGCACCTTCTCTTTCTATTTTTATCATAAATATCCTTTCATAGCCCTAACCTAAGCCTAAACGATATAACCGTGCAAGTCCTGCCTGACCGTACTAGAAGACGATAGACCTCGATTAGTGGAGATGTTTACGACGTATAAGCCTATGGTGTAATCCTGGTATGTACACGTCTATAATCTAAACCGGTCATTGGTGATTAATGTCGAAGAAGCTATATACACACACACACATTCTTTTCTCGATACAAGGTAGAACTTAATTCTTATGCATTTATATCAATTACTTGTGTTTTACCATTTCAATTCTTATAGACTAGATGTATGATAGCAATGTTGACTCCATCTTTATTTTTGAATCGCTCATTTTTGCTCGAGGGCGAGCAAACGCTAAGTAGGGGGTAGTTGATGAGAGTCAAATTGGCTATCATTTTCTATATAATTATACCCCGTTTATACCTCGTTTTATATGTTTCCGGGGACATTTGGTTGTATTTTGATGTATTTACACATTGGTTATCATTTCGGGACCTAGGACGTAAAGTCCGGGATTCTCGGTCTTTTTCGGTGTAATTTACTATACTCTCGGTCACCCTAGTGTCCTGTAGGGATTACGTGTGGTATTTGTTGTGATTAAGTACAGGTATTAGGTGTTTGAGATGACCGGAAGGCGAGATACGAGGATTGGAACGTGTGCCCGAAGCTTAAACGTTCAAACGGATCAAAACGTGCTGGTACTACAACCACACCTTCCACTGATCTGCATTTTTATCCACCTTATAGGCATTTTCTGGGCTGGACATCTTCATGAAAGTTGTAGACAATTGAATCAGCTTTCCAACGCAACTTGAATCACTCAATTCGGAAGTCTACACACAAAGTTATGACTGATTTACTGAAGGTGTGTCACCATAGGCAGATGCTGTTAGGTTTTGTGAAGAAAAAAATCTTACAGGCGGGCGCCTGTCAGTATAGGCGCCCGCCTAGCAGTCCAGATCTGCAGAAAACACTTTAAAAACCCCCATTTTGGATCTATTTTCGATCCATCATCTTCCCAACTCGTTTTCTGCACTTTTTCTGCGTTTTTCTTCATCTTTCCCTTAGATTAGATTAGTTTAGATGTATATTAGCTTAGGTTAGTTGTAGATCGTTGTAATCCGGAGGATCTCGGTGATAGCTTGACGCGTTATTGACGGGATTTCGCTCGGTGGATCGATTTTCTACGGCATAATATACTCGGTATTTCATTTTCATTTCTTGTTCTTGCTTTCAATCATGGTTTAAGTTAACTATTATTGTTGATTTCTTGTTGTTTTTCTTGTTATGATGAGTAGCTAGTTTCCCGATAGTCGAGTTATGTGATAGCCTTCGAAATCGAATCCTTAGATCGTTGATTGAAGTGTTTCGATGTGTTGATTGTTAGATTCTCGGTGTTGTTATTGTTCTAGAACTTATTCTTAATGACTTTTATTGAACTCGCGACTCGATAATCGTATCACACGTGGCTTCTTTACATATGTATTTTGCGAGAGGGCACGGGAAAAGGGGTTCTTAGGATCACCGTGTAAAACCGACTGAGTTGTTCAGATTCGGTTTCGTGTGTGAGGTTTATATCATTGTTAACGAGCGTCTCATAGAGCATAGACCGTGTCGGGTCAGTTAAATCCGGTCAGCGGACTGTTGAATTCGACATAGGAAACTAGGTTGTTGAAATTGGCGCTTAGTTTCGGAAATAGGAGACGACACCCTTCAACGATGCCGAGAACATTAGAGTTTGTCGAAACACTTCCGGAAACGAGTTAGGGTTAGAGAGTAGTTGGTTGGATCATAGCTCGTCTATCTCTTTTATATAGTTTTAAATCTTTGTTTTGTGTATATTTAGTTTGTAGAACCGGTGATCTGACAAATCACCACGTTCCATATATGTGTTGACCTGAACTAGGGACGAGACCGACTTTGGTACTCGACCAGATTTCCTGTGGGATACGACCTTGACTCACCAATTCTAGGCTACAGTTGACCCGGTACACTGCCGGTGAGATTGGACACTTAGAAAAGGCCGATCAGACTCCTTTGAATCTGTCAAACGACACGGCTTTCCTCATAAGCACATTGAGGGCTTCAACAAACAAGAGAAACAAAAAAGGAGATAGCGGATCGCCTTGGCGAATTCCTCTCTGCATCTTAAACTCCGTAGTTGGGCTGCCGTTAATAAGAATAGATACATATGCCGACGATAAGATCAACATGAATAAAAGCAAGTTATACGGGTTGAATATTCAACCTGCTAATCTGACACTTGGTGCTTGTTCATTAGGCTGCAATGCTGCTGAGCTTCCATTCTCATACTTGGGTTTACCTGTGGGAAAAATTATGAATCGCATCGGTTCTTGGCAACCAGCGATCGATAGATTAAGAACAAAACTTGCGGGATGGAAGTGCAGATTGCTATCGATGGGTGGACGGGTTACTCTTCTTAAATCGGTACTTGGTAGCCTACCCTTGTACTACTTCTCATTGTTTCATGCTCCTATTTCTGTGATCCACACCTTAGAAAAAATTAGAGCGTATTTTTTCTGGGGTGGGACAGGGGAAGAGCGCAAAATTTCATGGATCTCTTGGTCCAATATCCTTAAACAAAAATCTCAAGGCGGGTTGGGGGTTGGGGACTCAAAATATTGCTTTGTTGGGAAAATGGTGGTGGAGGTTTAGTGTGGAGAATGGGTTTTTTTGGAGAGATTTTATTCGGTTGTTGTATGGAGAGAGGGGTGGATTTAGTCTTATGCCTGAGATGGGTAGGAAAGGTAAGGTTTGGAGCAATATTATCTAAACTTAGATAAAATTGAGAAGAGAGGAGTGAATCTCTCTTCATCTATAAGGTGGAGGATGGGTGATGGAAATAATATAAAATTCTGGAGTGATGTTTGGGTAGGAGAAGAGACATTCAAGTGCCGTTTCCCGAGACTTTACAATCTCGCCCAAGAAAAAAATTGTTTCATAAAAGACCGTAGAAAACTATGTGGTGATGTGTGGGAATGGCAGTGGGATTGGAGAAGAGGGATAAGGGGAAGGGAATTAGGTGAACTTGTAGATTTTTATGCCTCCCTCCCAGATCTTTTCCTTGATGCATGCCAACATGATTCTCCTTCTTGGATCCTCAATCCACGAGGTTCCTTTACAGTTGCTTTCTTGAAGAAAAAATTGCTCGTAGTTGAAGGCTCTTCTTTAGCAAATGATGCCCCTCCATGCCGTCGGAATCTGATTGGCCGGTGAACTTGCAAAAAAAATTTGAATGCCTTACACGTCGAATTGGTCTTGGACTCCTTTAGAAAAGTTTTAGGGCCCGAAACAAGGTATTCAACTCACTTTGAATCGCCCAAATCAGAGTTGTAGAATTCCAGATATGGTTCAAATACCAAAACCGAGTTGCTGGACCAGGTCAAAAGTTAACTTTGGGCCGATTCCAGGGTGATCAGCCCGGACAACGCACCGCCAAAGTGCAAAAAATGACATATTTTCCCTTTTAGTAGTTTTGGTCTGCCATAGGTGTTATAAAAAGTTCAATTTCGATGAAAACAATCAGAGTTGACAGAAACATTGTTTAAGTAGTATTTCAACAAAAGTTAGAATTTTGTTCATTGTTCG
Source organism: Gentiana straminea (assembly GCA_036785695.1). Lineage (NCBI taxonomy): Eukaryota > Viridiplantae > Streptophyta > Magnoliopsida > Gentianales > Gentianaceae > Gentiana > Gentiana straminea. The sequence continues at coordinate 6,669,616 of JAVUPR010000514.1, read as the reverse complement.
GTGAGTAATTCAGTGTTTCGTGTTCTTGTGAATGCAATTCATTGCAGAGACATTAGTTAGGAGTAATTGGTTGCGTATTTCGAGGTGATTATGTTGTCTAATTCTTCTATGCTTACTAAATTCGTAGTTGTTTTGTTAATACAAGCATGCTATGCTAGATTACTAGTAGATTGAATCATACCGAGTTAATTCGAACCTTATTGTAGTTTTATATTGATTCATACATGGAGAACACCCAGACTCGGTGAAAATTATTCGCCTTGGATGGTTTACCAACAGTCTATGTTGGGAAAACGCCAAGTTGATTTATTTCCCCCCGATATGAATCGTCTCCAATTACATCTATTGTTTGGTGTTAATTTATGCATGTTTAGATCTTGATCAACTATTTTCATGTTCATCGTAAATTATTCTCGAAGGCACTAAGGTTAAATAGATAATTAAGACACGAAACAATTAGATCATTATAAGTAACTAACCTGAGCACGTGGATCGTTGTAAATCAAAAGTACTCACGGATATCTTGTTATATTGTTGAAGAGTTCTTGTTCAAGCTTGATTCTTTCCGGTTTACTTCATAAGAAGTATGTTGATTTTCTCTTTCTTTCTTATTGCATGTCTAGTTTTATGATGAATTCTTGTGTTATGATTTGTATAATGAGTGCTAAACATTTTATAGTCGAGTTATGTGAAGATATACGAAATCGAACACTAGATCGTTGATGGAAGTGTTTTGATTTGTTGATTGCTTGATTCTTGGCTATGTTGTGTTCTTGAACTTATACTTTATGCCTTGAGTTAATTTGATCACAAAATATTTGATTTCACACACCATCTTTATAAATATATCATGTGAGTGGTGTGGAGCCAGGGTTTTAGAATCGCCGTGTAAAACCGACCAAGTTGTTTAGTTTCAATCTCTTGAGTGAGTTTCATCAATGTAAGTTTGGCATCTCAAAGAGATAATACCGTGTTAGGTCAGTTAAGTTCTTAAAAGCGGTATGTTCAATCTAACATAGAACACTAGAATTCTAGATTGCGGTATCAGTGTCTAGTTAGCCAGAATTAGAAGATTTCACCCAACAAAAGTTAGCCAGAATTAGAAGATTTCACCCAACAAAATCATATCGTAATTTTTTCTAGACATGAGGTAGGGTTTGAAAGTAGTTGATCTGATCATTTCTCGGCTATTCATTTTACATAGGTCAAACTCTCGTTTGTAATCTAGTCGTTGTAGTAATAGAACCAAGAATCGTAATTCAACGCTCTCTTCCAATATTGTGTTGATATAAACTAAGGGTGTCTTTAAAGGCACTACACATTTTTACTTGGGCACCCAAATTAAAAGACACCACACTTCAATATGTTGTTCTACCAAAGACACCAAACTAATTATTGCATATACCCAATACACCACACTTTATTTACTATATTGTCATTTTTACCTATGGCACCACCTCTCCCAATAAAATTTCATTCCTAACAAATTGCAGTCCCAATTCCTTGCACCATCATCGATCACACCCTATTTTTTCTATCCGTTTTCTTTATCCTCACAATTGTTCTCCTTCTACCTTTTTCTTCTTCCTCTTCTCTATCTTCATTCTTAACAATATTTTACTAGAAGATAATATTTCATAGTTTGAAGAAATTATTCGATAACAAGCAAAGAAAAAGAAGGGAAGAACAAGTTGAAAAAAATATAATTTGCAGAGTCAAGTCTGCAAAATTTGTTGGTTATTTCGATGAATCATCAAGTCTTCAAAATTTGTTGGTTTAATCTTAAACAGAAGTCTGTTGGGTTATTTTTTTTCCTTTTTTTCCAGGCAACAACAATGATAAATTCAAAGATAAACTGGATAATCTAAAATTCTAGTCATTATTTTTATACCGATCTGACCTAAAAAGCCCGAGAAATTTCCGGGAAAATTCATATCTTATCAATAAGAAAAATGGAAGAAGAGGGTGAACAACAGAAAATAGTAAAAGAAAATTTCGGGAGGGAAAAGAAGGAATGAATAAAATGTGGAAGAGAAAGAGAGAACAAGAAAATTGAAGAAGATCGATGGTACATAAAACCAAGGAGATAAAAGATGAAGGGAAGGAGTTATGGGATAAGTTGAAGATGAAGGGGTGTTTCCTTGAATAGATTAGTTGGGAAAGGGAAGAGTGGGGATTTAAATGTAGTTTTTAATATGTAGGGTTCTATTTTACCAAAAGAAACTGTTAACAGTAAAATCGTTCTGGATATAATAAATTTGAATTTTATCCGGTATGGTGTGATTGGTAGAATCATCATTTAAAAATTTATTGTGTGGTGTCTTGGGTAAATACCTATTTTTTACACTTCTGTTGTGCTTCAAGTAGAAAAAATATGGTGTCTTTAAAGGCATCTGTAAACTAAGAATGACGTTGGCTTTGATACTTAACCATATTCCTTATGGGAATACAACATTGTTCATAATTATATAGTACAACTGATTCGTTACTCTGTCGGTTAAAGTTAGTAGACAATAAAAGTCCCATAAGCAACCAAGGTGAGGTAAAGGACTAGGTTTAAGCTTTGGTGTAAGTTTGCTTTATATAGGCATCTAAGAAACCTAAAACCCTTAAGTAAGCTTTATCCATTAAGGTGGGTTTTTAAGCTCAATTAGGCCTTTCTTAATCTCACTAAGGGGCCGTTTGTTAAAACTGAAGACTGAAATCTGAAGTCTGAAATCTGAAGTCTTAATTCTGAATAAATTAAGTAACTGAATATTTTAAGTGCTGAAATTGATTAGACTGTTTGGTAACACTTATTATATCCGAAATTAGAATTTGTTTCGTGAGTGTGTATGTGGGTATGGGTGTGTGTAGGGTGGGTGTAGGGTGGGTGGGGGTGTTAGTGTGGGGTAATGGGGGTGTAGGGTGGGGTGTGGGAGTGGGTGTGTGGGGGTGGGTTGTGTGGGCGTGGGTGTGGGTGTAGGGTGTGGGGGTGGGTATGGGCGGGTGGTGGGTGTGGGTGTGGGTTGGTGGGTGTGGGTGTGGTGGGTGTGGGTGTAGGGTGGGTGGGAGTGGGGGTGTTGAAGTGGGGGTGTGAGGGTGTAGGTGGGTGTAGTTTGGTCGGGTGTAGGTGGGTATGAGGGTGTGGGGTGTGGGGGTGGGTATGGGTGGGTGAGGGTGTGGGTGGGTGTGTGGTGTGTAGGGGTATGGGTTGTGTGGGTGTGTGGGTGTGTGGGTGTGGGGTGGGTGGAGGTATGGGTGTGGTGTGGGTGGGTGGGGGTGGGTTGGGGGTAAGGTGAGGGTGAGGTGTAGGTGAGGGTAGGTATGGGTGTGGGGTGTACCCCTACCTAACGTAGATTTATTGAAAAAATTCAGCATTAAGTAGTTCCTCATCCACTTAAAATTTCCCATAATTTTTCACAGGAAATTCAGAAGATCTTATTAATTAAGAGGTGTTAAAAAGTATTATCAAACAACACTTATTTTAATAATCACTTATTCTTTTAAGAATAAGTGTTAAGTGGTGTAAGCAAACAGGCCCTAAGTAATAAATCTTTAAGTAGACTCCTTTCTTAATCATATTAAGAAAGTGGCCCATTTGCCTCCAGGACATAGCCTAGTGGTAAAGGGCTTGAGTGCTGTAAAGGCAGCTGGAGTGTGGAGATTCGAATCCCGTAAAGGGACGACTTCTTTCGGTTTTCTTGGTATAATGTTAGCTATTGACTCTGGCTACTAGATTACCCTATTTAACATCTTCACTCATTCTGTGAAACAGGATAGTAGAGCCCTTTTAGTTATGGTTTAAGCGTTTAAGAAAGTGGCCCACTTAGGAAACCCCCACTAAATCTGATTAGGTTATTAGCCACTTGCCGCTAAATTTTCACATAAAATAAATAAATCTTATTTACTTTATTTTATCTATTATATATTTATGTAAAAACTATTTTTTACTTAATATAATTATATACTTCGACATAGGAAAAACTCTTACCATTTTGTCATTTATCATATAAATATCTGTTAGCTAAATCACTACAAAAAACAGACCTTTCCGTGACAAAAAAAAATCGTTGGGAAAAGTGCTAATTTTCGTCAGTAAAAGTCTTAGTGACGAAATATTTTTGTCGCGGCGTGTGTTGCCTATGCAGTGTCGGTAAAGATGTCTATTGTGATAATCAGAGTATTAGTCATTAACGAAGTTCAGTCGCGACGAAGTTCAGTCGCGACGAATCTCATATTTTTGTCACCAAAGCTTTTCATGACAAAACTCCAGCTAGGCTTTTCATGCGACAAAATTTTTGTCACAAAATAATGAACATTTTATCACAAATTCAGTGTTGTTGTCACCAAAGGGTATAAACACATTTTTACATTAATGGTTAATATTGACAAAGACATTGTCACTAGAAGTCATATTTTAATAATAATAATAATAATAATAAACAATAAATATTCAAATAATAGAAAAATTACAATAATATACTAATAATAATAATAATAATAATAATTAATAATAAATATAATAATAAACAGACACATTAAAAGTCATAATCAATAATAATATCCTACAACCATAATAATTAATAATAAATATAATAATAAACAGACACATTAGGAGACCTTCACAACCTTGAACCTGAATCCAGGAATATCTCCAACAGCATGACCCTTACGCCCAAATCCAGACACTTTCCAGAATGCAGTTAAGGAAGAATTGAGATTCAGCCTCAAATTTCAACACTAAACTACTTACAGCTACCAAAGAAAATAAAAAGAAAAGCCCATGAAACAAATGAAGCTGAAAACACAGAAAGGGATGAAACCTCATACATAAATCAAAACTGCAAGAAAAATGTAAAATGTCCCCGAGACATTACCTTATATTTTAGTTCCTCAAACGAACCAAGTGTTCAGGAATCAAAATTTGTAATTTCCTTCCACCTTAATTAATCAAAAATCAAAAGGGAATGTTAGACGATCAAAATGTCGAATTAATTAAAGAGCATAAGATTGCATAATTAATACTCACATTTTTAGCAATTGCTTTGAGTATATTTTCTCCACAACTCTTGCCTTGTACTTCCTTCGGCATATTTTCCCTACAACATACCAGAAGGCTGTCAAATTTTGAAGCCACTCAGATTAAAAAATAAATTCAAAAAAGACTTTTGTGGAATAACATGAATACTCAATTCCCATCCACATCTAAATGTGGGAAAACTGAAAAAGTAAGCCTAGCAACATAGTACTAGAAGTTAATAACATGCTGAATCTACAAGAAACATAATGGCCAAGAAAGCTAACAAAAAATACGAGTCATCCTACAAAACATAACTCAAAACAGTGAAAAGGCCGCGAAGTATAATGCATTTAATAAGTATACCTAGTACATTAGACTCGGCCAAGAATGCACCTCGACTTTGTTCAAATCGATCAAATAATACAAGTACGTTAAGGGATCTCGACTTTGTCCAAACACTTTTAAATTTTCTCTGGTAATTTAAAGGACCCCCACCCCTCATCCCTCACCCCCCACCCCCCAAAAAACCCATCTTTCAGCTCATTTAAAAACAGAGAACAATGAATAAATTGTATTCAATAGGTCAACGAAGGGGATTACCGGGTGCCAAGATTCGTTAATAAATTGTATTCAATAGGTCAATAAAAAGAACAATCTATGTGAAACAAGTAACATAGCTACCTGTTGAGTTCATGTTCCATTATCGTTAAACCTCTCTCCCGACCTTCCAGTAACAAGGAAATCGCACTCTAGATTAAAATTTCAAGATGACAGCTGTTATTTCAGAAATAATAAGGCAATGCGCACAAATCAGATTGATTGCTGAGATGTTGGCTGAAAAATGGAAGGGGCAAGAAAAGAGTGTCATGGCAGTAACTAAAAATACCTCAAACGAAAAATGTATAAACCCCAATGTCAACATCCTTGTGTAAATTGTCCAATATATATGCACCAGATTCCACGTCAAGCTTGAGTTCCTGCAATACGAGGAAGATGAAAAGTTATTTTTGAGCTGCTTAGAATCAGTAATACTTTCGTATCGATAATAGAACACGAAGAATACCTGGTCGGCAACAGAAGCATCCATTGAACCAGAGGCAAGTATTTGCTTGAGTTTCACTGATAGAGGTGGAGCAGCAGACCATAGAACTGTGCTTACGCGAAATGATGATGTCAAAATAGAATTAGTATCAGAGGTTCAGAAATACAAGAGAAGCTCCAACATAATTTAGAATGGCTACTTCTATACTTTAAAAGGTTTTGACATCTGGACTCACAGAATACCGGAGAGGTATAATATGATAAGAATAAGCTACCTGCTACATAGGTCCGATTTCCATTGCTTGAACCTAATATTGCAGCTATTATGCCCTTCAAATTCCTTGTTATAAGGCAGCAGCAAGTCTGACCACTTATCATCTTCGTCTTCAGGCGATTTCCGCTGTTTCTGCACCATCTTCTTTTCGTCTAGCATTATCAATGGCCTCCTAAAGTCCATTCCTTTTTCCCTTAAGCTCACTTCATTTCCAGATCTTGTTCTCTTTAACTTTTCTTTATACAATGCGCCGCCTCCAAAATTCTGATCCTTAGCAGCAATGTTTGATGAGTAAAAAGGTGCTGCAACAATATTGAATTTCCCATGATTGATCATTGGCCTGATAATCCCTTTTTGTATAGGAGGAAACACCATTGAATTGTTGATAATATTTGATGAATTGACGTTCTCATCAACAAAATCATCTCAAATATCCGACCTCTCTTTTGTTGTACCACCATGTTCCCTGCAGGGCTGTGGCTGCCAGATATCTGTAGAACCCAAAACAGTATCAAACAATCTAGTGGCCTCCTGCTCTACAAAAATACCATCCCTTGTTGAATCAGGAATAATTTATGCTTCAACAAAGCTACTTGATCATCCAATCTACCACATCTCTGTATATAGAAATTGTAAATTAGCATACACAAAAATGTCCAATTTGTTCAAATTTGATGTATATTCAATTCTTAAAACTGCAGATTAATTAATACCTTGTAAAGGTCAAGCAAAATGTTATCAAGGGCCTCTTGAGCTTGATCAGAACACCGATGTCGTAACGACTTAATTGCTTTGACTGCTTCGCACACGCCTGAGAACAAAACATTGCATAGCAAAAAGACCTAAAGGAAGCTTTAAAAAAATTACCACTTCTCCTTAATATATTGGTGGCCTAGAGTCTTCTTGTCCATCGTGTCGTCATTGCTTCGTAATATCACTGGTACACCGACTTCCGTTTTTATACATCTAGGATGAAGTAAAGAAAACCATAGACCTTTAGATGATCCATAAATATGAGACCATGACTTAAATAAGCAACTGGAAAATACCGTAGATGATAAATATACCATTCTTTCATCGAAGCAGTTTCACAAATAGGCGGATTCTGAAGAATGATGTTGTGTATTTCATCGACAAGGAAATGCTTGTTAAAAAACATTGATGCCTGATTTAATAATACAGATTTGCTACAATATACAATCACAACAGCATTTAAAAAGAAGGGCAACTTTGAAGCATATTATATACAGAATGCTAAACACCTATTTGTCAGTTACTAAAGCAACCAGTACAAACCTTTCCATAAGATAGCAGGACCATAAATTGCATTTGTCTAGCTATGCCAGTGACTTTGAACCGAAATACAGTTCTTCCTTGTTTTCCCGTAACATCAACTATAGATGCAGCCATGACCAAATAGTAGAATTGAAGGATTTTCTTCCATTATTCTACAAACATCATGATAAAATGCTGCTCAATATATAAGGATAAAGATAACACACGTCAAGTGAAATGTAAACGCTGAACTGGAATTCCTCAAAATCCATCATTAATAGCAGGGGATGACCAATTACAAGTTCTTGAGATTGGTCAAACATAAAAAAGAACACAAAGAATGGAAACAATTAAGTTATTAAACTAACAGAAACACGGATAAGAATAAATTATTGCATATTATTTTTTGAGCCCTATAGATTCAACCGAAATGCAGCATGACAATTCTAGCTAGGCTTAAAAAATAAAGGCAACTACTTTCACTTGGTTCAGATGTCCCAAGGGTATCTCTTCGCACAGGAGCACCCGGTTTAACTCCTCCAACATACCTTGTGGGACAAGGTTTGAATTCATGAGATCCTATGTTCTTGTTACCTGCCTTCCCCAATATGGACCCTTGCAACGCACTTTAATGGATGTTTAAATAATACCATACATTGTTCCTATTAATCAGCTTCTTCACAGACACTACGCGTGAATAGACTAAGCAAGACAACAAAATTTAACTTAAAAAGTAAAGAAACCTCATAGGCTTTGACAAAACATTCTTTTGATTGCAGCAAGTTGCTTTTAATTTCCTTTAATCCCTTCCCCTGATTCTCTAGCATTTCAATTTCACTCTCGAGGCAACCTACTAAACACCATATGAAGCCAATTCAGAAAGGCAAGAATATTGAACAAACTAGATGAAAGATAAGACACCCTATGCAGTAACCACTGAATCACTGATAGAGGCTTAAGAGCACTAATAATTAAGACAAGAACATGAACAGAACAGAGAGTGAAAACAACGTTACTTGCTTCAGACTTGACATGCCATATCCACTATATGAAGATGAAAGCAGAAACTGAACAAGAGACCATTTCTCTTTATCCAAGGCGATAGCCAAAGGCTCCAAGTATCTGCAAAATCCATTTCCAGTAACATTAATTATCATGCCATTGTGATCCAAAAAAAAGTTACCAGAGAAGATAGATTAGCATTTTACCATGTGATTTTGAGTCATCGAAGGAAAGATTTCTGGTGGCCAATTATACTAAAAAATAAAAATGATAAAATGAAAATAAAAAAGGATATTGATACCACGGTGCTGGTGGTGGACTCATTACTGAACCCTAGCCGGCCTCGTCAAGTATTCTAGAGAACTATGCAGCCTCGTCGGATGTCTTGGCAAAGTCCGCGATAAATTCTTTCTCCTCCATCCATATATTCATCTTCGACGCCTCTACATTCACCAACCTCAGCATCCTCTTCGCCTCCGAACACAAATCCTTCTACAACTCCATTTCCCCTTCGCACACCTTGAAAACATCACTGATCAAACCAGCCGAAAGTCCGTAGCATAGCCGAATTTATGTAGCAATTCGTGAGAGGAAATCGATTCATGAGATGAAATTGATTTATGAGACGAAATCGATAGGGATGGGGAGTGGATTTCGTCGAGAACAGAGGGGGCAATCGGTGAGAGATTTTGAGCAACGGGAGGATTAGGGCGAAAATGTTTTATTTAATGTTTAGGGGAAGAATGTATAGCGAGGGTGAGGACGAGAGCCAAATCTGGAAGTCTCACTTGTTTATAATTGAGCCGATCCGAATCTCTAACAAAATCCAAGATCGATACTCGGCTCGAGCTCAATCGAGCAAAAACAATACACGATATCCAACTCGACTCGTTAATTATTTGATATAATTCGATTCGGCTCGTAAACTCGAAAAAAATATATTTACATATTTTTTTTAATTTTAAATATGGTAAGATCGAACTCGACTCGACAAATATTAATGAATTTTAGCTAAAATATTTTTTACCGATTACCATATTTGAAGCTCGAGATTGGCTCGACTAATTTTTTGAGTAATTAACTCGACTCAAGTTTATACTCAAAAAAGTCGTATTGTGTCGTGATAAAAAATGTTTGTCATATGCCCTAAAAAAATATATGTTCGTCATATAAATTATTAAATATTTCGTAGAGAATTTTGTCACTAGAGTCTCTCATCCCTAGAGCTGTTAAACGAACAGAGCCGCTCATGAACAAGCTCGTGTTCGGCTCGTTAGTGTTCGTGATCGTTTGTTCGTTTAGTTTAACGAGCCGAGCTCGAACATGATTGTAGGCTCGTTTGCTTAACGAGCCGAGCTCGAGCTTGGTTCGCGAACGTTTGATTATGTTCGCGAACATGCTTATTATGTTCGCGAACATGCTTATTGTTCGCGAACATGCTTATATAATGTTCGCGAACATGCTTATATGCTTATAATATATGTCTAACGAACCGAACTCGAGCCGAATTCAAGCCAAAGTCGAGCCAAAAGACAAAAAATATGTCTAACGAGCCGAGCTCGAACGGTTCATGTTTTAAACGAAGCTCGAACGAATTTTTTGTTCGTTTAACAATCGAACGAGCTCGCGAGAGCTTAACGAGCTCGAGTTCGAACAGCCAATACTCGGCTCGGCTCGTTAACAGCTCTACTCATCCCAAAAGTTATTACATGATAGTCAAGTTAGCCCATAAGTTTGTAGTGTTTTGTGACAACCCATCAAGTTTTTGGTAACAACATCTTTTCTTTCTCACTAATTAGTATACATTTTCGTGACAAAATAAAACATTGTAACTAGAAGTACCCTTTTTGTGACGAAACTCCTCTTTGTCACCAAAAAATTGTCACAAAAAAAATCTTTTTTTTGTAGTGAATTCTGAAAAAAAAAAAAAAAAACAATTTTTTTTTCATTTATCGAGGAGCGCTAGAAATGCGGTTTACGAAAAATAAAGTCGGGGACAATTAGCCTATATCCATACGTTCCAATGATTTGGACGACCAACTCTTTAATCGAATCACACGCCTCATTAATCTTGGCGTCGTGTTACCACAGAAACGAGATTGCACTCTTTGGGAATGTAAAACATAGTTACTCCACTACTCACAACAGTTACCGATCGCCCATTGATACAGTCATTACCTATGTACAACCTTCCACAGACAGTTCGTATATGGAGCAAGGCCATGTTCGTAAGACCTCTCCATAAATCTTATCATCGAACTACCATTAACCCACTAGCGACCGATATCCTTTGACCTTATCAAAGGTGCGTGCAATCAATCAGTACCATAACAAACAAGGAAACCGTCTTTCTACTTCCCTTTCGAAGAAGGAGTTGACCCCACCATTTTAACTTAATTTTTTGGCTACAAATCCCTGAGTGATGTTAAAATGGTAGGGATAAAAGAAGACACCTCTTAGCTAACCGTACCTCCAAATCAAAACGTCGCCATTGATAAAACATGAGTCTATAATCACACCAGGATCAAGATTGAAAGCATAAATGATCATCTAATGATTCAATTGGAATCTCTCGTTACAGACTTAGTACGAGATCATCATATCGAATCGATCTAGTCCTACATGTTCCACGTAAAAGTTCAACCACTAAAGTGTATAACACCGATGCCCAGGAATAAAGTGGTCACACTCCAAGTGTTCTGGAACACTGATGGTGGTTTGATTGTGAGATCCCTAACTCCAGTCAATTATGAACTTTAGTCGCTTCATCACGAACTCAGTGTTTAATTAAGGTGGTACATAAAAAACTGAATCCCCCAGTACATAAATCTTTAGCACTGAGCTTTATGGTGACATAATAAACCCGTAAGAATTTTCTTGTGTGTCATTTATATCTATGCAGTCAAATAAATAAAAGATTAATAAGAAAATGTTACTTTTATTCAATCAAAACAATACATACATGATTGATTTATTCAATCAAAACTATACATACATGATTGAAGACCGGAAACGACGTCTTTCAAAACCCAACTTTTACACACAGTGCACAATATAGGATCTGGGCTCGTTCTCCTTACAGTAGAATCTCTTGCTAACTTCCCTTTTCTTCAAACTTGGGGAGATGACATTAGCGGTGTAGAAGATGGAGCGACCCGTTTTCCACGTTCGGATCTGCTATTCTCGGCAAATTTAAGACTATTATTGTGCATGCCTTTCTGCTTTTCATCATCATTCCATTCCGATTCATAATAATGTTCTTCACTTCCTTTAATAGGATCATTAGAAGGTGGTAAAAACATGCTTCCCCATTGCGGAAAATGCAAAAACGTTACAGGAATCGTGCAACAAATGATCATAATCCCCATATAAAAAATCCCATTCGCATTTGAGATTTTCGGGCTAGTGAAAAACAACAATTGGGTCACACCCGACCCGAAATTGCCACCCGCTCCGGCAATTCCGAATATAATACCTAATGATCTTCTTGAAATGAACGGTAGGATTCCGAAAGTCGCACCACAAGCAAATTTTGTACACCACTAGAAAACAGGATCATCATTGTGACTGCTATTGGAAGTGAATTTGATTTGCCTAAAGAGATACAGAAAATGCCTCCAAGTATTTGTAGAATGAATAATAACCATAATCTTCCTCGCATTCCGAATTTCCTTGCTACCATGTCTGATGCTAATCCGCCCATTGGGCGCGTAACGATGTTCGCCAAACCGAATGTTGATGCAATTGTGCCGGCGGTATTAAGATTTAGATCAAACCTGTTGAAATTGAATCAAATGTAAGTGATTTTTTATTTTAACTTTTTTACAATGGATACATTTCTGATCGATCAACGTCATAGCGAATCGGGCAAGGCCTTCCCAGAGGGCGACCTGCTGGAAACAGCCACGACTGTCATGTGAAAATTTAAGTTTTTGATTAAAAATGTTTTGGAAAGGACAGTTCGTAATTTACTTGTCGTAGAAGTACTGCGAGATGACATTAAACATTGTTAACTCCACTCCAAAGGAATAGCCATAAACCAGGGCTAAGATCCATGTTCTGTAGTTTGTTACAGCATTCTTCAACACCTGTAGAGTTTATTAATTAATTAGTTAAGCCAACCCATTTAATTAGTCATTCTTACAATCACTTGTTATGCACGAGTCGCGTGAATGTAGAGCGGATCAAAAACACCTCGAGGATCCGGATTCCGGCCAATGGAATACGTGAGGACGATCTTCAGTGCATGAGGATTGTGAAGTCATTAGAGAGATCACAACACCGGTCGGATCCGGATTTCATCGAATGTAGAGCGGATCCTTATCAGTGAGGTGTGTGTTGCGATCACAACACTAACCTCACTGGTGAAAAGTAAGCTTATTTTGTGCTTTATGATGTCTATAGACATATCTCATGCCTCATTAGGGAGGATCCGGATTCCGTGGAATATGTGCTTTTTTTTAGGGGGGAGGAGGGTGTGAGAGTGACTAACCTTAGAGAACTTATCAGGTGCAACATCTCCCTTCTTTTTTAAGGTACCTCTATTTCCATCGAGGCAAGTCTTGGCCAAGGGTCGGGACTAAGATCCCCATGATTACATGGCACCATCCAGTATAAAGAAGGCTATCCTCCAAGCAGTAAAAGGAGTTGATCCACATTTTATGATCAAATCATACAATAACGGCATTAAAAGTTGTGTCACGCCACCTCCCACATCACCCCAACCAGCTGTTGTACCGTTCACCGTGCCAACAATCTTGCTACTAAACATAGTACTCATCCGAATCGGCATGACACAAATGTAGCCGAGAGAGAATCCAATCATGAAACGAACCGCGATGTATCCGCCAGCAGACGATACAAACGGCATACAAAACACCGTTGGAGCAGACAACGTGATCAGGAACGCGCATCCATATCTAGGACCTATCATGTCACGGACCGCGCCCATACGAGCCTAGACAGGATGCTTCCGAGAGACGAGGCAACTCCCGCGTTGCCAATGTCCTCTTTGGTTAGATTAAGGTTGTCCCGGATGATGGGGACTAAAGGGGCGGCAGCGAAAGTCGAGACGAAACAAGTGAAAAAGGATATCCAAGATAAGTGGAAGGTTCTCATATGAGGCTTGGATAAAGAGAAAACCTTGAAAACTGTGGCTTTGTGTTCTGAATCAACCGGTAAAGCGAACTTCGCCGTCGATTCGTCGGTGACACTGTCGACTGGCGATGCGACAGAGAATGCGAATGATTGTTCTCTGTTCCCCGTTACTCCATGCATGGAGCTTCCAGCTGGCTCACCTGTCATTTTTCTTACGTACAGTAAAAGAAATGCTATTTTTTTTTTTTTTCCTGAAATGGTGAAGGGAGTGAAATGATATTGTTGTTTGATATGGTTGTTGTTGAGGGCATATACTGGTATATATATAAGTTGTACGGAGCCGACGGTTTAACTGCTTTCGGGAAATTTGGAATAACTTAAAAATTAAAGTCAGAAGGAATCTTTATTTATTACTACAATTTAAATATTCAGAAAATAGAACCTTCGGCGAAAGAGAGTGAAATAATATATACGTAGTAGTAGTTATCTTCCTTTCCTGTTGTTGAGGCATTGTTTACTTATCTCTATTAGCCGTACAAGCCATTTTTTTAGCTCTTTTTAAGCAGCTAATTTGATTATCTATCTACTGCTATCACATATAGTCGTATCAAATGTTATAATTAATTAAATCAAATAAACATTATATTGATGTTGAAACACTTATAATAGTCGTTAAGAATTACTACCTCCGTCCCATAAAAAGTGCCCACTTTTTGTTGGACACGGAGATTAAGGAAATAATTAATGTGTTGTATTTTAAGAATGAATAGACAAATATATCCTTAACTAATCGTAAATGCTTGTTTTGGAATATGAAAGGATTATGGAAAATTAAATGTTAAAATAGGGGTATGATTGGAAAATATATATTTAATGATGTATTGAAAATTTAAATGGACATTTTTATGGGATGGAGGAAGATAACTATATTATTGTATAATATTTTTAACGATGGTTATAAGTATTTGAAGATCATATTGATGTTTGTTTATGTAAATTATAATTTATACTACCTCCGTCCCACAAAAAGTGTCCATAACGGAAAAATGAATCGTCCTATTTTACGTGTCATGTTTGATTTTTCAAAGAGATTTTGGCTAGTGTATTTAATGCTTTGAATCTCATTATATGTAAAAATATTGAATCATTTAATGAGATTCAAAGCATTAAATACACTAGTCAAAATCTCTTTGAAAAGTCAAACAGGACACATAAAATGGAACGGAGGGAGTAATATTAAGACAGTTTTTCTAACAATTTTTTTTTTCTAGAAATTTTTCTCTCCGATGGAGCTGCCCCTGTTATGTTTGGAGATCGCCGATGGTGGTTTCCCTTCTCTGAAGTTAATTTCGTCGGCGACTCTTGGTGCACACAGGCAGATTATTTGCTCGGCTTTCATCAGACAGGAACAACTCTCCCGCGATGGACATGGAAGCGGCGGAGGAGCTGTTGAATGCCCTCTCTCTAACCGAGGGCGAAGCAGCTCGATATCAGCTACCGACCGGCGTACTCCGACCAACGGCGGAGGTTCAGGCCCGCAGCATACTCTGCAAATCCTTTTCCTCCCGAAATGTGGTGGCCCAGAATTTGAAAGCGGCCATGATGAGATCATGGAGAACAGCAAGCTTTGAAGTAGTTCGGTTGCGGTGAAAAGTCTTTCAGTGTGTTTTTTTATCGCGAACGTGATCAGAATTTTGTTCTCATTGCTGGACCTTAAAATTTTGATGGGTATTTGCTAGCAGTGGAGGAATGGACCGTTAATGGGGCTTCGAGGGGGCTTTTCGGCAGGCAAGACTTTTGGGTGTGTGTGGACATGTTGCCTTTACAGT
The DNA here is from genome assembly GCA_036785695.1 of Gentiana straminea. Lineage (NCBI taxonomy): Eukaryota > Viridiplantae > Streptophyta > Magnoliopsida > Gentianales > Gentianaceae > Gentiana > Gentiana straminea. The sequence goes on along the minus strand of JAVUPR010000514.1, from coordinate 6,654,096 downwards.
TTTGTACGAAGGAGGCGGGGAATCACTTGATGAGTTTCTTTAATGGGTGTCGGGAAGGGCAACTTCGAGTTGTACAACGAACAGGTTTGTGGAGCTTTAGGTTTAGGGCGGAGGTTAACATCAATCAACCTTTGAGGCATTGTGTATGTCTTTCTGATTAGAACGATGATGAGGTGAGAGGCCGGGTCACATATGTGCGGCTACCATATCTTTGCTATAATTGTGGAATGCTGGACCATACTCTTCGTGCATGCCCGAAGCATACTCACGAACTTTCAGAAGAGCAGCAACAGCGCCTACCGTATGGGACCTGGCTTAACTCCAATAGCCGTACACAACTTCTTGAGACGTTAGGAGAGGTCGGGGGTGGAGTTGGGGACGGTCGCAGATGGGAGAATGGGGATGTAGGTGGAGATGCACAAGAGGTCTTACAACACGAGGCAGCAGTAGATGATGAGATGTCTCGGGCCATTGTCCTCTTTGAACCCGTTGCTCACGATAATAAAGCTGAACATGACATGGAGATGGTGGGTGTACTGGAGCCGGTTTCTCCTGGTACTGGGGGGTTGGTGGTGATGCCAGAGCTGGTTTTTCGGGGAGAGAAGCCGATGTTGAGGGAAGCACAGGTGGTTCAACGTTTGTGAGTGTCGACTTATCGTCGTCTAGCACGGGGTAGTTTTTCCATATCTTCTTTGGGGCCGCTAGTTATAGGGAAACGCAAGGCTGATGAGGAGGTTGATGGGGGGATCGAGTTGAAGAGGCTTAGTCCATCCGATAGGACAGCTAATGTTGATTTGCCACTGATGGAGTCTGCCGAGGAGCAGGCCCACCCGGCGAAATGAGTATCCTATGTTGGAACTGCCGAGGGCTTGGCCAGGCTCGAGCAGTGAAATCTTTACAGGGCCTTGTAAATACTTTTTCCCATTTGCTTTTATTTTTGTTTGAAATAAAACTGAGTGAAAAATCGTTTTGAGTATGTTTGGTGTTTGTTGGGTTATTCTAGTGCACTTGTAGTGGGTAGTATTGGGGCAAGTGGTGGTTTAGCTCTTTTATGGAATGATGACACGGACATTTTGATATCAACATACACTTCTGGATGTATAGATGCGGTTGTTCGTAGTGATAGGTTTCTATGGTAATCCGGTTGTGCGGGAACACGAGCATTTGTGGGCTTTGTTGCGCCGCTTGCATGAGAGGATGTCATTACCATGGCTAGCTGTGGGAGATTTTAATGAAGTTTTATCACGTACGGAGCAGGATGGCCCGAATATTCGTCCATACACACAGACTGCTGCCTTCCAGAATGCTCTTTCTGACAATGACCTTGCTGACGTCGGCTATTGAAGCTCCGTTCACCTGGAATAAGATGGCTGATGATCTAACGACTCGTGTTCGTTTGGAAAGAGGCGTAGCTAACATTGGCTGGCAGACCCTTTTCCCGGGGCATATGGTTTATCATTTATCTAGTTCTCGGTCAGACCATGTTCCTATTTTGATTTCGTCTGTCAACCCTTTTGATTGGGGCTTGGTCAAATGGTCCCCGATACCGCATTATGACCCTTTTTGTATTCGGGACCAAGAGTTCAAGGCATACTTTGAAACATCATGGCAGTCCGGTAACGTTTATGGCCCCTAATCACTCATTTAAAAAGTGATGCATGTTCAGCGCGATCTGCGGCACTGGTGCTCTCATAGGTATAGGATCTTGAGGAGGCGTATTGTTAAAAAGGAGGAAGAGTTGCGGAAATTGCGTGAGTCGTCTGCTTACTCGGTTCAACAGGAACAAGTTATTATGTAACAAATCGACCAGTAGCAGACTATAGAGGAGGAATACTGGAGCCAGAGTGGTTAGTGCAGACCGACAGAAACACCAGCTACTTTCACCATAAAGCGGAGGCGCGTCGCAAGCGTAATACCATCCATTCGTTGCATGATTCTCAATGAGTAGTATGTGATGAGCCCGAAGATATGAGCGCGTAGCTGTGGATTACTTTCGGGCTATCTATTCATCTAATGAAATTGTCGTTGACTTGGCTGGGTTGCAGTTTGTGGAGTTAGATGCTGGACAGTAGCAACATTTAGCCGTGGAATTTACGCGTGAGGAAGTCTGTACTGCGCTGAAACATCTCCCCGGATGGAAGTCGCCATGGCCTGATGGTATGCACATTGTTTTTTTTTTGCAGATTTTCTAGATTATAGTTAGGGACGATGTTCTAAAAGTCGTGTTGGATGTCCTGAATCATGGATCCTCCCTGGGGAAGATTAATGAAACGTATATCTCATTGCTCCCGAAGGTCACCACTCCTACGCTCATGACTGAGTATTGGCCGATTGCGTTGTGTAATTCGATCTACAGGCTTATTTCACGTGTCTAAATTAATCGTCTAAAATGGGTGATTGTGGACGTCATTTCAAGGAATCAAAGTGCATTTGTGTCTGTCCGTCTCATCACTAACAATACAATTATTGCTTTTGAGGCCTTTCATTCTTCACAGGTAGGGGAGCAGGGATGTGACAATCATGTGGCCCTGAAACTGGACATGTCCAAGGCTTTTTATCGGGTGGAATGGCAGTACCTTTGGCGGATTATGGAGTGTATGCTGTTCCTGCCATCCTTTATTGATGTGGTGCGATGGTGTGTCACGACGTTATCTTACCGTGTGCTGATCAATAGGAAACCTAGTAGAAGAATTATGCCGACCTGAGGGATTCGACAGGGGGATCCGTTATCGCCCTTCCTTTTTATCAATTGCGCCGAGGGCTTCATGGCCTTGCTTAATGATTATGTTATCCGGGGAGCATTACGGGGTATTCGGTTTGGTAGGGAGGATGTGTTCACTATCTCCCATTTGCTTTTTGCGGATGATTTCATGGTTTTCTTTGAACCTGGGATGGGGCAGCAGAGACTGTGGCAGAGTTGTTTGATAGGTATAGGGCTCTCTAGGGCCAAGCGATCAATTTTCACAAGTCTAGCCTTTACTTTTCGGCTGGGGTATTGGAGGAGGAGCGGGAGATGGTTTCAAATCTACTACAAATTCCCTTTGGGGATGCCTCGGGTCGGTATTTGGGGTTGCCTTATATGATAAGGCGTAACAGGCGCCGGGTGTTTGCCTTCTTGAGGGATATAATACGTAAAAAGGTAGCCGGATGGAAGGACAAATTACCCTCGCCGGAAGGGAAGGAAGTGTTCATCAAGTCATCTCTTCAGGCTATACCCACGTACATCACGAAATGTTTTAAGATACCAACCACATTGATACGAGAGATAGAGCAGGCGATTAGAGGTTTCTACTGGGGCGATACGCAAAATAAGCTCAAGATACACAAGAAAAACTGGGAGACATGCTGTTTATCAAAGAATTTGAGGGTCTTGGGATTCGGGACTTGGAATGCTTTAATATGGCCTTATTGGCAAAACAATCGTGGATAATATTGACTAGCCCAGGTTCTTTGGCGGCCCAGGTATTGCATGCAAAGTACTTTGGGATAGTAATATTATTGCGGCTAGTTTGGGAGCGAGTCCGTCCTATTTGTGGCGTAGCATCCTTGAGGTCCAAGACCTTCTGCTTAATGGGATGCGGTGGCGAGTGGGGGATGGTGAGTTGGTGTATGTCTTTCATGATACTTGGGTAAACCGGCAACCTTCGTTTCACATACTATTTCAGGGCATGAGCTTCCGGTGGATTCCACTGTCTCGGACTTAATCATACCTTGCTCTAGATTGTGGGACGTGCAAAAAGTGAGGCAAGTTTTTTTACCATGGGAAACTGACGCCATTCTTGAGACCACCGTTGCCCTAGAGGGCCATTCAGATCGCGCATGTGGCACTATGACCGTAGGGGAGTGTACACTGTCCGGTCCGGTTATTTCTTGGCTTTATCGCTTTATCGGCTGTCGTCTGTGGCGGGACCGTCTACTTCAGTGGGCCAGGGTCAGATTTGGAGAAACGGTTGGCAACTTCCTGTCCAAATGCGTATTTAGCATTTTTTGTGGAGATGTTTACATGACTGTCTTGCCATTGGCCAGGGTCTGCAGAGGAGGAACTTGGGGGATGGTCTTTGCTTAGCATGCGGGGAAACATTAGAAACACTGCGGCATGTTATCTTTGAGTGTGAGTTGGCTGCCAGAGTTTGGTGAGTGTCGCCGTACAACCACACTTTACAGCATCTCCGGTCCGCCACCTTTGCAGAGTTCTTTATGCGACTGATAGCGGAGCAAAGCGTTCAAGATGTGGGCCAGGTTTGTTTGGCTTATAAGGGGAATTTGGAAGGCTCGTTGTCCAGAGGTTTTTGATATTCAGGCGGTTTACGTCTCTACGGTGTGTTTGCGATTTTTGGCAGCTTCAGCCGAGTATGTAGAGGCATAGGCGAGCTATCGGACCCAAGGCTCGGGCCACCTTTACCAGATCGATGGTCGAAACCGCAGCCTGGGATAGTAAAGAGCAATGTTGATGCGTCAGTCATAGAGACAGGAGCAGGTATTGGGGTGATCTTCAAGATTCCCAAGGCTTAGTTTTGCACTCCTTTGCGTACCATTTTGACCCCGGTGACTCAGTGGAATATTTGGAGCTTAAGGCCATCTCTTTGGCTTTGGAAGAGGCGCTGCATTTAGGGATCCAGCGGTTAGAAATGGAAATTGATTGTTTAACATATGTTGCGCGTCTTCAACGACCAAGGGAGGATCTTACTGCTCACGGTTGTCTTGTTCATGATTGTCTGGCACGTTTACCTAGTTTTACGTATGTTTCTTTTTCTTTTATTCGGCGCATGGGAAATGTCATGGCGCATCTTTTAGCTCGACATGGATTGTTGGTTTTTTCTGAGATACTTTGGAGATCTTCACCCCCGAGTGACATTTTGACTGCTTGTTTAGTGGATCTTGATTAATAAGAGCTTGGTTTCTCAAAAAAAATAATTATAAACTAAACGAAAATCAAATCGACGTTCAACAAATTATGATCCTAATCAAACATCATAATTAATTTAAAAAAACATCACATTGATGGTTAATCATTATTAATCACAACGGAACACTATGATTAACTTAGATAAGCATCATATATATTGATATCCAATCACTTAAAATCATCATATTATCAATTTAATGAACATAATTAAACATCAAATTGATATTCAATCACTTTTTTAAGGGTTTTCAATCACTTATAGTTCTAATACAGTTAAACATCATAATTAATTCTGACAAACATCGTATTAATGTTTACTCAACAATAACCATCGTTGAACACTGTAATTAACTTAAATAAACATCAATTTGATATTCAATCACTTAAAATCACCATTATGCAAACTTTTAGTTAAGTCATAATCCAATATTCGCAAGATCTCATACGATCATACCTCTGTAACGACGATATTCCTGAGGTAGGTCAACTTCTGCCGATAGTCGATCAATTGGATCCGAACAAGGGCTTCTCACAATCGTTATAATATTGAGAGGTAAATTATTGACTCAATTTTTGACGTAGGAGTATTTAATTAATTTATTATTTAGGTCTCATCATTACATATCAATCTATATGGACATGCACTATATGCATTCATCGATTTATTAACACTGTGTCAAGCAATGCATCTATCGTATCGTATAAAATGAACACACGCATCATTCCGCGCAAAAAAATAAATAACTGTGTAAAGTAACTAGTAAGATCATGGACATTTCCTATGCGTTATTTCCAATACAAAATGAGGAAACTGCGGGCTCACAAACTAAAGGTAGCAACAAACTCCATAGGAACTCTATGTCGTCTTTTCTTAGCCTTCGTTTTTCATTCCATCTTTCTAAATAATTTTCAACTAATTAAAAATTACACCGACCGCATACAAGGAGAGGAGGAGGAGGAGGAGGGGGGGGGGGGGGGGTGGACAGGCCTAACGGGGACGAGGATAATGCACAAAATAAACTAGGCTGACATGATATTTTTTTTGAATTGATTATAATGCATAAAATAAAGGGGAGGTGGGTGGCTAACGGCATGGGGATAATGAATAATGAATAAAATAAACTAGGTGACATGAATTGTTCCATGTGACAAGATTTTTTTTTTTAGCGTTGATTTGCTTTCATTATTTTAAAAATCTTAATCATCACGTTAGGCTAGAATGTTCTACCTCCATCGTGTCTAATTTTATAAAACGAATTGTCCTATTAAAAGTTTTTATTCAGAAAATTATTACATTATTTAATGCATTTTTTAAACATACCATATCATAACATTTAATGTTAATCATATATTAATTACATATTCCAAAAGAGCATTTATTATTTGATAGGAGTATTATATGTCCATCATTAGTTAAAATACAATATATTGATTGTTTTCTTAATATATGTTCACCACAAAAAAAATGCTGTAGACATTTTTTGTGGGGCGGAGGTAATAAGACTTTTGAATCTACTGTCAATGTTTATCAAATCGATGGTTTAATTAATATTTACTCTTAATACTATCTATGTTTCAAAATATGAGTCATCTTACACTTTTTATTTCTCCCACAATATAAATCATTCTACATTACCAAAGCAACATTTATTACTTTTTTCTCTATCTTACCCCTAATTTATTATCAATCCACCAATTTTCATTACTTAACAATTATTGTTTTAATGATAGTCAATGGACATTTTAGACATTAACCATCAAATTTATGACATTCAACCACTTTCTTAATCTGTGTGAAAACACCTAAAATGACTTATATTTTGGAACGGATATAGTACTATTTACACAGATTAAGAAACTCAATTAATGTGTTGTGTTTGAGTATTACTAATAGACATATATACCATTATCTTATAATTAATGCTTGTTTTGGAATATGGAATGAACATACAACAATAAATGTTAGACTAGAGGTATGTTTGAAAAAATAGCATTAAATGATGTATTAGTTTTTTTTTCCCACTGAAATGAAAGACCTAAACTACGGGGGTGGGGGATCGAACCCGGGTCTTCCCACTCGGGATCCCGGGTAGACCCTAGTGGCGACCACTAGGGTATGTACCTTGGTACGATGTATTGGTTTTTAAATTGACATTATTATGGGAGAACACTTTTTTTTTTTAAATTTGAACATATTTTGTGGGACGGAGGTAGTATATCATTTAGGATCGTAAGTGAATCGTGTTATTCGTGAGCTACTCGTATTCGACTCGTAAATAAGTTTGACACGATTTGTGTTTTTTTAGTTCGAGCCGAGCTACCATTTAATTAACCGAGTCAAACTCAAGCCTTAAAATACTAAAAATTATTTAATTAACAATGGTTATATAAATATTAATAAACAATTCTTCTAAAAAAATAACAATATATATTTTTTAGTGGAATAACAAGAAATTTGTATATTTCACGGTGTATCAAAATAATATTACAAGGGTCCTATTTATAGCAATGATAAAAATAAATAATAAACATAGAATAATGCCAAAACCCTTTTTTGGGATAAACATAAGAAACAACCCTAATTGCATATCCTTAGCCGATTTCTTCAAACATTTGAACTCTGCCCTTATCTGATGCAGAAGCTTTAGGGATGAAGACTCCATTCGTGCACAGAGTCGTCAAATGCGGCTCAGATTGGACAAATTCGCCCTGCTTCTTTGAATTGCAAGATATGTTCTGTTGCATTTATTTTCCGAATTGCATTTATCTTCAGACTTGCATTTATCTCGAATTGATTCGACAGCTGCATTATTTTCATCTTTATCTCCATCTTTATCATGCCCCATCAATATGGCGTGTGAGAGTGATTGAATACGCAGATTGTCGCGTAAAAGAGAGAAACGAGATTTGGACAACAGTTTAGTGAAAATATCAGCTAACTGGCGTATTGAGGGCACAAAGCGAGTAACCAATTGACACACTGCTACCTTTTCACGAACGAAATGATAATCTAACTCAAAATTCTTAGTACGAGAATGAAACATAGGATTCACAGTTAAGTATAGAGCACTTAGGTTATCACAGAACAACTATGGAGGTTTGAACAACTGAACACCAATATCTCGAAGCAAATGACTAATCCAGACCAATTCAGCTGTAGTAGAGGCCATTGACATGTACTCAGCTTCAGAGCTTGACCTAGCCACCGTAGGTTGTTTCTTGGAGCTCCATGAGATACAATTTGCCCCAAAGAAGACACAAAAACCACTGGTACTTCTTCTAGTAGTAGGACATCCAGCCCAATCTACATCACTATATGCATAAAGAACAGTAGGACTTCTGTGAAGATAGTGTAATCCTGAATCTGTAGTCCCTTTGACAAACCTCAGTATTCTCCTGACCTCCTTGAAATGACCTACAGAGGGATTAGCAAAATGTTGGCAAAACTTATTCACAACATGAGTGATATCTGGTCTTGTAAAGGTCAGATATTGCAATGCTCCCACTATGCTTCTGTAAGTGAAAGGGTCAAAAGACTCTGAATCTGCATATGTGACTTGTACCTTAAGTGCTAAAGGAGTAGCAATGGCACTGCAATCTATCATCTGTGTCCTAGCCAATAAGGCCTCAGTATATTTCTGTTGAGTGAGCATAATGCCATCTGAAGTGTCTCTTATTTCAACCCCCAGAAAGTACCTAAGCTTCCCCAGATCCTTTAGGGAGAATTCCTGCCCAAGCTAATTGATCAAACTGGTAATGAGTTGTGAATCATTGCATGTAATTATCACATCATCCACATATACCAGTAAAATAACTGTGATCCTTTTTTCCTTAAGTACAAACATTGATGAATCACCTGTACTACAGTGGAAACCTAGGCCAAGAAGACATTGGGAAAGTCTATCAAACCAAGCCCTTGGGGCTTTTTTAAGGCCATATAAGGATTTCTTGAGTAGGCATACATGGTGTGGTTTAGAGGTGCTGAAAACCTGGTGGTTGCTCCATGTAAATCACCTCCTTTAGATGACCATGTAAGAATGCATTCTTCACATCTAGCTGCCTTAATGACCACTTGTGGGAGACAGCCAGTGAGAGGATCAGTCTTATAGTAGTGGGTTTTATCACAGGACTAAAGGTCTCTTCAAAATCTATTCCAGGTTGTTGTGAGTATCCTTGTGCCACTAGCCTGGCCTTATACCTTTCAAGGCTACCATCTTCCCTAGTCTTTGTTCTGTACACTGATGCACGTAGATCAAGTAATAATTAAAAGTACTTGACCACCATAAACCAATACTAGCAAGAGGACTAGGTCCATCGTAGTATAGCTATAGCGAATCAAGGTCGATCCCACAGGGAACCAAATTGTGGATCATTTTATATACAAACAATTAATTATTCATATCAAGGACACAAAGGCGGTCTACGACCAACGAAGTACAAGAAAAAGTAAAGGACACGACCCGACACAACACATAAACAACGTAATTAACCTCCCCAATTATTATGCTATCGTTTGGATCTAGAGATTCTATATAATTAAGCTAGACTCGACAACTATTAATCCGATCTGTATTTCTTTTATATTGGCTACGGGAGTCATCCCCTAGGCTAGATCTAGCTCCGGGTAGGCCATCCAGATCACTATGCTACATCACGTGACTTCGCTTTTTCGGCCTCCATCTCATATGACTTGCACGCTTACAAAACTAGGGATGCCGATATTAACCGTATTCCTCACCTAGGCAACATTCCTTTGTTCAGGCGTACTTCCTAGACGATCGCATCAGTCTCCGTCCCATTAACACTAACTTTTTAGGTATCATGTTAATCTACGATGTACGTATAACTAGGTGAGCTCAATTCCCTAATACAGAACAGATCTAGATCTCGCTGAAAGTCCCGGAAGATCAATTCATGAGCCGACCTAGGAGCCCTATATTGGTATTTCCTAATCATACGCTAATTAAAACAGACGAGCAACGTAGCCGTAGCCATACCTACTAAGATAAGAAATTCTAGGTGGACAATCACACCATAAAGACGTGGCTAGATTGACGCGGCGAAAACCTAAATCTTAGCGTTTCTACATACGTAACGGATAAAATAGAGACTCATAAAGCAATTATATAGATCTACTAAAAACACGGTTGTCGATCATACCAAAGTCATCTATAGGTCACCGGATAACAGATCTGGGTGTGTGGATCCTTATAGACAAGGAATCCCCACTGCCTCATATCGTATCCTTAGATCTACATCGTCCGGTGAAGAACGAACAACCTCAAACGATAAACAATAATTGGGTCTTAATTACAAAGAACTAAGAACAAATAAATACAAGAACTTACATTATTGCGTAACTTGCATAATAAGCGCTCTTAAGAAAAACCGAAGATTTTATTATAAACGAGAAGTGTAAAAAATGTATTGTGTAAAGAAGTGTGTTTATGGCGTGTAATACATGCCTTTATTTATAGGGGTTCAAGCTAATTAAGAGATATACATCAAAATGTCAAAACAAATAAGAGATAACTCTCGGCCGATCTCATAAAAATAAGATGCGCCCCCCAAATTGCGTGTCCTTCATGTTGGCGCCAATCTTGGTTGGTTTGCCATGCTTATCCGATCTTTTCGTGCTAATCCGATATTTATCTTGAATTTCCTTTGATTTATCTTGAGATTTAATTCTTCCATTTGTATTTATCCTCCATAATTATCCATATCGCAAAATAGATATTTATCCCAAAATCATATTTAAATAAAACGGATAAATATAATAAAAACGGATAAATACCGATTTATATAATAAAAACGGATAATCACCAAATTATATCTTATAAAATGGATAAATACCAAATTATATTTTATAAATCACAAAACATTAAATAATACATATAAACATGTGATTTAATATAAAATACATATTATTAATCTCGATTTAAGGTCAACGTTGATGACTTTTACGGGTATAATTTGACCGTCATCAACTACCCCCACTTAGACTTTGATCGTCCCGAACAAAGCATCAATAAGTCATTCCCCAAGAAAACAATTGTCATGGTCAAATCATACTTACGCGAGAGCTCGAGTCAACTCATACCGAGTCATGCTCATAAGATATCCATTATTCACTACTCTCTCGTGAACCGAAGTGATGTGTGCATGTGCATTCGGCTTTTATATAATCGAAGCAAGATTAAAGTTTATGCTAACTTCGTAATCTCAACCTACCAACATCGCATTCCCACTTCTTAAGCCTCGCAATGGTTAAAGCACTAGAACAATAAGCAAGAGCGTATCTATAGGGTTTTTGGACTTGGAGACCGAGTACTACTCAAAGCCTCTTAAAGAGTTGAATATTCTTCTCATATCTTCATATTTTTCAAATACTATCAATCTCAAGGAAGAAAACTTTTTAGAGTATCCCCCTATCTTAGATCATGCATAGCATTGAATATTACCACAAGCGCGGGGCTACTTTGGTAATGTTACTACAAGCCCGTGTTTAACGCTTTGTCAAAACACGAGATAATTCTCAAGCTTATTACTCCGCTTTGATGGCCGGAAGATAGGAATACATCAACAGCGGATAAATATCGACACTAAGTCTACATAACCAATCATCTACGCAATGTACACACAATTCTTCGCTTATTATAATTTGCGCGGTAAACTCGATTCTAAGATTGAGTAATCGAATAATAAATAACTACTTGCAACAATCGGCATGAATATCTTTAAATTTACATTCACATAAGTATAAAATGATCACGTACTCATGCAACTTGGTTCCTTCCCTATCAATTCTTAGCTAGGAACTCACAATTCTAAGGGTACGAGATAAATAATATGGCATTTATTCAATTTTTTTCAATTTTTTTCACCGTTTCATTCAATTTTCAATTATAGCATCATGGCTAAGTCTCCTACCCCCCACTTAAACTTGGCATTGTCCCCAATGACAAATAAAAATGAGAATTTAAGAAAAAGACTTAGCTCTGGAAACGGCTCTCAAGTAAATGCAGAACATCGGAGTAATCGAAGCACGTCGTGGAGAAGCAAGTGAAACTTGTTCAAGCAAACCAAACAGAAACTCCACGAAACCGTTAATAACATGTCAGTGGAAGATATAAAATAATGTGGCAGTAATTAGATATAAAATATCCAAAAACAAATTAAGCCACTTTATTCCATACAACCAATGACAAGGAAAACCAAAGAGTTAAAACTACTCGTTCAGGCGCAAAAAGAAAAATACTAAATAGAAAGAAATATAAACAATCAACAAAAGAGTATAGTCTTCATCGAAATCCTCCATTACAAAAATATTCTTAAAACCGGGTGGAGAAGACAAAGATAAAAAAAGCATTACCCCATGTGGGAGAACACGAGGTTGACTGGATTGATAAGGTGTTTAATCCAAATGGAAAAGAGACACTCGGTAAGGTATAACAGATTCAATGTGACCTATTGGTAAAAGATAGGATCGAAACTCGGCGCGTACGCTTCACGTTTGGATTGGATATCAACAACTTAGGGAGATGTAGCTTCTCCTCGAAATTACTAATAACCCGATGTATCACGTAAAAGTCCTAACCGTCATCAACAAGGTCGGATTGGTGTGATTGCTTAGAACAAAACTTATCATCTCGAAATGCCGGAATAGGCGTAAAAGTGTGAAATTTAAAACTTCCGGTAGAAAGATAAGTTGCATTTTGATCGAACCAAAAACTTTTAAAATGCGGCTAGGGTCGAGCTACACGTACCCCAGCTAGGATCATGAAAACCAAAATGATTAGAGATAATCATTAAAACTTAGCAATATTTCTAATTCCGCAACACAAAGGTATTTTGTAAACAAAATGGAGGTTTAGAGTGTGTTGGGTTTAGAAAAAGATATGCATAGGGATGGTGAGAAAAGACAAAGGGTGGGAGAGTGAAATAGATGGAAAGAAAGAGAGGGGATGAAAGAATGGTTAGAAATGTGAACTGTGGGGCAGATTGGTGAGAGAATAGAAAGGTTGAAGGGTGAAAAGGTCCAAAGGAAAGATAAGGATAGTTGCAGAACGAATTGCACACAACTTTGGATTTTCACTCGGATCGCCATTCTAAAAAGTTTTGGAAGTTGACCAAAATTGTTCTTGTTCGCACCAATCATTCTTTGTTACATTTTCAGTAATTCTCAAGTTCTCTTAATGCTTCCATCTTAAGGTTGATTGCTAAATTTCCTTTTCTTTAGCAATTTCTCGACTCTCCTACGGAACTCTACTTCACGTGGCCTATATTGAGTAAAAAAGTTTTGCACATCCTTAGCCCAATGGCCATCGGAACACGGCAAAATAAAAAACCTCAACATATGTCACGTTACTCTTATTTGACTCAACAAAAACGAAACCTAAAATCCTAAAGAGAAATCCTAAGGGTTTTAAAGAAGTAGTTCTGAGTTTAAAGTCCTCAGCTCGACTTTCCAAAAAAATATCCTTGTCAGTCATCCTTCTTGGATCGCTAGATGTTGACCCCTTGAGCACTATATGTGGTGGGCTCGTCGCTTTTTTGCGGATTAATATCCTTCCCTTTGGTTGTGAGACCTAGGAAACGACATTTATCCATACCATTTATACAAAGCTCTTACCTCGGCTCTCGTTTTAGGAATGAGTGAATTCTAAGAAGATTTAGTCCTAGGGACTTATTTTAATAACGTCCTCTATAATGCTGCTTCATTATGATCTCTCAAAACTCAACGTCTTCTTTAGATTGAGAATTCTTAAACTACACACATTGTTGCTCCCCTGGCCAGTAGAAGCAATCTCATGCATAGGACAATGAGATTTTGACGAACTACGAGGAACTCTTTACTCACTGCTTCCTTTAACGACAACATGTTTCCCTACACCCTCTAGATGAGACAGATTTGGGGCAGAACCTTTCACACTAATAAAATTAATCTTACAAACCAACTCCGGGCTAAGATTCATACTCAGGTTCATGTAAAGACTAGCTTATGTTCAAAAGATCAAAAGATAGTAAAATATAAGCAAAAAAGGTAGTACCTTTCCATCAACATTGTACCACGAATAATTCGAACCTTAATATTTATTTTCTCGGAGCCATCTTGGTGTTTTAAAGGTGTTTCTTCCATTGCTTTCCCATCGTAGATTCGTAGCTCCACATGCTGCTGGGTTATTTTCTCAGCGCCCACGAAAAATTACTGACTCAGATTATTGCTTCCCTGGTTTCTGCAAACAGAAGAAAAACAAAACGAACCGTAGACTGATTTTAACATGGTTTCCCATGCTGCTATCAGACCTACGGATTAAACATACGGAGATAAACGGACACGCGAAAGTCCATAAAACGAAACCGTGCTCGGCCGGCAATGGCGAGGCGGCCCGGGGAGCGAAACCACTGTTCCAGATTCTGGAATTTTTACACAGAGCAGACAACCAGAGGGACTCAAAAACATAAAAACAGACTCTAAAACAGAAAACTCGACATGAATAAAAAAAAAGTATTTATATATAAAATTGACCGTTGGTTCCCCGACAACGGCGCCAAAAACTTGATGCACGTAGATCAAGTAATAATTAAAAGTACTTGACCACCATAAACCAATACTAGCAAGAGGACTAGGTCCATCGTAGTATAGCTATAGCGAATCAAGGTCGATCCCAGGGAACCAAATTGTGGATCATTTTATATACAAACAATTAATTATTCATATCAAGGACACAAAGGCGGTCTACGACCAACGAAGTACAAGAAAAAGTAAAGGACACGACCCGACACAACACATAAACAACGTAATTAACCTCCCCAATTATTATGTTATCGTTTGGACCTAGAGATTCTATATAATTAAGCTAGACTCGACAACTATTAATCCGATCCGTATTTCTTTTATATTGGCTACGGGAGTCATCCCCAGGCTAGATCTAGCTCCGGGTAGGCCATCCGGATCACTATGCTACATCACGTGACTTCGCTTTTTCGGCCTCCATCTCATATGACTTGCACGCTTACAAAACTAGGGATGCCGATATTAACCGTATTCCTCACCTAGGCAACATTCCTTTGTTCGGCGTACTTCCTAGACGATCGCATCGGTCTCCGTCCCATTAACACTAACTTTTTAGGTATCATGTTAATCTACGATGTACGTATAACTAGGTGAGCTCAATTCCCTAATACGAACGCATCTAGATCTCGCCGAAAGTCCCGGAAGATCAATTCATGAGCCGACCTAGGAGCCCTATATTGGTATTTCCTAATCATACGCTAATTAAAACAGACGAGCAACGTAGCCGTAGCCATACCTACTAAGATAAGAAATTCTAGGTGGACAATCACACCATAAAGACGTGGCTAGATTGACGCGGCGAAAACCTAAATCTTAGCGTTTCTACATACGTAACGGATAAAATAGAGACTCATAAAGCAATTATATAGATCTACTAAAAACACGGTTGTCGATCATACCAAAGTCATCTATAGGTCACCGGATAACAGATCTGGGTGTGTGGATCCTTATAGACAAGGAATCCCCACTGCCTCATATCGTATCCTTAGATCTACATCGTCCGGTGAAGAACGAACAACCTCAAACGATAAACAATAATTGGGGCTTAATTACAAAGAACTAAGAACAAATAAATACAAGAACTTACATTATTGCAGAACTTGCATAATAACTGCTCTTAAGAAAAACTGAAGATTTTATTATAAACTGAGAAGTGTAAAAAATGTATTGTGTAAAGAAGTGTGTTTATGGCGTGTAATACATGCCTTTATTTATAGGGGTTCAAGCTAATTAAGAGATATACATCAAAATGTCAAAACAAATAAGAGATAACTCTCGGCCGATCTCATAAAAATAAGATGCGCCCCCCTAAATTGCGTGTCCTTCATGTTGGCGCCAATCTTGGTTGGTTTGCCATGCTTATCCGATCTTTTCGTGCTAATCCGATATTTATCTTGAATTTCCTTTGATTTATCTTGAGATTTAATTCTTCCATTTGTATTTATCCTCCATAATTATCCATATCTGCAAAATAGATATTTATCCCAAAATCATATTTAAATAAAACGGATAAATATAATAAAAACGGATAAATACCGATTTATATAATAAAAACGGATAATCACCAAATTATATCTTATAAAATGGATAAATACCAAATTATATTTTATAAATCACAAAACATTAAATAATACATATAAACATGTGATTTAATATAAAATACATATTATTAATCTCGATTTAAGGTCAACGTTGATGACTTTTACGGGTATAATTTGACCGTCATCATACACCCATTTTGAGCCAACAATATTAGTATCAGCAGGCCTAGGAACTAAAATCCAAGTGTTGTTAGTATGAAAGGCATATAGTTCTTCTTTCATTGCTTGCACCCACTCATGATATTTTAGAGCAGTCTTGATTGTTCTTGGTTCTGAGAGGAGATCATTATTGGTAGAAACCAAGGCATAATCTTGTAGGGAAGATGGTGGCCTTTTGTCCCTAGTTGGCCTCTGAGAGGGTTGTGTTTCTGGGGATACATCGGAATCTGTTTGAGTTTCTAGCTTAGGAGAGGATTTGTTGGTCCCTTGAAAAGGCTTTGGTTAAGTTTAGAGGAGGGGGGGGGTGAATAAACTTAACACTTAAAACTTTTGGAGTTAACAAACTCAGCAAGTTCGCAGCTCCGCCGACCGCTCGCAGTCCGCCGACCACTCGCAGTCCGTCGCTAGCTCGCAGTTTGCGACCGTTGATTTTACTGAATTTGTTGCAGCGGAATATATTCAAGTTAAGCCTTATTACTTATTGTCAAAATATGATACCAAGTATTAGATACTCAGTAGTGTAAGTGTGTGATTCACTTGCTAGTTTCAGTAGGTTGATGTGCTTAGTATGCTAAATGCAGAAAGTAAGTAGGCAATTTTTATAGTGGTTTCAGGTGGTGTAATCCTGTCAGTCCACTCTTCTCATGTGATGTTGGAGGTAATTCACTAGAGATCTTTGAAGTTGCAGTTACAAAAATCCCTAAATTGTCTGTCCTTCACCAATAACCATGGTTTCACAAACTGAACACTTGGAACATGTAGGATTGCTGCTCCAAAGTCTTCCACTGGTCCTTGAAGGGTAGAATTGCCTCTTCACCAGCTCCACCACAAACAACAGTTCTTGACACCTAAGTGCTTCTCTGTCTTCAACAAATTTCTTGTAAAAGAAGTTTTGAATCAAGTAAGTGATTCAGCTTTCAGCAGTTTGATCAGGATGAAATGATCAGCAGCTTGATATCTTCAAGTGTGTTAACCTGATGTAACTTGATAGCAGGTTACACTTGAAGAATTTTCTAGATCAGTAGCTTTAAGCTCAGTAATGTCAGCAGGGTGATTTCTTGATAAGGATCTGATTGCTCAAGGTTGATTCATGTTTTTCTTCAATTTTTTTAATCTGTATCTGAATCAGGAGTCCTCTATTTATAGTAGAGAATCCTGTGACTTATGTTTGAAATTCAAACATAGCCGTTTCAGATTTGTCCCCATCTTGACTTACTTTCTGTCCCTGTACATAGTACTGACACTGTCAGTTTACTTTTTAACATTTTTCAGACTGTCTACCCTTTGACTCGTATCCATTGGGTAAAACTCTGAATCTTTCCAACGTCTCTTTAATCTTAACCATTGATTTTTTGACAAAATCAAAAGTTGTTATATGTCCTTATCCTTGTAATCTTCCTATGTAACCTTTGATTAAATCGAAATATGTATTCAGCAGGTTCTAGTGTATGTAAGTTTGCTGAAATACTTGTCAGTCAGCTGTATGAAGTTTGTTGTGTTCATAAAACACTTCAACTGACTATCTTTTATCTAAATTATGATTGTGAAGTTAGATTACACCATTTTGAACATAACTAAGTTCCAATCACCACTAAACTTGTGGAACTTAGACCTTGAACACATGGTATATGTAATCAGTTTAGGTCATCACAGACTTCCCTAAATTCTGATTCCATATCCTTGACTTTAAACACTAAGTTTGATCCCTTAGCCTTCAATAACTGAGTTTGAGCCCTCAGCCTTCAGTCCTCAGCAGGTTCCTAAACTTGTCTACTGACCCAGGTACCTTACTGACCTAGACAAGTCTGCTGATGAAAGTCAGCTGACCTTTTACAATGCTTGTTTGATCAAAACCTATACAAATATCAAACTCTAATAAGCCTATACATTTAATCTAGACATCTTTTTGCCTTTGCTCTATAACAGCTAGTCTAGCACTCATCACTAAAACTTAAAATATGTCCAACATGATTGTTCCTCTCCATTTTCATGACTTCCTTCACTCAGTGCAGCATCTACATCTGTGTTTTCTGCATCTGTATCTGCACTTTCTGCAGATTCCGGTGCATCCAATACTTGAGCAGGTTCTGTGGCTGGATTATCAGTAGAGCAACAGTCAGGGAGAACTCTGTCATTAGGTTGACTATCTTCAGTTTCTGAGTAGGATTCATCTGTGGTAGGATAGCTCACATATTCAGGACCTGAACTTGGTGCTTGTACTGCCAAAGGTTTAAAAGGGAATACTTCTTCATTAAACACAACATGCCTGGAAATGTAAACTCTTTTTATGACTGGATCCAGACACCTATACCCCTTGTGAAGGGGACTATATCCCAAAAAGACACATGGAGTGCTTCTTTTTGCAAACTTTGACTGTCCATGGTGTCTGAGAGAAGGGAAACATTGACAGCCAAACACCTTTAGACCATTATAATGTGGATCCCTTTTAAACAATCTGGAGTATGGTGTTTCAAAGTTCAAGCTAGAAGAGGGCAGTCTGTTGATAAAATATATAGAAGTTAGGAAGGCCTCAACCCACAAATGCTAAGGAACATTGGCATGAAACATCAACGTTAAACCTGTTTCTACCATATGCCTATGCTTTCTTTCAGCTACTCCGTTCTGTTCAGGAGTATGAGGACATGATATCTGTAAATTAATTCCACATGTAGACAGATGATTTCGAAATTCTCCTAACTTGAATTCACCTCCTCCATCACACTGAAAGACCTTTATTTTCTGATTTAATTGATTTTCTACTGATTTTTGAAATTTCATAAAACAGTCATAAAATTCATGTTTTCTTTAGTGGGTACAACCAAGTAAAATGTGTGTAATCATCAATGAAGACCACATAATAACGATATCCCTGATTAGAGGGAACATGGGCTGGTCCCCATAAATCACAATGCACTTTTTCCAGTGGTAAAACTGATCTTTTATTGCTTTTATTAAAGGGAAGTTTACAACTTTTGCCTAATTGGCAACTAACACAAACCCTAGGTTGCTGAATCCAGCTACTAACATCAATAAGACATTTTTATTCAAAATGGAAACTAGTTTTGTATGGGGATGCCCTAGCCTTTCATGCCAAACAGAGCTTGGTGCTTTTCCTGATTTTATTGCACTTAGAGCCTGCTTTAGACCTCCATTGACTGCATATAGGTTGCCTTTTCTATGTCCTTTGGAAATGATCCTCTGTTCTTGATCCTTTATCACAAAACCATGATCAGTGAACTCGAAAATACATTGATTATCAGAAGCAAACTTTCCAACAGATATTAAGTTCTTAGTTAGTGAAGGTACAACTAGGACATCCTTAAGTTTTAAATCACCAACATATGCATCACATGTGTGGGTTATATCTAATCCATAACCATTTCCTACATAGATCTTATCATCACCTTGGTATTTTCTTTTAGAGAAAAGCTTACCTTCATCATTTGTCATGTGTGTTGTTGCTCCAGTGTCAACATATAAAGCAGGATCATGTCCTTCTGTCAGGTTCATTACAGCAAAGGCCTGTGGTACCTCCTCAGACTGATGAGTATGATCAAATCTGTACCAGCAATCTATGGCAAACAACCTTCTGTCCACAGATTTGGCAAACAACCTTCTGTCCATTATTAGTGGCATTTCCTTGCTGTGCACTAGGCTTTGACTCAGATCCTGTTTAATTTCCTTCTTGCTATTTTGTTGCAGTGTCTGAGGATTTACCTACAGGGGCAAAGCCACGGCCTCTTGAATTGAATCCTCTACCACCACCTCTTTTGCCTCTTCCTCTCCCTCTTTGAGAGAAAAAGGCTTGAGCTTGATCTGCCAATAGTTTTTTGTCTGCTTTCTGTGCCTTGATGGTCTGTTTGTAACCTTGTAGTGATGTGATTAATTGACTAAAAGAAGGGTATGTGGGTTTTGTGAGCATTGCAGTTCTAAAGCTCATGTACTCATTGCCAAGTCCATGAGAGAACTGGAATACTTTATCGAAATCAGACACATGTTTCTTTATTGCTTCTAGATTATCACAAATTGATTTAAATTCCTTTAGATAATCTTCAACACTTTTGCTACCTTTCTTAAGTCCCATTAGGAGATTTTAAGGTTACTTTCCTTTTCAACCGTGTGTGGAAGGAGATGCTGATCCAGTGCTGTCCAGATCTGGAATGTTGTGGCTTCTTCCTTATATATCATGCTCACAACTTCTTCCCTCATGGTGCCTAGAAGCCAAGATACTAGTAGACCATCATTGACAACCCATATAGGGTAGTCTATATTGTCAATCTCTGCTTCCTCTTCACTTTTGGTCTTTTCAGCAGGTCTCTCCAATGATGAAATGTGGTGGTATATTTCAAGACTTTTGATCAAATGGATGATCTGAGAAGGCCATAACAGATAGTTGGTGAGGTAAAACATTATTGAAATAAGGCTTGAACACTGATGATATTGTTGAATCGTGAGAGCTGATTCTTTGGCCATTTTGGTTGAGAAAAAGCTAATACACAATTCAGGTCTCTGATACCATAAAGAATTTTTAATAACAAGAAATTTGTACATTTCACAGTGTATCAAAATAATATTACAAGGGTCCTATTTATAGCAATGATAAAAATAAATAATAAACATAGAATAATGCCAAAAACCCGTTTTTTGGGATAAACATAAGAAACAACCCTAATTGCATATCCTTAGCCGATTTCTTCAAACATTTGAACTCTGCCCTTATCTGATGCAGAAGCTTTAGGGATGAAGACTCCATTCGTGCACAGACTCGTCAAATACGGCTCAGATTGGACAAATTCACCCTGCTTCATTTGAATTGCTAGATAAGTTCTGTTGCATTTATTTTCCGAATTGCATTTATCTTCGGACCCATTTATCTCGAATTGATTCGACAGCTGCATTATTTTCATCTTTATCTCCATCTTTATCAATATATTGGTGTACTCCTCTGTTTTAAAATAACTGATGCACTTGACAAAAAACATACTATTGTTGTTTTCCTGTTGTTGAGGGCACTGTTTACGGTTAGACGTGGCTGGTTCCGTGTCTGGCCGATTTTTCTGGTTGGATCCGCTGGTTTCGGATCCAAAAATGAACCGGAATCGCCGGTTTCAATTTCCATCTGGTTTCGTCGGGTCTCGGGAACCGGCGGGTTGGGCGGTTCTCCTGGCCGGTTCTAGGGTCTCGGCGGTTCCCGGGTCCAGACGGTTCAGATCTCGGTTTCGATCACGGTTTCAAAAAATCAATATTTTTTTTAGAAAATTTGTATAACTTACGTTAAAATTAATAATAAATTATAATTGGCTATTAAACTATATATAATATTTAATTTCATAACTATATTTTTAAAAAAACACACGGCTTGAAACTTATATTCTAAATAATTTATAAGTAAATTAAAGCATAATGCGTAGTTTTCTAATTGTTTATTTTTTATGATTAATTTGTAAGTAAATTAAACGTATATTTAATATAGTGATTACGATGATTTATACTTATAATATTATGTATATAAGTTGATTTTATATCTTGATGACTCGAGGCAAATAATATATAAAAGTTGTTTTACTAAGCAACACCATTACATAATTGAACAAAAACATCAAATCACTATCCGAAATATATTATAAAGGTAGATAGTATTATGATAATATGAGAGTTAGAAGAGAATTGTGAGGAAAAAGTGATGAAATGAGTGTATTTATAGTGTGATGAGTGTGTGATATTTTAAATTGAAAATATAAAAAAAAATTATACAAAAGTTTTGAAAAAATAGGCGTGTATTCAAAAAGTTCCAAAGGTTGGAGAAGAAAAAAAATTAAAAAATCGCCGGTTCGTGTCCTCCGGGCAGGTTCCGGCCGGTTTGATTGCCGGTTTCAGGTCTGGTTCAAAGAACCGCCGGTTCTGGGCCTGTCCGGGTGTTGGAAGTAGCGCCCGAAAGACAATTTATATAATTGTTTTTATAATTAATAAATGACAGATTTATTCTCATCTTATTATTTGCTTCGTGCTTATAAGTAATACATTGCTGAAAACCCCAAGTCGTACCATATGTAGCCATATAACTTAGTGTGTGTCACACGTGAGGATTAAGTTTATGGTGATATACTTGAACTGTTAGTCCGTGGTGAATTTAATCAAAGTAAGAGGTCTATTGATTAAACCACCATTAATGCGTTCAGAACACTTTAAGGTGTGACCGTCCTATCCGGACTGTCGATATTGGTTATCTAAGTATGGCATTTATATATGATGTAATCATATAGGACTGGATCGATTTAATATGCATTTCTCATATAATTCCGTGATTGAGAAATCTTATTAAATCACAAGATGATCATATATGGATTAACCTTAATCCTGAAGTGATTGCATACTCCTACTTGTTTCAAGATAGGGTTTGAATCATTTGATGTGCTCATTAAGGATCGCTAAGAGGCGCGGTCCGAATCACTTTAACCTTGGCACTATTCGGGAATATATGAGTGAGGAGTGTGTGTCTCACAGATATGAAATTCATTCCTTCCTACGGGAAGTAGAAAGACAATCCCCTCATTTGTTAATCCCAGAAACTGATCGATCGGCCGAGTTCATATTGGTTATGAACTAATTGATCACTAGTGGGTTGATGGTAAATATGAATAAGATGTAATGAAGATGGTTTACGGAAACATTCTCGCTTCATTACGGATAGTCTATGGAGGTTAGTCTGTATGTAATGATTATATCAATGGACACTTATTGACTCGACTTTCTGAGAATAAGTTATATCTATAATCGATAGTGTTTAATTTCGGATTTATGGTCGCGTAATTCCGGAATTAATAAGTTGAGTAGAAATGTTATGTTCGATGAATATTTTATTCAATTTATTGGAGCTACTGGTTATAGGTCCATGGTCCCGGGTTAGCTCCTAACACGCGAGTGAATTCTCGTATTTTGGAACCTCGAGAATAAATTAAATAGTTGGTCTATTTAATTAATATACGAATATTACTTATTCGGTAAATAATATATGTAATATAGAAAAGACATTTTCTATTATCTCAATTGGCATTAAAAATGGCGCCATTTTTTTTTAAAATTTTGGGAAAAGAAATTTTCTCCTAATTAATTATAATGTTGATAATATAATTATTTATGTGTTAAATAATTATAAATAAGAAATTTGCTTTCTTATTGGATAAATATGAAATTTGTTTTCCGATTGGATAAATGTTTTATTTTTTCCTTAAAGGAAAAGATAAATATGTTTGTGTAAGATAAACTCTCAAACTAAGTTTCTCCCAACACAAAACATATGATATCCAACGCCATTTTTGATAGAAAAACTAACGCCAGCTTTTAAGAAAAAGAGAGAAATTTTGTTTTCTTGTCTTAGCCATTGGGAAGAAGCAAAGAGTTTTTCTTGGAGCATATTCGAGGAGGTTCGAATACGGGATCGACGTCCACCAGTCGTCGCATGGATATATAATTCGGAAGATCGTGGCTTCTCTTCTGTTGGGTAAATCTTCTACCTTCTTGTAGTTTTATTAATTAATTATGTGAATTAAATCGTGGTAAAATCGCGTGCGAATTTAATTCGTAGCTTCTGCTGTGTATGATCGAGTGTCTCGATCGGTGCTGTGAAGCAGATCTGACGATCCTATTATGGATCGGATTTGGATTCAGGTTTCTGTATATCCAGCACTGGGTCCGGTAGAACCATAAACCGGGACAGAACCATGGACCCGCCGGTTTGGACCCGGGACCCGCCGGGTCAGAGCCGGCAAAAGTACCGATACCGGCCAGGTCTATTTACGGTAGTACCTCTCTGCAACAGTGTTTTAATTTTGCCGATGCATCATCGATGGCGGACGGAGAATTTTTATTGAGCGGTATAAATAAAATTTAAGAGTAAATTATTTTTTTTCCAGCGGTGTCTATAAATGTATTTTTATAAACAAAATTTAAGTAGTATATCATTTTAACCGTGTCCGTGCAACCCGTAATGATACATGTGCATCCGCCCCTAAGCATCACACTATTTATACATTACACGGAGTTTAGTTTCGGAAAGTCGGTTTTTAAATCAAAAATCTTGATTAATGCTCTAAAAAACGATTATAAAAGATGATATTTTGAAAGTGTTTTATTGATTAAAAAATCGGTGTTTAGACCGTGATTTTTTTGACGTTTTGCGCGGGTAATCTTTGGATGCAATGAACTAGTTAAAGTCAGAAATATATATATATATATATATATATATATATATATATATATATATATATATATTATTATTATTATTATTATTAGTAGTAGTAGGCGTAATGAAAGGTTGACGAAGAGTATTGTTTGTCTGCACGTGTCTTTTAATAATTAAAAAAGCAAGCAATTTTCATCCGTACAAAGTACTCCCACCGTTTTCTTTTATCTGTTTGCAGAGAAAAAAAAACATACAAATTAATAAAGTAATTAATATATCTAAAATATAGTATAAAATGTCTAAGTTATCCTTTGATTTTTTGAATATATATATGGTAATAGTGAATCAAATTGACTTTTGGAATTTTTAATATTGAAAATGTAATTTTTATTGGAAAATGTAAACGGTTGTTATCTCTGTGGAGAAACGAGACATTTTGCTCAGAACAGTCCGACAAAGGGGAGCTCGAGTAATCATAAGCAGGGAAATGGAAGAGGCGGCCCAAGTCGAGTGTTCGCAGTGGATGCTGAGATAGCTGAACCAGACGATAATGTTATATCAGGTACCTTTTTGTTATTTTGATTTATTAGAGTACTTTTTTAGCAATCATGTTGTATCTGTATTTAAATAAATGAATTCACATCGTAGGTACAATAATATTAGACAGTTTAGCAGTTACGGCACTGTTTGATACGGGAGCGTCCAATACCTTTGTGTCATCTAAGATAGCTAAGAAAGCTTAATTTACCAATAGAGACCTTAAGAAACACCTTGGAAATAACAACACCCTTAGGAAAAGTGTCTAAGGTAGCCAAGTTGATGACTCAAGTAGATGTACGAGTAGGAACGTATCGTTGCAAAAGTGACTTTACAGTTTTGGACTTTTCAGTTTTCGATATGAATCTTGGAATAGATTGGCTATCCGAGAATTATGTTCACCTGGATTGTAGAGAAAAGAGAGTGACATTTAAGATACCCGGGAAATCAGATAAGACTTACCAAGGTAATGTTTACAAACCGAGTAAGAAACGTCACCCTATAATTTCAGCAGTTAAGGCTATAAGAGCTTGTCAGAAAGGTTGTGAAAGCTACTTGTTGTATGCAGTGGATGTGGAACAAGTGAAGCCTAAGTTATAGGAAACCCCTGTAGTAAAGGAGTACCCTGATGTGTTTCCAGAAGAGTTACCGGGAAACATGCCGGATAGAGAAATAGAGTTTGAGATCAAGTTGGTACCCGGAGCGGCAACAGTTGTAAGGCACCCTATAGAATGGCACCGGCTGAATTGAAGGAGTTGAAAGCTCAGCTTAAGGATATGCTTGAGAGGAATATAATTCAGCCTAGTACTTCGCCTTGGGGAGCCCCAGTGTTGTTTGTTAATAAGAAGGATGGTAGCATGAGGATGTGTATAGATTACAGAGCCCAGAACAATCTCACCATCAAGAATAAGTACCCTTTGCCAAGGATTGATGATTTGTTTAATCAGTTGCAAGGCAAGAGAGTGTTTTCTAAGATTGATCTTAGGTCTGATTATCATCAGTTGAAGATCAAAGTAGCAGATATACCGAAGACAGCTTTCAGTACGAGGTACGGACATTATAAGTTCTTGGTCATGCCTTTTGGACTCACTAATGCCCCATCTGCATTTATGGACTTAAAGCAGCGTGTTTTCATGCCATACTTGGACAAGTTTGTGATAGTATTCATAGATGACATCCTAGTATACTCAAAGGATAAGAAGGAACATAAAGAACACTTAAGGACCGTGTTGGATACTTTGAGGAAGAACCAGTTGTATGCTAAGTTTTTAAAGTGTGACTTCTGCTTGGATCAAGTTTGTTTCTTGGGTCATGTCATAAAGGTCATGGCATAAAGGTTGATCCGGAAAAGTGTTTATAGTTTCAAGCGTTGAAGATGTGCCAGAAAGGTTAGATGGGCTGCAAAATCTAAAGTTTTGATCAGATCAAGACATGCAGTTTGTGGCACCTTTGTTTTCAGGATCGGAGTTGATGGATGATATTCGGGAAAAGCAAGACGAAGATCCAGTTCTAGTTGATTTGAAGCGTGTTGCAAGAGAAAAGCTTATAGTTTGTTATGTGCTAGATAAGAATGGGAACCTATGGTACCAAGATTGTTTGTCTGTGCCTAATGTCGGTGATCTAAGACAAAGAGTTATGGAAGAGGCACATATGATTTCTTTTGCGTTTCATCCAGGAGCTACTAAAATGTACAGAGACTTGAAGGAAAAGTTTTGGTGGCCCTCTATGAAGGTGGAAATAGCTATGTTTGTGGTGGAATATGATATCAGTCAGAAAGTTAAAGCAGAACAAAGAAAGCCAGGAGGAATGCTTAAGCCATTGGATATTCCTGAATGGAAATAGGATAAGATCACGATGGATTTCATCACCGGTTTACCTAAGACAAGAGGTGGACATGATGCGATTTGGGTGATTGTGGATAGATTGACCAAATCTGCTCATTTCTTTCCATTTAAGGTTGATATGCCCTTGAAGAAGATGACCCACACTATACTTGGATAATATAGTGAAGTTACATGGAGTACCTATCTTTATAGTCTCGGATCGAGATAGTCGGTTCATTAGTCGGTTTTGGAAAGGTTTACAGCAAGCTTTTGGTATGAGGTTGGATTTGAGTACGGCCTTTCATCCTCAGACAGACTGGCAGTCAGAAAGAACCATTCAAACACTTGAGGACACGTTGAGAGCCTGTGTTTTGGAAGTAGGCGGATCATGGGATGATTACCTACCTGTAGCGGAGTTTGCCTATAACAACAGTTACCACGCAAGTATAAACATGCCACCGTTTGAAGCCTTGTATGGAAGAAGATGTAGAACACCACTGTTTTGGGATGAAGTCGGGGAAAGACAAATCACCAGGCCGGAAATGGTCGAACAAGCTAAGGCAAGAGTTAGTTGGTTAAGAAGAATCTGAAGGCAGCGCAAGATAGACAGAAGAGTTGGGCAGATGTTAAAAGAAGACCTCTCGAGTTTGAAGTTGGTGAAAGAGTTTATCTACGAGCTTCACCAATGAAAGGAGTTAAACGTTTTGGACAAAAGGGAAAGCTAAGTCGAAGGTATGTTGGACCGTTTGAGAAAGAGTAGGACCATTGGCTTATAAGCTTAAACTACCGGAATCAATGTCAAGAGTCCACAACGTGTTTCACGTTTCAATGTTGAAGAAGTGTTTGACCAAGAAGGATGTTGAAACTACAATTGATCCAGAAGTTCTTCAAGATAATCTAGCTTATGATGAGAGACCGACCAGAATTCTGGATCGGAAGGAAAAGATGATTAAAAAAACGGCTGATTCCCTTGGTTTTGGTGCAATGGAGCAATCATTCACCGGAGGAAGCTACTTGGGAAGTCGAGGATGATATGATCAGCGAGTTTTCAGATTTCATGGACTTACTAGGTATGTTCTAGTTTCGAGGACGAAACTCCATTTAAGGGGGAAGGAATGTAATATTATGATTTTCGGGAAAGGGCAGACGTGTCATTTTACGAAAACAAAATATTATTATTATGAATTCTTTTATTGGAGTTAAATTATATAAGATATATATATATATTTCGAGATATATGTATGAATTAAGGAAAAGAAAATATGATTAGTAAGGGTAATTAAGGAAAAACAAGGATTTAGGTTAATTATGGGGATTTTCCTATTTAAGGAAAATAAACCCAATCAGTTTTTCCCTAACCTTTTGAATCAGATTTTCAACCTCCTAAACTTCATCTTCTGCGTGCGAGAGCAAGGTTTAGGGCTGAGAGATTTTCTTTCAGTTTCTAAGTCGATTCATAATCGTTTTCAGATCAGAGTAGAGCATCGGAATCTTCGTGAAGAGATTGTCGTTTCAATACCAGAAAGTTGGAGCTTTGTCAAGGTATGTTTAAGCCTTTTTCGGTTCTTGTTCGTGTTTGATGGATTCAAACTCATCAATTCGTAGTCTTGTGCGTTTAGAAGCGTGTGATCGAATCTAATCTAAGTTTGGATTTATCACACATGTTTTCTGCAGAAAAGGGATCGGTTTTGATCTGCTGTTATTCTGAGTTCTTGGTTTGGAATTGATTGCTAAAAGGTAAGAAGCTCTTCCTACAATCTAGTTATGGTTGAGAATAGTTTGACCAAGATTTTAATGCGTTTTGTATCAAGTTTTTGGCTTAGATGATGTTTAAGGATTAAAGTTTGAGTTGGATCTTAAAAGCTATGTTTTCTGAGGTTTTTTTTGATATAAATCGTGTGCAATATGTTTGGAAACGAGTAGAGATCGTAAAGAAATGAAAACTAGATGTTTAGGGTTTTTCTGCGATGAATGCGTACACATTCAAGAGAATGCGCACGCATTCCTGTTACAGGATTGCTTAGGTTAGTTTCAGCATGTTCAATGCATACGCATTCAAGGGAATGCGCACGCATTGTTGGTTCAGAGTTGTTCAGGATGCTCCCAGCATGAACAATGCGCACGCATTGCAAGCAATGCGCATGCATTGGTTCGGCAGTGTCTTTCACGTTGGTTCTCGTCAGGGAATGCGTACGGATTGAGAACAATGCGCACGCATTGTTTGAAAAGGGAGTTACAGCAGGTTTATAGGTAGGTAATGCGCACACATTCCATAAGGATGCGCACGTATTGCCTCAGTTTTTAATTAAATATTGTTTAAGCCTTTTAATAAGATGTTATTGTTATAATATGACCTCACAACACTAATTAAACATGAACAAGCCCTGATTGAGTTTCTGATGCATTTGGTTCCGGCACCGGATGTACTTTTAAAGGGAGTTGAAGTTCAGAAGGGCATGAAAGGGCTTTTGCTTTGATGAACTAGAGTTCATCAATGTATGTGTACATGATAGGTTGTGATGTCTAGTTTTCTAAGTGAGGGAGTAGAGTCGTTAAGGTGAGATTTATTTTGAAAACACTTAGGTGGCTAGATAACAACGGTAAATAATTACATATTTGTAGTAAAAGCTAAAACGTCACTTATTCTCGGTTAGGCACTATTTCATATCGGCGATGTGATACGTTCATAAAAGGTGAACAACGCTATTGGCTCAAAAGGCTGAAGGGTAGTGGAGGAAATTCATCGGACGTATACGGATACCGGGGAGACCCCGGAGCTAATCTGTGCTAATCACCGTTAGTTAGCAAGTATATCTTCAGGCGGATGAACGCCATGCGTAGCGTCCTTGAGTAATGATGTAACCAAGATAAACTAAGCTAGAAATGTTTAGTCATGAAGTGTCGATGGGCATGGAGTGAACCTTAGATCGAGTCGGTCTGATAAAGATAATTATTTAAATAAAAACAGTTAAAGAACCTTAATTATATTATAGCTTCTATTTCTTACTTTGTACATTGTACTTACCTCAAATGCATTTTTATTTATGTTTTTTTGGGGAGAGAAGACGAACATGTAGACTTGCAGTTCGAGGAGGAATTTGATGACGACGTTTAAGGACGCCGGAGTTGAAGACCTTGATTATTTATGTTTTTATTTATTATTCTAGACTTGGAAGTTTGTTGGAACTTTGAAATTTTCTTTTAGTTTTTGGAGTTCATACATTTTTGATTCCTTGGTTTTCTTTTCCCAATGTAATGACGTTAAAATAATTTCTACCCCTAGATTCTGAATTTCTATTCTTGGATATTATAAAAAAAATTACCTGAGTCTTTTTGCTTCCGTTTGCTTTATTTTGATACGACGTTGTAGAGGCTTACGTATAAAGTTAATTTATTTTTATTTTATACGTGCCTAACGTTCCTCTTCCGGATAAGGACTCGGTGTCCGGGAATGGGGCGTTACAGTTGGTATCAGAGAGAAGCGTCTTTTAGGCTTCCTTTCAAAAGACTTCCTTTCTTTTATAATAAGTTTCTTTAGATCTCTTAGTACGCTCTGGTTTTCTTTGATCATCAGGATGGTGTTCACTAGAACCGGAGCATGTGCATAAACTTCAGGAGTTCATCGAGAGAGTCCACCACCAGTCGTAGGAGGCGGTTTCGTGAGGCAGAATCCATCACCTCACCCAAACTACAGTCCATCTCCACATACTACGACCCCCACACCATGATCTCAGCGGAAACCGTCACCATGACCACATCAGAATCTTCCACCACGACCCTAGCCAAGGTACAACTATATCTATGGGGAGCCCGGAGAAGCCCCTATCCGTGTCACTGTGGTAGGAGACATTCCACCAGTCATCGTACCCCTCCACTAAGCATTTATCCCCCACCGATCAGTGTTTATCCACCACCAGTGAGCCACCCCTCTCCACCAGTTTTCCACCATCAGCAGCATCAGACCTTTTATCCACCTCCTGTAGGTCACACTCCCCAACCTACTATACCTCCTTCACCCCGTTTTGACCATCAGCAAGGCATTGGTTACCCACCGTATGGTTTTTATCAACCATCATATCAACAAAAGTCTTACCAATAGCAGATACCTTATGGATACCCACCAGTGTACCCACAAGCCCCACCAGTGAAACCGGCTTACGAGCAAGCACCACTAGTTGATTAGTATACGAGGCTATGAAGGAACAGAGTTCAAGATTTCTTTGGGAATGTAGAACATTCAAAGGCTGAAGAATGGATTAGGAGTTTTGAGAAGGCTTGTATGAACATCAATGTTCCCGAATCTGAGATGGCCCAGTTAGCAGTTGGATTTCTTTTGGGTGCAGCTGAAGCTTGGATTGACGCTATACAGAGTAGCAATGGAAAGGTAACAGATCGGGAAGGCTTCAAAGTTATGTTTTACAATGAGTATTTCCCAGCAACAGTGCAGGCTGACAAGGCAAGTCAGTTCTTAAAGCTTAAGTGGGGTAATTATATGACGGTATCTCAGTACACCAACAAGTTTAATGAGTTGAGAAGATTTTATCCCGAGCTTATGAAGATTGAGGAGAGGAAAAAGGCACTTTATAAAGAGGGTTTGGTCCGTGAGATACAAGCAGGGATGTTAGGCTTTACACCCAAGAATATGGCCGAGATGTTGAACAAGGCCCTCGAGGTTGAGACTTTTAGGAATAAGCCTTCAATCGTGATCGGCATTAAGAGAAACTTTGGGGCTAGTCAGGGCCACGGACGAGGAGCACCGCAACAGAATGCTAAGAGAACAACAGCCCCTGCAACAAGTAAACCTCCAACCGGAGCACCTCTGTGCCCTAAGTGCAACATGAACCACTCAGGTGAGTGCCGAGTTCATGTAAACGGTTGTTATCTCTGTGGAGAAACGGGACATTTTGCTAAGAACTGTCCGACAAAGGGGAGCTCGAGTAATCAGAAGCAAGAAAATGGAAGAGGCGGCCCAAGTCGCCCAGTTCAAGTGTTCGTAGTGGATGCTGAGATAGCTGAACCAGACGATAATGTTATATCAGGTACCTTTTTGTTATTTTGATTTATTATAGTACTTTTATAGCACGATTTAAATCATGTTGTATCTATATTTAAATAAATGAATTCACATCGTAGGTACAATAATATTAGACAGTTTAGCAGTTACGGCACTGTTTGATACGGGAGCGTCCAATACCTTTGTGTCATCTAAGATAGCTAAGAAGCTTAATTTACCAATGGAGACCTTAAGAAACACCTTGGAAAAAACAACACCCTTAGGAAAAGTGTCTAAGGTAGCCAAGTTGATGCCTCAATTATAGGTTAGAGTAGGAACGTATCGTTGTAAAAGTGACTTTACGGTTTTGGACTTTTCAGATTTCGATGTAATTCTTGGAATAAATTGGCTATCCAAGAATTATGTTCACCGGGATTGTAGAGAAAAGAGAGTGACCTTTAAGATACCCGGGAAATCAGATAAGACTTACCAAGATAATTTTTACAAACCGAGTAAGAAACGTCACCCTATAATTTCAGCGAGTTAAGGCTATAAGAGCTTTTCAGAAAGGTTGTGAAGGCTACTTGTTATACGCAGTGGAAGTGGAATAAGTGAAGCCTCAGTTAGAGGAAACTCCTTTAGTAAAGGAGTACCATGATGTGTTTCCAGAATAGTTACCGGGAAACATGCCGGATAGAGAAATAGAGTTTGATATCAAGTTGGTAGCCGGAGTGGCACCAGTTGCTAAGGCACCCTATAGAATGGCACCTGCTGAATTGAAGGAGTTGAAAGCTCAACATAAGGATATGCTTGAAAGGAATATAATTCAGCCTAGTACTTCGCCTTGAGGAGCCCGGTGTTTGTTAAGAAGTAGGATGGTAGCATGAGGATGTGTATAGACTACAGAGCCCTGAACAATCTCACCATCAAGAATAAGTACCATTTGCCAAGGATTGATGATTTGTTTAATCAGTTGCAAGGCAAGAGAGTGTTTTCTAAGATTGAACTTCGGTCTGGTTATCATCAGTTGAAGATCAAAGTAGCAGATGTACCGAAGACAGCTTTCAGTACGAGATATGGACATTATGAGTTCTTGGTCATGCCTTTTGGACTCACTAAGGCCCCATCTGCATTTTTGGACTTAATGCAGCGTGTTTTCATTCCATACTTGGACAAGTTTGTGATAGTATTCATAGATGACATCCTTGTATACTCAAAGGATGAGAAGGAACATGAAGAACACTTAAGGATAGTGTTGGATACTTTGAGGAAGAACCAGTTGTATGCTAAGTTCTCAAAGTGTGACTTCTGGTTGGATCAAGTTTGTTTCTTGGGTCATGTCATTTCTAGAGATGGCATCAAGGTTGATCCGGCAAAGATTGAAGCAGTTGAGAAGTGGTCCAGACCGACTACAGTTTCAAAGGTTAGAAGTTTTCTCGGTTTGGCTGGCTATTATAGGAAGATCGTACAAGACTTCTCAAAGATAGCTACACCACTTACCCGACTCACTCAAAAAATGTG
Organism: Gentiana straminea; assembly: GCA_036785695.1. Classification (NCBI taxonomy): domain Eukaryota; kingdom Viridiplantae; phylum Streptophyta; class Magnoliopsida; order Gentianales; family Gentianaceae; genus Gentiana; species Gentiana straminea. Next base: position 6,620,797 of record JAVUPR010000514.1, on the reverse strand, counting down.
AATTTCGAGTGGACAAGTGAGTGTGAAGAGGCTTTTCAGACGTTGAAGAAGAAGTTGACTACAACCCATTTTTGGCAGTTCCGGAGATCTTTGATAATTATGACGTTTACACCGATGCTTCGGGACAAGGTTTGGGTTGTGTGTTGATGCAAGGAGGTAAAGTAATTGCTTATGCATCTAGACAGTTAAAAGTACATGAGAAGAATTACCCAACACATGACTTAGAGTTGGCAGCAGTAGTGTTTGCTCTAAAGATTTGGAGGCACTATTTGTATGGAGTTAAGGCTAGGATCTTCACCGACCACAAGAGTTTGAAATATTTCTTTACCCAATAGAATCTGAATATGAGGCAAAGGAGATGGTTAGAGTTCGTAAAGGATTACGACTTGGACATCCAGTACCATCCGGGTAAAGCGAATGTGGTTGCAGATGCTTTGAGTAGAAAACCAGTGTTTACAGTTTCAAGCGTTGAAGATGTGGCAGAAAGGTTAGATGGGCTGTAAATCCGAAGTTTTGATCAGATCAAAGACAGGCAGTTTGTGGCACCTTTGTTCGGAAGATCGGATTTGATGGATGATATTCGGAAAAGCAAGACGAAGATCCAGTTCTAGTTGATTTGAAGCGTGTTGCAAGAGAAAAACCAACAGTTGGCTATGTGCTAAATAAGAATAGGAACCTATGGTACCAAGATCGTTTGTGTGTGCCTAATGTCGGTGATCTAAGACAAAGAGTTATGGAAGAGGCACATATGATTGCTTTTGCGGTTCATCCAGGAGCTACTAAAATGTACAGAGACTTGAAGGAAAAGTTTTGGTGGCCCTCGATGAAGGTGGAAATAGCTAAGTTTGTGGCGGAATGTGATATCTGTCAGAACGTTAAAGTAGAACACAGAAGGCCAGGAGGAATGCTTAAGCCATTGGATATCCCTGAATGGAAATGGGATAAGATCACGATGGATTTCATCACCGATTTACCTAAGACAAGAGGTGGACATGATGCGATTTGGGTGATTGTGGATAGATTGACCAAATCTGCTCATTTCTTACCATTTAAGGTTGATATGACCTTGAAGACGATGAACACACTATACTTGGATAATATAGTGAAGTTACATGGAGTACCTATCTCTATAGTCTCGGATCGAGATAGTCGGTTCATTAGTCGGTTTTGGAAAGGTTTGTAGCAAGCAGACATACGGGCAGTCAGAAAGAACCATCCAAACACTTGAGGACATGTTGAGAGCCTGTGTTTTGGAAGTAGGCGGATCATGGGATGATTACCTACCTGTAGCGGAGTTTTCCTATAACAACAGTTACCACGCAAGTATAAACATGCCACCGTTTGAAGCCTTGTATGGAAGAAGATGTAGAACCCCACTATTTTGGGATGAAGTCGGGGAAAGACAAATCACCGGGCCGGAAATGGTCGAACAAGCTAAGGAAAGAGTTCAGTTGGTTAAGAAGAATCTGAAGGCAACGCAAGATAGACAGAAGAGTTGGGCAGATGTTAGAAGAAGACCTCAACAGTTTGAAGTTGGTGAAAGTGTTTATCTACGAGCTTCACCAATGAAAGGAGTTAAACGTTTTGGACAAAAGGGAAAGCTAAGTCTAAGGTATGTTGGACCGTTTGCGATTTTGAAAGAGTTGGACCATTGGCTTGTAAGCTTAAACTACCGGAATCAATGTAAGGAGTCCACAATGTGTTTCACGTTTCAATGTTGAAGAAGTGTTTGACTAAGACGGATGTTGAAACCACAATTGATCCAGAAGTTCTTCAAGATAATCTAGCTTATGATGAGAGACCGACCAGAATTCTGGATCGGAAGGAAAAGATGATTAAAAGACGGCTGATTCCCTTGGTTTTGGTGCAATGGAGCAATCATTCACCGGAGGAAGCTACTTGGGAAGTCGAGGATTATATGATCAGCGAGTTTTCAGATTTCATGGACTTACCAGGTATGTTCTAGTTTCGAGGACGAAGCTCCTTTTAAGGGGGAAGGAATGTAATATTCCGATTTTTGGGAAAGGGCAGACGTGTTATTTTGCGAAAACGAAATATTATTATTCTGAATTCTTTTATTGGAGTTAAATAATATAAGATATCTATATATATATATATTTTGAGATATATGTATGAATTAAGGAAAAGAAAATCTGATTAGTAAGGGTAATTAAGGAAAAACAAGGATTTAGGTTAATTATGGGGATTTTCCTATTTAAGGATGATAAACCCAATCAGTTTTTCCCTAACCTTTTTAATCATATTTTCCACCTCCTAAACTTCATCTTCTGCGCGTGAGAGCAAGGTTTAGGGCTGAGATATTTTCTTTCAATTTCTAACTCGATTCATAATCGTTTTCAGATCAGAGTGGAGCATCGGAATCGTGGTGAAGAGATTGTCATTTCATTACCAGAAAGTTGGAGCTTTGTCAAGGTATGTTTAAGCCCTAGTTCGGTTCTTGTTCGAGTTTAATGGATTCAAACTCATCAATTCGCAGTCTTGTGCGATTAGAAGCGTGTGATCGAATCTAATCTAAGTTTGGATTTATCACACATGTTTTCTACAAAAAAGGGATCGGTTTTTCTCGCTGTTATTCTGAGTTCTTGGTTTGGAATTGCTTGCTAAAATGTAAGAAGCTCTTCCTACAATCTAGTTATAGTTGAGAATAGTTAGACCATGATTTTAATGCGTTTTGTATCAAGTTTTTGGCTTATATGATGTTTAAGGATTAAAGTTTGTGTTGGATCTTAAAAGCTATGTTTTTCTGATATAAATCATGTGCAATATGTTTGGAAACGAGTAGAGATCGTAAAGAGATGAAAACTAGATGTTTAGGGTTTTTCTGCGATGAATGCGTATGCATTCAAGAGAATGCGCATGCATTCCTGTTACAGGGTTGCTTAGGTTAGTTTCAGCAGGTTCAATGCGTATGCATTCAAGGGAATGTGCACGCATTGTTGGTTCAGAGTTGTTAAGGATGCTCCCAGCATGAACAATGCGCACGCATTGCAAGCAATGCGCACGCATTGGTTGGCATTGTCTTTCAGCTTATGTTTTGGTCAGGGAATGCGTACGCATTGAGAACAATGTGCACGCATTGTTTGAACAGAGATTTACAGCAGGTTTATAGGCAGGGAATGCGCAGGCATTACATAAGGATGCGCACACATTGCCCCAGTTTTTAATTAAATGTTGTTTAATCCTTTTAATAAGATGTTAAATGTTATAATATGACCTAATAACACTAATTAAACATGAACAAGCCCCAATTGAGTTTCTGATGCGTTTGGTTCCGGCACCGGACGTACTCTTAAATGGAGTTGAAGTTCGGGACCGTCGGAAGGGCATGAAAGGGCTTGTGCTTTGATGAAGTGGCTAGATAACAACGGTAAATAATTACATATGTGTAGTAAAAGCTAAAACGCCACTTATTCTCGGTTAGACACTATTTCATATCGGCGATGTGATACGTTCATAAAAGGTGAACAACGCTACTGGCTCAAAAGGCTGAAGGGTAGTGGAGGAAATTCATCGGACGTATACGCATACCGGGGAGACCCCGGAGCTAATCGGTGCTAATCACCGTTAGTTAGCAAGTATATCTTCAGGCTGATGAACGCCATGCGTAGTGTCCTTGAGTAATGATGTAACCAAGATAATCTAAGCTAGAAACGTTTAGTCATGAAGTGTCGACGGGCATGGAGAGAACCTTAGATCGAGTCGGTCTGATAAAGATAATTATTTAAATAAAAACGGTTAAAGAACCTTTATTATATTGTAGCTTCTACTTCTTACTTTGTACATTGTACTTACCTCAAATGCATGTTTATTTATGTGTTTGGGGGAGAGAAGACGAACAGGTAGACTTGGAGTTCGAGGAGGACTTTGATGACGACGTTTAAGGACGCCGGATTTGAAGACCTTGATTAGTTATGTTTTTATTTATTATTCTAGACTTGGAAGTTTGTTGGAACTTTGAAATTTTCTTTTAGTTTTTTGAGTTCGTACATTTTTGATTTGTTGGTTTTCTTTTCCCAATGTAATGACGTTACATTTCTACCCTTAGATTCTGAATTTCTATTCTTGGATATTATAAAAAAATTACCCGAGTCTTTTTGCTTCCGTATGCTTTATTTTGATACGACGTAGTAGAGGCTTACGTATAAAGTGAATTTATTTTTATTTTATACGTGCCGAACGTTTCTTTTACGGATAAGGACTCGGTGTCCGGGAACGGTGTGTTACATTATGAAATTTGACAGATAAAAAAACCGGAAGGAGTAGAACCAGTGGGCCAGTGGTTCCGGATACCGGGGTCTGACTCCGAATTTGTTGGACTAATGGGTTCTGGATACCGGAGGCTTTAAGCAAAAAAAAAACATGGAGGGAGTACATACCAACTTTCTTTTCTATTTATTCTTTGTTTTTTTCCCGACTCTCGTCTCATTTGTACTTTTATACATTTTTTTTCCTCTTTCTTTCATCTCTATTAGCCGTACAAGCAATTTCTTAATCTCTTCATCCGTACAAACCAACTTTTCCTTCCTAAAAATGGTTAAACCCCAACCACAAAATTCTCACTCTCCATGTTTCACAGAATGAGTGGAGTTATCAGGTAATCTAATGGTCATCAGTGTTGGGGAAATTATCAATCTAGCATGCTATTAAACATGAAATTCAAACAAAAAAACGAAAACGGTAAATGGGACAGAAAACTTATTGACTGAGGCAAGTGTAGCACTCTGTCCTTAAGACATTTTTGCCCCGATTACGTGCACACGGTAATGGCAATTGTCTCCCAAGATACAACAGTCATACCTTTTTCGGATGGTTGCACTTCAATGAGAAGAAGACGGTGAACCGATCATGTTCTGCAAAGCTCTTCTTTACTCGAAAATTATGCATAGTATTTGGAGGAGTATTTGAAAGCATTTCGCCAGAATTTTGTCTAAAGAAAACATATTAAATCTGCACTTTTTTCATTATAGTGATGAGAATTTATAGGAGAAAGATGTCCGTTCATTTAACAGTTGCAACCTCAAACCGAAGAGTCATAACCCTTATTTGGTTGTAACCTTTCACCGAAGTGATGCAGCTCTTAGCATTAATATTCAAATTCAAAGGTTTGCGTTGCAAACTAGTTCTTCAATAGCCATGAAAATTTATCTACATATATGTAGTGGTTCATTATACACGTAGATACATGAAAAAAGAAATTATACATGTAGATACAGTGGTTGAAAATTGTTGTGCCGAAAAATAAAAATATGGTCACGACTTTTTGGAAAAATTAGAAATATTGTCTACCTTGTGTTGTACTCCCAATTACTTTGTAATGACTTGCACGTTTTCAAAAAGTTAATGAACTAAATTTGTTTATTTGGTGTTGTAGATTACAGAAATGTTAATGTTCTGTGTCGAAAACGTTCGTGAATTTTTAAAATTCCATTCGATGACACCGTTGCTAAAAATAAAGTTTGTGTTGAAAACTTTGATTGTTGATCTTCTGTTAGTGAAACAGAAATGAAAGGAACGTTGGAATCAACCAATCCATCGTCATAGGTGGTGTTAGAATGCAACACGGTTGGAAATCCTCGAGAATGGTTTGTAGGCACGGGGGCTACGCACCATGTTTTTGCTATAAAGCCATGTTTTCTAACTACCAAGTAGTGGAAGGGGAAAAATTGTTAAGGGGAAATTCAGCCCGTTCTAAGGTTGAAGGCCAATGAAAAGTTGTCTTGAAGATTACTTCTGGCATGTTTTTGACTATGAACAATGTGTTGCACGTGCTTGACCTTCGTAAAAATTTGGTGTAATACAGTTCCGGTGCAATAATGGCAAGGGCTAGTAAAGAAAGTTCTTAGGGCAATCAAGAGGCTAAGCCATTTAATGGTAAATGCTTTAATTGCACGAAACAAAGACACCGCATGAATGAATAGCGAAAGCCTCGGAAGATTGACAATCAAACGTGGCAGAAATATTCACCGAGACTACGGAAGAATTGAATCTGTCTGCGTGATGATTGCATGAACTTGATGGTTGAACTTCTTTTGTTAACCTTTGAATTTAGTTCATGGTTTGTAATAAACAAATTAATTTATACATTATTATTGTGTGTAATATTTGTATAAATTTGTATGTAAGTGTTTATGTAAACACCTTAATGGTTGTGATAAGTTATTATTCTGTTGTTATATTCATATTAGTTATAGATTTGCTTTCGGTTGTGTGATGTACATTTCAAGATGTATAGATGAAGCTGTTTATGCGTATGTTGAGACACTTAACTCGAAATAATAAGTTAATCAATTCGTGGTACAAGGTGGGAAAGTGTGTTCAAGATTTATTGAATTTTGTTTTGGTACCGAAAACTGTTGGACTTATTTTTAAGTTTTAGTGATGAGTGCCAGACTAGATGTTATAGAGCAAAGGCAAAAAGATGCCTAGATCAAATGTATAGGTTTATTAGAGTTTGATCTTTGTATAGGTTTGATCAAACAAGCACTGTAAAAGGTCAGCAGACTTACATCAGCAGACTAGTCTAGATCATTAGGGTGGTTGTGTCAGTAGACTAATCAGGAACCTGCTGAAGACTGAAGGCTGAGGGCTCAAACTCAGTTATGGAAGGCTAAGGGATCAAACTTAGTAATTAAAGTCAAGGATATGGAATCAGAATTTAGGGAAGTCTGTGATGACCTAAACTGATTACATATACCTTGTGTACAAGGTCTAAGTTCCTCAAGTTAAGTGGTGATTGGAACTTAGTTATATGCAAAAAGGTGTAATCTAACTTCATAAATAAAAGTTAGATAAAAGACAGTAAGCTAAAGTGTTTTTAAACACAACATAATAAGGATAAGCTTACTGATGTGTATATCAGCAGACTTACATTCTCAGGAACCTGCTGGACACATATTTCGATTTAATCAAAGGTTACATTGGAAGATTACAAAGAAAGGGACAGCTAACAACCTCTGATTTTATCAAACAAATCAATGGTTAAGATTAAAGGGACGTTGGAAAGATTCAGAGGATTATCCAATGGATACAAGTCAAAGGGTGGGCAGACTGTATACTGTCAAAAAGCATTCTGACAGTGTCAGTACTATGAACAGTGACAGAAGGCAAGTCAAATGGGACAAAATCTGAAACGGCTATGTTTGAATTTCAAACATATGTCACAAGGATTCCTACCTATAAATAGAGGACTCCTAATTCAGATACAAGTGATGAAAATTAAGGATCTATCTTAAGCAATCAGAATTTAATCAAGAAAAACACCCTGCTGACCCTACTGAGCTTTAAGCTACTGATCCAGAAAATCTCTTCAAGTGTAATCTGCATTCAAGCTGCATCAAGTTTACACACTTGAAGACATCAAGCTGCTAATCATTTCATCCTGATCAAGCTGCTGAAAGCTGAATCACTTACTTGATTCAAACTTTCTTTTATAAGAATCTACTGAAGACAGTGAAGCATCTTTGGGGTGTGAAAGACTATTGTTTGTGGTGGAGCTGGTGAAGAGGAAATCCTACCCTTCAAGGACCAGTGGAAGACTTTGGAGCAGCAATCCTACCTGTTCCAAGTGTTCAGTTTTTGAAGCCATAGTTATTGGTGAAGGACAAGCAATTTAGGATCTTTGTAACTGCTATCTCAAGAATCTCTAGTGAATTACCTCCAACATCACAAGTAGGAGAAGAGTTGACTGACAGGATTACACCACCTGGAACCACTATAAAATCTGCCTACTTACTTTCTGGTATTTACATTCTGCATTTAATTTATATAGCACATCAACCTACTGAATCTAGCAACTGAATTCACACACATACACTACTGAGTATCTAATACTTGGTATCATATTTAACAACAAGTAACAAGGCATAATTTTTGATTTATTCCGCTGCACAAATTCAGTAAGTTCAATAGTCAGCAGACTACTGAAGGTCAGCAGACTACTGAAGTATCAGCAGGCTGCTGAAGTTGCTGAGTTTGTTAACTCCAAAAGTTTTAAGTGTTAAGTTTATTCACCCCTCCCCCCCTCTAAACTTAACCAAAGCCTTTTCAAGGGACCAACAATTGGTATCGGAGCAGTGCTTCTGTTTTGAAGTAATCCTACTTGTTGTGCTTGTGAAAATACTTTGAAAACTTTTTCAAGTTACTGATTTTCAAAGCTTTGCATCATGGATAACAACCAGTATGCTAGAACAATGTTGATGTGTTCTTTAGATCGTTTTGATGAGTATAAACGTCGTATGCAGGCTTTTCTAGCTGCAACACATGATGAGATGATGGATGTGCTGACAGATGGACCACTGGAGATCACCAAGTCAGTAACAGTGGGAAATGAGACTCAGTACATTCCAAAGCCAAAAAGAGAAAGGAATGCTGAAGATAGAAATAGAGCAAATCTGAACAATATTGCTATTGATATCATACACAGAACTTTGGATAGCAATATGTATATGAAGGTGAAAGATTGCAAGACTGCAAAGGAACTTTGGTACAAGATACAGTTAATCTGTGAAGGCACTGATGCAATCAAGAAGAACAAAATCAGTGTGGCCAAAAAGAAGTTTCAAAAGTTCAAAATGAAACCAAATGAAACCATTGAGCAAATAGAATCAAGATTCAATGCAATCCTGGATGAACTTACCTTGCTGAGTGTAAGTTACTCAAAAGAAGAAATCAACTCAAAAATCTTGGAAGCATTACCTGAAAAAGAAGTTTGGGAAATGAAGGTTACTGCCATAGAAGAAATGAGAAAACTACATGAAGAGGATACCTTCAAATTATTCTCAGATCTTAAAGCTTATGAATTCAGCAAGAGATTGGCACCTTCCACTGAAAAAGAAGAACCAAAAACCACTGCATTGGCTGCTACACATCAAGAAGAAACTTCAGGAGCTCAAGATGATCTACTGGATGAGATGCAAGAGCAGATTGCCCTACTGAGCAAGAAAATCAGAATGATGAAGAATGGAAAGGGCTCTCCAAGGAATTTCACTAAGAATTTCAGTGAAAAGAAGAAGGATGATTCAAAGAAAGACAATGATTATCTGTGCTTTCATTGCAAGAAACCAGGACACTTCAAACCTGACTGTCCTGAGTTAAAACAAAGTAAGGAACCTGATTATCTTTGCTTCAATTGCAAGAAGCCTGGACATTTCAGACCTGACTGTCCAGACCTACTAAAAAGTAAGAGTCAACAAAGAAGACATGGCAAGAAGGCTATGGTTGCTGAATATGAATCAGGATATGAAGTGGAATCAGAAAAAGGAAATGAATCTGATGTCACTGCACTTGTTGCTGATATGGATGATTATGCTTTGATGGCAAATATGGATAAAACAGAGGAGGTATACAATTCTGTATCTATAAACACTCCTGCTGGAAGTGATTGTGAATCAACATGTGGTTCAAATCCTAAAAATTCTGACAATGAAGAAACTTTGGATGCCATCCTTAATCAACTGAGGATAATACAATCTGATTATGAGATTGTGAAGGCTGAAAAGGAAGCTCTTCAAATGGAAGTTGAGAGGTTGAATGCAGAATTAAGAATTCTCAAGGGAAAGGAAAAAGAAGTTGGACAGAATCGGCATAAGCCTGCTATACATTCAGCAGCCACTGAATCCGCTGAACCATCTTGCTCCTCCACTGCATTCAAATCTGGAAAGCCTTATGGTGATAGAACAGGGATTGGATTTGGAACTCAACAATCCAATAAGAGTGGATCCAGTAAGGTCACTGAACCTAGTACCATAATTGGTCCTAAGTTTGTGCCTGCACAAAATCCAACTCCTAGTAAGGTTGCTGAGGCAGTGAAGCCTACTGAGAATGCTTCAAAGAAGCAAAATCAGAAGTCAAAAAGGACATCAGTACCTAACAAAAAGGGTAAATCCAAGGATAGGACTGCTGGATCTTCTAGACCTACTGATAGCAGACCTGCTACCAAGTCTGCTGGACCACAAAAAGGTAAAGGTCAGAAATATTCCAAGGATAAGAATCCTAAACCTAAAAATGTCAATCATTTAAGGGATACTTATCTCAGGGGGAAAGGTAGACTGTTCCCTACTGATGATGATTGGAATATTCATGTCCCTACTGCTAGAAACAACAAGTATAACCATGCTGCTAGGGTAAAACCTAAGCAATGGAATCAATAGAGGACTCAGCAGAGGACTTATACAAGACCTAAGCAGAGACCTCAGTAGACTCCATACTACAGGGTTGTTCCTAACATACAACAATCCAATGGTTATGCTAATGCTTCTAACAACAGAAATCACTTTAAACAGCATTATATACCAAAAGGCCAGAAGGCATATGTGAATCCTACACAACAAATTGTTAGACCTTATGGATGTGTAGAATACATGTATGAACCAAAGTATGACACTTTTAGGAGAAGACCTTATGGAAATTTGCCAATGGTCATGCTTACCACTGACCATTATGGACCCAAACAGTTTTGGGTACCTAAAATACATTAACTTAGTTTTGTAGGGTGTCTGGTACTTTGACAGTGGATGTTCCAGACATATGACAAAGAATAAACATTGTTTGTCAAATTTTGTGGCAAAGGATGGTCCAAGGGTGAATTTTGGCAACAAGAACACACCAGGATACACAAGAGGATATGGCACACTTGTGAGAAATGGATTAACAATCAGGAATGTTGCATATGTGGAAGGACTGAACTACAACCTACTAAGCACTAAACAATTCTGTGACATGGGATACAAAGTCACTTTTGACAAAAACACTTGTATTGTCATTAGTGAAAGAGGTGAT